>JAXCHB010000019.1:9315000-10605000 GCA_036926305.1 Uropetala carovei | reverse complement strand
TTCAATAATTCTACTTATTTCATTTTTCTCAATGAATAAATATAAGGCTAGTTTATTCTTGGGCAACTTTAACAAAAATTGGATTTTCTAAAAACAGGCTGATACGATTTTAATTTTCTAAAGATAACTAAACGACGCATTAATACATCTACATCTACATCTACATGATACCCTGCAAATCACCAGACTGGTGGGTGGCAGGGGGTGCAGCACACCGAAACCTACCTAATAACGTCCCTCGTGGGAATCACTCTCCTGTTATGATCCCGTATGGTCCTTGGGAAAAACGAGCTCTGATATCGCTCGGTCCTACAGTCGATCTCTCGTATTTTATTCTCGTGATCGTGCCTGCCCATGTACGTAGGTGCCTCTAATATTCCTGAGACCTCCTCTAAGAGAACTTCCGACCTAAATTTCTCCAGAAGCCTTAACCTAGCGCTAATTCTGCGATCCTCTAGCGATATCCAATTCAACTCCTTCAAGAGTGATGTGACGCTTAGTTTTTGCTCATATTTTTGCTTTACGAATCTGGCTGCTCTGCGTTGGATTCTTTCTAACTCAAGTATTTGTCCCTTTTCGTACGGATCCCATATGCTGGAAGCGTATTCGACCTGAGATCTGACCAATGATAAATAACACGTTTCTCGTACCTGTTCTGTGCTACTTCTTACTATTCTGCCTACGAAGCCCAATTTCTTATTAGCTGCTCCTACGATCCTTCGAATATGCATATTCCACGATAGATCACGACAAATGGTGACTCCTAAATATTTAACGTACTCTGCAGATTGGATATTCAATCTATCAATTCTGTACTCCGAGTCTAATTCATTGTTCTTACTCTTCCAGAAACTCAATAGGGAACATTTGCTGTGATTAACTTCGATTTTCCAATCTTGACACCATGCTGAAAGGGCGTTTAAATCTTCCTGGAGCGATTTTTGGTCATCCTGACTCGTTATCTCCTTATATAAAACGGTGTCATCTGCGAAAAGTCTTATTTTGCAGCGAACTACCGAGCAGATATCGTTTATATATATCAGGAATAGTAGTGGGCCTATGACACTTCCCTGTGGAACACCTGATGCGACTTTTACCGGGTATGAAGATTTCCCATCAATAACTACTATCTGTTTTCTGTCTGAGAGGAAGTCTTTTACCCAACTCAGGATATTAGGGTTTATGCCGTACTTTCCTAGTTTTCCTATTAATTTATTATGGGGTACTTTGTCAAACGCTTTTTTAAAATCAATGAAAATGGCATCAACCTGAGTGTTTTTCTCTCCGCATTGTAACAATTCGTTTACGAACAGGGCGAGCTGCGTTTCGCATGACCTACCTTTCCGAAACCCGTGTTGGTTTTTGCTTAGTGAAGAACGACCGTCTAAATAACGCAGAACAGAGCTAACAATTATATGTTCTAGAATCTTACACGATAATGACGTCAAGGAAATCGGTCTATAATTTTCGGGGTTCTCTTTATCACCGCCTTTGTGGATGGGCGTTACGTATGCTAGCTTCCAGTCTTTTGGAACGGTACCATGTGCAACGGATTTTTCGAATATTATTTTCAAGTAAGGTGCGATTACCGAGGCTAGCTCTTTCAACACACGCGCGGGTATGCCCTCCGGCCCGGGAGACTTATTTAGCTTAATAGACTCTAGCTGGTGCGCGATACCTGTTTCCGAGAATATCATATCTTCCATCGAATTTCCCTCATCATTCAAAGCTGGTTCCTCAAATTCGTTGCTCACTGAAGTAAACGCTTTCTGAAAGTGTTCATTTAACAAGTTCGCTTTTTCCGCGCTGTCATGTACTACATCACCTGCCTCCGTTCTCAAAGACGCTATGGTGGGGCCTCTACCATGAACCTCTCTAACGTACGACCAAAATGCTTTCGGATTTTCTTTCAAATTACTATGCAGAACTTTCTTTTTGTAATCATTAAATGCTTCTCGCATTGTTACTCTAGCTGTTGACCGCGCCTCTCTGTATTGTTGCCGTATCATTGACCTCTGTTCCTCTGTGACTTTTGAAGAATTACTATTTAAGCGAGCGTGAAGTTTTCTTTGCCGTCTAAGAGCGCATCTAACTTTCTGGTTGTACCATCTTGGTTCCGCACCATCACGTTTAAGTTTATGTGGAATAAATTTATCCGTACCCTCTCGCATCATATCCCTGAACACGCACCATAATTCCTCTGTACTAGCGTCGATAGATGCCCCGCAGAAATAAGGGAATTGTGTCTGTAAAAAAGACCTAAATTTCGAGAAATCGCCTTTGGCGTACATATATACGCGTCTTCTAGCCTTAACCTGTTTCTCCACTTTTAGCTTAAATTCTACGTACACAGCATTATGATCGCTTATTCCTTCCTCTATGGAAAGCTTGTTCATACGCTCGGGGTAATTCGTTACGAGTAAATCTAATATATTGTTCGATCTCGTGGGACATCTTACTAGCTGACACAACGAGTGTTTAACGAAGGTTTCTATAAGTGCTTCGCATGATTCACGCTCTCTACCACCGGGATCAAAGCAATTATGATTCCAGTCTACTGAAGGTAAGTTGAAATCTCCTCCTATTATAATAGCCCTCTCTTTATTTTTCGATATTAGCGTTGCTACTTGTTTCTCGAGATTATGAATAATTTCTAAACTTGCATTGGGAGGCCTATAAAATGCGCATATATTTGCTATAGTGTAATCGCTTCCTCTAACTCCACACCAAACACTTTCTATTTCGGTGTCATTAATCGGTAGTGGAAAACTTTCGTATGCCTTGCTGACTGCTATAAATACTCCACCTCCCGTCCGGATACTACGATCCTTTCTAAAAATTCTATAGTCTTGAGGGAATACCTCCTGACTTGCAATCTCGTCAGTGAGCCAACTCTCTGTACCGATCACGACATCGGCTTCTAGACTACGAATAATATGCTCAAAATCGGCAATTTTCTTACGGATGCTGCGGCAGTTCAATACGACGACATTTAATTTCTCACTATCGCTTCTCAGATAAACCTCAGCCTTACCATTCGTAATCGTTCTAGGAATACATCTACATGCGTTCTTCATACTATTATTCCGCCAATTGGTTGATATAGCATTTTCTTTCTGATCGCGTTTTATTTCACCATTTTTGTCGAAATCCCAAACGTTAACACTATTGACATCACGGATGTCAGCGCCTTCATCGCTCGGTAACTCTAATTTATTTGCGGTATCGGCCGGATTTCTCGTAATATTGTTTTCTATTACCCTCTTAATTACACCTATTCCCCTAAGACGCCTACACTGTACCCTGCTCTCTAGCCTAAAAAAGCCCTACTATGCTCAAGGATCCTACGCGCTACACCCTGGGATGCCTCCGGCGTGTAATGAACCCCCGAGCCATTTAGGGGTGCCCCACACGATCCAAGAATCGGACGAAGGTCAACGAAATCCACCCCCATGTCCCTACAGAAAGACCATAACCTTCGGTTTAGCCCCTCCACCCTACTCCAAACCTCAGAGCCACAGTCAATCCGCGGGACAATGCTGCAGATGGTTAAACGCACATCAGCCCCAGACTCCTCTCGGACACGACCGACCTCGGAGTTTAAGTCCCTAAAGGAACTCAAAATCTCCTCGGAGCCGCGCTTCGAGGCGTCATTGGTGCCAACATGCGCCACCACCCGCAGACTAGAGCAGCCCGTGCCAACGACCTCTTCCCGAACCACCTTCGTCACCTGGGGCACCGTACCTCCTGGTATACACCTGGAGAACACCCGCTCCACCACTCCCTCCCGGCGGGCCCTTGATAGCAAAGGCGCCATCACACGCCGGACATTAGAGCTACCTATCACTAACAACCCTCCCTTCGCAACCCGACTCCTCTTAGGTGGGATAGGTACGGTCACAGAGTTCGTTGAGCTATCCTCCGACAGCACCGCAAACCTGTTGCTAACAGGGGTAGGTTCACATACCACCTGCTTCCGCAGCACCACCCCACGACTACCACGTGTAGCCACCCTCCACTCATCGGGCTTTATGGAGGGAGTCGTCCCTACCCGTGGAGAGACCACGCAAGACTCCTCGATCACCCAGCCGGCGTTAGCACTTGGGCGAACCCGAGCCGCCATCCCGGCGCGGAGGGATCTCGAGGAGCGCCTCACGCGTCCCACCCGGACACAAGACTCCTCGCAACCTTCCACCCTAGAGCATGAGAGCATGAGCATGAGCATGAGCATGAGAAAGTCTGTACAAGTATTTTTTTGGTTCTCGGAATATGTAGCGGCAGAAAGACTTAAGCGGTCGCGCACATCGGTAAAGCTCAAATCCGAAGTTCATTTTAAACAACCCAATTACCTATATCAAAATTAAAAAAGTATAGGATTTCACTTCTATCTCGGTCGCTATTTTTGAGAGACTTTGTAAAGAATAATATGCTAGCTTCCGTATGTTCCTGCGTCTGTTGTCAGTGAAAGAACTTCAACAGATTCACTTGCAGCTGAGTGTAAGCATGTCATATTTGTTTTTGCCTATCCGTGGAAAATGTTTGAATTTATTTAAAACAAAATTAAGAATTAAGATAAGCGTGAGAGAGAGAGAGCTAGAGAGAGAGAAAATAAAGTTGTGCGAATTAGCAAATTAGCTTCTTTCCTATGCAATAGCCGCATTCTTTCTTATCCATGACGGCATACGTTTAAAATCCTTCAAAGTGTTTTAATTTCCTTTAATTTTTACTTCTGTTGGACAAATAACGTAAACCAGTGGTGCCCAACCTACGGTCTGTGAAGGGCTTTTGTGCGGCCCGCGAAGCCATTATGAATAAATTCATGTGTCCAACACATGACTTTCTCCATACGTAAGTTGTCAACTAAAATCAAATAAATACGGCGATAAAAACAGTTCAACTTACATGCTTCAGCGCTAGCGATTCAATTGTTTTCACTACCACGCGCGCGAGCTGCCCACTAACCGTCAATTTCGAAGAAAATTTAATGTCTCTTGAAATATTCCTCATATGAAAATTTAGTTCAAACAAGAGTTGCAGAAAAAATAATATCTACAACTTTTATATATGTGTATGTTAACAAAAATTCAGTTTTAAGCAAAATATTTAAGAAAAACTAAAATTTTACAAGAGGAAGCCGCTACTACCGGTTCACCGATTGTTATAAAAATCTTTTCAAATCTTAAGAATATATATAAAATCGTAAATATAGAATATCATGCTGATCTGATGAATAGTTTTTGAGTTAGAGCGCACGCAAAATTTCTGTCACACACAGACATCATCGATAAAACGGTCAAAAAGTGTTCAGGGGACCTCAAAACGTGTATTTCCGTTGAAATCTCGAATTCGATTTTTTTCATGAAAACAATACTTTCTCTATACTACGTATATGGAGAAAGTAAAAAGCAACATGAAAATTTAACATAAATTCATACATTTTTATGAAAATTTTTATAATAAAACTTTAAATAGTGGAATTTTTACCATAAAAACTCCATTTAGACTTGATTTTCCTTTAATGGCACCTTAGAATATATAGATAACTTCCTATTTAAACTCGTCCGGCCCGCAGAAGAATTGAAACATTCAATGCGGCCCGCCGGAGGATTCGCAATCACCAATGCGGCCCTCCATGTAGAAAGGTCTTGGACACCACTGATATAAACAAAAATTTTAATCGATATGAGCTCTTATGTAAATGTAAGATGAGCAAATCTCAATAAAGATTTAATACGATGCGTCAATTATTAAGAACATATGCGTTTTAATAGTAGGTATATGTTTCAGGTGGAATTGACAGTGGTTCAAGAAGTAAATCCAGAAATAATTTATCGTATTAGTATTTGATAGAATGGAAGAAAGTTGGGAAAAATATAACTTGAGATAAGAGAATTAACGAATATTATTGCATTATATAGGGATAAATCAACATCACCGAAGACAAATATTAAGGAAATCTTTCTGATCGATATAATAGATATATCGCATGTCGCTATACCGAAATGTCGATATAGAATGGTATCGGTTTAATATTGTAGGACTCCAAACAATAACGGAAGACGATGACAAATATTATACCTTTCTTTCATATGTGAGATCGGCCAAACAATAGAGACGATGTCAATTCGAATATTTTATAAAAGAAGATCGGTTATCTTTTGTTCTTAAATGGCTTCTTCAACGCTGTCGAGTATTAATCAAGGGCGATACGTGCTCCTCACACGCTTTAGCATTCGAATTGGATCAAACCATGAGGCGAGTGACAGTCGTTGGACGGAGCTGACGTTCCAGAGAAGTATTAGACGAAACCGCAGGCGACATGTCATTTCTGCGATATAACGACACCGCAATCACTCTCAGTATCTATGGTTAAAAAAAAACTTTCCACTCTGAAATGGTCGTGTCGCTAGTAAGGCTGGTGTAGATTTTCGAACAAGGAAACTTTAATTTTATTGTTTTATGGGCTGGTATATGGGATCGTCGTTTTTTTAATTCGATGCCATACGCGTATGAATGCCTCGTTTTAAAGAGGAAAATGGAAAAATTATTGAGGAAAAAAACCATCCATTTCCTCCTCATAAGCGGGAAAAGTACGAGGCATGTGAATATTGGGATTAAATAGGGTAATAAATTAAGCATAATTCGCTTAAAACCGCTGTAAAAAGATGACACAAAAATTGTTAACAGTGTCACAGATATTTACATTTATTATCTCTAATAGTAATTTCATTCCTCAAAAGGTTGCGACCAATGTTCATAACACGATAACAATATTTGATGCATTAAAGTTGGTTATTCATATTGATAATAAACCTCGTACTCCGTTGGTCTCGAGTGAAAAACAAGCAAATGAACGCGCATTTGGGTAAGGTGGCCTCTCTTTCTCTCCTCTTTTTTTTATTCTCGACCAAACAACTGCCACTCGTCGCGTGCGGTCGACAAACGCGATCACTGGTCATTAAAACATGCTTTTAACCCTTCGCGATACACAATTAACCCGCGGCCGTAAATTTCTCGAGTGTTAGTAGCGTTAACACTGACCAGAAGAACATCATAGTTTTCACTTCTCCTTTGGATAAACATGCCAAGCTTATATAATGCTAGGAAACGCGATTTTGAGCATCGCAGTTTGTGTCCTGAAATAAGATAACATTTTCTTATTTTATATTTCTCCAGTGAGAGATAGTTCTTACATATGCGATGCATTGGAGGGAAAAACTTTCATAATATCATTTCGAATAGGTCAAAATATAGTACAAAATTGTGAGTGAATTATCGATGCTGTTTTATAAATGTTACAAATGCAACTATTAAAAGGCATATTTTAATAATCCTGAATCACTAAAAAACGAGTGGCTAGTAGCCACTGGCTACAAACATTTGTCTCTCTATGGAAATGAGGATGTGAAGTGTTGTGCACCCAATTAAACAGATGACGAGGCACGTGGAAGCACATGACGTTATTATCCTGATGAAACGGCGTTTATAAACGGAATTGTGTATGTGAGCATGACACATGCGTATGTGACATATGCATGCATTTTAATTTTATTCCAGTTCCATGAAATTCGACATAGGCTCATAGTATTATCTTTTTAAAATGAATCAAATGATTTTTTTAAATATCGGATTCTCCGAATTTTCAACTCAAAATCGAATTTTAAAAACTCGTTATATGTCCATAAACGAACGGACTTTTTTAAAAAATATATAAACCTCACTCTGCCTCATTTCTCAGAAACAAGTAAATTAATTACATCAGCTCGCGCGGAGTTACCTACGCTAGTTTTCATTTCATCGCCCATCGCTACGCGAAGAGTTGATCCCTATGGCCAAACATGCATCGGTAGCGCTGCTGCCACGTCTACCTCGCTATAACAAGCGTTTCCAAATATTCCATAAATAAATTCTGGTCACGAATCGTCCCTTCAGTTGAAAACGTCTCACTGCATTGCCTCTTCGCGTGCTTTTTGGAGAATAAACAAAAAAGAACATCGTGCATTCTGCATCCAAATTCCCCAAATATACAACTGCGAAGGTTTTTCTTTCCAATTAAGCAAAGTGGGCGAGGATCTAATAAATACGACGAAAAGAAAACTCAACTGGTAAATTCCCTTTCATTTCTCCCTCTCTCTCTCTCTCCCCCCATCTCCCCCTCTCTCTCCCCCCTCTCCCTCTCTCTCTACCCCCTCTCCCTCTCTCTCCCCCTCCCTCCCTAACCTAGTGTCATTTCACTGCACTCAATCCGATTACCTTCTCGTTCCGATCGTGTGTGTTTGAAAATAATTTATCATCAAATACAAGGGTGTATTTATATCGATCGAGTAATTGAAGATAAATTGACAAACGAAATACCATTTCGTGGCGGGAGAAAGTTGGACGATATATTTTTATTATCGAAATGCTTATTCCACTTCGGCTGCGGCAAAATATTGGATAAATGAGATTCTTGGTCGACATGAAGCATTTGTCTCGAAAATAATTAAGAGAATATAAGGATCACTCCATTAATAATGAAAATTAAAGTAATACTGAAGTTGTATTGCTAAACGACTGAACAAATTTTGAGATATTTATGTTTTCGCTTCTTTTTACTTTCTCATATACGAAATATATTGAGAAAGTATTTTTATCGCGAAAAAATTCGACCTCGAGATTTTGATGGAAATATATGTTTTAGGTGTACCTGAGACCGAAAAAGTTATTTTCGCAATGCCGTCTGTCTGTTATTGGCTCTAGAACCTAAACGGTAGAGCAAAAATGAATGAATTCTCGTACTTAGGCATCTTATCATACAGAATAGAAGCTGGAAGAAATGGTTGGCATTGCCCAATAATTAAGGGAAGTTTATTCTACGCATTTTTAACAACAATTTGATTTTCTCAAAAACGGCTAGAACGATTTGATCAAATTTCCTACAGTTACTTGAGTTTACATCTGAACTAATAAAACATATTTCATTTTCCTGAAAGAATGAGTATAAGGCTAATTTATTCTTGGGGAAACAATTGGATTTTCGAAAAAACGGCTAATACGATTTTAATCAAATTTCGTATATTGTTTAAGTTGATTTTTACAACGATTCTACATAGTACATATTTTTCGAAGGATAACTAAACGACGCATTAGTATATGAGAAAGTTTGTACAATGTATGTTGTACCGATATTTTTAAGTAGAAAAATAAACATTTATTAAAATGAAAAATATTTTAATGAAACAATTGTCCAGCTCATCAAAATATCCCTTTTCCCTCCATTGATTCCCCATTATCTACCTCTCATTACATTTCTCTCTCTCTCTCTCTCCTACCCATTTTCTCTCCTACCTCTCACAATTCCTCTCTTCTCCAACTTATTCTCTACCTTACTATCTCACGTCTTCTCTCCCTAACAATACTTTTTCAACCATGCATCAATTTAGATTCCTCTACCTCTTACTTAGTTACACCGAAGATCCTTTAATTAAAATTTAATGTTAAATTTTGTGTTAAAAAGATAATTTTCACAACTTCTACTCGATACTTTCATTCTATCATGGTATTCAATACTAAGATTGGTTTGAACTGACTAGGGAATAAACGCATGTGATGTGGTGGTTTCCCGTCGCCTTCCACACCAGACACACACACACACACACACTACAAACACACAGAAGGGAGGAGGGAAACCCGGTGCCGGCATTAGCCTACTCGGCACTGGTCTGTTATCCCCCCGCCATGTTAATTATCCCCAATTACCACTTTAATAGTGCATGAAATGAAATGGATATATTAAACTAAATATACTATTTTTGCAGCATCTGATATTTGTTAATTACTTAGATTTAGTAACTTTCACGAAAAACAACAACTTGAAAACCCATGACGGATCTTCCTGCAGCGATATTTACCCACCCGATCCCCGGCAATTGGAGTGGGATAGCTTCGTTCCAGAGAGGCGAAGGGCGCGGTAGCGCCCGGAGACGCTACACCAGATATAAAAGGCATTATAATCTAAAAGCAAAGCGAGCCGAAGGCTAGGTTAATAAAAACATGGCGAGGGGATAACAGACCAGTACCGCCTACTCTTAACGAAGAGCACCAAGGGGGCCAATTGCTTAACGTCCCTTCCGAAGTACGCAAATAGGGAGCCGGGCAACCTCGGAAAAAATCCTACCTTAGCAGGCCAGTGTGCTCACTACTTCCCCACTCGATACATATGTATATTTAAAAGCAATTTGAATAATCTATAGAGACAGTATTTTTCGCAACAAATTCACGACTTTTTCTCGTTTAACGTTTAATCCTATTGAATGACCGTAATAATTTCTGCGAAATCGGCAATATTTTCTTTGACGACGAAATATTTTCACCATATAAAACGCAAAAATATGGTACTCCAAACAAACTTCCTGACCGGCTCAAAGCGTAATTGAAAATTAACTATAGGAAAATGAATCTTCGTTCTTTTGGATGTTTTTTTGGTACAAGTTCGGAAATTTTAAGGTGAATATATTTGATTTCAAAAGGAAAAACAGATTAACGCTGTACCTCTTTCCATGTTATTCGTATATAAAAAGTAAAGCCTTCTGTAATCGAATCGATGCCCATAATTATGGATCATTGCCCGCTTAAAATCTACAAGGGGATGTTCCCAGCATCATTCATCGAAATATAAATTCTTCCCTTTATTTATTGGCATTAGTTCATAGACTTACACGAAGAATGAAATTGGCTTTTACTATAATATGGAATCTGAATCTGTTGCACTCATTATGGTTTTTACGTGTGAGGGAAGAATTAAAAGGCGATCACATACAAGTATGATGTAGCCAAGCCTTCGAAAGGGTTCGAACGCGCGACCATAATCTAATTAAACGTACGAGCAGAAGCTGTTTCATAGTAAGCTGGGAAATTCATATAGTATTGCAAGTCGAAAAGCTCCATTAAAAATGTGATAGATAAAATTAGATTCATCTATCTCCGTTATTTTTAGATATATACGAAAAGGAATACAAAACTTTTTTCGAAATAGAGCAAAAAATTTTTTTTTTCGTTTTAGCGTAATTTAGGCGGATTACTTTGAGTAAATATTCGTACTTCGCGAAAACGTCAGTACGAATGAACTAAACTAATCAATTAGCCAAGATTTTCCTGAATGAGTATGCGACAAAAAAGTATCATCCTGCATTACCCTAAATTACATTGCGTGTTTACATTGAGTTACGGATGCAGCCGAAGATTTTTCCTCGGGCAGACTAAAAACAAGTAATTTTAAAAATTTCCTGTGTGATTGCATAATTAAAAACGTGTTTCTTTGGTAGCTGTTGAAACTTCTCCCCCATTCATTGTATAAAAATTCTACTTGTGTAATTTAATAATGTGCGCATTTTACTCCACTAAAAGGATATATTTACAGCGAAACGTCATTACACGTAAATAAACATCCACGTATTCACTTAACGATAATTAGCGCAGCAGAACAGCGCTGGGAGACTATTTGCGCTTCGTTGAGCCTAGCCATGCAAACTGGAACGAAAGAGACAAACACGATAATAATTGCCGGCCGGGTTAGACTGGTAGGCAGTGCGCTTACCTTCTAATCCAAAGGTCGCGGGTTCGAATCCCGCTTCGGGCATGGATGTTGTGATGTCTGTTGATTTTCTCTAAGAGAATTTGACGGTGCAAAATAACCTTAGCTGTTGACGCACCTAAAACCCTAATTACTACTACTACGATAATAATTTCTTTCCACGGTAAAAAGAGAAAAACAACGACAAAGAGTATGAAAACATTTTCCATTCTGAAAACGGAACCTGTGAATAGCTAAACATATTCATCTCATGTGAATACAATTAGGCTCCCGCTGAGAAGAACGCGGTCGCCCAAACTACTTCGTTTCCTTACGAACTGCTACATGGGAGAGGCTATACACAGTAATTTAATTTGATGATTCCGTACGATATTTAATAGCAAATATTAGTATTTCTTGTTCACTTTTAATATATACTTCACCTTCAACATTCGCCAAGGTGGCTTTCGGAAATAAATATAAATTAGAAATCTCATGAAAAATTATATTTTTCAAATTTACCTTACGAGTATATTCTAACCTCATCTATACCGGGTTCTTCTTTCCCATCTAGAGAAATCCGCTTTCCTGACGACGAATTTCAGTTTTATCTTCTTCAAAAGACGTCCTCCATGCGACCGGTTGCATCTTGGACGAGTTAAAAAAAAGTGTGTATGTAGTACTTCTCTCGCTGCTCGTGATTTGTCACCTAACTCTTTAGTCTCAGCCTCCCTTAGTACCTCGCGAGCCACGTTTTAATCCATCGCCCGCGGTTTGCTTTTCCTCATCCTCGGATTCATCCTTGAGAATCGAGCAAAAATCACTCCTTTTTCTCCGTCTTTCTGTTCCAACTCTCTAGCTTCTTTACGTCAGTAACATCTTAATTTTTCCACAATTGTGAATCTCGCGTATTTTCCTCGCATTTTCGTATATTTATTTTCATCTCATTCCGTCGTCAGGCTCATAACCGAAACCTCCATTTCACCACAATTCAAAGATTGACAGTGTAAGATGAGAACTCCGTTTAGGCGAGTACTTTTCCAACTTTTTATGCCTTCGCAAAGAAGCGAACTCAGTTATTGCAAATCCATAGTGATAAATATAACTCTGATTTATTGGGACGCCTTCAACTTCCCGTCGCATTTCGTCGTGCCGTGTAATCTTTTTCAGCTCCTCCAATATATTCACGAAGGATCAATAAGCTTTCTCGCGAACGACGGGATCGATCAATGAAGGGAATTCCGTTTTGAAAGGGAGCGAACGAATATAGTCTTTTTTTCGAAAATGAAAAACGAAGAAGACAAACGACCGCTCCATGTTTCGCGAGCGACGGCGTACACGTCTCCTGTTCTTAATGCGTAAGGTGACCAGATTTTTAGCTCGCGAAAAGAGGACAAATGCCTAAAAATGTGATGAGAAGAGAGGGCAAAAGAGGACAACTAAAATTTGCATATTTACGTATGACAAGCACATTTAAGATAGTCTGAAAAGGGATTACATTTGTTAATTAATCCATTAAACGATAATGCAAATGATTTTGGATGAAAGTCAACAGAAGGAACAAATTAGATTTTCAAAACATAAAAGATCAAGAGAAAATGTAAAAGCGGATGAGGAAAAGTTCAACTTCACTGTTAAAAATTACTTCGAGCTGGGTAGGGTTTGAAATGCTGTATTTAATTAAACCTTTAAGCTTCAGGATTTAAACTTATCAATATCCACTTACGTAGTGATCGACCGTTCATTTTCACTCCTAAAAATTCTTTCGAGCAGGGCAGAAAAGTTTCAGAGATCTACCTAAAAACGAGTTGTCGATCGACGTCTTGAGCACCCCTGGTCTAGACCGTTTCAATATCACGCCTGTTATACGAGGCCGTCGAAAGAAAGAAAGAAAAATAATATAGTAGCGTTGTAGCCGCAATATATTGGGGGGCGACAGCCGTCACAGGAACAAAGCGCTATATTTTCCTGCGTAATCTGAACACAATCTACAACGTCGCATATTCTGTGAGGAAGGGGGACATTGTTTATATCCTACCTTTGAATGGATGTATTTGATTACAATGGTAACGTGCGGGGTTATTTGAAGCTCAGTTCGCTAGAATACGAGAACTTGCAAAATTCACGAAGGTGGAGACAATTAAATTCATTACTTAATGCGTCCTATGCTATATTTTGTATAAAATCGTTGTCAGAAACACCAAAATGCGTGAAAAGAGGACAGAATCTTTAGAAAGAGGACAGTCCATGGGCGGATTCAAGGGAGAGTAAAGGGGTAATTACACCCCCCTCCCTCACTAGAATTTCTGAACGCTCGAAAAATTACCCTTTAAATCTCGTACTTCGTGCCGAGCAGTTCATAATTTAAGTTTTTTCACTCGATTCACTATAACAGACTGTACCGTTTCACTGTATGTATTCGATTTTTGCTTTTAAGTTCTACGTTTCCTTTTTCTGATTAAAATATGTATTTAAAAAGATAGTTTCAAATACTTTAATAAATAACTTTTACAATAACCTCACTCGATATCTTATATCTAAAATATATACCTGAAAGTGATTTTTATTTCACTTTGAGTTTACGCCCGCAAAGGGGTACTTAAAATTCAGTGGAAAGTCGAACTCACTACACGTATACTTATGAATAATTAATCAAGATAATTGAAAGTATAATGTGAAGCGCCATATAACTTTTACAAATGTTCTTAATAAACTTTAGTAAATCAGCATTGTTGTATAAGAAGAAGCTTATTCTACTGAAACTGTCGCGAATTTTGGTCTTCCTTACCAACAGAACCCACAATTGTAGTAAATCAAAATTTATTTTATTCTTTTTAGTGCATAATACAAAAGTTATTCTTAAAAAGACATTTTTTTATTACTTTATTTTTTCATTCCTAAATTACCCCCCTTAGATGAAGCCTGGGTCCGCCCAATGTGACAGTCCTCTTGAAAAGAGGACGTCTGGTCACCTTATTAATGCGGGACCAAAGGAACGCTACCTATGACGTCCACTGCTGTATGAATTGGATCGGAAGTGCGTCGACAGCCTTTAACCCGTCTCGGTAACTTGGAAATGGACGAATTCGGATGCGAGATGTCAGATTCAATCGAGACTCCCGAATTCCACCATCGTTGCTCCCTTTCTATTTGGAACCCATCTTCAACGGCACAAAAAAGGGCACAAAGAGAATCCGGGGAGTTTATTTGAATTATAAATAGACAGTGACGTCAACCGATTGGCTTTGCTTCTAGCTTTGAAAGAATGTATTCTCGCTGGATCGATTCTTGATTGGGAAGGAAGAATACCTGAATGATTTTCCGTGAGCGAATCGATGGAATTAATATAACTCTAAAACCTATCCTCAAATAAAACTTCAATCTGGTATTAAAGGGTACATTCCACTACCGCACAGAATGAATGATCGATTAAGATTCTTCAAAAACGAGTAATCGATATCACTTTACGACCGGTGCGCAGTCGATACAATAGCCGAAAAATCATACATTCAGAAAACAAATCAGCCGTCATTAGAGCTAATTAACTGATTTTGGCAACATAGAAAGATATATTTAATTATCCCTACTCTAATATCTTTTATTGATCCAAGAAAATATATTTTTACTTTTATGGCGCCATTAGAACTTCAAGTTGAGAGTGTCAGAAAACTCTGCAGAACAGAAAATGTGAGTGGGACGAGTGATGGTGATGTATATAAAAAAGTGAAATGTTATGCATAATTACGAGGGGTGTTCGAAAAGTTCTGGGAGAATTACTGAGAAACAAGAATGCATAAACCAATTACGACAAAACTTCATTATAATGTAGATAAATATGTAATCTCTCGAATTCAGTTAAGATTCTTTGTTTTTCTCGTAGCGACCGTATTGCTGAGTGCCCTTAACCCACAATGTAAGAGGCAGTGAAATCTCAGCGTTGCATTATTTTCTTTTTGTGGAAGGAAGGAGTGAAGGCAGCAGAAATAGTGAGGATGTTTTCGGGAATGCTTCTGAGTCAAAAAGCGCAATTTACTTTTGGGTAGGATGATTCAAGAGTGGACGGCAGAGTCTTGAAGACGATCCTCGGACTGGCAAGCCTTCGACTGCTGTTAATGAGGAAAACATCAGAGCAATTGAAAAATTAGTGTTGGAAGACCGACGAGTGACCGTTCGAGAGATCTTCAGAGCCATCGAAATTGGTCTTGACTCTGTTCACGAGATCCTACACAACCACTTGCTCATGAGCAAACTTTCTGCCAGATGGGTACCTAGGCTGTTGGGGCCTGAGAAAAAGATCAACCGTGTGGAAACATGTCGCGAGCTGCTGAAACTAGCAAACAATTACGGGCAAAACTTTTGGCGATGATGGCGATCAAACCTCAGTCGATGGAATGGCGGCGGCCTACTGATGGATCTCCGCTCAAAAGCATGCTCGACTCCTTCTGTTGGTAAGGTTATGATCACTGTTTTCTGGGACTGCGAAGGGATTATTCACATCGAATACCTTCCGAAAGGAGACACTGTTAATTCAGCGTACTATTCTGCGCTATTAAATGGTCCTGTACGGCAAGCAGTGATTAAAAAACGACAAGGAAAGCTTCACCTACGACCTCTGCTGCAGCAGGACAGTGCCAGGATACCATAGCCGATCTTCACTGAGAATTGCTTCCTCGTCCACCCCAATCTCCAGACCTAGCACCCACTGACTTCCATCTGTTTCCAGAACTGAAGAAACCTCTCCGGAGAATAAGATTTTCTTCCTTAGAATAGTTTAAATCGGCAGTAAATACTTGGATAAAAATACCCCAAAAGACTTTTTTAATAACGGACTCCGTAAGATAATTTATCGTTGGTAAAAGTGTATTAAACTAGGAGGCAACTATGTTGAAAAACTAAGTTTAAGTAATGAATAATAAATATTTTATTTCATCTTTCTTGAAAAATTCCTAGAACTTTTCGAACACCCCTATTAAGGTGAACATCTATCGCCTACCATGTTTAGTTTTTCATAATCGTTGAATAAATAAGTGCTTCTAAGACTTTAGAGCGCAGCAAGTAGTGTATCCGAAATGTTTAATTAAAATATACTATTAAAGTTTCTAAATTCTAGAAAAACATGCCAAATATCTCTCAGATTTATGATTAATTATTTATAACTTTAATTTTTTTGTTTTGTAATGTTTTGTTTATGGTTATTAAGTGCTCTGTAAGTCTTCCATTCTGTGATAACGCGTTATAGGCATAAGAATAAACTATATTCTAATTAAGGTACGATATGCCGATATAATGCAGTTCTACTACAATGTTTATCGTCTTCATAAACTGATTCTTTTTCGGCTTGATAATGTTACCACTAGACAACATTGTAAAGCGAAGCGAACTTAAACAAAGAAATAGACAGAACCGAATGGACTTTTATTATACTAGAGATTTATCTAAACGTTGAATACCGTTACTTTGGTTACTTTAGACGCGATTTTTACCAAAAGTCGCTTTTTCCTCTCTCACAATCTCTACGTTACCACATATTGTGAGGTTGGGCAAAAAATTAGGGCAAAACTGCTTTTATTACAGAGGCACCAGCAGAATTTTACCTAACGCACAAGTTTTGCAAGGATAAAAAAATCCGAATTTTTTTAACTCGACCGTACCTATTGAACCAACATAAATATTTAATATAAAAGTCCTTTACCAAATCTACATCATCACATTTTCACAATGCATAAGATTACTATGAGGCTATCAGATTAGAGGAAACGTGAACTAAGCAATGGAAGCCGATCGGAGTGTCTTCTGAGGAAACGGATGATACTTGGGGTTGGAAACGTCCGGAGAGAGGCGATAAGAAAAATAAACGAACAAGGCGGATGTAATTAAACACCAGAAACCGAGTTTCTTTTAAGCTCTCCGCAAAGCCACCGCGATTGGGCAACAACCCAAAGAATTATCCCTAGGGCGCAGCATCTGTTGTCGGAGTAATTATCCACGGAGTAGCGCCACCACAAGGGATCGTCCTCCTTCATCCCACCTCTTCCCTCCCTCCCCCCCCCTCTTTCCTCCCTCTTTTACCCCCCACCACCACCACCTCCTTCTCGCCCTTCACCGGGGAAAGCAGCCCCGAGGCTCTTTAAAAGAGTTGCTCTCTAGAGGAGATGCAATTTGGAAAAATAAAAAGATGCGGCTACGCGGCAGCCGAACGAAGTTCACTTCTCATCCGATGAGACGTGCATTATTAAGATGTTTCGGGCCAAACTCTTCTTCGGCCACTCCCATCTCCCCCATCCCCTCCCCCCCTCCTCCCTCCACGCTCTAGTCCACCTTGCGCCATCAATATTCAGGGCAATCCGAAACCCTTTACGGTCCAAATACATCCCCGGAGAGAAAATTCCCGGCCTCCGCAGCCGCTTCCATGGGACGCCTTTTGCGAAACAAAGACCTTTTAGGCGTTGTTGGGACCATGGTCGCCCGAGATACCGCACCCTAGAATTTTTTCATCGCCTCCGAATTCTTTATCCCCGTCGTATTCCATGAATATTTTTTAACATCTATTTGTTCAATAGTAAGCACTTAAATATTTAAAAATTGGAAAAGGTATTTATCACGAGTATCTCCAATGGCCGCAGAACCTACTTTCGGTGAATTACCACAGAAGACGGCTGCGGTGCAACGGAAATGCAGATCTGGACTTTCGTCACCTTGTCATGGCTATTGGAGACATCTGACAATGAGATATTTATTTATTAACAAGAATTCAGGAACAGCACAAAGGCAAATTACATTGAATATTACTGATATTCAATTCTTTCATATTTGAGTGTTTACTATTGAATAAATAGATACTCAAAAACATCCACGGAATACGATGGGAATAAATCGCTTCATAATCACAATCGCTTCTGTGCCGCGTACTTTGTTTATTTTCCGTCATATGAATAATGATTGTTTCGCAAAATAGGATGTCATTTTCCTGATCGATAATTCATTTTCAAATAACTGATAAAAGATGCCTTTCATTCCAAATGGAACATTTATTTTTTTTAATAAAGCAGCTATTACTTTCCATTAAAAAACAGTAATAAGATTATAGTATTTCCGTATAGAATAGGTTGCGTAATTTGAGAGACTGAAAAATTACATTTAAAGGAAAAAGCGTCCTTTAAAGAACGGATGTGTTCGGATATATTGGCTTTCATCCGTCCCATGAATCATATCTCTCTCTCTCTCTCTCACTCTCTTTATCTCTATCGCTTGTTTGTTTTCATTTATCCGTCTTGCCTATTTAACCACTATGTACGTCATTTGTCTATAAATATTTCTCATTTCCATCGCATACATATCAGACTGCGTCCTCACTTTCCGATTGGATATCTTTGTAATACCATCAAGCTTCCTTTATTTTCCGTCATTCTGATTACTTCTTGAACCATCATATTCTTCACATGCCTAAATACCTATTTCCTGGACCCTTCGATCGATTCCGCAGTATTTTCAAACATAGATCTGCCATGCCTATTTTTTTAACTTTCACTCTTAAAATGCCAAGGATTCAATCGATCGGAGGCCGTCGCCATTTCTCCAATACGTTTAGAGACGACAAATGACCCGCATAACACTTTCGGTAGCTTCGAACGCAAAGATAATCGACGGAATGAATAAAGAGAATATTAAAAACAAAGTCCGTCTCCAGGAAGTGTTCCAACGACTCGTATCGACTATTGCAACGATCGACCAAACTCAAAATACCGTTAAAATTCTCCCAATGATATCTCTCTCTCCCACCCCCCCCCCCTCTCCCTTCCTGACGTCAGCATGTTTTCAATGTACAGCGAGAAAGGTGTTAAATAAGAAGACATCCACATATGCTGCAATGTTTCAGCACCTGATTCGGAAATGCACAGAAATCGGTGTATATTTTTTATAGAAAGGGGTCGAAACTGACCATCCGCGTAACCTTAACCCCAGGTAGTTCCGCGCAATTCCACCCCGTCCCTTACAATACCAGAAAAGAATCCAACCATTCCGCGCAAAACGTAGTCACCCGTCTCAAACAAGGGCGAGTAGTAATACCTGTGTGCGCATCTGGGTCTAGATAGAAAGTGTGTGCTTTTCTTTTCCAATCTTTGCAAAGAAAAAATATTTTCAACGTCAAGATCGACTGTACGTTATTTTGACTCTATTGGGAGTGTATCATATGGATTTAACCAACCCTTCCCTTTTTCCCCAACTTTAACATTTACTAGTCAATTAGTTACACAATGCATTATTTACAACCATGGTTTCCTTCAGATAGTTCGCCACCTTGGGGATAGAAAAAATTGCCGCCCTCTGCCCAAGCTTGCAGCTCATGAAACAATTTATGGGTGACCTTTTTGGT
Organism: Uropetala carovei; assembly: GCA_036926305.1. Taxonomy (NCBI): domain Eukaryota; kingdom Metazoa; phylum Arthropoda; class Insecta; order Odonata; family Petaluridae; genus Uropetala; species Uropetala carovei. Next base: position 10,585,075 of record JAXCHB010000019.1, on the reverse strand, counting down.
TGCTTACATGATGAATACAAATATTGTATGAGAAAATTTTATTTAGCGGATTATTAAGATATAGTTTAGTCTTGTCGATAGCATGAAGACGTTGAATTTTTATTTTCGTCTTCAAATCCATAAAGCGTTTCCTGAATCACTGTCTTGAAAAAAGATTTGATCAATTACACAACAAATTCAACTTCTGAATAATATTCTTCAAATGCCCTCCTTTCTTTCGATTATGGATGATATTAAAATATCAAGAAACGCCTAATCTTTCAATTCCACAATTTCACTGTATTCACTTTAGAGAATATTTATGACTAAGCAAAGATGGATGATCAAACTGATTGGAAAGTGAGTTCTTACAACGTATTCGAGTAAATAATTGAATATTGCTTCTTATTTCCTGCTTTACGTAATCTTTGAACAACTTTTTACCAGAATCTATTATGCAAAATATGGAAACCAAATGTACATGGATTAGATACCAATGTCCAAACACTAGATCCAACTTAACAATGAAGAAGAATAATCAGAGAAAGTATTCGTTTTCAATTTCGTATAAAAATATAATAGTAGAAATTTAAAAGTCCATGTTCTAAATTTAAAAAATATAAACAATTAATCATTTTTAAGGGAACCATTCTGAAACCGTTTCGGAACCATCAATGTTCCGGTTCGGCTTGCGGTTCCGATAAATTTTTCCGTTCCGGATCCAGAAACCGTAACGATTTTCGAACCGTTCCTTGTTCCGGGTCCGAAACTTTCCCAGCTCTGAAATTAACTACAGTTTAGAGGGGTGCAATTTTTTACTGTATACTTTCATTATAAGGGAGCGTAATTTTCAAACCATGCCTAGGGCGCAAAAATATTCTGTCGTGGGTCTGTTACGGGGTCAATGACGACATTTCCCTTCCTGCTGTACGTGTTTTATTTAAACCAATCACAGCGAGGAGATTGGATTTTGCCACAGGATTCGACAAATCACTTTAAAAAGAAAAACTCTCCCAGAAACAGGGAGTTTAACGTTGTCAGGGTTATGTTTACATAGAAGGCCAGGGTTCAAAGCTTTCACTTCCAACAGGTGCCAAAGGCATATGTAGTATGTATGCAATGCTGCGGTACTATTAAAATCCGTGCGGTCGTGAAATGCCACAACTAGGACGTCAAAGGATCCGCGGACGCACGACCAGCCGAGCCAATCATAAGTAATTTTGAACACTTCAATGAATTGCATGCATGAGAACAACCCGCGTCGGAGGAAAACAGAGGAAATTGCAGGATGGAACGGCGTATCGCGACCGACGCACAGTGGGGTTTTTTTAAAAAAACATGGCCAAAATACAGTTAACATTTTTTTTCGAAACCAATTGCTACATTTTGCTTCCTCATTAATCAAGAAAGGAAATAACGTCATGAAAACATTGATTTTTTTGCCCAAAACTAAATTATTTATGTTCTACGATAAATGGAAATAAACATGAAAACATTTATATTAAAACTACATTACTTACATAATATACTTACGTGTATATATATACATATACACACATATATATATACATATATATATATACATATACATATATATATATATGTATACTTCAGCGTTTAAATTATATTTATTACATATATAATAAAGAAAAAAACATTTATATTAAAACTACATTTCTTACATAATATACTTACGTGCATATATATATATATATATATATATATATATATATATATATATATATATATATATATATATATATATACACACACACATATATATATACATATATATATATATATGTATACTTCAGCGTTTAAATTATATTTATTACATATATAATAAAGAAAAAAAACAAAAAAGATTATTTCTAATTAAAAACTAAATTTGTACAAGTTACGAAGAATAAAAATCGAAGTAAATACGGTAGCCGTAAAAACGTGTTTTAACAAGTAGGTATATATTTATCGTAATTATGCTTAAGTATCTAACATAGAGTTAACTTCTATATTAATGAAAATAAAGTCATAAAAACATTGGTTCTTAACTTAAAATTATGTTTATAGTCTACAAGAAAAATATAAACTAATTTATATACTTATAATATTTTTACTTGCAGTTTACCTTACAGTGGATAGTTACACTTAATACATATGCATTACTCCTAACTTAAAAGATTAAAACAAATGTTTTAAACAAAAATATTTTAAATTATTAATCTGACACTGAGCAAGAGGTTTCTTCAGAATCCGTAGATGACTTCACATCTGAGTCCTCCGATTCTGCCGAAGATACGTTTGTGTCTGGAGGCATTATCATGGCTACAACTTCTCGAGGGAAGGACTTTGTCTGTCGTTTTGGAAGATGCCGAATGCTTGATACAACAGGGTATGAGGATATTAGAAGACTGCTGAAAACGTCTTCTAAATTCTTTTCTCGGGAACATTTTCTTGAAAAACCTTCAGATACGCTTTGAGGTCTTTGTTACGTGTCTCTTGTGCCTCCTCTGACAGCATTCCAATTGGTAATATTCCTGACGAAATAACTATAGGACCGTGTATTAAGATTTTATGTACTGTGGTTGGCATATCAAACTACCATAGTTCTTCACAAATAACTTAACTTGTTAGCTGTGTCCATAGTATATTCTTTGAATTTTTCAATGTTTATTGCATGTCCACTCGAAATAGTCAATCATTCTGAATCGTAAGATGAGCCCTTCATCTATCCCGGTTGTGTTAGATGAATTTGTAGCATTTTCCAAAAAACGCCGAGCTGTGTCTCCATCGTTAGTGCTACCATAACCAGGTTTAGGACGATCTACCAAAAGACCCATTTTGGCTTTAAATTTCTCTTATATTTGTTTCTTATTTTCTGCTACCATTTTATTGTCAGTGTCACTTGGAGCTTGCCACTTTCTGATGTTTAATTATAAGTAACGTGTAAAAGGCATTCGAAGAAACGAATCCACGCATGGAGTGTGGAAAGGCCAAATTTTAATGTTGAAGTGTCAATTTTTTTTGTTGTATCACTTCTATATTGTTAAAATCTTTGGACGTGGCGCCACAAATGTAACATTTTTGTGTCGATGAAGTTGATGATACGGCATTGCAAACTTTACTGTCTACCATAGAAAATTATAAGTTATGCCTTATTAAGAGATGCTGTTCATCACACATCACCGAAGTTGGAATCAGGCAATTGATTTGATCTTCATTGTACTTCACTTCCTCAACAGTAACATCGACAGTTTCATGCAGAAACTGGAGTCGGATTGGTCGGAAAAAACGAGACGAAGAAGGCCGGGGATTCTGCCATACAATAATTTTGTTTGACGAATCAGCATCGCCAACTATTAACTGAAGTGGTACCAATGATGTGAGAAAAACATTTGCATCTGCACCAGTTCCACTCTCAAATTGTTGTTTATATTGGCTCTGTCCAGAACTACCATCGCATCCCCATTTAGATATTAATTGTAAACCGTTAAGTTGTTCGGTTGTTAATTTTGCCAGTACTTCTTTCTGTACTTCTGCAATACGATGAACAGAGTGGTCCAATATAGCTTGCAACCTTACTTCCAGTGAGAAGCGGTTAAGTTTGCTTTTAAATCAGAGGTAAAATGAGCCAATATGCGTTTAATGACATCTGATGACTCATGCGGAAAGTTCGTCATTTCCATAACGCGGTTCTTAAAATGTTCACATCTATCACTATATTTTTTTTAATCCGAAGAAAACATTTTTTCAAACATTGTCTTCCTACTCAGAGAAATACGTTCGTCGTGTGATCCTGTGAGAAAAAAAGACGTAACGCAACGAGAGTAAAACAGGATCGACCAATTTCGCCATATACAGAACAGAAATTTACTCTACAGTGTGACGGAACAAATACGTTTTTTTCAAAGACGTGGTAATATGTGGTAAACTTTCTTACAGTTCCGTATAGCTGACAGACTGTATTATTAGACGCAATAAAAATTTCTGCCCGGTAATGCCCGATAGACAACTAAAACTCTAATTGAATTATTCGTCTTGCTGAATATTTACGAATATTTTTTGCATAATTAAACATAGAGAAAAATAAATACTAATGCAGAAAAATAGATACAAACTATGGTATAATTTTTGACATACCTCCAGGTATTGGATTCATGTAAACAAACGATTTCAGAATAAATACTACACACACAAAACAGCAGATTCCAAAGTACAAAATATCGAGAGAAATTTTGCAACCCGTCTTACTCGCTTAACAGTCAACTTTGTACTGAAGTAGGGAAGAGATAGTTACCATAGCAACAAGTTAATTAGCTGTATCTAATGCACAAGTAGTCTCTCCTAATGACTAAGTATTCACATAAGTGATATCTGCAACTTTGTATTTTACATTATGACCACGTTTAATGGAAAAAACCCCACTGTGCGACGGTTGGAACGCATGAAATTTGTGTGTATCGTTAGCACAGCATTCAAACTACAGCGCATAATTAATAAGCGGCTTGTTTGTGCGAGAAGACGCGTCATTATGGATACAGCCGCAAAATCTGCGTTCTATCGTAAAGTTTATGCCTCTTTTTAGAATTCTCGTACAATTGAAACTAGAATGAAATAGAAATACAATAGAATATATAAAAGTTCTATTATTGCCACGACTTTTAAAAGTGATTTTTAAATAGTCCAGATTAATTCCCTATAAAATGACATTGTATTTGGAATAAAAGCGGCAAAATTAAAGAGATGTGTTGATTATATCATAAAAACTACCTAAATTCATCAGAATATGATAGTGAATAGGGGTTCAACCTCCCTAAAAAAACATGTACATAGCCAACAAAATAAATTCTAAATCCTATGATACCCTGTCACCACATCAATATCACAAAACACAGTTGCTTAATCTTCTAATCGTTATGCAACACTTCCGACTATATGAGAGTAATGGACTGTCTCGAGCAATGATGATAAATGTTACTACTAGGAAGCAAGAAAAGCAAAGAAATTTTTAAAATTTTTTCACTCCAATATTTGATGGAAGTATATTAAAACAAGTACATTTCTTCAAATTGAAGATTTTTAAACATTAGTTACATGCAAAAATTGAATTCAACTGAAGAAAGTCAGATTTGAATTTATTGGTAATCTCAGGCCATGACTATAAAAATAAATTGTTATGATAAAACGAACAATTAACAACTGTATAAATATTTTCCACGAATACTGCTTTAAAACTGAGATATTCCTATAGCTTACTAAGGCTTTTTAAGGCTATAAGAATTGCCCAAAAGATCCAATTGTGTTTTTCAATCGATAGAACGTCTTCACGTGCGCTAACCTACTTTGCCCGCTATTTTGAAATCCGATCTTAAAAGAGATTCGAGTAAGATTTTAAGAAACAATATCCACTTTGAAGATATACCATAATAACAATAAAATAATTGTTATAATTTCCACTGAAAAAGATCTATTCGACCGTTTTTGTCTTTTGCAGCAAAGTGATGATGATGATGATGATGTAAAAGGTGAAACCGGCCAAGTAAATATTTTTGCGTATAAAATTGCAATAATTATTTTATTACTATGAAAATATCTGGGGTTGGAGTTATCCGTGCAATAGCTCGCAAGAATTACAACAGAAACCTTTCTAAGAAATTCACGGATCAGGAAGCGATATGAAAATTCGAGACTTATAAAGAGGAAGAAGAAGTTTTTAAAAAAATAGAGAGAGAGTGAGATATCGCAAGCAAGTGCAAAGAGTTAAAATTTAAATAAATATATATTTAAAAAAAGAGCGAAGAAAAAAACGGAAGATTTTTTTTAAATATAGCGAGAATGAAGGAAAAGGGCGGGAGGGGGGAAAAGGACGTAAGAAAAATAAAAAAAGACAAAGCGCGCGAAGAGAAGAAAAGGAAAAGAATAGAGCAAGATAAAGAGAAGAAATGGGATGTAAGAGATAATTTGAAAGCTCGAAGGAGGGAGAGAGAGAGGGAGAGGGAGAGAGAGAGAGAGAGAGAGAGAGAGAGAGAGAGAGGGATGGAGGGAGGGAGAGAGAGAGAGATAGGATGACAAAGAGATCTACAGGAGCGTAAAAGAAGGGAAAAAAGAAGAAAATCGAGTGACAAATCCTTGAGGGGTGGAAAAATAAGAATTCCAGAGAGAGAAAGAGAGAGAGAGAGAGGGGACGTCTGCAAGGGATTCGGGAAGAAAAGGCAAAGTAAAGAGAGAAGAGTAGAACTGCGAGGAAGTAACGCACGATTTGCCAAAAAGAGAGAGACGGAACATATGACCTGGAAGTTGAAACAGAAAAGCGAAGAAAAGAACTATTAGACGCACCAACGCAGTGGAAGAACAAAGAGCAAAAGGAGAATCGCTCAGCGCGAAGACGGGAAATGAAAGCCCTGGAGAGTGTTTTTCTTCGAAGGATGTTTGTTTTCACTTGAAAGAGAGAAGCGGAGCGATAGCGAACGGGAAGGAGTTGGAAAGGGAGAGAGAACTCCGCGTGGAACTTTAACGAGGTTTCCTTACGAAGAGGACGTAATAATGAGTCTCCACGTTTGAGGGCGCCACGTGCGCGAAGAGTAGCGAAACAAAAGTAATCAGCCTAATTAAAAGTAACGAGTCTTTCCAGAGTAGCGGTACGGCTTGACCAACTGCTTTATCGGAAATACTGCTCATCGGTTTACCAAGCTTGAAAAATTAAAATAAACATCTTGATTGGGACAGCCTGAGTGTGTACCACACGACTTCTTCTAAGAAAATTCACACTAAGAGTTAACTGCACAGGACGAGTGAAATAGCTCCTGTTTCGACGCATAAGCTATTAAATAGGACCGTTTGTGTTTTCTCCCAAACAGATTCTCGTCTTAGATAAACCGCAAGTACGGATATTAATAGAATTCGAATGATAGCAGTTCCATTCAAGTTTTACCAATGAAATATTTGCACATCTAATCAAACAAAAATAAACTGATGTGTCCAACACATGATTTCTCCATACGTAAGGTGTCAACTAAAATCACATAAACACGGCGATAGGAACAGTTCAACTTACACGCTTCTGCGCTAGCGATTCAATTGATGCCACTACAACGCGCGCGAGCTGCCCACTAACCGTCAATTTCGAAGAAAATTGAATATCTCTTGAAATATTCTTCATATGAAAATTTAATACAAACAAGAGCTGTAGAAAAAAATAATACCTACAATTATATATATATATATGTGTGTGTTAACTTTCGGTTGATCGATTGTTATCAAAATATTTTCAAAACTTAAAAATATATATAAAATCACAAATATAGAATTTCATGCTGATATGATGAATAGCTTTTACTTTCTCATATATGAAGTATATTGAGAAATTATTGTTATCGCGAAAAAATTCAACCTCAAGATTTTTACGGAAATATACGTTTTAGGTGTCGCTGACACCGAAAAAGTGGTTTTCGCAATGCCGTCTGCTGTCTGTCCATTACTGGCTCTGGAGCCTAAACGATAGAGCGAAAATGAATGAACTTAGGCATTTTATCATAATGAGCAGAGTATATGAAGAAATGGTAGACATTGCTCAATAATTAAGGGAAGTTTATTCTACGCATTTTTAACAACAATTTGATTTTCTCAAAAACGGCTCCAACGATTTTGATCAAATTTCGTTCAGTTACTTGAGTTTACGTCTTCAATAATACTGTATAGTTCATATGTCTGAAAAAATGAATATAAGGCTAGTTTATTCCTGGGCAACTTTAACAAAAATTGGATTTTCCAAAAACCGGCTTTAACGATTTTGAACAAATTTCGTACAGTTACTTGAGTATACGTCTGCAATAATACTACATATTTTATTTTTCTCAATGAAGGCTAGTTTATACTTGGGTACCTAGCTTTAACAAAAATTGGATTTTCTAAAAACCGGCTGATACGATTTTTATTTTTACTTTCTCATACGAAGTATCGAGAAAGTATTGTTTTCGCGAAAAAATTCGACCTCGAGAATTTTACGGAAATACACGTTTTAGGTGTCCCTGAATCCGAAAAAGTGGTTTTCGCAATGCCGTCTGTCTGTTACTGGCTCTGGAGTCTATCCGGTAGAACGAAAATGAATGAAATCTCGTACTCAGGCATTTTTCATACTGAACAGAGTATACACAGAAATGGTTGACATTGATCAATAATTAAGAGTAGTTTATTCTACGCATTTTTAACAACAATCCGATTTTCTCGAAAACGGCTCTAACAATTTTGATCAAATTCCGTACAGTTACTTGAGTTGACTTCTTCAATAATACTATGTAGTTCATATTTCTCAAAAAATGAATATAAGGCTAGTTTATTCTAGGCAACTTTAACAACAATTCGATTTTCTCAAAAACGGCTCTAACGATTTTGATAAAATTTCGTACAATTACTTGAGTATACATCTACGATAATACTACGTATTTTATTTCTCTCAATGAATGAATATAAGGCTAGTTTATTCTTGGGCAACTTTAACAAAAATTGGATTTTCTAAAAACAGGCTCATACGATTTTCATTTTCTAAAGATAACTAAACGACGCATTAGTACCTATATATGAGAATGTTTGTACAATGTATGTAGTACCAATTTTATTTAGAGCGCACGCAAAATTTCTGTCACACATACCGACACACACAGACATTCCGAATATAGTCTAAAACGTGTTCCGTTGAATTCTCGAAATCGAATTTTTTCATGAAAACAATACTTCCTCTACTCGTATACTACGTATACGAAGAAAGTACAAAGCATCGTTGTATTTTGTTTAAGAACTCTGTTATATGAATTTGAATTTCAAATGCAAAATAGAAATAACAACTGTGCTCTAATCTTACAAAAGAAACATTCAAAACTAATCCGATAGATATATGGGCAAAACATCGACCTATTTTTCACAGTCCAATTCCATAAACTAATCACATAAATACAAAATAGTTTAAGTATACACAGAATAACTTACAGAACGATTTATTCCCGTTCTTACTAAATGAGCAACTCTTAAATTGTTAACTGAATAAATGGATGTTCTTTGACGCAGAAGTTTAAATAAAATTCGCATATATTTTGAAGGTCGTTCATCTTCCATATTTCAATTATTTGTTAACAGTGCAATGAGTTTTCTATTGCTTTCTGGATTCATATTTTTAGCCCTTATAGAAACCTTTGTCTTTATGAGTTCCACATGGCTTTGAGACTACGTTTCGGAGATTCACAACTTTTAGGATACTACAGTTGCCTACCGCATGTTTTATACCTTTTAACAGTATTTACGGAATCACGAAAAGATTTAACGTTAAATACATTAGTTTTAAAATAATTCATCGGTTTTAGGAATAACTATACAACCAAAAACAAGCGTTTACCTCGATGAAATTCAGAAGGGGGTACCGGCCGTACAGAAAAATACCAACTTTGTCTGTCGTATTCCTATTCAAACTTTTCGGCTAGAGGGCTAAAGCAAGAGGTGCCGTAAAAGTCGAATGAGAGAGATGGATGGAGGAGGTAAGAGTAGAAGGAGCAGGAGTCATTTATTAACACCTGCGCCACCCCAAATTGACGGAAAAAGAGGGAAATAAACTCCGAAACTCGCATACTCCAAGCCGACACGACCTTATATCATTTGTTTTTTTTTAGTGATTTATTCCATCGAGTTTATCGAAGCCGCGATGAAACGAGGCCGCAGGCTATGTTGCGTGGCCTGTAAGAGGGCGTATTTCACGAATGATGCCGCTGTGCGGAACAAAATCTAATCGCCGATTCACACGGATCGATTACGGAATATGGTGTCACTGAGCTAAATTTTGACAGTAAAAGTTTTCATTCCCCAATCCAAATTTTTATTATAATGTTCCAGATATTTATTTCGCATGTTTAATTAACTTAGATCGCGGCGGAGATATTACATTACAATAACATTATGTTCGTGTTTTTCTTCTCTTTGAAACCCCTCAAAATTAATTCTTATGGCCAATAACAATAGCTGAAAATTTCGCATGAAAATAAGCGACCAAAATGTCGGCAATCCATTTTTTCCCTCAATTTTAAGTACCCCAAAGTGTGGATCGATACAGTGTGAATTTGTTGTACTTATTTTTGCCTGGATTAATGCTCACGACCCAATTTCAGCGTTGCGTTCACAAAAGACACAATAATTAAAGAGACAAAACACGCTTGCTTCCTTCGCATTTCGCGAGCAGCTTGTCCACGGCCACGCATTTACTCCGCCGTCGCTGAAAAATGAAAATGTTTCCGCGCCAAAAGGAATCCAGCGGCTTAGGAGAAAAAATCACAATCCTCTCTCTCTCTCTCTCTCTCCGAGCTGAACAAATCTTCGAAATGGCTGGCGCATTTTTTCCCGACTCTATTCCCTCGTTTCTTTGAGAACTCGTGGCCAAAATACCATCCTCTCAGCGGTCTTCATCTGTTAACCGCCGCTCCTTACCACTTCTCCGGCGGAGACAAGAGCAAAATAATACACATATACTAGCAATATACTTGAAAGTTTGGAGAAAACAAAATGAACTATGTCATCGCGCTGGAAACGCGTTTGTAAAACTTTGGAAAATAATTCAGCCATTACGCCATATTTTCCGTATTAGACATTGCGCCAATACAATTAATCTCAGTGAATATGGATATGAAGATTTTTGCTCAATCTAGGAGACGATTTCATTATAGTATGCTTTCGACTCTATTGGTGTTATATATATATATATATACACATACATTTCTTTCAACTAAAATAGCCACTCTTAACAGATTTTAATGGATTAATGCATTTGCATTTCAATTTCATGAAATAAGCAGAATTCCGGTAAAAAAAATTTGTTCAATCTTCAAATGCCTCTGACAATACTTTAAATAGATTTTGGAATAAAATGTACCTTAATATCGTTTAGCGTCCGCTCACCACTCTGGACTTCTCAGTTTCCGAAACAACAACTTTCAATAGTTTTAAATTGATTTTTGCTTTGAAATATACTTGGGTCAATTCAGTACAACTTCCACTTTACATACTGTAAATTCCAAAGTAGCTCCTTATATAATGGGCAATGCTAGCCTAAAATTAATTCATTCTGTAAAGTGAATAAATAAAGTTCTTTCTTTAAACTATAATAGCCACTGTTATTAGATTTAAATGGATTATAAGCCTTAGAACTTACTCTGTATTAAATAAGCACCAAAATCCTTCTATAAAAACAAATCAATTCATTAAAAGATACACTGTTGTTTCTTCGAAAATTGCCTATTAACAGTTTTAAATGTCCTTTTAATTTTAATTGAATTTTAATTTATATTCGTTTCCAAACTTCGGCCATTGTTACGAAATTAATTCGAGGAATAACAATATAAATTCGTAAGCACGTATGGTTTACAAAGAATTTAATTTAAGAATGCTTTTTATTTCCAATTTTTCTAAAATGACACTGTTGATACTCAAATTTTTTTTATATTTACGTTAATATACTTATTTTCCACAAAACACGCCAATCTCTCCCCTTCCTTCCCCTCTCTCCCTCTCTCTCTCTCGTATTGAAGCACTCAAGGCACGCTTATTCCCAGAAGGATGTATACAGCAACAATGATAATGGTCGACATAGCAACATCACGTTAAAATGGCGAGATTTCCACAAAATACGCAAATTAAACGTTTAACATGGAATATTTCGAACTGTGGGCGATAAAATAAGAACGGAATAAGAAACTTTATGAATTTTTCTTCAAAATGGTTCAAATCCGAAGGTCGTCTGTTAATTTCACCTAATTTTAATTTCCAAATGAATAAAAGCATGCACGTCGAAAAATCGCGTTTTACGTGTTAAGTAATGGGAAATGGAAATGCCTCTCTTGGAGACGAACGAAGGATTTTTTTCGAGATTTAAATTTGTCATTCTCTTAATAAGTGTTAATCAAGCATCCATACCAAATTTCGAGTTTCTATCATTATTATTTCTCGAGTTATTAGCGTTTTCATAGCGTGACCAACCAACGGACGACGGCTATTATTATATAAAATGAGCAATTCTTGACGAGATATGACGGAAAGTTCATTTTTTATCACCAGTAAAGTGGTACCCCTGATTAGCGTACGTGATTCATTTTTGCGATTTTCTTATTATCTTTGATAGTAAGTTCTAAATAACAAATTTCATGAAAATCCGTTAGGTAGAAGCCAAGAACGAACATGCGGACGGACGGACAGACAGACGATAATAGGCGCTCACAAAAGAAGCGAAACGCGCCTAAAAATAATCTGAAGTTGGAAAGCCTCCGTCTTTTATATATCTAATCGTTTTACTAATTTTTGTCATCTTAGGAATGAGAAATAGATGTTTATGGAATATTCGAAACTGATGAGTGGAATATAGATTCAATTATTTTTATTGTTCGTCCCTAATACTTCTCTCCATTCCAATTTATTTAAAGTCCAGTTTTAATATCTCACTAGCTAATTTTTTTTATATTGTACACAGACAAAATAAGATATGCAATAGAAGTGAAGTTATATGACAGTTCAGCAAAAATTTCATTCTTTTTACTTTCTCATACGAAGTATCGAGAAAGTATTGTTTTCGCGAAAAAATTCGACCTCTAGATTTTTACGGAAATATACGTTTTAGGTGTCGCTGAATCCAAAAAAGTGGTTTTCACAATACCGTCTGTCTGTGTGTTACTGGCTCTGGAGCCTAGACGGTACAGCGAAAATGAATGAAATCTCGTAGTTAGGCATTTTATCATACTGAGCAGAGTATACGTAGAAATGGTTGACTTTGATGAATAATTAAGAGTAGTTTATTCTACGCATTTTTAACAACAATCCGATTTTCTCAAAAACGGCTCTAACGATTTTGATCAAATTTCGTACAGTTACTTGAGTTTACGTCTTCAATAATACTGTATAGTTCATATTAGTAGTATTAGTGTAGATGTATACTCAAGTAACTACGAAATTTGAACAAAATCGTTAGAGCCGTTTTTGAGAAAATCGAATTATTGTTAAAGTTGCCTAGAATAAACTAGCATTATATTAATTTTTTGTGTAATATGAACTATGCAGTATTGTTGAAGACAAACTCAAGTAACTGTACGAAATTTGATCAAAATCGTTTTTGAGAAAATCAAATTGTTGTTAAAAATGCGTAGAATAAACTACTCTTAATTATTGATCAATGTCAACCATTTCTAAGTATACTCTGCTCAGTATGATAAAATGCCTAAGTACGAGATTTCATTCATTTTCGTTCTACCGGCTAGGCTCCAGAGCCAGTAACACACAGACAGACGGTATTGCGAAAACCACTTTTTTGGATTCAGCGACACCTAAAACGTATATTTCCGTAAAAATCTAGAGGTCGAATTTTTTCGCGAAAACAATACCTACTTTCTCGATACTTCGTATGAGAAAGTAAAAAATCCTTGTCTTTTCTCATATTTACCTAAAATTTCTCGCGATATCTATATAGTTAAGTCGTTCGACGCACAAGCATTTTCCGCTGCTAGCACCCTGCTCTGTGTCTCATTCTAAGAGATTAATGATAAACAGTTCAAATACGTTTTATCCTACTATTAAATAGTAAACAAAGCTCGTCGCTATTTCCTCTTTTTTAGATTAAGATGGAATCGAACCCAAAATTCAATTGGGATTTTCTAGAAAGATCCCACGAACTGAGTTACAACCGAACAGAGACATCAAAGGTCGCCCTTTTTCTTTGCCTTAATGCCGATTACTATGGCGGTGCGACGACAGTAGTCTCAAAGGCCCCATTTATTTTCTTCCAGCACAATAGCGCTCTCGCTGCAACCGTCTCCCAGAGCGAGAGGCAGAGAAGATAGAAAAGACCTCACGACGATAAACACGCCGTTAAATGAAATCACATCCACCGACGGCGCTGGTATCTCTTAAATTTCTCAATAAAAGTCATCTTTCTCAAAAGTTCAATAAAAATTGACGAAAAACCTCAATAGCATCACACTTCCTGATTATCTTATTTGATACTAACATTAATAATAATACTATTACTAATCATACCTCAATTTTTCTTTAGAAAAATCACTAATTAGCGTAATTTAAACTAAATTGATATCAGAAGGAAAGCGATAGATATAATTCACACTATAACAATTAATATAATTCACACACACTAAACTTCAGTCAGAATTATTTTTCATGTGACCAGAAGGGTAATAGAGGTATTGTATCTTTTAAATGACGACACTTATCAATGGATATAATATCCATGAAGATCTGTAAGAGCACATTAAATTAGAAGAAAATCTCTATTGAAGTTGCGGGAAAGCTTTTTGACTACGCATCGACTCCTTTGATACAAAACAATCTTATCATTTCAGATATTTTATTAGATTTTTCGCAAAAACTAACGGAACATACTCTAATTTTTATATCAGTTAGAAAGCAATGCAGACCTAAAACTGATTACAAGCATTTACACAATTCATAAAGAGCTGAAGAGAGATTTCATGAAGTAGAGTAATATGATTGCGCATGGAAAGGTTCATAAAGTTGTATTTTGGTAGCGTTCTGCCACAAACAAGTAAATTTGGATAATCCAGCGAACACCCGCTTTGATGGAAACGGCATAAAATTGACGAGAAAATAAGAGGCAAGTCTGTTTCAAACCTTTTACGTAAAGAAGAAGTACAGTAAAACTCGTTTATAAGGATCACGCCTAAAACGAAATCTCGCCTATAACGAAGAAATGTCTCGGTCCCTTGAACTTCTCCATAAGGGCATTGGTTAAATTTCTCGGATGTAACGAACACGCATTTTACGAATTCTCGGCTGTAACGAACAAATGTTTGGTCCCGTGGCAACAAATGCCCCATATATAACGAATTTTGGCGAGCAGACGATAAGTAATGAATAGTTTCCGCCCGTTTACCGCGCACTTGTTCGTAGAGGTCCCCTTCCTCCATCTACCCCTTCCATACGAATTTCCACGCTCCCTTTGTTTTTAAATTGATATTAAAAATGTGAAATGTTTATGTAAATTAATGACCATAATAATAATATTAACTGTCCATTTAAAAAATCGTATGTAATAGCAGTCGAACATTTTACATGCCGCGAAGTTGATAAGCATCTCTTTGCATATGTAAGTACGGCATTGAAGTCGACTCACTGTAAATACAGTAAAAGCTGTGTTATCCGGATATCTTGGGGATTGTGGAAAGCCGATTAGGAGAAATAGCCGGTTAGGGGAGCGATTTTCGATTTTGACATCGAAAATTTAGCAATAACCGAACAGAATTGGGCTTAGGCTCACTGTCGTACTCCCCAAACATAACTATGCATGGGGTTTGCATTTTCCGTTTTAATTCTTCCACACGTAGTTAGATATAGACACTATTTACCCATTCTTATTTAATACGTTGCTACGCTTACATGCAAAACAAAAAGATTATTGAAAAGTTTACGGCGTCCGGGAAGTTTGGGGATTACGGCAGTGAACCTGTTCCCAAAATTGAATTTATTGGATTATATCTTTCTTATTTATCTTTATTATTTATCTTTATTTACTCTATTAGAAAAGGACGAAATTATTTAATTCTTCTGAACATTTCTGTGAAAACCAGTCATATAATATTTTATCCAGTTCCTCAATTTTTGGCTTATGAAGCGTATGATCTTTATTAATTGATTTACTCGTCTCAGAAGATGACACAAATTTCATTAATTTAGCCTTATGAGCCTTGATATCGTAGAGCGTGGAAGATGTTGAATTCTTTTGCTATGGCTGCTTTATTTTTTTCTTTTTCAATTTGTTTGATCAGCTCCAGATTTTGTGTTAGCGTTAAACCAGCCTTTTCTCTCCTGTTCCTTGCTTTTAGGTATTTATTTTGATGCCATATTCAATGGATGGGTAATTTTTTAAATAATAAGAAGCGATAAAACTGGAAATTGTAGAAGTACACCAAAACATCTAGACAATGCAAATGGCTTACGTAACCAAAAACGCCATGGTTACTTGGCAGCTACAGAAGTATACGGAGTAAATACGTAATATATACATCTTATATTTCAAGAAATTTTAAAATGGAAGTTGTGGTATTACACATATACAATTCACACAAAAATTCATACAAAAAGAAAAAGAAATACAAAATGAACTGTATTTGTGTAATTGCCGGTATCTAAGGCTGGCCAGTTCTAAATAGCCGGATAGCACAGCTTTTACTGTATGTGTATACGTGTTATATGGGATGTATAGGCCAAAAACCGTGTTTCTCGTATATAACGTAGTCACGCTTATAACGAAGCAATGAGTCGGTCCCCTCAAATTCGTATTAAACGAGTTTTACTGTATTTATTGTTAGTAAATGCCTTGAGCAAAATAAAGGACATTTGCGTAGCTATATCCTCTTTTGGTTAATTTCTTATTAATCGCCGTAACACTCACCAATTCGCCGAGGCGATGCAACAAAGAATATCTCGGAAGCGCTTACCTGAAAAGAAGAAGATATAATGTTATTTCTTGAATCAGTATTCCAGACATTCATTGTGCCTTTACATTTGCACGTTAAATTTCAAATATTGAAAATTGCCTTGTTTAATAATAATTAATGTTCAACCGCGAATTACTACACACTTTAACATGCAAATCTTTGGTATTCAATTCCAATAGATCCAATTAGCCCACAAAAACAAAGAATTGCGATTCAATTGTCAATTCCACGCGCGCGAGCTGCCCACTAACCGTCAATTTCGAAGAAAATTGAGTATCTCTCGAAATTTTCCTCATATGAAAAGTTAGTTAAAACAAAAGTTGTAGAAAAAATATTATCTACAACTTTTATATGTGTGTATGTTAACAAAAATTCAGCGAAATGTTTAAGAAAAACTAAAATTTTACAGGGGTAAACCGCTACTTCCGGTTCACCGATTGTTATCAAAATCTTTTCAAATCTTAAGAATATATATAAAATCGCAAACATATAATTTCATGCTGATCTGATGAATAGTTTTTGAGTTATAGCGCACGCAAAATTTCTGTCACAAACATACGGACACACACAGGCATCGAGAAAACGGTCAAAACGTGTTCAGGGGTCCTCAAAACGTGTATTTCCGTTGAAATCTCGAATTCGATTTTTTTCATGAAAACAATACACTTTCTCTATACTACGTATTTGCAGAGAAGTAAAAAGGCCTAAAATATAAACATATGCGATGATTATTATTTAAGAAATAAATTATGAGCCCTGTTGTATTTTTTTATACTAAAAAATACAAAGAAACGAATCGTGTTATGAAATCGCAATAAAAATATCTTTCAATCATTCTTTCTGCCGGAAAGAAACGGGAGTTTTTCAATATTTTTAACAGTAAGAAATTCTCATACCGATGCTTTTAAACGGTGCAATGCTTTTAAATGGGAAATGGCGGAAGATACACGGGGAAAGCGATACTAAAAAAACGCATTTTATACGGTGAAGAAAAAAGTGAAGAAACGGAAAGCTATTTGGATTGCGATTTTACAGCGTTGTTCTATTATTTTAATACTAGCAGAATTTCCCGTTGAATTACAACGGATTTAGTGAAGCTACTACAGCACAACATACAAACTTTTAAATACCTATACAGTAGATACTTTTTAAATTACAATTAGCTTTTCTTAACAATTAATCATATTTGCTTGTAACAATCCGTTTCCGAACGTAATGCATTCAAATATAACGATAATTGTATTTCCTATCATATATATCACTTTCGCCAAATCCAGCTTCATTTCTTGTGTAATTATGCGTATGAAATGTTTACATTTATGTCTTGTAGGCAAGAAACCCGTGAAAAAGCAACGTACAGTTGTCCATGATTGAACACTGACTCCGGTAAATGTACACCAGATACGTGAGCTTATTTACGTTAATAAATATTATAATGTAGAATATAATGGTTTTAATTACAAAAGATGTAAGATTCCAGCATTCAATAGACGTAAGAAGGTTCAATTACTTTCATCAATAAACGCTTCCTGAATAATAACCAGTACCTATTTACGTTGCTATCCATAAACATCGATCGTTTCGTAGCTTAAACAAAAGTGTGAATCGAATAACGCTAAACTTTCGTCTATTTGTAAGCTTCATTAAAGCTAACTGAATCGGAGGTAACAATGACGGCCGTCTTGGCAACGCCCGGGAGGGGTACGAAAAATCCATAAAATTTCGAAACAAATAGCGTATTTCTGAAAACTTCGAATGTGTAACATGTAAACTTCGCAGGAATAAGATAGTATAGAGTATTTTTCGTCGAATAAAGCAAAAACGAAAAAAATCGGTCCATATTTACGTATTTTAATGCTTGAAGGAAGAATACCTTGCAAGTCAAGAAATGGATTCATACGTGTTATCTTATGGAAAAATGTTAATCCCCTATATTGGCAGCATTGATTAATCCCGGTTGACCAAACCTTGACCATTCACTAAGTTAGGACGTAAGGAAGAATCTTACCAAATTTGGTTTTTCTAGCTTTTATCGTTTAGGAGTTCCATGAACAAACACACAAACCAACAAACCCTTCAAAATATATTATAGGAGATACAGTAAAGTTCTTGTAATTTTGTTTCTTAAATAAGAAGAAAAATTAATGTTTTAAATTATTTTCTTATCTCCTTTCCCCGTGATATCCAAACCACAAAAAACGCAGCGGGAAGCTTATGAATATGGCTTATCATATGCAGAATTGCTTTCCAAAGTATTATCCCAAATTCAACTCGTAGTAAAACCTTTTACATTTCAGGTTACATTTATCACGCTTGCCTATAAATATAGACGATCCTGGATATTTTACCATAAAAATTACCTCGTATTTTCCCAAAATCCTACGTAAGTGATAGGTATATGCATGCCTTTATCGCTCAAGAGGACGCCTAGCTTAAAAGTCAATTACCATAGAAGACCCTACTTTGAAACGAATAAGAAAATACTTTTTTTCCGCGCACCCTCTCCACCTCCCTTCGCCGAAAGCATTTATAGCACCGTTGTAAAAACGAACAGAATAAAAATCCCGTTCTCTGCGTCTCTTCCTGCCTCCACCACCTCTTATTTTCTCCTCAGTCTCATCCACTCAAAACTTCCTCTTCTCCTCCCTTTAAAAAGTATGCCCCTTCCCAGGGTCTCCTCGTTCTCCCACCACCCCCATCAGCAGCAGCAGCATCTCGCCCCCAAGAGGTCAATCACTTTGCGACGTAAAACCACGTCGTTAATTGTACACCATGCTCCTAAACTTTCCAGGATGCCCTCAGACCTAAGCACTCACTCCACCCATGTCCCTCTCTCTCTCTCAAGCCCGTTTGACACGACCGCATATTTGCTAGCATATCTCGTTCACGATCCGTCGCCCCTACCATCGAATTTTATATCGAATCGACCATTTTACACGGTCGAATTTCTGATAGCGCGAATGTGAGAGAAAGGCAGAAAGAGAGAAACAAAATAAAATCGGCAAGCGGATCCACTCTAGAGTTGGGATGTGCTTCGTACAATTCTATCAAGGTCTCGACGGAATCTCTACACCGCGTCTTTTCTGCCATGACGATTTGTTTACTATATATACTTATATATATATATATATATATATATATATTTTGGGCAACTAGGTGTTGAAGGAAACCCAGTGAACACTTACCGGAAGTAGAGCCGCTATATATATACCACACACCGTACGATCATCAAACGCTGAATGCATTGCAGCGCTAGTGTTGTACGTGTACGTGTTGAATTGAATATGCAGTTTTATCTTCAACATTCAACTTTAATTAGTTTCTGCTACATTTTCTTGTATTTTTATAATTATATATAGACCAATGAACAGTATTTTAATAATTTTACATAATATTTCCAACTGAAGCGAAGAAATCGAGAAGCAGACGATACGCCATATTGGAATTGGAGGTCGCTCCTGATTGGTGATGCGAAGAAAAATGTTAGCAAAAATCGGACCTGTTCTATTTGCCTTCCATGCGATCAAAAATGCGATCAAAAATGCGAATGAAAATGCGATGACTTCAAAATGCCATGGAATTTTCGTTTGAGACGACCACATTTCCTGAATAGCATTTCTCCTAGCATTTATGCTTAAGCGTAAAATTCTCCATCGCATTAGTTCCCGTTTGTGGCAATAAGAAAGAAATAGTCAAACGTCAATTTCCTATAAGAAGACATTTTCTGTTATTCCTATAACGAGCGAATAACCAAAGATTTTGAGGTTTTTTTTAAAGCTGAAATGGAACACGTAAAAAAAACCCATCAATGTCCTCACAATGTCAACCGACGAATTATTTTTTTATTTTTTCAGTCCTATGAAGAAAAATGCCGCACTGGAACTCTTACTATAAATATGATGTCTTAAAAATTCCAATTATTGCATGCGTTTAATGCCAAAGTGGTTGCAAACACCAAATATTTGAGAATCATTGTCACCACTTTGGTTGTAAACCACGCTTTGGTATTTTATCGCAGCCCATGGATTTGCCTAGTTAAGATAGTACGCCGGCAAATAATCCAAATGCTTGAAAATGAGAAGATTTTGTTGATAATAAAAAGATATAAGATACAGCATTTTCGATTTTAAGATATTTTCTCAATTCTAAATAGTTTTCTCCTATACAGAAGGCGCCATATAAATTCTGCTAATAAAATTTTTGTCACCTAATTCTTTTCTATTAGATGACTTTTTAGTAGAATGTAGCACCTATAAATCGCTCTGTTTTTATTCCACTTTGCATGTTATAAAGAATATACTCAAACAATCGGTGATTATTAGATACTGATATAACCACGTAATCTTTTTTTACTTTCTCCAAATACATAGTATAGAGAAAGTATTGTTTTCATGAAAAAAATCGACTTCGAGACTTCAACGGAAATACGCTTTGAGGTCCGTAGAACACGTTTACACTATTTTCGGAATGATGTCTGTGTGTATGTATGTGTGTTTGTGTGTGTATGTATGTGTGCAGGTATGTGTGTATGTGATTTTGGGCGTTCTAACTCGAAAAGTATTTGCCATATAATTACCAAATTTCATATATAACACTTTGGTATAAGCATAAAGAACTGATTAGTTTTTGGACTATACCGGTTAACCGAAAGTCGAGGTTTATTCGAAACCCGATTCGGTTTTGAAAAAATATTTCCCTTAAAACATTATTATTTTATACACAATTCGATACAAAGGTTATAGAGAATGAAATTTCCTACAACTTTCATTTGAAACAATTTTCCATAGCAGGTGTTGTTTAGGAATTATTTATAAATAATCGGTTTTTTCGATTTCCGTCAAGTATCTCCTTAAAAACGTCGTTATTGATAGATAATTTTCGTGAGGACCAAAATTGTAGAGAATAATATTTCTTCCAAGTTTTCTTTGAAACAAATTTTCGTGGAACCTTCTATTTAGTAGATAATTAATTAATACTTAAATATCCAGTATACAGCGCCATCTAG
Organism: Uropetala carovei; assembly: GCA_036926305.1. Classification (NCBI taxonomy): domain Eukaryota; kingdom Metazoa; phylum Arthropoda; class Insecta; order Odonata; family Petaluridae; genus Uropetala; species Uropetala carovei. The sequence continues at coordinate 10,563,607 of JAXCHB010000019.1, read as the reverse complement.
CGATGAATTCAGTAAACATATTGAAAATATAATTTACGGAAATAAGGACGACTGTATTCTTTTACGATACGAAATAATAATTTTCCCTTCTAATGCTATTCATAATAATTTAAATATCTATACCCCAAATATGGAGAAAGTCATGTGTTGGCCACATCAGATTTTTTTTAAATTGGGGTGCTGCGAAATTCTGTTTTTCTATGAAGGGGTGCAGCGTCTACTAAAACGTTGGGAATCATTGGTACACAGTAAAAGGAAAACAATTAATTATAAGGCAAGAGAATTTCATGCCCGAGAATGAGACCTTTAAGAACAAATATATCAATCAAAGAAAGCAAATTAAAAACGGATATCGATTGACAATACATAACATTATGAAAATTTCTGTAAATCTATTGTCCATGGTAATAGGGCTTGAGCCCTGGGCCTCCTCGAGTCCAGGGGCCACAAATACCTAACTTGTATTTTTTGTGTAAGGGTATTATTAGTAATTTGTAAAACGTTTTTTATTTATTATTTACTGTACAGACAGACACTCTAGACATTCGAATTTTTAAATGATGTACGGTTATTACGACCTTGACTTTCCCTATGTTATTTCTTAATAAAAAAATTATTTCTTTCTCATAATATTTTTTTTGTTCCTAATCCAATATCTCCAACATAAGTGACGAGTGAGTGTCATTCATCTAGACAGTGTAAGCTGACCCCTTCATGGACCGATTATATTATTCACAAAGTGACCACACTGATTTATATGATTGTGCCATGCACATTATACTAATAACTTAAAGGGACCCACTAAGAACGCCAGCCCTGGGACCCCAAAAACCTAGATCCGCCCCTGATTGTTACTATTTCTTATATAATTTAAATACCATGTCCATCCTCAATTAAGCTAGTAAACATATGACTCCAAATAAAATACCTTAGTAACTCGAAATCCAAATTAAACCATTTTATGATATTCTGATAAAGCCATCGTACCTGTTTTACCACCGTAAATACCACCTTCATTAAGTATCATGCTTTATTAAACACTTGTCCGATTTCCCCATGCTGCATTATGGCCACGACAAATAAAACTCAAAAATTCTTAATCGTGCAGAGTGCTTCGGCGACACAAAGGAAAGAAAAATCGAATAAAAAGGAGCATTTTGATGGGAACAGGAGTGGTTTTCCGGAGAAATGTGACTGCCGTCCCCAGCTGTCGAAAACGCCGGAACACTGGAACCGGAACGGGGAGCGGGGGATGCTCGCAACTATTTACTTTGTCACACTATGGAAAAAGTATTTGGCATGTGGAGTACCTCATTGAAAGCTTTGGTTATCGTCACCGCTCAAGAACCTGTTACAGATCTCTAAATGAGTAAAAACATTTACGCAAAGGACATCACAATTTCGTTTCGCGATGACGTTCGGAAGAAATTGCTCGTAAATCAGGTCGCGTGTCACAATTCAAAAAATTATTTATCGAGAACTGGCTTCAATTTTAAGAAAATTCATTACGTAGGTAACTCAAATTACGGAATACCGCAAAAGTCACCTTTACCCACAGTTTCTGGGAAGAATACACACTATATAAAACAAACTCGGGTCACATATCTTCACCATGAAAAGAACGCTATTTCCCCTACGTACAGGTATGCCATTTCTTTATAATACTCCGTTGCACGAAACGCGCCCATTTGTGATACACTGTCCACTTTCCTAACTTGTTTTTTTTCAAGCCCTGAAAATTCGTTTTTTTCTTCATCCTTCCAGGTTCCTACTGCAATCGAAATATGAATCAACTTAATAATTTTTTTAAATATTGGTTGTAAATTGTAAACAAGTTAGGAAAGTGTACAACGTATAACAAATGGGCACGTTTCGTGCAATGGAGTATTAGAAAGAAATTATATACCTATACGTAAGGGAAAAAGTGTTTTAAAGTTCTATTCTTCATCATAAATAATCCATTTTCTTGCTATTTAAAAATATTGTATGCACACAAGGAAATTAAACGTTTGTGAGATTGTTTATGTTAGCAACAATGAAGGAGTAACTATGCAAGAAAATTTCGAAGTTCAACTCGATTTAAGATTTCTTGTTCGATTTTCTCGATAACGGCTACTTCTACGATAAAAATTATAGGAAAAGAATTACTTTTCTTTACTAGATCTACAAGTTTTATTTAAAAAATATTTTGATATGAGCAATATTTTACGAGATATGACGGAAAGTTCATTTTTATCACCGGTAAAGTGGTACCCCTGATTGGATTACGTGATTCATTTTTGCGATTTTCTTATTACCTTTGATAGTAAGTCCTTAATATCAAATTTCACGAAAATCCGTTTCGTAGAAGCCGAGAACGAACCGGCGAACGGACGGACAGACGGACGAACAGACGGAAGGACAGACCGACGACAATAAGCGCTCACGCTGGATGCGAAACGCGCCTAAAAATGACGATGATGTTTTCCAACACCCGCATTTCAGTTTATTTCGCTCTCATGATGAAAACTCGGTTATGGCACTTGCTCTTCTTTTTCCGTTATCACTTGCACTGTTCAAGTACTCACTCAAATCAGCATAGTGCCGCACATCCACAACAAACCTCTCACCCGACATTTTCATTTGCCCAATAACGAGAGGAAAAAAAGTACGACACAACAACTATAGTGGGGTCAAAAGTCAAAACGGCAATAACTCGATATCAACTACGGCCCATGTTAAAAGCTTCAACGTCAACTGAAAGGGAACATTGAAGTAGGAGATTAGATGGACTAACCAAGCCACTGCGCGCGCCATAAACGAGAAAACTAAGAAAATGTTTTCTCTCGGGTAACTTTTGACCCCACGATAGTAGTAGAAGGTTAAAATGGGTGAAAGCAGAGGTGACCCAATATTTCTGAACTTTTTTAAGTGTCCGAGGAACAACGGGCCCCCTGCTCCATTGCACGTGCAATAAAGGTGGACTCCGTTAAAACCCGGTTCTCATCGTCATTAAATAGTTTAAATCTCAGGTTCGTAACTGGAGTAACGTGTGGACAACGCCAACTGGAAAAAAAACATTTATTTCGTTTGTTTTAACCCCGAACGATAGTGAACACTCTTCGGCGACGAATGCGAGGAAACAGAAGTAAACATGGGCACTTTTAAGATGAGACTAAAATGGCATGCCGGAAGAATAAAACGACACTACTCGTTCTTTTACTCTCTCGGCGCCATTTTGGAGAAGGTAAAGGGATTCCCAAAACGCCTTGGACCAAACCTCCCTCAGAGACGACGAGTGATACACGGGGCAAGGGGGGGGGGGGGGGGGTGCATTAAAAGTGGCGGCGTGGCGCACCATTTCCGACCCACAGAGTTCCAATTGATTCCGTAGTTTGAAACTCTTGCAAGAACGGACTAGCGGAGATCTTTCCTTTCTCTCTCTCCCTCCCTCTCCCTCCCTCTCCCTCTTTCTCTCTCCCTCTCTCTCCCTCTTTCTCTCTCCCTCTTTCTCTCTCCCTCTTTCTCTCTCCCTCTTTCTCTCTCCCTCTTTCTCTCTCCCTCTTTCTCTCTCACTCCTATCCACTCAAACGCACGCCCGCTCTCGGGGAAACATTCCGACCGAAACGGAGTTTTTTTCTCCCATTAAAGAAGACTTTCGCGAGTTATTATTTGTGCAATAAACAGAAGAAAGAGACTCCAATCAGGCGAAAAAAATAGTTCCGCGTCTCGTTAAAATATCGCAGATCCTTTGCAACACTTCGAAGAATATAAGGCTATTTTTTTACTAATTAACAAATTTCCCAAATGTAGTTGACGTAAAGTAATTACTAAAACGAATTGTGTTTAAAATGTTTAATAACTGTTTTATAGAGGTGAATTTTTAAAATTAAGACCGCAGCGTAGCAGACTGGCGTAAAATCTACTCTTAATACAGGCACGTAATTACTGTATTTTGAGGCCAAAAACTACTTTAATCTGCATTTTATTTATTACCCATTTTCCCTCAAAATTGGATGAATTAAAAATTTATGATCCAAAATGCATGAAATGTGAAAGGAAAAGTGGGACACTGAGGTTAATTAAAACAGGCAAAAAATGGATAATTAGAAATTTCATTCAGAGATATCAAAATGAAAAAAACAATGCCTAAAAAAAGCAAACAACAAATAATGTCTCAGAAAGCATAATCTTTTGTTTAGCAAATAACACTAGCTACAAATTCAACTAAGTCCATTTCCTAAGAAACAATTCAAAACATTAAATTGGGTGGAATTTATTTTAAGTTAAGATCCCAGAGGTCTCTTTGTTTACTCCGAGTTTTTTCTTTTTTCGCTATTTTTGTCTAAAATATTCCTCCGGTGTGTGAAAAATAAAGAATTGACAAACGACCAATTTGGCGAGGTTACAGCTGTGAATCTCGTTTGCAGAAATATTCTTAATAAACTATGCAAAGATGATAATGAAATATGAAAAACTGCGAATTTCGTGCCACATTTTCACCAAAAAGCAACGGATTTGATTGTATGAAAACTTTCTTTTTTAGAGAAATTTTAAAAAAATGTAGCAACCACCCAATGAATTCAAACATTTATCATCAAAACAATTTTAATATTTATCCACTGGGAAAAACCTATATAATACTAAATTTCATATGGAATAATTTAGTATCCACTAAAAACTGAAAATTCGTTTCACCAAATAAAACATGGTTCGTATGGATAGGCGCTGTTCAACGTGACTCTAATCTTCCCGTAAAGAGCACCTAGTAACAAGAAAAGATTGATGTAACCTCAACATAAGTTATTGTATTCGTAAACCCATTCAATTGAATCGATCAGTTGGTAAACCTTAAAAAAAAACGCGAACGATAATTCATTGATGTAATAGAATGGGGTTAAGCGTGTGGATCAATCATGGTTATTGATTTTTTACTTTCCGCAAGAATCAACGGTCGGAAAATTACCTCAGAGGACGCCTAATTTGTATCCGAAATGTGTAGTTTCACACCACCCAAACGTTTTATGGCTTCAGGAGTTACCTCTACTATAGCACACTCGAATTCGGTGTTTAACGCAAGTAAACGTGCACATAATGCACAAAAGAGGTTTACGAGACGATGAGAAAGGAGAAAAAGAAATATAAATCCTAATGATACCAATCAAAACCGAGACCGAACGGCAAAATAAAGTTCTCCTTCTTCACAGACTTACAATTTCCTTCCTAACGACAATCGCTTCCGTTCGGATATCGAAAAAGAGAAAGTAACTGCGATTAAGAGCGCAAGAGATTGCACGCAGTTTCACACGGCCCTTGGATTTATGGAAAATCGATAAAAAAAACACGAGGACAAAGAAACCCGAGTCACGAGTCAAAAGCGGTACTCGGGCTCCGAATGCGATGGCCCGCGAATGGATTTTCCGTGGGGAGGGGGAAGGAGGGGGAGAGGGGGGGGGCATCGGTTGCACGGGGCGAAGCACGCGCGAGAGGGCCTCCTCCTCTATGGAGGCGAGGAAGGAATCGATATTACACGGGTGAGAGGGGAAAAAAATACACGGAGAGGCAACGAGGGCGAAATGGGACCAGGAAGAAGATGCGCGGCTTTAAAAGAAAACTGCGGCTGCGAGGTACTATATGATGCGGTCGAGAGAAGAAAAGAAGAGTGCCGCAGTGGGAAGGAGAGGGAGAGAGAGGAGGGAGAGAGAGAGAGAGAGAGAGAGAGAGAGAAAGGAAGGGGAACTTTGTAAAACAGAGGTTGGATTTACCCCGGTGTGAAGGGGGAATGATGGCGGACAGGAAGAGAAGGGCAATGAGTGCAATGGAATGGGCGTTGGATTGATGTAAATGAAAAGAGAAGTGAGAAAGGGGAGAGAGTAGGGAGAGAGGATAGTAGGAAGAATAAAGGGAGAGAAGGTGGAGGAGAATGAATACAGAGAAAAAGAATCTGGAGGGGGAGAGGGAAGGAAGTGAAGGCCTTATCAGGGCCGGCGTGGTTATTTGCGGGGTCTAGTTGGATAGTAAGCGGGTCCTATTTATGTACGTACTATGTATATATACACCAGGTGGAACAAAAAAATGCGATTTTAAAAAGATGAATGGCAATTTTTTTAAAATGAAAATGAGTTATTATTAAAATTATTTTTTTGAAATTATGTTTATGTATAATAATATTAACATGTAATAAAAAATTGTCTAAATCTCAATACGTGAGAACTGAGCCTTGTGCGGGGCCCCTAATAAAACGCGGGGCCCTGTAATGTAAAGCTGCTACTCTGTATACAAAATGAAATGTATGGGTCTACCTAGAAAAATAAAAACCTTTTAAATTGAATCGGGGGAACCGATTGCACACGCCTCACGGCGGCCCTGGGCCTTATTACACGTTGGGTTTTACCCGAGTATTGGCGTATTCACGATTTTACTCGGGTAAAGCTTAGACCTATTACACTTCGACGCTTTACCTCACGCCAACAGGCTTTCCCTTCTGTGTGGGGGCAAGCATAGAAATATACCTGGCAAGAGAGGAGGGACTAGGGTCAGTTTATGAAGCACGATAGATACTCGCGGCGAAGGTTTCGAACCTTCGCTCGCATCGAAGACAAACCTTCTCAGCAGGAGGTATGATTACAGGTCAAAGAAGACTGCCTAAATTTTATTTCAGAATAATCGATCAAGATGTGTATTTTTTGATGAATTATTCGTATTCCCTGTGAAAAACTACACCAAAATAGTTTTTTTATTGGCGTTCCTACGGTATATGTGACTCTTGCTGGCGCATGCGCAGTAGAGGAATACGCCAGAGTAAAGCCCCCATCGCTATTAGACGCCATCCCCCGAGTAAAATATCTATATAGCTCGTCTGAAGTTTTCCCCCACGTAAAACCCCGGGTGTTTAGCCTATTACACGCTGAATCTTTACCCGGGTATAGGCCCTTTTACGACTCTACTCGGGTAAATCCACAACGTGTAATACGGCCTTAAGAGAGAGGTACAAAGATGATATGGAGTGGGCGAAAGGGAGAGAGGAAAGGGGGGGGGGGGAGAGAAGGCGAGAGAGCCCGAGGGAAGAATTGCGGACCACATTTTTTTTACGGGAGGATGCCAGAGTTTTGTTTATTCCGCCTCTCTTTCTCTCTACTCAACCGAACATTCGAGAAATATTGCAATCACGTGACATCGAATTCGTGACAGACCGCCCGTAAAATAAAAATGTCTCCAAGGGAAACAAGCCTTTAGGCAACATACGGTTTGGGGATTGATTTTATTTGACATTTAAAGGAAACCATACGGTATTTTACAGCTTAAAGCCGATTGTTAAAATAATGATTTTATCCGCAAGCTCTTTCTAAAATACGCAAGCAGGAAATATTTTACGCCCAACATAGTATTCCATACAAAATTAATAAATTGATTCTTGCTACCTTTATTCTAATTAGTATCGAGCCAGTAAGATAGCTGTTTATATAAGTTCGCCGGTAGGACATGAACATAAGGATAGAAATAACATTCAAAATATTTAAAGGTATGATAAAGTAAAGACAATCACGTCCGTGAAACGCTTTAGTCGAAAAAATCAGTTGAATTTTAAAACATTTTACGGAATGGATTTCTGCGACCATTTGTTGAACAATACGCGAATCATTACTAATTGTAAGTATGATTTTCGTCTGCAAAGCCTGAGAGATTTATTACCTGTACAGGAGGTAACGTTCTAATCCGTAAGATCAAGATTTTAAAAAAATGAAACACCCTGATCAACGAGCGGCTTAAATGAAACAAGCGATCCTGTATCCATGAAAAGAAAGATTGGACCAAATGCGCTATAAGCTGCAAGGTATCACTCTGCGGAGACTTCTCCTCTCAGTGGTCCTTAAACTCTTTCGGGAAAAAAACGATCTAGTACTTACTTGCGTATTTTAAAGGCAGGCTCAGTTCGTGGAAGTCATCAATAATATCTATTTAAACGGCAGAATATCTGGTCACACCAAGCCACTAATGAAATTACCACCTCGTCTGACACTATATCGCAGACCACAGATCAAAAAGAACGGATAACGTGGTAACCGCGGAATAATATGCACCTAAACACAAAAAAAGAACATCAAACCTTTTTTCGTCAGATTTCCCCTTCAAATTGACCACGAAATACTGCGCCCTCTCGAAACGGGAATATTGAAAGGGGGAGAGATCCGATCGAAGTTTCGAGTTTTTCGCGAACAATCGCTCTCCCTATTGCCCACTCGAGATAAAAAACAAAGAAGCGACGGATTCGTCGGAGAGAGAAAGAGACAGAGGAACGGCGGAAAGGAAAATCTGCGTGTACTCGCCCCTCCCACGTCACTTTCTCTCTCTCTCTCGTCCTCCGATTACTCACGACTTTCTATTGGACGAGGAGGATGCTATAGGGAGGGATCCTCTACAAAGCCAGCGCCTTCGCCCAGAGGATTAACTCTTTTCCTCTCTCTCTCCCTCATCCTGTACCTGCTCTTACCATCTCTCACCTTTCCCCTTTCTCTTTCTGCATACCTCTCTGGTTTTTTTCCTCTCCCAACTCCCACTCCAATCCACTTTAACCCCTCCCCCCCCCTCTCTCTCTACATCCACATATCTCCCATTACGTCATTATTTCCTTCTTTCCGCACATCCATTTATGACCCCAGCCCACTTTTATTTCCTTGCACGAGCGCAATCGGCCTTCTCTCAAAGACCATTCTTATCCTGTTTTTTTTTTAAATCTTTTATCTAACGACGATCCCTATGACTGGAATTTACCTGTCACATTCAGTCCATAAAAGAGCAGGGGATATCCGTTACCGGAATCGTCCCTTTGTCTCCCGATTTACAGGTTTTTTTTATCTAAACTATGAACGGATTCATTTTGACGTAATTTTTTCAATGTTATGGACCAAAATGTTCGAAACTTATAGGATATGACATTGACATTGGTGCGCTTCTTGCATTCGATTCTATTTTCATCGCCATCTTCTTTTTTCCGCCTCGACGTGAGATAGTATTTATCTTTTTTTCGAGTGTCTCGCTCATTTCTGGATCAATTGCTCCATCCAAACAATAAAAAACGCATTTTCGCTTATTTTGCGAAGAAATATTAAAATTAGGTTCTCATATAAACACGCTAATAATTAACCAACACAAGGAATCTATATGGATAACGTTTCGTTTGCAAGAGATACTTACCAGAACATAACGAAAATAAAATTTTTGTAGACAGGAAAAGAAAGACGAATTAAAAGGAAGAAAACAAATATATTTCTACCTCAAAAGTAAACAGAAAAAGTCGAAAAATGTTGAAAAAACAAAACAGAATAAGAGGGCCTGTCAAATGAATTTGAAATAAATTGATGTGTCCAACAAATGACTTTCTCCATACGTAAGTTGTCAAATAAATACGGCGATAGGAACAGTTCCACTTGCACGCTTCAGCGCTAGCGATTCAATTGTTGTCACTACCACGAGCGCGAGCTGCCCACTAACCGTCAAATTCGAAGAAAATTGAATATCTCTTGAAATGTTCCTCATATGAAAATTTAGTTCAAACAAGAGTTGTATAAAAAAATAATATCAACAACTTTTATATATATATATATATATATATATATATATATATATATATATATATATATATATATATATATATATATATACATACATACACACACACACACGCAGGGCCGGCTCAACAATACAAGCGGACAAAGCGACCGCTTGGGGTGCCGAATTTTTAGGAATGCCAAATTTCCCTGGGAAAAATTTTTGGAAAATACCTTAATTTAGTTTTTCCATTTGGTTTTCTGTTGATATGTTTAGTGTTTGCAGTTGGCGAATATATGTGAAAATGTGAGTTCAAATGAATGTTCAGGGGCAATAACCGGGCTCCGAATGGTACAATGGTATTTCCGAAAGCGACTTCCGAGAATACTACCGACTACAAATAACTGGATGTGGTTTTCCCAACATTTTGTTGTTGTGTTACATGCCGTGGGTCTTTTCAAATTTATTTTTCTGTGAATAAAGCCTTGTTTTTTTATTAAACTTGTTTAATCATAAAAATACACAAAACATCAAAATAATTATATCCTATAAAACTACTAAACTATCGAATTTTAATGCAAAACTTATGTATCGATGGGTCGCCATAATTGAAACCTGCTTGGGGCGCCAAAATGTCTTGAGCCGGTCCTGTACATACGTTAACAAAAATTCAGTTTCAAGCGAAATATTTAAGAAAAACTAAAATTTTACAAGAGTAAACCGCTACTACCGGTTGACCGATTGTTATCAAAATCCTTTCAAATCTTAAAAATATATGTAAAATCGCAAATATAGAATATCATGTCGATCTGATGAATAGTTTTTGAGTTAGAGAGCACGCAAAATTTCTGTCACAAACATACACAGACATACATCATCCCGAAAATAGTCTAAACGTGTTCTAGGGACCTCAAAACGTGTATTTCCGTTGAAATCTCGAAGTAGAATTTTTTCATGAAAACAATACTTTCTCTACACTACGTAAATGGAGAAAGTAAAAAAGAGTTGAAGATGATTAACAGATGACAAGCAATAAAAATATTTTAATGAACATAAAATATAATTACTTCAAAACTGGATTTTGTAAATGTAAACGAGGTTTGTTAATGGTAAATGCAACGTTAAAGTCTTTGGATTAATGACGAGTTTTTCTCGTTCCCGCCGTTCTCTTTTATTCCTCCGCTAGTATAAATGCCCGTCAAAAATGACGGGGATGATCGATTATTCTGAAATAAAATTGAGGCAGTCTTCTTTTACCTGAAATCATGCCTCCTGCTGAGAGGGTTGCCTGCGATCCGAGCGAAGGTTCGAAACCCTCGCCGCGAGTATCTGTCGTGCTTCAAAAACTGACCTTAGTCCCTTCTGTTTTTCAGAACGTGACAGAGGGAGTGACAAAAGGACAGAGGGACAGAATAAGACTTTTATATATTACCGATACATTAAAACCTTTTGTTATTATATCATATGGCTATCCTGAAAATTTCATCAAATTCAGTTGTCGTTTGCGAGATATTAAGCTTCAAAAAGCATTACATGACAAAGGGACAAAGTGACACTGTCTTTTATATATGTTTTATGATTCTCATTCCATTGCCTACCACTGCCTTTTCCTGCCCCATTATTTTCTTTTCTCTCACTCGAATTCTAACTATTTCGATGCCTTGCTTCCCTACCGATAAAGTCTTCCGTCCTCTTTCCTTTCGTCTCTCGTTGCTCTGGCACGTAATCCGTTATCGTCCTTTTTTTTCTTCCCAATCTCTTTTTTTTTTAAACTTTCACCGTCTGAATTTTTCAACACCTCCACAGCCCACGCGCACCACGAGATCGCTCCATCTTCTCCCTCTCACGAAATAACGAAATGAATCGTGAAATATTATTTTCTAACCTATATTAGGACATGAACGACTCATGGGTTCCACGGTAAAAAGAGGAAATTTCAACATCGTGATACTACCACACATCGTACGTGAATTTAAAAAAATCGTAATTTCTTTCTGTTCCTCTTTGTTGTATTGGTATGTGATCGATTTTTATTCAATGACGTTCAAATTTTCTCGTTATGTACGAAGTACAGAAGCACCAGCTTCCGCGTTTTTATCCTGTTAAGGTATAGTAATTATGGTCTCCATCAGAAACAATTACCTCTGACTGGGGCTGAATTGTATAGGATATGCGCATCGCGTCTAATTAAGCGTTTTATGACAGTAAATGTGTGGAATAGCTCATCCATTGTAATATAATATAATTAGGCAAGCATAGACAGACTTTCGACTATAGTATATGCTTAACTGGATAAATCTAAAGTTTCAATATGGTATAAGTTTCTCCACCTCACCTACCATGATTCTTTGCAAATTTTGAACACGTTATTTCACAAAAAAAACCTGGAGCTAGAAATTTCAGGAATATCTTGTCAAATCAGCCCAAATTTTTCGGATGGAAACGTCGTGAATGTCTTTTACATATACTTATGTATACACGTTATGTAACGCATTTGAGTGCCTTTGGATCTTTTTATGATTAAATCTTGATGATAAATTATTAATTAACGACGCGGAAATTTCGACACGATGATTTGAGACGTAAAAATCCGTGATATTTCAACTGACTATTATGCAGACAAAAACTCCTCCAACATACTGGAAAAAGATGTCCACGGAGCTGTCAAGGCTCAGAGGCAATTTCAAATATGGTCAAATTCAAATTGCAAATGCATCCCGGGAAATACGGTGAGCTGAAAACATTTAACAGTTGATGACTTTTGCGGAACAATAATTCCTGACTCAATTTCCGATTTTCTATTTTTTTAAACTCCGTAATGCGATGGAGTAGAAACTTTTAAAAAATTCGTAATATTGTTCTTTAAATCAGTATTAATCGTACAAAACATTCAGAAAATGATGATTTCCACAAAAATTCAAGCGAAATAAAGCAATTGATGAAATTTATTTCACAATAAGGAATGAATAGGCTTAAACAAAAACTACCGTTACCTCCGAGAAAGATTTCTTCATGGTTATAAAAAATATTTCTAAATAACCGCCCACAAAAAGATTATTTCATCGATGATTCTTTGCCTCAAAATACATGAAACCGAAGTAAGTTTGGTCACGTCTCTTTCATTTGCCAATTAACGAAGACAAACTACAGCGTCGCACTTTCTAAAACAGTAAACATTCTTAAACTTATAGCGCTCCTAGTTCACGACGATGGTTAAGTCCACTGTCTTTTGTCTAGAAAAATCCAAAGAGAGGTTTTATTTGCCTCCGGGCGTTCATTGGCTGTGACGGGTTGAGGGCACTGCCACTCAACTAAACGGAGAGGCAGGCAGCGCCGCCGGAACAGCCCTGGACAATTCCGATAATGCGTCCCCCCACTAGAAGCACAAAGTCTGCCCTTCTCTCCCGACACTGCTCCCACTTCCTCTTTCTCCCTCCCCCTCCATTCCTTTCTTCGCCACAAGAGTTGGACACTGCCAGGATAAACAGACGGGCTATCCTGGCTACGTCTTTGTAAGTAATTGCTAGAAACAGAAGTAAAATACTTCCCCTCCAATTTAAAAGTAAATTGAATTTTCAAACAAATCTTTTTTTGACAGCGTTTTACGTTGTGTCGGCTGACTCGAAGGATTACACGGGTTTTAAAAAATGGTTTTCGCTTTTAAGGTCGTTGACGCAGGAAATATCTTCTAAACATTACTTCACTGATTACTTTCAGAGAAAAAGACTAACGAAATGCTTTTCTGCTTTGTATTTAACGAGCATTCGATAGCCACTTACAAAAGGAAAAGATCACAATTTTTTATTTATTTTGAATCGAACTAAATTTTAGGCGTGAACTATGATTTTAAAATGGCACTTTTCAGATTTCATCGTCTCGTAAACTATGAGACACGATTTTACGATATCGTGAAAAGAAAAGGATCAACACGCACTACTGATTATTACTTTCTCATACACGAAGTATATAGAGAAAGTATTTTGATAGTGAAAAAATTCGACTTCGAGGTTTTGTGCGGCTGCATGGGACAAACACTTTGACAGATCTGATTAAATTATTATTGTGTAACATTCGGAATTGAAGTCTTGTTTAAACGAACGATCTCGCGCATAAATGGATGGTACTTTATTCTTGTCGATTTTCACAAAATGTCAATTGACTCAAAAATGGCTGCCTGGGTTCCATTTATAGAGCTTACTGTCATTAACAATAATACATAAGTTGCATTTCTCAAAATATAGCTGTATAGCGTCCAGTGACAATGTAATATACCGGTACCAGTTTCTCCCAAGCTCTCCTCACTAACAGAAGCAGCATTGTTGCTACGATTCAAACTCCACGCATGCGCATTAACATAACCAGTGTTATTATTGTACGGAGTAGAAGCGTACGGTTATGGAAAAGCTTCTGAAATGTAGTAAGTAGAACCGATTAATCTCCAATTTTCATTCCTTATACTTATTCCTCGTCGATTATTCTGGCCACATTATCCCGACAAATGTTTTTCTTAACAGATATAAGTTACCACGGTACTCAACATTGCGGTTTCGTTAAACAAACGTTAGAACTCGAGCAGTCCAAGATAACTTTGCTCCTCTTAAAGTATCTTTGGCTTAACAAACAGTCGCACGCCGACGAAGGAAATTCGATTCCTTTTCTTCTGAACATCTTATTGATTGAATCGTCCACATGAATCGTAACGGATGGATTCGCCCTTCTAAAAGGACGAGGTCGGTAGCTATTAAAAGATTTTTAAAAAATTGAGGGCGATGACGTCTGCACGGAGGGAGGGAAAGGGGGGAGGAGAGAGGTTATAGATTCGAATCTGTGACGCCGTTTAGGAATTACGTGTGGTACGGGAGAGGTCTCTTTTCTTATTGTTGGGCCGTAAAAGTCACCTTCAACATTCGGCCAGATAAAGTTAAGTCTAACGATTTCGATAACCTGAGGGAATTAAGGCGGGGAGGAAATTCGTCCCAGACTGATTATTTCGCATTTGTTCTACGCTCCCTTTAATTTAGCTACGGAAAGAATCATATTGCATACGCGTAGTTTATTTAAGCGTTTTTACTTTCACCATATACGTAGTATAGAGAAAGTATTGTTTTCATGAAAAAATCGGCTTGGAGATTTCAACGAAAATACATGTTTTGAGGTCCCTAGAACCCGTTTAGACTATATTCGGAATGATGTCTGTGTGTGTGATTGTGGGAGCTCTAATTCGATAAGTACTTGCCATATAATTACCAAATTTCATATATAACACTTTGGTATGAGCACGAAGAGCTGATTAGTTTTTGGACTATACCGGTTAACCGAAAGTCGAGGTTTATTCGAAACCCGATTCGGTTTTGAAAAAATATTTCCCTTAAAACATTATTATTTTATACACAATTCGATACAAAGGTTATAGAGAATGAAATTTCCTACAACTTTCATTTGAAACAATTTTCCAAAGCAGGTGTTGTTTAGGATTTATTTATAAATGATCGGTTTTTTCGATTTCCGTCAAGTATCTCCTTAAAAACGTCGTTATTGATAGATAATTTTCATGAGGACCAAAATTGTAGAGAATAATATTTCTTCCAAGTTTTCTTTGAAACAAATTTTCGTGGAACCTTCTATTTAGTAGATAATTAATTTATACTTAAATATCCAGTATACAGCGCCATCTAGCGATGAATTCAGTAAACATATTGAAAATATAATTTACGGAAATAAGGACGACTGTATTCTTTTACGATACGAAATAATAATTTTCCCTTATAATGCTATTCATAATAATTTAAATATCTATACCCCAAATATGGAGAAAGTCATGTGTTGGCCACATCAGATTTTTTTTTAATTCAGCTTTTGTTTTCTGCAAATAGTCGCACTTTATTTTCATCGGAGATCGTAACTGATGCCATCTTTCAAATGCCTCTTACGCAATCTGGTAAAAAAAGACACTTCTCTACAGGAATTTTACAATTCATGCAATCCCTGTTTATTCTTTTTTCCATTTCAATTGAGTGGGTTGTATAATCGTTGAAACAGTAAAATCTGTAGTTTTATTTAGACGATGTAAATCTAACCAAATCTAATGTTTCCACTCATCGAGGGCTTTCAAAGGCTTTCACTATCGCATTTATAATGCATGAGGGAGCTTTTAAGCTTTTCACCCCTCCATATGGTAACAGCAATAATAAATGATTTTTTTTCCGATCCTCATAAAAATTCTACTAATGGCAACCAACTTATCAGCAAAAAATGTGGAATTGATTGCGAATCTTTATACCTCAAAAATGCCGCCATATGTTCAAGACAACACTTGCTAAAAATCCTCATTGATTTGTGCTGCAGGTACATCTTATTTGAAATAAACTGCATAAAACATTAACTGAGCTTTCCAATACTAACAATAAGTTGAAAATTTCTCTATCGTCTAGCGTTCATTATTTTTCATAGTAGGCTTTGAAACAATTAACTTTCTCTAGTAAATTCTAGTGATAGATGTAAAACTATCTACACGACAGTCATCATTCCTAAATGCCGCCTCCGTCTCAATGCTTTAAGACAGGGTTTCCCAAACTGTGTTCCATGGAACCTAAGGGTTCCGCAGAAGCTGAAAGGGGTTCCGTGATATACAGAGGAAGAGACACGAAACTCTTCCTTCTCTTACTTACAGCAGAAAAGATGAGCCTAACTTGAGATACATAATCTATGTAAATAAACATTATAATGATTTTAAAGTTAATTTTATTGTAATTAGGCTTACCATATAGTTCTTTTCTACTCATGTCGTCTGATCTTTAGACATATATTTACGCCACAAGACGGTAGCCAATCACAGCTCGGTGGCGTGGGGAGGTAGCCAGTTTCTCTCCGACCGTCATGCTGTTTACATCGCTCCGATTTCCACATTGTTGCCGGTGTTAAGGTTAAGGTTTGTCTGCTCTATCACGTAAACTGGGCTTCTTTGCGCAAAATGTGACGTCATTTAATATTTTCCGTTCGAATCGCGCGCTGCACGTACTGGTGGGATAAGCTAATGCTAAATGGCCGTTCGCTACTTCAAGGCCAGAAGACATAAGAGTAGAAAAGGACTATAGTTATGGTTCCGCGAGAAAAAAATATTTGAATGCAAGGGTTCCGTGGCTTCAAAAAGTTTTATAACCCCTGCTTTACGAGAAAGAGGCAAGCGAGTAAAGTGAAGAGAGCGCCCTCCAACAAAATCATTCGCGTGCGTCACGAAACAAAGAGCCATCCGCTGTTTCTAAGCGCCCACTCTGGTATCTTAGCATTTTCAGGCCACCCTTCCAGTATGCGGTCCCCCAGGGAGAGGCACAAACGGTCGATCTCCTGGCCCAACAAGTGTGACTCAACAAGTTGTGCTCGAGTGAAACCCGTTCGTGTTGTGAGGGGCAAGAGAGAGAGTCTCTATGCGAGGCCCGCGTCTGGAAAACTCCCCCATTCATGGAAACCGTACGGCGAACGATCGAACGCCGGCAATTTGGATCACGCAAACGAACCGATAAACACAATCGTTCGGTGCCGCGTCCCTTTATCCACTTTACGTTTGACGTCGTAATTAGGGTTGCCAACTGGGTCATTTTGACCCGGAGACTCCGGATGAAGCAATTTTTCTCCGGGCTCAAGATTTTACAACAATTTCTCCGCGTCAGTGTCAGTAGTGGAACTACAAATTTTGTAATGGTTCTCCTTACACAAAAATACCGAAATTCATCGAGCACCTGCTTAGAAAATGTTGATTTTAATGAAGAAATGCACTTTTTACGTGTTTTCTTTTAATTGAACAAAAAATGGTATCTTGGGCGAAATATAACATTTCTTTGGGTCCCAAAGGTACCCTCAATCGTAATATTTTCATTATCAATCGCATTTCCTGGAATTTCCAGTAAATAATGCCGTTTTTTACATTTTAAATAAATATAACTTGATACAAATTTTAACCCCTTAAAAATATTCTCCCAGATAATTACTTTAATACATTTTGATCTCACAAAGAGATGAGAATAATGCACGTACTTACACTACTTATGCATTACGAAATAAATAACATTTCAATTGATAAATGAAAATGTTATTGACATAATTTACAATACTTTTTAATTAGCAACTCGGGAATAACAGAAAACTCGTAAAAAGCAAAAAAAAAAACAGGGTTTACTCCAAAATCTATGGGGTTCAGACTAAAATCTTCGGGTCGTGAAGGTCTTGCAGTTGGCAACCCTAGTCGTAATACTCGAAAGCGATTCGCCATTTTAAAGGCGCGATTCTTCCCTCTTTTTCCCACGAATGACCCTTTTGTGACATCCCGATAGCCTCCCTATTTCCCCCCCGCCCATCCAAAAAAGAACTTCTCTTTTCCCTTTCAAAACTTATTAAGTTCCAAGGCTGCGCTTTCAAAATTCCAGTGAGAAACGGCAGCTGCAAACGAATATTCAATTACGGATGTTTTCCGTTTTCAAACACGCGCGGCAGTTTCATCGTTCCAGCGATTTGATCTTTTGTTTGCGCCTGCAGACATTCAATTTCGTAATCCGACAGACGCCAAGCTTAAACCCATTGAAGCGACCGTTGGATATATATGGTGGGCAATATGAAAGTGTATTTATATGCGAACATGACAAAGTAATCCGCTAAGAATTCTAAGAGAATGAGCAGATTTGGGATTTTTATGAATGGAAATAACGCCGCTTATCTATAGGCGTTCATTTTCCCAAATAAAAAACACTGGAAAATATTGGAAAAATCGGTCCAATAAATCCAGTTGTCAAAACTTCTGTCGCAAACTATTAATGCTTACTTCGAAACGTCCATTAAATTCAGGAGTGTTTAATTGATACATTCCCTGGCAACATAGTTCTTTAAGCTCTTTTTCCGTGTATAACTAAACGTAAAATAATTCATCTGCTGCGAATTTGAAATGTTCGGATCACTCCGCTTTAAGCCTATCCTACGATTCTTTGTCGGATACAATAAAAAACTTGAAACGTTAGCTCCTTGGATATCACAACAGATTACGCTCCAGTCGGTCACTGGACAGCCGTGTGAGAGGACTGGTCGTCCGCGAGGGACACCCACTTGACCCCTCCACATGTCATCCCACTGAATCAGCCTCCCCCTCCTGCTAAGACTCAGAAGGACTGCTCTCAGCCCTCTCGCTTCCTTTTTGCCGCTTATTAAGAGCCTTGACAATTCATAAGGCAAAACCCCGCTAGATTTATCGATATAAATACATCTCGGTTGACGTCGGAAAAACTGTTGACGCAACATTAAATTTTATTCTTGAAGTCACAAATCTAATAATGATTTCCTCGCTAATTCGCAAAAGACGCATTTGAAAACTGTGTTTTAATCGACATCGACTGATCGATATGGTATGGAATGGACGAGACAATTAAAAACAAAATGCTTCTATGGATGATAGGCTCAGAACTCCTCCTTTTTTACGTATTCTACCAAATTTTCCAACAAAATAAGCCTATCGGCTTTTGTATCGGTAAAAAGAAATTCCAAGGCCCCCAGTCTTACTTGTTCTACGAGATGCCTCATAGTGATCCAATAGGATTTTGTTATCTGCCATCGAATTAGGCATGTTGAAGACGAGACCGATGAAAGTATTACGTATCGCATTGAGTACTATCGATATCTATGGAGAAATTAAAGTCATTCGCTAATATTATCTTACAAAAATAAAAACTTCAACATATTTTCAGGGGCTTTATCTATCACACATTATCTACTGATCCATGGAAATGTGTACACACAGCACCTAAATAAGATTTTTAACGATCGCTACATGACAGTGCTATAAAGCATTAAAAGCATTCCGTTGTAGCAGTGAACCGAAACTCCCAGGACGCCTCAATTGTTTCGCATGCCACTTAATTGAATTGGAATTAACTGCGCCGCACAGATGACATGTATTGAAGACTGAAACTGGAGAAGTTGGTTGTCTCCATCCGTACAAGCAGCCCTCAGCATAAAAAAATAACACCAGCTTCCCCGACAATGGTACTACACATAAACAAACAAAGTAGAATAGAAGAAAATGCTAGCTTTGGCTTATCACGGTCTAGCGCCGCAGATATGCTATACTGCTTAATAGAACGGCTCCAGTGGATTTAATAAAACTTTACGCGTATTCCAGTCATGGCTGCTATATTGTTAGAATGCGCATCTCGGCTTGTATGTTGCTAAGGGATTTTCGTCTAGTCGATTTCAGTCAGGTTCATTTTTGGAAAGTACATGACTTACCGCTTATAACCAAGTATTCTGACTCAATATACTAAGTATATACAACGTTTTATTTTTTATTTTAGGAGTCTCACAACACAAAATAATACATAAATTAACACTGACACCAATAAGTAATCGTTGCGGTGGAATCATTCTAGTTCGATGTAGACTGTATGTAAGGAAGGCCCGCGACATTAAGGGCTTTACAAATGGTAAGCTTCCATTTCCTTTCAATTAATATTAGAATTTTCCGAATTAATAACGTAAAAGTACACATCTAGTCACTTCACTGGTGATACAGAATATGAATGAAATATAAGTCTTGAAGCTGATAGAGATAAGCATCGACAACGTAATTCACTAGAAAATAATCGATTGGTTTTTCATTACCTGTAGTGGTTATTGGAGATTGCTGACATAGGTACTTAGGAATTAACTTTTTACCCCTTTTGACTTTCTCATATACGAAGTATATTGAGAAAGTATTTTTATCGCGAAAAAATTCGACCTCGAGATTTTTACGGAAATATACGTTTTAGGTGTCGCTGAATCCGAAAAAGTGGTTTTCGCAATGCCGTTTGTCTGTCTGTTACTGGCTCTGGAGCCTAAACGGTAGAGCGAAAATGTATGAAACCTCGTACTTAGGCATTTTATCATACTGAGCAGAGTATATGAAGAAATGGCTGACATTGCTTAATAATTAAGGATAGTTTATTCTACGCATTTTTAACAACAATTTGATTTCTCAAAAACGATTTTGATCAAATTTCGTACAGTTACTTGAGTTTACGTCTTAAACAATACTGCATAGTTCATATTACACAAAAAATGAATATAAGGCTAGTTTATTCTAGGCAACTTTAACAATAATTCGATTTTCTCAAAAACGGCTATAACGATTCTGATCAAATTTCGTACAATTACTTGAGTATACATCTACAATAATACTACGCATTTAATTTTTCTCAATGAATGAATATAAGGCTGGTTTATTCTTGGTCAACTTTAACAAAAATTGGATTTTCTAAAAACCGGCTGATACGATTTCCATTTTCTAAAGATAACTAAACGACGCATTAATATATGAGAAAGTTTGTAGAATGTATGTTGTACCGATTTTTTCAATGGGATCTACCAGGAATAAATTATCAAGGATTAATTACGACAGGGTCTTCCCCTTAAATCGGGCCTGCCCGCGCAGTGCTTCCCCCGTTTGTCTGGATCTAACCTGTAATTTATCTTACATATGCAGATATTGTGATCGCCAACATATAATCACAGCCGTAAGCCAGAACTAAAGGTTCAGAGCTGAATTCGTACAACAACAATATTTAATTTTTAACCGCAAACGTTTCGCGGGCTTCGGCTAGCTTTAAAATATTTTCTTCTATATAATAAATTTCAGCTGGACAAGTTTTTTTTAGAAAGTAAACATTCATCAGTTTGAAAGGTTTGCGTCATTATTTTTTTCCGATAAAGTTGCTGATTATCGATATCGAAGGACAGCCCCTATATATATCATTTATTTTGTCATCAAATTTTCCAAAATTATTAATTGCTAAACCCTATACTCTCTCTCTCTCTTCCCCTTTCTACCTACGACCCTTTTGTTACCAAGAACTTGAGATTAGCGACGACACCTAAAAATGTACCTACCGAGATCCTTTCGCGCACCCGACGCTGCTAAATCCCCATCACCACCACCCCTTTACCAACACCAACACCACCCCCTACATTTTCGCAGGGACACTAATTAAGGAACGCCTATGAAAATCGATTCAACGTGAGCGGCACTCTCTGGCGAGGCGCTAAAGAGAGGTGGTGGTGGTGGCGTCGCATTATCTGTCCTCGCCGACGCAGCCGCCATCCGCACACGTCCCATCCTCCCAACAGTTTACCGCTCGGCGCTTCCTCAATGGGATGAAGAATGGGGATGAATGTCTCTGCGGTTGTCTTATTTATGTGTCACCGAAACGTCTAGACATTCCAACTTTGAGGAGACGCATGGCCTTCCGATTTGTAAACGTAATTTCCTGACAAAAGGTATTTTACGACGTAGTTAATAACCGCAAAAGAAATGGTGCTGCGGAATAGAGAATAGGAGATATAATTATTGAGAGTATTAGCGATACTTCGCGACATAAAAATGAAGGAAAATATTAACTTACGTTTGGTAACAGCCAAACGTGTGCACTTAATTACCAAAACACGAACACCAATAGGAACCTGACACTCGCCAGCTTTAACAACTAATTTTTCAAATTTGTGAAGAAAGTATCTGTTGAAAGTTTGATTACTCTAGCTTTAACGGCGTGGAAATGTATAGATGCACAAATAAACAAACAAACAAACTTTCATAAATATATAGTATATTATTATCCATATCTATAAATCTGAAATTCTGTTTGTTTGTTTGACCGCGAGTAACATAGGCCATATGGCGATGAAAAATTAGAGGGTGGGGGTGCTTAATTCAATAAATGCTGTTTTACTATATCTATCGTTGAGAAGATTTAAAACCTTTAAATATCTATTTATCTATATCTATAAATCTGAAATTCTGTTTGTTTGTTTGTCCGCTATATAAATCCATACCTTTGAAGATATCCTCACGAAACTTCGCATAGGTATATAATTTTACCCCGCGAGTAACAGAAGCCATATGGCGATTTAAAAAAAATTGGCGGGTGCTTAATTCAAAAAATGCTGTTTTCCATCTATCGTTGAGAAGATTTATTAGTAAAAAATTATTGATTCTGTTATTCTTTCATATGTGTCAGTAAATAGAACATGTGATTAAAATATTTACGTCAGAAATGATATCAATATTGGTCCTTCGCAGTTTTTTTATTCCAGCGGTTTAACGAACTTTATACCTTCACATATACCAAGAAACGTACCTATTTTGGACAAATTAACCCAGAGACAAAAAGAAAATCAGAATTAAGGGCAACAGAGACCCCGCACAAAGACACAGAAAGGACTTGAAGACCAATGTACTAGACAGGAAAAATTCTACTGGGGAAGGGGTCAGAGCGCACTCTGCAATACCTTCAATTGCAAAACATTAAACTTCTGAAGCAATGCAGATAGATTAAACTTAAGCGACGACTGAAGTATATTCCCAGTATTTAATACACTTGGCGGTGGCTTAAAATGATTCCGGGCAACGCCGGGTACTCCAGCTAGTTATCTAAATAATCACGAATCGATAAATAAAACTTGAAGACATCCATATTGCTTCCAAATAAACGCTGATAAATGCGAATTAAAATCCACTGAAAGCACACAAGGGCAATAATGCCATGCCATTTAAATACCACTGTTAGAATTATGGAAAATCGGCAGTTTTTTGAGGATCTAAACAAATTTTCACGGTTATTCGGCATGGGTTCGAGTTCTCACCTCAACAAAAATAGACAGTTCTTTCGTGCGCGCGATCTTCAAAGCTGTGACCTCGCAGCTAACTTTTTAATGAAATTTAAATAAAAAACCTTCTGCATTCATAACACAATTCGATACCTTAAAGAACCAACGAAAAAGGACATAATGACTAGAATATATATATTGAAGATGACTTTTAATTTTGCGCAATGAAATGCATATGTCTAACCTTAATTAAAAAGCAACATCTTCACGAATTAGGTTAGAGTGCCTATTCCAAACAAAGAGACCCCAACTCTTAATATTTCTCACCTACTCTGTCTTACGTAGTCTATGGTACGCCCACGTTTCACACACATTAGGAAGGAGGGGAACCGAGAGCCGGCACTGGCCAGCACTTGCGAAAAGTACCAACACCGACTAACGTCCGTTGCGAAAAACAGAGGGCCGAGTTTCATGCCTCCCAGATATATCGAAACTTGGAGAGATTGGGTTGAAAATAGATCGCCAGGATCCGAACATGAGCCCAACGCGCGGAAATCCGCTGCCACCCTCCCCTCCCTAAACAAACGACTGTATTTTCCATTAGCATTTATCCATTCTTATCACGGCACAGACACCAACTTAGCATGAGCTAAAAATTCACATTTCAAGAATTCTGTAAACGATTCACATGAATGGAACTGTTTTTAAAGACGTGTTAATTTTGTGGCGACGTTAACTGCTCGTCGTAAATTTTCTTTAGGTGGAGAACTCGGTTTTTTCAGTCTTCGTGCTCCAAACGTTCGACTTCGGAAACGAGAATGGGTGTGCGTGATTGAAAAACCGAGAGAAAAAATCGATACATCATACAATGTTCAAACTCTCATATATTAATGCGTCGTTTAGTTATCTTTAGAAAAAGGAAATCGTATCAGCCGGTTTTTAGAAAATCCAATTTTTGTTAAAGTTGCCCAAGAATAAACTAGCCTTATATTCATTCATTGAGAAAAATGAAATGCGTAGTAACTGTACGAAATTTGATCAAAATCGTTAGAGCCGTTTTTCAGAAAATCGAATTGTTGTTAAAGTTGCCTAGAATAAACTAGCCTTATATTCATTTTTTGTGTAATATGGATTATGCAGTATTGTTGAAGACGTAAACTCAAGTAACTGTACGAAATTTGATCAAAATCGTTATTAAAGAGCTGTTTTTGAGAAAATCAAATTGTTGTTTAAAATGCGTAGAATAAACTTCCCTTAATTATTGAGCAATGTCAACCATTTCTTCAAATACTCTGCTCATTACGATAAAATGCCTAAGTACGAGATTTCATTCATTTTCGCTCTACCGTTTAGGCTCTAGATCCAGTAACAGACACACAGACGGAATTGGGCAAACCACATTTTCGGATTCAGCGACACCTAAAACGTATATTTCCGTAACAATCTCGAGGTAGAATTTTTTCGTGACAACAATACTTTCTCAATATACTTCGTATATGAGAAAGTAAAAAAGACGATAGATTTGAACTGCGCGCGCTGGTCGTGCGAAGTATCGATACGGAGCATGATTTATAGGCGAGCGTCGTACGGAGGAAGACACTTCGTAATGCACTCGTGCTCTCCGCGAGTTTCAAAAATTTTGATTACTCCGCGGTTAAATTACGGAGGAAGATTCTTTATGGGCGATATATATATACACACACATATACATACACACACACACATTCCCTTTGCAATCTGTAAGGATCGCGCATGTTTGTCACCACGCGAAATTTTATCTTAAGGCGCGTTTCGCCTCCGCCGCGACCGACTTCCTCCTCTCTCCACTTTCCGCTCGGTCCTACGAAAGCTCCGGGAAAACTGATGGAAAAGTGGCGATGGCCAAAAACAAAAATAAATATGTCCCAAATGGACAGAGCGCTCTCGCTCTCCTCACTCCCCTCCCTTCGCCCTGGCCATTAAAAGCTTCGAGAGCGAACTTTATTGATGAAAATAAAGCCATATCCGCCCTCACGCCGCAGGAGATAAGATAAGAGAGGGCAAATTTACCGAGCTTAATGGAAGTGACGAAAGAGTCCTTGTTTTCTTGCGATCGTCACGGCCGCCGATAACGCCCAGCGATCTCAGCCAATAAACACGAGAAATTATAGTAGAAACGGCCAAAAAGAGGAATCGCCAGAGGAAACTCGGATAGAAAAGCGTAGATTTTCAGAAAACGTATCAAACATCCCTCGACTGTTGAATTTTGCTTCTTCTCCTGTTATCTGGCCGCATACTTTGGAATGTAAAATTACTCCCTCGATGAAACATTTTGAATCGCTTTCTTTGACGAAGAGCTATCTTTTATTTGACAGACTAGTGCATATCCCGTCAAAAATGACGGGAGTAAAGATTCGATCGTTCAAGCTATTTATAGAGATCAACTCTCTCTCTCTTGTATTAAAAGCAATCAATGCACGTTTACACCCATAAGGATTGAAATAACAATATTATATCGAGGTCTAACAATGAAATTGGTAGGCAGGCAACATCCCCTTAAAATGGCTAGATTTCCTCAAACTGTGTTAATTAAACGTTTAAATTGCGATTTCGAACTGTAGGCGGAAAAAGACGAACAGAATAAGAACCTTTATAATGTTTTCTTCAAAATGGTTCACATCCGAAGTTCGTAGGTCAATAATTTCTAATCTCAAAAAGAATGAAAGTCTGCATGTCGAAATGTCCCTTTTTACGTGAAATTACGTGTTATCTTATTGGAAATGGAAATTATCCCCTGGAGTCGAACCCGGCTCTTTGATCTCGAGTTCGATACATTAAAATCTTTTGTTATTCTATCATAATGCTATCCTGAAAATGTCATCAAATTCAGTTCAGTCGTTTGCGAGAAATTAAGCTTCAAAAAGCATTACACACAAAGTGACACTGTCTTTTATATAGTTTAGATAGTTTAATATTATAATTTAAATAAACTGAATAATTGAACTTCGTGATAAATTATATCGTGAATAAAAACTTAACGGTGCAGTAAGAAATTCATTTCGAAAACATTACTTATACTAGAGCTCCTGCCTTCCAATTCAGATATTTCACCACAATTTCCTTCAAGACACAATGGCGGGTAATTTACAAACTATGCAGGGAATACAATCTTCATCAACCATTGTTTTCCAACTGGTTTTCGTAACTAAACTCTGACGTGTGACACGTGCAGCGAAATATGTCAAACAAAGCCGACCGGGTTAGACTGGTAGGTAGTGTGCCTTCTAATCCGAAGGTCGCGAGTTCGAATCCCTGATATTCATGAAAAAATAATAAGATCAATTTTCGGCCCAGGATCGGATGTAAACCAATAGAGTTTTTAAAGTGTAGACAGAGAATTTAACCAAAAAAATCTTTTATCAACGGATGATACGCGAGACTTTTAAACGCGGTCTACTGGCAAGATGAGCTGAAAGGTCACCCAAAAGGTAAAAGCGTATTTTGTAACCTTCTTAACGGCAACTGACAATTTCTGTGTAAATTTAAAAATGTCCGGTTCAGGTTACGCTTAAAACCTTAAATTCATTCTACTCTTCTGAAAAAAATATTCAAAATTTTATATGGCATTTGGAGAAATATCGTCCTGAGGCGGAAATTAAAAAGTTGTATCTTTGTGAATGTTTTATGAGCTCTCTAACATCAAAAAGAAGCTTTTTGTGAGAAAAAGAGAACCTACGACCAGTAACCTGAACCACGAATTAAGGCAAAGATGATTTCAAATTTCAAATGCGGAAGTTTAAAAAGGAAGATACAAAGTTGTCCTACTAAACGGAAGCGTAGGTTTTGAGTGAGGGCGGAGAAAACCATCTTGTTGAAGAAGCGAAGAGGTGTCGTATTCCGCGGAAGAATTGCGCGTTTCTAGAGAGGGACAGACAGACAGAGAGGAGAGAGAGAAATCAACTTAGGAAGGATCTTCATTAAGAGGGGGAATATAGTCTGTTTCTCAGTGGGCGTAGGAAGGACAACGGTAAAGTTTAAGAAACGCAAGGCGAAAATGAGAAGGCGATACTGGATCATCTGACGGGTGATAAAACTAAACCAGAAATTTAAACAAGGAGATCTCCCGGAAAAATAAGTCAAACTCTTATCCGTGAAATCGAATCAAATTAAAATTTTAACCAGGTATTTCTTGAAATTTGATTTTTTACTTTCGCATACGAAGCATCCAGAAAGTATTGTTTTCGCGAAAAAATTCGACCTCGAGATTTATACGGAAATATACGTTTTAGGTGTCGCTGAATCCGAAAAAGTGGTTTTCGCAATGCCGTCTGCTGTCTGTCTGTTACTGGCGCTGGAGCCTAGACGGTAGAGCGAACATGAATGAAATCTCGTACTTAGGCATTTTATCATACTGAGCTGAGTATACGTAGAAATGGTTGACATTGATCAATAATTAAGAGTAGTTTATTCTACGCAATTTTAACAACAATGCGATTTTCTCAAAAACGGCTATAACGATTTTGATCAAATTTCGTTCAGTTACTTGAGTTTACGTCTTCAATAATACTGTATAGTTCATATGTCTGAAAAAATGAATATAAGGCTAGTTTATTCTAGGCAACTTTAACAACAATTCCATTTTCTCAAAAACGGCTAAAACGATTTTGATCAAATTTTGTACAGCTACTTGAGTATACATGTACAATAATACTACGTATTTTATTTTTCTCAATGAATGAATATAAGGATAGTTTAATCTCGGGCAACTTTAACAAAAATTGGATTTTCTAAAAACAGGCTCATACGATTTTCATTTTCTAAAGATAACTAAACGACGCATTAGTAACCATATATGAGAAAGTTTGTACCGATTTTTTTCGTTAGGCGTAAATTTCTGTTTGACGGATGCTCCAAAATATCACTTAAAAATTTTCCAGCCGAATAAAAATCCTATCCTCAAGTGCTAAGTAAGAAAACCACAATAATAAATATAAATATAATAGTTAAAAAAACCATTTCATTCGACGATATCCTGACTCGTATATCTTGGATTTCAAGCAAACATGTCGGAACGGGAATGTAAAACGCATGTACGCATTTCGGCATAAGGACACCCTTGGCAGCCCGACACACAGTTTAGTAACCGCTGGGTAATGGGAATTAATGAAAAACTTGAACTAACTGAAACAGAAATATATGCGCAATAAAAAGCTTTGAGCGCGTCGAAAACATCGCATAAACGGAGTAACTAATTTTTTTACATCGCGGTAACAAATTGTAGCAAGCATTTACACCAATGACCGCGAATTTAACAGAAAATATATTGGTAGGTAGTCGTTTCCTTGCGATAAATTCATCAAATGAAATTATGTTAAATGATTCGGTGAGAAAATGTGCAGTTTTTCACAAATTCGATGGAAAAATAAAAAAATAATCGAAAAATCCACCAGCTTCGATAAGGTATAGCACCATAAGAAAAAGCATCACCTTTCGATTGAATCCATTAAAGTCAAAGGATAGGATAAAAAAATAAAAGGCAGTTTAGTGGCAGCGTAACAAAACATTTCGAAGTTGGAAAAACATCCTTAAGTCGTAATTGATGATAAAATTACGAGCGAGCAAGCCATAATAAAGAAACAATTTAATGAAAAGGTTTCAAATAGTAAAGTGAATTTATCGTAACTAAAAAAAATAACCACCGCTGCGAGGCAAAGATAGGGAATATCCCCTAGAGGACTAGAGGAGATTTATCGTTTGAAAATTTAGAGCTGGCTCATACAATAAGATAATCCCTCATCGATATACGAATGAAAAGCTGGAATGGTGCTGCGACTTTTGGAAAAAAAACACGCATGGGATAATTACACAGAAGATGGACTACTGCAGGGGAAAACACCGCACATCAATCAAGCGAAGAGCAAAGCGGAAGGGCACGGGAAACGGGTGAAAAGAGATGGGACGAAGAAGGCCTTCCTCAACGCAACGCCTATCCCAAGGAGCATAAGACGGCGACGGAAAAAAAGTCCACAAAGCGGGAATGCGGAATTTCCATTGTATCGATTCACACTCACTGTCATCAGCAGATCCACAGAGGGGGAAGTAGATAGAGTCGACAATGGGTTTCATCGAAA
The DNA here is from genome assembly GCA_036926305.1 of Uropetala carovei. Lineage (NCBI taxonomy): Eukaryota > Metazoa > Arthropoda > Insecta > Odonata > Petaluridae > Uropetala > Uropetala carovei. The sequence goes on along the minus strand of JAXCHB010000019.1, from coordinate 10,534,352 downwards.
ATTCCGGGACCGGAAACACCTTTCCCAAAAAGATAAATCGATTAAAGATCTCTCTCATGGAATAGCGGCCAGAAATCAAATAAGTTAATTTATAAATTGTTGAATTTTAATTTTCTAATGTTAATTAACTTGACCGAAATCTTATTCCAAAACATCTCACATAGTATCGCTCCATTGCTAGACACACGGTTCACCGATGCCATTGGCGCAACTTAAAAGGAATTACGAATGCTCTAGCAAATACATCGCTAAAAAAATTGTTAGGTATTCGATTTTTTATACGACTACTAAAATGACACTCAATATTTCTATAGGGAATTTTTAATTTTCAACGCTTTCTTTAAGGCAGCAAAAATTAAAAGTTTTCCCTTTATAGGCTTTCAATGCATAATGTCTGTCCAACTGAAGAAGGTTATGGTTAAGGAACAAATTTTGTTGGAATAATGTGTATTCTAAAGTAAAAATGCCTTCAAAATTTGATATTGAGAAGTTAGCGTTGAAACATATTAAAGACACAATCAAATAATTATTTTCATATCCAATTAGCATAAAAAATCTTCCTGGAAGCGTTCGAAACTGTTTCAAATAATTAATATTTTCAGAACGATTGTGGAAAGGACACAGGCAGAGGAGAGAAGAATATCCTCTAGTTTTGACATTCAGGAAAAAAGCACGGCATTCACTTTTTCGCAATAAACATTGCCATAAGGAAAAAATACGAGGAAAAACACCTTCCAGTATTATATACCTTGAAAGAGAAAGGATACTCTATGAAAATATTAACTCGCCAAATGCCCGACTGTAAAGTTCAAAGGTAAAATTAGGTGGCTAACAGAAACTAAGAATTTTTGTTGACAACGTTTTCATTTTGCGTCGAAAACATCTTCCGGACGACAGTAAGAATTCCTTAAGAAAAACTGTCGATAAACTTGTATAAGTAATTCACATTTTTACATAATATCTCGATTGTTCCCAGGCGAGGACAACAAAGTGTAATTTTGAACATGCTCATAATTTTTAGAGCGAATATCATACAGTAGCTATAAATAACAATGCTGGTCGAGAACATAGACAAAACAAGTCATACCGCAAATTGACACAATACATACAATTTTAAAACACGCTCCACACAAGAAACTGCATCTTCATTCCCGAAATTTTAAAACTACAAGCAATCACTTTCAAAAATGGGCTTCAGAAAAAATTTGAATAGTAACTCTCGACGATTGAAAACAAATTTACGGGTATTAATGGAACGTGAAATTCGCCATCCGTTCGGAAGACAATAGTTGGCATCTGACAAAAGAAGAAAGCTACGCGGAAACATCTTCTGTATCTCTTAATCCGCGATAACACTTCGACGAAACGCGTGGAGCCGATAAACAGTCCATCCGTCGCTTGTTTTTCTTCTGTCACACATCGTGTCGTAGAACGGCAAAAATAAGCCATTCTCCACACAAAAGACCCACGCACTCTTTCAGGGCGACCTCTTTACGTTTTCAAGAAAAAAGGAAAACATCGGATCTGATGCGAAGGAAATGCCTTCCTCACCTTTTGTCGAATCCTGCGAGCCAATCCGGCGTTGCCATGGTCAAGGAAGGGTCTGGTTGCCGCGAGGCGGGCGTCCCGAACGCCGCCGAATAAGGTATCGAAGAGGCGCTCCCGAGTGCGCCTTGCCGAAGGGTTTAACACCAAAAGTACGTGTGCGCCACGGAGGAGACCGAAAAACAGACTGAAGGGAGGGAACGGAGAGTGAAGGAGGAGCGGGGGAGTGAGAGAGAGAGACGTCGAGGCACACGCCACTCTCCTCTTTCCCCTCCCCTTCGGCAAAGCTGCGCCGCCGCTGCGCACGCCATGCCCACGGCTCCCGAAAAACAAGTGACGACCACGCGGCAGGCGGGAGTCGGAGGTATTTACACATCCCTCCGAAATGATTGCGGTTCTCCATATCGAAGATATTGTTTTTAACGCACGGATGATCTTCCCGTACGGACGCGAATCGACGATTTTATTATTTTTCGAGCCTAACGCGATTTGAATTGACGAATTGGATACTACTGCTGGAAACAAAATCCAGAATGAAATCTTCCTCAAATAAAAAAATACGACCTTTTCGGTGCGACATAGGCACTTATAATTGAGGGCCTCGGGGCAATATAATGGTAAGCCACAAGAAGCAAATTTTTATTCAACTTTTTTTTATTTACTCTGTGGTTTGTTGTCTGTACATAGGAAGCAGTGGTAAATGGTAAAATACATTTTCAAAGATAAAAAAAAATAATACAAGTAAGAAACACATCCTTGCGTGGCTTACCATGGTCTTGCATACTGCAGGTTCGGAAGAAAATTAAATGATCCAAAATAAGATAATCTACCCATCTTCAATCAGTTCTATAGCTGTTTTGTCATCTGCTGACGTGTCAGCTGTGAGAGTAAGATAGAATTGATGATGAATGCTTCTAACGTTTGGTAAGAGGTCTTTAACGTCGGCTAGTTTTTAGGGGTTAATGGGAAGCGCTCATGGATACTTTCTTCTAAGATTTCCAGCAACAGGTCCACCTCTTTTCCCAACCGTTAGTTTAATGCATTCATCATTAAGTTGATGCTTTATGAATATAGCATTAAGCTCCTCAGCTTCGAACTTGAATGCTACAGCATCAGCAAAAGACACCGGATGTCCATCTTCAGTCTTGCTCCTTTTGGTAATTTGATGGAGAAGAACTTGAAGGTCCAGTATTTCTTCTTGCTTAAGATCGGTAACTACAAACTTGTTCTTTGCCCTTGCTTTCAAAATTACTTGCTTCCATTCATCTGGGCTGAAAACTTGCTGTGCATATTTTCTTTGCCTGTTCTCAATGCTCGCAGAGTCGCAACCTGATGGTTGGTAAGTATGGCCTGGGATTATGAACTTATTCAATCGTGGTGAATTGCTGCGACCTCACTAGCCACAGCGACATGATCACCCAGTTTTTATTTTGCCCCGGACAATTATCTGAATAGGCAATGAGCTTATTCTTATCCTTGTGTCCTGATAGAAACTTTATCAGAATACTTCCTATTTCATCGCTTCCCCTCTTTCCAACATCCTCGTACAAACGAACATGTGTCCTTTATTTTCTCCACATTTGTGCCCTCCTTCACAATAGGTCCATATTTTACTCTTGTAAAACGCGGGTCGTAATGTGAGTTTGGGTGTTGGGAGGGCCTGCATTAAGTCAATGGTTTGCCTCTCTGTGTTGTTGTCAATACTATGGTAAGCCACATAAAATTTTAATGGACATTGTTACAGAAATCCCTCGAGATATGCAATTACGTTAATGATTTGAAATAAAGATTAATCAGTTATTTTGTCCATAGAAAGGTTATGATCTTCCCAACACTATTCAAAAACTCAAAAACTAAAGAAAATATTTTGCTAAAGCCTCAACTTAAAAATTTTTTCTCTTACCTCTGTACTACCCTGCATATCTCCATTGTCCATTGGGTCATATTTGGGATCACGGTCGGAGAAATCCAAATCTTCACTCACATCACTGTTACCTTCATTTGCTTCGCACAGATCTTTGATTGCATGCTCTGCAGGAGCACGCTTCAAAGAAGTTTCTGCCATCTTGTATGTGGCTTACCACACTATTATCAACATAAAGGGGACGACAGAGATGTAGCAAAAACAAGATTCTTAGCATAGTGCTGCCATCTGTTGATGCCAGTCCGTAACATTTACGTAGTGACTTTCCATCATAATGCTGTATTGCTTCCTGTTAAAATATCTGTTTTGAAACAAATGTGGCTTACCATTATATGGCCCCGAGCCCTTCAATTATAAATGATTTTTAAAGAAGCGATATAAATACCAACCAATAAATGGGGCGATTGACAGTTTCGAGGTCAAATATGCTTCGAGCGTAGAATCGAAATACCCAACTTCGTATATTTAACTTTATACATTTTATGCGAAGTATTCCTAATCAGAATTTTTCGAAATAAGAGAAATTCTTCAAGAAACTAAACCGAAAAGCAAATTGCATGTAAGATGAGCAAAGCAACAGACTGTGTACACTGCGAGAAATGTCTATGAGAATTCAGCCAAAGAACGACGTACTTTACAGGGATTTTAATAGGCATCATAATTTTTAATAGTATTTAGACGCAGGCCAATAAAATTATAACGATGTAAGAAAGTTGGCAAGTTTATCGGTAGCGTTAATCTTCAGATTAGTGGAAAACATTTTGGATTCTTAGTCCGACAAAAAAGCAGAGAGTGGTTCGAACACTGGCAAAGAAGATGGGTGGGTCACGCATGACTTCAGATTGTCATCTAAATTAGAAAAAAAATGATCGGACATATATCCTCAGGAAAACTTCGACACCTGTTATATGTACGTGTGCTTTCACGGACCGACAAAAATGAACTCTCCGAATGCGCTCGCTCATCGAACCACAGGTTGAAACCTAACTCTCCATGCGATCGAAGTGGGAGGATGTTCCAGAGTTTCCCACTGCCGCCGTGCCAAAAGGTCTTGCACCATGGCAGCGCGCATTGTCATGTAGCACAAGTGGTGGAGCAACAGTAATGAAATGCGGAAGCTTTCGTCGCACCGCCGGACGCAGATGATGCTCCAGAAACACTCGGTAGTACTCCTCATTGACAGTGCGACCCGCTAGGACCGCACAGTGGAGGATGACACCATCGATATCGTAGACCACAATGAGCATCACTTTAACCCTACTGGATTCTTGGCGATGTTTCTTCGGACGTGAAGAACCTGGATGGCGCCAGCGTCCGCATTTCATAACTGGTGGTCCACCACTTGAGGCAAGACCGGTGCAAGACCTTTTGGCACGGTGGCAGTGGGAAACTCTGGAACATCCTCCCTACTCCCCGGACATGAGTTCATCTTGCCCCGAAGATGAAGGAACCCCACCGAGATAAGTGGTTTCACAGTGTGGAGGAGGTAATGGAGGCAGTAGGGCGGTCTCTTGCAACTATTAACAGGAATCGATCTGCTGATGGCATCCATCGCCTCACAGAGACTTGGGGCAAGGTTGGTCGCATGTCACGTTACTATACTGAAGGCATGTAAGTTCCTTTTTCATTTAAATAAAGCGCGTCTTGATATGCCACACATGTTGCCACTACTTTTCATTCACCCCTCGTATTTTAGTCGCCACTCAGTATTTTATCCGTTTTGCGGCGATGGTTTGAGTAACTCTCGTAAATAATTTTTTTAACACTGTGAAGGAATAAAATTCTAACGTATTAAAACCTTGTAGCTATGAAAATCCTATAAAAGTTGTACATGAGAGATTGTTGGGAAAATCAAAGGTAATTGGCCAGGAAGAAGAGCATGGAAGCAGCTCATGATGCTATCTCAATCTCGACCGTTTGAAGCTAACTTTCTCCCCGATATCCTACACACATGTTGTACTCGAACGTATTTTTATCGGGGAAATCGGATTGACAAATGATGAAATAGCTGTGTTAACGATAACTAGCTAGAGGAGTATATGTTAAACTTCAGAAGTTGATGTTATCAATGGGTAGGTTGGCAAAGGTGGAAGCAAGAAGGTTGATTTGAAAGGACTTCTCTAGATTAAGAAAGATCCACGTTAAAACTCCCGTTTAACATGATTTATAATACGTTTCCATAATAAATATTTAATTTCTCATACAATCCCAAAGCCTCCGTAATGTACGTTACCCAACATTAATAAGATACAAGACGACTTTCCCAAACGATTTTTTTTATTCACATTATCCTTAAAATGGGCCAAATGAAGTTGCATCAACAACTGAGGGAGAAGGGTGTCGAAATCCTCACAAAAAGCTCAAACTGCGTGTTTCACAGGCCTTCTTTAAAGATAAGGATTTTTTACACGATGATGTCTTTCTTAAGCTTTCTTCAGCAATCTACCCAGGCCAACGACTTTCTGCTTTAAAATAGAAATCGAGCACGTATGCAAACATTTTTACTTTATCATATACGTAGTATATAGAGAAATTATTGTAATCGCAAATACATCGAATTAGAGATTTTTATGTAAATATACGTTTTAGGTGTCCCTGAGTAAAGAAACGTCATTTTCACCATGCTTTGCGCAGTTATAGGGCCTAAACAGTTAAACGAATTACAAGGATATCTCGTATTGTGCATACTCTAATCGAGAATGCTCTCTGAAGATAGAACGATATAGCGCAACAAAAAAAGGTAGTTTATTCTTATCGATTTATTCAAAAATGGCTATTTAGTTATAGAGATCGGTGTCATAAACAATAGTACTACATTATCAAAAAATAATAATATGTTTTGCACCAATTTTTTTAATTTCTCTTGCTCTCCCCCGCACCCAGTAATTCAGGGAAATTGATTTTCTAAAATAATTATATATATATATATATGTGTGTGTATTTATTTATTTATATTTATTTATTTATTTAATTATTTATTTATAGGTGGTCACAATTTAAAAACTGGTTAAAAGAATATGCCTAATTGAGGAATGAATTCGGCTTAAGTTACGAAAGATGTTTGTCATAGAAAAGAACGGTTTACGAATCTCACATTAATATTCTTAAACAGCTTACGAACTTGAAACGCATTTCTTTGGATCGAATTTCAAACAAGATAAATCCTTATTTAAAATTATTTGCAGGAAGGAAATATTGCCGATTCGCCGGAAAACCGCGTGGAGGAGCGACCGCCTCACAGTGTGGAATTTTCCCGAAAAGCTGGCCAAAAGTCTAAAAATGATCTGATATGCACAAATTTTGGTATCCAGAGGTTTTTTGGGTCGCTAATTACGAATCCTATGCGCTAATTACTAAAAACAAAATGGCGGATCCAATATGGCGGAAATCAACTTTAAAAATTCATCCGATTTGACTGAAAAGTAATGTTTAGGATTTTTTAGGGTCGTTAAATACGAATCCGGTGCTCGAATTACAGAAAACAAAAAGGTGGATCCAATATGGTGGAAGACAACTTTAAAAATTCATCCAATTAGACTGAAAGTTAATATTTGGGGTTGTTTAAATGGATAATTAAGAACCCATTATGTGCAATACAAAGAATCGAATGATTATTGACATGATACAAGTATAAATATATTTATACTTACATACATATGTTAATCCGACTCACTGGTATTACATTGATCAGTCGGCGCCACACAGGGAACTTTTTAAAAAACTTGACCAAAACCCATACCAATATTACAATTGGTTCTATTGCAGATATTTTTGTTATATTTGTAAATATGCGTTTACTAAAAGGTAAATAATAAATAAAATACCACGTCAACCACAAAAAAAATTAATTGCATAGCATCCCAACATGGTGAAACAGTATCATATTGAAACAAATTACAATGTACAGAATAAATCATTAAGGATTGAAAAGATAGCTATTTAGGTATTTAATCTGACGACAAACAATGTTATGAGTCTCTAGAAGAGTCTGAGTTTGTTTCCTCTTCTTCCTGAGATGTTTCACTTATATCCGGAGCCAACATCATATCCACAACCTCGCTTGGGAATTTTGAATTCGTTTTCTTCGGAAGTTTTCTTAAACTCGATAAATAAGGGTCCGAAGAGATGAGAAGCAAGTGCATCACGTCTGCCATCGTTTCTCTTCGAGAACATTTTCTCGAAAATCCTTCTCTATACATTTTAAAGTCTTTATTTCGCGCCTCTTGTGTCTCTTCTTACAGTTGTCCTATTGGTAAAATTGCGGTAGATATCACTTGAGGGCTGTGGATAAAAATTTTATGGATTGTTGTTGGCATATTATACCATGGATAGGTTTCTACAAAATACTTTGCAGTATCTAGGACATACTTTCCAAATTTTGGTATATTGACGTCATATTCACAGGATGGAGTTAGTAATATAATTCTGAAACGTTCAATGAGTTTTTCATCTATTCCGGTTATGGACGAAGATAACTTTGTATTTTCAAAAAAACATTGAGCAGTATTACCGTCGTTCGTGCTTCCATAGCCAGGTTTAGGGTGATCAACAAGTTTTTCATTTCTTCGGATGTCAATGTACTTCTTTATGTACTTCGATGATGCGCTGAACTGTGTGATCCAGGAGAGCTTGCAGTTTGACATCAGCACTCGCGTCCGTAATAGAAATATCTGTGGCGGGGGAGCACTTTTTTTCGCCTCTCTTAGATAGTATGGGGGAAACCGCATCTTGTCTTTTCCCCTGACAATATTGTACTGATGCCGAGTTAATTTAGCTTCAATAAGCATAGACAACGCTTCGTCGACAGAAAGCCTACAAATTTGGGTTGTTTTTTTTGAAAACTCTCCTGTATTTCAAAGCTCGATTTGGCGTTGAAAATGCGATGTCCTTTACAATTTGCAGCGTCCAGTTTTCCTACACTACGAAGACTCATTTGAGCAGCGTATGACAATTCCAAAGGACACGCTTCAGATCGCAGCTTCTCAGTTTTCCTTCGTTTGGATCTATCGCTACTCTAATGAAACTCGGCCGCAGGGTGATGAAAAGACTGGAAACATGAGGTCTGCCTTCGACCATTGCTCGTTTTTATTGAGAAATCTATCCAATTTCCGCTGTAATGATAGCCATCTTGTTTTAAAATGGCATGTAAATCGACTTAATATTCGTGAGATCGTCCTTGAAGATTCGCCTTGGCAATTTGTCAATTTAAGCATGCGATTTTTCAAATGTCCACATTGAAATTATAAATCTTGCCCATGCTCTTCTCGCATTATGTCAAATAACCTTTTCCTGGATAAAATAAAGTGTTCGTCACGAGATCCTGAAAGAAATAAATTATATTCAATATACTAAACTATTTAGCAAGTTGCGAAGACCAAAGGGGGCCTGCAAAAAATAGACGTTTTTCTTCAAGAAATCGTTTTAAAAAAAGGCGCAAATATGCCCATGTTTTTTTTATAATTCAAAAAGTAGATGAAATAAGCTACGTATTCTAATAAAAAGAAACGCCGGATCTCAATCGGCACCTAACTAAAAGTCTAAGTGAATGTGACGAAGTTTTTGTTTTTTCATACATCTTACGAACTTAAGTTTGATAGCTTCCAAAACAAATACGAAGGTAAATGGCATAAAATTAAGTATCGTGTAATATTATACATACCTCCTGGTAATTGTTCCATAGCGGCACAATTTTAAATAACGTTTATTTCACTTAAATTTTTCTCATATAACTTCGAGCACTAAACACGCACAGAGCTTTCTGTAGCAATGTCACACCAACAAAGATCGACTTCGGACTGGCACAGAGTCGCAAGTAATCAAAATAGGAATGCCTTGGCATCCCTTTAAACAATAGAAGAGTAAAAAAATACAAACTTTAACTTTATAATTTTACTTTTGGCCAGGAATTTCAACATTTTACCCTTTGTGCGCCTGGTCAATAAGTCATGAAACATAAATGGGGGAAAAGCGTGGAGATAGATTAGAATGGCTAAACCTCAGCGATTACAATAACAGACGTATGTATACAGATAGGCGTATAGAATGTACGCTTCCTAAAAAAAATTAAACAGTAAATAAACGAAGTCAAATTAATTTTATTTTTCGTCTGACTTGACGATAGTTGCTGGGTCAACGAAAAATCGCTTTTTAAGTCTTCCCAGACGGAATTTATTAATACATTATTTCTAGCCTTTCAGGTTTGATGCTCCCTCCGGAACGCCTTTTAAAAATCTTTACGATCTGCTGTAATACGCGCATCGCTAATGGGTCGCAGGAGAGAAAAAGAGGCTGCAACGTAACATGGCGAGGCTCGAGCATGCTATTACACCGAGGTCCTGAATTTGTCGTCGAGTGAAATAAGGAGTCGGGAGTTCATTAAGGAAACCATGAAACGTATTCCGTTCCGGGGCCGTGCAGTTTTAATCCTGTCGCTATGGGGACTTTCATTAGGTCGCCTCCCACACACTCCCTCATTCACCTCTATGGCCGCTCTCTCGCGTACATCCGTATCCGTATCATCAAAAGAGGACTCTTTCTTTAAGTGGGTGCCAAATTAAAACGTAATGCGGGAGGTCAAGAAAGCGGGTCCTTTTCAAATAAACGAGTTAATTCGAGAGTTTCGAGCTTTCGAAAGTTTGTTTTGTGCGTAATGAGTAATGTTTTGAGCGTAAATTAACTTGTATCCAACTAGCCAGTGATGAATTCGTATGAATTCAATTGCATGACATAGTTACTATATTTGTACTGGGCATCCCACGTTGATTAGTCTCGACAAAGATTGTTTTCTAACACTTAATTGGTAAACTACTATACAGATTAAATGATTCCTTATATTCCTTTACCACATTCCAAATGGAATTTTAAATACATATTAATATTAACATTATGCAATAATGCCTCTTTCGGCCATTGTATCCTATAAAAATACTCTTAAAACGTTAAAAAAATTATTACATCTCTTTAAAAATAAAATAGACTAAGATGGCATAACATTTTACAAGTCTACCAGAAATGTTTTCAATATCAACTTAATCAACATCTAAATGTTATCCTCTATGAAGGATTCGAGCCAATGTCTTCAATATAGAAAGCTAATACTACCCGCCTTCCTCGGGCGCCAAATTATTTTCGCTGTTTTTCTGTTTCGCTGAATTCCCAATTGGCTCAAAGAAAATACAATAAACACACAAAGCTCTTATTCACGGTCTTGACATAATTTGATCTCTGAAAAAGTTATGCATTTTGAACGAGTTTTTATTACCTTGCCTTGGCTTCCTATTCAGAAACGCATGTAGTGTGTTTGTGACGACGGTTGCATAACGTTTAGGATACGCTGTGTTTTATGGCGCCTGAGATAAATGCAATGAACTTTACCGACAATTTAGCGTTTAGTTGATGATTACCTTATACTGCGAGTTGTGAAATAGTAAATTCATCGCTATCGTCGCTTACTGGCCTACCAATGATTTCTAGAGGCAGACTGGATAGCATCAAGTCCAAGACTTTCCTTCGTCTTCCTAGTTAAGATACAGGAAGTTTGAAAACTTTGGAAAGGAGCACGCTATTATCTGAAAAAGGCTTATTGCAAACAGATGTCAAATAATTTAATGAAAGATGCTCCTAAACTGAAAATCCAGGACTAAAAACGAATTAAACCACTTTCAATCGATGTTTGCATGCAATTGATAACATAAAACTAAATACATATTGTACATCCTTTTTCTTTCTCTTTTCCATTAAATTGTTATAGATAACGTGTATAAATAAATTCAATGGTGTTGAAAAATAACAATTAACGATGCAAATTATGCATTAAATACTTCGTTGCAAGACAATGGGTAAAAATAAAATATTAATTTCTTTAGCAAAACAACTTCCGTTACCGAAAAATAAAAAAGGAGAATATAAAATTGTATTAGTGCAAAATCGGACATTTAAAAAAATACACGAGAATACAACATAAAATTAGGTCGTCCATCGAAGATTTTCAGCTACAAAAATTTAGACGATGTTTCCTTCGCATATCCGAATATTGTTTTCCCACTTTTAAGCGCTAAATTGGTAGGTTTTTTTCCTATAGTAATTTATGTGTTTCCAAGTTATGAGTTGCTAATGGGAAAATTGGCATAACGCAGCTCACTACGGCCAATCCGGAGGAACCGAATACTCCATTGCAAGCGAAAACAACGAATTGCGATTTCTGCCGTTAAGTTCACACGTCCAAGAAACGTGTTAGTGCTAACGCATCCGCTTACTAAAAGAAAAAGGAATTTCTTCGGAATCATTGCTACAGTGTGCAGAGATGCATAGTTTTAAATAACACATTTCGCGGTCTATCAACGTTAACTTCATCATTTAATTTCTTGCTGTTATTTTGTGCTATGTTAAATTACACATTTCTAATTGCGTTGAGATAAAGTCAAATCGGTGGTATAATTTTTCTATCTGGATCAAGGTTAAATTCGGTCATGTTCACTAGTAAACAAGAATGCAAGAATAGGAAGAATCTCTCTTTACTAATTAATCTAAGAGATGCCTATAAAAATGAGCTCCTTATGTTGTCAGAGAGCAACAATCTTCAATTCGTACATTGAAAATTAATTCATTCACTAATGGTTTCTTCCAAGATTTACAAGTTAATTTTCGGATCCTCTGAAAGTTTCAAGATTACCACTAGACTCTATATAAGGGGTCGGCAACCTATGGCACGCGTGCCAATAGGTGGCACACGAAGGGATTTTAAGTGGCACGATATTTCAGAGAATAATTACGAAAAATATGTATTTTTCAAATAGTTTCACTTTTATTTCAATTTTATTTTGTAATTCAACGAAAATCCATAATATTCAGGATAATTTATAACATAAGAACCGCTTTTCGTAAGCGTTGCGGATAGAACGAATTTGAGGGTGACACGCGGGGAGGATAACGGATTATGAATATTGATAAAGAGCGACACCCAACAGAAAACCTTGCCGACCCTTGCCCTGTTATATTACTAGCGATAGTTTACCAGGCGTTGTCAGGGAACCAGAACCGTGTAAAAAATACCTAATTAAAAAAACACGAAAATCTTATTTTTATTGTTTACAGTACCTAATTAATTTTTGAAACATCTATAATTTTTATTCATATAGAGCTTCAGGATAAACAATAATGCTCGTTTTTGCGTTTGGGTCCAAAACTAATTTATGGAGAGAGTTTAAAAAACGACAGCAAAAAAATGAATTTTTATTCTTTTAAGCATTCTTTCGTCCAAGTCCCAATTTCGTACGATGATTCTAAGTAATTTTAAAATGCATATGAAAAATATGATGCACTCGTTCCCGATGCAAAGTTTCAGTTCTTTAGTTTTTATGACCGTTTATTTAATTTTTTTGACCCCCTTATCCAAGAAAAAAAATAAAAAATAAGCCCGAGGTGCACACCCTCAGGTTTCCCTAAGTACACATACCAAGTTTCAGCTTTCTAGGTTAATTGGTTTTGGAGTTACAGCGTTAACACACAAACAAACTAACACATTTTCTTTTATATATATGATAAATCAAACTGTACAACTTCATATGTGTAAATGTAGCTACGAAGAGAAACTATTCGATTAACAAATGGAAATTCATTTCGAAAACGAATTAAATGTTTCCGTCTTTCACAAAAAAAAGAGCAACCGTTCGCATCCTTCAATATATCACGAGCAGCATAGGTCCATGAATATGCTCTCCAATGATTTCCCACATTGCGTCATTTAGACTTTATTCTAGGTGATATTATATTATGCACACAATGCGAGGCCTAATCTATCAATATTGCGAGTCTTTTGCATAGCCCATTTTGAAACAAAATTCATTCTATCCTAGATTTATATGAAATTCTTTAAAAGTCCCATTGTGAAACAAATATTCAACAGCAGTTATTTTTTTTAATTAAAACAAACTTCAGGAATCACTTTAAAGCTTCGTTGCATCAGGATTCGGCGAAATCGTACCGAAAATGCATTTTCCGGAACAGTGGAGGATTTAGGAATTCTGGGGCCACTGGCGCTAAACAATCGGGTGCCTTTCAACCTAAATGTAGAGTGAAACCTCACCGAACGACAACCACTTTAGTTGACCCCTCTTAACGATTGCATTAACAAATAAAAGTATTGAAGAGCAAAAAAATGACATTTTCTTCGTTTTTAAAATGAGATATTTAATATTTCTGAGATTAGGTATATAGAAAAACGCTTTTCTGGAGCGCCTCTTAAATCTCCGACCGTTTAGGAATATTATTGAGAGTGGAAGTAAAAATACGAATAATTTCAATAAATACTAAAGTGGATATAACAAAAATATGCTAAGTTTAAACTATTTGAAATTAAAATTGTGGAAAGGTCTTCACTATTATTTATTATAGTTTTAATTTAATTTAAAGTATTATTTAATAATTTTTTTTGTTTGTTCTCGGGTATAATATTTTGTTCTATATTTTATTTCATCACTATAATTAATTATATTATTTCTATTCTCTGTAAAATTTGGTTAATAATATAGTACTATAAATTTTGTAATACATTCAGTTGCTTTTGCTGTAGCTGTAGTGGCAGATGACGAGGTATGTTAAATAGCCTGGCCAGCAGCAGCATGTTTGTTTTCTCTTTTGTTTCCGATTTTACTGTAAACCTTGTAAACTCTGTAATATTAATAATATTATATTTTTATTTACGTAATTTACGTAATAATAAACATATATATTCAAGCATGAAATTCATTGCAAAATATTTGAAACTGTTATTTCTAGACATTTCTGAATATCGCCTGCAACTGAAGATTTCGTGTCTACTACCTGTAAGATTATATGGATTTAGAATTTTGGGATGGATTTTATTGGTAATTTTTACTGAAACGGTGCCAATTTTGTTTTCGTTATAATAATTGTGATAGTTTAGCTTCCACTTTCTGGTGAGATTAATAGCTCCAAAATGATGTGAAATAATTAATTTTGAAAGATTCAGTTTTTGATAATTAAAATGTTTCACTTCATAATTTTATGCTTTTTAGGACATCTAAATGTATCTCTATCTCAATGTAAAAATTCATAGATTCTTTCATATTAGAAATAGTTGGTAATTTTTTCACAACGTTTCATTCTGCTTAGATAAGACATTACGTTAACATTTAACAAGATTAATGATAAAATTATCCTAGTACGAAACATAAAACCAAGTTATTTATAAAGTGGAAGTAACGACAGGAGATGACCAATTTGGATTCAGGAAAGGTAAGGAACGAGAGATGCTATTGGAATGTTAAGGATTATCTCAGAAAGAATACTTGAGGGTAATGAGGAGATTTGCGTGTGTTTTATCGATTGGCAGAACGATTTCGATAGAGTAAACTGGGAAAAACTTCTAGAGCTACTGAAAAAGATTGGTGTTGATTGGATAGACAGGAGGTTAATAAGAAATTTGTATTTGGAGAAAAATATTAAAGAAACTGTTTAATCTATATGGAGAATCCTTAGGTCAAGTTGCACTTGAAACAATTGGGGGTATTAAAGTGGGACGACGCATTATTAAAACCATCAAGTACGTAATTGCTAAAGAAGAAAAGGAACTAAGAAGAATGATAAAGAAACTAGTGATTACTGGAAGAAAATATGAAATGGAAATAAAGAAAAATCAAAAGTTATGAGGATTTCTAAGAGAGAGCAGGGCTTGAATATAAGAACTGGAAATAAAATACTGGAACAGGTGAAAGAATTAAAACGTTTACGAAGTATGACATCGCGAGATGCAAAGTGCACAAATGAGATAAGAATCCGGATAGCAACGGCAAAAGCTGCTTTCAGTAAAAAATCGGATGTGGCCAACACATGACTTTCTCCATATTTGGGGTATAGATATTTAAATTATTATGAGTAGCATTATAAGGCAAAATTATTCTTTCGTATCGTAAAAGAAGACACGTCGTTGCCGTAAATTACGTATATTTTGAATGTTTACAGAATTCACCGCTACATGGTGTTGGCGCTGTAGGCTGGTATTAAGAAAAAGCGAAATATATCCGAAATGGATGGTTCTACGAAAATTAGTTTCAAACAAAACTTGGAAGAAATATTATTCTCTACAACTTTGGCCCTTACGAAGATTACCAATAACGATGTTGTTAAGGAGATATTTAACGGAAACCGAAAAACCGGTTATTTATAAATAACTCCTAAACAATAACTCCTATAGAAAATTGTTTCAAATGAAAACTGTAGGAAATTACATTCTCTATAACTTTTGTTTAGAATTGTATATACAATAATGATGTTTTAACAAAGAAATATCGCAAAAACCGAATCGGGTTTCGAATAAACCGCGACTTCCGGTTATCCGTTATTGTCCAAAAACTAATCAGTTCTTTGTGCTCATGTTAAAGTGTTATATATGAAGTTTGGTAACGATATGGTATGTACTTTTTGAGTTAGAGCGCCCACACAAACATACACACACACACATACACACACACAGACATCATTCCGAAAATAGTCTAAACGTGTTCTAGGGACCTCAAAACATGTATATCCGTTGAAATCTGGAAATCGATTTTTTTCATGAATACAATACTTTCCCATTACTACGTATGGAGAAAGTAAAAAAATTTATGCTGAGGAGGAGAAAGGATTTGAATTTGAGAAAAACTGATGAAATGCTATGTGTGGAGCATAGCATTATATGGAGTATTAGCTGGGCAGATAGGGTAACGAATGAAGAAGTGCTACAGAGAGTGGATGAAAAAAGAAAAATACTACAGGTGATAAAGCAGAGGAATGCTAATCGGTTAGGACATATATACTGAGAGAGATAGTTTGTTGAAGGAAGTAATTGAAGGGAAAATAGCAGGAAAAAAGGAAGAGATAGGAGGATTCAAATTATTGATGAATTAAAGGAAGGAAGAAGTTACGAACAACTGAAGTGTTGCTAAGGATAGAAACAGATGGAGAGCAGTCTTATTTGGAATAAAGGACCTGCCCTAGGACAGGGAACTATAATAATAATAATATAGTATTGTGACTGAAAATGCTTGCTTTTCAAATTTAATTAAATGCAGGATAAAACGTTGATATTCCGACCATTTTAATAAAATATTCCATATAAACTGACATTATAAACCAACAACGGCTTTTTTATTATTCACATTGCGAGCGGTGTAAACTCTTCCGCGTTTATATTTTCAGGTTAAAGTATTTATAAGCGGTTTATCTGTGGAATCCTTTCGAAAGATAAAGTTTATGAAAAGTTTACGGAAAACTTCAGTACTTCAAAAATTCCACGCAGTAAATACGAAATAGCATTCAGAAAGCTCGCAATAATCTCAAAACTAAAACACGCGAATCACCCACGCCTGTTCCTTAATCTGTGAATATCATCGTCGAGATGATGACGCGTGTGTGTGTGTGTGTGTGTGTGTGTGTGTGTGTGTGTGTGTGTGTGTGTGTGTGTGTGTGTGTGTATGCGTAAATACTGTAAATGATTGCTACATTATGTTCTACCGTAACATGCTATTAATTATTTACCGCGAGTTATGCAAGCTGAAAAAGATAACTTAGATAAAATTAGAGTGGTTATTTTGTTTAATGACTACAGTAGAATTTTACGGGGAAGGAAATAGCGCTCAGCTACCGGCGGACCCTCAAATGACATTCTTTTGGGAGAAAAAAATACTATTCCTAGGTTGACCTCATCCATATCGGAGCTTCGTCGAACAGTCAGCAAAACGATAAGATCCTTCCTGGCGTAGGAACTAGTTATTCAGGTTGATGCACCTATCTCTCTTTCTTTATAACATTAAAAAGCACGGCTGTAAAGGCTAGGGTCTTCAATAAAGAGTCAGCGAATCTGAAATGGCGCTATTTATATGGAAATGAAGGAGCGCAGTAATAGCCATGGATGGGAGTTCGGAGGAGGTAGAGGAGGAGTGGGAGAGTTGGAACGAGAATCGGAAGATGCGCGTTTGAAGTCTTGAGGGGGTTGTTGCATAGAGAGAAAGAGGCGATGGGTGGGTGGGTGGTGGAGTGGATGGGGCAGAGCGCACACTGGGACAAGCGCAAGAGAGAGTACACATTCCTCATTCTTCCCGAACCAAAAGACGTCGACGCTCCAGGCACTCTCCAAAGGAAGGCTCGGAAGTTAAAAAACGTTTTATGTTTAACGAGCATTTTCAAAGTGAAACACTGTCGTGTATGAAAAGGTTGTCTATACATAATGTGCGGATTGTAAATGCAATTTTTACCTCGTTAGTGGATTAGTGGATATAAATAATATGTATTTTTGCACTGTCGTAACTTTACTAGAAAAGGTGTTCCAGCCCAATTTCACATTTCGCACTCAAAATGACCTCGCGAACCGAATATTCTCTCGGGTGCCATGCCGCCAGCATGTCTTACTTTGCCCGCCGCTGTACAAGAGAGACAAAGGGATCCTAAAAAAAACACTTGGAAAGAAAATTTTAAAACATTTCCTGAATGGCTGTGCTCCTTCATTGCAACAATCAGGAAAGGAACCCGAATTAAGTTATTGTTTGTATTCAAAGGAAATATGACCACGGCATCTGAACGCTTCAACAAAGACAATTCTGCTTTTTCTTAAATAAAATGCCATTTCTCAAATATCATGTGAATCTACGGGGGGGGGGGGAAACCGGTTTTATTCACTTTTTGTGATCAGCGAAAATTTAGAAATCCTTAAAATAAGGTTGTTGAATGAGAGTTTGTCAAACAATATATTCTCTTCTGAAATTCTTTTGCGTAATATACAAAGCACTAACCCACTTTACGTTAATTTGAAAAACAGGCAATCTATCTAGTGTATGAGTAAATGTACTCATTCATGGAGACAGGAAAAATGTTAAGGGGTGATTTCATACGTGAAATTTTAGTGGCTTTCGATGTCTACTTATAGTATACTGAAAATTTCATAAAAATCTCTAACAATAAGTGATGTGTCGGAAGTTCTGTGAATTGAAAATACAGATGTTTAAGCAAAAGAAGGCCGTACGTATTCCTGCGGATAGTACGTATCCACCCTTCTTTGATTTCAATCAGCAGACTTGCCTCTCAAAGTATGACCGGAAAACAGTCTAAACGTGTTCTAGGGACCTCAAAACGTGTATTTCCGTTGAAATCTCGAAGTCGATTTTTTCGTGATCACAATACTTTCCCTATACTACGTATGGAGAAAGTAAAAAGGAAGATTCCAGCATTCAAACGACGAAATGAAGATTCAATTGCTTCGATGAAATCGTTAGGAACGCTTCCCATACGCAGTCAACAGAATAATTATCCTTAAATATTTACCTTGCTGTTTCATTAATATCGATGCTCAAACAACAGTTCGGAACAAATAAAGCTTTTCTTTCGTCTATTTGAAAATTTAATTGGCATTAAATAAATCGGAGGCAACAATGGGAGTCTCCTTGACAACGCCAGGAATGAGTATGAAAAATCCGCAAAATTTCAAAAAAGAATGCGTATTTCTGAAAACTTCGACCGTGTAACATGTAAACATCGCAAGAATAAGATCGTATAGAGTTTTAGCAGCCGAATAAAGTAAAAATGAAGAAAATCGGTCTTATTTACGTATTTTGGTGAATGAATGAAAAAAACCCTTGCACTCTGAAATATCGAAAATCCCGTGTAAATTTATGGGAAAATGTAATTGTCTCCTTGATTCGAACATGGGACTTGATGAAAATGAAAATATTTTTCTAGGGACCTCTTATTTTGCATAAACAAACCGCAGTTTACCGCATATCTCTACGACAAACGGCTTTTGAGATATGGGGTGGGTGGGTGGGACAGACCGTCCGTGCGACTGTGTAGACGATATCTCTGAAACGGTTCAACATAGAGAAACCAAATTTTCAGGATAAGTTACTACATACGAGAGATACGTGTAGCAAGAAATTGATAGACCGGGATCAACTGCTTGGGGCTAATTTTTCCCCATTATCGTCCCATTATTGCCGCATAAGAATGGCACGTAAATCGGTGATGAGATTTATATATTTGCTTTTTTTTAATTATTTCCCGTCAAGATTCGAACTCGGGGCTTAAACTGTCGGAAAGTTTAGAAATTGTAGCTTCTTATTTTTGAAGACGAAAGTCAAATCCCTGTAGATTTAGCATACTTTATAGTTTTTATCGGAAAAAAGTGGGAGTTTTTGTGGGTCTCAATCGACTACCATGGCAACGAGCTCAATGCTTTCATTATGGGTAAGCATTTAATGGGAATCAGAGGCTTATATTATAATGCCTATAATATTAAACTACGATCAATGGAAGAAATTTATTTTTGTAAAAAATCGCCTTATAATATTTGCTTTCGCGGTACTTTCCTAACTTGTTTAATTATGGAGTTGAATGCCATTTGCAAAGTCCCGCTCTGAATTACTGATTAACGCTTTTCATCTGCAAATTTTTACTGATTTGACTAAGTTACCTTACTGTTACCCAAAACTCTCATTATTTCTTCAGCAGAAATAATAAATGGTAGGTACTTGAGATAATGAGAAACAGTCCCAAAACTCTTCTTAGCGTTGTCCAATCTGATTCTCACTTTGTTGCCCTTACTTCTGCAGCCGATCTAATCCTACTTTCCTCAACATTGCCGTTAGCGTTGTTCCATATATCCTTTTCGAAAACTGAACCGATTTTCGAGCCTTATACTCAAAATTCCAAGAATAACATTAGTTTCGTGAGAAATGAAGATCATTCTATATTCTTGACATTCAGTTGCTTAGTGGATAGTAACATTCCCAAAGTACCAGTTTCGAATCGAATTGGGCTATTGATTCACTAATTCCCGTTTTAGGTGACACGTTATTTCTACGATTAGTTATCCCCTTGAAAAGTTTAATACCATGCGCCTAACTTGGAGGGCGCAGGCCCACGCAGTGCGTGGGGGCCCCACAAAAAAACTTAGAATATTTCCCGTAATCCGACGTAAGGTATTCGAAGTGGTAATATCCTTACGGGAATAAAAGATTTCATCGCTCGAAATGAAGACGAAAATACCCATCTCAAGTGTTTGGAGTTGTTTTGTCCTATCCTTATAAAGTTAGAATTATAAAAGTCTCAATGTATGTTTGGAATTAAAATGTAAAAAATATCGATCAAAATCAAAACGTTATAAAAATTTCATATATTTTTATTTAAATGGGGTCCCAAAAACCTGACTTGCGTGGGGGCCCCAAAGCCGTAGTTACGCCCGTTTAATACCATATATATTACCTATTTCGAATTACATTTAGCGCCAAATCATGAATATATATTGTTTACCTTCCAGTCATAAAATATTCTCTATTTTTCGTACCAACTTCACTACGTCCACTAATTTCAAATTATGTGTATCCTAGTCAATTCGTCAAATGCGTCGCGTAATTACGTTACCACTCATAGACGGAGACAAATAGCTCGTAACAGCATGGTCCTTCTCCAAATGCGAACGCTCTTCCCTCCTCTCTCGCTTCGGCTGAGCAAGAAACCGAGGCGGGGATTGGGAGGGTGATGCGGAATAAGAGGTTATGTTGAAGGGCGCCTCCATCTCACTCCTTCCTCCCTTAATCTTTCCCTTTCAGTTCCCGCCTATACCGTATTCCGAGAGAGTTCTGCCTCACGGAGCGGAAAGTATAGAGAGGGAGGCGTAGCTCCAGAGGACGAAGGAAGATGTTTAGAGAAGGAAATTGCTGGATGGCTGGAGACGGGAGGGAGGGGGATATCAAGGGTGATAAAATGAGAGAGGGAGGAAAGAGAAGAAGGAAGGAGAAAGATAGAGAGAGAGAGAGAGAGCAAAAGAGCGATGAGGGTCTAGACAAAGAGGGAGAGAGAGGGGAAGAGAGAGAGAGGGGAAGAGAGAGAGAGAGAAAAGAGGGAGAGAGAGGGGGAGAGGGGGAGAGAGGGAGAAGAGGGAGAAAGAGGGAATGATGGGAAGAGAGAAAGGGGTGCCTCAATCCATCCCAGAACGGATCCACTTCACGATCAACACTGAGTAGGCCAGACGCATTATTTCAGACACGGAGTAGCCGTCCTCAGTGGTAATTCACCGATTATGTATTATAATTCTCTTTCAGATTGATGGTTTTGGAACCACAAACGTAACCCACACGAGATCAAAAGCCTCGAGTCTAAAGATCGCCGTGCCGGTGTCTATAAATAAAATCACTGGGCGATTTTATTCGTAGCGACAATTCCTCTACCAGTGCAATACTTTTTTGGAGTCGACAGTGCTAGTTTACATTCTGATTTTACAAGTACATAGTTGATTAAATTAAAATATCCGCGACGTTGTTGTTCATTGACATTGGTTCTATTGTAAATATTATATTTGGCCAAAGTAATTTTGAAACAAAATTATTTTGCTACAGTTAAGTGATATCAGTAAAACTAAAGTGACCAGATATTTTTAACCAAAAGGGAGGACAAAGGAAGGACACATTTAATTATCAAAAAACTGTTTATATGCTTTCTTTCACATTTTTAAAAATAAAATAAGGGTTTTTATGTGAGGGGATTCTATATTAAGAGGGTTTTGGTGCTTTTGGGAAAGTTTGTGCTTCGTAATACTTGAAAGCCCACCAACTGCGATACTAAATACTGCTGAACACATACTACATTTAATGACAATACGATCATTTCCAACAGGTCTTAAATGTCCTTAGCTAACGTTACATTTACGTGACATTTTATTTTCTTCACTGAAGACATTTCGTAGGATATTACAACAAAGATTTAAAAATCAATATAATAAAATGGAATATTACATTGTATATTAAAATGACAAAATTATATTAATAATGAAGTAAATGCAGCTATTCAAATTTCACTTAGGCAGGACACAGTATATAACTATTTTTTCACAATTCACTGATAGAGGAAAACAAAACAAGCAATAGGAGCTGTAAGAGTTTAACTAGTAACAGACGAACTCCATGCGTATAATAACAATGTAACAGACAGGAGCATAGCCAGCCAATTCACAAAAATCACATGATATTGGTTAGCATAGATATAAATGTTCCGTGGAGACCAAAAGTTAAGTAAATGGAAGGATAAAGACAGAAAAATTTCAAAAAAGGAGGACATGGAAGGATAAAATGTTTAGGAAGGACTACGACTGAAAAAGAACGGTCCTTCCAAAAGGAGGGCGTCTGGTCATCTTAGTAAAACACATAAATGACGCCGTAACTTCATAGCCCGTCATTCCATTGGATTTCGTTCTCGAAACATAATTTCAACGCCCGAACTAATTAACTTTGCGCAGTTTTTTCCTCATTCAAGCGCCTTCCTTTATTTTACGATAAAGGGGTTTGTTTGATAAAACATTATCTTTTATTTGAGGCTTTGCAGCTATCAGTCATTTAATGAATCCGCCGCGCCAATTCTTCTACAAGTAATTCAATTACCTTAGCGAGCGATCACAATTTGACTTTAATTGACTCGGGAATCGAGAGCATTGTAAATGATAAAGCAGGGCAAGGATTAATATATGACAGATTTTTTAATTAAACCGCTTTCTTTTTTGGCGATTCTGCAACAAATTTCAATATTACATATTTTTACTTAAATTACGGCGATTCATTTCATGTTACTCCTTTGATAGGATAATACATACGTACTTCCCGAAACTCGATGAAACTCCCAGTTTTGACTGTTTTTTACGGCATAGAATTTCGTGAATATATTTCAATGGGTGTGCATCTTCCGTTCACGTCTCCAGCAGGCATGTACCGTCATATAGAACTGTTTTTTTAAACTTTTTGTCTCTTGACTCATTGGAAGGGAAAGCAACACGAGGAAAGGAATGTTCCTATCTGAGTATAGAAAACTCGCAGTAAGAAGCAACACTAAAACATAAAATACTTAAAGATTGGCATTAATTATGCATTTTACTCACTGCCATTTTCTATATATTTTTGGCTTCGTTTTGAGTGCTCACATATTCCCTACGAGTCTAATAGCCCATACTTTATAAACACACTAGTGTAATGCCCGTTGAAATATCAATGGAAGAATTATAGATATATTATTATTATTTTCATTTAAAATAATTAATATTACACTTTTACATATGAAATATTTTGTCATATACAACATTTCTAGTGAATATTCTGTTTTTGACGGGCTATCTTTAGTTAAACTTAAAATAGTTGTCTCTCTTTCCCTCCCTCTCCCCATCCCTCCCTCTCACACCCTCTCTCTCCCCCTCCCTCTCGCTCCTCCCTCTACCTCTCTCCCCCCTCTCTCCCCCTCCCTCTCGCTCCTCCCTCTACCTCTCTCCCCCATCTCTCCCCCTCCCTCTCGCTCCTCCCTCTACCTCTCTCCCCCCCCTCTCTCTCTCGTATTAAAAGCATTCAAAGCACGTTTATACCCATAAGGATTGAAATAACAATATGATATACATGAGGCCTAACAATGGAATTGGTAGGCAAGGCAAGATCCCGTTAAAATGACAAGATTTCCTCAACCTGTGTGAATTAAACGTTTACATTGAGAAATTTCGAACTGTAGGCGGAAAAAGATGAACAAAATAAGAAACATTATAATGCTTTCTTTAAAATGGTTCATATCCGAAGATTGTAGGCCAATTCTTTATAATCTTATAATCTTTATAATCTAAAAAGAATGAAAGCCTGCACGGCGAAAAATTGATTTTTACGTGTCATTGGAAATGGAAATTATCCCCTGGAGTCGAACCCGTGTCTCTGATCTCCAGTTCAATACATCAATACATCATAATGCTATCCTGAAAATTTCATCAAATTTGGTTCAGTATTTTGCGAGATATTAAGCTTCAAAAGGCATTACACACAAAGCGATTCTTTTATATAATATTTGGATATTGTACCATGTCAAACCCTCTTAATTCCGTTCACACAGTCTCACATTAGTAAGGTTTTCGGTACCGCGGTAAGGGGAAAATGTTATACGTCGTCCGCACAGGACCACAAATGGGCTTCGGACTGGGTCGGGTTATAATCAGCGCTTTAAAAAGGGAAGCAAGTGGGCGTACCCTGGAGATTACGAGGCCGTGTGCGCGTGTTTCGGCAAGGGATTTGAAATTGTTCCTTCCTGGGAAGCTGAGAAGTTTTTACTCACCCGCAGCAGCCCCTTTCCTCCATTACGGCGGAATCGGGATACGAGCGACATACTTTTTCTTCTTTTGCCTTCTCGTTCGCCTCGGCCTCCTGCAACCGCCTCCCCCGCTCCCAGCCACCTTATCGAGATGCCGCCGCACGTATGCGTTGCAGCGAAAGACGCAAGCGAACTCTGTTGAATATTTCATCAACTCAACCGGTCTTAAAAACAGAGCAAGCTCAAACTTCGCGAAGGTGTAAAGTTTTTGCTACACGAACGCATATTTGGGATACTTTAGAAGCGCATTCTTTTTTAATCTCTAGTCCTCATTTTATATCGCAACAGTCATCCATCTAAAAAGGATGCTAAGTTAATAAAGTAAAATCGGCGGTTAAAATACGGAGAATATAAAGCTAAGTCGTTATAGTATTTAGTTAGAAGCAGCGGTGGTGGTCATGAAAGAAATTTCCGTTATCTCTAATTTTTGCTGCCTTCCTTGCGAGGAGGTAAATGCCCTCTTTGAAGTCAATTTCAGGGTCCAGATGTTCGCGAAATGACGTAATGGGTGAAAAGTCCGTTCTGGTGAAACATTGCAATTAAAGCCATTGTCACGTCGATGAATATTATTTAACAAAAAGGTTTATTCCAATTTAATTAAAATAGAAATCTCATTGTATATGTGAATCCGTCTTCTCCGTTGAAATACCTTATACAACAAACATTATTTTCTAATTCATCGTAAAAACCCATTCTTCCGAGATAGCGCTGCAATGCATTATATTTTCATCTTGACTGCATTTAAGTCAATATGAAAATTTCCCAACTGAACGTCTTATGCGTAATTAATGCCGTGCTGTACACATTCGAACGGAAAACTGTATCTACGTAGAAATGCAGCAGCAATACAGTATGTGAGGAAAATAAAACACAGGAGAGCGTAGTTGAGTAGCAAAAATGCTAGAAAGACTTCCAAGAACTACGCAGCGGAATTTTAATGAGGCTTCTGCCTGCTTTTCGGGAGAGAAAAGCGTCGGAGAAGAAATACAGCAACCGACTGGAATTTTCTCTATTTTTGCACAGCTGTTCCATTTAAGAATAGATTATTCTTAGCGTTAGAGGATAGAACGAAGAGAAAAAATGAGCGAGAATATGCAACACAATAGCATAGAAGCAGGTGAAAATTGATTTAAATGAACTTTATAGAGGTGCTTGGTGCACTGCAGTTAAGCTCGGCAATGAAGAATACAAGAATAAGAAAGTAGAGGGGTTTTGTATGTTCTGGCGCAAAATCCAAGATGGCGACCGGAAGTCACGTGACTGATGACGTCATATCCGGTGCGGTGTTGTCGGATTGCGTTCGATATATCGCGGAGGCGGTGTTGTCGGATTGCGTTCGATATATATCGCATCTCTCTCTCTTCGTCGAGGGCGGCGGATTCGAATGTTCTCTCTCTCTCTCTCTCTGGGTTGTCGGATTGCGTTCGATATATATATCGCGGAGGCGGCGTTGTCGGATTGGGTTGGGTTGGTGTCTCTCTCTCTCTCTTCGTCGAGGGCGGCGGATTCGAATGTTCTCTCTCTCTCTCTCTGGGTTGTCGGATTGCGTTCGATATATATATCGCGGAGGCGGCGTTGTCGGATTGGGTTGGGTTGGTGTCTCTCTCTCTCTCTTCGTCGAGGGCGGCGGATTCGAATGTTCTCTCTCTCTCTCTCTCTGGGTTGTCGGATTGCGTTCGATATATATATCGCGGAGGCGGCGTTGTCGGATTGGGTTGGGTTGGTGTCTCTCTCTCTCTCTTCGTCGAGGGCGGCGGATTCGAATGTTCTCTCTCTCTTCATTCTCCATCTTTTGCGAGGTTGTCGGATTTGGATCGATGCGTTGAAAAGGTTCGAGGCTGTCGGATTTG
Organism: Uropetala carovei; assembly: GCA_036926305.1. Lineage (NCBI taxonomy): Eukaryota > Metazoa > Arthropoda > Insecta > Odonata > Petaluridae > Uropetala > Uropetala carovei. The sequence goes on along the minus strand of JAXCHB010000019.1, from coordinate 10,507,880 downwards.
GAATGCGTCTTCTCTCTCTCTTTCTGTCTAGGCCCCGATATTTATTCTCAAGTTCTATCGTTAAATTATATTTCTTTTCTCTCTCTTTCGCTCGAGTAAATAAAAGGGTTTGGGTGAGATCGAAGAGGAACGAAACAATTTTTTTAATTTTTTTTATTGGTCTGCATAGCATATATATCATTGGTCCGTATAAATAACCAAATTCCCGTCCTTTTTGGTCAAATCGAATTTTTCGATATCCGGCCCGATGTTGTATGCTCTGCACTCCTCCTCCGTAATTGATGTGTATCTTTTCGGCAGGTATATCTTCGCCTTCCATGATATCCTCTCTCGGTCTAATATCTCTGCCACGATGGCTTCCCCGTACCGCGTGACCGTTTTTTTTAGTTCGGTTATCGGGTACATGACCCCCTCGGATAACTGATCCACCTTAATGAACATTGTATCCCTCTGCAGTCCTTGTAATCGGGCTTTCAGCGAGTTCATCTGAAGAAAGAGAAAAACGTGTGAAAATGAATGAATCTATTTTAAGTTAACATTTTTTTGTTGATATGAGTAAAAGAAATTATTCTTACTATCACTAGTGGTGGTGGTGGCGGTGGCGATAATAGAATGAAATGGCACGGCATCATTGCAGAAGGGATCCTGAATGAAATATATATATATATATATATGTATAAACTATAAAGAAAAGATGCATACTTTTCGGAATAAAGAATACGTAGTATACGTATACGTACGCTTTAATTCCTCGTATACGCCTTTCGGTAGATTTAAAGTTTCGTTTAACGAAACTAAAAAATCGTACGTATGAAGCTCAATGGCTCGAGGAAGATTTTTCTGCGAATGACACATATAGCCATATTCGCTTTCCCAAAACGTATCCAGGATTCGTTGGCGAATGGTAGATTCCACTCGTTTTAAGCAAAGGTCATTTAATGACTGCATCTAGTAATGAGTGGGGGAAACGCGTAAGAGCACGATTTTTTAAATATTTTTGAGTTAGAAAAAAAGAAAAGTACCTACTGCTGCGATGTTTGTGGTGGAGGTACGACGGTGGCGGTGACGGCGGTGATGTCTCGACGGTGAAGGCGACGATGCTCGATTGATGATGATCGGCGTTGAAGGTGGCGATGTCTCGACGGACGGCGGTGACTGCGGCGGATATCTCGACGGCGAAGGCGACGATGCTCGATTGATGATGATCGGCGTTGAAGGTGGATGTCTCGACGGACGGCGGTGACTGCGGTAGATATCTGCGGTGATGTCTTGTGACGATGGCTTTCCCGAGTGCGGTATTTGTACCCCCGATCGGAGTGGGTGAGAGAGACTCTCGGACGTTCACGTGACCGGTCACGTGATCGTAGCGTGATAAAAAATGAAATTCGTACCCCGATCGGGGTGGGGTGATGATCTCAGACGTTCGTGCGAGGTCGTGCAGGTGCAGGTGTTCGAGCGACCGGTTTATAGAACTCGAGAATTTTACCGGTCACGTGATCGTAGCGTGATAAAAAAATGAAATTCGTACCCCGATCGGGGTGGGGTGATGATCTCAGACGTTCGTGCGAGGTCGTGCAGGTGCAGGTGTTCGAGCGACCGGTTTATAGAACTCGAGAATTTTACCGGTCACGTGATCGTAGCGTGATAAAAAAATGAAATTCGTACCCCGATCGGGGTGGGGTGATGATCTCAGACGTTCGTGCGAGGTCGTGCAGGTGCAGGTGTTCGAGCGACCGGTTTATAGAACTCGAGAATTTTACCGGTCACGTGATCGTAGCGTGATAAAAAAATGAAATTCGTACCCCGATCGGGGTGGGGTGATGATCTCAGACGTTCGTGCGAGGTCGTGCAGGTGCAGGTGTTCGAGCGACCGGTTTATAGAACTCGAGAATTTTACCGGTCACGTGATCGTAATCGTAGCGTGATAAAAAAATGAAATTCGTACCCCGATCGGGGTGGGGTGATGATCTCAGACGTTCGTGCGAGGTCGTGCAGGTGCAGGTGTTCGAGCGACCGGTTTTTAGAACTCGAGAATTTTAGAGAGAGCGAACGTCGAGGGTGAACTCACCAGTTGCCACGCGCGGTACCCCCGATCGAGGTCACCACCAGACCTTCACGCGGAGTGCGATGTACCCGATCGAGGTCGCCCAGGTTTTCGCGCGACCGGAGTGCGATAAAAAAAATGGCGGAGCGGCGCGACTATTAGACGCCACGCGATCTCAGACGTTCACACGTGTCGGAATGTGCGAGCTCGTGCAGGTGTTCGAGCGACTGGTTTATAGAACTCGAGAATTTTAGAGAGAGAGCAAACGTCGAGGGTGAACTCGCCAGTTGTCACGCGCGGTCCGGAGTGCGATAAAAAAAAAAAAAATTCGCTTTCGCAGCAGCTGGGCGGAGCCGCGCGACTATTAGACGCCACGCTCGGCTTCGACGTTCGGAATTGCGGACTTGGTTTTCGCCAAGGTGCTTTATAAAACTCGAGAATTTTCGAGAGAGAGCGAACGTCGAGGGTGAACTCGCGAGGAGCAGAGGTGGACTTCACCATCAGCACGCACTTTCCTTCGAGAAATCTTCACGTCGAGGGTGAACTCGCGGGAGCAGAAGAGGCGGCAGACTTCGCATCGAGAATTCGCCGTGAGTTGTCAAAAAAAATCTCCATATAAACTTTACTACTACTAGTAACTCCCTCTTTATTTCGTGTTAATTACTACTAGTAACACCCTCTTTATTTCGTGTTAAATTAAGATTGGCTTTTTTAAGGCTTTTTTAAAAAATTTCTTTCAGATACTACGTGACTCAAGAAAATCCGTTTATATATATATACCCACTCCTAAAAATGGATCATATGCGAACATTTTTTAGAGAGCGTGAGATGCACGATATTCTGTGTGAAGTTTGCTACGTGTATTTTAACCCGCGATTTCGCGTAGCGCATGAAACGAGTGGGGTTCATCTAAGCCACTTAATTCGAAGAGGCGGCGGCGGAGGAGGAGGTGAGACTCGAAGAATTATCGAAATCGAGTCTTCGGTCGGGGGTCGCTTAAAAACCTTTTGGATAACCGCCGAACGCAGCGACATCGTTTCCTTTTTAGATGGGGTCAGAGATATTTTGATCGAAAAGGTCAGGGAGGAATTGGGGGGGAATTTATCTTTAAAAATTAACATTATTTTAAAAGCAAAATTTGCAAAGGGTGGAAACGATGGGATCGGGAGAGAGGAGGAGGACGATCGTTCGTTTAAAACGAAAAACGTCAGAGTCCTTCGGACGGATGACGTCGGCCATATTTTAGATGGCCTTTTCGGTAAAATCTTGAAAGAAAAATCGGAAAATCAGGCAAAAGGATCGGGGTGGACTTTGAGCGAGATTCTCGGCCTCGAGCTGAGAATAAATAAGTACGCTCCTTTGAGGGGTTCCGCGTTTATCGATCTTCCGCGTAAAATTAAAAATACAAAATCCGTCATCAACGTTAAAAACGATGACGAATTTTGTTTCAAATACGCCGTTTGGGCAAAAAATATCGATAGAGATCCCCAACGCGTTTCGAAATACGACTGTGACGAGTTCCGGCGGAGTTACCGATGGAATTGCATCGATTACCCCGCGGAACTCTCGCAAATTTCAAAATTCGAAAAAGTCAACGGCATTTCGATAAATGTTTTCGGCCTCGACGAGAAAGATAACGTATATCCCATCAAAATTGCGGAAAACGAACTCGAAGATCACCGCGACCTTTTGTTTCTGACCGACGGTGAAAAGAATTGCCACTATTGTTGGATAAAAAATTTCGGGGGCTTGATCAGAGCGCAGATGACGAAACACTGCGGTAGAATTTATATCTGCAAGCGTTGTTTCGCCTACTTCCCCGGCGAGGAGAGGTTAAGGGAACATAAAAGGGATTGCAATACCAACGCTCCCTCTAAAATCGTGCTCCCCACGGAAGAGGATAAGTGGTTAAAATTCAAAAATTCTGCTCGCACCATGCGAGTCCCTTTCATAGTTTATGCCGATTTCGAATGCATCCTTCCCAAAATTCAAACTTGTGAGCCTCTGACGGATCATTCTTATTTAAAATTTACTCAAAAACACGAGGTAATGTCATTCTGCTTCCTTTTGGTTTCCTCTTTTGGCGAAATTTTCGATCTCGTTTTACATCGCGGAAATGATGCCGCAGAGGTTTTCGTTAAAAGTATGAAGGAAGTCGCGGAGCTCGTACGAGGTTCGTATAAAAACGCGATCTCCATTGCCCCGCTGACATCGGAAGAAAAAGCTGCATTCGAAACGGTAGCTGCTTGCCACATCTGCGGTGAAGAATTAGGAGACGATCGGGTGAAGGACCACGACCATATCACGGGTAAATTTCGCGGTGCTGCTCACTCTAACTGCAATCTAAATTTTAAAAATCCAAATTTCCTCCCAGTTTTCATCCATAATCTTTCCGGGTACGACTCGCATCTCATCGTACCTCAATTGGGTTATGACGAAAAGGAAATACACTGCATTCCCAATTCGGAGGAGAAGTACATTTCCTTTTCGAAGAGCGTGGGTGAAAACTTCTCCATTAGGTATTTGGATACCTTTCGATTCATGCCATCATCCCTCGCTAAATTGGTCGATATTCTTCCTCGCGAAAAATTCGAACAAACTTCGCGGATTTTTGGCGACGATAAACTAGATCTCGTCACACGCAAGGGTGTATTTGCTTATGACTATACCGACTGCTGGGACAAATTAAACGACGAATGCTTACCGTCCAAGGAGGAGTTTTACAACCACCTGACGCAGGAGTGTATTTCCGACGATGACTACGAATTCGCCCAGAGAATGTGGTCGGAATTCGGTTGCAGAACTCTGGGCGACTATTCCGACTTATATTTGAAGACGGACGTGGTTCTTTTGGCTGACGTTTTTCAAAATTTTAGAGATGTATGCATGGCGACCTACCAGCTAGATCCCACGTGGTATTTTACTGCGCCGGGGCTAGCTTTCGACGCCATGCTGAAACATACGGGAATCACGTTAGAACTCATGTCTGACTATGACATGGTCCTCATGATGGAAAAAGGGATTCGGGGAGGAGTTAGTATGTGTTCAAAGCGGTATAGCGAGGCTAATAATAAATATATGGACGACTTCGAACCTAAGTCCGGGTCTCGTTATATCATATATTTGGATGCTAATAACTTATACGGATGGGCTCTCTCTCAACCCCTCCCCCGAGGCGGTTTTCGATGGCTTTCCCCGAGCGAAATTCAAAATTTTCACGTGACGACGGTCCCTGACGACCATCCCAAAGGGTACATCTTAGAGGTCGACTTGAAGTATCCGACGAACGTTCACGATAACCATTCAGACTTACCTTTATGCCCCGAAAACAAAACTCCTCCAGGTGGTAAGCATAAAAAACTCTTGACCACTCTCCACGATAAGACAAATTACGTCTTGCATTATAGAAACCTTAAACAGGTCATCTCCCTCGGACTCGAACTCAAGACCGTGCACAGGGTCATCGAATTCGATCAGTCTCCGTGGTTGAAATCTTACGTCGAGTTGAACACCGAAAAAAGGAAAACGGGCGCGAACGAATTCGAAAGAGATTTTTTTAAATTGATGAACAACGCGGTTTTCGGTAAAACCATGGAAAACGTTCGAAAGAGGATGAACCTGGAATTGGTTTCCAGCCCGAAAAGGTTGAATAAACTGATTTCCAAGTCCACTTTCCTCGACCGAACGAGTTTCGGCGAAAATCTGACGGCCGTCCATTCTCGAAAATCCACCGTAAAAATGAATAAGCCCATTTATGTGGGGCAAACGGTTTTGGATGTGAGTAAGACTCTGATGTACGATTTCCATTACCGGAAGATGAAATCCAAATACGGCGATCGCGTGTCCTTATGCTATACTGACACCGACTCTTTCATTTACGAAATAAAGACCGACGATTTCTATGGGGATATGGCGGACGACTTGACCGCTTATGACACATCCAATTACCCGCCCACTCATTCTTGCTTCTCGACCTCGAACAAAAAAGTGATAGGGAAAATGAAAGACGAATGTGACGGTGAAATCATGACGCACTTCGTGGGCTTAAGGAGCAAATTGTATTCCTACCGCGTGCAGGGAAAAGAAAAACAGGGGAAGAAAGCTAAAGGAATTTCAAAGTCCGTAATCGAGAAATCGATATCGTTCGAAGATTACGAGACTTGCCTTCGCGACAATTCCGTCGCGTATAGGAAGATGCATCAGTTAAGATCTCGAAAGCACGAAATTTATACGGTAGAAATAAATAAAATTGCTCTGAGCGCCTCCGACGACAAAAGACATATTTCCGAAGACGGAATAAACACCCTCGCGTGGGGACATCGCAAAATTTCGAAAAGAAATTGGGATGAGGCTTTTTCCACTCGCGACTCTTCTCTATAATGATAGCCTTTTCGGCAGCTCGATCGGTCATCTTCAGGTTCGAGTCCTGCCTCGGAGGAAATTTGTTTTCTTTATAATAAAAGCCGACTTCTCGCATTAAATTAATTTAGTATTGCAGTTACTTTCGCTATGGAAAGATCTCCAGTTCTTTTACCATTATTATTAGTTATATCGTGGCATTATTCTTATCCTCTTGCCGTAAACGAAACGCAAACGCAGTGTTTGATAAATTATTTACATAAATATGGGTACTTAGTAGTAGATGATGCAGCCGACGATCAAATTTCGGGAGTGAATTCCACATCGTTAGAAAATGCTCTTGCTCTATTTCAAGAGTATTATAATATCGACAGGGGCGGGGAAAGGGGTGGAGAAATTAATCCTAAGACATTAAAATTAATCAATACGCCGAGATGTGGAGTTCACGATTCTTCTATATCCGATTTTGTCGCAAATAGGTATAAATGGAAAAGTAAAAGAAACTTAAAATGGTATTTTTCCTTAGCTAATCGAAAACTCATCGATCTAACCGGAGCAGCATTTAAAATTTGGGGGCAGAATACGAATCTCACGTTTGAATATGATAATGTGAATCCGGATATAATTATTTCTTATAAACGAGGACGTCACGATTTCCAGCGCGGTTTATACGATTCTTGTCCGAATGATCTAGATGGTAAAGGAGGTGCATTAGCTCATGCGCAGTTTCCGAAAGAAGATGAAACACCCGTCGAAATTCATATCGATCAAGATGAAGCGTGGTATTATGTCAATAAAACCGCGAAAGAAGAAGAAGAAGTAGAACACAGTTTATTTTCGGTTTTGGTACATGAAATAGGTCATACATTAGGGTTACCCCACTCAAATAACGAAGATGCCATTATGTATGCATATTATAACGGTCGAATTACTTTACATGCAGATGATATTTTCGCAATACAAGGTTTATACGGTTTACGGGGGCAAACTGCAGATTTTGATGATGCCGGTACCGGTGACGATGATAGCGGCGGCGGCGGTGGTGGTGGTAGTGGTGGTGGTGGCAAAGAGGAGTTAATACCAGCTACGCCCTCAGAACCGAAATTATGCGATTTGAGCAATATTAATACATTTTTGATCGTAAATCACGTCATGTACATATTTCATGAAAAATGGTTGTGGGTTATTAATATCGAAAAGACCAACACTCCCGAAATCACAAAACCGCATCTTATTACAGATTGGTTACCATTTTTACCTCGTAATTTTAAAAATATAACCGCGTTATACGAAAGACCTTCTGGTGAAATTGTAATGTTTATAGAAAATAAGATATACATGTTCGAATTTCCCAGCTTAAGATTCGCTTATATGTATCCGAGAAATTATTCGGTAATAGGAATGCCGCTAAATGCGAAGATACATGCCGTAATTAATACGAATTCTGCTCGCACATTCGTATTTTATAACGATATTTACGTTATGGAATTAAACGAATGTACTTTTAGATCGAAACAGTTCAGCATGATCGATAGAATATTCCCCGGTTTACCTCCCGGGATAAATTCCGCGTTTAGATATATAAATGGCATGTTATACTTCTTCAAGGATAATACCTTCTACGAATTCAACGAATTTAAAAATTCGTTGATCAGAGTAGGAGAAAATAATCTTTCGAGTTTCGGATTGAAGTGTCCAAAAATTCCCTCTTCTTATTTAGACGTCGTGAAAGAATTAAAGGACGTCGTGGCACAGTTCGATAAATTGGAAATCGAATAAAAAAATAGTCCGGACTGGGATTCGAACCCAGGACCCTAGGGTTAAAAGCCCTATGCTCTATACCGACTGAGCTATCCGGACTCGCACGGTTACCTCGTTTTAAAAAGCATTTGTTAGAGAGAGAAGAGAAAGATTTTGAAAATGAGCCTATAATAATAATAATAAATAAAATATGATATTCGATCGAAACGGTCGTTATTCGCTCCTGCGATGTTGAAGTGGAAACACCCCTTTACTTGCATATGCGCTGGCCCGAGTTGCAGCGGTAAAACTACTTTCGCGGAGAAATTCTTGAAATATTTACCCGAATTGGTGGAAGGTGATATAAATCTCGTCATTTGGTGTTGTAGTAAAGGTAGCGAGCCCGATTTGGAAGGAGTCGAGTTCGCGAATGGGGTTCCGTCTTTCGATAATCCCGATAAACTACTTAAAATCAATAATCACGATAAAAAACTCAAACGGCTTTATGTCATAGACGATTTAATGCACGATGCCTACAGCAGAGGAGTTAGCGAATTATTTACCAAAGGGTCTCATCACTTCGATATATCGGTCATTCTTATTACTCAAAACGTTTTTTATCAAAGTCCGCAATCGCGTAACATCTCGCTAAACGCGAAGTACATCGTGGTATTCAGAAACCCCCGCGATAGACTTCAATTCCTTCATTTGGCTAATCAGGTATATCCAGATAATCCGAGCGAACTCGCGAGGGTATTTAAAGAAGCGACATCGAAACCGTACGGTTATTTACTCCTCGATCATACGCAGGAAAGGGACGATCGTTTGCGATTCAGAACTCATATATTCCCCGATGAAATTACCGTTGTTTATACGCCCGTATAGATGATGATGAATCGTTTGAAATCTAACCAGCACTTACTGCACGTGATAAAAAAATCCAACCCAAAATTACGAAAGGCGATATTAGAAAGTGCGGATGATAATTTAATCAAAGCATTGTGCGAGTGTAGCATAAACACGTTAAACGGAAACCATAAAATAAGTAAACCGTTGAAAAAGAAACTCGGCAAATATCGTAACGTCTTGAGAAAACTCGGGTGCAGAAAGGTCTCTTTAAAACAAAAGAGAAAACTTTTAGTTCAAAAAGGAGGATTCTTACCTGCTTTACTGACCACGATTTTACCTTTAATCGGAGGCTTAGTAGGAAAACTCATTAAAATATGAGTCTTGAAAAAATGCTTCTCGTTAGTCCCGATATACTCGATAGAGCTCGATCGATCGATGAAAAAAAACGGTCGAAATTAGACAGGGAGATGCAGGAAATTTTACGTCGAAACGACATAGACGATGTTAGAAAATGGCATTTATATAAAAAAATTTTAGACGATTACTTAAATATGATAGCAGAAAATAAAAAAATCATTCAAATACCGATCGTGAAAGAAAAGACATTGAATTATGATGATGATGACGGCGATGAATATGTAAGTGTTCCGACTCCGACAAAGAGAAAAAAAAAAAAGAGGTCTATACTGGCGATGACGAGACGTTTACGCGAAGATAACGAGCAAATGGATAAAAAATGGAAGCAAATATTAAAAAGAATAAGCAAATCGGAGAAAATGACTTCGGGGGAAGAGGAGGAGGAGGAGGAGGAAACTCCAAAAAAAAAAAAAAATCGGGGAAGATCCATCCCGAGAAGAGGATTGAGAATTCGAAAACCAAAAACGCGTTGGTCTCCTTACTGAAAACCATTTATTACGATCCGGAAAATCCGTCGAGTTTTTCGACGGTCGAAAAATTACTCGAGGCGACGGATAAGAAAATAGCCAGGAAAACGATTCAAAGATGGTTAGACGAGCAAGAAACCTACACGGTGCACAAACCGATCCGTAAAAAATTTCGACGTAATCATTACGACGTTTCGTATATAGACGAAACGTGGCAGTGCGATTTAAATGACATGAGAGACTTGAAAGAGTACAACGAAGGATTTCGATATATTCTATCGATAATCGATTTATTTTCTAAATACGCGTGGGCAATTCCGTTAAAAAGTAAATCGTCTACCGATATCATCGACGCATTTCGAAAACTTTTCGAAATTTCCGAAAGGAGACCGTTAAAGATCCAAAGCGATAAAGGATCCGAATTCGTCAATAAGAACTTTAAGAGTTTTTTATCTAAATTAGGCATTAAATTTTACACGACGAATAATCCGGATATCAAAGCCGCGGTGGTGGAACGATTTAATAGAACCTTAAAATCTAAGATGTACAAGTATTTCACCGGATACGACACCTTCAATTACGTCGACGTTTTACCGAAACTTCTTAAAGCATATAACGACAGCACGCATTCTTCTATCGGATTCGCACCCTCGTCCGTAAACGAATCCAACGCATTCGCGATAGCGAAACGACTCGTTCGAACGCGTTTCGCGAAAAGAACGAGATATGAAATCGGAGATCACGTTCGAATCAGTAAGGCTAGAATGCCGTTTCAGAAGGGGTATAAACCTAATTACACGACGGAAGTATTTAAAATTAAATCCGTAGTTCCTGGAAATATAGTTCCGACATACGAATTGGAAGACTTGAACGGAAATCGAATCGAAGGATACTTTTACGAACGAGAATTAGTAAAGGTCGTATTGACGAAGGATAGCGAATTTAAAATAGATAAAATACTGGAACGTAGGGGGAAAGGACGCACTTTAGAATATCTAGTCAAGTGGAAAGGATATTCGAACGATTTTAACTCTTGGGTAAAAGCATCGGCTATAAAGTTATTAAAATAAAATGAATCATTTTTATATGACGCTCATAAGTAATTCCTCGGCTTCATTTTTCGAAGATAATACCATCGCTCATTTTAATACGAAATTATCCACTCCGCTAATAAATTTAAAACCGGGCGAATGGGAAGTGGGCCTCGTCGAAATATCTTTTCCGACGACGACGAAGAGAAGTAAAAGAAAATTTAACGATGATCGCGAAAAATCTAAAAGTGTGGAAAAAGAAGAGGAACGTCGAGCGACTGCTACTGATAGCAGTGGTGCGCGAAAAGTAGAAGAAGAGGATCGTCGAGCGATTGAGAAGGAAAAAAAAGAGGAGCAAAACTCTCCTCTCATGTTTATTTACACCGATATAATCAAACCTCAGATCGTAGGTGATATTCAAGGAAGATGTCTTCGAATTATCGATAATAATAAACAACAAACATTTAATCCCATTTACTATTTACCGATCGAAAAAAATAGAATCGAAACCGTCGAAATAAAAATAACAGATCAATATGGAGAACTTACGCCATTCCCCGATAGCGAATTTCCTTCGCGTTTGGTTCTTCACTTTAAAAAAGTATCGAATTAGATTAACCATGTCAGTATTAATCAAGATGTCGTCGGATGTGCATCGCTATACAACTTATTACGTTAATCAATACGGCGGTAGAGGAATCGGACCGATTTATCGCGCTAGTTATAAAGTGCAGAGGGGGAGGGGTTTAGGAAATTTATTCGGCGGGCTTTGGAGATTCGTAAAACCTCTTTTTCGAAGCGGATTGAAAGCCGTCGGAAAGGAAGCGTTAAGCGCAGGTGCGAGTACTCTATCCGACATTGCCAGCGGTAGCGATCCGCGCGATTCGGCACGCACTCGATTTGTCGAAGCGAAACGAAATCTGAAAAGAAAAGCGGTAGATAAATTTCGCGGCATGTTAGGAGAAGGAGGAGGAGGAGGAGGTAAACGTAAAAAAGGAAGTAAGCGTAAAAGAGGAGGAGGAGATAAACGTAAAAGTGGAATAAAAAGAGTGAATACGCGCTCGAAGAGCCATTCGATAAAGAGGAAGCTCAGAGGTAGGAAACGGCGTAATAATAAGTGTGCTGATATATTCTCATAATGGGCGAGGTTATGCTGAGTTCTTTAGATTTATTTGAGAAAAAACCCACTCAATACAGCGTCTACGAAACTCGCAAGGTCATTTACAAACCTCTTTCCTCGCTCGATAACACATCCGCCTTAGAGTTTTCCGTGAGAGATTCTGGGGATTCTTATAAGGATTTATCCAGTTGCATTTTGAATCTTAAAGTGAAACTCTGTAAAGCTAATGGGGAGGATTACAAAACCACAGATAAAGATCAGCCTGGCGTAGCGAATAATATATTACACTCCATTTTCGATCAATGTATTGTTTATTTCAATGGCGTACAAGTGTCATCTTCAGATGATAATTATCACTTCCTTAGCTATATACAAATGTTAGGTTATTATGGACCGACAGCTGTAGGTTCGCATCTCAGAAACGATGGTTGGGTGCGCGATAACAGTCGCGACCTCGATGCCCAAACAGGCGAAAATGCGGGTTTTCAAATCAGAAAATCATGGTTCGGTGATAGTAAGGTGGTAGAACTGGAAGGTAAATTACATGCCGATGTATTCAACATCGAAAGATACTTGATAAACGGCGTTAATATAGATATTAGATTAGGCTTAGCGAAGCCTGACATTTTCATAAAAGAGAAAGAGAACGCGAATTCAATTTTAAAAATAGTAGATGCAAAAATGTCTTTCAATCACGTGACTATAAATCCGTCGATTTTAGTAGCTCATAACACGGCACTAATGAAAGGTTTGCCTGCTTTGTATCCTTATAAAAAAGTAGTAATCAAAACATACACGATAGCTGCATCCAGCAATAACATAACTTTGGATAATATATTTTCGACCATCCCAAATTCGATTACTGCGGTCATTGTCGATAACGCTGCATATGTCGGAAAGAGAACTAAAAATCCTTTCAAATTCCGGCATTGTAATATGGAAAATTTTAGCCTTTTCGTGAACGGTATTCAGATACCTTCGCAAGGTTTGTCGATGAACTTTAAAAACGAGAGCCCTTTTTGGACTAGCGCATACCGTTCGCTGTATGCCGGTTTAGGTATTCATCACGACGATAGGGGTAATCAAATTACTTACGATATGTTCAATCATGGTTATTTCATGTTAACCTTCGATCTATCACCTGATGGTTCTGGTGATGAAACTTACAACAGCATCGTTAAGAAAGGAAGCGTGAGACTCGATGCTAAATTTAGTGAGCCATTATCAAAAACTGTTACATGCATCATCTACGCAGTATATAATGCGGAATTGCAAATCGATAAAGACAGAAACGTTGCCATAAATTTCGCATAAAAGATGAATACTTCGGAGATTGCAAATGTTTTAACGGCCGATTTTCGGACGCTGAAACACTTTCGCGGAGTTTTTCCTTCGGATAAGTTACCGAAACCGAGATCGCCGGGGTTGTATATAATAAATTTTGATCCTTCCAACAAACCGGGGAGTCATTGGGTGGCAGTTCACGTCGAAACCCTTCGTCGTGCGGAATATTTCGATTCTTACGGACGTCCTCCTCTAGTTCGGGACATCTTAGAATTCCTTCGCCCGTTCGCCCTCGCTTACAACTCCACTCGCCTTCAAAACGATCACTCAGATCTCTGCGGGGAATTTTGCTGTCTTTACGCTCTCTACAAATCTGTTGGGACCTCCTTACCCCAGTTCCTTTCCGAATTCACCCGACCATCCTTTAACGACTGCAGAGTCACACAACTTTTCCATCGCGAGTTTGGGGACATCTTCTACCGGAAGCGGCGCTGCCATCCCAACTCGCAAGGATGTTGTTCCATGCTCGATTCGATACATCGATATATCCCTCTGTAAATACGATGTGTCAGGCAGTTGTTATGCCGACTCCTACGAGTGAAGTGTCTTCTCCTCCTCGAAAAAGAAAGAGGAGGTTGATTCGAGGTCCGCACAGGGAGACGTCATCACCTTCCCAGGAGACGTCATCACCTTCCCAGGAGGTGGTTGCTAACTCGCTCCAGAGGTCATCGGAGAAGGAAAACAAAACGACTACTACTACTACTACTAAGAAGCGTCGAATAAAGAAAATCAAAGTTAATAATCTATTGCTAGAGACTAAATATTGCTTAAATACTTCAGGTAACAAAACGGTCGGTGTCGGGTTAAAGCCCATAAATGACGATGTTTGCGATGTATGCGTGCAATTTCGTCAATCTGGCGGAAATGACGTCGTCGATTTAGATCCTCCCCGATGGAACGCGTTAATTCTTCGTAAATTTGCAATAGCCGATTACCTGCAATTTGGCGAAAGATCTAGTTACATCGAACCTTTTTTGGAATTTAAAAAATACTTCGGAAAAAGATACGTTCTGATAAAAAGCGATTCTCCTCACCACTCCATAAACTTAAACGATTCCGAATGGGATACTTTCATCGCGTATTTGGAAATCTTAACTTGTTTTTTCGATCTTTTCGAAGAACGTCTCGACTCGATCAATGAATTCTTTTCCCGATTCGTACAAGCAGCTTATAAAAACGGCATTGATAAGGTTAACGTAGAAGACGTACCTATCTTTCAATCTACGATCGATTTTGATCGATTAAGTTTAGAAATCCCTTTACATTGCAATTTTACCGCTTCCACCAGCACCCCCTCCCCCTCCTCCCCTTGAGAAGTCACTGGCAGTGGGTTGAAATATACCTTCTAAACTTCTGTGTGTGTGTGTGTGTGTGTGTGTGTGTGTGTGTGTGTGTGTGTGTGTGCCTGCGTGCGCGAAAGCTGCAGTCACTGGCATCGGGTTTAAAACACCTTGCAAACTGCTTTTTCTTCTTCTGCGCGTGCATCGATATGGAAGTCGCGGTCACTGGCGATGGAGCTAACACTCCCGTAAACCACGTAAAAAGACAATGCATCGTGGATTTCCAAGCTTTTTTAGATCAAAACAAAAAATACATAATTAAAGAATTAGCCGTCTGCGACGTCAATTGCGATAAATTACAGTCTTGGGTATTTCGGAGTCCTCATCCGATTCACTACTCGAAAGAAAACGAGTGGCTTTCCCGTTTTTATCACGGAATTCCTTTTAACGAGGGATACGTGGATTACGAATGTTTGGACGATATCTTTCGCGAATATATTGCAGTGTATGACGCTATACTTTGTAAGGGCCGTCAAAAAGCTCAATTTCTCAGCGAAAAGCTATCTAAATCTAAACCCGTTTTCGATCTAGAAGACGCGGGGTGTCCGTCGTTAAAAAAATTATCCGCCGACCGCGCCTGTTTAACGCACAGATTCGATTGTAAATGTAAAGGCGTAGTTTGCGCCGTCAATAATTGTTATAAATTAAAAAAATGGTTAAATAAATCTTGATTCGATCTACATACGTGTTTTATTCGCGTTACTTCCAGCGCCCCTTTCCACTTTTTTTTACCTCTCCTCCTTCTCCGGCTTCCGATCGGTCACCTCCCCTCCTCCTCCGGCTTCCGATCGGTCAAAAAAAAATAAAAAAAACCTCTCCCCTCTGGCTTCCGATTGGTTAAAACAAAAAAAGAATCCCCTCCCCTCTAGCTTCCGATTGGTTAAAACAAAAAAAAATCCCCTCCCATCCCTCCCCTCCCCTCCCTCACTCTCCGGCAGACGTGTCGAAACTCGTCGGTATAGACTCGCAGGTCAGAGAATCCCCTCCCCTCTGGCTTCCGATTGGTTAAAACAAAAAAAAATCCCCTCCCATCCCTCCCCTCCCCTCCCTCACTCTCCGGCAGACGTGTCGAAACTCGTCGGTATAGACTCGCAGGTCAGATCTGTTGCGAGTCTATTCTTACCGTCGCACGATAAATAATCTTTTTTCTACGCAATCACTTTTCCATCATGCTTCGTTCCGCGAACAACCTCCTCGGCGACGCTGCGCAAATCGAGCTTCGTTCCGCGAACGTCCGTCTCGGCGGTGAACCGCATACCGATTTCGCGAAAGTCGGAGATGGAGTTTATCACTTGAAACTGGTAGAGGAACAGTTAGTGGACGATAAGAAAAACGATTTGATCATCTGCCTCGAATTCGATCGGAGATGCTACGCCGAAGTTAAATTCATGGATAAAGTAATCTCCTTGGTGGGATCGCGAATTAATTTTTCCGGTTTCGAGAGAGAAGACAGCAGCGAGATCGTAGAAAGGTTCAACGTATCTACCATTCGTAATCTGCAACTTCGAGAGGGGACGCCGGCGATGGAGAAGGCTAAAGCTCAAGAGAATTCCATAGTCTTCAACATCTTCGAACTTTTGGAAGAAAAGAAACCGCACCGCGTTCGCACCGAAGTGGATGCTGCCGGTATAGAGTTTGATGGTGATGATGGTGATGATGGTGATGATGGTGATGATGATGATGGAATAGTATTTACCGACCGCCCAGTAAAACCGGTTTGCTTCACAACTCACGTCAAATCTAGAGTGAATTACGTGACCGTAATATGCGAAAAAGGTGAATTCCTCCGGTCTTTCACTTTCATTTTGACGATCGCCAAACCGAAGACGACCGATGTCGTCATCGATGAACCGAAAACGACCGATGTCGTCATCGATGAACCGAAGACGACCGATGTCGTCGTCGATGGGCTGGAGACGACCGATGTCGTCGCCGATATCGATCTCTTTTAAAAAAAAAATTTCTCGGCGGAGGAGGGTCGTCTATCTCGTTCGCAGTATTCCTTCGAGAGTGCGTTCCGAATCCGAGCTCGGAGGCTGCAACTGCGACGTCGAAAACTACCAGCTGTCGCTGCGGGAAGAAGGAGAAGGACGCTGTAGCCGCATGCTGTCGCTGTGGCTGCGGGGAAGAAGAACCGAGTTCGTCGAGACTGCTCTCCCCTCGTACGCTCCTTGAGATTGCGGCCGAACTCCGAGAGAGAGACCGTCTACTACTACCACCGTAAGAATGGTCTCGTCGTGCTCCCGATCGGAAAATACTATTGACTTGGTAGAGGACAATTTAAAAGCTCCGTATCTAGTTTTCAAGTTACTCTGTGATCGCTACTACGTATGCTATACGTAGAGCCTACTGTTTCGTATATGAAAATCAAATTTTTACAAAATGTTGAAAATATCTCTTTTTGTGGATATGATGTTGCACATCACTGCAGAAAGAAATGCTACGGTTTTCGCAAAATTGTCAAATATTTCATTATTTTGAGAACCTCTGTGCTGTCATGTGAAGATGATGATGATGATCACGTTTTTCGAAGGCAAATAAAAAAAATATAAAAAAAACGCGTTATCGATTCTTTATTTCACTCTCCCCTTTCCCCCTTTCCCCATCAAGAGAGAGAGAAAACGCCTTTCAAATCGGTGCAAAAGATGAAGAGAGAGAGAGAACGCCTTCGATACACCCGCATCTATCGCAATCCGACGACGCCACCCCCCAAAGACAGAGAGAGAGAGAAACACCTTCGACACATCGAACCCAATCCGACGACGACGTCACCGCCAAAAGAGACAAAGAGAGAGAGAAAGAACATTCGAATCCGCCGCCCTCGACGAAGAGAGAGAGAGAGACACCAACCCAACCCAATCCGACAACGCCGCCTCCGCGATATATATATCGAACGCAATCCGACAACCCAGAGAGAGAGAGAGAGAACATTCGAATCCGCCGCCCTCGACGAAGAGAGAGAGAGAGACACCAACCCAACCCAATCCGACAACGCCGCCTCCGCGATATATATATCGAACGCAATCCGACAACCCAGAGAGAGAGAGAGAGAGAACATTCGAATCCGCCGCCCTCGACGAAGAGAGAGAGAGAGACACCAACCCAACCCAATCCGACAACGCCGCCTCCGCGATATATATATCGAACGCAATCCGACAACCCAGAGAGAGAGAGAGAGAACATTCGAATCCGCCGCCCTCGACGAAGAGAGAGAGAGAGACACCAACCCAACCCAATCCGACAACGCCGCCTCCGCGATATATATATCGAACGCAATCCGACAACCCAGAGAGAGAGAGAGAGAGAACATTCGAATCCGCCGCCCTCGACGAAGAGAGAGAGATGCGATATATATCGAACGCAATCCGACAACACCGCCTCCGCGATATATCGAACGCAATCCGACAACACCGCACCGGATATGACGTCATCAGTCACGTGACTTCCGGTCGCCATCTTGGATTTTGCGCCAGAACATACAAAACCCCTCTACTTAAGAATTATTATAATTATTGTCCTGAATCCCAATTTGGCTGGAATGTGTGAATTGAAGATTACTTTTAAATTGTTTTCTTTTTTATCGCTTCTTATTAGCAATCCCTTGTTTTTTCACTTTTTCTGCCCGTCCATGAGCAAAATTTTAAAGTAACAAGCTGGAAAGATAAGACTTTCATGATTGTTTCGGGTGGTCACAGACACGAACGATTTTGGGGTGCGTCCATCTGTCTTATGGCATGATTTTAAAAATCCCATGTGCATTTCCGTTACTATGGTAAAGTTTAGTTTTGTTTACGGTGCTACAACAATAAAAGCGAAGCGTAAATACATTAAAATTACTTTCAAAAGAGGATGAAGATGATATTACAACTGCTTAACTACGCGTAGCTACGCTGAGGTACGAGGGCGTTTTAAATAACTTTGAATGATTTTCGGTTGTATGTTTTGCGAGAAAGGAGTGAGAATGGGTCAAAGATTCCAAAAATTTACGCGAACATTATTATAATAAAAGCGGTTTTGGAATCTGGTTTTGAAGTTATTTTTTTAACTTGCTTTATTAAAGTTTGGTCATCTGGAACACATTATAAAGTCGTTGTCTTAAAATTTATGAGACAATATAAATAACAACACGCGTAAGTTATTTTTTCTGTTTTTTTTCCAAGCTTCCAAACGCAATCTAGGCGCGCTCTTAAATAGGAAAACAGCTTTCCCACTAAAATATGCACGTTTCCCAAATTCCAAATTTTTCCGCCTCTCTGGTTTTATTTTTTTTAAAACTATCCTCTTCCTCTCCGTGCGGCAAACCACGCACGGCCCATTCCCGGCGAAAATGTGTGCCGTTAATTCGAAACCTGGCCGCAATATCTTGCCGTGGAGCGAAAATCCCATCGCCGACTCGGGTCGAGCGATTCGACACTCCGCCGCAGGACACGGGGTAGCGCTAGTGTATGTAGCGACACGAGATGTATACCGGCGATCGATCCTGAGACTGCGAACACAACCGCGCCCTATTCGCACGCACCGACAAATTAACACGCGCGATATCCTTCCCGTCCCCTTCCCCGTATCCACTCGCAACAAACACTACCGTGATGCACCTGCTGCGTTCCTGGCACGTGCGAACCTGTGCGACCCAAAGCTCCCCTCAAAGAACAATATTGCAAGATACTCTACGAAAGAGAGATAAAGGTGTTCGTTGTTTACCCGTTTGACTAACAAGATTGAAAGAACGGTACATGATACACTGTACAAACTTTCTCACACATTAATGCGTCGTTTAATTAACTTTAGAAAATGAAAATCGTATCAGCCGGTTTTTAGAAAATAACTTTTTCTTAAAGATGCCCAAGAATAAACTAGCCTTATATTCATTCATTGAGAAAAATGAAATACGTAGTATTATTGCAGATGTATACTCAAGTAACTGTACGAAATTTTATCAAAATCGTTAGAGCCGGTTTTTAGAAAATCAAATTATTGTTAAAGTTGCCCAAGAATAAACTAGCCTTATATTAATTTTTTGAGAAATACGAACTATATAGTATTATTGAAGACAACCTCAAGTAAATGTACGAAATTCATTCAAAATCGTTAGAGGTTTTTGAGAAAATCTAATTGTTGTTAAAAATGCGTAGAATAAACTACCCTTAATTATTGAACAATGTCAACCATTTCTTCATATACTCTGCTCAGTATGATAAAATGCCTAAGTACGAGATTTCATTCAATTTCGCTCGACCGTCTAGGCTCCAGAGCCAGTAACAGACAGACGGCATTGCGAAAACCACTTTTTCGGATTCAGCGACACCTAAAACGTGTATTTCCGTAAAATTCTCGAGGTCGAATTTTTTCGCGAAAACAATACTTTCTCGATACTTCGTATGAGAAAGTAAAAATCGGTACAACATACATTGTACAAACTTTCTCATATAATAATGCGTCGTTTAGTTATCTTTAGAAAACCCATTTTTGTTAAAGCTGCCCAAGAATAAACTCGCCTTATATTCATTCATTGAGAAAAATGAAATGCGTAGTATTGTTGTAGATGTATACTCAAGTAACTGTACGAAATTTGATAAAAATCGTTAGAGCCGTTTTTTAGAAAATCAAATTATTGTTAATGTGGCCTTATATTCTTTTTTTGAGGAAAATGAACCATTTGGTATTATTGAAGACGTAAACTCAAATAACTGTACGACATTTGATCAAAATCGTTAGAGCCGTTTTTGAGAAAGTCAAATTATTGTTATCAATGCATAAACTTCCCTTAATTATTAAGCAATGTCAACCATTTCTTCATAGCCTCTGCTAACAATAAGTGCGATAAAATGCCTAAGTATGAGATTTCATTCATTTTAGCTCTACCGTTTAGACTCTAGAGCCAGTAACAGACAGGCAGACAGACAGCATTGCGAAAACCACTTTTTCGGACTCAGGTATGTACTATACCTAAAACATATTTCCGTCAAAATCTCAAGGTCGATTTTTTTCGCGATTACAATTCTTTCTCAATATATTTCGTATATGAGAAAGTACAAAATGAAGTATCTTAATGATGGAAAAGGTGAAAAAAGCACAACACCAAATAGAGATCGACCACAATGTCTTATCAGAGAGCTAGACAATCCGCAGACAGAAAACGTTTAAGGATAAGCCATGGAAATATGTGCAACTAAAATCCAAGGAGATGATCTTAAAAATTTTAATGCGAGATCATTCCACAACTTTAAATTGTTATACGTTAATGAATTTTGTACGTCTATAGTTTTGTTATCCGGATTTTTTCAATGCAAAAAATTGTCGAAAACAGTGTCCCGAAACTTCAAGGAAATTACCTAATTCATAATTACCGAGTGTTTTAGTGATTAGGGAAAACACATCAGAGAAACGAATGCGTATCTTTAACTCTTAGCGTTAAGCAGTGGAAGCAACGGGGCAACTTAGGAACTAATGCAGCTAATGCATTGCATAAGATGCATAGCCGACAAGAGTAAGAAACATTTCGTTTGGTAAAGGATAGCCAGAAATGCCACCGCAGTCTAGCGTACGCTTCTGACGGGGTATTAATTTATTATACAAACATACCAACCACTTTATGCAAGATATATGGAGTTGCACAAGCCTTATTTACTTTTTAGGGATAAGCGTGTGAAATTACTTCAAAACTCGGCTTTTAATATGATGAGACGGGTAACTTAATAAACTACTCTTAATTATTGAGCAATGTCAACCATTTCTACATATACTCTGCTCAGTACGATAAAATGCCTAAGTACGAGTTACATTCATTTTCGCTCTATCGTTTAGGCTCCAGAGCAAGTAACAGACAGATAGACAGACAGACAGACTGACAGACGGCATTGCAAAAACCACTTTTTCGGATTCAGCGATACCTAAAACGTATATTTCCGTTAAAATCTGGAGGTCGAATTTTTTCGCGATAACAATACCTTCTCGATAGGTACTTCGTATGAGAAAGTAAAAATGCAGCAATTCATTATGAAACAAAAATAAAACTATACAAAAATTACTTTTTAACCTACCAACTTTTGTATACGTTCAATTGCACTAAAAAGCAAAAAAAGTATAAAAAGATTAAAATTCTCGTGTAAAAGTTCGGTTGTTCGTTTTCTAAATATTTCGTTTTCTTCTTATATCACAAGTACCCGCATAAGAGCTCACTGTACTCGCATAAGAATTATAATTTTGATATTAAAAACCGCTATTAAAATTACTTTTCTAGTGTCGCCAGCGATTATTTTTTTGGAGACCTTAATGGTAATTTTCCACTATGACAAAAATTAAGAGAATAGCGGGTTATGTAATGTACATCATGAATAAGATGGAGCTTCTGCCGTCCTTCGTTTTTCTTCACTGCTTAGACGGCGACTCATCCCCAACTTTTGCATTTCGCGAGATTCGATTAATGTCCCAGACCCCAAAACTCTATTCGTCCAATCAGGAGAATTTCTATTTTTGCATAATTTAACGTAAAATTCTTTTCAAAGAGATTTATTAAATTCTCCATCTCTGCTGATCATGTGAACATCCTGAATGTTGGTAAGACAGCTAAGTTAACTTTTCATGAAGAATAACGTCTTCCGTTCATATAATATTTTAATGCTCCGCAAATATTTATTTTAGTAAACAAACACAAATTTAAATACGAGACCGTCAATTTCATCTAATGGCAAACAAATATGTATATCGTGTAGGTTGATGGAACGCCGAGGTCGTTACTCCGCATCTTGATTGCAGAGGGAGCTGTTTTTCCCTAATAAATTACGGATAAAATTGTGGGAAAACATTTAGGCGGCAATGAAAAATCATGTCCCGTGCTTACAGTAATCTGTTGATCAAATACAGCCTTAAAGTAGTAAAATTATTTTGTAAAAAATAGTCCTTAATGCACAATTATATTCGAATCCCAAACAGCAATCAAGCATTTTTCCGAATCACTAGTTCACAGGAGCAGATATTTTCGACCAGATTCGAGATTTTCCACATCCAACGAAGAGAGTTCATTTTATCTTTCTATCAGAACAAACCGAGAACCGGGTTTTTGCGTATTATTTCCGATCATCGCGAATTTTCGAGAGTAGATGTAAACAAGTTAGGAAAGTGTACAACGTATCACAATGGAGTATAAAGAAATGCTATACTTGTACGTAAGGGTAATAGCGTTTTGAAGTTCTTTTCTTCATCATAAATAATCCTCTTCTTATTTAATACTACTGCATGCACACGTAAGTAAATTAAATGTTAGTTTGTGAGATTGTTTATGTTAGCAACAATGAAGAAGCAACCATGCAAGAAATTTTCCAAGTTGAACTCGAATTAAGACATGCTGGTTGGATTTTCTTAATAACGGCTACTCCTACGATAAATATGTATAGGAAAGGAAATACTCTTATTTACTAGTCCAAGTTTTATTTGAAAAATATTTTTATATGAGCAATACTTTACGAGATATGACGGAAAGTATTTTTTATCACCAGTAAAGTGGTACCCCTGATTGGTTTACGTGATTCATTTTTGCGATTTTCTTATTATGTTTGATAGTAAGTCCTTAATATCAAATTTTATGAATACCCGTTCGGTAGAAGCCGAGAAAGAACATGCGGACGGACGGACGGACAGACCGACGACAATAGGCGCTCACGCTGGAAGCGAAACGCGCCCAAAAATCGCTCCCGCATCAATATTCCGCTCAATCTTCAACCCTTCAAACTCTCACTTCCCCTGCGACATCATCAAGTACCTCCGAAGCAGTCTTCTCAATACGACTCAATCCCAAACCTTTATGCTTCACTTTCAGCCTCGTAACTCAATTTAAATTCAAGCGGTGATGCGCTTCTATTTGGTTAGTTTCGAAGAAATTTTGTCTGCGTCACCCCATTTTCAGTTATACGTCAACCCTTTAACAGTTCAGCCTTCAAGTCACCTTTAAAGAAAAATTGGGCTTTCTCTACCACATAAAGATAAAATTCTGGCATCTAAATAAGCACGCGTGTTTATCCTCCCGGTTTTATTTATTTTTATTATAAGACAGAATATGATAGTGTGAATTTATCAAATATTCGCGTCACTCCTCAATAACCCTCGCGTCAACCTGGAGTGTCACGTCATCCCGGTTGAGAACCACTTGAGTAGAGTAATACACGTTTTCCATTGTTCGCATTTGTTCTGACTTGAGGCAGGACAGTAATATCTTCTTGGATGATTATGTACATGAAGTGTGAATGAGTATTTGTACCACGTCAAGTTTATAGAGCTCAGAACGTTATCCCCTTCTCCGAAATGAAGAACTTATTTGGCTTCAGTAGGTTCAACATCATTGATTTATAACGGCTCTACATAGAAAAATGAATTAAGACTTAAAGAAAAATAACATTTTTCTATTTACCGAAGCCTATATTAACTGAATAAATGTTCGTAAAAAATTTTTTTAACTGTCGCATAGTGTGAGCTGATTCTTCGGGGCAAGTTAAAATAATGAAACACAGGACGGCATTTACGCTATAAATTTAAAAAATTTGATCAAAATCGTTGGAGCGCTTTTTAAACAAATCAAATTGTTGTTAAAATTGCCTAGAATAAACTGCCCTTAATTATTGTGCAATGTCAACAATTTTTTCATAGCTTCTATTCTGTATGATAAAATGCCTATGTACGAGATTCCATTCATTTTCGCCCTACCGTTTGGGCTCCAGAGCCACGAACAGACCTACAGATGGACAGACAGACAGACAGACGGCACGGCGAAAACCACATTTTCGGACTAAGGTACACCTAAAACGTATATTTCCATCAAAATTTCGAGATCCATTTTTTTCGCGATTACAATACTTTCTCAATATACTTCGTATATGAGAAAGTAAAAATATTTTTATAGGACCATAGAGAACGACAAGACCTGACTGAATGTTGACAATAATATTTCAGTAAGGCATGGACGTAAAAGTTCGAGAGGCATTTACCTTAACTCCTTACCCATCCCTCAACCTCTCTGATGTCCATACTCTCCTACTCTGTATCGCCAGTCTCTTCCAATACCACGCTCTAACCATCATTCTTCCATTCCCCTTTCCTCACATCATTTCATTCCTACTACCATCCCTAAATCCACAGCTACCCTTAAATCCGCAGCCACGGCTCCATCCGTGCACTTGTAGTACCTCCTTACTCCCTCTCCACATCTTCGGCTGCACTTTTTATGGTAATTCAAAAGTGACCTGAACTTATATAATTAAGGAAAACTCATAGACCAGGTAAGAAATTAATTTCCCGTAGAAAAACTTTATTATTTGTCAGGCTTTAGCAACAATCCTGAAATGGTTTATCGTAATTTACTGGCAGGAGAAATAATGACACTAAGTATAGAGTACCGAGTAAAATGTTTTATTAACCCATTAACGCCGGCCGTCCTCATTTGAGGACGCCTTGTTTAACTACTATTTTGACAAAATGTTTTACAAAGTCTTCCCGTTTTGATTTTATCTCGAATGTGGTGAGTCTCGCGGACTTTGTAGGC
Source organism: Uropetala carovei (assembly GCA_036926305.1). Classification (NCBI taxonomy): domain Eukaryota; kingdom Metazoa; phylum Arthropoda; class Insecta; order Odonata; family Petaluridae; genus Uropetala; species Uropetala carovei. The sequence goes on along the minus strand of JAXCHB010000019.1, from coordinate 10,482,638 downwards.
GCACACTTCGTCGCGAAATACGTTTATTCTGTGATTGACTGCCATCGAAAAAGTACGTAAAAAATTTCTCCTACCACTGCAATGAAAGTTGTTCCTCATTAAAATTAGTGGACTTGTTTATAAATTATATACAACGTATTTGATTAAAAATACATTGTTTTACCGTAAATAAAACATTTAATAATTATATTTATAGTGTGTTTTTTTATTTCAAGTTATTTCAGGCCGTCCTCATATGAGGACGTTAGGCACATATGTATGTAAATGTTGGTGCATTGTAGGTACAATATTCGAACTTATTACAGATACCGTGCCATGGAGAGAAGGTATTTTTCTCGAGAAAAAAACTTTTATGGACTGGATGAGGCCATTCTTGCTATAATGAATGAAGAATCTAGTGATGACGAAAATTCCAGGGAGTTTCAAATAAAAATTATTCCACCAACTTTAGATGAACTGACTGACTGTGAGGAATATGCACAACAAAAAAACCATCATGCCTTCAACGTTAGTGTGAATGAGATGAAAACATTTTTTGCTGTTTTATTGCTGACAGGTTACAATAGTTTACCAAAAGAGCGAATGTATTGGTCTCTCGATGAGGACTTGGGAGTTCCTCTTGTTTACGATAGCATATCTCGAGATCGATATTTAGAAATCAAACGATTTTTGCATTTGGCTAATAATAGCGAAATAGGGAATTCTGAAGGCCGGATGTTCAAAATTAGACCATTTATGAATATGCTTATAAAAAGTTTTTGCCAATGGGGTTTCTTCCACAAAGATTTTTCAATAGATGAATCCATGGTAAAGTATTTTGGACACAATCCAGCAAAACAATTTATAAAAGGAAAACCTGTAAGGTTTGGTTATAAAAATTGGATGCTTAGCAGTTCTTCGGGGTATTGTTATGTCTTTGATGTGTACTGTGGAAAAAATCATAATCAACCGAAAAATTCCAAATTACCTGTAGGCGCGCGAGTCGTGATGGATTAGTTGAACCATGTACCTAATCCCTCAAATCACGTGGTTTTCTTCGATAATTATTTCACCACTTACGCGTTATTGGTATACCTCAAAAGGAATAAAATCAGAGCAATGGGAACTGTTAGAGATAATCGAGTACATAATTGTCCTATTATGCCTTCCAAGGATATGAACAAAAATAACAGAGGTACCTACGACTACCGTTTTGACGAGAATAACGATATATTGTGTGTAAGGTGCAAAGATAACAATGTCTGCTTTATTCTTACAAATTATCATTTCGTAGAACCCCTGAATTATGTATTATGTACGAAGTTACCTAAGAGATGCCAGGGCAAATAAATGCAATAAAAGACGCAGAAGTAGTAGTAATCCTGAGTTGAGCAACGACAATCACTTTCCAGAGAAACTAGAAAAACAATTAAGATGTTGTGTGTGTAACATGAAGGCTAGATGGTCCTGTAAGAAGTGTAAAAAAATATTGTGCTTGGAAAAAGGTTGTTACGAAAAATACCATGTATCTGCCTAGCGTCCTCATTTGAGGACGGCATTTTTTCTAAAATAAACAAAATAAATTCCACTGATTTTAAAAACTATATTGCTTTATTTTGCATTTTTCTAACCAATGAAGAAATTAGAACAATTTTCGCCCGGCCATTTTCCCGCAGGCGTTAATGGGTTAATCTGTTCAGTGAGAAGGGACTGGAATTCTCATCACCCTCCAAGAATTGCTAAGAAAAGAATGAATCTAAAATTTAGCATTGGAGGAAGTGTAGTATACCCTTCAAAATGGCGGCACTAGATAAAATATATTTATTGGAAATATCATGACAACTATAAATACGACATTGTAGTGATTGTTATTTAGGTAAGTATAATTATTTTTGAATTCATTCTATATATATTGAAAGGATATATCCTCTCCATTTGCGGCACAACAGTCAAGTGAGATATAATTATGATTATAACATTCTAAATTATACTATTTATTTATTCATTTTTACCATGTTTCGGTGGAGAGAAAAAGGTTGGATTGGTGTCTACCAAGATATCTGTAGTCTACAGAGTAATTATATCTCGCTTGACTGTTGCGTCGCAAATGGAGATGATATTAGCGAGCCTTCCACTAGCTTTGTTCTTAATTTAGTTGTCTCCGGGCGCTACCACGACCTTCGCCTCGCTGGAACCGAACTATCCCTCCCCATTGTCTGGTGATCGGGTTTGTAAATGTCGCGACGGACCGATCAGTAATGGGTTAGCGCACACTTTTCTTCATTACCGAACGTAAACATAAATTCCTCAAGAGTTGGAATCATGTTGGAACCGTAAATTATCATCGATTGTTAAACTAACGAATGAAATAAAAAGGTAAACAACACCATAGTAACTGGAGAAAGGAAAACACGAAACAATAAACAAAAACATAGTAACCTTAAGAGAGGGGAGGATGAGTCGTTCCGAAGGGAGACATGAGTAACCCAGAGGTTAATCTGCGATACTAGCGCCTGCGGCCGTATTAAAAATTAAATATGGTAAATAATTCCCTCAGAGGTTAACCCAGGTTAACCTACGATACTAGCGCCAATGTCCTTGTACCTGTTATTACTTCATAAATATATTTTCGGTATTCATTCGGAATAAATTCCTGATCACTGCATTCCTCCCGGATAATTTGCTCTCCATACCAGCAAATAAACACTCCACAATTGTATGTATCTCTCTGGAGGTAGTGTTTAGGCACTTTAATATTCCAGGTCAGTTGTTTGCTTCAATTGTGGAGTGTTTATTTGCTGGTATGGAGAGCAAATTATCCGGGAGGAATGCAGTGATCAGGAATTTATTCCGAATGAATACCGAAAATATATTTATGAAGTAATAACAGGTACAAGGACAGTGAGCATCTAACAATAAGATGAGTTAAAATAACTGACTTCAACTTGTTTCACATAGTATTTTGCACTGTTAGTTCAAGTTTTCTCATACATTCCAAGCTAATCACATTTGAATTCTTTTCTTCCTCTTCTGAATTGTTCTCATATATTTTATATATAGTGTATATAGAACGAGTCATGTATATAACTGTATACAGCTTTATTGACCATTGATAGCTGAAGAGTTATCAGTAATTTCACTATTTCCAGGTTATTTTCATGGATGACAGTAGGCAATAAGTGACATGGCCCCACATACATGACATGTATGCTGGAGTCCATTAACAGCATAATAGTGATCTTAAATGCAGGAAAATATTTAATTATTATAATATAATTAATAATATATTTAATTAATGTATTTGGTTGTATTTGATAGTAGAAGATGAAATTTTTGTTGAATTTCTTCGTATTTCAAGCTCTAAATTTCAAGCCTTTTGACTCTCCTTTCTTGAACTTCTGAATTGTATGATTTCATACCATTAAAACTTGTATTTTGTCTCCTTTCTTCACTTATCAAGGTATATACCAGCTTTGACTGTGATATGTGTGAATATTTTTAAGTATTTGTATTCTGCTTTAATTTCATGTAGTATTAAAAACGATGTCTCTATCTGATACTAATTAAACAGTAATCCTGCAACTTATTGATATTTAAATGCATTACTATATTCTAATCATTACTTGTACCAATATTGAACTTGTATATACACAATGTGTATATATAATTATATATATAATGTGTATTAATGGGTGATAATGTACAAAGTATATATAACTGTATAAACCTTGATAATGGACTATGGTGGCTTATGAGCCACCTGATAGTTTTTTTTTCAGATAACAGTTCTATCGCTGACAAGGCCACAAAATATTGTGGCCGCCTTTTTATTTCCCTTGCCTGCCAGGATAATCGACTACTAGCAGAAACAGAAATGAAAAGGAGGCAACAAAAATCAGAGTTGGCTGGAAGATTGATAAAAGAAGACATGACCGATGGGGAGTGAGACGAAACCGAAACAACTCAAAGAGATTTCAAATTGTTTTATGTATATACTTAGAGGTATACTGTAATTGTGTGAATTTAGTCAGAGTAATTAAATAAAAAAGTTGTGAACGGCATGTTTTAAGCTGAATAAAAAGTGGTGTAAAATTTTATCTGCAATAAAATGGGATTATATATTTTTATAATGCATTTGTGCCAAGTTTCACTTCAAAACCACCTCTGCCTAAGATTGTATCAAGAGTCCAACCTGGCTGACTGACTGAGAAATGCAGTCTGTGAAATTCAGTGGTTATTCATGCTTGTCTTATTAATGTTGAATACCGTATATACTTGTGTATAGTACGAGTTTTTACGACCAAATTTTTATTGCAAAAATTGGGGATCGTACTATACACGAGTAATGCATTTGAGGAATTAAAATTCATGTATCTTCACGGGCATTTTCGGTGAAGTTATGCCACCCGCACGCATTCTAATGGTAGGATAACCTTAACAGTGAGGTCCTTTATCATTGTTATGTTGCTTCGTGAAGAGTAGAATCTTTTTCATATATACAGCTTCAAATTCACAAATACTTGATATAAGTGAAGATTTACGGGCACTTCCTTTCTTGAATTTTATGTATGTACATCTTTGTTTGCGTCTTTTTACAAGGGATGGATGGGAACGAGTTGGACTAAAAGTATCGTAGATGGCTTAACTTTATGGAATTTCGACATCTTGGAAAAAAGAAATTACTTTGTAATATTCAACAGTCTTTATTGTTTCTTCAATCACACACCGATCGGTTTCCACTACAAAGTCATTCTAAAGGTGTTACGTCGGTTAGTAACACCATTAGAATGATTTTGTAGTGGAAACCGGTCGGTGTGTGATTGAAGAAACAATAAAGACTGTGGAATATTACAAAGTAATTTCTTTTTATCCGTTATCCCTACCTATTAAGTAGATGGATTACGTACGCGGAACGTAATCCAGAAGCACTAGAATTGAAAACGATTTTATTTCATCTTGTGCAATCATGATTCATATCACTTTTTATTAAATGTTTTAGATTAAGATGCTTATCCGAATTTTAGTGTACTCGCAGGAAATACTATTTACGACATTTATGGTCTATTCTATGGTGGTGTGGAAAATCAAGGTCGTTCGATATATCTCGCTCGTAACCATCGAGCTATCGAAACAAAATATATCGACCCTGGTGGAAAGCTGGGGTTGTACTATAAACGAGATATATGAAAAAATCAGGTTTGTTCACCAAAAAATCAGGGGTCGTACTATACATGGAGTCGGCATATACACGAGTATATACGGTAATCATGATTTTCAGGAAATATTATGATCAAATACTTAAGAAATCCATTAATTTATCCAAAGCATAATGTATTAAATACTATTTAATATGATATGCTTTGGATATGTTAATGTATATTATAAAAGATTCCTCGAACATAAATTCCAACTTTACACGCAAGCGCTTCCCTTGAATTAAATGACTTTCACAGACCTTACAAACGCCAAAATTAATGATGCATAGCTAAATTATTAAGATGGTGATTTGTCAAAATATATAGTGTTGGAATTACTTGTTTTATAGTGCATTTCATGAGAATCTGATGTCTATACATATACATGTCAAAGGTTGACCAAAATGGTTGCCCATGTCAGATTTAAGTTTTAGAAGTTTTACAAATGCCAAAATCAATTTATGCGTAGCTAAATTATTAAGATGGTGATTTGTTAAAATATATAGTGTCGGAATTACTTGTTTTATGGTGCATTTCATGAAAATCTGATGTCTATAGATATACATGTCAAAGGTTGACCGAAACGGTTGCGCATGTCAGATTTAAGTTTTAGAAGTTTCACAAATGCCAAAATCAATTCATGCGTAGCTAAATTATTAAGATGGTGATTTGTTAAAATATATAGCATATATAGTGTCGGAATTAGCTAGCAAGTCGACCGGAAACGCTAGCAAGCAATATATATAGTGTCGGAATTATCCGTTTTTAGAAATTTTGGCGCTAGTATCGCAGGTTAACCTCTGGGTTACCCATGTCTCCCGTCTCTAAAACTTGGGGGAGGATATAATACACTTTGGCCTTAGCATTTTTAGGTGCGTTTTGCTTTGAGCGTGAGCACCTATTATCGTCGGTCTGTCCGTCCATACGTCTGCATGTTCGTTCTCGGCTTCTACGAAACGGATTTTCATTAAATTTGATATTAAGGACTTGTAATCAAAGGTAACAAGAAAATTGTAAAGATGAATCACCTACGCCAATCAGGGGTACCACTTTACTGATGACAAAAAATGAAATTTGCATCATATCTCATAAAGTATTAGACATATTAAAATATCTTTCAAATAAAAGTTGTAGAACTAGTAAAGATGAGTATTTCTTTTCCTATACATTTTTATTGTAGGTGTAGCCGTTATCGATAAAATCGAACAAGAATGTCTTAATTCAAGTTGAAAATTTCTTGCATGGTTACTTCTTCATTGTTGCTAACATAAAGAATCTTACAAACAAACATTTAATTTCCTTAGGTGTGCATGCAATATTTTTAAATAGGCAGATATGGATTATTTATGATGAAGAAAAGAACTATAACGCTATTTCCCTTACGTACAAGTATATAATTTCTTTCTAATACTCCATTGCACGAGGTATGCCCATTTGTCATACGTTGTACACTTTCCTAACTTGTTTTCAATATTGTATGTATTTCACAGATGACATGTCACAAATGTGCCTAACGCTGAGTAAACAACTACGGCCGGTAGCGTTACTATGCCCACACCAGCGCACTGAGGCATCCTCCAAAGAGCCAGAATCGTAAACTACATTAATAAGAAAATAAATAAGGAAGAGGAGCCGGGGACATATAAGCGGGAGGGACATTCTCTTACAATTACAAAGCTGTGAACACAAGCAAAATTGCGAAGTTCGATTAAATTTGAATTTTGAGCAGATGAATATTGTAAATTTTTAAAAAAGTGCCTCTTGTTGATTTTACAAAGTTGGTAATAAATTTAAGTCAGCAATAAGGACTGAATAATGCGGTGATTTAATCTTCTGAGTTCCACGATATTTTTGATGCTCCTCATGGCGGTGTTAACTGCGAACAGACATGAGATAAAGGGAAACTTTCTCTACCTTCCGTAATTCTGTGTGTACCGTCTCTCTGCTGCTCTCGAGGGCCACTTGGAAACTTCAACGAAGCAGTCATGTAGGCAGTGCAGTCTTGCCAGCGGAGCAAAGAATCTAAGAGCACTTCCGATGGAGATGGACCAAAGCACTCTGGGAAAGAAGAAAGGGTAATCAAAAACTGACCACAACATGAAGTTACTTTCTAATTTTTAACTGCGTTAAATTAGTTCATTCCTGGAAGAGGACGTGAAGAATGCCATCTCGGAAGCAACGAAAAGAATCAAAAAGATGTGTCTAAATGAATACTGTAAAGGTGTCAACGATTGACCACAAAATGGAGTTTTTATCTAGAATTTAGCATAGTCAAACAAATTAAAGGGGATGAGTTTCAAATCACCCAGGGGCATAAACCAGCTTTCAAACCCCTTATAGCCAGACCTTAATTAGCCATTGGGCAGAATGGGCACAATGCCCACGGCCTACAAAAAAGTTTTAAACCCCAAAAAATCATAAATAAGTCAAAAATGAGAAAATAAAAACTGCTAAACCAAATTTAATAATTTGCTTTAATTCATGGAGCATATACATTGTATACGATGGAAATATTTATCTACTAGCAGAAGTGCCCGTTGAATTTCAACGGATTTAGTGGATCTAAAACTTCGGCCGTGTAACATGTAAACATCGCAAGAATAACATAGTACACAGTAAAGCAAAAATGAAGAAAACTGCTCCACATTTACCTATTTAGATGAATGAAGGAAGAAAATCTTGCACTGTGAAAAATCGAAAATTACGTGTAAACTTAGGGGAAAATAATTATTGATTTAAGCTCCCAAGCTCTCCCAAAAATTTTTATCGCCATCCATATAGCCTGTGTTACCCACAGGGTAAAATTATATACATATGCGAAGTTTTGTGACTATTTCTTCAAAATGAAAACTGTAAGTAAAACCAGCAAGACCACAATAATCAACAAAAAATAAATGAACAAAGGAACTTACGAAATGATTTAATTTAAGAAAAGACAAAAAAGTAAATAGAGAATGTTTAAGAATCACAGAGTGAATATTACCCTCAGACAATTAGCTCGATTCTCTCATCTACAAGTTCTGTTACAAGAAAAATGTTTACATCAACAATATTTTGGAAACAATGAAACGATTTATCCAATCACATTTTGTGGAAAATCTACGTCTAATTATTTAAGTTATCGGAAGATGACCCGTGGTCGTGAGGGTAGCTTTAAGTCCTCTTTAGTCACTAGGGGTGCCGCATGACAACAACTTTGCGGTGCGATCAAGGGAAAGGTTGCTGTGGAGGGAGGGTCACGGTGCAGCTGTGGTGCGTGTTGATCACCATGATGTCACCAGAATGCAAATTGAACGCGGAATGATCCAATGGCGACAACCTGGACTCACGTCTCATGAGCGAGTTGAGCAGAAAAACTGGATTCGTGCAGAATTTTTTTGTTTCAAACAGCAAATAAATTTTAATATGGTGGAAAATATATTTCTGACTTTATTTCATCCTCAAAATAAATTTTAGCACTATCGGGTTGGTAATAGTTTTCATAACAATAACAAGGAGCTTGGGGTGAGTAAATTATTAACGTTAAGACTTCAACTATACCTTGAGTCTCGCTTAACAGCAATAATGTGAAAAAAGCACAAAAGAATAATTTTGTGCCATTTAAGCAGATTAGACATCTTAATTAAACACATTCAGCAACATTTTTAAGAATATAACTAAATGGCAAATATATAGTAACCCCAGCCTTCACAAATCAGCTAAGTAAGGTGTTGCCAATGTTCGGAACACATGTTCCGCTAAGTTCGCCTTAATTACATTTTTATGAAGACAAAAACAACCACCTAACGTATTGACGTGTAATATTGCTTTCAATCAGACTGAAACTGCTGCTCCGACAACTTTGCCTTGGGAACACAATATAAACCTAATCTGAGACCTGTGTACATCAGTCAGTGATATTTGAAAATCCGTACATAGAGGAGAGATGAAGAATTTTTTATTTGCAGGCTTAGATCAGCAATTTTAGGCAGATAATCTTACACCGTTGAACTATGATGCTCCCAAGGACCAAATCTATCGATCGGAAAACCTGTTTAAATCCCTCTTGCAGACTCAATGGATCTAATATACGTATCTATTCAAGTTCAAATGCACAATATGCAATCACCTCACTACTGTATCCCATTTATAAATGCTTTCTGAACAAAAACATTTCACTGTTATGCAATTTTTTACATTAAATGAATTATTTTTCATATCACTGATCAATTACACTGATCTGGATTTTTGAAAAAAAATTTTGATGGTTTGAATATGACAGCTGTTTCTAAATCATTCTCACGTGCTGATTTCAGTAATAACATCCTTTTTGCTCTATCACGTCAGAATTTTTGACAAATTAAAAAAATCAGATGTGGCCAACATGAATTTCTCCATATTTGGGGTATAGATATTAAAATTATTATGAATAGCATTATAAGGCAAAATTATTATTTCGTATCGTAAAAGAATACACTCATCCTTATTGCCGTAAATTAGGTATATTTTGAATATGTTTACAGAATTCACCACTACATGGTGGCACTGTATACTGGAAATTAACAAAAAGTTAATTATCTACTAAATGGAAGGTTCTACGAAAATTTGTTTCAAACAAAATTTGGAAGAAATAATATTCTCTACAACTTTGGTCCTCATGAAAATTACCAATAACGACGTTTTTCAGGAGATATTTGACAGAAATCAAAAAATTTATAAATAATTCCTAAACAGTAACTGCTATGGAAAATTGTTTCAAGTAAAAGTTGTAGAAAATTACATTCTCTATAACCTTTGTATCTAATTGTATATACAATAATGATGTTTTAACTGAGATATTTTGCCAAAACCAAATCAGGTGTCGAATAAACCTCAGCTTTCGGTTAACCGGTATTATCAAAAACTAATCAGCTCTTCATGCTCATACCAAAGTGTTATATATGAAATTTGGGAATGATATGGTATATACTTTTCGAGTTAGAGCGCCCACAATCACATACATACACACACACACACATATACACACACACAGACATCATTCCGACAACAGTCTAAACGTGTTCTAGGGACCTGAAAACATGTATTTCCGTTTACATCTCGAAGTCAATTTTTTTTATGAAAACAATACTTAATCTATACACTACGTATATGGAGAAAGTGAAAACGAAAGGAAATATTTCTCTAATTCTAACATGGTCTTAAATTTACATTTCACAATAAAGATAGGCAATAAAATTTCAACGGTAATTTTACATATGGAATTGTGTTGAAGTAGAACATGAAGGTAGTGAATATTACAATTTGTCTTATTTATTCCCATTTTTAGGTGTTAAAAGGATTAAATTTCCATTTTTTTAACTTCCTTCTGGAACTCTCTTCGTGGGAACTGTCTCTATTCTGCATTCAACAGTAGTCTGCCATCACATTCACATTTCACTATCCTTGGTACCTCTTCTCCATTTCATAGATATCCTGGTGAAATCTTTCATCCTGTTCTTCAATAACACTTGCTAGATTTTTGGGAAAATAGTCCAAATGAGAGTGTAAAAAGTGCACCTTTAAGCTCATATTGCAACCCAGTTTTCAAAAGTTCTCTGGCATATCTTCTACAATCATATTGTAATTTGGATCCTTGTTGTTTCCCAAGAAGTTATGAACAACATTTCTGAAGCTATTCCATGCTTGTTTTTTACTTTTGTCCATAGTTCCTTCGAATTCCCTGTCCTTGTATAACTTCTGGATTTGAGGGCCTACAAAAATTCCTTCTTTGATTTTGATGACTGTGAATGATGGAAACTTGATGCAGATGTATCTGAAAATCACTATCCTTGTTCAGGGATTTTACAAATTGTTTCATCAAACCCAATTTAATATGCAAGGGGGTTAACAGTACCTTTTTAGGATCAATCAATGAGTAATGTATTATATTTTTTGAACCTGGTGTAAGAGTTTTCCAAGGCGGCCATAGTCTTCTTTCCCAGTGTTCATTTCTTGCTCGACTATCCCACTCACACAAAAAGCATGGCATTTTTGTGTACCCAGACTGTTAACCAAGCAATAAACCAATCACTTTGAAATCTCCACACAGAAACTAATCATGATCTTTGTATTGTACTTTCTCCAAGAGAAGTTGAAGGTTTTCATAACTTTCTTTCAAATGCACTGAGTGGGCCACAGGACTCAATGCATACACATTACCATTATGAAGCAGAACTCCTCTGAGGCTTCTCTTTGAAGAGTCGACAAACAACCACCATTTGATTGCTCGATAGACAATTCCAAAGTACAGTAATACCCCGCTATATGTCAGAGATGCGTTCCTGAAAAATGTGACTTATAACAAAACAACGTATAGCAAAACTTAGATTCCCATAAGAACTATGATAAAAGTTAGGGGTTACGTTCCTGGCGGATATTTTGTGACATTTGTGTCCCAAATAATACATACCAATACAGTACATTAGACATACTATGTTACCACTCTGTGTTTACCACTCATTGCTACTACGGTTTAATATACATTTAATCATAACAACGAGTAACCAATTGCAATAATAAATTCAGAAATCACCAAAAATAATTGTCTATAGTGTGACGGAGCAAAAAATTGTTTCTTTACTGACACGTACACTGATACGCACTTTAGAGTACTTTTCATGCAGATGTCACAATCCAAAGTATATCCAATATCTCGTGAGATATCAACCCAAACGTAAACCGGGATGAAAGAACAAACAAAATGTTAGACAAAACTGTTCACAAAGCTCTCTTACAGCTGACTGTCACTCAGAAATAGGTTTTTACACATCGTCATTAAAATTGGGATAGTCCCTTTTATCCCATATATGACTTGTGAGCCACCTAACCTACCATGATCTCTCAAACACATGGCCAGCAAATTTTTATTGTATGATTTTACACGAATTGTTAAACACGAAATAAAATTAATTCGTATAAATAATAATAAACAAAATTAAAAGCCAAATAGATGGTTTTTTTGTTATAGTTATAATTCATGCACCGCAATCGGAATTTCTGAAATTTTGCTTTTAGCATTTCACAATCAATGTATGTTTGAAGCGACAAAACTTATAATGAAACATGTTCCTTAATTGATTGGTGACGTATATGCAAAACAACGTATAGCAGGGTAACGTATAGTGGGGTTTTACTGTAGTTCATAATGGCACAAAAGTTACTGCAATATAGCATTGAGTCCACTCCATAAAAATAGGGAACTAATTCTTATTCATGATGCCTGTATCAGAAAGCAGATTCTTGGCTTTTAGTCTAGATCCCAGAAGCTCTGCCAATTCTTTTGGTAGGTTTAAATCCCTGACCAAATCATTAAGCTCATGTTGTATGATCAATAGTGGTGCACAATCATAATTTTCTGGTTGATAACATTCAGTTTCCTCCTCAGAACCAGAAATTTCAGGTTCAGGGTCCAAAACATCTGGGGGGAAAGGGTACCAGCAGTTCGGGTCCATGTGGCATTGGTCAAACTGCAGATTGAATATTGGGATAAACAATAACTTCTTTGGTTTTTGCACTATACCCATCTACGCTTATCGAACAAAAATAAGTCATCTCTGTGATTTCAAGGTTCCCTCCATACCATAGGGATTACAAATGGCATGGCTTTCTTCTTACCCTTCAGCCACAGTTGCAAACCTTCGACACACGTAGGGCATATTTTATGTGGTGCCCATGACTTGTCTTGATCTCCTATTTTGATTCCGAAGTATGCTAAGTACGCTTTTTCACAAAGTCCGTGACGTTCTGGCTTTGCTTCTGTACAACATAACTACCCCATATGTAACAAAATATGTAAGAATTGTGCACATGCCCACGTGATGCCATGTTTACAGTAAAAATAAGTGTCACATGAATCGCCCAGCAGCGACTTGTTGACACTACCACACCAAGAATGCAACTGAACTAATAAATCACCAGCCAGGAAGAGATACCGCACAGACTACTCAAGGTCAAATGGTCAGCTCAAAGCAGGATTGCCAACCTCTAGCCTTGGTCTAGTAAATCCATTTCTCAGTTAAACATGATCAGATAGTATGAATTATATATGTATACGCATGTGTTCCTATCTAGTCCTATACAATTTTTATGCAAATTTTGAAAAAAAAAAAAGACCCAGGCTGTTTGCAACAAAACCGCATGTGATAGCCAAAAACGGTTTTCATCAGCATCAAAAATGGGTTTAAAACAGGGCATTGAACCAGAACCAAACCGAAACCAAAAAAACCGTTATTTTACCTGGAGTGAAACCAAACCTGAACCGAAAAAAAATATTTTCCTGAACCCGAACCGAAACCTAAAACCGTTATTTTTTCGTTCCATATTTTTCGGTTTGCATAAAATGTGGGAGCAAAAGAAGGGTTTTTCCTTTTGTTTTAGTTTGAGACTTTCTGAAAGCCTCACATTTAGAAACCGAATAAGAAAATAGTGGGATTTTCCATGTGCATCTCAATACATAGTGAGAGGGTCTACAATACATCCTGCTGAGATTACCTGTTAAACAAGGCTACTGGAAAGGAACTTGGGCGGTACTTTGAAGACAGCCTCTTAATTGTCTTGCTACCCTCCCCCCAAGCATACCCCGTAGTGTGTGTTCCCGGCAAAAATATTTCCCGATTCTTAACTTGGATTTTCCTTAAAGTTGGAGGTTACTGACCCCATATACTTTCACTCCCTCTCCATATCCAGTGAACCCTTGTATTCTGGTAGTCATTCTCTAAAACTTATCCAGGAAGGATCGCTCCGCAGTCGTAGTTTTGAGATATTCTTACTTCGGTAATCCTTTGTTACAGGTTAGTAAATTTCTATTTATTTTATAGAGTGCATCTTAAAATGAGCACACATATTTGTATTTGTTGCTTGAAACTGAAGAGAAATTACATATCAATGCGAATTTATTTTTAATGAAATAATTTGGCGACTGCAGAAACCCACATTAGAGACTCCGCCTGAAGAAAGTTCACGATTTTCTTTTTGTTTGCATGTTTGATTTCAAGAGAAATTTAGTACAGCGATGTAAATTTGGTTTTGTCTCTATGTCTCATGGAAACAAAGACAGTGAAAATAAGAAGGCTTTGGAATTTTATTAGACGTTCTACGTCCGAAGTTCTTAAGTCACTTTGTTCAATTTATATTAGGAATTCAATGAAAGCCGACAAGCAGGAAATGTGATATATGTTATTGTGATATTCAGAAAATGTTTTATGTACATAACTATATGGTAGTTTATTTGGTAATATTAACACATAAATTCTTGTATTTCTTTGAAATCCCTAGTTAAATAGCTCTTTCTGAACAACTGTATATATTATATACACAAATGTGAATTAATATTATTGTATTTGCTCAAGTTTGTGCATGAAAAATTAATTAGGATAATTACAATTTATGCTTAATATATTTTAAAATAAACTCCTACAGAAATAGATCTATTCTTTATAGTTATAAAAATTCAATGAATTATTCATGGTGGTAACTACAAGATCAAATGAAATTTAAATTTCGATATTAAAACTGTTCATTTATTTCTAAAATATCCACATACTTTTATATTTATAATCCGTAAATGGTTAATACATACGATAAATAATAATTATCAAATGGAACACCATTTTCTATTGCTTTAAACTTTCAATTAGTATTTTAAAATTTCGTAGATTAAGGTAACTATTTGTATCCAAACGAAAATTTAAGATCGAAACGATGGAAACCGGTTCGAACCGGTTCAGTTATTGTTGTCAGAGTGAAACCCGAACCAAAATTTCGCATATTTTGTGGAGCGGAATAAAAACCAGAGAGAAATAAATTTCGGTTCGATGCCCTGGTTTAAAAACACCTGTAAGTTTGAAAACACCAAAATCAATGCAGACCAGTGTTATTAGAACAAAACTGAGTTATCATGAGAAAAACTACTATTTGTTAACTGAAACAATAAAAAACGAAGGAAATAACCAATGGAAATTCATATTATCAGCAGAAACTCTTTTAACATTAAACAATGAGGTGAGACTTATGGAACATGCTGAATGGCCAAAGTTAACATATGTGAAGCAAAACAAGTTAGAAAAGTACTGCGAAAGCAGATATAATAAGATGATCTTTTTCAAAAAATCTAAGATTCAAATTTTATGGATACATTTTGCAAGATTTCTGCTTATTTTGAAGGTGCACCGTACAAATAAAAGCATTGAGCTCGTTGCCATGGTAGTCGATTATTGAGACCCAGAAAAATTCCCACTTTTTTCCGATAAAAACTAAAAATGTATGCTAAATCTACAGGGATTTGAATTCCATCTTCAAAAATAATAAACTACAATTTCTAAACTTTCCAATAGTGCAAGTCCCAAGCTCGAATCTTGCCAGGAAATAATTTTTTAAAAACAAATATAAAAACCTCTACACCGATTTAAGTGTTTTTCAAATCTTGTGGGTTATACGCCCAGTTCAGGATCGAATTCTGGAATGGATGATCGGCATCAGCATTTCGGCACTGCGATCATGCACCTATTCATTGGTGTTGGGATTGATTAGGTTGGTGTTAAAAGGACGAAGAAATACCAGTCAAGATTGAAATATATTTGTTATTTGCCAATCACATTTTCTTAATTTTTGAAAAACCAATAAAAATAATAGAAAAAAACAGTACTACAATTATCGACTTATACCATATATTTAGAGTTTAAACAGCAACTTACTTCTAGGATTGAGCAAAAACATTTCGGATATGAAGTGATGAAAAAGATGAAGCAGTTAAATGATTATGAGAAGCAGAAAATTGAAAAGGAATTTTAAAAGTTTTCCGAATTATCTATATCTTACGTCGAAAAAAGATTTGATTTTAATGAGGAATCTTTGATAGCAAAATTGTCGAAATTCAAAATAGACAAAACGTTAATTAAACTACCAAGTTTTGCCTATTTTGCAGAACTGTTAAATATTCCTGTTTTAAACATGGACAAGCTTTTTGAGGAAATTGTATTTATCAAAAAACATTTAAAACATTTTGCGAATACATCTGATTGGCAAAAAAACTGTAATCTCCTGACAGATGGCACATCATTTTTTAAAATGTACCATCAGAAAATACTGATAATATATTTTAAATTTTGTCATATATTTTAAGTATACCAGCTACATCGTCGTTTATAAAACACGTATTTTCTATAATGAATAACAAATGGACTGAAGATAGAAATAGATGTTCTGTAGAACTTATTAAAGCAGAATTACTTATAACTGTAAATTCCCAAGAAAATTGCTTAAATTTTTTTGAAAATATAAAAACCGATGAAACCTTGTGAAAATGTGCCAAGAGTGACCAAAAATATAAGATTAGGCACTAAGAATTGTTACTTAACAGTGATTTATAATTGTACATGGCTATAATTGTAAAGAAGATGTTAGATGTTAATATATATATATATTATTTTCAATAAAATAAAACGTATACTTTGTGACTTTTTTTAGTTTATAACTGTCCTACTTTATACTTTTTAAAATGTGACAACCCTAATTGAAACAGATGTCGAGAAAGCAGAGGGCATCGTGAAAGTCATATGCATTCTGCACAATGTATAGTAGTATTGAAAGCTTATGGCCCATGCGCAGAAACATGAATTTGGTAAAGTAAAGAGTCCATTCTCGAAAAGCGAACTGTGTGAAGGTTAGGGTAACTACTAACTCTAGAATCAGTCCCATCGCCTTGTGATTTCAGTGCCAGCCTTCCTGCTTCTCTCTACTGCATTTTTGTTTCGTTATTGCCTATTCGTTATTTCTTGTTTTTGTTGATTTGCTGTTCAGTTATTGCTTTTTGTTAAAAAATTGGGTGACCTCCAGAAATGTAACTTTTAGAATGGATGAAGTGAAAAGGTTAGTGGAGTAGAAATGTTTGGAAATTGGGGCAATGGAGTGGAAAAACGTTTGTGAACATGTGAAGAAAGTAGAGGAGTATATAGAAGCAGAAAATGTAATTGATCACATGAGAGACACTGAAGTAATTATAAATTTAGAATCAGATTGTGAAAGTGAAGAAGATTAGTTGAGTGTTTTTCGTGTTATGTATGTAGTGTAAATAAATGTTTACGTAAAACCAATAAAATTTTCATTTTCGTCTTTCAAAATGTATATATTCCCCACTTTGTAATTCTTTCCAATCACGTGTTTTAGAAGACCGGGAATATTCTCTTGGCATAAGTTCCCTCCAATTACCATGCGTTGGCAATTCTGCAGAGCTGCACCTTCATATGTTTCACTTCCCCTTATAGCTTCCCTCTCCATAATCGCCTTCCCCTAAATCACGTGACTTTTCGCACGTTCATGGGCCGTACGCTTTCAATATTACTATTATTATTTATTTATTTACGAAGAAAACTCCATTTACAAGTAAAAATCAAATACAATTGAAAATTAAAAGAATACATACATTTTACATAGTAGAATATGGATTATAATCTAAAGGGTATACATGAAATTTCAACAAATAATCTAGGAGGTGCAAGAGGCCATATAACTCCTTCAAGAATGCATAATCGATCATCTAGGATGGCTATTGCTATAAGGAACAAATTCTGCCAGTATTTTAACGGCAACATCACTGGATCTAATACTATATAATGCAATGACTCTATTTCTCTTGTGAAATTATTGTGTTCGTGAATTTTTTGAGAAGTAAAAATGCTATGCTAACTATATTGAAAACTTAGCTTACTTGATAATCCAACAATTTCAGCTACTTTTCCCTATTCTTTATCGACAAGTAGTCGATTGTGGTAATTTTTATCCCTTAAATTCCATAAGATGGACCTCTTCTGGATCTCAGAAATTAACAATTCGTTAATTTCCATTACAGTGTTAAGAACTCAGCATAAAACTGACAACACAACGAAAAGACAGAAAACCGCTGAAATACAAAGAAATTTTCAGACACGGCTCTGGTCGCTCGATTCGTAAACTAAACCAAACACAACGAGTTGACCGCTTGCAGGATGCACGCTCCCCGCTCGCCGGTGCTCGCCCGTGCCTGCGTGTAGGAGCCAGCACTGGGACAGCCATGCAATTGCATTGTCTTGTTTTTACGCTTAGTCCAGTGACACCGCCCGCTCCGCTTTTACGCGGGACACAGGCTTAGGCGATGGACTACGTTTATTCTGGAGCAGCGTGAAAAAATTTGTTTTGCAATAGGAACCTAGAACTTGCCGCAATTGCGGCAACAGGCAACTAATAACGCTAAGACCCGTTTCAAACCGCGTAAATATAAATTTTTGGATCGCGAAAATTGAGAACATGCCTAAATTAATAAATCTAAATTCGCGTACATCAAAACCACACAAATCGAGAACTACCAGTAATTGAAAACATTAAATTTTGATAAAACTTCAAGTATTAAAATGGTTAATTAGCTTTCACTTGCAATGAGCATTCTTTTACTACCTATGTAATGTTAAATTAATTCATGATTTTTAGAAGGCACCACTGATCTAGAGATTGTGAATTCTTACTTGTTCACCATAACATGTAATGAGGCATAATCTGAGGTGAGGTTGAGAAGCAGTTCTGCCTTAGCAATTCTTTTCTATATAACAATACTAGCTGAAAGTACCTGGCGATGCCCGGGTTATGCCAGACGTCTTTGGCGAATAAAATTATGTATTATATGGTAATTTCTTCCATTGCGCACCTCAAAACGTGTATTTCCGTTGAAATCTCGTTTTCGAATTTTTTCATGAAAACAATACTTTCTCTATACTACATATATTGGAGAAAGTAAAAACTAATTCTGAGATATCTCTGATACCTATGAATTGGGCCGGGAGGGTCCATGGAGGTCCGAAGAGAACGTGAGCATACGTGAGAGTAATAGGATTTCGAGCTTAACAATGTAATCGGTTGGCAAGGCAACTTCACGTTCAAAACACTAAATCTTGTCAAAATATATTAAAACGTTAAATTCGAAAGATTTAGATTCGAAAGCGACAAAAGACGATAAGAATATAAAATTGCATTTATTTTTATTTAATACAGTCCAAGTCGTAGGTCAAATATGCGAATTTTAATAAGCAAAAGAAAATAAGGTTGCAGATCGAAATATCTATTTTTCCATGTTATCTTATGAGGAATGGAAATCATTCGTGGGAATCGAACTCGGGTCGATTTTGGAATTTTTTTTATGGCTTCTACTTTAAGAACCGAACATTCTTACCAAATGTCAATCTTCTAGCTACTCAGAAAGTTTGTTAAAAATAGCATTACAGAGTTCCGATTTCCCACCGATGACGACGAAGTCAATTTTATATATTAAAAGAGAAACATTGCACCATTGTTGCAACCAGCTTTAGTCGTTGTATCATCAAATGTCGAGATTATCTACAGAGATTATTGTATTAATTCCTATATTTCAATTCCTCACTATCTTTAGAATAAGAAAAACTGGTATTTTTACATTGTCCTTGTTAATTCATTTTTGTATTAAATCTTCTTTTTGCTTTCAATAATACTGCTTACATAATAGTCAACCTATGGAGTGAGGACCTCCTAAGCTTGGAGCCCCTAGGCATGTGCCTATTGAGTAATCCAACACTGGCTTCGTGTATCCAGAGACATAGCCTAGATATGGTGCCTATGGCAAAATTTTAGGAAAAACGTAATGTAGAATAATATTTTCCCTGCATTTTATTAAAGAATAATATCATTAACATTTGAGCATTGTTTTGGTAAAAGTTTTCTTAATTTTTCTAATGAAAATTATGCATGATCAGACTGAGAAAAGTCTATACAGTATCACAAAATTAAATTAGTTAATATTAATAATTAAAGTTAGAAAGAAAACTTTAACCTTGTTTTTGTAAAATACTCTGAAGAAACAAATGGTACTTCAACACAAGATTTCAATGTACAGACATTAACGGCCGAATTCATAGCTTTCCAATTAAACCCGGAACTAGGTGGTTTATGGTAGTACCGGCCTAAGAGAGGTTTAAAGGGAGACTAAAAGTTGGCATTCACAGTGAACTTAGAGGTGTTGTGGGCTTCGGACTAACTTAGACCGGAACTAGCTTGCGAACGAGAATGAAACGTTTGGCAACATAGCATAAAGCTTGGTGCGCATGCGTATGACGGAATTTACAAACTCCTGTTGGCGTCTCTGTGAAGATTGGTTGTGAACTTGTTTGAAACCTCTTCTTTTAGGAGAAAGAATTTTTAGGTCAAAGGAGCTTGTTTGAATTCATTTCTATAAATACAAAATTCTACAAGATCAATCAACAATGTGTCCCGAAACTAGTACAGTGGCTTTAAGGTTGAATATATTGTAAATGCCAGTGACTAACAATGTGATTTGTTCCAGATTTTATGCTCTGATCTTGGAGATTTACCATCAACAGATGGATAGATCAAGGACCTGTTGAAATTGTTGAACTTTACTTCACAAATAAAAATTCAATTGCTCAAGTGCAGTGATTCTACAGTTTGTTGTTCATTTAGCTTCTTCAGAACACAGTATCAAGAGTATTGAAAGTTTTTGTTTGTATAGATGTTTCAGAAGAATCATGAAAAGACCACGTTCCATGCACATGCCAGAAAGGTCTGCTTCAATCTGCATGTCAACAAAATATGAACGTCATAACATTAAATTTACAACTAATGATGTTATGATTATTATTCTTTGCTAGAAATGTTTCAAGGTGTTAATCTGAAGAGCATTCTAGATGCAATTGGTATATATCTCATGCAAATCCAACAAATTAAGGTAGTACACAGTCTCCATAAAAAAAGTTTGCTGTATGTAGTATACATTTTTAATAACACTCCAAATGTAGAAATTGAGTCAAATAAAAGTTAATAGCAATCTCAGGTAGGAACTTTTAAGTATTTCATTTAAGTTATTAAATATATTTAATAGCGCAAGTTGCGAGGATCGTTGCAATACAATAGCTTGATATTAAAACACCAGAAAGACATTAAAAGACAAATTCAAAAATAATCACTTAGGTAAATGCCAAGAAATTGTGTAATCCTTTTTGCTGGCAGAGCCATGAGGTTGCCTATTTGCTGTCAATAATACAAATCGATGTAATACGTGTCACGTGAACATGGGGATTTCCATGCATACTTTTCATTCGACACAATTGAGATGTTTATATTTGTTTTATTAAAAGATTACAGCACATAAGACTGTTTTTTGACTGAAAAATACCTGTAAAGTGAAAGAATACGGTTGACTTAAACACTGCAATATACAGTATCAAGTCTAAACAATTTTTCAATATTAAAAATTCAACAGACAATCATTAACATAATTTTCATTACCAAATAAGAAATTTTGTTAAATTTCATGAGTGGCTTTTTTTAAAAACTTAAATTCTTGGTTTGCATAAGAAACTGACATTTCAGTTTTACAAAACATGAATTTATTCAACATGTCAGTAGGACTGCCAAAATTCTGGACAGTTCCAGAAAAGCCAATGATATTTGGTTATCATTCAGATAATATATGTATTATGACAGTTGGCCAAACTAAATGCAATACCTAGTTTGGCTGCAGCAAATCGTGGTGTAGGTGGGAATCCCTGTATAATGATAATGGACTTTTGGATGGAAAATATCTAGCACGTAGACTTTGGAGTAGTACATCAATTTATGGTGTTTTCTTGTCACAGCCAGATACGTTAAAACACACTAATCAACTTGATATTTAGTGAACTCACTGACAGTGATTGGTCATCTTATATCCCAAGCATCAGTTAGTATAAAATACTGCGTCAGTGATTTTTCAATTATATTCATTATTATCAGAGCTGGGAAAGTTCAAGATCTGGAACGAGGCACAGTTCCAATATCGTTCCAGTTCCTGGATCCAGAACAGAAATATTTATTGAACCCGGAACCCAAACAATGATGGTCCTGGAACGGTTCCCTTAAAAATGTCATTATTATTATTTTTGTATTTTTAAAATTTAAAACAGACTTTTTAATTTCTACTATAAAATATTTTATACAAAACTGAAAACAAATACTTTCTCAGATTATTCTTCTTCCTTTTTAAGTTGGCGCTAGTGTTTGAACCTTGGTATCCAATCAATTTACATTTGGTTTCCTTTTTTCGTATAATAGATTCTGGTACAAAGCTATTCAAAGATTACGTAAATCAGGAAATAACAAGCAACTTATTATTTACTCGAATACATTGTAAGAGCTCACTTTCCAATCAAGTGTTATCATAACATAGTCTTCTTGACATTGAAAATATTTTTTCTTTGCAAGGATTGGAAAAGAAAACACTTTCTATCTAGTCCCAAATACATAGGTATTACTCACCCTTGTATCAGACAGAGCAACTGTGCCGCTAATCGAAGGTAAAGGTTTCGTACACCCTCACCCCCCGCTACCCTTGAGGACAATGGTTCCTTCCCAACCATTTCACCTCAGGAGCCATCGTTTTGTCTCTAGTAAAATAAAATCTATTGTACACTTCAATGGCCAGAAGAAACTTCTATGAATGTGGGGCAAAAATATAAGCAGTGAATTCCTTTTATCTTTTCCAAACAATCCTTGCCCTGGAGTGTACTTCTTCATGAGACATATTGTGTTCATTCTGCCAAAATGGTTTTCTCCAAGTACTATGGATGATTGGTGAATTCATCCACCAGAGGGCAATGTGCCACCAACTTCAACCCCTCCACTACCCCTTATCAAGATAAATTTTTGAAAGATTTTCACTCTTCACTCAGTAGTGGAAATGGTGATATTCGTGATTTATTGGTACTTTTTGACAATTACTATTTGTCAAGTTGTTAGTTTAAGGTCAGTATATATTCTATTTTTTAAATGTGTTAAAAGTTTGTTATTTGTGAGTGATGACATAGCAATAATGAATAATTATCAACTGTTAATTCCCCTTTTATTTGATCCTTACATCCAGCCACTCAGAATACCTCGTGAATTCCACACCTGAGGATTTTTGGCAATTTATTATTTGAAATTGTTGGTTGACGGTCATTCTATATTCTATTTTTTAAATGTGTTAAAAGCTTGTTTTTATTTGCAGGTGGTAATAAATAAATAATGAATTATCAAAATTAATTCCACTTTTATTTACACACTAAAAATTTACTACGTTTCTACCTACACTTTTGCTGGAATAAGTTGGCATCTGGTATCTGTATTCGCCGAATTCATCGCGAGCCGCTGATGCTCCTTTAACACGGGAGAGAACCATAGTCCCCTCTAATGTTTTTCATCCACCGACAGAATGAATATTGTTATGTGCGCCTACATAACGCTAGTGCGAGGATGGGCACCAGGATTGACGCAGCCATGGTATCCTAAGATAAACACACGCTTGAAAAATTTAGTGCGTGGCACTTCAAAAGCTGCTGCGGGACCACACAGCTTAGAGGAAACCAAGAAGAGACCACAACTATGGGGAATCCCCACACTTTCTTGATTTTTTTCTAATTTCCCACGGTCGTAGACGTCAAATTACACAGGCCTGCGAATTAGAACTTTCGAAAAGTTGTTTTATTTCTAACAGCTGATTTTACACAAATCAACTATGCTAATTTCAAAAATGGAATCCATATTTCCCATCACGTAAGGATTTTTGGCAATATGAGAATAAAGAAACAAAATCTAAGAAAAACTTATTTATTTTGGTTTACAACTACATATTTTGCTTTGCTATAGTAGTTTAAAAATACGGTACTTGTCGGTTATCCCGGACCACTTTCAATTCGTCGTAATTTAATATATTTTATATGTCAATATCAAGTTTCTGTAAACAGAGTAACAATTAACAATTAATGGAGAGCCCAAATTAAAAACATTTAAACAATATTAAATTATTAAGAAAGGTACTGTTGCTAACCCATGACTGATAGGCCGGTCTCTACATTTACAAACCCAATCTCCAGACAACGTGGAGGGTTTCTTTGGTTCCGGGCGAGGTGAAGGGCGTGGTAGCACCCGGAGACGACTACCCATTAAAACAAAGCGAGCCAAAGGCTTGTCAATATATCCTTTAAATGTTATATCCTCTTGACTGTTGCGCTGCAAATTGAGAGGATATATCGATGAGCCTTCGGCTCGCTTTGTTCTAATGGGTAGTCGTCTCCGGGCGCTACCTCACCCTTTGCCTCACCTGGAACCAAAGAAACCCTCCACATTGTCCAGAGATTGGGTTTGTAAATGTAGAGACCGGCCAATCAGTCATGGGTTAGCAACAGAAATATGTCTATAAATTATTTTCAAAAAGTGGTCCGGGATAACCGACAAGTACCAAAAATACAAATGTAAGAAGAATGAAGCATATTAACATAAATAGTTTATTTTAGTTTATGTTAATCATTTAGATTATGTAAATATATATTATGTTCATCCTCATTCAGTCTGATTCTTCTAGTGGGATCTCTTCCTTTTTGTCTCGAAAGAACGCCTTGTTCCTCTTCTTTTATGTGCAAATTCTGGCGTCTCCCTCTTCAACATCCAACAATAGTCTGCCAGCATGTTTACATTCCATCTTCCGTGGTATCTTCTCTCCATTTCTTCGATATCTTGGTGAAACTGTTCTTGTTATTCGCTTACTGCTCCAAGATTTTCCCGTAAGTAATCCAGATGTGAATGTAAGAAATGTAATTTTAGACTCATGTTGCAACCCAATGCTTTGAATGTATTCAGCATGTTATTCACAATATTTTGGTAATTTGGGTCCTTGTTACTCCACAGGAATTTGATAACATCCTTAAAAGCAGTCCATGCTTCTTTTTCAAGATTGTTCATACTTCTTTCAAATTGCTCATCCAAAGTTTTCTAATCTGAGGACCAATAAAGATTTTTTCTTTCAACTTTGCTTCGGAAAGAGCTGGGAATTTACCACAAAGATACTTGAAACAGTCACCCTCTTTGTCCAAAGCCTTAACAAACTGCTTCGTCAATCCGTTTTATGTGAAGTAGGGGTAAAAGTACTTTATATGGGTCAACCAGATTTTGATGTGCAATGATTTTAGAACCTGGTGTCAGATGGATTCTGCATGGCCATTCTTCTTTATCCAATGCTGAGATCTTGCTCTGCTATTCCATTCACACAAAAAACATGGAAACTTCGTGTAACCAGATTGATGACCCAACAACACACAAAGACCTTTTAAGTCTCCAAAAAGCAGCCGTGTTCCCCATATTTAACCTTGGCCAGAATAGTTTCGAGATTTTCATGTTTCCTTCAGGTGCACTGAATGAGCAACAGGAACAGATGCATACAAGTTGCCGTTGTAAAGAATGACGCCTTTTAAACTTCTCTTGGAAGCATCAATGAACAACCTCCACTCATTTAGGCCATATGTTGTACTCTAGTCTAGCTTACATATTAATTCATAAATATTGCTGGAATAAACCAATGAACCTTCTTGAGAAAAACACGGGATGAATTCTTCTTCACACTTTCTGTACCAGTAAAATGATGTCCCGGGACAATGCAAGTTCTTGACACGAAGTCTGGATCCCAAAATCTCTGAAGAATCCTTAGGAAGACCCAAATCTCTCACCAAATCATTCAGTTCACTTTGTGTGAAAAGTTGGGGTTCACTAGATGTTTCAGGTTGAAAATCCATGTCATCTTTTCCATTGTCATCAAGTTCAGAATCAGATAAAACTAAATCAAGAGTATTTGGAGGTGAAGGTATAGGTACACTTGGTCCATGAGCAACAGGTCGTATAGCAGATTGAAGATTCAGATAAATTTCTTTTCTTTTTAGTATTGTAGCCTTGCACGTTACACGAGCAAAAATAGCAGTTGTCTCCGTGATTTCTTGGCTCACGCCATATCATTGGAATCCCGAAAGATAAAGAAACCTTCTTACCTTCAGTCCATTGCCGGAGTTGTTCAATGCAAGTGGTGCAAACTTTATGCAGAGCCCATGGTCTGCCTTGGTCTCCAAGTTTCATCCTGAAGTATGCATGGTATGCTTTTTTGGAAAGGGCTGTAATATCTTGCCTTTGCTCTTTCACAACAAATTTACCACAGATATAACAGAAAATATCTTGGCTATTTACACACCCTCTGCTTGTCATAGTGAGAAATAAACTAGTCAGAAAAGACACCATGCACACAAAACAGGTAACAAACACTAACACAATACTGTCACCGTGCACACACTACGACAGAATTACATTTCTCCAGGTTGCCAAACTCTTATATGAAGCGATGCATTTCTCGTAGTTTCTAGAACAATGGAGAACAGGGAAGTGCAGTCACCACGGGCTGTCTGCTACTGAAATGTCTCCTGGTCTGTTAATCACTACACGGCACTCTCTGATTGGCTGTGAAGTCACAGGGGCGGTGTTTAAGATTTCATAACTGTGCCCACTATCTTCTGACCTGTCAATCACTTATACACAGGCAATGCATTTCTTGTACAATCTAGAGCAACAGAGAATACGCTATTGCATCACTCCGAATCGGTAAACTTCTATAGGGAGTGGTTTTAAAATATTTCATCTATAATGCATGGATCTACTTTTAATGAAAATTACCTACACATGTAAAATGCAATATGATGCTTTGTGAAAAATCTGTACGTGATAGAGAAAAACCGTTATTATTTTTGGATTCAGCACATACAAATTACTAAAAAAAAAGGGTAAAACATTTCAGACAACAGAATCATCACAGGCCTGTGTTATTAAAGCACAATTTAATTTTATTCTCCTCGAACTGGTCCAAAAATAGGGGTACGCATTGTACTCGAGGACACGGATTACCTGAGTAAATACAGTATTAAAATTATTATAAATCTTCTAAAATAAATGTCATAAGATGTCAACACTGCAACAGCTGATTCAAAATAGTGATCAACTCCACTGAAAGACCAAATCTTTGTAAATATCGATGTTATTCATCTGTAATTTAAGGTTCACATTTTATGCTCACCGTATAAGTCGACTAAGTTTTAGAAAATATTTTTAAGCTTCAAAGGTCGACTTATACGCCGGAATATACGGTATATTTATTTATTTATATATATACTTAGTATGACAATACTAAGATTTTGATAGACATGATAATGAATTACTGAAATGTTTTGCATGAAACACCTTAATGTGATAATATCATACATAGACAATATGAATAAAGAGATCAGTTCATTCTGATGTCTGCATAAACTGAGCGAACTGAAGTAGCCATTATTCAAGAACAAACACTTCCCTCGCTGATGCAGTAGTCCCTCTAGCTCCACCCAAAACACACCATGCTGCCATAGAGCAAATTCGCTCAGAGAAATATGAAATCAATTGAAATCATATACAAATTAACTCCAATGTGCTCATTACCTTTGAATGAACAATTCCCTCAGAGCCAAACCATCCTTGCTCTGCCGGAAACATGCATGGTCCCAAAACACTGATGCATGGATAAAAGTTTTCTTTTCAAGTATCTTTTGTTCAACTTAAATATACAAAATGTAAATTCTTATAAATTAATGTTAACATAAACTTTAACTGTAGTTACCAGAGCATGACACTAAAACAAGAAAGGTTCCAGTATATCGTTGACGAAAAAAGTACAAATTTATCATATCTCCAAAGGACTCATGGAAATTACATAATTTTTTCAGATATTTTGTAAAACATAGAAGGTAATAAAACTTTGAAAGCAAATATCATTTTTTTCACCCATATTCCACTTCATTTTTTATCTGTTTATGAAGTTCTTTATTATATAAAAATCAACTAATTCCAAATGCAAAATTCTATTACTAGCTACTAGTTTTTTTAGAAACTTCTTTCTTTCATTAGTTCATTTAAGTTTCATTGAACGGAATCCAGGCAGTCCTCACACTTACGGCACAATTGGTTCCTGAAAGTCGAAGCACATTTTCCCATAAGAGCAATGTTAAAAATTTGGGTTACATTCCTGTTCAAACGGCCAGATAATATATTTTTATAAAATGATCCATAATATTGGACTCAGGCAAGGAGAAACACAAATATAACTTATTAAAGACGAGAAAATCGTTCTATTCTAATCAGGATGCAATAATGACTTGTAAAAACATCACTGAAAAGTAGAATGTAGAATAAAGTACTTATAAAAATAGGAGGTTATAATATCACCACTCTAACAATAACCTTTCATATTTGGTTTTCCAGGGATTTAAGCATTTAGTTATGAAAATCGAATTTTTCCCGCATGCTTAAAAGAATAGTTTCACCGATGCGACTTCCTTCTACCTCTGCTGTTTTAATCACACACAAAATCACTCTGTCCTTCTTGTAACACAATTAGAGATTACTACATTTGAATCATTCACCTACAGCAGGGATCGGCAACCTTTTCTATATGGCAGGCCACATTTGTTGTTGTGAATGCTATGGAGGGCCACATTGGGAATCATGAGAGTTTCGGCGGGCCATATGGGCATTTAAATCAAAAGTTACCCAGAGATTTTGTGATATCATATTAGTCAAAATCAATTCTAATTAGTTTACTAGCATTAAAACTCCACCAGGAAAGGTTTTGAGGCCATAATTTCACTGAAAAATATATGGAATTGACGGTTAAATTTATACCGATCACCTTTTCCACCATGGCTTTGCGGGCCACATAAAATGATATCAGGGGCTGCATGAGGACCACGGTCTGTAAGTTGCCAACCCCTGATCTACGGGTACATAAAAATTACCCAAAGCATATGGTGATAGTCAACGGAAAGATGGATAAAATCTGCACTTCACTGTATTAATTCACAAAGACTGCAAATAGAGTACTAGTTCACTTTTAAATATTTTAACTACCTCAACTTATTATACCATAATATAATTAATTTTCAGTACTATTTAAAAACAAAAGCAATGAAGACATAATCTTCTTGCACCAACTATACCCCAGTACTAAATATTTCTTGCTAAAGTCCCAATTCCAATTTACTTCAAAATAAATTATGTCTCTGGACATCTCTTTGCCACATAAATAATATGTAGGACTTATTGCTAATCACTAAAGAAAGGCATTTTTTAAAAACTAATCACTATGTATTCAGTTTGTCTGTCCTCCCGTCCCTCTCTTCAAGCAATAGCTCTGGAATCGTGCAACTTGGATAAGCCAAATTTTTATTACAGGGCAGTCATGAGGGCTAGACATGGTACAAGTTTGGTTGAACTAAGATCTGCTGCTGAATAATCGAATTCTTTCTTCACACCCTTTGTTTCGTTTCTACACCCTTAATAAGAAAAGCATATAATAATCAGTGCAGGGCATTATAAATTTGCATTTTTAATTTAGGTAAAACTAAGATAGGAACTTGGGACAGGAATAATTCTATAGCTGAAAGACTGAGGTTTACAATTTTGAAAACAGAATTCAAATCTGTGCTGAAAGAGAGCAAACATTTGCTTTTAAGCCAGAAAAACAAGAAAAAATTTTGGATTTCTAATGGGAAATAAACCGCCATAGCAATGAGTCCAATTCTTTTAAATGGGAAACGTATTACATAGCATCGATATAATGCTGTTAAAGGGAATTTATAGACTATGAGGCCATCAATCTCAACAAAAGATGTAATTCTGTGATGATGTCATAACCCTAAAACAAGGAAAAAGTCTTATGTAACTTGCTCTGCAATTCTTCCCTCATTGGTTTAAGCTTGGAATTGACATGAATTTTGGCATTTGTATAGTTGAAAGGATGAAGTTTACTCCAGTTAGAATGGGCAATTAAATCTGATACATATAATGCAAAAATCATTTGAAATGTAAAAATTGTGCAACTTTTCATATCAATCGAATTGGTGAGCATGAGAAAACAGGAGAAAAAATCTGCCATGACCGGGAATCGAAACCGGGCCTTCCACTTGCCGGGCGGATATTCTACCACTGAACTACCGTGGCAGACTAAATTCTCCTGTTCCGAGCGGGAATATATTCTTACGTTCTTTTTCTCATGCTCATTATAACAGCTTATGCCTGCTTGCATAGTGACCTTCAGATCATTCTTTCTATCAATCGAATTGGTGATCACTTGGATGAAGAAAAATGTACCCATCTCTGAATATTTTTCCAAGAAATAAAATCTTTCTTATAGCACTCCATAATTCTTTAAAGTAAACGATATTTCCCAAATTGCATATATAAATAAATAACATTAAATTTACAAGTGGGAAAGATAATATAAGTAAAAAATAAATAAATTTAAAGTCTGTATGTTGTGCAAACAATTAGATGCATCACAGAAAACTTCTTCAAAACTCCAAATGTGAATGTTGCGTTCATTTAATAAAGAAATATCTCAGGTTATGTAACTAATGCAAACAACTTATTTTTGATGATGACACTGAAAATGCCACCTTAATATGTCTTGTTACTAAATTGCTGTTGAGCAAATTTCTAAAATTAACCAATTACCACATATTGCATAGTAAAGCATACATTTTCTGTGCAAGATGGTCCCTTCATTTCGCTAAACAAATAATTTTAATAATTTATTTTGGTCAGCTTAAAATAAAACAGGGAAATGGTCTCTCAAGATAACACATAATATGCATGCCATAACACTGTATCATTCTTTACAGACACTCCAACAATTGCATTAGCAGCACATTCTTTGTTACCTATTGTGATTCACCATGACGTTTAACCCATACTGAAAAATACAAATATGACTGTAAACAGACAACTTGAAGTAGCAATCACCTACTCTGGAAGTTCAGCCATCTTCATCAACTGTGACATCATTCACCTGCAATTTAAGACACATTTTATATTTGGCACATAAGTCAACTGTTATCCTTTTGAAGATATTTTTAAACTCAAAGATCAATAAATATGCTGAGATGAACATTATTTACAGCTTATGATGGAGGTGGTAAGAGTAAAAAGACAATAATATTAAACACATTTTAACAGTTAATTACTATTAAATTTATTTAAAATCAAATTAACAAAATTCTTAAGACTTTTATTGATTTTAAACCCAATATTAAAGTCGTGCATCTAACTATTCTTGAAATTTCACCTACAAAGATTTTGAACTGGAAAGCTCATTTTCAAAATATGAGAAATTTAGGTCCAGATAATATTTAAGACAAGTTTTTTTCACTTCAATAAGGCTGTGATCCGAATAACACCAGGTCCAGCTCAACAATGACAGTAAAGGCAAGACACTAGTAGAGTTGATTCTGAAGTTATTTAAGGACTATCCAATTAAATACATAACATTCAATGCCAAAAAATAAGTTCAAACAAAAATAATGTAGAGCAATAGTAAGGGTTTAATTCTATCACTTAATTTGTCAAACAGTAAATTAAATTTAATAAAATATCACATAATATTCGTTTCCAGATCATACATCATTAGACAAGTAGGACAAAAAAATAAATACCATTTAGTTAGTGCAATTGCAAACTTGGAGACATGACATCCAAATGCAACGTCAACTGTTCATGGGTATTTTTACTATAAAACAGAACAGGAAGGATTAAAAATTGGAATTTTTTAGGGAATGATAACTTGTGACAGCAATGAACATAGAATCCAAGTCTTAAAAACAATATAAGTGCAAACAGGACTTGAATATCCAATGAAAAGAATTTTACTTAATGCCTGATTCATTTGGAGAAGGTACGTCCTTATTGTCTGCTAGCTAAACATTTTGTGGCACCAATCTTATAGCAATATACTAACAAAGGATCACTGGAAATATAAGTTTCTAAAACCAATGTCTTATACAAATCTAGAACCATTCCAAAAATGCAATAAAAATAATGATTTTATTCAATTGGTCAATAGTTACTTGGTGTAAACCTCGGGAGACATACACTCAAACAAACTGTTAAAAGAGCTAGCTAAATATTTTGTGGCAACAATCTTATAACAATATACTAATAAAGGATCACTGGAAATAAAGTTTCTAAAACCAATGTCTGATACAAATCTAGAACCATTCCAAAAATGCAATAAAAATAATGATTTTATTCAACTGGTCAATAGTTACTTGGTGCAAACCTCGAGAGAGGTATACTCAAACAAATTGTTAAAAGAGAATTATACAACCAAGGATTTTCTTGAATTTTACTTTTCAATGAGATATTATGCTATAATATATTCAATTAGATGTAAACAAAGATTCTGCCTAATACATATAGTCATATATACCGTATTTAATCAATTGTAAGCCGACCCTTTTTTATGTTTTTACCATCTCAGAAATCGCCACTCAGCTTAGAATTGGTGTAAAAAAGTAGTCAATGAATTTATGTCCGTAGTTACATTATAATGTGAGATATAAGTGTACTAAAGTGTAAGTAAACTATCTACTTTAAATGTATGCAAAAAAGAATCAAAATGACTGAACACCTACGAAGAAATAAATTATGTAAATAATACGTGGCGCATCAAAGTCGTAAAAAAACACAGCAATAGCGCTCGTATGCGTAAGAAGCTACATACATGTACGCGATGTTTCATTTTACTCGTGAATCGAAACATTTGCCTTTCCTACCCCCCTCCCCTCCCTCCTCTACCTATCTTGTTTCTGTGTGTCTAGCATGCGTGTACTGGGATTTCCTGAGCGTACCGTTACTTCCTTGTGCCTTAGCGGCATAGCAGCAAACTTGGGAGAATAATTTAAGAATAAAAGTGAAAAGGCATGCCCAGGTGATACCAGTGTAGTACTAACATATGTTATGTAATACAGTGTCCGTATTTGATTGACGAGAAACAGCTATTTTTTAACGAGAATAAGATCCGGGGAAAACAAAGTCAAATTACTCTTTTAGTAGTTGTTATAAGTGAATAAAATGTATTTTATGTCACCGTAATTTTAGTTAATACTCTTTATTTAATTACGAACTGAAAAATTGAGACGTAATACGGTGTCCATATTTGATTGACGAGAAACAGCTATTTTTTTACAAGACTAAGATCCCGGGGGATAACAAGGTCAAATTATTCTTTTCGTATGAGTCGTGATGAATAGGTGAATAAAACGTATTTTATGTCGCTGTAATTTTAGTTAATACTCTTTATTTAATTAGAAACTGAAAATCTAAAGCGTTCATACTTGTTGGTATTTTGAAATAAATGACCCCTGTCTAATCACTTTAAAATCAAAATTTTTCCTTGCGTGGCCTTGTGAAAAGTGGGGGTCGGCTTACAATCGATTAAATATGGTATATATTCACACACACACGCACACATACATACATATATATACATATATATATATATATATATATATATATATATATATATATATATATATATATATATATATATATATATATATATATATATATATATACACACACACACACACACATACATACATACATACATATATATATATACATACATATATATACATACATACATATATATATACATATATATATATATATAATGGCCAAGTGTCCAAAGAAAATAAATAAATTAGCTCACTTTTGAGTTTCAAAATAATTTAAGACATTGATGCAGCCTTGTAATTTAAAATGCTGACTCGGTTCATTTTATGTATACTTATCAATACGATTAACTTACAACTGAAATGAGTATAGCCATATAAAACTTAATTGATTAATGATCGGTGCATTGTTCCTGTAATAGCTTCTTTTCATAGATGGTTGTAATAATTCACACATTTCTATTTATATACATCTATGTACACATTCCAAGAAACCAACACACCGCTGGTTAAATGATTTGCGGATTGAGTATTCGCAATATGATCTGACAGAAATCATAAGTATGACAGATGTTAAACATCACAAAGCTTATATAAATGTTTTGAGAATGAAGGAGACTTAGGCCACATCCAAGAGAATAGTAACACTATTTTTTTTATGTTAATCCTGTGCTGCAAGCTCAGTTTGTCAAAGAAGTACAAACATATGAGTCAACACTGACCAACTGACCAAAGCATTAGTCTCCTTTTAATTTGTGAAGAGGCCAGCCATCCCTTCCGCTCGACTACAAGCAATTGGTCACTGGTAGTTCTTTCCCTAGAATTCATTTCTCACCTTATGTAAGGATTGTCCCTGTTCAGACAGACAGTAAATTTTAGTGGCTATAAAAAGGCTACCACCACTTGCTTGACATGTAGTACGTTACGAATGCCACCTCTCTCTTGACTTGTCAAAAAACTGCCAATGCAGATGATGCCTAAAGCAAATTTATACTCATGATTGTTTGAAAAAAACATCTAGTGACACACCGGTGGTATCTGTTCATGAATCTGAGGATGCAGTGCATTGAAGAGGGAAAATCCTGTTCCCGTAGATATTGCTATGCTTCTGATTCTCCACTGCCTTCTTCCTCTAGAATGGGCACAATTAGGTTGTCTTTTGACATGAGGTTGTACTTTGTGACAAAAGCAGTAAACCGTTTGCATAAGTATGTTTCATTCTGCAAGAAAATAGAAAAATTAAATTAATATCACTTTCCCAAAAAATGTATGAAAACGTTTACATTAAAATTGCATCAAAATCTTTTTTCCTATAAACAGGTAACAAATGAAAATTAAATATTGAATTTTAGTTTATAAACTACTAAAAACCACATCATCTTCTTGTTCGCAAGTGAACACCATTACTAGAAATTACACCACAATTTCGCACTACCTTAAAATTATATGTATAACTAGTGTAATTGCCCGTCAAATATGATGGGTAAGCGTGAATGAAGTATTACATTAAAATAAAATAGAAATTAACTAAACCTTTTAACTGCACTAAAACAAAAAATTAATATAAAATCCACATAACCAAATGTTTCAGAAAGTAACAACAGTCATGGGTATATAAAAGTTGTTTGCAAAGATTTATGTTAATGAATATTTACATGTTAAACATACTAAATAATTCTATATGAATTTTATTACATAAATATAAATAACCTAATGTACCATAATCACTATTCAGATTGTAATGAACTTTCATGTGCTTGATTTCTTGCATCTATAAATCTGTTGTTTGTCGACTGATTTGCTGTTGCTTTTGGTGATTCATTAGCTCTATGCCTCACTTTTTGTTTGTTCTGATCATTCAATCTTTTTTGTCTATCTGGTTCCATTACTCTTCTCCTAGCTTCAGCAATATTTCCATTTGGCAAGATCTCCAGCGAGTTTGTGCTCCTCTATTAAGTCTTCTTTTCCTTTCATCTTGAGTTTCATTACTTTCCATGATTATTAACTATATTGATTAAAGGATAACAGTAAAAATGTTATTTATGGACAGGGGTAGCCTGAGGTATTTTGCACCCCAGGCAAGAATCTGCTCAGCGCCCCTCTCTGTAAATTTTCATTAATATATTTTAAAAAGAGCTCGTTAATTTATTCATTGCCTCTTAAAATGATTGGTAATGAAAAATAAAAGGAATTTTATATAGATTCCCTCCTACCCCGCAATATAAATTGGTATCCAGTATTTATCCACTTGCAAGTAATGTAGAGATAGATGGTAAGGTTAGCGCCCCCAATACCTGGGTGCTCTGGGCAGCTGCCCGGCTTGCCAGT
Organism: Uropetala carovei; assembly: GCA_036926305.1. NCBI lineage: Eukaryota > Metazoa > Arthropoda > Insecta > Odonata > Petaluridae > Uropetala > Uropetala carovei. The sequence goes on along the minus strand of JAXCHB010000019.1, from coordinate 10,446,958 downwards.
TCCTCCGGCCAGCCCTGTTTATGGCTATCGTTGTTCAGAATTAATTTTATATAATAGAATATCTGTGATTATACATGCTTAGCATTTAAAATTGTTAGGCTCATATATTGGCAGCACTGATGGAAGTATGCTTTTGGCATTGTAGATTTCTTGTGAAATTGTTAATTTTTATAGGTATTTCATTTCAACTCTCGGGGATAGTTTCTTTTTCTCATAAGATAAAGCATATAAATCAACTTTTTTGATGTGCAGACATTACTTCGTTAACATTTTAAAATATCTCAAAGATATGATTTTGTTGTGAAACTTGCACAGTCATGCGGAGAAAATTATAGATTATTTTCCATATCATAAAAATTCAAATATCATCCAAAAATCTCCAAAAATTGTTTTAATATGATTTTATAACAATTTTTGTACATTTCTTATGTATTAGGTTCAAGCCAACAATAGCCTTTAACAATAGCAGTTTTCATAGATGTGTAGAACTCATGAAAAAATAGTCATTAAACATAATTTTCAGCCTTTTTCAAATGAGATTTGAACTTCTACGATATGAAAATTGATTTCCATAGTTTTCTCAGCATAAATGTGAAAATCTCGCTTCGATAACTCATTTTTAAGATACTTTAAAATGCTAAAGAAAAAAGGATTGTTCATTTTGTTTCAGCTCTGCCCATGTTATTCAAATGGGGAAAAGAAAAGCTCTTTGGAGTCAGGCCACTATCTACACGACTAGTAGTTTCAAATTGAAAAGTTGATAAGCCAAGTAATCCCTGAAAGTTTGATCAAAAAAGGTTGAAAAGCTTTTGGATTATGAGAGGTTTTCCTTATTCTCCCATCTAACAAGGAGTCCATATGCGTCATGGAACGCCGATATCAACGAGCATGTGGCAGGGCATGCTGCGCGTCGTAACTTGAAATATTACAAAGTGAGAAGGCATGCCTCTCAAGGGCTTGTGGATAATGCGGAAAACAGTGTGTGCGGCGTATTATATGGGCCTACTACGAAGCCTCTTGTGCAAGAAACCACCGTAGCGTAGTGTTTAGTGACTCTGACTTGTGTGCGGAGGATGTGGGTTTAGAGGTTATATACTGGCAGTTCTTTTTCATTTTATATTCATTATTTTTTGTATTTCATGATTTTATAATCGTTATTTATATTCTGACATTCTATGCTATAAAAATGTTTTAATTGTGAATTTTGGAAAAAATGATTACTTATTGTATTTCATGGAAAATTTGTAAGGAATTGATACTTATGCAATAACAAATGCAGTTTCACAATTTTTATAAAAATATGTTCTGCACATCACAATAAACACAATGATTCATAAAATACCGTGGAGAAGGAATTTTGAGCAATGGCTCTAACAAGACTAATGAAACCCATTATTAATTATGAAGATAATGGTGTAAAACCAGTTAGTTCCTTCTCCATGGGCAGGTTTGCATAACCTTAAATTAACTGGTGAGGCTGCAAGTTATTTTGTGCTTTTTAATAACTTTTATATTAATTTCACTGCAATATATAGTTGTATGTATAGATAGATGTATGCAGTGATGTGCTGCAGATGGCCCGGTCCGGCTCGCACAAGCCAAAATGCAGGACCGTATCCCCTGATTATAACATGCAAGTCTATGGAAAAACGGCGTTCAACATTCAACAATTCGAGATTAAACCACGTTTTCAGGAACGCATCCCTGTCAAATCTCGGGAGTCACCTGTATAGTGAAACCTCGATTTTGCGCTCTTGGATTTTACATTTTTCCTGATTTTACGCACTTTTTGTCTGGCCCGGGGAAAATGCTCAGAAGAACAAGGTAAAATTTTAACCAATTTTGTGTTTCCTCAAATTACATTTTCCCTGAATTTGCACATTATTTTTCAAGTCTTGACGAAATGGAAATTCACCCAATTTTACGTTTACAATTTTCTATTTAGGAAAATGCAAAGAATCACAGATGTTGTTCAGCTCGTATTCAAGGTTTAAATAGGCTAGATTCAAAAGTTTTAGTCGTAACTTTGTCAAACTCCATCATGTTTAAATAAATAAAGTAAACTTTATAACTTTTAGTGTATGTATTCTAAAAGCACGACCGATTTCATCCTGTTAGAGACATCATGACCTTACGATGACTAATGATGTCTCTAACGTGACAAAATACATAAATCAAAAGTTACAAAGTTCGTTTTATTAATTAAAATATTTTAAATAGGCATATCTTTGCATGTGAAAGTTTTGCAACCTCACGTGGCAATCCATTTATCGGCCAATCGAAGATATGAACACACTTGCATGTTCACCATTACACTTGGGTAGCTGCATTCGTTTTAGTAGGAAGTTGATATCAACACGTCACTAGGTGTTGTATATAAACATATACAGGCGACTCCCGAGTCTCGATTGTTCGAGTCTTGATTAATTCGAGATTTCGATCCCGCCGATCGATAATATACGCGGAATAAACTTCGCATAGATATTGGTTCTGACCAAACGCGAAGTTTAGTTTTGGTGTAGACATAGTTATATCTGCTGTAATTGTTTGAATTTGTGCTGATTTCACTCTTTTTTCTTTTAATCTTTTATTTAGTTTTATTTATTTTATTGATTTATTTATAAATTTATCACTTGACATGGCATCTAAAAGGAAATGTAATAGTGATAATGTAAGGGAATCAAATAAAAGAGGGCATAAGATTCATAGTTATGAATTGAAATTAGAAATTTTAAAGCGTGTTGAGAAAGGTGAAAGCCAAGCTGAAATCGCACGATCGTTGGGAACTATTACCACTTATGTGAAACAGAAGGAGAAAATTCTAGAACGTGATAAATTCACGTAAGTTGATAACAACAATAAACAGTCCTAGACGCGGTGTTGTGGTTCCTAAAATGGAAAAACTTTTAAAACTTATGGTAGATGATCAGTGTCAGAAACATACTGAAAGCCATACTGAAATTGTACGATTGTTGGGAATGTGTCAACTATTAGCACTTATGTGAACAGAAAGAAAAAATTCTAGAACGTGATAAATTCAGGTAATTTGATAACAACAATAAACAGTTCCCCACCCAATAGCTCCTCTTCTTCCAACTTCTCAATTAATAAACCAAGTCCAGTAAGCGCAGTTGAAAAAGATTTAAAGTATAAAAATATTTTTAATTTTATTGTTTCTTTATTCTTAAGTTATTTTGTGCATTTTAAATAACTTTTATATTAATTTCGCTGCGATAAATAGTTGTATGTATAGATAGATGTATGCAGGTTTATCCAGCTTGCGCAAGTCGTTTGTAACAAATGACTCGCGCGACCCGGACCGGGCTGTCTATAAAGCATATTGCATACATCTACCTTTGAAGTTCAAAACACAGATATATTTTTTCCTTTTTAGTGCAAAAAATAAGTTATACATTTAAAATATTTATTATATAATTTATGCATAATTTAATATTGTTGTATTAACATATTAGTAGTGTTATTTTATCTTTATAGAACGTGAGGGGTGACTTTTTCCCGAGATGCAGGACCGTATCCCCCGATTATAACATGCAAGTATATGGAAAAACGGCATTCGACACTCGAATATTCGAGATTCGAACACGTTTTCAGGAACGCATCCCCAACGAGACTCGGGAGTCGCCTGTATATCGGTCAATCAGAGTCATTTTAGTAGGAAGTTGACGACATCCACATGACGGTTGGCATTGTTTATAAATGTGGCAATCCATTAATTAATTTTTTGGCCTGAAATATGGATAATAAAGCAAAATGGAACGTATTTACGATAAGTGATAAAATCAGTATTTTAGCTCAAGTTGATGCACATGTTGAAAAACATATCGAACTGAGTCTGTTTGACTGGTTAAAGAAATAAAATGGTATGTAGGCTCAGGGATGTGCTGCAGCCAGCTCCGTCCAGCTCACGCGCACCATTTTTTAAATTTTTTATGCTCGGCGAGCCAGTTGTTGAGCTAAGCATTCCACATCATCTGGAGGTTCGTGACACATCATGGTCTGATAATAATGGGATGACAAAAGTTTAAGGGAGCTTTCTAGATCGTGTTATGCAGCAATTTATTATCTGAAAGACACCAAACAATTGTACATGGAATATGCTTATTCGAAGTCATTAATGACATTTAAACATTTAAAATAAAAATTTAATTTTTTAAAAATATTATCTTGTTCTTTTATTGAAATCCATTTAATTTCTGTAAGGATCAGATAATGCGGTCTCAGGGTTACAAAAAAAGGTTATGAATTCGATACTGGATGGAATACCTAACTGGCGATAATAACGACCCAGTTGTTATATATTTGGCAGCACACCCCTCTGTAGGTTAGTTTATTTCCATTTACAATGTTATTGTGTTCAAACGTATGTTTTAGATGGTTTGCCAAAGTTATGATATAAAGCAACCTACATTTTTCTTAGTTACATCATTTTCATTTCCCTAATTTTACACTTTCCTTGATTTTACATTTATTTTAGGTGACCCCTTCAATAGCGTAAAATTGAGGTTTCACTGTATCTTGCTAAAATATCTTGTTGCATTGTGTAGATCAGAAAATATATTAAATACAATAACCCCAACCTAATTTGAAATTGTTTTATATGCATTAGTAAAAACAGAAATAAAATACTTTACCTCAAATTCATCGAATATTGTCCGGTGATGGAAATATGCATGTGAAAATATTCTGTACACTCTTCGACAAACTGATCCTAACTTTGCCACTGAGGTCTCCTTTATGCTCACTCTGTAATAAAAAAAAGAATGCAATATTATCAGATGCGAAACAAGTAAGATACCCTTGCTAAAGCAAGAGGTGTAAGCATGTTTTCCTAAAAATTTTCAGGGTTCTGGTTTCTCTCCCTCTGGGGCAGGGTCAACCCAAAGAAACTTCACTCATCTAGCTTCAGTAGTTTGGATACAATAACATTTCAAATTTAGAATGTTTTGACTTTGAAGTCACCTAGCAGAAAATCTGTGAGCTACCAGGAAAATCCAATCGGTGGAGTATTGATAGACTGATAAGAGCTATCTAATTTTTTAAAAAATTCCAAATATCTCTTAAAATAAAAAAGGTTGATTGCTCACAGACAAGAGTGATCACATTACAGTTTTTTTTAAGAAAGCGTGCTAAAAAGATTAAGAACTTATTATAGATTCAGAAAAAAAACAAATCATGCTGCAATTATAACACTACTAAATAAAACTTTCTCAGTGCAAATATAAAGCAAATGTTAGATTAATTAAGTAAAAGACCCAAACAGCTCAATATATATTTGCAACAAATTTAATCATATGTTAAACATTTAATTTTCTTACTTAAGCATTCTTCATTCATAATGTGTCAAATTTATAGGAATAATTACAAAACAATGCTCATAAAACACTGAAGAAGAAATTAAAATTTACATGTTCAAGTCACAGTGACCAATTGGTGGGTCGAAGCATTGCATTTCCTCAGCCTGCATCAGTGCACACAGTCCATCCCCAACTCTAAGCCAGGGACATAACCAAGATTGGTGTTCAAATGTTTGGGTCAAAATTCACATTCATTTTTAGCTATTCAGCTGTATTTGTACGTTTTACGATACAAATCAACACTCCTGATGATAAAATCTTGGCTACACAACTGCCCATGGCAAGGGCATGATTTTTTGTTGTAACATGCCCTCATTAATTAATGTGGCATAAGCTTTAAAATACATTATTTTCATTAAAGTTTACTTTTAAAAGTTCCACAGAATATTTCTTTTACAAGTGACAAAATTTGGGCAAAACACCAGCAAAATTCAACCTCTTTAAAAGGTTTTCTCTCCATCAGGCAATGGCCCACAAACAAAACAAAATAATACAACATACAGTAATACCTCGATATATGAGATAGATGTGTTCCTGAAACTCTGTTCGTATACTGAAAATTCGTATATCAAATAACATTAATATAATAGGATGCGATACCAGCCTTAATAATTTAAAATATTATAACATAAACCTTTTAATAAGTACTAATCACATTTTTAAAAGATTGATTTTTAAAATAGTATTATATTATTTATTGTAATCACGATAACTTACACTATTAGAAGTAAAAAGTGTAGGTAAAATTTCACTTACAACACTGCTTCTGTGCTAATGAGATAACTTTCCGTGATTTAATGACTTCTCCAACAACATCTGCACATGGTTTCATTAGTTTCGGCATTTTGAGGTAAAATAATGTTCTTCGGTTACCAACAGTCACTTTTTGCAAATTAAACACTTTATTGTGACAAAAAACAACACAATGTCAGAATTCTTACAACGAAGATGACGTTATGAAGATAACTTGAAAAGAGTCAATACCTATGGAATGCTTGACGAAACGAACAAAACTGGAAAAAAGTAGATGTACTGCATTGCATTGAATCTGATATTCACTGCCTAACTAAGATGTGTTCATTAGTTCTGAGCCAGAAGTTATTCCATCATCAGGTACACTAACATTGTAGGCATTGATTGAATTGGTTCGATTTTCATAAATACCAAGTTCATTATAGCGAAACTTCGTATATTCAGTATTCGTATATCAGGGTATTACTGTACTTTAATAAAGCAATATATCTGTAAATTCGGAAAAATACAATTATATTTATGAAAATAGTAAAAAATTAAATAGCAATTTCTCAATATTAAACATAAACATAAATAATAATTTACTTAATTATTGAACATAAAAGAAATTAGTTTGCTGTTTCCATATGCAATTTAGAAATGTAAAAATACACATAATTTTTTCTCAAAATTCTGTGGACCAGCAGAAATTAAGCAGTGGATCAGCACTGGTTTGCAGACCAGTGATTGGTAACTACTGATTTCTAGAACAAACATATGATTTTAGGAACAATTTCACGTAACAGAAAATATTTTTACATAGATAGTCAAAAATACTCCCCTATCCAACGGGGACTTTAAAGACCAAACATAACAAACTTGCAAATGTTGCCAGCAAGAACACATTTAAGATGCTGAAAAAGAGGAAGGTAAAAAATTAAAACCTCCCCCGATGTGGGGATTACATTCTATTACACCACATTGTATGTAGGAATCTGCCTTAGGAGAATCATTGAACCTATGGGGAAAATATGGTTAGGTTCCAAGATGGAAAAATATACTTTAAAAATATGTTTGTCAAATAAATTAATTTTGTTCATAATTACAAAGAATAGTTGCAGGTTAAATGAAATCAAATAAAGGACCACTGAAATCTTTAATTTTAGTATTCTTTTGCAATTTGGCCATTCATTGCAGAATCTCATAAAAACCAATCACACCATCACATTCAGAGAAGTTTGTTGCATATTAGATTACAACGAAAAAGTGAATTCACATTGCAGGAAGCCACATAAAAGGAAGTTTTACTGTATTTCAAAGTGCAAAATAAGAGAAAGTAAAATAATAGGGAACTAAACTGATTTATAAGATTGAGTTATACTTCATGCAACCTTCATGAAATTTTAGTTTCTATTTCTCTTTTTTGCAATAAACATTATATAAACAAAACAAGTAAATGGCAACTAAGACAAAGTTGATAAGAAATTGAGTACTTTCATAAAACAGACAATTCAAAATAAATTTGGAAGCACTATTTCATAATGAAAAACATTAACTCAATGCATTGGATTCGAAGAATGTCATTCAAAAATATTTGCAATGGATGACACACTCTGAATTAAATCAGACTTATTTTGCTACACCATTTTCTCAAGAATATTACAAAACTCTAACTGCAAAACACACCTGCTTGGAAAATATTTATTGCTATTAAGTAAGCATGCAGCTCCATCGAGAGTGTGTCTCGTGTAGTCAATTGCTGGACATTCCTTTGGTGTCTTGTGGGCAGCACATAGAAATATCCACTGTTCTGTAGCAGTCATCTGGGTGCAGGTGTCTGGATGGCATTCTCCTTGAAGTCTTACTGCTAATCCATTCAATTCCATACAAAATTGTCTGCATGTATATATATATATATTGAAGATAAAAAAACATGAGAAATAAGTCTACGTCAAATTCATAATAGCAAGAAAAGAACAAAAATCTTATCAAAACAAATATCAGCAAAAGGTTATCACCCACTGATCAGCAAATGCATGCTTGGAAAAACAACATCTTTATAAACTTATCTTACAGTATTATAAGAAATAGCCATACTGTAATTCATGGAATGAATGAGTCAAGAGCAGCTGCTCCAAGGTATACCAATCTCTCAGTAATTAGCCCACATGACCCAAGCATATAGGGCTTTTAGCACAATATCATGCACTGGATTCCAGACATGTTTCTTTGTTCCATTTAATTTAAATGGGAACAGTTATGATATTTTACTTTTAAACTGTTATAAAACTCAGATATTATATATACTTGGGGCAAGACACATATTAGGAACCATTCTGGAAAAGACTACCGATTATCATGCAATCTGAAAGAAAAAAACATTTAAATTCTTAAAATGAGAGAAACTCAATTGATGTGACAACATTACACATTGCTACATATAAGATGTTACCAACAAAAAATTCTTTCCTGGTACATATCAACGAGTAAATAAAAAATTTGCTTTATGCAACAAAATATAGTGAATAACCCAAGAAAAGAGGCCTGATCTTTATCTTTCAACATATACTCAGCTGAAGAGCCTGTGAATGTGACATAGGTTTGGCATGTCACAGATTTGGTGCAACAAGTACACTGGGGCAGAGCCTATTATAAAGACCAAACTTCCAAGTTAACCAGCATAAAATACATTGCAATTTAATCTTTTTAGGTACTCCCTTTTATCAAAGGTGATATTGAAAACCAGTGATAATAAAAAAACAGCAAAACAATAAACTGGAAATGATATTCAATTAATAATGGTATTAGCCAATGTTGCTACGTTAATATAGCGCCTTTAATACAGAAATGGTAAATAGAGGATTATACTAAATCAAAGCAAAAGTCCTACATCATAAAATATACTTTATATACCTTCAGCTTACTATCTCACATCTTCACACTATCAAACTGGTCCAGTGATATGGACCAAGGAAACAATAAACTATTATTGCATTAAGTGGAGCTCCTGTGACAGAACAATGTCATCAACAACATTAACGCTTTTTCATTAATGTATTGGAAATAGGTGAACTATATCCCAATCGAAAAGATAGGAGAGAATTAATACAACCATGAAATAATCGACAAATTCCAATTACTATGATAAAATGTCAAGGAATAAAAGAAAAAATGCAGGAAATTATAACAGCAAAAAAGTGCCAATGAAAAATGTTTTAGATGACTTAAGTATCATTAATTGGGAACCTTTAATCCAATTTATTTTCACTTTAAAACAGCTGGTAATATAAGAAAATATGACATTTTTCAAGTCCAATTTAATTATAAAGATGCACACGGAAAAGCCTACAGAAATACCTCAAGTTTTTCTCCCATTTAAACATTAAAATGAACAATTTTTTAAAAAGAATTACTAAAAAACCACACAATACTGAGCGGTATACTTCTTTATGTATCTGTCACATTATGTATACAATTAAAAGCAACTAGAATTCAAGACGAGTTTGAAACGAGTAACTTAAATCGTGGGATAATCATCCAAAAAATATGAATAGACAAAACATTACATAACGTGGGACAACGTTAAAATTTCCAAGGAAACTTGATTTGCTCTTATAAAAAGCAAGTCACACACAAAACTTAACTCATTTTTTAGAAGAGGAAAAAATTTCTCATACCTTAAATGTTCATATTTCCACACACCCTCATCTTGGGCGTCAGGAGGTGTGAGAATTACATCAATATTTGATGGTTCTCGACGTATTTGCTGTTGAATGTATTGTTGCACTGCTAAAGTACTATCCATTTCCTCGAAAAGTTCATCAGGCCATCGGCAGAAGTCCTAATGGATAATGATTAGAAAAATCTAAAGATATATCGAAGGTGCTACTAATCTTTATAGAAGACTTAGTATACACTTAAACCTTAAAAGAATGCAGACAAAAATGTCAAATCGGACACATGCTTAATTTATCGTTATGGCGATGTACAATTAACATGATGAAAGAAGATATAATAAAACAGATATCAATAAAGCGTTTACATAAATAATTTGGCGTCTACTTACTTTTGCTGACGTTCCAGGCCGATTTCTCCTCAATACCGTAGTCCCATCGGCCATCTTCATGGTTGCCAATAATCACGCCTCGCACGTAGTGACACCTTGCATTCAGTTGAAGAATCAAAAAAATCTGAAAGCGTAGGCGGCTTATTGAAATGTTAAACTTTTCATTTTATTAATGTATGACAGAAATAAATAGCATAGTTAAATATTGATTGATATTTATAATTCTGTATTTATTAAAAACTTTCTCATATTAGTCATGTAGTAAGTGAGTTATATAAGACCAACTTAACAAATTTCCAGACATTATAGAATCTTTTTTCGGTGAATTACCACTGAAGACAGCTGCTTTGTAGCCGAAATGCGCACCTAGTTTTTTTATAACCTTGTTGTGGTCATTGAAGATTCCTGAGAAAGTATTCTTTAAGTGCTTGTTCTTTAATTTTTTCAGCCATAAGGCGTGCTTAATAATTCTGTTGAATCAATTTTTATACATGATAAGCTATATGTTGCCAAGAAATATGAAGCAAAATGGAAATGTGTTGTCCAATTAGTAATTTCTAGATAAACTATAAGAACATATTGTTATTATATGAAGTTTACTTTCGTAATGAAATATTTTTGAAACATCTAATTCACTCAGTATAATATCTAATGAAATATTTTATTGATATAGGTTTAGGATATGTATTACTTAAAATTTTCATCATTGTAAAATGTATTTTAAGATAACTTGCACATCCTGGTTTTAAAATGCTCTAAAATTCTGTCCACTTAAAAATTGCTAAAGAGCAAAATACATTTCTCAGATATATTTTTATGCTCCAAGTAATGTTTTATCATTACGACTCCTTCAGATTTATTACAAAACTTTTTGTCAGTTCAATAATACAGTGGGTTCCATGTATTAGAATCAGGTCGAGAAACCATTATTTGATCCAATTAAACGGCTGATTCACTAATCCGGAGGTTGTGTATTTTAGTTATGGTAAATAAGCAAATGTTAAAATATAGCTCACATCTATTTCATAATTATAATTTCATGGTTGTGTTAATATTTGAGATATAAGAAAGTTTATAACAAATAAAATTTTAAACACGAATTTCACTTTTCGTGTTATTTTAACAATGGATATCCAAAGTCATTTGAGTAATGCTCTCCTTAAGATAAGAAATTGAATCATCTTCCATCCTGTATAAGCAGCTGGACTTTGCCCATTCTCTCAATTCTAGGTTTTTTCTAAGGACAGCTAAAGCACATCTGACTTCTTCAGTAGTAGGTGCCAGTAAAAAGTCAACTTCTTCTTTATCAGCACTGGAATTGTAATCTAGACCAGTGTTTCTCAACTGGTGGAATGCGTTCCACTGGTGGGACTTGAAAGCCGTCTAGGTGAGACCACAGCCAGCTGAAGACATTTTGGCAGCCCAATCAGTTAGACTTTCTGGCACCTTCTCTTTTATATATTTAACAGTTTCAGGCAAAATTTGATGGAATTTATTCATATTGTCGAAATAAAAAAGATTTGCTTGGTAATTCCACAAAAATTAATTTTTTTAAATAAATAAATTTTTGTGGAATTACCAAGTAAATCTTTTTTATTTCGACCTTCTCCTTCGTGTCTACCAATTATTAATGTACTTCTTATATGCTTATAAACATAGAAATACATTTATTAGAAAAGGTGAGATTTTTCTTTATATCATGGTGGGGCTTATAATTTTGGAACAAGGAATTCCCGTTCCCTGGGAATTTACTCGATATTTCTTATTCTCGTTTCCCAGGAATTGTTCGTTTGAACTATAATAACTGAGTTATTATGAGTTTGAGATTAAACAAAGAAAGTGGAGATGAAGACATTTCTCTGTGTGTAGATGAATTAGAATATGAAATTTCTGAAAGTTTGAAAAGTGCTCTCCCAATAAACAAGTCGTACAGTAAATTAGTCAAAGAATTTAATTTGTATGGAAAAATTAGGAAAGTAACACCAACTTTATTGCTGTTATTTAATGCACTAAAAAGTATAAAACCTACTTCCACTGAAAGTAAACGAGTGTTTTCCACAGCAAGCAATTTTGTGACCCGAAGAAGAGCTAATTTGAGTAGCAAGTCAGTTGATGCCTTATGCTTTTTAAAATGTTTTTTCAATAAACAATTGTCATTTATTCTGAGATACAGAATTTATTGTTATAATAAGATGTATGTTAAGTGAAGAAATGGACCTTTGTAAAGCTTCTAATTGCTTTGAATTTTGTTGTATTTTAGTTTTATATATTGTTTGTATGTATTTAAAAAAGTTGCATATTTCTTTAATGTACATAATATATTTCACTCATAAATGTTAGCATTAAATTTCTTAACAGGATTAAATTTAAATTGATATGTGCATATTGCAAAAGTATTTTTGTTTTAAACTGTAATTAATGTATTTTGTAAAAATGTTTTTAAAAATCTATGACTTTTTATGTACTGGTTATTATATTTAAAATATCTACCAGCCTCGTTTTTCTATGCTGTTCAGATAATATCGTGTAATCTTTTTCACTAATATGCTCAATTGAGTGTTCTCATCAATGATATTCTTAAACCGAGTTCCTAGATTTATAAGGGTTATGTATCTTGCCTCTTATTGAGTTTATATGTTTAATACCTATACTTGTTTCATATGTCATTGTGATCCAATAAAGACCTATGTATTTAATTTGATCAATAAAAAATGTTTAAATGAAAAATGCTGTATTAAATATAAAAAATGCTAAATCACTGCTATTTCCGGGTTCCCTGGGATATTTGAAAATCTAATTCCTGTTTCCCAGGAAAAAAATTATCCCTGAAAACCAAAAACTCTAGTGGGTTCTTGAAAAGGTGATAGGTGGGACGTGAGGCAAAAGGTTGAGAACCATTGATCTAGACTGTCAACTACGTCATATTCTATCAATAGGAGCTACAATGATGTCGTGATCTACTGAATTCCATCTACTGAACTCTTCCTTAACTTCCTCCTCTTCGGTTATCTTTTCTGCTTGATGTGAAGAAAATCCACTTTCTGAAGCATTAGCAACCGTATGTATACTATCATTCATGTCCATGTGATTCGATAAACCGAAATAAGTGATTCCAATAAGGAGAGATTTTTGAAAACGTCAGATACAAAATGGTTTTGATTCAATAAAGCGGCTGATTCAATTAACCACTGATTCTAATAAGCAGTGCCCACTGTAGTATAAATACTATCTATTAATATATAATTATTTTCAAATGAAATAGCTGTAGATTTTTTTAGCATCAGTCAATCTAGTACCAACTGATAGCAAAAATTTAACTCAATTTTTGTGAATTATTCTAGTGTTTATTGTCATGTAATGCTTTAGTGTTTGCTGAACTTTTGCCTAATGGTGGTGATTATTTTTTAAACAAAATGTTTATAATAAAATCACATTTTGGTTACATAGGACCAGGGGCAATGCTATGTACATCTGGCTAGATCACAAGATTTTTCAAGATAATAATTTATAGGTCCAACTCTGAAGCCTAACTCAGGAAAAGGCTATGCCTTTTATAATTTGATTACCATGTAGCATAAAAATTATGGTTCATTTACATTTAATATAAAAGTAGTATTTTCCTAGTCCAGTGATAGAAAAACATTTTTCAGCTTATCTGTCTAAACTGAAATTACTTCCAAAAATGTTTTACCAGAACCATACTTCGCATGTGCATTAGCAATTGGCCCTAAATTCTTGGGCCCCTCTCTCTTCGATGCTGTTGCAGCCCCTATGCAATGCCATAGGACCCTTTATAATGTAGCAGTCCATAAATGAGGACAAATTGCTTTAACCTGGCAGACCTCATAAATTAACACCACTGAAGCCACTGAGTCTGCAGGATCAGGTTGTTCTAATTTAATTATGTGATAAAATGAAAATTAATAACTTTTAAACAGATTTAGGGACAATTTTATTGCATAACAATAAATTTATAATTCTTTGCTGATGAATACTCATATCTGAAAAAATCAGTGCCCACGGTAATTACTGAAGTATAAATAGCCAAATATATATTTCTACAAATCAGCTTGTGTGCAAGTCTCTCATTTGCTGCCCTTTTGAGTCGTTCTTTACAAAAATAAAATATCACCTTATTTTTTAATAAATTTCTGTAGCCAATAAATATGAAAGAATATATGGCATATTATGATACAATCTGCATTGCTGTTAAAAACACTGTATGTCTGATGATAAATCGGCACCCTTGTTGTTTGGCCATCCGTATGCATAGCACAAACTTTAATGAATGCAGGCTCTGATATGAAGAAAAAGGGCATAAGGATTCTACACATGCAGCAATTGAGCTTAGGCTGTTAGAATAAACTGAAGTACACTAGTTTGGGGAAAGGTCTTAAGTTTGATACCAATGCAAATGTTGACCTATTGTGTGAAAAGACTTTATACTTAGGTTTTTATTGCACTGTATTCTGATTGTTTTCTATTCTTAATAACTTACATCATACATAGAAAGCAAAATCACTCATTTTCATAAAAAGATCTAAAAATTGTCCAAATTATTAACAATGTGGTAGACAGCAGCTCATTAACTGTCCATTAATATTATGACAAAAAATATTTTTAAGTTTTCAGTTTATCACATTTTCCTGAAATTCTTCTGAATAGGAATCAAATAATCTCACTAGAAGCTGGAGATAAAAAAATTAACGATTTTTAAAAATACACACAGCATGATAAATTCTATTACCCCAAATAAAAATACCGATGTAATTCGAGGATTCATACTTATCTCTTGTTTAAGCATTACCATTAAAGTAAGACCGAAGTTTAGTTTAGGGCAATCATATTTCAAGAGATGGTATTTTTTCGGAGTAAATGATGTGTTATAAGAATATTTAAATAACTATGAATGTACAACTGCTTACACCAACTTAACAACCAGATTTCAAGATCCCCTTATTAATAGGGGCATCAACAAAAGAAGGTTAATTCATTTTATAGGTGTAATATACCAGAAGGTTAATAGCAGGTAATGTTCATTTTGTGGCAATAAAATACACATCCAAATTTGCAACTAAAATATTTTTTCAACATAATACAGTACCATCACAGTATATTGAAACATAAATTAAAGAGGTTATGTAGTGGAATTCCTTTGAGATCCATATCTGACTTAATTTTTTATTCCTGAAATATCTACATCAGGGCTTTTCAGCTTTTTTATGCTTACGTACCCCTTCAAGAATATTTTTAATGGTTATGTACTCTCTACTGCATTTAAACTTGATAAATTAATGAATAACATGTTAAAATTGGTAACTGTTATTTATAATTCATAGTTTTTGGTGCATTTTTTATAAAGTTATTCTTGGTGACAACATCACAAGCTTTAACACCAAAGTCATAGGTGACAGATAAAGTACAAAAAAAATTATAACCTTTAATACTTTTGCGCATTCCTTTATAAAACTGTAGGTACCCGTTTGAAAAACCCTGCCCAACATCAAAAGTTCATCTTGACAAGTTTTGCTATGAACACTTACTCAGAGAGAGAAGCTAATATCTATATTACATGCTCGGCAAAGTTGTAATATTTTGCTATTTCCATACATGTAACACACATAAATTTTGCAATTTTTCCGACACAAAAGGAAATGTGTATGTATTCCACTCATGTGACAAACTTAGTCATGATGATTTCTTCCATTTGAATTTAATGAATTAGGTAAAAACCTAAATTGTGGTTTATGCCAGCAAATTATGATAATGAATTGGTACCTAAAAAGATGTCAAAGTGCAATGTAAGGACATATTTAATTTATTATATTTAAATAAAAATTCATATGGTACAATTAAACCACATTTTTTCTCAAGAGATGCAAAAAAAATATTTACACATTTAATTGCTCTCTTGTGGTTATCCTTCTTTGGTCATCAGGATAAGGACGAATCAAAATACCCTGTCTCACAGTTTACAAAATTCAATTTTTTAGAATTTTATATGATAAACAAGGTGGTTACATATTAATAATTTACTCATGGCATGAAAAATTGTTGAAAGTGTCGTGAATAATTTTTTTGGGCATTTAGCTATTGCAAATTTATGTAGAGAATAGTTACAGTAATAATAATTGTAACAAAGCAGGGCTATTGCTGAAAGTGCTTGAGAGGGGACAGTTTTCTAGGGGTGGTATCACACCATTTCCACAGCCAATTTACACTACTTTATGGCGATCTGGAATCATATTTTGTCTTCTCATCTCAGGGTGAAAAGTTCTGCTCTGAATTATCTCTTGCTATAATATGAAAACTAAATAAAATTCACACAGTCAATATGTAAATAATCAAGCAAATACAGTTAATATGATTTTATATAAAGTCACAGTAGGAATTGCATGATAGAATTCATATGGAAAAATAATTCCTGACACCCTTTGACTACATCAATTCTTCTGCATGTCAGGCCTCAGGTTTTTTTTCTTTTTGTATTTCTTCCTCTGTACATGGATTGTTCTGCTCAGTTTCTGAGCTTCGTTTTCTCTTTTGGTTTTTCCTATTAGACGGTTGGTATAGTCTCTCCGATACTCCAGGTTCTATTTGGGGCTGCGTTTTGTCTTCCTCAACATATGCAGCCAGATTCTTACTTCTTGGTTCATATGCCCGTTGCTTACCTTTCTTGAAAGCTGTCTTTTTCTTTACTGGTTGTGCATCTCCTTGCCCACAGAAGGCACTCAAATCCCCTGGGGCTTGGTAACTAAAAATAAAGTATAAAAATAAGCCCTTGCACTCTGCTCCATTTAAATAAGATGAAACCTCATCACAGCAGTTCCTAACCTTTTTTTGTTGTGATCATTAACTGACTGCCACTAGGACTTCACGACCTGTACTTCTAATATAACGAAGATTAGATAGGCCAGAGAGAAAACAGTAAGCCCCTGCCGGCAACAGTACTCCTGTATTGCTACTGCACCACAAATATCATCCGAAAATCTCCAAAAATTGTTTCAATACGATTTTTTCACAATTTTTATACATTTCTTATGCATTAGGATTGAGCCAATGATAGACTTTAACAATTGCAGTTGCCATGGCAATGAATTGAATATATGCATAAAAACAACGCAAAGGTAATCATAAAACGTCATTTTTAGCCTATTTCGAATGAGATTTGAATGTATACAATATGGAAATTCATTTCTACAGTTTTCTTGGCATAACTGTGAAAATCCCATATCGATATCTCATTTTAAAGAAACTGTAAGATGCTAAAGAAAAAAAGGCTTGCTCGCTTCGTTTCAGCTCTACCCATGTTACTCAAATGGAAGAAAGATATGATCTTAGAGTTAAACCCAGGATTACTATGTACACGGCCAGCAGTTTCAAAATGAGAAGCTGAAAAGCCAAGTGATTCCTGAAAATTTGATCACTGAAAAGCTTTTTAGTTATAGGTGGTTTTTCTTATTCTCCCATCTAACTCCATAGAGTATTGCTGACAGACTTACAGAGAAACTTGTGCTTTTATTATAGAGGATACAAAATGACTGTCGGAACTGTTATCTTCTGATGACCTTTCGTGATACTACCCAAGACCTTCAGGATCCTGATTTGAGTAACGACCTGAGGTTGGGGACCACTGCCTCATCATAACTAAAATTCAATTAAACCTATAACATATTTTAAACAAATAAATCTTCCATTTATCCCTAAACTTGTATGGTTAGATGATAAGATAAAATAAAAACATCTTAGGGATACACCAGCATAAAAATCTGCTTGGCTACATTAAGTATATTTCACTATTATGCATGCAACTTTACATTAATTGATATTTTTATCATGTTACTTCTTTACTAAACACTATACAGACTATTTGCAATTTTGAATACAGTACGAGTTTCAAATTTTTTGGCAATTAAATGCAGAAATACCAATTTTCTAAGAAAAGCTGCTCAACATCATGGTAAATGAAAATATTTAACAATGAAAAAGATAACTTTGTAATCTCCACAAATAATTTGATTTCACAATCACTTTTGCTATACAACTAGCACCATCATGTTAGATCAGGGGTGGGCAAACTGTGGCCTGCGGGCCATATGTGGCCCTCGAGAGCATTAAATGTGGCCCATGAAGCTTTGCTGAAAAAGCAATCTGTAAAATTTAACACAATTTTATATTATTTTTGGTAAAATTATGACAATAAAACCTTTAGTTTTGAAAATTTAGCCCTACAATCCTTGTTTGTGCTTGTTTTTCACTTATGTATGATGCCTAAGAATCTAAGCAATTTCCTATTTAAACTCTAAATCTGGCCCGCCTAAGCATTGGCATCTTTCAATGTGGCCCGCTAAAGAATTCGCAAACACCGATGCGGCCCGCCATGCAGAAAAGTTTGCCCACCCCTGCGTTAGATGTATAGCAAAATTAATTGTGAAATAAAATTATTTGTGGAAGCTACAAAGTTTTCTTTTTCACAGTTAAAAATATTAACTTGGTATAATTTGAATGATTGCAATGAAAATATATTACATTCGGGTATCCTTGAGCCATGATTTCATGTGGCATTCTGTATGGTTTCTTGAATTGCAACAACATAAAACCCAGAAATATTAACTAGATGATTTTGGGTTCTTGGGCAACAGCAAAAGTGTGATGCATTTGATAGTTTCCATTCCATTAAAGGTACCTTATTTTTATTGATAATTACATAATTGTTTTGACGTTCATAGAAATACTATTATCTATTAACAATCAAATACAAACAGAAGTGAAGTATTAATGAGAAAGTATTTTTAAATGTTTTATGAAAATTTTACAATGGTATATTTATGTGAAAGTAGATTTAATTCATTTTTCAAAATTCTTACTCGAATTATTTTCCCCGGAAAATGCAAACAGACTAGCATGTACATTACAAAATATTCTATATTTCCAATACAAAATTAATAATAATCCATAATTCAAATAGAATTATTTAATAAATTTAATGGTGAACAAGCGTGTTTACCTCATAATATTATTTTACTTGAAGATAAAGGATATAATTATAAACACATTTTGTTATGACAATCAAACGTACTTAATTTAAAAGTAAAGGGAAGTGATTTTTTTGTGGTTTACGCTCCAGGTAAGAAGATAATTAAATTAACCATAAAACACTCGAAAATTACTCACAGTAATGCTTAATGGGATGCTAGTTGTACCAACACGTCCCTCATACATCTTAATATTAACCCACGTTTTCCATTTTTGTTTTCCCTGAACAGTTAGAAAAAATGTACAAGGAAAATATACTTACCCAAGTGCATTGCTATCTAAAGGATCTTTCGAAAGCAAAATATGGATTGTAGGAACTTCTCTTTCTACAATCAATTCGTCTAGTCCTTCAGTAATTGGCTGCCAGACTTCGTCGAACCTATTCTTTTAAGTATTTTCTTTTAGCAACGTAAACGTTCCATAAAAGGCAAATTTAATGATACATTTTCGGAATAATACATACTTGCGGAAACATACTCTAGTTATTTGGTGCAAATTCTTGAACTTTCTCTTCATTATTTCCGCACAAGAGATTGCTTTGATCATGGCAGGTCCAGATCCAGTCCACAGGACAACTCTCTCATCCTTGAAAGAATTAGTTGCCAATCCTAATAAATTTCTCAATTTGCTGCCTGGCTTTACTTTCATCCATAAGAATGTTTCTGGAAGACAGTCAATGGGAACACGTTCCCTTTCCAAGGGTTCCTCAACATGTTTCCCTTTGGTGTAATTTTCCACTGTAAAGAGAACAATTGTTCTTTATACACTTTACGCATGCATACTTTATTCTTGCTCGAGTGTGTCAGATATATTATGTATAGGTTCATTACTAAGGCGTGTTGAGCCAATTTTGAATTCGTATGACCACGTCGTATACATTCACAATTCCGCCATTTTTAATTTTAAAAACTTGAGAAACGATATGCCCACCGTATTCCGCTTAAAAATGTACCTCGAGCGACGAATATGTTTAGTATACGGTAAAAAATTCGTAGTTTGTTTGTGATCATTTGTCAGCGGGGAAATACTACCTCACCTCATTTTCTGGTTTAAGGCAAAGACAGCCTCTAACAAGTCAAAATTTATTGACTAAACTAAACTACTAATAAATGCTCTGTTGTTCTTTAAATAATGCCATGCCCGTTAGGGTGGAGTGAACTTACACAGCAAAAAAGTTTTTCTTGATTTTCGAAACGGAATAGTTATTAAAAGCTGCCTTGCTACTCAACTAAGAAATGTGCGAAGTATGGGTTTTCTAGATTTAAGTTTCGAGGTACCCCGAAGGCCTCAATTTTAGCCATTTTCGACTTTTTTCGGTTTTCCGTTTTTTTTTATATTTTAGAAAATGAAACTGGAATGGTCATAAAAGCGCGTTTTAGAACTCAACTAGAGAGTACGTAATGTATGGCTGCCCTAGAGTTTCGAGGTGCTCCAAAGTCCCCGAAATTCTAAAATTTGACTAAAAAATGTCATTTGCGCTTACACAGATTTTTCTTAATCAAAGGAATTATTTTTGTGGTTTACACTGGTGCTCGTTAAAAAAAGACTCAGGTGTGATCAGGGCCGGCTCAACAATACAAGCAGACCAAGCGACCACTTGGGGCGCTGAATTTTAGGGGCGCCAAATTTTCCTGACAAAAATTTTCGGAAAATACCTTAATTTACTTTTTAGGCGCGTTTCGCTTCCAGCGTGAGCGCCTATTATCGTCGGTCTGTCCGTCCGTCCGCATGTTCGTTCTCCTCTTCTACCCAACGGATTTTTATGTAATTTGATATTAAGGACTTACAATCAAAGATAATAAGAAAATCGCACAAATGAATCATGTAAGCCAAACAAAGGTACCACTTTACTGGTGATAAAAAATAAACTTTTCGTCATATCTCGTAAAGTATTGCTTATATCAAAATATTTTTCAAATAAAACTTGTAGAACTAATAAATTAGAATGTTTCTTTTCCTATACATTTTTATCGTAGGAGTAGCTGTTATCCATAAAATCGAACAAGAATGTCTTAAATGGAGTTGAATTTAGAAAATTTCTTGCATGGTTACTTCTTCATTGTTGTTAACATAAACAATCTCACAAACAAGCGTTTAATCTCCTTACGTGTGCATGCACTATATTTAAATAGGAAGAAAATGGATTATTTATGATGAAGAAAAGAACTTTAAACGCAATTGTACATGTATATAGTTTCTTTCTAATACTCCATTGCACGAAACGCGCCCATTTGTGATACGTTGTAAACTTTCCTAACTTGTTCCATTTGGTTTTCCATCGATGTTTAGTGTTTGCAGCTGGCGAACAAATGTGAAAATGTTACTTCAAATGAATGTTTAGGGGCAGCTCTACTTCAAATAGTAAAATAGTATTTCCGAAAGCGGCTTCCGAGAATACTACCGAATACAGATGGCTGGATGTGGTTTTTCCAACATTTTTATTGATGTGTTACATGCCGGGGATCTTTGCCGACCAGATGAAAGCAGTTCTCACCGCCCCTAATATTTCTAGCTGATTCACTCCGTGAATTGCCGCCCCCGAGGGTTTCTGTCCGGGTACAATGCATCCCTTTCACCGAAGGCCTGATGAGAGAAGAATTCTCTTAGGTTGGAGGGGAGGGGGGAAGAAAGGTCATGCCTCGGCATCGGCCCCACCTTACTAGACTGCTGCAGTATCAGATGTTGGCCAGCGGGAGACATTTGCAAGGGTGCCCAAGAGCAAGGAAATCTTTAGAAAGTCCGAGGAGAATGCTGGATATCCCAAGACCCTCCCTCCTGCGGTTCCTCTTTGTTTCCACGTGCATTCATTCAGGCACATTCAAAATTCTCGGTTGTTTGGTTGCGGCTCTTGTTTGAGGAAGAAATACGTCTTTTGGGTTTCTTTTACAGCTTCTTAGTAATTGCTACGCTGCATTAGGGTGTGTGAGGACGGGGTACATATTCCCGCACCACTGTTTTCAACCCCTTCTCCTTCAACATTTCCTCCTGCCTCGCATTTTGCATTGGTGACATCGAAAAAGTAGTTGTTGTCAACATTTGTTACAATACGCCCATCGTTGTGGAAACGTCAGTCGAGTGGTGTGCGTCTTTCAGCGTTTGAAGAATCTATTATCAAGTTATAGCAGGTTAGTTTTCCTTTGGCATAATTGATGTTTTTGTCTTTGCTCAAGAAGAGACGTCAATATTTAGTGTAAATATTATTTTTCCCATTGATAAAAGCGAGTGTTTCACCCTGAGGTTTGAGCTATACCTAGTTTACGATCAACGACAATTTTCTAAACCAGGAAGTTAGTATATACATATTTTTATTCGATCTTTTTATATACCGTATTTAATCGATTATAAGCCAACCCCTACTTTCCAAGATCACTTCCAAGATAAGGCTTGATTCCATTCGTTTCGTCACTTATTTTCCCCTGCATCCTTCCTTCGCAGTATTCACGGACTCTCAAAAGTGCATTTTGCAATAAAGAATCAATTTTATCCTTTCTATTTCATTCAAAGAGCAATTTGTACCATTGTCTTTAGATAAGTTCGTCACTGCTTTTATTCATGCGTTTTGCAACACGAGCTTGTCTATGAATAAGGCATTGTGTCGATGTTGAATTTTTCGATGCCTTCTTTATGAAACTTATTGCACCAGAAAATTTGATAACCATTGATTGAGCCCCATCTGTGCATATGTATATCGATGGAATAGTTCCAATCAATCTCATTGAAATAAGTATCGCACAATTTATAATTTCTTTGTGACATTTCAAATTTATTTTTCTGTGATTAAAACCTTGTTTTTACTTTCACCATACGTAGTAATGGGAAAGTATTGTGATCACGAAACAAATCGACTTCGAGATTTCAACGGAAATACACGTTTTGAGGTCCCTAGAACACGTTTAGACTATTTTCGGAATGATGTCCGTGTGTGGATATATGTGATTGTGGCCGCTCTAACTCAAAAAGTACTTGCCATATCGTTACCAAACTTCATATATAACACTTTAACATGAGCACAAAGAACTGATTAGTTTTTGGACAATACCGGTTTAACGAAAGTCGAGGTTTATTCGAAACCTGATTCGGTTTTTGCGATATTTCTCCATTAAAACCATTATTTTATATACAATTCTATACAAGGGTTATAGATAATGTAATTTCCTACAACTTTCATTTGAAACAATTTTCCATATCAGTTATTGTTTAGGAATTATTTATAAAAAATCGGTTTTTTCGGTTTCTGTCAAATATCTCCTTAAAAACGTCATTATTCGTAATCTTCGTGAGGACCAAAGTTGTAGAGAATAATATTTCTTCCAAGTTTTGTTTGAAATAATTTTTTGCAGAACCATCCATTTCGGAGATATTTAACTTTTTCCTAATTTCCAGTATACAGCGCCACCACCATGTAGCGGTGAATTCTCTAAACATTCAAAATATACCTAATTTACGGCAATAAGGACGACTGTATTCTTTTACGACATGAAATAATAATTTTGCCTCACAATTCTATTCATAATAATTCAAATATTTATACCCCAAATATGGTGAAAGTCATGTGTTGGCCACATCAGATTTTTTTATTAAACTGTTTAATCATAAAAATACACAAAACTTCAAAATAATTATATTCTAATATACTACTAAACTACCGAATTTTAATGTAAAATTTATGTATCGATAGGGTGCCATAATTGAAATCCGCCTGGGGCACCAAAATGTCTTGAGTCAGCCCTGGGTGTGATGCAGAATTATTATTTATTTACGAATGAAGAACAAAGTATTTTAAACCAGAAACCCTATCAAAAACAATATTGCATTGGAAAAAAATGTAACGAAGTACAATATGAAAGGAACATGTTATAGCGAATAATCACGTTTGTTTCGAACGAAGGCATGCTCTTGCAAGATAGAAGCCTTCTGATGAAACCATCCCTTGCTTCTTGTCCGCAGACAGCTTCGGACGCCTCCGTCACCATTTTGATAAAACGTTCCACTGCTTGCGTATGGCATGGGAACAGTGGAACTGTCCAGGTTCAGTTGACCTGGGTCCCTGTTCGCCAAATCTGGGGAACATTTTCCCGTCGCGGTAGCTGTCATTATATCAAGTAGATATTTTTGATCTGTGCTGAGATCAGCGTCATCCGTTGCCGCAGGCAACGTAGTAGGAATCATCTCGAAGTCCACAACGGGAAGCTTTTCAGGATTGTAATTGCTTCCCTATTGGACCTGAGAAGGAATGGGGGCCTGTAGTCTGACCATCTAAATGCTGCACCAAATGACGTAAGGGGAGCTCATTCGCATGGAGCTGACAGATAAACTATTGCAAGGATTTCTTTAACTCTACTTCCAAAAGGTGTATGACGCCCCTCTTTGACCCGCTGTTGACAACAGTGCCGTCGTTAAATATTTTATAATACTAATTTTGATGTTTTCGGCTGATCCTGAATCGCATGTTACATGGCCGAAATAAATATTTCCAGGTTCTGATACGAGAACATAGTGTTCCTTGACCTCAAACTTTCGATGGTACTTGAGCCCTTTCTTTTCCATTGACATCGTTTTGTCTTTTCTACCATCGAAGTACAGTCCAAGCAATGGCTCCATTTCATCTTCTTGTTTCAACTGGGACCGCATTTTGATTCTTTCGCGCCGTATTTTTGAAAGGTCCACAACGAAGCTTTTATCCTCAGGCCTGATTATTCCTACATCTTGCAGTACAGCAGAGGTTATAATTGCAGCAGATCTATCAGATACTCCAGTAAGGTCACAGGCAAGAGCTAGAGATGGTAGATTTAATCGCATTTGTTTCGCTGCTGGTTCTGGAATTTCAGCTTCCAGTGGCAGTGGTTATTCTGGTGGGCCTGGATTTATAATTTCTTTTTCTGTTTCAGTCAGCTGAGAGGAAGGGTCTGGTTGTGGCGATTCTACTGCCATCTTCTCCTCTTCGGCTGGAGTGAGCTCATGGGAACAAGAAGGTTGCTGTGAATCCGCGACGAGCTGAGCACGGGCACTATCTCTTGCTTTTCTCTCTTCCTTTTCTTTCTTGATCATGACTAAATCGATGGACCCAATGATCATATATTTTTCTGTTCTCTGATCAATTAGAAAATCCCTTTCCTGTTTCGGAACTCGGAGACTTTTTTCACTATAGCAGTTCTCAAAACTTTTGCATTTGCAGCTGCAAATACCAAATAGCTTCTTTGAATTGCCTAATTTTTGTACACTTTTATTGATTTTCACTTGGATCTTGTTTGTCACCAACATTTAGGGTTGCCAACTCACTTCTTTCCAGATTGAAAATTTTCAAAACAAATCGAATTTTGGCTATATATGTATAAGATAATTTTTATAAAAAGACTAAAAAGTATAAAATAAAACAAAAAAAATTTTTAGGGAGTACACTTTTATGTGAATTAAAATGCATTCAAAAGCAAAAAATAATTTTTTTTCTAGATAAATATTGTTATTGAAAAATTTGTATGCTTCATAAAAGTGGATGGCTTTTTTTTATCAACCAACTAATTTCTTCTATTATACCAGTATCATTTCCCACATCCACTTTTATGAAGCATACAGATTTTTCAATAACAATATTTATCTAGAGAGAAAATTATTTTTTGCTTTTGAGTGCATTTTAATTCACATAAAAGTGTATTCCCTAAAAAATTTTTTAAAATTTTTTTCTTTGTAATTTTCATTCTCCTGGCATTCCTTATAAGGCTTCAATAAGTTTCTGTATTTATCATGGTAGGCGCAAATGAGCTGTATAATTTGTTTATGAATGACAGTCAGGATAGATGCTTTTATCCAAATTTCCTCAAATCTGATCGCAACCCTTTCTGAAATTTCTCCTTCCATGTGATTTTTAAAATTATGGAGATCGAAGATTACCTCGAAATCATGAAAGACCATTGGTAGCAACCTAAGGAAGCTTGTCAAGGTAATGACCAAATACCTGGGAAAAGAACGGATTGTTCCTCTGGTATAATATCAAAGTTCATATATATATTAATTGAGTAAGGCTAGGCCTGTGTCAGTCACAACTCAAAGCGAAGCTTCCCCTCCACTTTCACTTAGCCACGCTTGGGGTGCAAGGGGGGCATGTGGATACCTGGAATCAGGGCCCAGGAGAGAAATTCCAGGCCCCGGTGCCTTTTCTGCTCCCGGTCCCCTTTAAGGTACATATTGTGATTCATTTTCACGGGAAACTTTTGCCTGAGAGTGGGCCCTCCTTATGCCCGGGCCTCGGTTATTTGCAATGGCTGACCCTCCCCTCTCCTGGGCCCTGCCTGGAATAGGGCTTCGAGCCTCAGTGCGTGGCCGTGGCAACGCAGGGTAGAAGGCATCCTGGGCACACGGGTTGGACAGCAGAGGGCCTTCTTACCATAATACTGCAACGGAGCTCCACTTTTGGAGCTGTACGGGCGGCTAGTCCTTTATATAATTTTACGTGAACATCAGTCCCCATTTGTATCTCGAGAACCATTCGTCATAGACATACGAGGTGCTACTCAAAAGTCCCCGAAAGTTTAACATCGTGCGGGAACCGGTTGTAGTACGGACTAGTGGCGCTCGGTAGCACTGCATGAATCCTTTGTGAACCAGTGTGCGAGTGGCTTCATGCACGCATTCTTTTGTTCTACGTGTTTTTATAACATCATGTTTGTGTCGTTTTGCGATTTTTTTTTCATTGAAATGGTGGATGTGAAGGAGCAGGATGTGTGCATCAAGTTTTGCTTCTAACTTGGCAAGAGTGCAGCGGAAACTCACAAAATGCTTAAACAAGCATTTGGTGATGACGCTTTGGGTCAGACACAAACCTACGACTGCTTTAACCGGATTAAAAATGGCCGAACGTCAGTTGATGATGACACGTTCTGGACGACCTTCAACCGGCACAATGCCGGAAAATGTTGAAAAAGTGCATGAGGCTATCCTCGAGGACCGTAGGCAAACGATCCATGACGTTTGCAACATTGTTCGATAGTCATACGGGACATGCCAGCACATTTTGTCGGATGAACTCAACATAAGGTGGATTGCTGCGAAATTCGTGCCAAGGCTACTGTCTGATGACCAGAAGCAACATCGGCTGGAAGTTTGCATGGAACCTCAGGAGCAGGTCAGAAATGATCCAGACTTCCTTTCTAAGATCGTAACTGGTGACGAAAGTTGGGTTTATGGGTATGGCCCTGAAACAAAACAGCAATCGTCCCAGTGGAAGAGTTCATCTTCATCCCGACCGAAGAAAGCACGGCAAGTCAAAAGCAATGTTAAGTCAATGCTGATCTGCTTTTTCGACATTGACGGGATTATCCACAAGGAATTCGTCCCTTCAGGTCAGACCATCAATGCGAAGTTCTACTGTGATGTCCTGAGGCGGCTTAGGGAGGACATGAGGTGAAAGGGACCAGAGAAATGGCGCAGGAATAACTGGGTGCTCCATCACGACAATGCACCCGTGCACACCGCTCTGGCTGTGCAGCAGTTTTTGGCCTCCAAAAACATGGCGGCCGTCCCTTACCCCCCTTACTCACCTGATTTAGCCCGTGACTTCTTCCTCTTCCCCAAGATGAAAATCAAGTTGAAGGGGCAAAGATTTGACACTGTGGAGGAGATCCAGGCCGAATCACAGGAGGTGCTGAAGACGCTGACACAAAAGGACTTCCAGGACAGCTTCCAATCGTGGCAGAAACGTTGGGATCGTTGTGTACGCTCACAAGGGGACTAATTTGAAGGGGACGGTGGCGATTAGGACTTTGGACAAGTCTACCTTTTTTTTTTCAGATACATTTCGGGAACTTTTGGGTAGCACCTCGTATGTGGTAAACTGCGTTTTGTTTCTAGTAGCTAGAAGGTTCCTGGAAAACTATTTTCATTTTTATAAAGCCCCGGGTTCGAATCTTAGGAATCATTTATATTTTCCATAAGATAACACGTAAAACTCAACTTTTCGGCATGCAGGCTGTCATTCATTTGCTCATATAAGTTCGAAATATTGGCATATGAGCTTTGGACCTGGATCATTTTAAAGAAAAATGATCAAGGATTATCATCTTATTCATTTCGTCTTTTTTCGTTTATGATTCGAAATCGCCCGCATTTTTAGTTTAATGCACATAATTTGCCATTTATCGCTAAATATCGTGATGATGAGCGTTGTCGTGTTAAAAGTCCTATTGTTGTAAAATCGTATATAGCTTACGAGCGTAAATTAACATCTTTTACAAGCCGTTTAAACGAAGATAGGGTAAAGGGAAAAGGAGAGAGGGGGGAAAGAGATGTGAGAGACAAAGAGGGGAACAGGGATAGGGAGGGAGGAGAGAGAGGAGAAGAGTTATGTAAGAATATAGTAAAAGACGTCTAGAATAGTTTTCTATGGGAATATTATTTGCACCATTAATTGATTCGCATTATTATTAATAAATTAATTGAAAAAAATCCGTGCAAACATTGTTCAGGTACAGCTAGTATAAATGAAATCATTTTATTGCACTTTTTTAATGGCAGAAAAATAATTTGGGCCTAGGGGTGGCAAGTTTCCAAATCCACCACTGATCATTGGTATGTATATTGTAGTATGTACACTTGGGTGTGCCAAAAATGAAAAATTTCCGAAAATTCACCGCGACAACCCGTAAAAAGTTTTCTTTTGATGCAAAAACACTCCTTGCAAAATTTGGTGGAAATCCGATTACTTTTAGAGGTTGCTATTTTGTTTCAAAGTTTCGGTTTTTATGTGAGAATACCATTGTCACATATTCCTTCATATCTCGTCACCAATAAGACCTACAGAAAATGTTTGAGAAGGTAAATTGTTAGTTTTGAGGTGTTATATCGATTTTGGCCCATACTGGTTTTGTGGGACGTGTTTTAGATTTTTAGATTGCCTACCTCAAAGGGGCAAACACGTTTTTTCCCAGCTGGAAAGCTTAAACAGTACCATTATTCAATACATGAGTTTTGGATTGGTAAGAAATGAAACTTAATACATGCTTTATGCTGGTTAATGTCAAGAAGTTCAAAAATATAATGCAAAATGTAAGGAAAATTTGTGAAACGTCACATAATACACAAAATATTTTGCTAATTTTCACGACTGTTTAGCATTAGTACACTTTGGAAAGGTCTTCCTGTGCTCTGCTACAGTCTGAAGAAGAGCCTGTTTATCCTCTTCTCCATTTGTAAGAATGGTATTGTACATTTTCATCATACCCACACCTCTTTCTGCGCTGTCGTTCATGACGCGCAAATGCTGCATTTTGAGAAGAGCTTCCTTAAAGCTATCATGTGACTCCCATTCTGTCTGCTCAGTGTCCATAAATGTAGGAGAAATACCAAGGCATTCAAAGAAAACAAGTGATGGCTTGCTGGCAAAATCATGGAACTCCAGACAATACACATCAACATCGCCTTCCCTTACGAAAGCTCTCTTTGGTGGATTTTCCAGGCCATCCCTCTCCCGAAAAGCCTCCACTATCTTCTTTTTCGCTTTGTTTGTCACCATGAGGTCAAACAATGCAAGGGGAACCATTTTAGCACTCAGGTACCATAGATGGTTCGAAAATTTGTCATAAGCTGCCTTCCACAAGCGTGACCGCCCGGCTTCCTTCTTCAATTGTTTCAGCATACGTAGATCATTGTCCGGAGCCCGCACAGCCACAGCAGATGCAAACCAGAACTCGACATACGTGGAAACAATAAAAACAGTTGATGCTCGGAAGACATCTTCTCCTCTTGCAAGATGAAATTCTGCTCTAGAGCAAAATTTTCAGAACATATTGTATATTGCCTTGGCCATCCAACGTGCTCTGTGAAACGCCCAAGGCTGCTTGAAATCATCACTGATTTTTGACCACCCGGTATTCTCCTGACATATCGTCGTCATGTTGGTTGTCTTCCTCACTACTTCCCTCCAATTCCACTTTAAGTTCAGAGCTTCTGCGATGAGAGGCTTCCTTCTCTAATCTTGCTGTCTCTCTTTCTGATCTAGTTAATGATCTCTTCTCCTTCAATGCCAGTTTCACATCTGCTGATCCCATAACACCTCAATCATGCTACCTTTGTGCAAGGAGAAATTCCTGGTCTTTAACAGTCATCAGTGTCAAGGCATTTTCATGAACAATATCAAATATGCAGTCCACATCTTTAGTGAAATCCTCTCTATGAGCTCTCTGAGTTTTAGACTGATTGTTTTGGTTTTTCTTTAGTCCATCGTTTGTGGACTATGAGCAGCTTGTTGCTTGCATGACTCACCGCCTGCTTTGGTATACTGGCCTTATTCCAGAAGTTGACAGCTTCTTCGACAGCATGCGTAGCACTGTGCCTTAGTGTCTCTTTCAGTGTGTTGTGGCGATGGAACAACTGCAATACTTGACGGGTTGATGGAAGCTTACATCCTAATATTTTATCATTCGGCTGGCCTATGGGCCAAACTTTGGTGTCACTCTTCCGCTGCGTATTGAGTGCGACTGCAGAAATGTGCATGAGATACTACTATGCCTGTTTTCAAATGACTTGGCGGATGAGGGGGAGGTAAAAGAGAAAGTAAACGGGGACAAGGCACTGAGCGAACCAATAGGAAAGTAGGAGGAGGAGCCTAGGCATCCGAGAGCTCTTTATCGGGACTCCGTAGTGGTGACATCGTGTCTGAGTGTGCTGTGTTGCCACGTGCTTACGCTGCTGAAATTGTGCAGTTAAAGTTGTTGTTCGTTGAGCTTTTTAGGTACATCTTTTGTTTTTTATCTTTGTTAATTCAATTTCCTTGTTATTCATTCCGTTTGTTAAATCGTTCGTTATAAGTACTTCAGTTACTTCATTTGTTTTTTAGTTACATATTTTGTTTTTTATCTTTGTTAATTCAATTTCCTTGTTTTTCATTCCGTTTTTTACATCGTTCGTTATAAGTTATTCAGTTACTTCGTTATTTGTTTTGTTATTTCGTTTGTTCAGTTATTTTGTTACTGAATATTTTTGTTATTTGCATTGCGTTAACTGCATAACCTGTGCGTAAGCAATGGAGAATCCAAAATTTTCAATTCTTGGAAGTCAAGCCCAGAAAATAGTGCACAACCCTTGGCGTGCCCATTGGAATAATGCTTGTTTAAGAATATCATAAATAATAAAATGCTTTATCAAGAATATAGCGGCAAAATTCATTTGTTTGATTAAGCGCATGTTACGTGTGTGATACAATAATAAAACAAATTTTAATAAATTTCGGTTGATAAAAAAAGCCAACCAACTAATTTATTCTAGTATATTTTTCTAGTCGAACCCGGGACATCGAGGTGAAAAGTCTCGGTGTTTTTAAAGTGTACTCCATACTTTACAGTATTCCAAAAAATTTCAGCTCTCTATTCCATATGGTATACACGGTATGGTGGTTTAAATTCTTTTGCGTGTAATTAAACGAGGAATATTCCGGACGGTCTGGAATCGAACCGAGGGCACCTAAGGAAATCTTATCTTCGAATTATTGTAGTAACCCACCATACCTACGAACGTACCAAATTTCATTTCTGTAACTTATCGGGAAGTGCCACAATGTATAAAAAATGTTTCCATTCGTAAATTCCCTTTAAATGCCCGCCAAACGTTGTGTGTTCTGGTGTCGAGTTGGCAACGTCGAGCTTGAGCTTTCTGCTAGGAGGTACTACCCCCTCCTCCTGGCAGCGAAGAGATACGAGCGGTCCCGAGTGCGGCCGAAATCTCACCCGACAACTCATTTGAAAAAGACCATAGCATGAGGGATATTTCCAGGAAGCAGCAAGAGCAAGCGCTGGGCAGGCACAGACTTGCAGCTCGGACGGACAGAAAGCGGCGGGCGAGGGAGGAGCAGAGGGAGAGGGGTGGGGAAGGGGAGAGGTAGAGGGGTGGGGGAGCGGGCAGCAATATCCCTGCCACACTGAACACGTTAAACAAAATTTTCTGTAGTCTTACAGGTGACGAGATATGAAGGAATACTTGACAATGATATTCTCGCATAAAAATTGAAACTTTGAAACAAAATAGCGACCTCTAAAAGTAATTGGATTTCTACCAAATTCTGCAAGGAGCGTTTTTGCATCAAAAGGAAACTTTTTACGGGTTGTCGTGATCAATTTTCAAATTTTTTTCATTTTTGGCACACCCTAATGTACACAGTGACCTGATGGCACTTTTGAGTACCATAACACTTCTTAAAAATAAAACTTGTTAATTTTTTTTTCTAATAACTCTTATTTACATAAAACACCTCCATTAGCACAAAACATAGTAAAGGAATATAAAGGGTTAAAGAATTCAACTCCATCTAATGACCCGCTTTGCTCACCTCATTAAATTTACTAATTGAAATATATGACATTCCCATTACCTGACTTATATCAATAAATAATGTTTTATTTATAAAAAAAGGCTATTTTGTGGAAAGAGGGATTTTTGCCAGTTAAAATACATCTGGCATTCCCACCATTTTCTGGTCAAAGTTACTAAAATCATTTTACATAAACCATAAGCTGATATCTTTTTATTGAAATTTAAGCTGAAACACATTAACGACATATAGGATACTTCCTTGAGTATTTGTGAAGCATCATTTATTTCTCGTGTCATTAATACATTCTAAAGTCATCCAAATAAATTTATTATTATTTTCTGATTTTAAATCGAGTGATTATTAAAATATATACAAAATAGATTCCTGTAGATTCTATAGATATCTATAAAGAAAAGTGTTGGTATGTATGTTTTTTATAGCTCAGCAACTACAGCACGTAGAAACAAGAGGAAGGTGTTATTTTAATCGGAATAAATAGTTAAGTGGTGTAGTCAGGTTGTTAAACCGATTTGATTGACCTTTCTAATTTTAAAAATATTTTCGTTTTTCATTTTCTCCATTTGAATAACATAGGGATAAGTGCAGCTTATTTTTCATTTGAATTTTAAAATTACTTAGAAACATGGTACGACCTTCAGACTTGGATGGTTCTATGCAGGAAAGAACAAAGCTTATTTTTATTTAACATAAGACAGAGTCCAAAACCTGGTCGAATTAGTGTAAAAATCCGTTTAGAATCAGAAAAATACATGATTTTATCAGTTTTAATTTATTAAATCCGTTGAAATTCAACTGGCACTTCCGCTAGTATTTCAATAAAATACAAAATAAATGGATTTACAAACAGCAGAGTAAATAAAAGCAAAACTAACCAGGCCATAATAAATTTTTAAAATAAAAAAATCTTTTAACTTGCATTACTTCTCTAGCTATAAAACGATAGAGCAAACCAAAAGTGGACGTCAGCTAGTAGCAGTCTTTTAAGTTATAATTCATTGATTCAATAATAACAACTATAGTTTTAAGAATTAGTTATGTGCACCTACTATCAAATTACCATGGACGTGTCCACAGGACACAAAAAGATGGTTCCCAAAATTAAGGATAGAACACCCAAAATTGTGGATGACTATAATTCCCATATGGGAGGGGTTGACAAAGCGATATGCTGAGGTCATTGTATGACAGAAATAAGAAATCAAAAAAGTGGTGGCATAGGTTATTCTTTGCAATGCTTGAAATAATTAATAATAATTGTTAATTCCTATGCAGCCTATTGTGACTTGTATGAGACGACCGCAATTCTGGAATTCAAGAGAAAAGTAAGCCAAGGGCTGCTAACAAAGTCAAGAGTTCAACCAAATAAAAGGTGAAAAGAATCTGTTGACCTTACAGAAAAATTTACTACTGTAAGGAAGAAACAAAAATTTTCAATATCAAATGACATCAGCCTCCAAAATAAAGGTGCTTATTGGCCAGAAGTTGTAATAACTAGACTTATGCAGGTCTAAAAAAAATAGTCACGTCCACATTCAAAGTGTAAATTGTGTAATGTTTTTGTGTTAATGAAAAAATAGTTTCTATGATTAACATCATATAGGTATATATATATATATGTGATGTACGCAGGTGGGGAGGTCCATGGGGTCTGGACCACCCCCTGCGAAAATATCACAGACCTAAAACAAATGAACTGATGAAGTCAAACAGATATACCAAATACAAATATTGCCCCGTTATTAGCCACAATCATGTTGCAGCTTAATTTGTGACACTTTCCCTTGCAGCCGCTCGCTAGCGTGTGGGTCTAGATAGTATTCTAACGTCTTTTGTTTTGATACATGGAAATTATATTATATCTATATAGTGGGTCCTCGACTTATGTACGATGGCCTCGTGATACGATTTTTCGACTTCCGATGAGCCTTCCATGTAGTATCGACATACGATGAAACTGCGACATACGATGGACATTATTGGTTCTTGACCCGTCAATCACGTGTGTCTTTTAAATTGTTCTAACGAATAGCCTCCTTTGTTTCTGTCTTAACGCGTTCGCTGCCGCCTATACAAATACATACAGTGAAAAGAAACAAAGTTGCAAGGGAAACCCACGATGAAAGACATTATATCTGAGGCTACAATGAGGAAAGGTCCTTTTTATGTCCTAAGACTTCTCAGCATGGAAAGACAAAGTAGAAAACCTAAAGCATGGAAAAGTAACGCGACCTCATATCTGAGTGCCGCAGTAGTTAAAAGATATTAAGTTGCAGTGCCAATCCATTGAAATCGAAAAGAGTACATACCGTGACAAAAATGGCACACATGTGCATCAAGCGGCAGCAAACGTGTTAAGATGCTGGTGGATCGGATTTCATACACGTACTTGTTCTCTGTCGATATTTGAAATCGAGAAATATAGCCTTAAATGAAGCAATAAATGCTGCACGTGATCTTATTTCTAATTTAATTAGAATAAAAAACGATGCAACGGAATTTGAAAGCCTTTTCTCAGAATCTGTTGCAATTGCAAATAAATATGATTTTTCAGTTGAGAAACCAAAGTTTCAAGGATGGCCAGGTATCGATTCTCCAGCTGTATCACCTAAAGAATACTATAAAAATTATGTATTTTTACCATTATTAGAAAATTTTCTGACAAGCCTTAAGCAAAAATTTTCCAATCACAGAAAGACAATGGAAAGCTTCAAATATATTTTACCACTGTGGAATTGGAATGACTGCAATATATCAACAATTAATGTTGATAATGTTAAAAATTTATGCGATTTTTATCCGGAGGATATAACATGCAGCAGGCAAGAATTTCTTGCAGAAATAGTACTTTGGCAGAAATATTTAAAACAATTGCCGGTGAATGCAAAAAATTTCATTCATAGAAATTGTTAAATGTTGTAACAAACAAGTATTCCCAAACATTTACAATCTTTTATTTATCCTTGTAACATTTCCAATCATTACTTGTGAAGTTGAAAGAAGTTTTACAACATTAAAACGACTGAAAACTTACTTAAGATTGACTGTCTGTGAAGAGAGATTAAATGGACTGGCTTCGATGTATATACACAGGGAAAATGTGTTGGATGTAGATTTAATAATTAAAGAATTGGCTATGAAGCCTCGAAGAAATAATTTTATGTTATAAATAATACTTGTGCTATTTTTATTCATGTTAATAATCAAATAAAAATGTAATATAATGTAAACGATGTAGAAATATGTGATGTATATTGGGCTAAAAATAAATTAGTTGTAAATACTAGGTATCTGTGTGTTATGACCTGACGGTACTTTAAAGTACCATTTAGCACTTTGATCAATAAAAATATTATTAATTTTTTTGAAATTGTGTTCATTTTATTAAAAAGACACCTTCCTCAGGTACTTATAAAATATTTACAATAAAAAACTTAAATCAAAAGTTTACAGTTAGATATAAAATATTCACAGTAAAAAATTTAAATTTTTTGATCATCATATAGAACTTTTTTATAGTATATGCCTAAAATAATTCTTGAATAAAACTATCACATTAATATTTTAATTTTTATGATTACTACGACGAGACTTCTGAACTGTTAGCAAATCTGAAATAAAAAAATTAAATAGAATTAAGTGAAATCTCAAATGATAAACATCCATTTTAAAAATTTCATATCAATTATATAGTTTAGTTGAGTAAATGAACTATTTTTTAAAAATAAAAATAAATTCTGGATTTATTTCAAATCTTACTTTCCAGACAAGAGCTTCTTAAGGGATATACCAGGCATTAAAAAACAAAACTTCTAGCCCATAATAAAGTACTGAAAGAGCAAACAACCCATATTTTCAAACTATTCTTTTCATGAATTCACACTACAACTATTTAAGAAAACTGAATGTACCTTGATATGGACTTTCCCAGCTAATAAAATCTCCTTGAGGCACTGGAGTTTGACCCTTGGGAGATTGAATCATCCGAGAAGAGGGGGAAGATAGATTTGACCTGCCTAGATAAATGCATATTAGTGAGCATTGTAGTACAGAAATAATAAATTCTAATAAGCCTTTTGGCAAAAACAATGTATAATCACAGCAACATAAAGAAGTAATTTAAAATATTCATTAAGATATATGTAGGTATATATATTCTTGGAAAAATTTTGATCAAGGAAATTTTCTGTAAATAAATATTGACATTTTGAAAATGTGTTTTCACCTTCTCATATATAAAGTATATAGACGAGCGATGTCCAATATGTTTGCTGAATGTGACAAATTGATGCTTTGTGTTTGGACGTAAAATGATTCAATATGCACCTGACTGCTTACATGACAACTCCACTTCAGTGCATTGGCATTAATTGGAATTAAAAAAATGAAAATGTACCAAAAATGTACCGGCACGTACAGTCTCAAAAAAAGCACTGGTTATAACTCTGGGTTATCATTGTGAACTTTGCATAATCATTTTAAAAAATGTATTAAATTCAGTTCTGGAGATGTTTGAGGGATACTGCAACTGTAATTCCATCTTTCTTTCTTATATTTGTGATACACTGTCATTGATGCACGATTTCCAAAATTAACCATTTGGTTACCATCAGAAAAATTATGTCCTAAAACATGGGGTAATGAGGTAACAGGTGAAAAAATCTGCCATGACTGGGAATCAAACCCGGGTCTTCCACTTGCCGGGAGGATATTCTACCACTGAACTACCGTGGCAGACATTCTCCTGTTTCAGAACAGGAATATTTTCTTAGGTTGTGACCAAGCTAGCTATGCTAGTATCAATCAGCCCCAACGGATGTCCTCAAGGAGATACGTATATACCCGAATATAAGACGACTCTGATTATAAGACGACCCCCCATTTTGAACTCCTAATAAAACGAAAAAATTTATTATTCACACAATGACAGAGGTTTATTATACCATTGACTAATAAACATTGAACCAATTGAAATAAGCAATTTTGTAGTGTTAGTTGGCATATACAGTTGCTTTCCTTCAAGTGTCTATCAATGACTGATTTTAACTTCTTATAGGACTTACTATAAAGGCGACGTCAATGCAAGCGTTTATTTAGATTATCAATGAAGAGAAGATAACAATTATGCTTTTCTTTTGTCTATTTGAAGGTTTAATTGGCCTTAAATGAATCGGAGACAACAATGAGTCTCCCTGGTAACGCCTGGAATGAGCTCGAAAAATCAGCAAAATTTCAAAAAAGAATGCGTATTTCTGAAAACTTCTACCGTGTAACATGTAAACATCACAAGAATAAGATAGTATAGAGCTTTAGCCGTCGAATAAAGCAAAAAAGAAGAAAATCGGTCCATATTTACGAATTTTAATGAATGAAGGAAAAAAACCTTGCACTCTGAAAAATCGAAAACCCCGTGTAAACTTATGGGAAAATATAATTGTCTCCTGGATTCGAACCCGGGACACTTTAGCAAACGAAAATATTTTTCCAGGGACCTCATAGCCAGTAGAAACAAAACGCCGTTTACCGCATATCTTTTACGACGAACGGTTCTCGAGAAATACGTCGATATAATTAGACGAGACTTCATACGGACACACGCAGCTTCACTACGCGCATAATATATAGGATAAAATTCAAAAGAGTATTTGTATTCGAATACATTTGAATCGATTCATTTTCTACTGCTACTTTTAATAATCAAATATTTCGATTATACTCTGCATTTGGTTCCTCTGTCAGTCAAACTATTACGCACCACGAGATTATAAGATGACTAGCGATTTTTTGGTCATAAAAATTGGAACAAAACCTCGTCTTATATTCAGGTATATACGGTACATCAAAGAAAACTCCTACCCTCTCAAATGGTGAGAATGCCAATGCTTGTTATAAGGGACAGTATTTCTAAATGTCTGACGAAACAGAACGGTATCATCGGCATGTGAGACCAACCAGAGAAGTG
Organism: Uropetala carovei; assembly: GCA_036926305.1. Lineage (NCBI taxonomy): Eukaryota > Metazoa > Arthropoda > Insecta > Odonata > Petaluridae > Uropetala > Uropetala carovei. The sequence continues at coordinate 10,408,472 of JAXCHB010000019.1, read as the reverse complement.
TTCCGGCTCATTTTGAGCACTGCTCTCACGCCATTTACATGTGTGTTCAAGATTGGAGGTACAAAATTGCGATAAGGTGTTCCTGTGTGAGAAAAGTATCAATTGCTCGAGGTATTTTAATGGTTTACGGTAAACCACTACACTAACCTTCGATTCTTCACTTACTGATCTTCATTTATTGCTGTTCTAGTTAAGTTTGCAGTTGATGACTCAATGCTTTCAGAGACGTTGGAGGATGGTTAAGAACTTTACTGAAAAATATTGATGACGTAATAAAACAGAGCATGTGGGTTGAAACCTCAAAGAATTCACATAATAAAAAATTGCAGAGGATGTTTTCGGACGAAACCTACCAATCAATGCGAGAGAAATAATATTTTCGACTTGTAATTGATGATTGCCACTGTTGAACATTGCAAAAGGAGATGAAAGTCATCTTTTTTGCCATAAGAAAGCATTGTAATGATGTTGTTGGCACACAAAATCAATATGGCTGGCAGCAAGGCAAATTAAACCTTGCAGACACATTTTGAATATCGTCCACTTTTATGTAATAATCTTTCCTGAAAAGTTGTAATGGGCATACTTTAGTACATAGTTCTGTTCGATTATGCCATTTCTGTGCATTTGCCTTCATTTGGATAACCCCACTGCTTCCGTATCTAACAGGCAATCTGCCCCTGAAGTTATGCAACACCCATTAACTTCTGATCAATGAATTTCCGAACAACGAATAGACGAAAAATTGGGTTCCTTGAATTTTGTTAATGAGAGGTTTTACTGTATTGAACATCACTTTCTTTATAGTGGTTGCAGTGGTGTGCAGTGCGATTTGGATTTTTCAGATCCCTTATCTTTATACAAACAGTTTGTGAATAATGAAGTGTTAGACCTAATAATCTATGTTTATTTGAATTTTAGAATGGCTTGGGATTCTGCTGGATTCTTTTTCCGTTGGATCAAGGCATGTGTTGGGCACGTGCTGTAGTGTCTTGGGACAATTAGGGTCGGCTGGTGCCTTCATTCCCTCCCACTACATGCAAAATCCTGCCCTGTGTACAAGAATTGCAAGGTGGCTTATTTTGTGTTTATTTTGCTATATACTGCTGTTTCCCAGACACTTCTTTTTGAAAGTGAGGAGAATTGTAGGTCCTTCCTTTACAATAATATTCTCACATAGGCTCAGATCATATAGTGTGGCATTTATTTCTTCTTGTTATTCAATATCTTTGGCAAGTTGTCTTCACTTTCAGATATTTCTTACAAAACCGCAAAATCAAGAGAAGATAATGAAGATGGAGGGTTGCCTCTTTTCTGGTGAAGATAAATGGGACAAAAGCAAACAGTTTGCACAATTAGCAAAGAGCACAACAGTTCAGTAACAATGTTAATGGAATGCTTCAAGAAAAACATAAATAAATTTGCATGAATTATTAAAAACTAATTGAAACAACTGCTTCTAACCACATATATGACTCATGCCATCCCATGTTCCCAAGGTGAAAAGTATTTATTCATATTTATGTTTTTATGCTTTATCATTTACATGCTTAAATTTAATTTATTTGTTACTTTATGTGTGCAATGGTACAATATTCCAGCTTGATTATGAGTGATAAAATGCATGGACTTGTACGGGAACATACCTAAAACTATAATATGGTATTATAAGGTAAAAGCTATTTATAACACATGCATATACTGTATTTAATCAATTGTAAGCCAACCCCCACTTTTCACAAGGGCACTCAAGGAAAAATACATGTTGGGCATACAGGGGATTTGTCACAAAAAAAAATACCGAAAAGTATGAATGCCCCAGTTTTTAGAGTTCATAATTAAATAAAAAAGGTACCAGCTAAAATTATGACAACACAAATTATGCTATATTCAAGCATTCAATACAATTTTTACTAAAATGTAATTTGTCCCGTTTATGCCTCAGATTTTTAATCTCGCAGCAAAAATATCCAGGTTTCTCTCTTTGTCTTCTCCAACGTCTCACATTCGTCTCATCAATCCTGTAGCAACATTGTGCAACAAGATTTGATGTTTCTTCCACATATGCTTCTCTCTTAAAGTCCACAGAATAATGTGTTCGTCCCATTATGGGATTATTTAAAAAAAAAGCTGAAAAACTCGCCAAAGTAAATGGAAAAAGTTTATCTTGCAAAGGCATGAGGAAATGATGGTTGGATCGGTGAATCCTAGGATTACGCACATGCGAGAGATGCCTTGGGGAATCCCAAAATTACGCGCATACCAGAGATGGTTCAAGAGAGAATTTATCGAAACATTTCTTCCTATTCAATTACCGTAATTCTTTTGAGATACACTTAAAGTAGATTGTTTACTTATACATTAATACACTTACATCTAGAGTTATAATGTAACTACAGGCACTAATGCTTTGATTACTTTACTTTTCGTTCATTGATTTTTAAGGCCCGATTCTAACCAGAGTGGCAATTTTTATGGAGGTAAAAAGGTCGGCTTACAATCGATTAAATACACTATGTGTTAATTACGATCTGGTTAACATATGCATTTTCAGGAAAGTAACCTTTAAGCAGATGCTGCCTGTATATTATTATGGGATTAAATGAGCTAGCCAATTGATTTCAAGCAAAGCAACTAATTACTAGAAACACTCAAGCAGATAACATTAGTTTCATGTTTCAACAGAGAAGCCATCCCTTGAGGAATATCCAAACTAAGATAAACACAGATTAATTTGTATACCTTTCAAACTGCTGACATGGGGTGTCACTCGAACTTTGAATCCATGGTTTCCTTCCTCACCCAAGGTACCTGGAAAACCAAGTATTCCAATTATTAAACCAATTTAATATTACCATGCAACAAGTACATAAAAAATAGAAGAAAAAACAATCTTTCCATTTTATTCTTAATGAGAAAAATAGCTAAATTAAGCACTTATGAAGCACATGCATGAAAAATTGACTAGTCAGCCAAATGGATGCCCTCCATTTTCCTTATAGTTTTCTAAGAAGAAACTTGAACAGGATTTAAGTCCTCATCCAAGAGAATTAATTAAAGCCAATTTACTTCACTGAGTTTACAACACTGAACTTATGATAAATTATCAACATCTAAACACTGCTTGGCAATTAGCATACAGGGATGTTATGCATCAAAATAACCTTAATAAATTTTGTTTGCAGGTTTAAATGTCCCATTGTCATCCCCACCTGTTCCAAGAAAAATGGTCATTGACATCTGTTCTAAAATCAAGCTCACACATTTTATCAACATGATTATGTCTTTCGATAATGGCAGGGGTTCACAACATTCATAACACCACTTATACAAAAACTTAATAACTATACTTTCCGCAAGTTTCAACCTAGTGTTCAGCTGAATATGGACATCCAACAAAATATTGTACTACATCATGTTAAATTTATAATGAGAAAAAACCATTACCTACACTACCTACTGACACATCCAAATCAATTTATTCACTAAAACGTTTTTTATGGCACCCCAAAAATCAGTTGTGATGGACCAGTAAGCTGCAACACCCAGTTTGAGAACCAAAAACTTGTCAAACTTTTTCCATCCAAAGCATCCAGTATGAAATTGGAACTTCAGGTGTCAACTGTTAAAGAAGCCTATGAACTGCAATGTTAATTACCTTTGAAAGTTACTCTCCTAGGTGTGACATCCATGTGAGATGTTTCACCTGAGCAAAGAAGAAAGATTACAAATTTATAGACAAAATAGTGAAATTATTATGCTCAAAACTAAAAAAAATGACAATAATAATTTTACAGGAAATGTTACAAAATATGAACAACTGGATTTAAAAATTAAGTTGCTCTAAATTATGGCAAAAAAGAAAATATAGTCAAAGCCCGATTTAGTGTACCCCCATCTAACGTTTACCCACATTTAGTGTTTACTTTCCAGAGTCCTGTCAAACATCCCATATAAACAATGTATTATTTTCCTCGATTTAGTGTTACAAATTTTCAACCACTTAGTGAATTTCGGCCTTGATTTAATACCACATGGCAGCAGTGGTGGATTCAGGAACATGCGATCATTCTTGATGCCGCACGAAATTATAAGGGAGTTATGCGTGAATGCATTTTCACTTGCTGTGGAAATAGGTGTGACCATTATATCGCCTACTATAAAGAAATACCATAACTTTTCAATTATAATATTCACCCATGTTTTCATGAGTGAAATATGAAAATTGTCGGTACTTAAGGAGTAAGTTGCTCGCAGTACCTAGCTAAACGTTTCGCCACTAGATGGCACTACTTCTGCGTGCAGTTGGGCCTCTCAAGAGCTTCCAATTTTGGCCAATAGCTGACATAATGCGCACCATTTGTTCCTATCAGTGCTTAATTTCTGGGGGAATGCAAGTGTTCCCTCACTTATTTGGAAGTTTCTAAAATGTTATAAATAAAACATGTTTAAGTTACAAGAATTTAAAGGCTGATGAATGTCTGTACATTTCAACCTCCCTCTTGCGGGATAACATCTGATTTATATAACTTTTTTTTTACCCTTTCCAAGTTACTTTATATTTGTTAAAGACAATAGATCTCATTATGGATTCAGTTTCGTTCTGAGTGGTTAGATTAGGTAAGGTTAGGTGCTTCCTTTCTTATTTGGCTACAAATTAAGCACTGGTTCAGATGGGTGGTTTCTCTTTCATTTTGATTCCTGGAGGAATGGGATTTCTGAGAGCACACCACAACCCAACCATTTTTTTAAAACCCTTCTTCCAAACTAACTGTTTTTCTGCAAACATTTTTCCAACCTTTCTCCACTTAATTTAGGAAAGCCAATTTTCCTTCACACATAGGAGTAGCGAGAAACCCAGTGTCACACTCCTCCAAGAATCAGAATGCAAGAGAAAACACCCAAGTGAACGAATGACACACAAAATTGGAAGCTCTTGGGAGGCCCAATGGCATGCAGAAGTAGTGCTATCTAGCAGCAAAATGTTGAACTAAGTACTGCAAACCACTAACTGCTTAAGTACCAAATTGTCTTACCATCATACATACCTCACATTTTTTTGTAAAAGATCAATAATTTTTCACTCAATTATTAGCAGTATCGAGACAGTTCTCACACTGCCAACAAGTGAGATATGTGCGAGGGAGTTTATGATACAAACGTGGCTTTTAAAAGTATTGCCTTACAAATGTCATGGATGGTCTGAAGGCGACATTATATAGAATGAGGATTTCACCGAGGATGAAGATGGCGTTCACGGCGATGCCATTTACGCAGACAATGAGAGAGAACACACTAACTTTTTGAGGATAGTGAAAAGAATTTAGAGGCTTTAATGATGACGACAGCTAGAAGAAATTAAATGATTATTATTATTTTTATTAGAAAATATATATTAAAGGAATGCTATTGTAAAGCAATAAGTACAATTTATTATTAAAAATGCATCCAAAAATATAAATTATTTACCGACTGGAAAATCTGTACGCATTTAAATAAAATCCAAGGAATTTGGCTGAACTTCATGGTAACTGATAATCATATTAACGAAGAAAATAATAACTTTGATAAATTCCACAATTTTTTATTTCACAACCGGTTTCACTAAATAACTAGCATAATCAGGTGAGAAAAATTTCCTTTATATACTAGGTTGACAGAGGGAAGGAAAGCAAAGGAGAGGGAAGAAAAAAAACAACAATGGGATAATTGGTGGATGATGGGGATATGGGTGGTAACCATTAAGGACAATGTAATAGGCCAACCAAAGGTGGCAAAGGAAGCGAGTGAGAAGTGGGAGAGGCTGAACAAAGACAAAGTATTTACAAGTGAGTCAATTAGGGGGAAGGATTTTGAAAAAGAAACTCATTAGTAAGTAAACTTTTTGACTCAACATTTACAATTTCCAATTGTTCCAGAACATCCAACCAGAACCCCTTCGTTTCCACATGGAGCACTTTCGGGATGAAATCACTGTTGTGTCCATCCTCCATAAGATGCTTGGCAAAATATGATGGATTTTTCAATGCAAAAAACAGTTTATGTTCGTTGCACCTTACTCCCACACTTCTACCAGTTGATCGATATAGCAGGCCTCACAGTAACTGCACTGCAGTCTGCAAACCCCACTCTTTGAGAGTTTGTCTATAGGATCTTTTACCCAAACAAATATTTTCACTAAGTTGATGGGGGTGTAGAAGGCAGGTCTGAGATCGTATTTCAGAAACAATTCTGCCAGTTTATACATCAAATTGCAAAGGAATGGGATTTTTTGCCAACGTGAAACATTTTCTTAATTCCCAGGGGGATGGCAATAATTTTCTGAGCTGCAATTCGTTTAATTTTAACGGAGAGCAGGTGATCAATTTAGTATTATAAACAATGTTGAGCCCTATTTGCTTGATGGTGTTTAGTTTTTTTGTGAAATCAGAAGGGGAGAGGAATGTTTACTAGACGGTGTAACATGGAGTGGAAGGTGTTTGTGAGAATGATGATGAGAGGATAACCTGGTCTGTGTAGGAAGGTTTCTGGTATATTGAAAAAACAGGCTTGTTATTTTTGAGGGATATAGTTAAATCAAGGAAGTTAAGGAATCCATTATTTTCTATATCTATTGTGAAAAAGATGGATTTATGGAGGGAATTGATTAGATCAAGGAAGTCATGCAAATGATCATCTGAACCGGACCAAATACATAAAACATCTTCCACATACCTACACCAAAATAAGGAAAATTTAAGGGTACTTAGGAGTTAAAGAGGCTCGCACTACCTAGTTCAACATTTAGCCGCTACATGACACTTCTTATGCATGCCGATCTGTCTCCTAAGAACTTCCTATTTTGGCCATTATGTGGCACTGTATGCATTACTCGTTCTGTCTGTGATGTTTATACATTCTCATTCCCAGTGGAATGGGATTTTCCCAGAGTCCAGAGATCGCCAGTACCATTATTTTGAAACACTGATGTGCACCAATAGCACCGTCACAATAACATTTGGCGTTAAAGTTATAATGGGTGCCTTAAATGGAACCTATCCCTCAGTCCCGGTTTGCAAGCTCAATTGGTTTGCAAGCTTTGTTAGAACAATTACATTTTGCAACAAAGTTATAACAGTACCTTAAATGGAACCTACCCCTCACAGTCAGTCCCAGTTTGCAAGCTAAACAGACTCAATTTGCAGCACAACAGTCAGGGAGGATATGTTGCACTTTAGTCACCAATTTTTCTTCTTAAATAACAAGAGAGTAGCATAACATCCAGTGTTGGGTGTACTCGAGGAAATCCCATTCTGCTGGGAATGAGAACGTAGAAACATCGCAGACAGAACGAGGAATGCACAGTGCCACATAATGGCCAAAACAGGAAGTTCTTAGGAAATCCCATTCTGCTGGGAATGAGAACGTAGAAACATCGCAGACAGAACGAGGAATGCACAGTGCCACATAATGGCCAAAACAGGAAGTTCTTAGGAGGCAGACCGGCGTGCATAAGAAGTGTCATCTAGCGGCTAAATGTTGAACTAGGTAGTGCGAGCTGCTTAACTCCTAAGTACCAATTTAAGTAAAATGTGGTTAGATTTAAAAAGATCATTTTCTAAATTACCCATAATAATAATATATCGGCTAGCAGGGGAGAGAGTCCATGGCCACCTGTCTATAAAATTTGTTATGAAATTTGAAATAATTTTGACCTACATACATTATCATTTTATTGTATGCATTTGTTACCGTGTATAATTAGGGTTACCAGATACCCGAGTTTAAAAAGGATATCAAAGGCGACAATGCCGGACAAAGCCTGACAAGTACTGCAGGTCACATACAACCAATAAATTCTTTTTTCCCTTGCATTTAACAGATATCATAGCATTTCACGACTATTGTAAATATGATTAACGCAGGATTAACACAATAGCCAACTGTAAAATAATTTTTTGTTACAATTATTTGATTTTAACCTATCTCCCATTAATGTAAGTTGGGTTTTAGTACAGACATGTCAGACTGGCGACCATTTCTGTGGCTAACTGCGGCCTGAATGCTCATTTGTCTCAAGTAAAGCGCACATAACTTTATAAGTGCATTATTTTTCTGAAAAGGAGATGATATTTTGGTATTCTTACTACGGCCCAAATAACGTGTATTCTAAAATGTTACTTTTAATAACAAAATTACTTCCAATCTTCTAGATAAAATTAGTTTTTACCTAATCTGGGCCTCGTTTAATGATTCTAATTCCCATGCGGCCCTTATAAGATCTGTTGCTTTAATGTGGATCTGATGCCTCTTAGAGTTTGACATGCCTGGTTTAGTATAACAAAACTTTCAGAATACAGAGTAATTCTGAACAAAATCCTTAATTTTTTCAGGAAAACCAAAGCGAAAGGTAACAAACTATAAATTGTGCCACAGAACGAATTAAAACAAAAATTCAATTTATATTAATTTTTATTACAAATTACAAAAAAATACAATTAAATTTCTATTTAAGGGTGATATACCTGTATAGAAATTTTAGGAAGTGATCATTAAAAGAACTATCCTACCCTTGCATCTCCTTCCCAACACATAAAAGGGTGCGCGATAGCTATCAACTTAAGATATGCAAGGGAGCCATCAATGCACTTTCTGGAAAGAAAAGCCAGACAAATAACCAAATTTTAAAATGCTGGCTGGACAGAGGATGGAAGGGAGAAAAAGCTGAACACGTCCAGCTTTTGCCGGAAGTCTGGTAACCTTATGTATAATACGCACCCTAACTTTTAGTCGATTTTTCATGAAAAAAATGCATATTATATAAGGAAAATCATGGTAGTCTGAATCTGCCAATACTCGGCAGTTACTATTGTGAAACAGTAATTCACATTTCTGATGCTACAAACACTTCTTCTTAGACATCATTTGCAATGTATTAAGTGCTAGTCAATATATAATAATTTCCTGTATAATATACAACTTTTTTTCACAAAAAACTGGCCAAAAGTCATGCATATTGTATATTGAAACAAATGGTAGGTACTTTTTTCAAGCATACAATTATGTAGACAAACCAATAATATACATCTCAAATGTACGTGTTCATTTTGATTACCGTATTTGCCCGAATAAAGCCGACCCCCCAAAAATTTCCACAATTTTTGGCAAAAACGTAAATTTCGTAGATTTTATGCTGAAGCGTGCCGGGTATTCATGCGCGGCTTAGAATACATTATAAGAGATCAAAGAAATGAGTGGGAAATGGTTTAGTTGTTGACATTTTGAAATATTACTCCAATTAATAAATTTGCGTTGCTGAATTATGTTCCACATTCAGTGACAATAATTTCATTAATCTTCATTTTCACAAAAGGTCAAATATAGTAACAGCGATGTCGCCAAGATATTTTTTCATCCAAGTCTATTTCCAATGAAATTAGCATATACATTGCCTTAAGAAATTGCATTTTTATAATTATACATGTTCCATGTAAAGTTTTACCGAAATTCAAACAGTTGAGCATTCAAAGCCGTCAACGCATTTTGCGTAATTGTCAATTTACGCAAGCGATCTCACCAAGATATTTTTATATATATTCATCGTAGGTCAAATATTTACTTTATGAAAAATATAGTGCTATAATTTGAACGCAAAGGCAATGAGAGACTTTGAGATTTAACCATAACACAAATTTTCCTTGGACTCGCATTCAAGCCGAGGGGTGATTTTTTCATGATAGATTTTGACAAAAAACATTGGCTTGTATTCAGGCAGATATGGTATAGGGCTTTAGCCATCGAATAAAGCAAAAATGAAGAAAATCGGTCCATATTTACGTATCTTAATGAATGAAGGAAAATACCCTTGCACTCTGAAAAATCGAAAATCCCGTGTAAACTTATGGGAAAATATAATTCTCATGGATTCGAACCCGGGACACTTTAGCAAACTAAAATATTTTTCCAGGGACCTCATAGCCAGTAGAAACAAGACGTCGTTTACTGCATATCTTTACGATGAACGGTTCTCGAGAAATACGCCGATTTAATTACGAGAGGCTTCATATGCATGCAGCTTCACTTATGTGCATAATATATAGGATTTTCCTGACTCGAATTTAAGCCGAGGGGTGATTTTTTCATGATAGATTTTGACAAAAAACATTGGCTTGTATTCAGGCAGATACGGTACATTTTCCCTGGTAAAGCATAGTTATTATTAATGTTGCATTTTGATGAAAATTCTTTTTAAAAAAACTTAACTTCTGCTTTCACTATCATTAAAGACGGTCAGTGTTCCAAAATAGATCATGATTCACTTCTACCATGTTCTGTACTTTCTCTTAAATCAGTGCAAATTGCAAACTAAGGTATCATATTATCAATTACAACAATCACCGGAAAATGCTGACCTCAGAACCATTCGTTTTTTAGACAAAAATTTTTAATAGTTTGAGCTCAAATTTTTAGGCCCTCTCCTTTTAAGACTCAAATTTAATTAATAACTCTTGTTTTTAAATATCCACACACTGGTATAATACTCCAGTTAAATATCAAATAATTTATTATATTTCAATTATATAAATTATGAAAATAATATAAACATACTGTTCTTAGTATTGATCTGTTGATTTTTTAGTGATGTCACTTATTAGGTATAATTCCTCGTTATCAAAGTAAAACTAATCATTTCTGCATTGTACACCACATTCAATGTTTTCAGTTTTCTCCATGCATATTTGAAAATTTTCAGATAAAACAATTTCCAAAAATTTGTATCGTCATATCTTGCTTTCGAATCTATTTTAGTTTGGAACATAATTATTTCATTTTTCAGATCTTTGCATTCATGTTGAACATTTCTATTTAGCCAGAAATTTCTTCTATGTCAACTTCGGCAAAAAAACGTTAATGTGTCCATGTATGATATCGTCACCTTAATTTAAGTTTAAAATTTGTGTTCAATTCTCACGTGCAGAAAATGATGTAAAACAACTTTCTATGATAAATATATCAGTTTCTTGCAGTAATAGTATTATGACCCCTATTTAGCATTTACCCTGATTCAGTGTAAAAAAATTTAATCCCCCAGAAAAACAATAAATAAGGGTTTCACTGTATATCTGTCCATAAATATTTACTTATTATATGTGCAACCAAAACAACGTAATATTTATTGAAAGCAATAATCAATTAATGATTTCATAGTAGGAAAAACAAATTAGAAATTAATAAAATTATACCTTGATCACTGGTGACAGATAAATTTCTGCATTTTCCACTCTTAAGTATGCTTTTGACTGGTGTATCATCCTGTAAAACAAAATATTACTCCAATGAAAAAGTGACTTTGAGGCCAACTAGTCTTTTACATGTGACTTGTTCTTATTTATCATGGTACAGGTCGAGCACTCTTTATCCGAAATCCTCGGGAAAGACAGTATTTCAGAATTGGGAAAATTTTGTTTTTTGGATATTACACATTAAGTTAGTATGCATAGCGTTCTTGTATAAGTGTATCCTGTACATTATTCTATGAGAACTACACCACTCACGCTACCTTTTACCAGCTTGAATACAAATTAACAATTATTAAATGTTTTATTATAACACACTATATTAAAATAAAAAATACAAACGAACAATTACCGTAGAGCCATTAATTTCTGCCTTATTAGATCTCCCTAGTGAATTTTTATGGGATGAAAGAATTTTAGAATAACTGCTACAGTCAGTAAACAATTCACGATACTCAGTATGAATACACGAGTATGAATACAAGGTGGTTACATCCACGCCATAGTCCTCGCTTAGTTGCTTCACAGATGCACCAAGATCAAGTTTTTGTAATAACTCAACTTTCTTAGCAATTGATCATGAATTTTGCTTCCTTTTTATTTTCATACTGTTCCCCATAAGAGTATAATGGTCTTTTTGACATGTTCACTACCACAAATATGATAAATAACCACAAATGTCTTTGGTATGTTAGGAACCAACCACTACGAACTGCTATGATGAATGATGCAGTGCAGGCGGTGTCAGATGTCAGGTTACATTGTAACTTAAGTTCATCAACAAAGAATTGTTTGAGCATGTCAGACCCAGTGATGACAATTTAGCTATTTTGTTGCTAGATTTAGAGAATTCATTTCATTTGGCAATTTTTTTTTTGCATTTAGCAACGTGGCGAAAAATTTGAAGATTTAATTGTACTGTGATTTAATGATTTAAACATGGTTAATAAGTAAGATAGAGTGCATTTCACTATTTATGTATTAGTTATTACATGTACTATTTTGAAGTAGTTTTGCACTTATCCAGCGGTAGCAGCATTATAGCGACATTCCTTTGAGTGTAGCACCTTTATGAGAGCAGACCATTTTTCCTAATCTCTGGTGTAGACACATAAAAATTTCGGATAATTTTGGTTTTCGGATTTACAGATAAAGGGTGCTCAACTTGTACATTACTCTCAGCTGTATTTATCAGTACAGTGTTGCAATGAAAAAATTAATTAATTAAGGGGATATGATATGCAAAGGAAATTTAGAATATTTAAAAAGATAAAATTGCAGACATTCCCATACTAGCTATATTATCCTATATCGTATATCCTCCTCTGTAAGATTTGAGCTTATAGAATGATATATGCATTAAGAACAGTTACATAATTCAATTGCTGTCAGATGTTTTAGTGTTTTACAGCTGCACTTTAACCAATATTAACGCTTAACTTTTTTAATCAGCCTGTATTAGACAAATTCATATTATGAAAAGAGAAAAATGCCTTTCAAAGTCTGAATTAAATGACTTTTAGATTATACATCAAGTTTGTACTAATAACCTGATAATCTTAATTTTATTTTGAAAAAATCAATGGCTAATCATTTGAATTTTAACTCACCAAATCTGAAGGAGCACGAACATTAACTGTTGGCAGGTTTTCTATCTCATTCATTTCTTGTTTCTTCTTCTTTTGTTCTATAAAGAAATCTTATCTCAGTCTTATTACAGATATTTTTTATATCCTATTTTATTACTTTGAATTCTAAACCATTACAGGCAGAATAATAATATTCAAGATATTAATACATATACAATGCGTATTTACAAACAAAGTACCTTGCTAAACACTAAATTTACAGAAAAAAATATTTAAGCCAGTATTAGCAAAAGCAATATTTTTTATTATTCTCAATCATTACCTCAATTGCTCCTGATATCCAAGTAAAGCCATGTTTGAAGTAAATTTAAAAATTTTAAAATACGTGCTAAGACACACTAAATCTATAACAAAATAAAACATCTGAACAAGTTGTCACTTAAGACTTAAGCCCTGTTCACACTATCCTTCACTTACATCATTCAAATATACATCAGTCACTTTAATGACACCTGTATTCACATTATCACAAGTTACATCAGTCAAACTTACATCAATCATAATCAACATTGTTTACTTTCACGTTAATCTCTGTGGATTGCAATGCAAAGAACTCAAGTGATCTTAGCTGCTGCAGCTGCATATTATATAAGAAAGAAAAAAAGGAGAGAAGTGGGGAAAAAATTGTGGGTCCATGAATGGATAAGAAGAAGGCAAGAAGATAATGCAGAAACTGTATTTTCTTTACTCTTCCGAGAGTTATTTGTTGAGGATCTATTTTCATTGCAAAGCTTTCTGAGAATGAAGGAAAGAACTTCCAATTTACTTCTGTCGAAAGTGAAAAGTTTGATAGCGAAGAAAAATACGGTAATGAGGGAGCGTAGCGTCCTTCGTCCACCTCTCCATTTCATTCCATCATTATAAAACTCCACACGCTCGAACATGCACCAAAGAAACTAGAATTGCACTCAGATGTACTACACAAACGCTCTGCTCTACAGTTGAAAACGCGGTCGTTAACAGAAACATCTGACAACTGAAACACGAGTGGGCAAGACGGTATCTCACATCTCTTCCTTCACTTTCACATCAGTCACTTTGAAATGGATCATCACCCATTTCAAAAAAGAAGGACGATGCTAGCGTCCTTCATACGGCCAACTCATGAACTAAGGTGACTGATCCATCTTTAGTGTAACTTTACTGCAAAGTGAGGGATCGTGTGAACAGGGCTTTAGCAAGGGTGTATGAATGAATTGGCTTAACTAACCCACTAACACAATGGATCATGTGCTTAATTTCTGCATGCAATAAAAAATCAGTACTTTTGTATTTATATGGCCACACTACCGAGTTCTACATTTCCCTGCTAGATGACACTACTTAGGCATGCCAGTCTGCCTACTTAGAACTTACAAATTTGACCAGTATGTGGCACTGTCTGCATTACTCGATGTATCTGCCATGTTTCTACGTTCTCATTCCCAGCGGTATGGAATTTTCCAGAGTCCAGGGATCGCCACAACCCAACCATTACTTTGAAACCCTTATGTGTGACAATAGTGCAGTCATAATAATGTCAGGCATAAAAGTCATTTTGGGTGCCTTTAATAGAACCTATCCTTCAGTCCTGGTTTGCAAGCTAAATTGGCTTTTAGGCTTTTTTATAACAATTAAGTTTAGCAAAAAAGTTATAACGAGTGCCTTAAATGGAACCTATCCCTCAGTCTGGGTTTGCAAGATAAATTAGCTCCATTTGCAGCGCTACAGTCAGGTGAGATATTTCACACCTTAGTCACCAATTTTCCTTAGCAAATAAAAGAAGAATAGCAAAAATAGCAGTGTTGCATGCACTCAGGGAAGTCCCATTCTGCCAGGAATGAGAACATAGAAACATCACAGATACATCGAGTAATGCAGACAGTGCCACATACTGGTCAAAATTATAAGTTCTAAGTAGGCAGACCGGCATGCCTAAGTAGTGCCAACTAGCGAGGAAACATAGAATTCGGTAATGTGGCCATATAATTACAAAAGTACCAAAAAATCCCTATAGAATATAAAATGGCCAGTGCAAAAGGGAAGAGAGATCTTCTTGGTAAAATGACACCCATGGAGTTACCTCATACTTACTGGATATAAGTCAACTCATAGTTTTTAGAAACAGTTACGTTGAAAAAAAAAACTCAATGTTCCAATAAAAATACTGGATTAAAGAATATACAGTAATACACATACATATGTCTTAAAATAAAAGTAACTTACCTTGCAGATAAAGCTGAAAGCCTGATTTCTTTTCAGTACTACGTTTACTTTTCTTAATGGGGTTTTTAATAACATTTCTGACACGTAACTTCCTTTTTTCTGATTCATCTTGGATTGGGGATGGTTCTATCCAGTTATTATCCCTCAGAGTTTTTAATTTACTGAACTTGTTGTCAACATCACTTACCTTTATAGAGAGTAAATTAAGCATTATTAGTATAAAGGAATTTACTAATTAAAGAATTATTTCTGGAATATTTGTTTACAAAATATACTTTCTCATACAATAGCACAATTATTAAGGATGATGCCACATGCATAAAAATGAACAATAAGTAATACATTGATATTATGCACGTAGATTTCAATTGTTCTACAAGATGAGAGCCCCTAATTTTAACAACATTAAAGTTAGGCAAAAACTACAAAAACTGTTTGTAAAATTGAGGCAATTATTATTTAAACAATAAGCACCTATTTCTATATAGGGGCTATTCCACGTCAAATCGCACAGCAAAAACCTCGTATTTTTTGTTTTTCTTCAAATTTTCTGTGTATATTGATCACTTCGAGAAACTAATTTTCGCAAATTTTGAGCCCTTTAACTCGGATAGTTTTTAAGATATCGGCATTGCAAATTGTCATGATTTTATGAAAGTCCACCCGCGCGTGAATCTTTCAAAGGCGCTGTCTTGTAAACTATTTATTGTATAGTACTATGTAATACCTCATTTTAAAGGTTATTTAATATACTTTTTAATGATATATTCCACAAAATAGTTTCTGAACAAGTAAACGAGATATTTAAGGTTGAACTTTTTATTTGGAGTTTTGCTACTTTTGCAGTCACTTTGCCTTTTTGAAAAAAATACTATAGAATTCTACGTTTCTTACTCTTTAGAATGCAATTTTTGAAAAGGTGGTGCGATTATTTGGAAGATTAGGAAAAAATAAAGTTCAGAACGTCGCTCCTCTCCCAGGAGGAAATGGTCGGAATTTGCGGCGGTGCCGGTACGGCACGTCGTGTTCTTTGCTGTAGCGATACACTTCTACATCTACATTTCATTCTGCAAGCCACCGCAATGGTGTGTGGCAGGGGGTGCAATAGCACCAAGGGAAAGCGCATAATAATGAATAGTATCTCCCTACGTCGGCTGATTTCTTATCGTAACTTCTGCTCTGCTCAGCTATCGTTCTAGGGAAAAACGAGCCTTTTTACCTCTCAGTCCTACAGGCTATCTCTCTTATTTTACGAGGATGGTCCATTCTACCAATATAAGTTGGCGCTCTTATTATTTCTTCGACATCGCTGGAGAATATATGCGTTCTAAATCTTTCAAGAAGTTTTAACCTAGAGCGTGATCGGCGCTCAGTTAGTGATTCCCATCCTAAGTCCTGTATCAAGCCTGTAACACTTTTGTTTCTATCGTAACAATTTTTGACGAATCTAGCGGCTTTTTGCTGCACTCTTTCTAACTCTGAGATTGATCTTTTCTCATACGGATCCCATATGCTCGACGCGTACTCTAATAGCGGTCTTACTAACGAGAAGTAACATGTCTCTTTGTCTTTTTCCTCACTTTTACCTACTATGCGTTTGATGAATCCTAGTTTCTGTTTAGCCTTCCCGCATATATTTCATATGTGCATATCCCACGAGAGGTTGCTTGTTAAAGTAACGCCTGAGTATTTGACGGAATCAGCTAGTTTTAGCTGGACGCCTTCAACAGTAATTCGTAACGTCTATGTTTTTGTTTCCCCAGAATCTCATAAAGGAACACTTTCCTAAGTTCAATTCTAACTGCCACTCTTTACACCACTCGAGAATTGCATTTAACTCGTCAGAAAGTAACAGTAATAATTAATAATAATAGTAATAATTAGGACTGTTAATCTCTCTGTAAACTACTGTATCATCCGCGAATAACTTGATTTTACTTTTAATAACCTTATCTAAGTCGTTTATATATAAAAGGAATAGTAGGGCGCCTATTACACTTCCCTGTGGAAGTGGAAGGCTACGCTGACTGAATCTGATTTGAATCCATCTATAACTACTATTTGTTCAGGCTCATTAAGAAAGTCCCTCATCCATTCGATTATCTTTCGATTAATTCCACAGTCATTTAATTTCTTCACTAACTTACTGTATGGAACTTTATCGAAAGCCTGCTTGAAGTCAAGGAAAACCGCATCTAACTGAGTCTTACGGTCTCCTGATCTTAGTATATTGTGAATGAACAGAGCAAGCTGTGTTTCACAAGATCTCGTCTTCCTGAAGCCATGCTGATATTTACTTAGCAAGTTCTGGCTATCTAAGAAGTCCATCACGGAGCTAACGATACTGTGCACAAGAACATTGCAAGATAGGGAGGTAAGCGAAATTGGCCTGTAATTTTCTGTCATTTTTTTCCCCACCTTTGTGTAACGGCATTATAAAGGCTTATTTCCATTTCTTAGGTACAACGCCATGACTAAGTGACTTACTGAAAACTATTTCGAGATAAGGTGCTATTTCCAGTGCTAACTCATTGAATACTCTATCTGGTATCTCTTCTGGACCCGGAGATTTATTTGACATGATATTTTTAAGTTGCTGAGCTATCCCTTTTGCTGATATGACTATATCATTCATTTTTTCCTTGCCTGGCTCGGGCGCCACGACCTTCACTCTCACGTCTTTGGTAGGAAATAAGCTCTGGAAAAATAAGTTTAACAAATTTCCTTTATTTGTGCTATCGCTAACTACCTCTCCTTTCTCGTTTATTAACGGGGCTATGGTTGGGCATCGACATTGAACTTCTCTAACATATGACCAGAAGCATTTGGGATTTTCACTTAGATGTTCGCTAAGTCTTTTTCTTGAAGTCCATTAATGCTTTGCGCATAATCTTTTTGGTCTTAGTCTGACAATCTCTGTACTTATATGAAATTGAAATTTATGCAAGCAGTTACCTTTATATGCGTGAATATATACAACAAATGTCGAACAAATTGAACCTTTCAACAAATAAATAATGCTTTATGATTGTTGTAAAACTCAACATTGTTCTCGGATACAATGCTGGTAGCATAATCACATTTTATCATGTGGTTGAAGTTATAGACATGACGTAATGAAATGAGGAAAAACAGAATAGAGAAATTGTAATATTTTATTAATTCCTTTCTTTAGATATTGTACTTACTATTATTTGTTTCAAATAAAGCATACTGAAAATCAAGAAAGAAAATATATAAAAATATATGGGGAAAAATATGCAAAAAATCCACCGCTGGAAAACACAAAAGAAGGGGAGTATAAAAAACCAGCGAAACCTGCTGAGGTCTTCTATGTAGTTACAGTTTTAATTAATTAGAAACACTTAGGTTTTATATATAGGTATTATAGAAATGCAACAGATGGCGTGAATTATCGTAAAGAATTGCAATATGACATAAAACCATCTGGCAGATATTTAGAAATATGATCGAACAAAATACATATAAAGTAATACAAGAAATAGACTTTCAATCGAATACTCACATAACACCTATACATATAACACAACATAACATACACACACCCATAACAATTACACATATATAACAAAAAGTTATTCATGATGTACTAAATGGATTCATAGCAATAATCCTTAATGATAAAGCATATTGACAGCAGAAAAATATAAAGGATGCACATAAATGATGTGTGGTATTTTATAAACATGTCAACCATACAGATTAACCTACAACAATTTATTTATTGAAACTTTTCATAAGTTTTAGGTCACCTGAGTCACTTTTAATGTCTCATTGAAATAAAGCTTTACCTAATTCCTCCTACTCTAAGATTTATTAATTAAGATTTGTTCACACGGAATGACATGACATTGTGTAAGAAAGTAAAGAGAAAGGTAGAATAGAAAAAAATAAGATTTTTGTTTTTTTTTAATGTATTACCTACTATGGCCTTCGAATTTTCAGTTGCAAATGAATACAATTTTGTTTCAATTTCATTTTGTGATAACAGAATACAAGCATGTATTGATAGTGTTCCTACTACAACTCGCGCGCTATCAAATCTTTCTTTTAACATGATCCGCTTGCGATGTGTAGCCGAACGTAACTGAATGAAAGTTACTTTTGGCCCAATTATATAAGTCTTTCAGAGCGAGTATTTGGCTCTGCATCGGCCGCTGAAGACTAGTTCTTGCTGCGAGTCTTTTTACAGTTCCTCTGATCCCATCACATGGGTCTTTTCCATGGGCTGTGGCATAAAAATGCCATTCTGCTTTGACATTAAAATCTGTCTCATGATGGCAAAGATTTATAAAATTTTTCTTATTTTTGTATTGTGCAGAGGCACCGTCACTGAAATAATATATTTTTTTACTACTTCAAATTGATCAAGGAGATAATTAATGAGGTTTTTGGAAAACATACACAGCAATTGTGTCGTGCTTCAGGCATTCTGAAATAATAAAAAAGGATTTGCACTCAATACTGTCTAAATTATGGTAATATATTACAAATGGATGTATAGTTGCCAGGTTGTTATTCCAGTGAAAGCCCTGTACCTCGTCCTGCACAAGAAAGGCATAATTTTCTGAAAAATCGCAAATTATTAAATATTCACCTGCTTGTAAATTTGACTTAATTTTGTTTTGAAATTTACTCTGCTGTGTGGCAATAAATAAATGTTTTTTAGAGCAGCCGCTTTACTGATAAATGCATCCATAAACTCGATAGTGGATTTTTCAATTGTTTCAAGAGTTGTTCCGTCAGTTGAGACCCATTGCTTGTATGACACGGTATCCGCCACGGATTTTTTGAATGTGGTTATTAACTGACTTTTTAACTCAGTTGTCCCAGGACATGAGTGACATTTATCTGGGTAACAAGAGGGCAATGCGGGATTACACATTATTCTAGCTATGCAGTTGCGGTAAGTCTTTATAGGAATATCATCTCCAGCTGTTACTTGTGCTATTTTCGTACCATCAATCATTAGCTTTACGTTTTGATGAATAGTACACACACAAACGCTGTGTTCCAGCAGAACCCGCTAAAACACAGAGCACCAGCCTTAACTGCGCAAATTTGGAAAATCCTATTTTATCCTGCGGATATTTGTCCTTAAAAAAATGGTATAACTCCATTAGGTTACACAACACTAATTTCTTTTGTACTTTCTTCTTATGTCCATTTTCTCTCACGATCAGTCTTTTTTTCCTGGCATAGAACGACTTACACCTTACCTTCATAACAGTCCGTTACTAATTTCGCCGTTGCTTCGGGAAGAATTTTACCTCTTCTCACTAATTCCTTAGCTATTCGAATCATGTGGGTTGTGGCGGCAAATTCTTTCTGAATTTCCCTAACAGACCAATTAATAGGAAGCACGGTTAATATTTGAATTTTTTTACTCCTATCTTCAGTTCTATAATATGCTACTTTAAGATTTTCTAGTATTTGAGAATCAGTATCTACAATGTCCCCACTTGAGTCTGATTGCAAATCAAACAATTTACTTTTTAAACACTTCTCTACTTTCTTCGCTTTCTCCTTTACATATTCACCATGCGTCATTTTTTTTTCCTTACCGGAGTCTCACCAAGAGATATTAATGTTTCATTGAAATGCGGCAATGCAGTTTCCACAACAACTTCAGGTATATCTATGTCACTATCTACATTCACTAAACCACTACAACTAGGCTGCTCTTCTACACTGGGATAACTTCCTGAATCACTCGATGTAGAAGATGGTTCCTTTGGTTGTGATTGGCTTAATAATATCCTCCTGCACCGACCACAGATCCTCATATTGCTATCAACTTCGTCCAATATTCCCACTCTTCTCAGCATCCATTCTGTTGGCTTTCTTAGGTCCTTCATTGAATGTTGTCTAGTATGACGTAAGTTATATGGATTAAAGCAGCGGCTACTTCTATAAACTTTTTCTCCCATTTCGATTATCTGCGGAAAATCACGAATTCATTTGACAGTATTTTAAGCAATATATCAAAACAAAGGGTAGTAAGCATTGATGGGTAAAATAATGAGCACTTACCTTACGACTAATTATTACGCATTCAGAAAAACAAAACGGTGTTGACACACAAGTATGTACACTTTACACTTTATTGCTACCACTTCACATAAGAGAATTACTTAAATTCACGAATTTTGCTGCCACTCCAGTAAAGACGATGCAACAGACTGAAAAAAATGTTGAGTAAATTTATCATGAAACAAAAAAAAACATGCATAAAGCATATATTTTCTCTTTGTGTGACCATTTTCTCGGAAGACAGACCTTCCTTAGGGCGGCAGGCTCTGCATAATGTTTTTCACACCCTTTGTCCAATGTCATGCCTTTCTCGTGTTTACCCCTCCATCCATTACCCTTCAACCTTTATTCGAAATGTGAACTTGTTCCTTAGGAGTATAGGATCGATTTCATAGATCGTAAAATGACCACTGCTTACTGAAGGGCAACTAACCTTAACCTTCTATTCTATTTTTCTACTTATTTCATTACGTCATGTCTATAACTTCAACCATATGATAAAATGTGACTACGCCAGCAGCATTGTATCTGAGAACAATGTTGAGTTATACAACAATCATAAAGCATTATTTATTTGTTCAAAGGTTCAATTTGTTCGACATTTGTTGTATACATTAACGCATATAAAGGCAACTGCTTGCATAAAGTGTATTGCTATGGCAAAGAACTTGACGTGCCGTACCGGCGCCGCAGCAAATCCCGACCATTTCCTCCTAGGAGAGGAGCGACGTTCTGAACTTTATTTTTTCCTAACTTTCCAAATAATCACATCACCTTTTCAAAAATTGCATTCTAAAGAGTAAGAAATGTAGAATTCTACAGTATTTTTTTCAAAAAGGCAAAGTGACGGCAAAAGTAGCAAAACTCCAAATAAAAAGTTCAACCTTCAATATCTCGTTTACTTGTTCAGAAACTATTTTGTGGAATATATCATTAAAAAGTATATTAAATAACCTTTAAAATGAGGTATTACATAGTACTATACAATAAATAGTTTACTAGACAGCGCCTTTGAAAGATTCACGTGCGGGTGGACTTTCATAAAATCATGACAATTTGCAATGCCGATATCTTAAAAACTATCTGAGTTAAAGGGCTCAAAATTTGCAAAAATTAGTTTCTCAAAGTGATCAATATACACAGAAAATCTGAAGAAAAACAAAAAATTAGAGGTCAATTTTCACTGTTTTCTGTGCGATTTGACGTAGAATGGCCCATAGTCAGCATGCATTATTTTACAGCTGGAATGCTTTCCCACAATTTGGGCACTGAAGGGCACTGCAGAGATAAAGAGGGGGAAAGCTTCTTAATTCAAATTAAATAAACGGCATCTCCATTTGCCTTCTCTCCCCTTAATTCCAGTTTCTTTTTACTAAATAGAAGATCAAATTATTTTCACACGAAATTAATTTGAGTTAGAATCTAAAACTTTTTCACAATTTTACAAATGCATACATAATTACACCAAATAATTTACGGAATTAAGCACATTTTTAACTTAACTAATTAATTAGCAATGTTAATAAACTGTGTGTAGCTTGGAAACTAACCTGAATTGAGACTAAATCCCAAAATCCTTGTAAGTCAGAAGGTCTAACCATATTATTTCCCACTTGCTTTGAAGCTGTACAACTTGCACACTCATCAAGTAATCGCCTGAACTGTGCAAGTTTTTCACGCATCAATAACCTTGTTTGTCCTACTGTGGTTCTGATAGAATCCTGGCTTTCAAGGGGAATTTCCTGGGAAGTGAGTAGTGCATCCCACTCAAGGCAGATGCCACCCAATCTTTTCATTTCTTCAGAATACAAATTTCTGAGAAAAAAAAAATTAACAATAACTGTACCATCTGAGTTTAGTAATTATGATTTAATTCTTGGTTTATAAAACACATTCTCTCATGAAATACAAATTCATGAAAAAAAATTAAAGTTGACAACTTTTTATTTGGCATTAAAGGCAGAAATTTTTTAAGCATCATCTTACATATGTTGACTGGCCATATTTCAAATTTTAGACATTATTTTGCAGTAGATACTATGCAATTTTTTTAAAAAGAAGAATATCAAATTTAATCTATATTTCTTTAAGTCAAAATATAAAGCAATGCTTATATCTGCTTTTTACTGTTTAGTTTTTCAATTACAGTAGAACCTCAAATCCGGCACTCGAAAATCCGGAATTATCAAAAATCCGGGAGTTTTTGAAAAGTGCACTTTTTAAAATTTCTGCCGCGGGTAGCCTAATCCACTATGGAATGATAAACTCACTGCTTCGCACCAAAATTCGCGAATTCTAGAACCAATTTGACGGGAGCAGTTACACTGTATGTGTGAGTAGGTCCAATTGTCAGCTGACCAATACATGTTGGTACGTGTTAGGGAACAGTTTCTACAGTCACACTGTATAACTTGTATACAGTCGCGTGTTCAGATTTGTAGCAATCGCATGTGTCTTTCATTAGTGTGATACTGCTCAATTTCATATTGGAATGTCTTAAAAAAAAAAAAAGCTGAAAACCCCTCCAGTAGTATTATGAAGCGTAAACATAAATCTCTTTCTATGGAACAATAAGTAGATTTATTAAGAAAACTTGAAAAATGTGCTTCAGTTAAGAGACTTTGTGAAGAATATAGCATAGGCAGTTCTACTGGGTATGACTTGAAGAAACGAAAAAGTGAGTTGCTGACATTTTATGCAGACAGTGACACTCCTAAGGCTATGAGTAGTCGAAAAACATTACACACTTCCAGGGTCAACGATATCGATAGAGTATTGTTTGAATGGTTTCGACAAAGAAGTGAAAGTGTACTGGTATCAGACCTATTGCTAATACAGCAAGCAAAGAAATTCCACGATGATTTGAAAATCAATAAAGCTTGCAATTATTCGCAAGGTTGGCTTCATCGCTTCAAGCTTCGCCATGGAATACGAAAATTACCAGTGTCTGGCAAAAAACTTAGTGCCGATTCGGATGCTGCCGAAACATTTGTAGAGGAGTTTACCAAGTTAATTTCGGATGAAAATCTTACTGCAGAGCAAATATATAACGCGGACGAGACAGGATTATTTTGGCGATGTCTTCCTCGGAGCACATGCAGCCTCCGATGAGGATATGGCATTTGGAGTGAAGGAGTCAAAGGAGAGGCTGATGGTTCTTGCGTGCGCAAATGCAGTAGGTACGCACAAACTAGAGCTAACTGTAATTGGTAAAAGTGCACACCCTCTTGCTTTAAAGTGTAAGGAATTTTTCTGTCAACTACCGTGTTAATAAACATGCATGGATAACTTCTCAATTAATGTTGGACTGGTTTTTGAATTATTATGCACCGGAGGCACGTGCTCATTGTAAATCTAAGGGACTAGCTGATGATTGTAAAATAATTCTAGATAACTGTCCTGCCCATCCTGATGCATCACTTTTGGTATTGGGTAACGTGCGTGTGGTTTATTTATCTCCAAATTGTACATCTATTATTCAACCTATGGATCAGGGAATATTACGCTGACTAAAATGCTATTACAGACGGCAATTTATGCAGAAATTGCTTGTTGCTTGCAATAGAGGCCAAGGTGTTGACGGATTTAACATTAAGGACTCGATTTGAACTCTAGCTAAAGCATAGACTGATGTAACGGCCGCAACACTGAAAAATGCCTGCCATAATTTATGGCCTGCAAGCATGTTTGAAGAATGTGATGAATCACCACCAGATTTTCTAGGTTTCAATGTTAGTGACAAAAAGAGACTGGTGTCTGAAATTATGGAATTTGCTAAGGGATCGACGAATAACGCTTTCACGAAGGGTCTGGAAGAAGACGTTGAAAACTGGATGGAAATCGACTATGAAGTGCCTGTAGTGAATCAGCTAACTGATGGAGAAATAGTTAAAATGGTTTTGGAACCCGAACGTGAGAACTTTGAAAAAAGTGAAAGTGACGATGATGACAATGCAGCTGCAAACAAGCCTTCAATAGACCGTTGCATAGAATTAGTCACTGATACAATATTGGCTTTAGAGCAGCGGTCATGCATCGAATCACAGGATATGATAAATTTGTACCTAATTAAAGATAACTTATTAAGGAAAGATCACTATGTATGAAGCAATCTGTGTGATATGTTCAAGACAATTTCGCAGAAAAACCTTCAAAAAGCTTCCAACACTGACATGAAATGAAACTTGCATTCCCGCAACTAAAGACGCTGTCTCCACCTTATCGTCTAGCCATCGAGAGTAGAAACAAGACGTGTAAATTGGTATTAAATTTACTATGACCTTATTCCAAATTCGTCCACTTGTTAATGATTCTTTCTTTTATAAATTTTGGCGTAAATTTTGGATTTTAATGTTATGTATTTTATTTTTTTTTACATATAGGCCGTGATATGATGTTGCAGTGGCGTAGCCAAGGGTGGCAAGAGGACAAGGCATCTATTATGATTTATTTAATATTTTGCATGTTTATTTACATACATTTTGTGTATGTATTTCATATTTTAAGATATCCTGGCGTGATTTCCGATTAAATTTTGAAATACGTTATATAGATTACAAAAAACTTTCTTTTGTTTTATCCAGCATTAGGCCGATTTGCCCCTGGATACTCAGGCAATGTGCAACATTGTCAAAAAACAGGAATTTTCTAAAATTCGGCTCGAGCTAGGTCCCGAGGGTGCCGGATTTATGAGGTCCTACTGTATTAAAAAAATTCAAAGGAATCAATTCATACACCTATTTATGTATTGTAATGAAATTAACAAAATATGTTTAAAACAGTCACTTCTTCATATCAGCTCTTACCTGAACTGTTCAACATTTGGGTCTTTTTCTTCTTGAAAATCTGCCAAATCCTTATTAGATGCCCAAAATTTTTTCTCTTCTCTTTCAATTTCTTCAGGATTGCTCATCATTTTCTCAATTAATTTGATACCAATTTGTTTTTGTAAGCTTCCAGTTGCTAGAAAAATAAAGATTTTAATTAGTCAAACCTCCCTAATCGGGCAGGCTCGGGAAAAGACTGCAGCCGGATTACGGGTGTTACATAACTCGTAAGCTAATCCAAGCCAGTCTCTTCACAATATTAAGTTTTGTAGCATAGTAGATATAAAATTATACAAGTAAACTACACAATGTTATTTAAACATTTACTTATAATAATAAAACAAAAAAGCACTTAAGGTACTTTATTTTATGTAATACCTTAAATGCTGTCTTAATTCTGATTCCAAAGTTGTGTGTGTAAATATTGTATTCTTTCAAAATTTTTGAAGCTGTAATGAAATGGACATTGTCAAAGATGACTAAGAAAATCAGCGTTTGCTATGTATATTGGTTTCCATATGATGATTTTGACAGCTCCAGGGTAATCTATTTACTCATAAAACTAACAAATGAAATATGGCACTTTGAAATATGTCCATTAAAGTAAAGGTAGTGGAAATTAAGTGTCAGGAAATAAAATTTTAAGTGCAGATATTGAGATTTGTATTTTTTCCCGGTAACATTCGAAAGTGACTGTGGAAAGTCGATTGGAAAAATCCCAGAAATTCACAGCTGTAAACATTACCTAATTAAACAGTTTAGTGGCTTGAGGTAGCTTGGGATGTTTCTTTTTGAGGCTTGCAATGAACAATGTTTTCCTCTTTACTTAACTTCCTTTATTAGTCTTTTTAATAAGCATATTTATAGATTGAAAAATTATGATTGAGTGATTCTAATCAATTTCTAAAAAATATATATGAAACACTGATGGTGGACATTTATTTGCACTAACAAACCACTCTACATTTTTATTTTTATTCATTCTTTTCTTATGCATTACAGGTCGTTGTTTTATCATTCCCAATCATGCCATTTCAAGTACTTGTACCTGCATTGCAAAAGACGATTGAAACTTTGTCCAAACTTGGATGCGATACTTTTGGATATTCAGGAATTGAGATTCAGATTTTGGTTTCTACAAGGGTGGCTACCCTGATAGAGCAATATTATTCAAATTTCACATTATTTCACCAGATTTAAAAAAAATTCTAAATATAGAATTAAATGAAAGATCTATCATATGATTAATGAGTCAAGATTCTATTATTTTTTAGGTAATACTGCGGCATTGGAATACAGGCAGTCCTTGACTTTTGTACAACTCACACTTTCGTACATTATACATTCGCACCGCTAAACCTTTCATACACTGAATTCGGACTTTCGTACGTCAGCTGACGAACAAACATTTGGAGCTATCACATAGTGGCGCTGTCTACCAGTCAAGCCAACACTTTTAATAAATTATCAAATGAAGCAAAATGCATAAATATAATAAAATTCAAAAGAGTAATGGCTTCTTGGCTGAAATCTAAATCATTCTACTCAATTGATGAGTTTCTAGAAAGCGACCTAGCAGATTTAAATTCTTTTAAAGAGCAAAGAACCAACCTACACATGCTTTGATGATGTTGGCGATATCCTGTTAGCAGACTGTGAAACAATTTAAGACATAATGATTGCGCAGTTGCTTGGCTTTCTCGCGAATGACAAGTGAACTCAGCAAGACTTTATTGTGAGTTTGGGTCTCGACTCACAGGTTTAAAGCCTTCTCTGTCTTCTCTACATACAGATTCCTAGGTACAAAAGACACTTTTGTACTCGTTGAAGTACCACTAGCAACACTAGCTCTAATCGCTTCTTCATTTTCCTTATTGATCTTATTGTGGATTCATTCACACCACGTAATTTACCAACCGATGAAGCAGATTCATTATGCGCAAGCCTATCTCAAACTTCAATTTTCTTCTCCAAACTCATCACTTTTTTTGCCCTTTTTATGGACATCTTTCATTTCAATCATCACTCTCTTTGGGGCTATGGTTAGGCAATATTACAAAAAAACTATGGAAATAACAAAATGCTTTAATGAAAAAAACTCGCACTTTCGTACATTATACATTGACACCCCTGAACCGCCTTTCGTACGCCGAATTCGGACTTTCGTACGTCAGCGAAATGACAAATGAACAGCTGCCAGTTTCTGCCGTGTCACCATCTTTGTCTGTACAGCAGTGTTTATTTGTGCAATTATTTAAATATTTTATTGCATTTTGCTATCTCTCTATATTATAAAATCGACGATTGTGTCTAAAAGGCCCTTGCTCAAAAAACTAAACATACCATAATTAGAGATTTTATAATATTTTTTGACACTCTGGGAACAGAACCCCCATTATAACATTTAAGTCTATTGTTCGACTTTCATACATGTTTTCAGGAACACATTATGTACGAAAGTAAGGGACTGCCTGTATATGGAAACAATATTTTATCATATTCACGCTTATTTACAAATCTTACTCCCTTTATATAACTAGAACACGGTTATGATTATAGAATACCTTTTTATGTATTTTGTACGACGCAATGGCAAGATTAACCAGCTACATTTCAAACAATGTATGTTTTTACATCTATAGGTTTGCAGGTGCCGTCTAATGCATTTACAACAAAAGAGTTTTCCGTATCAACAATGTTTTCCAAAGCAGCAAATAAGTTCCCTCTAACAACAATGAGATTTAACTAGCCTGCTCTCGATGACAGTCTGCCAACGCTATGATTTCATTGCATCTTGACACCTACTGTACGGTACAAATGAATAGCGAAAAATGAATAGGTACAGTTTGTACCTATTCATCTTTCACTAAACATACAACACCCTGCTGTTTATTTTTTGTAGTTGTGCGGTTTTGTGTGTTGACAATAATATTCGACAATGAGCAGTTATTACAAGTAGGGGTCTGCCTGTATATAGTTAACACTACAATTCCACAATTTATTGTTATCCCTTTACAAAAATTCACGAATTTGACAGTTACATAAATGGCAGTACATGGTTGAGTGATATGACAAATGTAGGATATTTTTCATGGCAATTTTCTAAAAAATTATGAATGATATACGTAAAAATGCATTTGGCAAGAAATGCTTTTTTCTGCTCTACAATTTCTGTTGAAACATTTATGCCGGGAAAATGATTTTACATTGAGCAGCCTAACATGAGCAAGTGCCACTTTTCCTTTTCAATCATGTACTTCATGACCAATTTAACTTCAACCTGTAAGTTGTAGGTCAACTTTTGATGATCTCTTTCAGAATAAAGGTGCATTTTATAGGCTGGTGGATGTGGTAATTAGTTTTCAGATCTTTAAAACAAAATTAGAAAGATTTGAACATATATAATACCAAATAAAAGTTCATTAAGAAATGTTACCAATAATATAATGTTACAAATACAGAAAAAGGTTATAAATAATTAATTTGCAAATATTCCTATTTTGGTAAATTGATCATTTGGGATTTTATATGCCAAAATGTTTTTGTCCATTAATAATACTTTGCCATTACAGTAGGCTTCTTCAGGCCGAAGTGATTTCATCTCTTCTGGACCGTGTGTCTTCTTTTCTCTCATGTGCCGTTATTGTCACTTGTTTTCCTTTCACTTTCTGTTGACTTACCAGCTGTAGGAGCCATTTCCACATATAGGAGTGTTTATTTTGTATGTATATTTGTCATTTCAATGGCCTTCTTTGGATATGAGTATAATGTCATCTTGCCAGCACACAAATGCAATGCTGCAGTTCTCATATCAACCAAGATTACGATATAAGGATGATTGTACTCCTTGGTATCTCTGTGCGTGTTTTCCAGTGAAATCACCCTCTTGGGCTATTAACGTTTGGTATCACTAATTACCAGGATTTTACTAAAGATTTGTCTACAAAGATCACCTGACAAGGAGCCTCATCAGTCTTTATTTCCCAAAGACATATGGCAACTACTACCATCAGCCTCAATACCACCAGGAATGTACAAATTGACCAATATCCACAAGGAGAGAACATTTATTATTAAAAGGCTTCTCCACTGCTTAGCGGTTGCCTTGTACTCCCAATCGCCACAGTTGTCGGTCCTCCCACTGGCCATCTCTCAGGTTGCGTGCTCTCATAACTTCTTCCACCTGCCTTCGCCAAGTGATGCGCGGGGGTCCTCGCTTCCTGCGTCCTGGGGGTGACCAGTCGAATACTCGCTTCGGCCATCTCTCCTGTGGCATTCTCCGCAAATGTCCATACCATTCAAGTGACCTGCACTCCAAACGGTTGAGGATAGTCTCTTCTGCTTCCATCTCTTGCCGAATCACGTCATTCCTTACCCGTTGTAATCGGGATACACGCATGCTACACCTCAGGCCATCCATCTCTACTGCATTAATGCGTTTCTTTAACCTCTCCGTGAGAGTCCATCCCTCTCCTCCATATGTCATTATACTTTCCACAATGACCCGTTGAATAATCTTTTTTGTTCCCTTACTAATCTCCCGACTCCACAGCACCCCATTCAACATCTTGATTGCCATCTGAGCCTGATTTACCCTGTTCTCCACATCCTTCTCACAAGTCCCAGATTTGTGAATAATGGATCCTAGGTACTTAAACTGGTCAACCGCTTTTACCGTCCCTGCAGTAAGGACAATGTCCTGACTTTCCCCTCCAATCATCAGGTACTCTGTCTTTGAGAGATTTATCTTCAGCCACCCTTCTCATATGCCTCTACTAGCTTACGGAACATATATTCCACGTCATCCTCATCCTGTGCAATAATTACCTGGTCATCTGCAAAAATCAGAGAGTGAATAACATCATCCCCAACCTGGACACCCATTTTACCACATGACAGTTCCACTTCTCTAGAACCCCTTCCAAGTATACCTTGAATAAAGTAGGTGACATGGCGCAACCCTGCCTCAAACCCTTTGATGTTGAAAATTCCTTAGATATCCACTTTCCTTGTTTCACTACCGCTCGACCTCCCTTATACATTCTCTGTATAAGATTTATTATTGGCTCATCCACATGCACCTTCCTCATGGCATCCCACATCTGACATATTGGGACTGAGTCATATGCTTTCTCGAGATCCACAAAAATCGTATGAATCTCCTGACCTTTTGCCACCATCTTCTCAGTAACCTGCCGTATGCTAAAAATATTATCAAGGCAAGACTTGCCTACAGTGAAGCCTCCCTGCTCCTCGGATATCCACAGTTTGATACACCTTTCCAACCTCTCTTTCAGTATCTTACTGAACAACCTACTCATTGAAGCCATTACACTAATTCCTCTATAGTTAGTGGGAAGCTTCTTGCTTCCTTTCTTATGTATAGCTGACATATACGATAGTAACCAATCCTCCGGGAGTTCATCTCCCTCCAACACATGGTTAAATAGTCTGGTGATAGTCCTCACAATCCCTGTTCCACCATACTTCCACAGTTCCATAGGTACTCCACCTGGGCCAGCTGCTTTGCCATTTTTAGTTGTTCTCAAGGCAGCTCGGACTTCCTCCTCCAAAATTGGCTCTGCCATCTCACATCGACTCAGTGTATCAGAGGAGAATCTGTCCTTGAACTCCTCTCTGTCCTCTTAAGTAAGCTTTTGAAGTACTTCCTCCATGTTTCCATAGATATGATGCTCAATGGTCCTGGGCCCTTTGTGGGAGCTTGATTTTTTTTTTGTAATAAACTAAGACTGATAGCTTGGGCCATATGAACTCTAACCTAATTCGGTGCAATACAGTATGTCCTCGATTAACGTCGTTAATTCGTTCCTGAAATTTGTGACATTGAACAAAAAAACGTTAAATGAATCAATGTTTCCCATAAGAACCCATGTTATACGGTAAAATCGGTTCCAAAAACTCGAGCTCAAAATCTCTCGAAATACAATAACACATCATATATTGTATTTTATGACGCTATATGGTGCCTTATATGATATAAACGGTATCTAAACAAATAAAACAATAAAAATCAACAATGAATATAAAAATGGCATTAAATAAACAATTAATACTACATACCTTTATTTCAACGCGCCTTAAATTGGAAAATGCTATATTTCAAATAAGTGCCTCCAATAACAAAAAGACGAACTACATAGTAGCGACCAGGCAAAATGTCATAAGAATGATAGAAAACGACTGCAATGTGTGTTTTTAAAAATTTACAGTGCCACGAACACTTTTATAGATGCATATTCATGTTAATTGACAATGCTGTAAATGAAATTCAACAAATAAAGTATTTCTTGCAGCAGTTAATTTGTAATTAATGAAAAATTACCCGTAACATAAGTAAAGCATTTTGTATCTTTTTTACTGAACTTTGGGTTACAAACAACAAGAAAAAATACAGAATAATTTCAAAAATCCATTTAAAGGTATTGAGAGGAAATTGAAGGCTGTGGCTCAGGGGCATTTTCACGGCTCTTGAAATATTTTTTTATAGTTTGCTGCGTGGTGGCCTTTTTCTCATTGAACAACTGTCTATAGCAATCTATATCCCTTTCAATGGCCCTGCACACTTTTCTACTCCTTTCTGAATCAAGGTTCCTATCCTTGAAAATGGCCATGGCACCCTCCAGAAGTTTCATGGCCTCGCTGATATCTGCACAGGTAAAGTTTTTCATTGGGACGTTCTCCTCAACGTCTTTCTCGGATTCACCAAAAGCCATCTGCTGCTCCAGCTGAAAAATATCCTCTGTTTGTAGTTCCTCTTGGTGAGATTCCAGCAAGTCCTGCACATCTGCATAGTCCATCTCTTCAAATCCAAGACTTTTTCCGATCTCGACAATTTCTTCTTCAATGGCTTCAACTGATACTTCAAAGCCTTCAAAATCTTGAACAGGGCTAGGATAGACTTTGCTCCAGGATTTGTTAATTGTGGAAGATTTAATGTCTTTCCAGGCATCAGAGATGTTGCAGATGGCCTTTCTTGTGTCATAAGCCTTCCAGAATTCACGAAGAGTGACAGACTCCCTTTCAGTCGCTGTTATTGCTTGGTAAAAGGTTCTGCGTAAATAATAGGCCTTAAAAGTCTTTATAACAGCTTGGTCCATCGGTTGAAGTACAGATGTAGTGTTTGGCGGCAAATAAACTACCTTCACATTTTCATTGAGTTCATCAAGATTTGGATGACATGGACAATTAACCAACAGAAGCAATGCCTTATTTGTTAGATTATTTCTCTTATTATAGCACTCAACTGCAGGACAAAAATAGTTAAGGAACCAATCAGTGAAAATTGTTTGAGTAACCCATGCCTTCTTATTACTTTTCCAAATGACAGGCAGGCGGTCTTTGAGAAATCCCTTGAGAGCCCTCGGATTCTGCGAGTGGTAAACTAACATACGAATTAGTTTTAAATCACCTGCTGCATTTCCCCTCAGCAAGTGTGTTAGGCGATCTTTAGACATCTTGAACCGTGGTATAGATTTTTCTTCTTTGGATATTTTTCTTCTTTGGATACGCTTCCAAAACAAGCCAGTCTCATCAACATTATATATTTGTTGAGGACTGTAACTGCCCTCCTCAACAATTTCACTAAATGTAGTAATGAAAACACTGGCAGCCTCATTATCGGCACTGGCTGCTTCACCACTTACTTTAATAATGCCACGCAAATTTGCTCATTTTTTATATTTGTCAAACCACCCACGACTAGCATTAAAAGGTTCAGGATTACGGATGTCTTTAGTAAGGTCATCATAGAGAACTAAAGCCTTCCTTTGAAACCTATCTAAATCAACAGGCTGCTTTTGGCGCATTTCATTTTCGTACCACAAAGTAAGCAACCACTCCATTTCAACCATAATAGTACTCCTATTACGGGATATAGGCACTGCGCAAAGAGGAGTCACAACTCTTCCAAATTCTTTAATTTTGTCCGACTCCTTCAGAATTGTCCTTATCGTCGTAACTGGCAAACTCAAAGTTGTGCCTATGTCTGCAGCTGTTTCACCTCGTTCACGGCACTTAACAATATCAAGTTTTTGCTCCAAAGTAATTGTCTTGCGTGATTTTTCCGCTGGTAACATATTGCCATTACAGCCACTTGCCTTTGACCCCATTGCTAAAATAATATTGTACTAAATTAATTCAAATCAATTAGAACACTTTCCGTGTCCAATTACGGTGATCCTATACAGCTGATAGGACGCTGCACAACTGTTGTGCATGAACGCAGTTTTTTTTTCGTGCGTCATTTCATCATCGAATATGGGCAACGTTAACTCAAATCATCAACAACGTAAATTTGAATATGGGTAGTAATTTTTGAACGACGTTAACGTGAATCAATGTTAATTGAAGCAACGTTAAACGAGGACATACTATTTAGCATTTGTTTTTCATCCACTTACAAATCTCACTCAATTTATTTGTGAAAAATTCCAGTGACTTCACAGAAATTCTTTGGCCAATGATCTATGCCTGTGACATACTTATAAGCTTTAACATGGTTTTCACCAATCCTAATGGAGCTGTCAAGAGAAATTGTGAGAAGCTTACCAAACAGGCTGCCAAAAGACTACCTAGACCTTGCGCTTAATACTTTCTGTGGAATGAACAATACCATCACACTTCACTTTGGGCTAAAGAATAACATCATTGAACAATTAAATACTGTAGGAAAGATCTGAAGAAGCCTACTGTAATGTCGGTGAAATGTTGTCAACTGACAAAAACATACCAGCATTAATATCCCAAATAATCAACTTACAATAAAAAATCCAGTGAATATATTTGTACCAAGGTTGCTATTATTTCAACTGTAAATACAATAAAGAATAATTTACCTCTCACAGCATCTGGGGTTTTAATGCAGGATAATCTTTTCTTTTTTCCACTTCCTCTGGTAACTGAAATCCAAGGACTTAAATTGACTGGATAAATAAAAGAAAGAGGAGTAGTCACATCATTATCTTGTCTCTCATCTAACACCTCTTCCACAGAAGATAAATCCACTGAAATGCTTGGAAGAACTGAAGCATTGGCGTTATCTACTTTTTTCCTTTTAGGATTCTCTGGATGGGTTACTGGTTTGTTTGAATTCCTACTGGACCTTCTAGGCTGGATTTCACTTTGTCTAGCAAAAGATCGAGTTACTCTCTTATTTGGCAGGTTTGTTTCCAGTGTATCTTTGGCTGCATTCTTTGTTACATTGACTTGAATCGCTATAGGATTGCTGCAAATTAACGTTAGATTAAATATCAAGCACATGATATTAATATTATCATCATCATGCTTTGCCATTCCTTAAATTTTATTAGAATCTCAATTTAATGCCTGCATAGAGGACAATGGCTCCCACAGTTTAAATTTAAAATTGACAGTAGTAGACTGTCAAATAATTCCATAATATAAGCAAGAAAAACACTGTAATTTCCACTAATTTATTATCAACTCATGACCTGAGTATCCATGTACAGTCACGAGCATAAGTAATCTAAGTCCGACTTTGCGATGGTGTCTGTTGACTCGAGGATTCCATAGTAGTAGTCCAGTTGGAGGGTGGGAAGGGGTGTGAGGGTCAGGTCATGTTATACTAGAAGGGACGGAAGCGGTGTGAGTAAAGCCAGGTTAAGCTATATCTACACGCATACTTCACTAGGATGGAGGGAAAGTTGCTGAGGAACGTCCTTATCCTATGCGACGTCATACAGTAGAATGGAGGAAAGTAGGGAGATCATATTAAGCTAAGAGTGAAACAAAGATGTATCTCTCAAGTGTTTACCTGGAGAAGTTCAAAGACGCAATAGGGAGGCAGAATAGGGAGGGAAAGGAAAGAAACAGAAAATGTTTAAATAGGCGATTCTCTCGAAGTTGCGATATTTTCTTGGATTAAAATTATGTTTAAATGAAGCTTTCGTCCCATTCCAGACAAATAGTTATGTATAATACGTATGTGAGATACTGAGTTCCACCCTTCTAATTCTTGGCTAGAAACTCTTCTTGTTGTGATTAAAGCAAAAATAACTCGTCCCTCCAAATCTTAGAAACAAAATTTCCTTAGACGTTTTGATGAAATTAGCTTTCTCCCTGCTTTCCCCCATTCTACTGTATGACATCACATAGGATAAGGACGTTCCTCAGCAACTTTCCCTCCCTCCTAGTGAAGTGTGCATGTAGATATAGCTTAACCTGGCTTTACTCACACCGCTTCCGTCCCTTCTAGTATAACATGACCTGACCCTCACACCCCTTCCCACCCTCCAACTGGACTACTACTATGGAATCATTGAGTCAACAGACACCATTGCAAAGTCAGACAGATTACTTATGCTCGCGACTGTCTTACATCATCGTCAGAACCTAAGCAGAAATAACAAAGCCTTTTCCTTGCTTACATTATAGTGTACATTAACAGAAGTATTATGTATAAAGTAGAATTTAACAGAGTTAATTTTAAGTGTTTATATCAAGTATCAATCACAAAGAGCTGTGATTGTTCGTCTCTTTTTCTGAAAGTTCATTCTTGCATCTCTCCTTTACCACAATTTTTGAAAAGGAAAACACCACAAACCAATTTATGTGTTATTCAAATTTTATGCATACCACAGATTCTCATCTACAAAAACGATGAGAATTTATAATTATTATAATATTAAAACCATTATAAATGGATAAACTTATATATTTTTCAGAAGTGAAGCACTACTGACTTTTTCTATAAAAGTAGAAAATTTTATTTCTTAACGGTAATCAATGCCAAATAAATGATACTTTTATGAGTAAAATTAAAATATATATCAAACTACCTTCTAAATTTGAGTTACATTAAACACATAGTATGTACTTACTGAGAATCACAACTTGAAACATCTTGGGGCAACTTCTGAGAGAACTTCTCTTTTGAAGTTTTTTCCTGAGAATTCTTATTTTTTGGTGGAACGATTTCAATAGGGAATAAATTTTTTGGAGCCTGTTAGAAAATAAATAAATTAGCATTTACATGAATGTGCCATAATTAATTAGGCAATTATTTTAAATCTGTGATATCTGTATACAGGCAACACCCAAGATTCGACCGAGATGCGTTCCTCAAAAGGTGGTCAAATCTCAAACAGTTGAATGTTGAGTTGTTTTCCCATAAAAATACATGTTATTATTGACGGGTGTGTTCCAGCATCACAGGAGAAAATTATTAAGTTCCATCTCATATTAAATAAAATTAAAATAACATTCCTAAAGTGCTAAGAAAACAATATTAAATAATTAAAAAGCCTAAAATAATTTAAGACTAAAGAAATAAATGTAAATAAAAATATTTTCATGCCTGAAATCTTTTTCAATTTGGTTTATTAATTGGGAAGTTGGAAAATTTTTGTTGGGAGAAGAGGAGCTGTTGGCTGGATAAAATATTTTCACTCTTCAGCGCCGATAATATATATTTTTTCTTAGAAAAAGTAATTAGGCAAAATTAAATATCCTGTATCACAGCACAAATGATAGACCGTGTCTGTCACTGAATTCATGAATTTTTTTCCTCAAAATTACTTTATGAAACGTTTTCCTTTCTGTAAAATTTCTTTCAAACAAATTTGAAAAAAGAAAACTCACAACAGTTCTTAATCAGCTTAGAGAGACTATGCAGAATTCTAACAACGACTCCAAACCCCAAACTGTATGCAAAGGCTGCCCCCCAAAAATTTCATTAGTCCCTCTGTAAACAAGAAAGATGCTCTGACAGCAAAAGCAATCTAATAAGCCGAAACTTGAGATTATTTCTTGGTCTGCTAGCAGGGAATGATGTGGTTCTGATATTGAATGAGCTGATGTACATAACCAAACATTAGAAGTGGCCTAACAGAAAATTCATCAATGCTTTTTTTAAGTATATCATAAAAATATTCCTTTTTATTTCATGGAAAATTCAATTGATTCTTCAAACGGAATCACAGAAATTTATGTAATTATATGTAGTTCACAATTCGACCGATTGGCTCAGTTGAATAGGCGAGCTTCGACCGGTCGAAAGTCGAGTTGGGGTTATAATGTATAAGTCGAATTCTCGAGTAAATCGAATGTCGAGCCGTCGAATCTTGGGCATAGCCTGTAGTACTAAAATTATATGTGGATTGAATTAGACAAGCACTGCATTTTATGTATGTACTTGAGAAACCCAGTAGTCAATACATGCACGTCACTTTCTTCCATAAGGTACCTTATGTGATGCAGTTTTGTCCAACACAGCCTTTTCTGAGAACATTATACCAAATGTGCTGTGTATCATTCTCTGCTAACCAACTAAAGACAAAAGCACAGATTTATGCTAACTTTCCTTACTGCCAATATGAGCCTACCCCTCATTAAATTCCTTGTAAAAGGCTATGGATGTGCTGTTTAAGAGTCGATGAAAATGAATAAAAAGATACTGAGATAGATAGTGCCATCTTTTCTTGGGAATTCCTTCCTAATAACAGCTAATCGTTAAAGGTCAGAAAATAGACAAACTAGTATTATAAAAATTATATAAGTATGGTCACTGTGCCACTGTCCTTAAGTGTTTTTCTTTTAATATTTTCCTCTACCCTTCTCCGTATTAAACCTCTTCCCTAGCTGGGTAAAATTCTTGGGAGTTAAAAACACCAACTCATTCAGTTCACATAGCCAAGGAAACACACAAGCAATTTCATTATGAACCAGGGCATCGAACCAGAACCAAACCGAACCGAAAACCTGAACCGAAAAAAACCGATATTTTTGGCCGGAGTGGAACCGAACCGAAAAAACTAAAGGGTTGAACCCGAACCGAAACCGATATTTATTTCGCTCCTTTATTTCGGTTCGGATAAAAAGTGTAAGCGCTCAGTAAACTTTCATGTTCAGATGGCCATTGCCTCTCTCACGCTCCCATACCCTGTCGCCATGGGGTCCAAACCCCAACCAAATTTCACTATGAAAAAATAATCCTCAAGTCCCTTGGTTCGTTCCACGAATATGATATTAAGATAATATCTAACGACTTCCGGAAATTCCATGGGTAAATTTACCCATTTGAGAATTCCTTGAATCTTATGAATGCATAGAGGGAGAAGGGAAGTTTTCTCCAATGTTTCGTCTGCTACATATGTCCACAATTTTTCATTCCTTCATATGAACTGTGCGTATAATCCATCAGTCTGGCCTTGCTAATTATTGAGGAAGGATTGTTCAACATTTGTTCCTTGTGCGTATTACTGCATTAGTTGCCCTTTGTTACAGGTTAGTAATTTTAAATA
This sequence comes from Uropetala carovei, assembly GCA_036926305.1. Classification (NCBI taxonomy): domain Eukaryota; kingdom Metazoa; phylum Arthropoda; class Insecta; order Odonata; family Petaluridae; genus Uropetala; species Uropetala carovei. The sequence goes on along the minus strand of JAXCHB010000019.1, from coordinate 10,369,182 downwards.
GGTATATAAGGTAAACTCGAAAAATTCAATTTTCTATTGGATGTTAGTCGTTACTAAAAATAGGAATAAAAACCGTATATTTGTTATTTCCATCAAAATATTTAGCTTATAGGTTTGAATAACGAAGTGTTAAGGAAAAGACAAATTATCCAGCGTGGAATAAGTAAGTCTCATTTTCTATATATGTACTTTAATTTCAAGAGAATATTTGGTATAATGAGAAATTGATTCAATATAATTCATTGTTGTGGCTTTTACGCAAATACTTGCACATTTGATAATGATATCATTGAAAGCAAAGTTTCAAGTGTCAAATTTCTAAGTGCTATTTTCAAGAACCTTTCATTTATCCTGTTGCTTTTAAGTTAGTGTCAATGAACGTTTTCTTTGGGTGTTTGCAAAATTCCGTCATAGTAAATTTGTATCATGTTAATAAACATTTCTCATCCTTTCTGGATTCTCGGACCCTCAATTTCCGCGGCCTTCTTCCTCATAAAAATTTTATACATTTTTTTCATCCATTTACGTGATCTTTGAATGAAAAAATGAAGCCGTGCATTTACAGTTTATATAATATGAGCAGTGCACGTGATCTACAAATTGTTAATGAAAAGAACTTTATGACTTATTCAACTTATTAAAACTATTGAGACAACGCGGCCTCTTTATTTTGCCGCACAATTTATGATTTAAAATATTAATAATTCATTATTAGGCATTCCAGCTTTAGCACATATTAGCTTCGGTCTGTCCGTTCTTCTATCCGAATGCAATTCTTTTCCTCGTAGCTATTCAGCAGATTTTAATGAAATTTAATACTAAAGATTAAGCACAGTAAATTAGAAAATTAGATGGTTTGCATAACATAATAAGTTTAGAATACTCTATCGCAGGAAACGTGCTTATTTGTAATTCACCTTACACTCTCCTAACCTTTTGAAATCATTTGCGACGCATGTATGGTTTGTAGTTATTCAATTCCAAATAAATCTTAAATAAATAAAATACACACTAAATATTTACATTTGAATAATTTATTTTCATGTTTTAATATCAAGTTTTTAATATCATTATTGTTATAATGAAGATGTATTTGATTTAATTAGATAACTACGTAAATTAATAAATCAGTTATTGAAAGTTTCCTAAAAATATTTTAAGGTCGGAGCGAAAAACCGTTAAACCGATGATTGCCAGAGCGAAACCAGAACTGAACCGAAATTTTGCGTTTTGAGTGAACCAGAACGAAAACCTGAGCGAAAAAAATTACAGTTCGATGCCCTGCTATGAACCTATGGTGGTAGTTCACCATAAGATTAGATAAGAGGGTCCCAAACTTTTTTATGCCAAGGGCTACTTTCATTCTGTAAATAGTCTTGTGGGCTATCACATTTTTATAAAATATACATTAGGGTACTGTAACTATATGTTAAATGCAAAAATAACTGCAAAGAAAGCATTTATTATACACCACTTATGAAAACTGACAAAATAAATAACTGCTAAATTTATTTAACTTTATTCTATATTTAAACAATTAGGGGCACGTTTACACTGCATATTTTCAGCTAGTGATTGGTAATTGAGTAACACAAAACCGAGATGTGTAAACAATCATTAAGATGTTCATTAGTGAGTACATTCCTGGTTTTTGATTTAATTAGGTTCATATTAAAAAATATTGATTCACATAAATAAGCGGAAGGAAAATACGCTTTCAAAATAAATGCAAGCTTTTTATATTTGAAAATTTTTCAAATGAAACAACTTAAAGTTTGTATCGTTGTATCTTGCTTTTGAATCTATATATGATTTTGTAACATAATTACCGTATTTTTCCATTGATAATGTGCACCTAGCAGATACCGCACATCAATGTTTTATGAAAATAAATCAAGGTGGAAATCATACGCTGTGCAATTTAAATTAGAAGTGGTGAAACTAGCCCAAGTAAAAGGGACTCGGCAAGCTGGAAGAAAATTTAACGTAGGTGAATCCAGTGCTTGAAAATGGAGAAAAAGTGAAGAGGATTTGAAAAGTTTACATAGAAGAAAACGTGCAATGCGATGCAGAAAGCGCTTCTGGCCAGAACTGAAAAAATTATGATTGGTTTGATTTAGAAAAGTCTAAAGGTTATAGAATTTCATGTACTCGAGTTTTACTCGAAGCTAAAAATTGATCTGGTTCAAGTACAGAAGTGGTTCATTACTCCAGCTGTACAGTGTGGGAAGACATGCATGGTTTTTACATTTTAAAATTGCTTAGTAAAAACTTGGTACTATAATCTGACTGCCTCGATGAATAAAAATTCTTCTTCTGACTGCTAAGTTTTTATTACACGTTAAATTTGTCAATAAAGTCTTTTCACTATCAACATTTTCAGATTAGCAATTACGTCAATTTGCAGAAAACATCTGGTCAATGTGAATTACAGGTACTCCTTGATTTACGCTACAGTTGTGTTAAAAAAAAGTCGCGTAGGGTGAAATCGCATTAATCAAACAATTTCCCCATAAGAATCAATGAAAATGTCCGTATCTGCCACAAAAAGAATTAGAATATTCTTGCTGTTACTTAAACTGATTGTCCTATACGGTCCTTTTTCTTATTTTAATAATATTTATGCAATTTTTGTAGGAATAAATTGTTTATAATTATTTAGTTTGAAAAAGAATACTAGACACTGCTAAGAAATTTTGAGTAAAACATGGTGTTGACCACCAGCAAAGTCTGCACTTAAAGCTGAGAGAATACATTTTCTCTCACTCAGAAGAAAAGAAAGAAAACGGTGGTTTCCAACAACTGGAGGTGGGGAGACCTCACACCAAGAGTAAAAAGAAAATTCGCAATTTGCATTAAAGCGAGTGCTATTAATTGATATCGGTCTAAATTAGTAGAGCTCATTAAAAAGAAATAACATTTTTCAAACTCACATATGATGAGGAGTACCTGTATTACAAGAAAAAATAATGGAATTGCGTCGCAGTTTCTTCAAACTGATATGCTGAAAACATGCACTGGCTGCCATATACAGTGGAACACAACACGAAAACGGATAACATGAAATATCGGTTAACATGAAATGCTTGCTCAGTCCGTTCCGATGCCTATACTTTTCAATGTAATTTTATTCGCTTAACCCGAGACGCTTAACACGAAATACCGGTTAACTCGAAAATAATTTCCGGTCCTAATAAAATAAACCTATGCTAAATTCTTCTGATAACACGAAATGGCAGTTGAGAAGGTTTCACCATCCACTCTTTGGCTCCTTCTCCACAGGCAACACCACCCCCACTGATAATTTCCATTAACCCACTAGCACTGAAAATTACTACCTCACCCACCCTCCTTCTAAGCCTTTATCTGTCATTGTCCATAGTCATTAGTAGTTCAAGGAACCCCAAACATGCAATATCAGTCTCATGACAACCCTTGGAGAGAGTGCTCACCTAGTTTAGGCTTTATTCCTGGCACCTGTTCCATAATAAACACATTCCTGGAACTTCAATCTTTGCACTTAAGAAAAGGACTTGCAAACTCAGCTTCTTATTGGTGTTGAGATTGGTGGGTATCTCCTAATACCTACTGGTCAACCAATTACATGTTTCCTGTAAACAAATCCCTCCTACTCCATTCCCATTTTTCTCCTCTTTAAATCCCTATAAATAACATTCATGAAATTCCAAAATATCAGTTGCTGCTGAATTTCTGAGTGAAACCGTTGGTGCACTTTAAATGAACGAAACTTTTCCTATGCATTGGAATCATTTGTTTTGGTTTTATATATTTATAACAAGTTAGGAAAGTGTACAACGTATCACAAATGGGCACATTTCGTGCAATGGAGTATTAGAAAGAAATTATATACCTGTACGTAAGGAAAATTGTGTTTTAAAGTTCTTTTCTTCATCATAAATAATCCATTTTCTTCCTATTTACTAATATTACATGCACACGTAAGGAAATTAAACGTTTGTCTGTGAGACTGTTTATGTTAGCAACAATGAAGAAGTAACTATGCAAGAAATTTTCTGTTCAACTCGAATTAAGACAATTCCGTTTGATTTCCTCGATAACAGCTACTTCTATGATAAAAATGTATAGGAAAGGAAATACTCTTCTTTACCAGTTCTACAACTTTTATTTGAAAAAAATTTTGATATGAGCAATACTTTAATAGATAAGACAAAAATTTAATTTTTTGTCACCAGTAAAGTGGTACCCCTGATTGGCGTACGTGATTCATTTTTGCAATTTTATTATTATATTTGATTGTAAGTCCTTAATATCAAATTTCATGAAAATCTGTTACGTAGAAGCCGAGAACGAACATGCAGATGGACGGACAGACCGACGATAATAGGCGCTCACGCTGGAAGCGAAACGCGCCTAAAAATTAAATACATAGTCCATATTAAAAATGGCCAATAAAGTCCATAAGCAAAATGCACTACCGCTAAAAGTGAAAATGCAGCTTCTAGATGTCGGAGATAGATACAAAACCGACATTTGCAAAGAGTTTGGGATTCCAGATTCAACGTTGTTGATGATTATTAAAAATCATGAAAAATTAACCTGTTTTCGAAACACGAAATCCGGTTAACCCAAAATTCAGCTAACATGAAAGGTTTGTGCCGGTCTCCTGCATTTCATGTTAACCGATTTCCACTGTGTGTGTTACCATTAAACCTGACGATTCTAACCAAGAACCCAATCAATAATGTCACACACTGAATTATTTTTGTTATAGTTTTACTAAGTTCTTTTCTATTTAAGCCAATATTGCAATCAGGCCAAAAATATTAAATTAAAATGTTATAAATTTTGAGAAATACCGTATATACCCGAATATAAGATGACTCTGATTATAAGACGACTCCCCATTTTCAACTCCTAATAAAAGGAAAAAATTTATTATGCACACAATGACAGAGGTTTATTGACTAATAAACAATCAACCAATTGAAATAAGTAATTTTGTAGTGTTAGTTGGCATATACAGTTGCTTTCCTTCAAGTGTCTATCAACTACTGATTTTAACTTCTTACAGGACCCACAATAAAGGCGATGTCAATGCGTTTATTTAGATTATCAATGAAGAGAATATAACAATAACGCTTTTCTTTTGTCTATTTGAAGGTTTAATTGGCCTTAAATTAATCGGAGACAACAATGAGAGTCTCCTTGGTAACGCCCGGAATGAGTACGAAAAATCTGCAAAATTTCGAAAAAGAATGCATATTTCTGAAAAATTCGACCGTGTAACGCGTAAACATCGCAAGAATAAGATAGTATAGAGCTTTAGCCGTCGAATAAAGCAAAAAAGAAGAAAATCGGTCCATATTTACGAATTTTAATGAATGAAGGAAAAAAACCTTGCACTCTGAAAAATCGAAAATCCCATGTAAACTTATGGGAAAATATAATTGTCTCCTGGATTCGAACCCGGGACACTTTAGCAAATGAAAATATTTTTCCAGGGACCTCATAGCCAGTAGAAACAAAACGCTGTTTACCGCATATCTTTTACAACGAACGGTTCTCGAGAAATACGCTGATATAATTACACGAGACTTCATACGGACGCACGCAGCTTCACTACGCGCATAATATATAGGATAAAAATCAAGAGAGTATTTGTATTCGAATACATTTGAATCGATTCATTTTCTACTACTACTTTTAATAATGAATTGTTTCGATTGATTTAAAGAATCGAATATTTCGATTGTATTCTGCATTCGGTTCCTCTGTCAGTCAAACTATTATGCACCACGCGACTAGCCATTTTTCGGTCATAAAAATTGGAACAAAACCTCGTCTTATATTCAGGTATATACGGTATTTGTTCAGTAATCCCAGATATTTTTTATTTTCCTATTTAAAAAAATCAACCCTATAAGAAGATGAAAATAATGCTGCTATTTTGCTTTAGAATAAACAGGCTTCCATTAGAAATATTTTACGTAATAAACAAAGAGCATTAATTTCAGAAGAAAAGAACTACGCAACTTCCACGCGGAAGTTACATAGTTGTTCTTTTCTTCTGAAATATGATTACCACTTATCACAAAGTTGAGCCAAATTCCTTAGATTATAAAGAACATTAACATTTGTGCCAACCTTGAAATTCTGAATATTACCCTCAATGAAATATGAAGCTTGTATGCTTGAGGATTTATTTCCCTGAAAAATACATTTAACCGCCCAATATCTACCTCGGGGATGATTATGTATTGTACAACACATGGGCGCACAAGTTAAAAACAAGTAAAAAATTAATAACATAAAAGCACTCAAAAGCGAGAATCCAATTCTACCAGTTTTGTTTATTGTGAATACAGTATGGTTAGATTTGAGAAGACACTTGCGTACAATACATAACATTGCTAAATGGAATACATGAAATATGACATTAAGCAAATAAATTTTATTGTTAACATATATGAATTATATTTCCTATAGACTACTGCTAGTATTTTTTGTCCTATACTTACCATAAATACATGCTGTTTTGGTGCGAAGGAAGTGGTTTCTGGCTACAAGAAACAGAAAACAAAAATAATATTTATTTATAAAAGTGGAACAATATTATACAAAAACAAAAAATATATTGACTGTTTTACCTTTGCAACATTCTTATTTCTGTTAGACCTGCGAAGATTCGGTAAGCTTGGAAAATCTAGTGTAAGCTTGTGATGGACCACTCCACATTTAAATGGAGGCTTCTCTTTTGCTTTTTTTTGGAGTTCAGCCAATCTTTGTCGTTCCTTCTCTTGTTTCCATAACATAAGCCGCATAACCTTTGCATCTGAATGGTTTTTAAAAATATAAAAATACAATAAACATGATTGACTGTAACATAGTTTTGAAAGAAAAGTAAATATAGATACAAAAATATTTTTTCTAGTTGTTTTTGTTGTAAGTTGGCTAATTTTAATGTGGGTAATTATTTAAGTAGGAAAGTACATATTATATGTTGTTGAGGAACACTATCTTTGAAATATAAAGTATGCTTATAGTAACAATAGATTATATATACAGTAGGACCTCTATAACCGTCACCATCGATAATCGTCGTTTCGCACCACCATCGTGTGTCACCTAATGTTAAAAAAATGAAAAGTTGTCGCCATTTGAATGACGCAGACAGACGAATAAGATGATGACTCTATGAAATGCACACTATCTGCTCAGAATTTAATTAAGAGGAACATAAATTAAATATCAACCAAAGATACATGGAGAGAAAATGAAACAATTACTGGAAGTGATGATATTACAGGCTATTCCATCCAGCTCAAACAGATAAGAAAAAAATTGAAATATTTTTTAGTGCCAGGACTTGGTCCACTTATCTGCAAGGTGTGCTGCGGCAGGCTTCTCGGGAAACAGATTCTTGTCCAGTTTATTGTGTCATGAATATCGTGAAAAGTGAAAGTGTTAAGTGGGGGCTTATTGTACAGCATTTAGAATTTCGCCATCAAACCTAAGAATCAAACTGCAAAATATAACTGATGAAATGTATTGCAACAAACGCCGAAATATGTGCTCGATTTTTAAGAAAAATATACTCCCAAAACTACCAAGCCCAATAAAATAATTAAACTTAACATCGACATTTGTCAATTTTTAGAAAAAAATAGAATTTGATTTCAGTCGTTGATTTTCAAGAAAAATAAACGTAGAATACTACCAAGCCTACATACAACATTGCTGCAATGGCAAAATATGCTTTGACTATCGTTGTCTCGCTTATCATCGTGTTTTCCAGGAACCAATTAACTACAGTTATCGTGGACCTACTTTAGTACTTCCACTGATGTGTCTGCATAAAAGAGCTTTCCATATTAAAGTGCACCCATTTCATACTGCCTTCACCTTCATACACATCAATAAATTCAATTCAATTTGCTGATATATACTGAGAAGTTGGTAGAAAAAGAAAAAATATCCCGACTTAAATGAGCATAACAACTAGTAAATTGCAAATAAACTTTGTTTAAAAGCTAAAATAGCATTCCATCCTAAAGAAAACCTGACTTTAGAAAATTACAGCAGGAATTGCTCTTGGAATTAATACCTAATATTTATGGCAACATAATATGATGGCAGTCACTGGCATGCCTTAAACAAATACACAAAACATACCTCCGGCGATAATCAAATAATTGAAGCAACTACTAAATGTTTAATGAAGACTGCATGGCTTTCGGGTTTCCACCGCGTCTGTAGTCTTCAGTTGACAATTTTGCCAGCATTCCAGTAGGCTTCTTCAGGTGTTGAAGCAGAGAATTCTTCATCACAACCCGACAAACCACATACATAAGGAGAGGGATTCTCTTCAACACTTCGACCTGAAGGAGCCTGCTGGGATACTGAGGAAACTGTCGTCAATGTAAAACATCGTATTTAATGTTTCATTCTAAGAATTTTGTCCCTTTCTGCATCCCATTGTTTCGACTGAATAACTCGAGCATATGAAGGTGTGAATTAATTTCCTTGGCATTCAAATTTCTGAAGAACTTGACTGGGAGTTTCACATTGATGCAGCAATAAAGAAAGCTGCTATTGGTATTTTTGATTAAGAGGCTTATTCATCTTGTATCTGTTGATAACCTAAAATTATTGTATTTTGCTAAGGTTCAATCATACCTATCATATGGGATCTTGTTTTGGGGTAATTCTAATTTTTTTACCAAAGCCTTTTCCTCCCAAAAAGAGCTATTAAAGCAATGCTCAAGGTTTCTTATCGCACAACTGGACAGCCCCTTTTCAAATCTCTTTCTATTATACCTCTGCCTTCAATTTACATTTTGCAGTGTGCCACATTTGTCAAAAACAACCCTAGCTTCTTCCCCAACAATGTAGATTTTCACAGTTATGCCACACGCTCCAAGAACGATGTGCACCTACATTGCTACTCATATTCTTCTTGCCAAAAAGGTCCCTTGTATTCAGCCTCACGAATTTATAATCACCTGCCCGATGACATTGTTTATATCTTCCAAGAATCAATTTGAAGGCAATTGTAAAACTTGGTTATTGTCCAAAAGTTATTATAGTGTCAAGGAGTTTATGGATGACTAATTAAGGTGTATATTGCAAATTTGTAAATTGTATTTATTTTCCGATTATCTATATTATGTAATTTTTAATTTTGTATATTATAACTTGATGTATAATACCCATGAAATACTCCATGTATTCTACTGTAAGACCGACGGAGCAAATAAATATTATTATAAAGACTACACATTCGGTGGAAACCCGAAAGCCATCCATTCATCCATTCGCCACAGAAACCTTCGCACGTACTAAATACGTAGTTCTAGTAGATCATGAAGTCAAATCAATTTATGAGTTTACTAAACTTATGAAGAATGTTCACTTCATCCCAATAATTCTCTGCAACGAAAAGTAAATTAAACGCAGTTTAGAGGAGACGGATTGTCTTCAGTGACAAGTAATTATACGAGTTTGAAAGATGGGATCATAACATTGATTTAACATTATATCACATACATGACATGGCATAGTTCAACGGTGGAATTAGAAATTGATTTTATTGTGTCATGATAATTATTTAATTAAATCTTATTTGCGAATTTAAAACACCAAAATAAATTAGAAATAAAAATGTTCTCCTATAACTTGCCATTTTGCCTCGGTTTCTGCGAAAATTGTCATAATTGGTTGTTAATCCTAAACTTGAAACTGTATACTGATAAAAATCACTTAGAAATTTGAGAAACAAATCTAAAAATATGAACCGCTATTAAAGACATCTCATAGTTTGAGGTGCAAACTATAACAATAATTTAAAACAAACTACAAGAACATGCTGATATATTCAATGTTAAACACTTGTAAGCAATTTTGAATTGATATATTACTCTAGTTACTGACACAAACCTTTATTTTTGCTCAAGCAACCTGTCAAGGGTTTTATAAGATCTTCCTCGATATTTCTATTACTCGCATAATGTCTTTGTCGAGACTCTCTTCTTTTTTGTTCTACAACTACTGCACGAATGCTTCTTCGCTCCTCGTAATTTGTATTACGTTTATACGTAAGTTTTCTCACCCCTGTTTGGAACATTCTTCAAGCAATCGCTTCCGAAAACTTAAACCAACTAAAACCAGTAAAACCGTTTTCTCTCCTTTAAAAAATGGGTTCTGCATTTCTATTGGCTAATGAATTTGACTTTTTTGTTCGACAACTTCCATATAGAGGGCTCTGTTTTCATTTTGAATTCTTAGTTTTCGCGGTTGTTGCTTCAAGTTGATGAAATTATTATTTTGCAGTTTAGCCATTGAATATTTTTACTTGCCTGAACTCATACAAACGTGTTGTGATGGATCATGAACATTCTTTAAATGACGATTTATGTGATTTGATGAAAGACTTTCTTCATTGGAAAGAGGTAAATACATTTGGTATTTATGTGGATGAAATAATCAATTTGTAACATTAGTAAGTTTATCGCATAAATTATTGCCAAGTGTCTATTTATTTTAATGTGCAGTTCAATTTACCTTCTGAAATTTGATTTTTTATTCACAGCCTTAAAAAGTATTTTGCTTGGTTATAACGAGCATATAGCCATAAATGTCAAATTTATCGTCTTTGTTCTATAATAAATAATGCTTTAGCATGATATCGGCGATTACTGAACCTACCTTTTCTATTTGAAAACCTCAAATACGATTTTCTTAACATTCCATGTTCATTCTGTTCAGGCATATCTCGATACGGGTAAATCATATCGCGAAATGCTAGGAATTGTAGAAGTTCTTCGTGAAGAATTGAGAATTGCAAGAGATTTAGAACGTTCTGAAAGATACAGAGAAGCGTCGACACATGACCTTCTTACTAAACAGCAATGTATAATAGATGAACTGCTGGGAGTAAAAGGTGCTATTTGCTCAAAAATAATTTAGCTATTTAACACATTAAAACTATATTTTAATTAACATTGAGATTAGTGTTTTTTTATGGAAAAGAATTATTCCTTAGCCACAATTAGTGCTTAAGTGTAAAATTTTTCCACATGAAAACTAATTTTAATTAATGGTATTTTTCTACAGATGAAAACCTGAAGATGTCCTCTCATGTAAAGGAACTAGAAAAAGCTTGTGAAAATTTGAAAAGAGTTGGTATTACAATATCGTAGTATTTTACAAATTACATATTCCATGGCATTTTAATCAATCACAATTTCAGTTGCTGGAAGTAGAAAAAAAGGAACATAGAGAAAAAATAGAGAAGATGGGAACTTCCCATGTTGAAGAATTAAAAGAAATTCAAATGAATGCAGATAATGAAGGTAAGGGAATCATCTTTCTAAAAGTTATTTCAGGTGTTGCTCTGTGTTGACCTCAATTATCTTTCAATAGGATTTAATTTTTCAACTTACAGCAATATTTTAAAACTAATTTCAGTTTTGTCTTTATTTTAGTGAAGTCTATTAAAAATGAACTTGACAAAAATCGTTTGGAGTTCCATCAACGCTATCAAGAAATTGCAAATAAGTTAGAAGCATTAGAAATAGAAAAGAATGAGCAAGTAAATCTACTTATAGCTGAGGTAACAAATACTATGATGAGTTCCAGTTTGGTATAGCTCTTTATCAGACGGAGACAAAGTTTATGGGATGGAACTTCTACTTCACCATTATAATGGATTCTGCTTTATAGAATCACTAGTTAATAGAATCAGCCACTTATTTGAATCAATATGGGAAAACAAAAAACATTGATTTATTATTATTATAAGAATCGCTCACCTCATAATTATAATTGTTTTGTTTTTGTAATCAAAATTATTACTTATTTGCTATATGACTCAAAGGAACTGCTCTTTTTTGGTAAAGCTAAGATCTCAATTTTTTGAGGTAATTCACTGGCATTAATCGACATAAAAAGTGCAAATGCATGAAGGATGTCGTAGATATTTGTGAGTTCTCTGTGGAGTGGGATAGAGAGCTGGTGATCAAGACGATCACCCTATTGCTTGGTAACTGTACTGTTCGTTTGAAAGTGTTGACCAGAAACATACAGCTGCTATTCCTCTGAACTAATAGACCAAAACATGAGGAAGATTATTATTATCAGAGTTATTAATTGATGGCATGAATTGATCATAAGATCCCTATAACAGGGGTGCTCAGACTTTACAAGCTTGGGAGCTACTTATCATTTCCCACTTACGCGGCGATCGACCACCCAACCTCACTCTGTTAAAAATTATTTGGGGGGGGGGGGGGGGGGATCAACCTTTTTAAGCAGGACAGAAAAGTTTCAGAGATCTACCAAATACGAGTTGGCGATTGACGTCCTGAGCACCCCTGCCTATAAGATAGACAATCTAGAATTTTGGGAATGATTTGAAATCACGAGAAAAATTTGGCCATGACTGAAATCAAACCAGGGTCTTCCACTTGCCAGGCAGATATTCTCCTACTGAACTATTGCAGCAGACTAATTCTCTCATTTCAGAACACAAATATTTTTTTTAGCTACTATAGCTCAATTTTGAGTAAAAATCTGTATATTATCTTATATTGTTTAAGAATGCCTACAACCTATAAATTTTATTCTCAAAACATTCATATACATAGCCATTTAAAGCAGTTTGTTAGAGGTGAGTTCAATATTTACAAGGTTCAAAAAATTCTTAACTTATTCATTCATTCATATAAGTGTGGTATTATGGGTGAAAAGTTGTGAGAAAAAGTAATTTTCCTATTTATTCAAACCTTTGTAGAGTATTAGATAAAAGAATTACTGTATATGCTCGTGTATAACACGCAGTTTGAAGACCAAATTTTCAGGTCATAAAGTAGGGGTGTGCGTTATACGCTATAACACTTTTGTGCACTTAAAATCAGAAATTAAAGTGAACCTACCTTGCACCAGATTCTCGCTTTTTGGGTGAATTAACGGGAAAACCACAATAATTACCAATAATCCAGGTTATACACATAGTAATTATATGTATAGAATACCTAATTACTTCTATACAGTTATAATTCCATCCTCCAAATATTCTGCATTTCACTAGCTCATCAGCTGATTGCTGTAATTTTTGCAAAATCGCCCAATAGACTTCCCGCAAAACGCATCAAAAACAAAGAAACAGAATAAGCAAATTGAAATAATTTTATTTAGTTAATGATTTTAGTATGTACAATTAACAAGTAATTTAAAACCAGTTGAATGACATGTATGACCTTAATCTTACCTGTCGCATTTCCCGTTTCCAGATTTGTTTGTTACATTTTTGCGTTCTTCCTTCTATTAAACAGTTTTAGAATGAGATAGGACTATAAATCAAATCTATATCTATTTTATAGATCCCTTTTTGTCTGATTTAAAAGGATTGGCAACAGTGGCACTGCGGTTTTCTATGCGGCATCAATTTGGCCAACTTACTGTATGAAGTTGCTGCCATCTCAACTCAATCGCTTTCATTGTTGATGATGTTTCTCTAAAATGTAATGTGGAGCTTATTGAACGTAATACTTATGGGCAAGTGCAAACGTTTTAAAATAAAAACCAAGGAATTTGGCTGAAATTTGTGGTAATTGATACTCATATTTTTTAAGGAAATACGTTTTAAAATTGTTAACTGGCGATAATGTAATGCTTTAATGTATTTATTTACGGTACTCTAGTTCAGAGCTTCAGAAATCCTCTCACCACGGGTGAGTTAACGGAGACTGGTGGCGAGTAAATTTTCAGCGTCTTTCAAGATGCATTTTAAATGTATTACGTTATTTCTTTACATAATTCACAAAACATATTATGCAGACAAGAAAAGACACACTGGAGGACATAAGAAGCCCTCATGTAACTAAACTAAATGTTATCTGTGTACATTCTAGTTCCATCTAAAGCAATGAGTGTTACTGTATAATAATGTGTAAGGTGTTGTAAGAATTAAAGAATACATTGTTTTTGTTTCATCATCATAACATTTAACTCTGAGGATTTTTTTAAATCACCTATAAAAATACTTGCATAAAACAGGCCACAATACTATGAGCGAGTAAATATTTTTTGTGGCGAGTAGATTTAAGTTGTATTTCTGGAGCCCTGCTCTAGTTAATACTTAACATGACGATATAATTTTGTTCTTATAGCCCACAAAAATCAAGGGTGTGCGTTATACACAGGGTATGAGAAAAAGTCTGGATTCTTTGGCAAAAAGTACAGGTGCACGTTATACACAAGTATATACGGTATTGAAATTCTTCTGCTCTCTTTTGTTTCGATTGTCTCACAGATTATTTAATGCTTCAGAAATTTATGTGGTTTTTAATTGTTGGTTCAGTGGTTTGTATCTTATAACCATGTTCTATGGTTATTTTTTTATTCAAGTTCTTTGATATACTTGGTTTGCTTAAGTGGAAAAAATCATTAACATTACATTGAAAGAAGTGGTGAAATGGTTATTGGAATATTTAAATTCATGCAACACGAGATATGCATACCACTAGCTAATGATACATGTATTTATGTGTTTTCAATTACTGGCAGTATGAAGAGAGACTTCATAAATGCAATGAATCATTGACTGCTGCAAAATTGGAAAATAAGCACATACGGGACAGGGCATCAGCAAATATGTCCATATATCAAAAGGTGGTAAATATTTAATTTGTGAAAATTTTTAATTCAAGTAATTTAAATTGTATAATATTTACATTAAAATTTCAGAAACTTATGGAATGTGAAAAAGACCACTTGGATTCTGATGTGAATGTCATTTACAACAAAATACAATCTACAATCAATCAAAATGTGCATAAAGAGTTAAATAAAAACAGTAATTTGAAATTTATAGCTGCTAAAGGTATTCAGCATGGATGTAATTCAGCAATTCAGCTTCCTGAAGATCTAAAAGACAGGTATCAAAATTTTACCAACGGCATACCAACCAGAAGTAATAACTCAGAGATGACTGGTGTATCTCATGTAATGACAGAGCTGGAATTTATTGAAAACCGGGCTGAAGAAATAAAGGAACTGCCCATTTCTATGGGACGAAGGGGTGTTGCATTCCCAGTTATTAAAAAAAAGAAATTGTTTACTCCTAGTGAGCATTCATTTTTACATTGATAACTGAATTTTTTGCTACTGCAAACATTTTGTTAATCACATGCATATTGAGAATGTTTTATGCATTAAAACTTAGAATATGATCTGTAAAACATTATGCAATCAAGAATACTGTTTTTAAAAATGAAGTGTAACATGAAGGCTGCAAGATATAATAAAGTCAAAATTTTCCAGCTCTCATTTTATCAAAATATAGCTGTTACATTAAAATTACTTAGATGTAATGTGATGAACTAGGTAAAAAAAATAAAACTAAATCTATTGAAAGATACAATAGGCCCTGACAATACACATATGTAATGTTACTGAAAAATATCACATGCCAAAACTAAGAATGCATGGAATAAGAAGGTTTGGTTTCTGGCTCAAAATACAATTTATTATCAAAGGAATAAATAAGTATATTTATTAGAAGAGAACATGGAATATGTTAATTAATAAAATATTGTTATTAACAATAAAGGTAAACTCTTTGAATTGTTTATAAAGCATAACATACCATTTCAAAATAATATAGGTTTCATAAATTTTTTCTATCTTGCTTATATACCTTTTTCTCTGAAACAATTCTAAATTTTATCTCCAAGCCATTTGTAAAGGAACCAGTGCTTGGAATGAGCCAGACCGTGCCGCTCCGGCTCGTCACACTCGTCAATGATACTGTTCCGTTTTGTCAGACATTAGACATACCATCCCTTATAATAAGTGTTCCATTTTGTAACATTTTCCATTTCGAGCACTGAGAGGAACATGATATTTTAGGAAGTATATAGAGTAAAGATAAAACACCAACCCAAAGGTTTGATTCAATGATTTTACTGTCAGAGCATATAATTGCGACTTATAGTTTAGGAGGTAAAAATTTGAGAAGGTCCTTCCTATGTTATCCAATTGGGAGAATTAAACATCCTTGGAATTAAACTTGGGTTGTTATTTTGCATGGTGAGTACACATAAGAGTCTATGTATGGCACTCTTTAAAACTGAAAGTTTGACTAAAATACATACAACTGTTCTCGAGTTATTAGACATTATTTGTGATGTCTTAAAACTTACCTACCTACTTATATATATATCGCGGTAAGTTAATATAAAAGTTGTTAAAAAGTAAACTGAAATTCTCTATAAATAATAAGTATGGCTGTACATCTTATTTGCAATGCTTGTTACTTATATTCTACCAACATTTTACCAAGGATCAGGGCAGTTACGTGGAAATCTGCTGCACAAGGCAAAAAGAAAGAATGTCGCCCCAGTTCACGACTTAAGGGTGCAGATTGCCAACTTCACTACTATCATGCCACTCCCAGAGAAGTGCCACCTGAGGCATTAGCCCCTCATACGATGTCCCTGCCAAGGATAGCAAAACTGGACAATTGGCTCCTACAGTACATGGTTTACCTATGCAATATATTTCATTTCTAAGAAAGTAAAATTTTATTAAGACAAGTTTTCTTTTAGCTCAAAGACACCTAAAACATGCATTTCTGTCAAATCGTGAAATCAATTGATTGTTCGTGATTACTGTACTTTCTCTACATATTACCTATATGAGAAAATAAAATTTTGAAAAGCATAATATGTATGTACTTTTCTCAGGTATCTCCAAACATTGATTATGATTAAACTCTAATAAATGTTTCTGTATTCTATGTGATAAAATAATAATGATGTATTTATGTTAAGCAAAACTTGAAGTACTAACTTGTAGAAACCAATCTTTCTGTCACCATGAAATATACTCGAAAAAGAAATTTTAGGAGGGTCTTTCCCCCTCTTACATATAAAAATAGGTAATCATGAAGTTTAGCCACTTTTATTATAAAGGGGTTCCAAGCTAAAGTTCAGTCACTTTTATTATGTAGCAATCAGTTCATGTTGCTATAAATAAAATATTTCAGTACTGGTCGGTTATCCTCCCGCAAATTACATTCCATAATAAAGACACTAAAATACATGATAACTTAAATGTTTTATTTTTCGAAAATTTTAGACAACATTAGCAGAAACTGACTGGCCAGTCTTGACATTTACAAACCCAATCACCGGACAACGGGTAGGGATAGTTTGGTTCCGGACAAGGCAAAGGACGCGGTAGCGCCCAGAGACGACTACCCATTAAAACAAAGCGAGCCAATATATATCCTTTCAACGTTATATCCTCTTGACTGTTGCACCGCAAATGGAACCAATGTAATTTATTTGGCGAAACACATTTCGTGATTCAATGGCTTTTTACTTTGTGTTATTGAGGAGTATGTTTTGTGATTCACTTGAATTTTTATTAAACATGAAAGTAATAAATGTTTTCAAAATTGAATTTGGGTTTTCTTGAGTGCTAAAACCTCCTTTATAATAAAAGTGACTAAACTTCATGATTACCTAAAAATTTACTCATTTAAAAGTCTGGAAATGTTATTGACTATTCTGTTGATGTTATCAAACTAGGTGAGCAAAATATCTAAATAAATTAATCCCTGATGCATTTATTGTTGTGCATCTCATATGGGGCCACGGAGCGAGTTTGGAACTTTTGTACAAAATGTAAAAACAAAAGTGTAGGTAAAGTTTAATTAACTGCTCAAACTAGCTGCCCAATCATAGTGCACCAAAATAACTTGCTAACTATACCCTATACTTAAATATTTTAATTTAACCCTGGATTGCTTACTGGGGTGACGCGTCACCCTACTGAATTTTGTTTTTTGCTGTTAATTCACTGTGCATGTGCCGACTTTCCCCCCACCGCAGGTATTCTCCCACTAATCAGAGATGATTCCAGCCATCAGTGTACTGGTGGCTTTCTCGCTGTACAGAACGTATTCTAACTGGTTTGGGGTGGCTAGTCACCCCAGGTAAGCAACCAAGCTTGTGAAATTATTGAGTTAGTGTTTTTTTATTGAGGAAAATTAAAATAGGAATTTATTTTTTTAGGAAAATATGGCTATCAGAGTGAATGATACAAACATACTTATTGTTAGTGTAATTAATGCAGAAAGTGACAGTGAATGTTATGAGAGTGAAATTGAGGAAGAGGAGAACAATGTTGTAGTTGGCTCAGAAAACCCAAGTGAACAGAGTGCTTCAGATGACGCAGATTCAGAAGATGATGAGTTGGGTATAAACTGGTATCGTGTATCTTTGAAGGGTATGAATGGTCACCGATGGTCAAGCGAATCTCCTTTTCATTCTAGAACTCCAGCAAGGAATATAATCGTTTGAATCCCTGGGGCAAAAGGTGATGCTAAAAAGATTACTTGTGAGTTGGAAGCGTGGAAAATTCTTTTCACTGATAAGATGCTTGATCTTATCGTTTCTTACACGAATTAAGAAATTTCACGTCAAGCTGAAAAGTATGCCGAGGGTGCAAAGTTTGTTGGACCGACCAACGTGATTGAAATACAGGCTCTGATTGGATTATTGTACATAGCTGGCGAACAGAAGGACAATCATCTCCACGCATCTGAAATGTGGTCATCATATGGAGCTCCTATATATCGTGCAATAATGAGTGAGTCACGGTTCAAATTTCTGATAAACAGGTTCGATGATAACCCAAACCGGAATCAAGATGACTGATTTGCACCGATACATGAACAATGGGAGGCTTTTATTAGCAACTGTACAGCATCCTACACACCACATGAGTATTGCACAATAGATGAACAGCTGTTGGGTTTCAGGGGCAAGTGCCCTTTTCGTGTGTATATCGCTAGTAAATCGGATAAATATGGACTAAAAATCATTTCCATGTGTGATGCGCGTACTTACTATATGATTTCTGCAATACCATACATTGGGAAGGAAAACAATCGAAATAGTGACTCGCAGTTCAATATGTGAAGAAACTCACTGAAGCAATTCACGGAACTGGCCGAAATCTAACCATTGATAATTGGTTCACGTCGATTCCTCTGGCAGACACAATGTTGAAAGACTATAACCTTACTATTTTTGGTACACTAAGGAAAAATAAGGTTGAGATTCCCCCTTCTTTTTTACCCAACCGAAAGTAGGAGGTTTTATCCTCACAGTTTGCTTTTGATGGACAAAAGACACTTGTTTCTTTCTGCCCAAAGAAAGGGAAGTCAGTTCTGGTGTTATCAACGATGCACAGAGGTAAAGAAATCGACGATGTGTCAAAAAAACCCGAAATGATACTTTTCTACAACTCGACCAAAGGAGGAGTGGATACATTTGATCAGATGGTTCATAACTTGATTCTAAACATAGCGCTTTTTTCTTAAACTAAACATTTTTTTAATTGTTTTTTCTTTTCAATTTTTAGTACAGTGTTCAAATTCAACTGCTTTTTATTATGATAATTCCAAAATGTTGCATTTTTTATATTGATGAAAGTAAAAAAGTTTGTGTAATGCCTAGACTTTTTGTAAAATAAAATTTTTTCACACTAATACTACCTTTTTGACACTTGAAATCTCTTTATAAAGTATATTTTTAAGGATATTCAATTAAATAAAATATAAAATAAATCCAATATGTCCAATTTAAAAAAATCGCCCCAGGTAAGCAACCACGGCTGTCAAAAAAGGGTAAGCAATCCAGGGTTAATAACTTTTATTAAAATCTGTTTTAAATTATCTCAAACGTCGAATTTCAAAAATAATGTCAAAATTAAAATAATTTCAAATTCATTTTCAATTGTTTCAGCGTTATAGATGTCAGTACCATCATGGTTTTGTTGATGTCTGGGCGTTCGTTGTGAATAGTCACTGTCACGGTAATTTTTTCTTTTTGTAATTAATTACTTAATTTGGCTTGCTCTATTCGAATATATTTTATTTCTATATTCATTTATAATCTAGATAACAAGATGATCATTCCAGTTCGATGCTTTACGTGTGGCAAAGTCATAGGAAACAAATGGGAAGCATACCTTGGTCTTCTTCAAGCAGAATATACTGAAGGGTATGAGTGAAATAGTTTGTTTATACGAGAATTTGTCAGTTACAGTAAGGTGTAAAAACCATATTAACATTTAGTAATTACTACTTTATCAATGTTATTGTTTACTCGAAGAATTTTAACTAATTACGTAAGACGTAGTAGTTTGTTTGCACATGTTATTTGCTAACGAGCGACTGATTAAGCTGTCGCAAAAGAAATAGCGTAGTTCGTTGTTTAGTGAGTAACAACGGTATGCAGCGTGGTTATTTACCGACGTACGCATGTTGATGTTTAAATTATTTTCATATCAGTGTTAGATACTCACTGCATGATTTCGTTTTAGAGATGCCCTGGATGCCCTCGGATTAAAGCGGTACTGCTGCCGAAGAATGCTGCTTGGTCATGTGGATCTGATTGAAAAACTTCTCAATTATGCTCCACTTGAGAAGTAACAATACTTTTATCTATACACACATACATTCATCGCGAAACGTTGTATATGTTTTATCATTAAAGTCATGTGATTCCATCTAATTGGCCTTTCATTTTTTCAGAAGTCTAATACCTAGAATGTAAAATGATAGCGCTTTTGAGTGAAATTAAATGAGAGATAAATTTCCCTATTTTTGGGTGTTATCTCTAATTCATAACTTAATAAAATAATGGAACATTATAGGCACAATTGAATGACTTTGACTCGAAGCTGTATTTGTCATTTATTATGCCTTTGTTTTATCCACCCTTTTTTTTAGATTATTGCTGCTGTACATGGCCATTAAGTTCTTATTTTACCCAAAATTTAGGTTTTAATTCATGAAAAATGTGCAATATGTGAATGTGTTTGTCTCATATTTCATTGACTTGTCACATTGTCAATGATAGTGAATTTATAGTATATTTAAGTTTATTTTTTATGATTAACTCAGTGTTTCTTGACTATACAGGGTGATTCATGAGGAATCTGCCAAACTTTGGGAGCGTGTTAAGTGATTTTGAGTAAAAAAAAGTCATGAACAATGGTCCGATTCAGAGCGGTTAAGGAGTTATGACTGTTTGAAAATATGACAAGCACGTATTAGAAAGAATGAGTTTTATTGACTACATTTACAACAACTAATGAAAAAGTTAAATAAGTTGATGTAGTTGACTGAATAACTTACATCATCTGTCCAAAATGTCCACCATTGACTCAAATGCAGGTTTGCACACGGCGTATTGTTGCATTGGTTGCAATCTCCCGAGTTTCAGGACTTTAGAATGTACAACATGCAGTAGAGCAAACAGATGATGTACAACGTGTAGTAGAGCCAACATTAGCCATAACTGCTTCAAGCAGCCATAACTCCTTAACCGTTCCAAATCGGACCATTGTTCATATGACTTTTTTACTCAAAATCACGAATAACATGCTCCCAAAGTTTGGAAGATTCCTCGTGAATCACCATGTATACATAGAACAAATAACCACAAGATTTTCATTATCACTCCAGGCAAAAAGAGGTCTCCCAGATGAATAAAATTATTATTATTAATACCATAAACCAGGGCATGCCTGGTTTCACAAAATAAATTTTTTAAATGTTTGCCACTTTTTATATTTGTTAAAACAACATTCACATATTTCATAAATACCATCCCTCTAAATGGCCATTTTTTTCTGGAACCTTATTAATTCCATTTAACATAAAACGCATTGGTCTTTCGGATTGCTACAAACTACAAAGTGACCATCTCTATGGATCATTGTTTGGGTAATTTCAAGACGTTATGCTGTAAATGCAAATTATTTTCCCATAGTTTTAAATGATTTTGTCTAGCTACGCATGTTGATGAATCAAGTTATTTTCATTTTAGTAAATTTTGTTTATTATAATTAAGAATCACTGACATTTCGTCTCCATTGCTATAGTCTTCATCAGGATTGATGTGCAGTATTAGTCTCTAATACATGGTGCTCAGGAAATGGTGGGAGGGGGAGAGAGGGTCACTGGTCACATGGTTTTCTTGTGCGACATAATAAGGTGTTGTATGGTTTGTTTCCATGTGTCGCTTTATCTTGCTTACCCACATCTATTACTGTTCATTGAGTTTTTTCTTATTTCTAGGACCTCATAAAACTTGATCGTGGGGATTTAAATGCCCACCATGGAAACCTTTGGCATTTAAGGGTATGCAGGGATGATAAAGTTTAATTATGATGTTTGCATAGTATCTAGTGTTTGCAAGTACTTTATATTGTTAATATCATGTGATTGTTGCGCTGTTCTGCAGCTGCTGGTTAATCTGGTTTGTGGTTAAATGATTTCCCTTTTGTATTCCTCTATACTTGTAATTTTTCCACCTCTTTCTTAGCATATGTTGCAAGAGATTATATACTGTTAGAGATTTGAAATTTTCTAGCGCCTCAGCCAAATTATTTTTTCGCCCTGTTTCTTTGGTGTTTTTCCTTACTAAAAGAATCGCTCCTGTATTTGATTTGCCTGTCCAGCCTTCCTCGGTGGATCGTAATAGTCTAATTTAGCAAAAGACTGCATAATATTTATTTCATTACCATCCAGAAATCATGTTTTTATTGTCGCCCCAAAATTTTGCCATCCTTCAGCTATTGCCTACTTTGGCCATATCGAAGATCTGCTGATGATCGCCTAAATGCCTTGTTTTTAGTGGAATTCAATGTTCTCTACTATTTACCATGGATTTTTTTTTAAATGTTGAAGTTAAAATTGTTAGTCTTGTGTTTATTTAATAGCTGCTGTTTTATCTGTCGTGCCATATATGCATAGAAGATTCTCCTCATCCTTCCCCTCATTCCTTTGAGTCCCCTCAATGTTGCTCCTTTTTAAGAATTCCTCTGATTTTATTCGGGTTGTTTAATTTTCTTAACAAGTAAGAATAAAACAAAAATCTTTTTGTTTTACAAAATAGGCAGCCTTAAAAGGATAAAACAAGAAAAATTTCAGACTACTTGTTTGTTATAAAAGATTTTGGTGTCATATTCTTTTCATTACTGTTGCTTTACATATCATTTATGTAATAATTTCACTTTGATAGGAGGTTTTCAAGGTTGAGCTTCAATAAAAAAATGTTTTGCTAATAACTTTATATTCAGAATCCATTTACTTCAACGTAATGAATGAGATTATTATGTAAATGATATGTAAAGCAATAATAATGAAAAGAATATGACACCAAAATCTTTTATAATGAACAAATAGTCTGAAATTTTTGTTTTATCGTTTTAAGGCCGCCTATTTTATAAACAAAAAGATTTTGTTTTTGAATTTTTTAAAATTCTTACTTGTTTTCATCTTTTAAGAGCAAAAATGAGTAACATTCAATGAAAAGTAATGAACGTAAATAATTTACGTCAATTGCTTTCTTACAATGATTGATGTCAAAGTTTGTAATTTGTGGAAATTTGTGACTTCAAACGACTGCAGCGCTAGTAGGCTAAATCACAAAGCAAATAAGAAGAGAAACCCGGTACCGGCATTAGCTTACTCTTTTTGAAAAGCACCAAGGAGGATCAACGGCTTTACGTTCCTTCCGAAGGATGTGTTGAATCGTGTGCTCTCTAAATGCACATAGGATCTGATAATTCGTTCAAGAGATTTGAGGGAACAAAAATGGTCTACCAATATACACACGCATGCACTCGCACGCACACACACACACATATATATATCATCATAGGTAGTCTGTCCGTTGACAGGTCCGTGATTATTCTAGGTTAAACTTGGTTCTCCATATACTCCTATTTTCCGCAGTTTTCTTCATGTCTTGATAGCTCTCTTTCCCTTTCAAGTCGTCTACTAGCTGAAACCTTTTCCTACCTCTTTCTCTTTTTCCATCTAGTTTTCCTTCTAGCACTTTTTAATCATGCACTCTCTCCTCAGGTAATGCCCAATCCAGTTCGCCTTCCTCTTTCTGATAGTCTGTATAATTGTTCGCTTCTCTCCTATTCTTTGTAGTACTTCCTCATTTTTCACCCTATCTGTCCATTTTATCTTCAGCATTCTTCTCCATCTCCACATTTCGAAGCTTTCCAAGTATTTAATATCATTTTTCCTTAGCGTCCATGTTTCTGCTCCGTACAAAGCTATACTCCATACATAGCATTTTATCAACCTCTTGCGGATTTCCTGCTTTATATTTCCCATTAGCAGGAGTTCCTTTCTTCTGAAAGCGGCTTTGCTTTTGTTATTCTAGTCCTGATTTCATCTGTACATTTTGGCGCATGGTGTTGCCACGTCTCTCTACCCTAACGCCAGCAAAAGTCTCGTAATTTAAAATTTCCTTTATGTAACTTATTAAGTAAATGCTATTGTTACAATTTTTGCTGTAATACACGATTTTCTAAACCAAAACAAAAATACTGCGTAGTAAAATTTCTCTCGCTATATACCGCATGTTGCACATGTGGCTGCTATAGTGCCCCAAACACTGGCGGTCCAAAAACCCTCATAAAAGTGAAACAAGTTAGGAAAGTGTACAACGTATCACAAATGGGCATGTTCCGTGCAATGGAGTATTAGAAAGAAATTATATACCTGTACGTGAGGGAAATAGCATTTTAAAGTTCTTATATTCTTAAAAAATAATCCATTTTCTTCCTATTTAATAATATTGCATGCACGCATAAGGAAATTAAACATTTGTTTGTGAGATTGTTTATGATAGCAACAATGAAGAAGTAACCATGCAAGAAATTTTCTGTTCAACTCGAATTAAGACATTCTCATTTGATTTTCTCGATAACGGCTACTCCTACGATAAAAATGTATAGGAAAGAAAATACTCTTCTTTATAAGTTCTACAACTTTAGTTTGAAAAATATTTTGATATGAACAATACTTTACGAGATATGACGAAAATTTAATTTTTTGTCACCAGTAAAGTGGTACCCCTGATTGATGTACGTTTCATTTTTGCGATTTTCTTCTTATATTTGATTGTGTCCTTAATATCAAATTTCATGAAAATCTGTTCGATAGAAGCCAAGAACGAACGTGCGGACGGACGGACAGACCAATGATAATAGGAGCTCACACTGGAAGCGAAACGTGCCTAAAAAGGAGCTTAAAAGAATAAAATCCCTTTGAAGTTCCCTTGTTTTCCCTATGCACTCAGATTTATTTTTTCTGTGCTAGCGTTCAGTTGTCTAAACCAGTCTTAGGTAGTCCTTTATCATGTGATGTAAAGTTACCTACCCTTGCAAAAATGTCAAAATAGTAGAAAAATTAAAAAATATTTTTAATGTTTTATAATTGGAAAAATCTCTCGATAAAAATTGATAATTTTTGAACAAAAAATTAAATGAAAAAATTGAAATTTTATAAATTTAAAAATGGCGTAAGTTCGTTAATATTGTAAAATATCCGTTACCAACTTCACAGAACATCATATTATAACAAATAGATCAAGAAAAAGTTAAATTCAAATTATTTGAAAGAAAGGAATGATTTCCCACCAGCTGAAAGATAAGAAAAATTAATTCTCCAGTTAAGGGGTTAAATGTCCTTCGACCTGTGGGATTAGTTTGATTTAAATGTGTTACGTGATTGAGGGGTTTATTATGTTAAATAACATTTCCTTAACAACAGCACGATATATTATGCCGTAAACTGCCTAAAAATTAAAAATATATTTTCCCAATCAAAAATTACTTCATTTGAAAGGCTACTGAAATCATAAATGTTTAAATAGTGCATATTTAAAAAAATGCAGTTTACTTTGCAAATAATAAATTAGCGTTGTAGTTGCCATTTGCATTTTTATGCATAACTCGATAAATCTTTCGTTTAGAGAAAAATGTATAGAATAAAAGTTATAGAGCGTTTTAAAATAGGTAATCATTTTATGTTCTAAGCAGAAAAAGCACCCAAACGATGTAAATTGGTATTTAACAAAATCGTAGCATAGTTAATTGGATAAATGCGAGTTCGGAAGTACAGTGTGTTCACATCTTATTTTTGGATTAACTTCCTCGCATATACTAAGATTAGATGTAATGTGGTCAGAGGAAAATAGTTAAGCATGTTTGTACGAGAATAATTGCTCACAAAATTCCTAAGTAAAAACAAGAACTGGATGCTGAGCACTATACATAACAGAAATTAAGTTGCAATTGAGGAAATTTTTATATGCCTGACATTACAAATTCATTTGCTTCTTTTTTATTCTTGTAAATTGTCCTCGGAGACACACCACATAGCTTGCTTGTCCTACTAACAGCAGATGACAGGCTTTCATTAGACTCATTGAGGCAACCACTAAGAACATTCAATATTGTTTGTTTTTCCGAACTCACCTTGCTTTCTTTTCCTCGTTGAGACATCCATTTTCTCACAAAAACCACAATATCATTATGAAAATACATTCGGGATAATCAACGTGTGAGTACATACACAATATTTTAAAAAATGGGACACTATAAACATAAAACCTGCAAACACTATGTATCCCTATATATAAAATCGTATTACACACTTTAGCTTGAAAACGTTTGGAAGAATTGTTAAAACAACAAATTTGCAATACACAATAAAACTGTCAAAATTTGTAAGTACTTTCCCACAAACTTATGAGCAGACAAAACGACGAAAGCACAAGATAGTCCAACTGCTGAGTCGTAACTGAGGGAAGAGCAGGCGAGGATAAACTGCCAACATTTGACCGTACCGCAATAAAACTTTCTCATTGTTCACCCTCCCCTTGGCGATCCAACCCCACATCTGGGTGCACCAAAAATAACTTCAAACATTTACCTACAACTTTCTCACTTAGACCATGAAAGTATTTTTATAAATAAAAAATTTCTCACAGACAAATTTTTCAAGTCAGGCTGGAACACGCAAAAGGAACTTTTATAATTAAATGCAGAAAACAAATATTTAAAATCAATTTATTTAACTTTCAGTAACACCATTATGATCCTTAAAAATTCCTGAACCTAATGCAAAAAACTGCATTACATTATTGTAAAACA
Organism: Uropetala carovei; assembly: GCA_036926305.1. Classification (NCBI taxonomy): domain Eukaryota; kingdom Metazoa; phylum Arthropoda; class Insecta; order Odonata; family Petaluridae; genus Uropetala; species Uropetala carovei. Next base: position 10,342,158 of record JAXCHB010000019.1, on the reverse strand, counting down.
GAACGTATATATCATCAATTGAAACAAACCTGACCGTAAAATGTCCATTTCAGGTCAAATATTGTTTATCGCATTTTGTATAGAAGATAATTTTTAGTTTTCATTTAAATGTATATCATCAGATTCTGCGTTAAAAATAACGCAATTAGAAATTTTGAATTTTTATTTTAATGCAACTTTAAATTATTAGTGAGATTTGGCAATCCCGGTGTTGTAGAGGAGGGGGCGATTGGATTTTTAAGTCTGCAGGAGAGGGGAGAAACGATGCCGTTTGAAACCGTACTGAAACTTTAAGGTGGAACGCTCTATAGATCAAAATTATCTGCCATTTTCTCTAAAGTGTCGCTCAAGACGTGTGTCCGATGTGAACGCTCTCATTCAACTGCATGTAATACAAGTCACTGGGCCACCGTTTCGATGTCTGGCGACTCGAGGGGAGATCCACAGCTCAGTGACTGTCTCTCATACACAGCCACTAATTGGCTCTGTGTGAACGCAGCAATTCAATTCAATGTATTTGTAGTTGCTGAACACATTCTCTCTCGTGTGAAAGGGGCTTAAGCTTTATGATCCCTCACATTCGAGCAGGGAGATGACAGAAGCAAGCATGTAAATACCTGTATACAAAATGGAACTCATAATTGCCCACAGAGAACCAATGATTTGTCTGAAACATGCAATTAGCATGACCAAGAGACCTTAGTTTTCATCCAGAAAGATCTGGCAAAGTTTTTAATGCAAGTCATTGAAACATCTGAAGAATAAAGATAGAAAGAGAATGAAACTTGCCATGAATCACAAATCATTAGGAATATAAATAAAATTTTATTTGCAAAATGATAATAATATATAAAGTATTATGCAAAACAATAACACACACAGAAGCATATCTACTATTTTTTGCAATTTAGAGGGCCCTCTGCAATATTATTTTATTTTAAATATTACCCTAGACAAATTTATTGCTTACCAAAACTGAGAAGATATACATGGAGTATTTCATCAGCTAAAATCCAATAATCCCTAAATATTTACAGTGTTTCATCCGAGCATGTTTTAGAATTACTATTTCTATATTTATGTAGAATTTTGCCTTTTGGCTCATATAAATTAACAAGTGGTTTTGAAACTTTCCTTCATAAAATATCTTAAACCATGATACATCGATGAAATCATTACAATTATCCCAAATATAATTATTAAATAATTCTTCCACTGCCTTAACCTGGAAGTCCATGATGACTCTTCTGTAAGCTTGGGAGTAGAGTGAATAGTCAATACAGATGAGTCTTCCAAATATGGAATATGATGTGGTTTACTAGAGAATAGAACAGTATCTAATACTGCTGGCAATGCTATTGCCATAATTCCTGTTGTAATACCTGAGAACGTTTCCAAAAACATGTATGTCGTATGACCTACAAAACTGCCATAAAATACTGAAAGAGAAAAAAACAAGTTTTTCATAACAAATATATCATAAATAATATAATCTAAGTTGCCCATTATAAAAATCTTTTCCCCATAGGTAATTGTGTTTATATACAGTGATGCAGTGGTGTACCCAGGATATAGGTATGGGGGGCACAGAACAACACACACAAATTCAGATTTGCATTACTATCATTAGCGTGGGTAGCCTACCTCACAGGGGATATTTACACAAATGAAAAAAGTTTTTAAAGGATTATCTTTAGAAGCAGTCTGATTTTTGTTTTAGGGGTGTAATATTGCACACCAAAGATTAATCTTTAGTTATTAAATTTCACTGCAACCGATGTTTGTCAGTGCATGGGGGTGTCTTCGTAAATGAAGTGCGAGGTGCAATTCATTGGTATGTGGAATGTTCGTAAGTACAGGTTTATCTGTATAGATATTAAATTTTTTGTAAATTTCAAAATGACTTGTTTTCATTTTCTTTGCTTCGGCTTATACTGGAGTCTTGGATTTTAGTTGCTTTTTTAGGCTAAAAAGTACACTTCGACTTATGCTCAAATTGCCTTATATGTGAAGATATACAGTATTTTAGATGTTAGGTGAAAAACCAAAATATAAAATATTCACCAATAATAAAATTTTAGGAAATACAATGCAATAAAAATTATTAACAATCATAAAATAAAGTAATTAGTATTAAAGTTTATTACTTTACTATTTTCAATTCAAAGAAGGCTGCATAACATTCAAGGGGCCTGTGACAGTTGAAAGTTTGAGAGCCACTGCTCTAAGATATGGCGCCTGGTGCAGTCGCTCCACCTCAACATGCCACATCATGGCTATGTTTCACGGGTTTTAGGAAGTACATATATAAAATTCAGGTAACACCGGAAAGCATTTCCATTTAAAAGAATTAGGGTCATTAACCTACACGTCTCCAACCGTTCGATGAAGCTTTCCTGTACAGGTTATGTCACTTCCGAGAGATGAATGAGGTAAAAGACTGTCAGTGGCTGCAAAGAATTGCCATTTTCATCGACCAGGTGGAAAATATGAAATTAACCCAAATAATTGAACAAAAACAGGTCAAGAAGACAAACACTTAAGCCTCCTTTCACACTGTCTACTTCATGCCAAGAAACTTCTGACACAAATGACCACTCCAATGAAACTGTTGCAGCAGAATGGCAAAGAGTTAGCAGTGGCACTGTTAAACGCCGGATGCCATATGTTAAGGATGTATTTCATTGTGGCAATTCACACTGCAACAGTGCGTTGTAACTAATTTTTTCACACCCTTCACCCAATGTCACGCCCTTTTCATGTTCTCCCCTTCCTCCATCCCACTTAGGGATCTTTCCTTTGTAACAGGAGCTTCCTCCTTACATCACCCCTGCACTCTCCTCTTTGTTCACCCACCTTTTTCCGAAAACGAGGAGCATTTTCTGTTTCTCCCATCTTCGAACCCTTCTTCTCAGAATAAAGAGCATTTCTCAGAAAACGGACCGCTGCCACCACCCCTATAGCTTTTTTATCTGCCACCATATATAAGTTTTACTATGGGTAATCGATATAATTGTTCTACTTTATCTTTTAATAGAAAGAGAAAAATTATGTCAAACATCAGGTCAAAACAATGCGATATTTCCATTTTTATAGTGCTTGTTGCAAAATTTTTGCAGGCCCGAGAGACTTCCTGGCTCATTCTCTCCTAAAACTGGCTCGGACAGCAGTTACATAGGAAGATTTAAAAACAGAAGAAATAAAATTAATCCTATCTCCACATTTTGTCTTTATTTTTAAGGGATTTCATATTACTATATTTATAAGATGGGCCTGATGGGGATCTGCTCTTTTTCAATGTCATAGATACGTAATATATGGAAAGAGCAAGTGTTGAAGGATAAGGGATTGAAAGAAGTCAAAGAGGAACTGTGGGGGGCAGGGTGTTGGTCAGTTTTCTTGCGTCGGGAATGAAAGGGAAGGAGGGGTGAAAGGCTCAAGTTGGGGAAAACCGAGAAAATAAAAGTCAATTGAAGAAGACCGAAAATGGGTGTATGTTTTGCCAGTGCATTCTTTGGAAACATAAATCGGTCAGTTGTATTTTCCTTGGGGGGGGCATGGACCCGGTACCCCCCTCCATCGGTACGCCCATGCAGTGATGTAGTCGAGTGTAGAATCTAAGAAATGTGGAATGAGTATCAGTTTAGAGAAAATTTTAATATAAATCTATTAATTTCTGGGAAAGTTATTTCCTTCCATTTAATTTTAAATAGAAGAGTCCATCAGATTTTGTCCGTGTAGAAATAGATGGAGGAATAACAAATTTTTAGGGACCATAGCTTCCATGTTGGGAGCCCCTATCATTTTTTTTAAATTTAAATAACTTTTATTTTTTACTTAATCCTATTAGATCAGTGATGACAAAGAAAAAAAACATTTTGTTATATTTTTCGTTACAGTAAAAAAATATATATTGTTTTTCGTTACACTGAAATTTCATTTTCTGTTACGTTTAACGTTATAACAAAAAATTTTAGTACACATTAATGAAATCCAGCTAATTGCCATTTTTAATATATATGTGTGTGTGTGTAATAATTTATATATATATATATATATATATATATATATATACACACACACTAGCAGAACTGCCCGTTGAATTTCAACGGATTTATTGAATCTAAAACTTCGACTGTGTAACATGTAAACATCGTAAGAATATAATAATACACAGTTTTAACCGTCGAATAAAGCAAAAATGAAGAAAACCTGTTTGCAATTACCTATTTAGATGAATGAAAGAAGAAAATCTTGCACTCTGAAAAACTGAAAATTATGTGAAAACTTATGATAAAATAATTATTGAATTAAGCACCCCTCCCCTTCCCCCCCCCCAATTTTTTATCGCCATATAGCCTATGTTATAAAATTATTTACCTATGCGAAGTTTTGTGACGATATCTTCAAAGGTTTGAAAATCACAATTTGTGAAAAATCTACGTCTAATTACTTAAGTTACTTACGTAGTTTTAAAAACTGTTTGCTTTGGAGAACTCTATGCCACACTTTGAAATTTTTATCGCCATATAGCCTATGTTACCTGCAGGGTAAAATTATATACCTATGCGAAGTTTCGTGACGATTTCTTCAAAACGAAAACTAAGTAAAACCAGCAAGACTACAATAATCAACAAAAAATAAATGAACAAAGGAACTTACGAAATGATTTAATTTTACAAAAGAAAAAATTAAATAGAGAACGTTTAGGAATCACTGAGTGAATATCACCCTCAGACCATTAGCTCGATTCTCTCATCCATGCTCATTGATGCTCGTTCATGCTCATCCACGAGTTCTGTTTGGTTCTGTTACAGGAAAACAATTGTTTACATTAACAATACTTTGGAAACAATGAAACGATTTATCCAATCACAGTTTGTGGGAAATCTACGTCTAATTATTTAAGTTACGTAGTTTTAAAAACATTTTGCTTTGGAGAACTCCATGCCACACGAAAATATCATTAAAAACTATTTATTAGTAATATTTCAATTATAATCAACAAATATTAGGTTGTCATGTAAACAAAGAAAACTCGCACACAGAAATTGAAAAACGATATTACGTTAAAAATATTCCAATATAAATGCATTGGACTCTCAATTTCGGCGACAATGGGAGTTGTCATGGTAGCTTATAATGGGTATTGTAATAAAACTGATAAAATCACATATTTTATTGATTCTAAATGCATTTTTATGCTAATTCAATCAGGATTTGGATTCTGTCTTCAATAAAAATAAACTGTTCTTTTCTTCATAGAACCATTCAAGTCTCAAGTTCGTACCATGTTTCTAAGTAATTTTAAAATTCAAATGAAAAATGTGCTGCACTTGTCCCTATGTTATTCATATGAAAAAAAAATATTTTTTAAAATTAGAAAGATCAATCAAATCGATATAAAAATCTTACTACATCACCGTACTCGTTATTCCGGTTAATATGACACCTTCCTCTTTTTTCTGCATGTTGTAGTTTCTGAGCCTTAGTAGAACATACATACAAACACTTTACTTTATAGATACATATATATATACACACACATACATACATATATATATACATACATACATATATATATATAAATACTCTTGTGCCAAAGAAGGGCAGATGCCCGAAAGCTCCAAGAAAAAGCCTTCCTCTATCGCCATGGACGTCCACAACACCAAGTAAGTGTCCACTGGCTCCCTCCTATCCCTCTCAACTACTAGTTGCAATCTTTTATATATATATATATATAAATAATAAATGGCAGTTATCTGTTTTTTTTTTGGATGAAAAGAAATGATTAGGCATATGTTCGCCATATAAGTCGACCCCCACTTTGTCACTTCAAAATACTTCTCATGAAACTGTTTTCAGACAAAATCAAAGTCATGTACAATCCAAGTTTTAACAAAACAGAAATAAACAATAATAAAAATATATATAAATATTGTTTTGAGTCCATGCTATTCTTCTTGAGCATTCTATGTGACAGATGTTTTAATTTTAACCAATAAGAAACATTTTTGGAGAGCTTGACCCACTAAATAAAGTTTCCTATAACTTGATTGATGTCAGCTGCTAATGATGCTATCAAAATGAACTATACCTAGTGATCGCGATCGAAAATGTGTACCCCGCACCCCTTTTTTCCCAAAATGTTGGTAAAAAAAAGTGCATCATACATGAAGATTTCTGACCAAATTTTAAAAATTGCGAGTTTTGATAGTAAATTTACTGCAACATGTGTTATGTTCATACAAAAGACAAAGAATTCTACAAAGTATATGAGCATCTATACGACTAAGTAAACATTTAGGGTTTAAATGCACAGTTTATATTGCCGTTGGTGCATCTTTAAGATTGAGATGATGTAATGTTTTTATAATATTAAAGCTGTATCTTTTAATTGAGTTTTAAGTTTGTTATTGTTACTCTAAATAAGCAGTTCTATCATTAAAAATTTACTATCAATTTCTACCTATACTTTTGCCAAAATAACTTGGTATCTGTGTTCGCTGAATTCATTGTGAGCTGCTGAAACTCCTTTAACTCGGGAGGGACCACCTAAAAGGAATCCCCACACTTTGTTGATCTTTTTCTAATTTTCCGCTGCTGTAGACATCAACTTATTCCAGCACGAATTTATTTTTTACCCTCCAAACTGGTTGAAAAATAGAGGTGCGTGTAGTACACAAGGGCATAGGTTACACGAGTAAATTCAGTATTAAAATATTTTTAAATCTTCTAAAATAAATGTCATAAAATGTAAAAGTGGAGCAGCTGATTCAAAATGGCGATCACCTACACTGAAAGATCAACTGTCTGCATGTGTAATTTAAGGTTAACATTTTATATTTGGTATATAAGTCGACTTAAGTATTAGGAAATATTTTTTAACCTTCAAAGGTTGACTTATATGCCGCAATATATAGTAGTTAAAATCACACTAAAAGATTTAAAAATAATTCATGGTAAAAAAATGATTTCATAAAATGGATATGACACAATATAAATACTTTTTCCTGCTATCTGGAAAAGTCCCCCAAGTTTTGGTATCGCACTTAACTGCACCAGTTCGCTTTTAGTTTGCTATGCCTGTGAAGATAGACAGAATAGCAAAAACCACTTTCAGTCGCAGTGACACCTAGAACATGCATATTTATAAAAATCTTAGTCAATTTTTTTTAAAATCACAACACTTTATATGCTTTGTAAATGAGAAAATAAAGAGCTGAGTTTCACCGAGCCTATAAAAAAGAAAAATTTATCCCTGGGATAAGGCTCACGTTCCAAGCACAGCAGTCAACATGTTCGACTTGCTTTTTTTTACAGTTGGGCAAGCTGCACATTCGTCTATTATTTACAAACTCGTGATTAAAAGGCAAATGTGTCTTATCCTTATTTAAGAATCACAAGAACCATTATTTCTCTTTATAGTCAAGAGATATATTATTACCATAAGATATGATTCTGCAGTATGTGTGTATACTTTTTGGCATGCCTAAATGACTCTGCATTATGATTCATGACAAATTCCAAAAGTGAAGTTACCGTAATTTTCTGATCATAATACGAATATTTTTTTTTAATTGCTGACAAAAAGTTAGGGTGCATATTATATATGGTTATAAATGCATACAACTTTTTTCAGTACCGAAATAATTTATATTTTCGAACATGTTTTAACAATAAATCGTATATTTCAATGCATCTCGATAACGAACATGTTTTTACAAATAAATCATACATTTCAATGCATTTCTATAACATTCCTTTAAATATTGTTTTTCAAAACAAAAATAAGAATATTTATTTATTTACTTTAGCTGTCAGAATTACTAAAGCCTAGGAACTTATTACCACTCCCCTCACTGTCTTCAAACTTCCTCGGCGATCTTGTGTTCTCGGTCATTGTCTATGTAAATTACATCGCCGAGAACATTTTACACACCTCGATCGGCTTGTATGAACTGGACTTGATGTTCACTTAAATGATGTCGCTAGGTGGCAAAGGACAAACTGTTATTCCATCCGACCAGGTTAATGCAAAAGGCAACACTGAGGCAGGTTTTTATACATTTTATCGATCTTTAACGGGAGTCACAACATAATGTGATATTTTCGTAAAATCTCTCACAAATATCTAGTTTGGCAGCAAAGCGCGAACTCGTATCCCAACCGATCAGATTAATACAAAAGGCAACATTGAGACAAAATGTTTTTATACAGCGTAGCGATCTTTAATGGGAGAGTCAGAACGTAACGTGATATTCTTATAAACTATCTCACACGTATCTCATTTGGCGGCAAGGTGAGAACTGTCCCAATACTACACATAGTCTAATAAAATTACATTGATCTTTTACAAAAAATAGGTGTGTATTATACTTGGTGATAAAAGAATTTTCATATTTCACTCGTAAAAACATGGGTGCGTATTATATAGGTTGCGTACAGTAAAACTCGTTTAATACGTATTTGAGGGGACCGCCTCATTGCTTCGTTATAAGCGTGACTACGTTATATATGAGAAACATGATTTTTGGCCTATACATCCCATATAACACGTATACACATACAGTAAAAGCTGTGCTATCCTGCTATTTAGAACCGGCCAGCCTTAGATACAGGCAATTACACAAATACAATTCATTTTGTATTTTTTTCTTTTTTTATGAATTTTTTTGTAATACCACAACTTCCACTTTAAAATTTCTTAAAATATAAGATGTATATATTACGTATTTACTCCGTATACTTCTGTAGCTGCCGAGTAACCATGGCATTTTTGGTTACGTAAGCCATTTGCATTGTCTAGATGTTTTGGTGTACTTCTACAATTTCCAGTTTTATCGCTTCTTATTATTTAAAAAATTACCCATCCATTGAATATGGCATCAAAATAAATACCTAAAAGCAAGGAACAGGAGAGAAAAGGCTGGTTTAACGCTAACACAAAATCTGGAGCTGATCAAACAAATTGAAAAAGAAAAAAATAAAGCAGCCATAGCAAAAGAATTCAACATCTTCCACGCTCTACGATATCACGGCTCATAAGGCTAAATTAATGAAATTTGTGTCATCTTCTGAGACGAGTAAATCAATTAATAAAGATCATACGCTTCATAAGCCAAAAATTGAGGAACTGGATAAAATATTATATGACTGGTTTTCACAGAAATGTTCAGAAGAATTAAATAATTTCGTCCTTTTCTAATAGAGTAAATAAAGATAAATAAGAAAGATATAATCCAATAAATTCAATTTTGGGAACAGGTTCACTGCCGTAATCCCCAAACTTCCCGGACGCCCTAAACTTTTCAATAGTCTTTTTGTTTTGCATGTAAGCGTAGCAACGTATTAAATAATAATGGGTAAATAGTGTCTGTATCTAACTAGGTGTGGAAGAATTAAAATGGAAAATGCAAACCCCATGCATAGTTATGTTTGGGGAGTACGATAGTGAACCTAAGCCCAATTTTGTTTGGTTATTGCTAAATTTGCGATGTCAAAATCGAAAATCGCTCCCCTAACCGGATATTTCTCCTAATCGGCTTTCCACAATCCCCAAGATAGCTGGATAACACAGCTTTTACTGTACTTGCAGTGAGTCGACTTCAATGTCGTACTTACATATGCAAAGAGATTCTTATCAACTTCGCGGCATGTAAAATGTTTGACTGCTATTAGGTACATACGATTTTTTAAATGGTCAATTAATATTATTATTATGGTCATTAATTTACATAAACATTTCACATTTTTAATATCAATTTCAAAACAAAGGGAGCGTGGAAATTCATATGGAAGGGGTAGAAGGGACCGAGACATTTCTTCGTTATAGCCGAGATTTCGTTTTAGGCGTGATCGTTATAAACGAGTTTTACTGTATTATAATCGGAAAATTACGGTAACTTTATGCCTGAAACCCCATAAATGGTGGAAATAACTCTAATGATGACAACATGGATAGAAAATGATTGATTCTTCCTTGGATAATTGCTAATAATATTCCTAAAATGTCTATGGTTTTCTGTTTTATGACTATTAGAGTTATCTTCATGATGGGCCAAATGAAACCTTTGTCAATGATAATTGCAATAAAATAGATATACAAATTAAAGTATATAATTTCAAAGACTAACTGTACTACAGTAGAACCTCATAAACCCGGCAAACTCAGGACCTAGCATTTGCCAGGTTTTTGAAAATGCCGGGTTTTTGAAGTTATAAAAAATCCTTAACTAATGTACATTTTTGGAAATTGATTACATAATTCAAATGATGAATAACAATTAAAAGGGAACCCATTATCAATCAAGACTATTGCCTTTACATGCACTACAACAAGGAATTATAAAAGAACCATTAAAAAGTAAATAACGAACGTGAAACAAAGCGTATATCTAATACGCATTTACATCACACATTATTCTGAGAATTTTTTTTAAACAGATCAGGCAAACTAGCTTGCTTCATGCATTTTGATTTTTCCTTCATAAGTTTATCTTGTATTCGATATAAACACGTAATCTCTTGAAAATCAATGCAAGAGAGTTGTTCTAAAACAGATATTGTATCTGTGACCAACTGTATACAGTGATCTATTGAAGTTTGTCCTTAACTATCTCTTGATCATCATCACTTTCATTTTCTTCATTTTTTTCATGCTCAGGTTTCAAAACCATGTCCACTATTTCGACAATTTCACATAAGTTAGCTGAAGTACGACAGGCGCATCATTGTCGATATCAACCCAGTTTTCAATGTCATCTTCTGCCACTCTCTTTGATATTATGAAAAATTTTCGCTTGCTGTATCAGCATTAGCATTAGAAATAGGTACACCTTCACTTCTTTGTTGATGAAACCACTCAAACAAAACCTTATCAACAATATTTACCCGGGACATGTAGTGTTTTATGGCTACACATAGCTTTAGGTGTATCACTCTCTGCAAAAAATTTCAATTTTTTCAATTTTTTTCTTCTTTAAGTCATTCACAGTGGAACTACCAATGCTATATTCTTCGCAAAGTCTCTTCACTGAAGTACCTTTTCAAGTTTTCTTAGTAATTCCACTTTTTTTTTCAATTGTGAGATTCTTCTGTTTATGTTTCACAACACCACTTATGGGTTGTATTCTATTTTTGAAGTCATGTCAAAATAAAATTTAACAAAAGTACTAATTGCATCAACGAAAAACAATTGTTATCGCCACGAATCTAAACGTGGTTCTAATGAGGTAAACGAAACAATGAAAATAAATAAGCGTACATCATTTAAAGTAATTTCTACAGTATTAGGATTTTTACATATAACTTTCAAAAAAGTGCCAAGTTTTTGAGAATGCCGGGTTTATGAGGTTCTATTGTATTCTGCATTCAGTACAATTTATTAGTACAAAATTCTGAGCAACTAGATCATACTTCATCATCAAGTTGTTTGCATAAATGTCACACAATCTTGAGCATGCATTTTATTTGAAATATTTCAATAATATTTTTTAAATGTTACATAAAAATTTGGTTCAAATCATTCTATTCGTGAATAATAGAAACATACTCACTCATCATTGTCAAAACTATCATTCTAGTAATAAGTGATGCAGTAACTGGCCTCTGCAGGAATTTGTTATACACAATTCCCCATGCTATGTCATACAAAATAAATAACGGCGTTGAAACTGAACTCAGTATTGAGATTCCAATTGTAAAATCAACAATGTCTCTCATCCTGAAATGAAGGATTTCAAGTGTAGTTGATTAGAAATTTTCATAAGCTGTTTCAGTAGATTCAAAATTTCCATATACATATAAAATTTAATTGCACAATTGAGCATTATTCATGCTTATAAATGGGTTCATACTGTTGGAACTCACCAGAACACTTCCAGGAACTTTTCCTGAACAAAAAGTGAAATTTTGCTTTTTAATTTGAAATTTTATAACATTATATACTAACATAAAATTTTTAAAATGTAATATAAAGTCATTTGTTTAATCTTTTTAGTTTAAAATCACTAGTGTGATGTCTTTTATATTTCCTTTGATGATGTTTGCACAACAGCAATGATAAATGTGGAAAATATCATGGTGAGTGTGAATTATTTTTAATAACTTCAGTGTAACCTTGATAGAACGAGTGAGGTTTATGATGAAAACTTCACTATAGTGAGTGAAAACACCATACTTGCAATTTCTTTACATGCATGAAGAAATAATACATAAAATGAGGGTTGTTTTTGCAGCAACTTCACTATAATGAACAATCCCCATATTGCCCTGACATTTTCTTCCTGAACTTTTATGCAGAAGTGATTTTTCTTGTATCTAGAGTACATTTTAATAGTTATAAATGTTATAAAAATACAGTACCCATTTTTTTCCTTGTTTCATTAGTAATGGCCTGACTTTCAAAACATTATTTACCATGATATAAACTCAAGCAAGCAAACGTTGTTTTGCGTGAATACATATTTGTAATTTAACCCATTCCATGTGGCATGACTGGAATTCCAGTCATGGTGGTTCAATCGAATGGCGGCATGACTGGAATTCCAGTCATAGCGCTACATCTGGTTATAGCGGTCTGGAGAAGGGACCGCCGGCGGAATGAGTTTCCTATGCGTCTCCAGCCATCAGTTTGACCCTAACCAGCGCTTGAGGAAAGTCCGTTTTGCAATTGGTAAATTTTCTTCGGATTTTTGACTTTTTCTTTTTTTGGGTACGTACCCTGATTTTCCTATAGTGATTGAGAATTAGTTTTATTATGAATTAAAGGTTATTTTATTTTCTTTCCAGTTCCTTTTTATATTATAAGAAAATTCATTTGTACATCGTTAATTTTTTTCGACGATTTGCATGTTTTTCCTCTAATAATTTGTCCGTAAGTACTCGATTCAAATTACCATCAGTGAATGAAAATTAGTCGTTTTATTATCGATTAAAGGTTGTTTTCTTTTCTTTCCAGGTCCTTTTTATATTTTAGGAAAATTCATTTTTATATTATTACTTTTTTTCGACAATTTGCGTATTCCTTCTGTAATAACTTGTTGTATCAGTAAGTACTTTAAAAAATCGTTAAAAATCTATTTTTGCGTTTTTTCGTTAAATTTTTTCATATCTGCATTTCTTGCACTAAATTCTACTGGAAATGTAAGAAAACTGGATTCAGTCACCGGCAAAGAACTTGGATTTTTGGTGCCGCGTTGAATGGGTTAAGACTAGAACATTATGAGACGAGACCTGTGAAAGTTCTTCAAGTTGTCTATCAGCTGAAACCTTTTCCTACCTCTTTCTCTTTTTCCATCCAGTGTCTTTATCTTATAGATATAAATTCTCACTATATCAAGGTTTCACTGTACACTGTATTTAGAAAAAAATCAACTGCTTGCATAGATTTTGTATAAAAGATTTTGATATGAAAATGCCATGAACGCAATATAGGTAATTTAGTGGCATAAACAAATAAGCAGGATGTCCTGCTAAATAAGGTTAGCTTAATACTTGGCGAAGCACTACTTCCAAGTGGGTAATGACTTTTTTTGGAAAATTGTATTCTATGATTTTTTTTCTTTACCCTGTAAAAGACCTGACTACACCACTGTTATTTTGTTATTATATTATTTTATTTTTACAATTAGGTATATTCTGGGAAGGGTAAAATAAAACCTAGTCATCTATTTTCATAAGAGGATAAAAAAACATTGAAGATACATACCAGTGTTCCTCTGGAATACTATCTAATATATAATAACATGTGTTTGTTCCATATTTTTCATAGCCAACAAATCCAATTGCAGCATATATGATGGCTACAAAAGCTAAAGTTATGTTATTTATTCCTGCTCCATAGTATCCTTGAACAAGGTGATGTGGGTTTTCCATAGCATTTTCCACAGGCAATAACTGAAAGAAAATATGTAAAAGTTGAATCCTTCTATTAGTTTGACAATATTTATGAGGGGTGATTCAAAAGAAATGCCTCCAAATTTTTTTTCTCCCTCGTACTTGACTTCATGTATGAAATGTAATGGTATCAAGTGAAAATTTGAAGCTTCCCACCAATATCCTGCAAGCTTCATCACTCCACAGTAGGTGGTAGGGCTGTGGCAGTCTGCCCAAATGGAAGGCAACATTGATGTGCATATGAAGCAGCGTTGCGTAATTGAGCTCCTATCAGCAGAGAACATTTTGCCAGTTAAAATTCATCGACATTTGAAGAACTTTTACGGGGACAACTGTATCGATGTAAGCAAAGATAGACGGTGGGTTAGGCGTCTCAGTGATGATGAACATGGTGTGAAGGCCACCCTCTCACTGCAGTAACAGCGAGAAATGAAGAGGAAGTGGATCAGCTGAATAGACGCATTAAGGTACAGGCATTGTGAGAGATCGCGGGAGGTGACTTTAACACAATGCGAAAAATTCTGGGCAATCTGGGATACGAAAAATTGTGTGCCAGGTGGGTCCCACACTTGCAAACGCCAGCTCATAAGGAGCAGGGAATGCTGGCTGTGCCAATATTGTGGAGCAGCACAACACCATGGGTGACGATTTCCTCAACAAAATCGTCACCGGAGATGAGAATAGGGTAGACTACCATGAACTGGAATGAAAACAATCGTCTGTGGAATGGGGGGACAAGGATTCACCACGAAAGAAATTAAAGGATCAAGGATCATCAGCAGGAAAAGTCACGTGTTCCATCTTTTGGGACAGGAAAGGAGTTATCCTTGTGGATTTCCTGAAATGGGGACAAACAATTAATTCTGCTCTCTATGGGATGACAATGAAGAATCTGAGCACCCAAATTGCAAGAGTGAGGCCAGAGAAGAAAGGCAAAGTTCCCCTTCAGCACAACAATGCCAGGCCCCATACCAGGATCATGACAAGGAAGGCTACCGCAAAATTCGGGAGGACTATAATGCCACATCTGCCGTTCTAGATCTTGCCCCGTTGAACTTTCGTCTCTTTGGCCCGATGAAAGATGGCCTTCGCAGGGAACACTTCATTTTTGATAATCTTGTCAACAACTTTAATGTTCACATCATTAATAGGTATTTTGAGAGAACTACAATGCTCTTCACCAGTTACTGATTTTCATCCCCCTTTGAAATCGTCATACCACTATTACACTTCAACAGAGAATTATCGAGCTCGCCATAAGGCTGAAAAAATTCAAGAACAAGCGCTTAGAAAATACGTCTCAGGTATCTCCAATAGCCATAACAATGTTATAAAAACCAGATGCATTTTGTCTACAAAGCAGCTGTCCTCACTGGTGATTCATTGAAAATAGAATATTTTAGAAATTGTTTCAATGGCATTTTTTCAGTATACAGGCAATGGTGTCACCCTACAGGTTCGCACAGGTTTGGTAGAACCCATTGTTAAAAATGTTTTGTTTCCCCAAACCCGTTGTTAATTTTTTTGTTTCCCTGATCTTTTTGATAACTTAAAAAAAATTAGAAATTAGAACAATACAGGGAGCTCAAAACGTATTTGAAACATGCCTATTAAATTTGGCATAACAAACGACATACGTATGCTGCACTGATTGATTGTCAGAAACATAAAAAAAGGTATAGTGTTGTCAGCTAAGCATATATATAATAATATTAATAATATATTGGGTGTCTTTTTACCCTGTTTCGTGGCTTTTTGACTAAAATTCGTGACTTTCCATGGGAAATATCTGGCAACCCTGCAACAGCGACAATTGGAATTTGTCATTCAGCAGTGTTGCCATGTCTACAGATGCCCACATGTAAAATGTTAAAACCACATTTGTTTATATATGTGATGAAACTGTGAGATTACTTGACCAGAGTGTATTTATAATAATCGGAACCATAATTTATAGTGTGCTGCTGCTGACCAGCGACTTATGTTAACGCAGTGTTCCATTTTTTGCTAGTTTGCTGTATATAAGTGTTTCTTTTGTTTTAAAATATTTTTAAACGTATTAACTGTAATGTGAATGATCACATGTACCCGAGGAGTTGAAGGTAAGTGCTTTAAAAGTGATCTACTGATTTATTTTCAAATATATTGATATTTTGCCTTCCGTTCTACTGATCTTTAGCGTCCGTGGGATGGCAACACTGTCATTCAGTGTCGTTAGTGCCAGTAGGTCGATGTGGGTATAACATTATACATTTTCAAGGATTTTTTTAAGCTAACCTGTTGATAAATATTTTGGGTGACACCACTATATACAGGCTACTCCCGATATTCGACCGTTCGAGATTCGACCAACTTGAGAATTTGACCGGTTGAAGTCTGCTTATTCGATCCAGCTGATCAGTCGGCCAAATTAGGAACTAGTTTACACGAAGTAATTTTTGGCCCACCCAACCACGCGAGGTTTAGTTTCAGTCTAGACATTGTTATTTCTGCTCTAATTGTTTGAATTTGCGCTGATTTCACTTGTTTTTTTGTGTTAATCTTTTATTTAAATTTATTTTATTTATAAATTTATCACTTGACATGGCATCATCATTCCTGCTCTACTTGTTTGAATTTGTGCTGATTTCACTCGTTTTTTTCTGTAAAACTTTTATTTAAATTTATTTATTTATCAATTGATATGGCATCTAAAAGGAAATGTAATAGTGATAATGAAAGTGAATCAAATAAAAGAGTGCATAAGACTCATAGTTATGAATTGAAATTAGAAATTTTATAGCGTTTTGAGAAAGGTGAAAGCCATGTTGAAATCGCACGATCGTTGGGGATGTCTCGTTCAACTGCACTTATGTGAAACAGAAGGAGAAAATTCTAGAACATGATAAATTCAGGTAATTTGATAACAACAATAAACAGTCCTAGGTTGTGATTCCTAAAATGGAAAAACTCTGGATAGATGATCAGTGTCAGAAACACATTCCTATTAGTGAGGCCATGATTAGAGCAAAGGCTAAGGATCTGTATGATGATTTGAAGGGAAGGATGAATGAAATTTCTGTTGATGAGCCTCCATTTAGTGCAAGTCATGGCTGGTTTGACAGAGAAAAGGGCAGGTTTGCATAGCCTTAAATTAACTGGCGAGGCTGCAAGTGTAAATACTGATGCTGCCTCAAGTTATTAATTTTGCTGCGATATATACCTAGTTGTATGTATAGATAGATGTATGCAGGGATGTGCTGCAGCCGGCCCGGTCTGACTGGCGCGAGTCGTTTGATAAAATCTTTGAAGCTTGACAAGTTGAATGCTGCACGTCACTCTTCCGTTAACTTTGTTGGTTCCTCCATTTAAATAACATGGGATGGATGAGGTAGATTTGATTTAATTTGGATTTTAAAATTACATAAAATAATCATACAAAAATTTATTTTTTTCCTTTTTAGTGCAAAAGATGATATACATTTAAATTATTTTTTATTTAATTTATTCATAATTGAATATTGTTGTATTAACACATTATTAATGTTATTTTATCTTTATATAACGTGAGGGGAGACTTAAAAATTTTTTCCCGAGATGTGGGAACGTATCCCCCGATTATAACATGCAAGTCTATGGAAAAGCGGCGTTCGACATTCGACTGTTTGAGATTCGACCACGTTTTCAGGAACACATCCCGGTTGAATCTTGGGAGTCACCTGTACTTATGATATCCCAAAGTGCTAGAGCATACCAGGAAACATTGCTCTAGGATCATACCAATATGTTTTCATTGTAAAGTATATTCTGGAAATAACCTTTTTAGATATACCCAAATATACTGCAAAATTGGAACATGCAGTGCTTTTTTCGTAAAAAAAGAGGTGCCTGTACTCCCACCCCTCTCCACCTCTTCCTGCACCCTCTCCCCCTTCTCTATTGAGTTTGTGATGAACCTTGAATAACAAAGTTGATAGTAAAACTCAAAATACAGGTCGAGCACCCTTTATCTGTAAATCCAAAAACCTAATTTATCCGAAATCCTAAATTTTTTTGATGTGTCAACACCAGTGTAGGAAAAATGGTCTGCTCTCAAAAAGGTGCTATACTCAAAGGAATGTTGCTATAATGCTGCTACTGCTGGATAAGTGCAAAACTACTTCAAAATAATACTTGTAATGACTAATACATAAATAATGAAATGCACTCTATCTTAATTATTAACCACATTTAAATTATTAAATCACAGTACAATTAAATCTTCAAAATTTTTGCCACGTCGCTAAACACAAAAATTTGCTAGACGAAATGAAGTCTCTAAATCTAGTGACAAAATAGCTAAATTGTCACCACTGGGTCTGACATGCTCAAAGAATTCTTTGTTGATGAACTTAAGTTAAATGTAACCTGACATCTGACACCGCTTGCACTGCGTCATTCATTATCACAGTTCGTTGTGCTTGGTTCCTAACATACCGTAAGCTGTTTGTGGTTATTTATCGTATTTGTGATAGTGAACACGTCAGAAAGACCATCAGATACCCTTATGGGTAACAGTATGAAAACAACAAAGAAGCACAATACATTATCAATTGCTAAGAAAGTTGAGTTACTGCAAAAACTTGATCGTGGTGCACCTGTAAAGTGATTAAGCGAGGGCTATGGCATAGGTATCATCACCGTATATGATTTAATAAAACAAAAAGATCAGTTATTGAAATTTTTTAGTTAAAGTGAATCTCAAAAGTTAATGGGTAATAGAAAAACAATGCACAGATCAAAAAATGACGAGCTTGATTGTGTGTTGTTGGAGTGGATCTGTCAGCGGAGGAGTGAAGGGATTCCACGAGCCATTCTGTAAAAATTCATTATGGAGATCTAATAAGGTGGAAATTAATGGCTCTACAGTAATTGTTCGTTTATATTTTTTATTTTAATATAGTGTTATAATAAAACGTAATAATTGTTCATTTGTATTCAAGTTGGTAAAAGGTAGCATGAGTGTTGTAGTGCTCATAGAATAATGTACAGGATAAACTTATGCAAGAACGCTATGCATACTAACTTAATGTGTAATATCCAAAAACAAAAATTTTCCCAATTCCGAAATACTGTCTTTCCCAAGGATTTTGGATAAAGGATGCTTGACCTGTATTTAACATTTATAGAAGCCGTTTATTACTTTAAGTTTTAAACGATTGAAAAAATGAAAATGTATCGAAATTAGTCTTGGGTCAAAATTGCTCTGAAAAAAGGTGCCGGTATGCCATACCGGCGCGTACCGTCACAAAAAAAGCACTGGGAACATGTAATGACTTTGCAAGACTGCATATAATGATAGTATAATTTTAACTATTATCACAATGAAATTATTTTTCATACTGAATTGATGAGTACAGATTACCAAATATAAAAAACCTACACTGTATGAATTCTCTGCAAAAATCTAAAATAAGCAAAAAACAGTAGTAATAGTAATTACATGTTTTTTGGTAATTTTAATAAATGAAAGGTGAAACAGAAGTTGTATGTAATATCAGAATAATATTACATATTTGCAATTATTATTATTAATAGAGTATCAATTAGTTCAACCATACTTATAAATGTCTAGAAAGTATAACTTACTTTAAGGTTCCATATACAAAAAGTATAACTTACAAATCCAATTGACTGCAGAGAAAAAACTACAAGGGAGAGGCATTGAGTGATACCACTTAATTCATCATCAAAGGTTTCATCTTCTTCAGAGGACAATTCTTGAATCATGTGGATAAAGATGGCTAAAAAGCTGCACAGTGATAAGCCAACAGATATAAAACTAAACTGGGACAAAACTTTTAGATTTGGTATGAATCCCATGATGGCTATAGGAATAATTATAATGCAGGTAACAATAATACTGTGTACTTGTGTGTCAATATCTTGGAAAATCACCTGTAAAAATCATTCATAATCATTAGCTACTTTTGGGGCAGTTTTTACCAATGGTTAATAATATTCCAAACTTAAATAGTCAAACTTAAGCTAGTGATGTAATGCAACATCACCACGGAAATTCTATTGGACTTTACAGAAGTGTCTACATAGTGAACTGGTTCTATAAAAAAAATAGCAGAAATTATAAACATTTTATTTTTCCTTTATTAAGTTTCCAACTTTGAACAATTCACTTTCAAATGACTCTCATAAGATTGCTTTTGTAACTTAATATAAATTTCATGAAAGTAAATTATCAACAAAGCAATGACATTTTCAATTTGTGGTTACAATCAAAATCCGGCAAAGGAATGATTTACAGTATGAATAAGCCAAGTAGCTTTAATTTGGGCTTAAATTATTTACAAATTTGAAAATTAAACCTATATTATACAACATACTAGATCAAACTGAATAGTTTTCTTACATTTTCAATACTTATTCTTGCAATTCTCATGTAGTAGACACCTATCCAGAAGTAAGTTAAGAAAAACATACCTTGTATGATAAATCTGTAAAAAAATATGATTATGAATGGATAAAATATGCAGTGAAAAACATTTAAATTAACCCTAAGTGAGACATTTTATTTGAAGTAAACAAAAAAACAAAAGAGCTTACCTAACATGCACAGAATACTTTTTAAACCAAGTTGTGGCATGACCAAAGGTAAGAATAACAACGTCATCATATGCAAGACATGATACATGGGTGCGGTAGCACAATTCATGATTGCATTTGACCTTGAAAACAATTTCATTTGTCATTTATATAAATAGTAATTAAAAATTTTCAGAGAAAACCATTATGCAACAAATGCTTGATAATGGATTCTGTCATTATTCACATACTACATTCATTTATCAAGTAAATGGTTGTGGAATCATATCCAAATTAATGCATTTTCATATTTTTTACCAATATTTATATCATGCATGATATTATCCTATGTACAGTAAACTCCCACTCATCCAGAATGCCTGGGGAATTGGGTTTTCTGGTTAAGTGAATATTCTGGCTGCTTGAGAGTTTTATTGGATAGGCTTCAATCAAGCATTTGGATACCAAAATAAGAAACAGATGCAGAATTGTACATTCACCTTGGAATTGCTAACCTGTTGAGTAGGTATTCTACTCACAATTGTTCTTATATAATTCCTTGACATTCAAAGAAATAATTAAATTCAAATATACAAGTATTTAATACGTTTTACTGCAATAATTTAATATTTACTAACTACATTACATCCTATGGAGTTTCTTGTATACCTATCGCTATTAGCTTCTCTTTTTTTCTAATAACAACTGGAGGTAAGGGTTAACTTATTCCAACCTTTACGATTTTTCAACCAAAAAAAATTGTTTCCTTGTCCGAGAAAGGAGAGAAATTATCCACACCCATCACAATGTATTAGCAGAAATTCTTGAGGCATATTGACACTAAACAAACGAGAAGCGAATAGTGACATGCAATCATGGCACCATTACGTACAGTGCAGTTAGTAAAGTCACAAAATTTATCGGCAGCTTCTTGGTCAGCCGATTTTCTATCACCAGAAACATCTAGATGTCTGACCCCATGCATAATCTTAAAACATGTTAGCCATCCATCTGAAAATTCACACAGTTTACTAATCTCCATTTGTTTATAAAAATCGTTGGCCTTTTCAATCAAAACTGATCCAGAAATAGGGGCTCCCTCGGAACGCTTTAGAGAAAACCATTCATAAATAGCAATATCCAATTGCTCAAGTTTTGGCTTATGAAGATTGTACTGATATTTTATTCCTCTAGTTGTCTCAGCAGACATAACAAATTTCATTAACTGTGATTTCTGTCTCTTAATGTCATAAATAGTGGAAGAACTGACATTGAACTCTTTCATTAAAACATTGTGGTTCTCACCTTTCTCTAAATGTTTTATTATACCGTATTTATCCACATATAACACGCACTTCTCCAAAAATTTTGGCTAAAAAGCAGGGTGCATCTTATATGAGGGTATATATTTTCCAGGATATTTATTATAATCAGGGGGATGCAAGTTCACCTGAATTGGCATTACAAGTTATGCGTGGATCCAACGCTAGGTATCACTATAAGTACCGGGTTTTTCCCCGGTCGAGAGCATGCTCAACTGTATGAATTTTGGTAAAACTTTACATGGAACGTGTATAATTATAAAAATGCAGTTTCTTAAGGCAATATATATGCTAATTTCATTGGAAATAGACTTGGATGAAAAAATATCTTGGCGAGATCGCTTGCGTAAATTGACGATTACGTAAAATGCGTTGACGGCTTTGAATGCTCAACTGTTTGAATTTTGGTAAAACTTTACATGGAACGTATAATTTACAAAAATGCAGTTTCTTAAGGCAATGTATATGCTAATTTCATTGGAAATAGACTAGGATGAAAAAATATCTTGGTGAGATCGCTGTTACTATATTTGACCTTTTGTGAAAATGAAGATGAATGAAATTATTGTCACTGAATGTGGAACATTATTCAGCAACGCAAAATTATTAATTGGAGTAATATTTCAAAATGTCAACAACTAAACCATTTCCCACACATTTCTTTGATCTCGAATAATCTATTCTAAGATGTGCATGAATGCCCGGCATACTTCAGCATAAAATCTACGAAATTTATGTTTTTGCCAAAAAATTATGGAAATTTTTGGGAGGTCGGCTTCTATTCGGGCAGATACGGTATGTCAATTCTTCTAGCCTTTTTACTTTCTCCATATACGTAGTATAAAGAAAGTATTGTTTTCATGGAAAAAATCGACTTCGAGATTTCAACGGAAATGCACGTTTTGAGATCCCTAGAACACGTTTAGACTATTTTCGGAATGATGTCTGTGTGTGTATGTGATTGTGGGCACTCTAACTCAAAAAGTACTTGCCATATCATTACCAAATTTCATATATAACACTTTGGTATGAGCACAAAGAGCTGATTAGTTTTTGGACAATACCGGTTAACCCAAAGTCGAAGTTTATTCAAAACCAGATTCGGTTTTGGCAAAATATCTCCGTTAAAACATCATTATTGTATATACAGTTGAATACAAAAGTTATAGAGAATGTAATTTCCTACAACTTTCATCTTAAACAATTTTCCATAGCAGTTATTGTTTAGGAATTATTTATAAATAATCGGTTTTTTTGGTTTCCGTCAAATATCTCCTTAAAAACGTTGTTATTGGTAATCTTTGTGGGGACCAAAGTTGTAGAGAATAACATTTCTTCCAACTTTTGTTTGAAACAAATTTTGTAGAACCATCCATTTCAGAGATATTTAACTTATTCGTAAATTTCCAGTGTACAGCGCCACCAACTAGTGGTGAATTCTGTAAACATATTAAGATATAATTTACAGCAATAAGGACAACTATTCTTCTATGATATGAAATAAAAATTTTGCCTTATAATGCTATTCATAATAATTTAAATGTCTATACTCCAAATATGGAGAAAGTCATGTGCTGGCCATATCAGATTTTTGCGCTTATTATTAACTACTTGAACTGTGAGAAACTATCTTTAATTTAATACAGACTTTCACAGTATATGATAGAGAGAATACAAAGGGTAGCTAATATGTATATTGACTTTTGCAGTTGTACTGCAATTATGTTTTGTTTCGATTGATATTTAAAACTGTCGCCTTCACACTGGAAAACCGCTAAACTATGTAACAGCTCTTTTCTTAAATGGCAGATTTTTATTGCCGGCTTGAGTGAAGTGCTGTCTTACTTATTGTTAGTACCAACTGAAGTACATATATTTTCATTAATTTTTCTTATCTCAATGATATTAACAATGTAAAGAATAATTATGCCGTTGAATGATAAGAATGTGACAGAAATCGAATTCTAGAAACATATGCATGCTATGCACAGATACATAAAAAAAAACGCAGAATATGGTGCCAAAAACCTCCCTGCATGTTATGCACGAGTGCATTTTATACATGGGTATGGTGTTAAGTTTCTGGGTTAAGGTTAGCACAACCGTTTTCTTTTATCACCTTTAGTACATACTGGAGGCATTCAAAAAGTGTGCGAAATATTCTATTTAACACAGACAGAGTCCAAGAAACATCCACAATTACGTATTGCGAATGCCGAAAATGCCAACTTTAGCGGTACATTCTGAATTAGATGCAAAAAAATTGTTGAAAGTGCCAACTTTAGTGGTAACACTGCAAACTAGATGTAATAAAATATCATGAGGCAGGAGATGCCTGTTGCTTGAGAATTCATGTTGCATGAGTGCCGGATAACTGGGAGTTTACTGTATACTGATAGAGAGCATAAAATTTCTGAACATCTAAATTAAATATAAGCATATGTTCTATGTGAGACTTTTTTGCTAGCTATGAACTTTATTTTAGAAACTCATTCATTTATTTTCTAGCCTTTTGCAGTTTCAGAACACAGATGCATAGAAATTTACTGACCGTATCTAGTAATTTTCATTGAGAAATCAACCAAAATGATACATAGAACACCTTAGTGATGCAATAAATGTAATATATTTTAGAAACAAATTGAACAGGTAAGAAAGGGATAGGACTGTAATGAATACTTTTTTGAACAGATCATGATATCTTCATTCTTAACACATTGCATACGGCTCACGTAGATTTGCGTCTTCTCTTAACCGACCGTTGTGGACAGCTCATGCAAATCTGCGTGTTAAGGTAGAGGGAGCCAGCCTATACCATCTTTGCAACTTCTTGGGAACTATTAGGACTTCTGCAAAGAGTTGACATGTTCTATAGAGTTCTATGTATCTCATCTTTGTTTTTTTGTGCTTTTACTGTTTCAGAAGTCTTTTATCGCTCGTAAAAAATCACCTATTTTCCACCGTGTAAGTATGGCGGCGTACATGTGTAAACACATGTTGAAGAGAAATTATTTCAGAATTGTATTCAGATGAATTATCACATGTGCCTAGTGCCGATGAAGAATAAGAAAGTTTTAGAGGTTTTGAAAATAGTGAAAGTGAAGTGTAGTGACAGTGAAGAAGAAATAATACCACGTAAACATCAGTCAGCAAGGTTAGTTTATAGTCATTATGAGAATGAATCTGATAATGAGCTTGTGGTTAGCGATGAAGATGATGAGTTCAATAGCTCTACGTGGATAAAAAAGGACAAAAAGCCTCATTTAGAACCTTTTGAAGGATGTCATAGAGTTACAATATTCCCAAGTAACACTGAGAACATAGCAGATGTTGTTGAACTTTTTATGGGAGATGATTTTTTTTATTGAGTTGGTTGAACAATATAATTTATATCATGATCAAAACAATGAAAAATACAAAACATCACCAAAATCTCTGAAATTTTCTAATATCACTTGTGATGAAATGAAAAAATTTCTTGGCATTATCATCCTAATGGGTCAAACAAAAACGAATTACCTGAAAGATTACTGGTTGACGGATCCTCTGGAAGAAGCACATATCTTTGGGAAAGTAATGAGCAGGAATAGATTTGAGAAGGTATAGCGTGCATAGTATTTCAATAATAATTATAATAATGCACAACAAAATGATAACCCAGGTAGACTCTATATATAGAACCTGTTCTGCGTTACCTTTTGTATAAGTTTTCCAGTGTATATAAACCGAAACAAGAGCTCTCTTTAGATGAAGCAGTGATACCATGGAGAGGACGCCTTCGCTTTAGAACCTATAATCATGGAAAACTTACTAAGTATGGCATATTGGTAAGGATGGTGTGTGAAAGCAACTCAGGTTACATAACTAATTTGGAAATCTATAGTGGTGAAGGGAAGAAAAAAACGATTCGTTTTGACCCCTTATCTTGAAAAATGGCACAATGTGTACCAAGATAATTATTATAACAGTGTAACCATTTCTGAAACACTATTCCAGAGAAAGGTGAGTCTGTGGAACAATAAGGGCTAATAGAGGTCTCCCACAATGCCTGAAAGCAGAGTCGAAAACCCTGAAAAAGGGCGAAACAACGTATCGCAGGAAAGGTGACATGCTCCTTCAGGTATGGAAGGATAAAAGAGAGGTGCAAATGGTCTCAACTATTCATGATTCTTCTATGGTTCGCACAAGGAAAACAACTAAGCATGGTTATGATATTCTAAAACCATATTGTATTGTTGATTATAATAAGTTTGTGAAAGGAGTGGACCAAGCAGATCAGTACCTTTCATATTCTGGTATTATGAGGAAGATGAATAAATGGACTAAAAAGGTAATACTTTTTCTATTGAACTGTGGGTTATTTAATACCTTTAGAGTGTACAAAACACTGAATCCTGAGAAAAAACTAAAGTACAAGCTTTGTCTAAAAGAAGTCACTAGGGAATGGATAAACACCCACGTATACCATGAGGAATCAACATCTGAAAATGACTCAGGAAATAACTCCACCAAGAGAGCCCCAAGTAGGGATCCACTAAGAGAGCCCCAAGTAGGGATACACCAGGAAGATTATCTGGGGACATGAAGGTACATGTGTTACAGCTTATTGTAGGGACTTGGAAGAGGAAATATCCTGCAAGGCCATGTCGAGTATGTTCGAAACAGAAAAAATAAGCGAAACTAGATATGTACTATATCAATTCTGTCAAGTACCCCTTCATAAGGGTACCTGTTTCCAAAGATACCACACCAGGAAAACCTACTAAAACAGCTTGGGGGCATCCTCTGAAATTTTCAGCAAAATGGACTAATGTAAATAAAATTATCTGTTTAACTATTGAAGTGTAATTTCGGTAGCTCACTGTGAAAATGTACGGGAAGTGGGGGTGGTTATACAAAAAACTGTCTGGTATGCAATGTGTTAAAGTAAAAAAGCAACAAATGGAAAGATTATAAATTCATTATTCATTTATTGAAAGTTGGAATGAAGAGAAATATAGTTAAACATACCCATAAATAGTTGCAATGCATGCATATTACTGTTGCCACACAAATTGTAATGAAAGAAGTGATATTACCAGCTCTCCTAAATCCAATAGGCATATGCATTATGCCAGTTCCAAATATAATATTTAAAAGAAGTACAAAGGATTCTCTATCACTGGAAAGTGATAAGAAATACTTTTTATGTTAACAGAATATAAATCATTTCAGATGACAGATTTATCATACTTTTAGATTTAGTTAAAAGTGCTACATGATCATCTTCATGCTAAATTTATTCTTTCAAAAATAATATAGCTTATGTGACCTTTCTTAGCCAATCTACACAAGGAAAAACAATTCTCTTTGGGATAAAAATGATATCCAAGATTATTTTAGATGGCTATGATTTACTTATTTTTTTCTAAATTGTGCTAAACTTTTATTCGGTCATTAAGTTGAGATTAATTATCTAAAAATCTTTTTATTTATTTTGTTTAATATACTATAATTTTAAGATGGTTTAGCTAACATAAAACATACCTAAGTAAAGAGCTATGTGGCAGACGTCGGGAAGTAAAAGGATTGTAAGAAATGGCTGAAAGATTTTCAGATCTAAGATAAAAGAAAATGCAATTTTAAGTACTATAGCACACACATATATAAGCATTTTATATTTCCAGCATCTACTTCAATACTTACATTGATGATTTTGAAGTAATTTTTCTTAAAGAATTAGTGTTCTGTATGAAAAATAAATAAAAACTACATTACATTAAATCTTTTCTGATTTTCATTAAATAATTTCTTATCGCATATTTGAATGAAAAAGAATCCATATGCATTTTAATATACTGCTTAATTGAATAAAGAAAGGAATTATTTAACTACTAACTGGGACAAAGGGTGATCCAGATAATAAAAAATCTGGATAATGGGACAAAATTTAAAAAATGAGTAGCCAGACAATAAGTCATATTTTGATGAAGAAAAATTGATTACTGAAATTAAGAAATATACAATTTTAAATTTGACAGATAATTGGACATCCAAATAATTGGAGTTCCAGTAGTTACAGAGACAGTCTGGCCAGTTGGCAACCACCTGGTGGTCTTATGTTTTCAGGGCCAATTGGGGTGGATGCTTCAGCTAGATCCTGTGGGCTGTTAGAATGAAATGCCCAGGAAGATAAAGTATTGCTAATCCACCAACATATTAAAATTTAACCACTAGCTGTTTGTTGAACAATCATTTTTTAGTAATACATTTAAAGTATTTCAACAGTTGATTTATGGCTTAGTTAACATCTTGAGAACAGCTGCTGTCAAAACTTTATAATAATATAGTCCGTTGGTTAGTTATTCTTAAAAAAATTTTCAATGGAGGAGAGGAGACAGGAGAGTTATCTTGTTTTCCTATACTGAAGACATTTTCATCTATTCTAAGTTACAATAAGTCAAAATAACCTGGAATCTATGGGGCTTGGATTATACGAACCTATTAATAAAAAACCCAATTAAGCAATAGACATAAAATTATTCCACTCAATTGGCCAGGCAAGTACAGTAGGACCTCGATAATTGTCGCCATTGATAATCGTTGTTTCGATCAACCGTCGTTTGTCACCAAGTGGTACAAAAAATGAAAAAGTTCCATCACCATTTTTTAATGAAGCAGACAAACGAATGCACTGTGACTGAGAGAGAAAGATTGCTATTGCATTGGTGGGAAACCTTTTCTGCATGGTGGGCCTCATTGGTGGTAGTGAAGCCTTCAGTGGGT
Organism: Uropetala carovei; assembly: GCA_036926305.1. Lineage (NCBI taxonomy): Eukaryota > Metazoa > Arthropoda > Insecta > Odonata > Petaluridae > Uropetala > Uropetala carovei. Next base: position 10,313,614 of record JAXCHB010000019.1, on the reverse strand, counting down.
CACATTGGAAATAGCCAATGGAGTATACGAGTTAAATCGTAAGTTATCTAGAGATTCTAAGGCACTATATGCGTGAAAATCAAGTTAGAATAAGCTTTTTAGGGTTTTTTTAATGATGCCTTCCCCGTAAAGACAAAGGCTTGTCTGCAGTTAGGGGAAAAACCCCAAGATGAATCACAACATCCATGCCCAAAGCAGGATTCAAACCAACGGCGACCTTCTGGGTTAGAAGGCAGGCACACTGCCTACCAGTCTAACCCAGCTGACTTAACATTGCAATATTAAAAATCATGATGGAATTCATCTTACAATTAGAAATATCTTTGAGAAAAATATCAAAAACAGCATTAAAAAGAACTTACTTGAATTAATAAAATATTTACTAAGAGGTCGCAATTCAATGTTATATACAAATCTTAATAGATTTTATTACACAGAAAATAATAATTGTTAGTTAATTAAAATAAATGAAAAAAGTTTTGAAAACTGTGAAACATTGGAGGTGGTCCACATCCGGCCCACATGCCTCAGGTTGGGCACCCCTGATCTATCGAAATGGTGTGATGCGGCTGTTCTCAGAGAACATTTAGTTGATTGTGCTAGAGTGAAAAAATTTCGTGTAAATTGAAACAAGGTTAAACAAAGACTAATAGTACTTAGAATTTTGCCTTCAAATATAAGAATCAAACAGCTGCTGCTGCACAACTGTTAACTCATTTGTCAATAGTTAACATATTTCTTAAATATTTTATAGCTTATTTTACCTCAGGTGATAAAAATGGTCCCAAAACGCAGTGTTAGTGACAATGCTGCTAAATGGTCCAGAAATGTGACATCCCTTCAAATAAAACTAGAAGTGAATGAATGAAAATGACGCACAGTCTAAAATTTCAAGCAAACTGAGGCCTAAAAATTCAGTTTTATATGACACGTGTAAGGCCATTTTGAATGAATTATTGACTTATAACATTGCTCCTATAGAAAAATCGGTTTCGACTATTGGCATTTCGCTAATCATCGGGATTCCAGGAACCAATTAATGACAGTTATAGAGGTCCCACTGTAACTATAATTGTTATATGCTAGCACAACAATAATAATATAAATCATGTGTGTACCATAGCAGTTGCTTGTTTACATCTAAAAATATGTGAGCATTATTTTTCATTTTAATCTACATATTTTATATGCCTATTCTCTGATATATTTTTTATTTCTTATAGTAGCAACACTGATTGAATTACATTGGAAACTATTTCATATTGTCTTAATGAAAGCCTTGGATGTAAAATTTTATCAACTTGTGTGCAGTGGTAGAACTCCTAATACAATTCAGCAATCATGGTTTGTTTTTTGAATAGGCAACAATTATAATAGGAGCTTATTTTATGCCTTTGTATGATAAATTAGTCAGAGGTCTATATTATATTCATTCATTATCTCATTCATACCCATAATAATACCAATAAATAGTCCTCTATCAGTTGAAAAAAAACCAGTACTTGTAAAAGGATTTACATTGTAAAAAGTGTGGATCAGTTCACTTCCCCCACTAAGGAAGAATTATTTTTTCAAATGGCAAATATATCTGCTCTCTCCACAATGTAGATAACTATGCACTGCAGATATATCTGCTTAATTCAGTTAAGGAGTAGAAGGTGAACCTATGAATAACTCATGAGCCAACACCAAATTTGTTACGCAATACAGGTATCCCTTACAGATATAAATCAGTAATAATAATTCAATTAAAATAAATGATTATATAAAAATACATTAATAAAGCCATACTTCAATTTGATGATTACATCAAAAACATATTACGATAGAAAGTAAAGAGGTTCTTCTGGCATGGTGAGATTTCATGTAGAAAGCTATAAATTGTAATTATAATAATTTATTGGTCCAAAGATCAAAGTAAATTGATATAGGACAAGTCCAAATAAAAAAAGAAAACAAAAAACACAGTACATAATTAAATCACCATCAGCATATTATTGAACAGAGTCTCCTTCATATAATCATTGAGGCTATAATAAAGTTTTTTGTGCAGGAAAATCATTAAAATATGCTTGAAAGCATAAATTTTTTTGATGCTTTTCAGTTCATGAGAGAGGTTATTGTATAAGTGCAATCCCATTGCTTTAGGACCAAGAGCAGTTGCTTGACTACGAACATAGGGGATATTTAAATCACTATGCTGTCTAGTGTTATAGCTGTGAATAATCATATTTTTCTCATATTCATGTAAGTTCATTTTTGTTCAAAGCAGAGCTATCATTATGTAAGCACATGGTACTGACAAAATATTTAATTTTTAAAAATATAGGTCGGCAAAAAGCATCATAAGATGCATGAGCGATAAACCAAATTACCCTTTTTTGAGTCCTAAATATAGAGACAGCATGTGGGGAGGAGCCCCAAAAAAGTATACTGTACACTAAATGTGAGTAAAACTCACCTTAATATAACATTAAAAGAACATCACCGGACATAATGGATCTAATAGACCTTATAAGGAAACAACTAAGCTTACTAGCTAAATTGCGAATATGAACCTTCCATGAAATATGAGAATCAAAACAGACTCCCAAAAAATTGTACTTTCGACTTGGAGAAGCTTTCTCATTAATATCAATGGGAAGAATTTTGCAAGGTTTATTTGTATTTGAAAAATAAATCAGCTGTGATATGTCAATATTAAGGGTTAGAAAATTATTTTGACACCTATTAATGAAAAGCTGAGCATCCGAATTACCATTATTTAACAAACCACCAAAACAAGATGAGGAAAGAATAAAACTTGTATCATCAGCAAAAAGTATAGTTTTAATACCATTACCAAGAGGAATACAGTTTGGGAAGTCTTTGACATAAAAAAAGTACAGGGCCTAAAACAGAACACTGAGGAACACCATGAGTTACAGCCATTCCTGGAGAGAGATATTTTTTACTATTATTTGAAATTATTACATGCTGATGTCTATTGTATAAGTAAGACTCAATCCACTTAGTGGATAAACCTTGTATGCCAAACCTATGAAGTTTTTTCAATAGCAACTGATGATCCACTCAATCAAATGCTTTAGAAAAGTCAAAAAACATTCCCATAGCTTTCATTTTCATATCAAGTGCAGTCAACATATGATTATTTGAGAGATACAGGGACGGATCTAGGTTTTTGGGGGCACAGGGCTGGCGTTCTTAGTGGGCCCCTTTAAGTTATTATTATAATGTGCATGGCACAATCATATAAAGCCGTATTAGAGCCAGTGCAGCATTCAATTCCATTAATATTCTAATCGTTCCAGTCGATACGTGGTCCATCGGCAGCCGTTGGAATCGGACGAGTTCGTTCTGCTTGCACATTTCCGTCATCTCCTGTGATTTGTAGAGCAGTTCGGTTGAAATTGAAAAGCTATGTCAAGGTCGTAATAACCATTAATCATTTAAAAATTAAAATTTCTCGAGTGTCTGTCTGTACAGTAAATAATAAATAAAAAACATTTTAGAAATTACTAATAATACGCTTACACAAAAAATACAAGTTAGGTATTTGGGAGCCCCTGGACTGGAGGGGGTCCAGGGCTCAAGCCCTATTATACCCGTTTTCTAGTCTTACGAATAGCCAATCAGAGCGTTTTCCCCTTCCACCACCATTTGAAGTTTTCGAGAGGCGCGTTGTTGTCAATGTCACTTCGGTTTCATCTACATCTACAAAAGGATCGTTTGCTTGTGGAAAATAGAATCCAGAATGACGAAAACAGTTTGCAATTGTTTTCGCTGTTACCATCCTCCAGGCAGCATGCAACACATGTAAAGAGTCCAAAAGTGTCACTTGTCTAATTTCCTTTTTAGATTCAATACCAGATAAGTATTTTAGCAGTAATCCTCTACGATAGTAAAACTTTAGATTTTTAATTATCCCCTGGTCACATGGTTGCAATACACTCGTGGTATTTGGCAGCAAAAAAACCAATTTGATTGATTTCAATCTCTCCACCTTCGAATGGGCAGGACTACTGTCAACAAACAAAATAACATTGCGCTTCTCCCATTGAAAGCACTTATCCAATGCCTTTTACCCAATCACTGAAAATATTTGCCGTCATCCAAGCCTTTTTATTTGCTGCATATTCGACGGGTAATTTCTTCACGTTCTTAAAACAGCGAGGATTTAGAAACTTGCCGATAAGCAAGAGAGGCAATTTTTCCGTACCATCAGAATTGCAAGCAATCATCACAGTTATACGTTCTTTTGATTTTTTCCCACCTGAACACTTTTCACCTTTAAAATACAAAGTTTTGCTAGGAAGGCAGCAAAAAGAAATACCAGTTTCATCGGCATTAAAAATGTCCTTAGCCGCATAGCCTTTCAGTAGTGAAGGCAAGGCAGACGTTATCCAATCAGATGTCATGTCAAGAGAAACCTCTTTTGATTCATCGCAAACATTCTTCAAAACAATCTCATTCCTTACCTTAAACCGTTCTAGCCATCCAGGATTAGATTAGAACTCAATTCCCAACTCTGTAGCCAATGTGTCTGCCTTTGCCATCAAAACAGGGCCAGAAATAGGAGCATTCTGTGCCCTTGCCTGCTTAAACCAGATGAGCAGCGCAGCATCTAAATCTTCGTTCTTTGCTGTACGTAGCCGTTTCCGTTGAGGTTCAAACTTGTTGCTCTCGAAAACAGATGTTAATTTTTTGCGATTTTTAATAATCGTTGACAACATTGAATCTGGAATCCCGAACTCTTTGCAAATGTCGGTTTTGGATCTATCACCGGCATCAACCGCTTCTAGAAGCTGCATTTTCACTTTTAGCAGTAGTGCATTTTGCTTACGGACTTGATTGACCATTTTTAATATGGACTACGTATTTAATTTTTTATAAATATATAAAACCAAAACTTAAATGATTCCAATGCATAAGAAAGATGTCGTTCATTTAAAGTGCACCAACGGTTTCACTCAGAAATTCAGCAGCAACTGATATTTTAGAATTTCATGAATGTTATTTATAGGGATTTAAAGAGGAGAAAAATGGGAAGGAATTGGCTAAATGTAAATTGAGTAGGAGGGATTTGTTTACAGGAAATATGTAATTGGTTGGGTAGCGATGGGTCTTTTACCCACTTTCTTTTCTGTCTCTGCCTTGGTTTTCCCAAATGCTTCTCGGTGCGGTCATAACCCATCATAAAATTTTATGCTGCCACCTGTTCGAGGGTAAAATTTTGCTGTAGCATCAACAACAACAAAGGAATTTGGAGGTGAATGGGAATGGAAAGGTAATGTTTGTTATAATTCCTTTGCGGGTATACTGACTGGTAAGGCAATCTGAAGAAAGAGGGGGAGTAATCGGTGGTCTCCAGAAAGTACCCTAAGGATCCCCAAAAAAGCAATTTCCCTCTCTTCCACGCCATCAGGATAATATAAGTGTGCCAACTGTTTGAAACGGAAAAGGACAGCAAAACTAAAACAATTTGTCAAAATTTTAATAAATATATTTGTCAAGAGCATTGTTCTACCATTTGTGTTCATTGTTTTCAAAGAACAACATTTCAGGAGGTTGAAAGTTCGGATGAAGATGTCAATTGGAATTTTTGGTTTGAAATAAATATTTGCATAAAAATTCTTCGATAAATTATTTTAATGATTTAAATTTGTTTACTTTTTCTTTTGAAATATTTTTAGCATTCCTAATAATTTTAAAAAATATTCTGGAAACCTAATCATTCTTTTTATGCTTCAAAATACATAGAGTTGATTCCACCCAACGTGAGTACTAACATGAGGATTTTTAATGGCAGTACTCGAGGGTTAAAAAACATACAATATTAAGTTCCAAGTAGGAGCGACAGAGGCAAGAAACAACAGATGGAGATGCATAGTGGAAAAATTATAAGTGACAGGGAAATGATCAGATAAATCAGAATTTATCATGTAAGTATTCACTAAGGTAGGGTCATAGTTAGAAATTATGTTATCCAATTGTCGCAGAATTATTAGTGATATGAGTGGGGTCATTATTAAAAATTGTTAAATTATAAGAACCTAAGAGATGAAGGAAATCATTTCTATCTGTTAACAAATCAATCTCCTGTAATAATTATAATTTGGTTATTAGCACAACTAAATACTAGATATAAACAAATATATTTTCTGCAAAAAAGCTGAAACTACCAAAAGGTGACCGATACAATGAAAGTACAAAACAAGAATACCTATCTATAACCAAATTGATAAGTGCACATTCAAATTCGTGTTCTTCAATCAGGTGCTTGTAAGGTAAATTTATGGCATCAACAACAAGGTGCTCTTTCGCCAGGATCATGACACCACCATTTTTTAATTTCGCCCTACAAAATGCATCCACAACATTAAAACCAGAGACTTGGAAAGTTTCACTCCTCATCTGTGAGCCAATGCTCACACATGCAGATAATGTCAAGTCTCTCAGAGTCAAATAAAATATTCAGCTCAAGAAGTTTATTTAAAATATATATAAGTTATAACAGTTGTATATCAAAATTAGCCACGGAAAACTATCATCAATGAGTATGCCTTGTATAATTTGTATAAACTTAATGATATCAAACTCTTCCGGACACAAAAAAATTAACTAGGGAAACTAAAGACATTTAAAGTCATGTCAATAACTATGATAAAGAAGTCATTAATGTCATAATGGAATTATATATTATATGCCCTAACAAAATCTCTCAAGAAAAACAAGATTACTCTACTACCAATCTTGTGCCACCATAAAGAATTTTATGAGAATAACTTACCCTTCTTCAGAATTTTTCCTATATTAAATTTCCGTGAAAGATAATTTTGGCAGTAGCCAATCTCAAAATGTAGATCTGCACAAGAAACACTCTGAAGAGAGAATCCCAAAAACTAAAATCGATTAACATTTTCGTGTATGTTCACCTTCTCTCCTCTGTTATTTATGGAATTTCCTTCCAGGGACTCCACCTTCACTTTGATTTTCTCCACAAAAATTAAAAATTACACCAAGAACGTTTTAGAATAATGAAATGCAATTTAATGTTTACTAAATTTATTGCTCGATAAAGATATATATATTTACATACAGGATTAAATTAATACACTATGATTAGTTTAATCTTTGATAAAAATACATTTTACATAATATAATTACCTCAAGTGACTTAGGTTCATTATGAGGTGCTTCAACATTCATTTTATCGCACAATAACATTATGCTAGCTGTAAAATCTTAAATTTTTTAAATCAATCCTTTTCTGAAAATTATTTTCATATTATTTTAGGAAACATCTTTGCTGCATAATCAGTGCTATATTTGATAATTACAATATTTACTGAAGGGCTGTAAATGCAAAGGAAATGTTAATTTAAGTTACTTAAAAAGCGTCATATCTAGAAAACTTATGTATTAACGATAACAAGAGAAAAGAATGCTAGTCTATTGACAAACAGAAACCATTGTGCTAGGAGATTTTTAAAATGCAGTAACTTCGTCTAAGTTGCAAAGTCTAGATGAAATTTCAATTGAAAAAGTACATTAATTGTTTCAAATACAGCAAAAGTAACTTATAGAATATTAGATGCGCTAAATCTCAAAAGTTGGCGTTGAACATGAGGCAGAATAATAATTGTACTTTCATATAAAAGACGACATATAGGGCACTTGAAGTGATACCAATTACTAGTACTCGGGATTCTTTATCACTAATGTATTATATTTATATTAAAATTAAAACATATCACTGGCCCAAGAGATTGAACGTCTCCACGAATATCAAATCATTAAGATTTCTGCCATAAATATAAACGTTTCTAATAAAATAATTCCAATTAGTATTAAGCTTTAATTCTACTTAGGTTTACTCACTGCAAACCTCAAAATTGGACGGAATGCAACAATACCAGACATATTATTATTATTATTTATGAACGAACTTAAAAACTTTCCGTTATCAGACGAATACAAATAACTGCTTAAATTTAAGTCAATCTAAATACGAAAACTCGGCCATTTTCTAAGAGTTTTAAATTCAATATATTTTTATATAGTCTTCCGTAATTCGTAAATAACTAGTACTATATTAAATTTTTGTTCACGGAAGTCCAATTTTTGACGAAAATTTAAAACTTATACAAGTATGCTCATAAGCTTTCACAAACAAAATGGAATATTCTTAATAAAATGTAATTAACAAAGTTGTTCGAGTTCAAACTGAAAATTAACATCTTATAGTCTCAAATTAATAAGCAAAATTAATATGGCATTAATACCAGTATATTTTAAATACGTGACCAACAATAAAAACTAATAATTGTACATACATACGTACTTTGCGTATCTTACGTAACAACACGTAACAACTACAGGATTTTAGATGTAACTACACACAACTACATGACCTGTCAACACCTGTCTACGCTGTCCTGTCAATTCGGACCAGCCCCTGGCAACTCAACGGTTTTCAGAGTTTCAAGTTACGCTCATCTTTGTTGATAGGTGTCACTGGGTGCGCTTCAAAATGAAAGTGGGGGAGGGGATGGGTCTGGGTGTAATTCTACGTCCAGGAAGAGTAGGGTCGTGAACGGGTAAGTAACTTTCCGTTCGTAATTTGCAAGAGATTTACGTCGACCTCGTGTTACTGTGATTGATTGTCGGTTTTAAATGCTTTAGTTAGAATTAAGCGAAAATTTAATTGTCGTTGTCGGAACGCCGCATCGGGGTAGCATCATCGCATTAATATTACCGTTCAATTTTGTCTCAAGGTCATTATTTCTTCTGATCCTTAGTTCATAGCTTTTGTGAAATTATTTCTTAATTAAACGAAATGGTTGATCTCTTCACTGAATTTTATGTCGGCATAATCTTTACATTAATTAGGAGAGACCTTTACATAAGATATATGTGGATCTATGCAATTATTTTCCTTGGTGAAAGTTAATCACGTGTATTTTGGGTGAACTGAGTCAAGTTGAGACATGAATATGGTTATTAATTTGTCGAGTGGTTGTGTAAGCGTATAGTTTGAAGGTAAAGGTTCGTTTTCTATCAACTTTGATTTTTAGAAATGATATATGTATACGGTGTTAGCCTATGATCAGATTGGCCAACGGTGGGAGTTTGATATGAGTTTCTGAGGTAATCCATCTCATTTTCGTGTATTTTAATCTCGTTAAAGCGTATGTTTGATAAAATAATAATATTTTAATGCGCAACTGAAAATATATTGATAAGGTTTTCTCCTAATTATTCAGTTTTCAGACAGAATTCTCCGTGTGCAGCTGTATTTGATTTTGGCAACCATTATCGAGAAATTCATTCAAAGCAATGCTGTATTTCGTTTATTGAAATGATATTAATTACGTAATCAATACATACTAGTGTCATGGTTTTGAAATAAGTATTAAGCTTAACTTAGCAACTTAAGGAATATAAGTCTTATATTTTACAAATCTTGGAATTTGAGTTACAATACAATATTTTCGAATATTATCGGAGTGATTTAGCACGAGAGACACTACATAATGTAATCAGGTTATCAGAAATAATATTCAGAATTAAAATACAGTAGGTACATATTTTAAGATTTCATTCTCTTGTTTCAGAGGAATGTTTGCAGAAGACGTCACAGAACAGCTGTCATGTTCCCTTGTGTGATATCAAGAAATACATATTAACGGTGAGTACAATCTTTTAAGTAGTTTGCCATTTGCATTTGTATTGGCTGTTACTTGAAGTTTCCAGTGAGAATTATCGACGTATTTTACTGAATAGATAGGATAAATTTAGTCGTGTAACCACGCATGTGTTTTAATTGCGTCTATATATGTGCAGTACTTATTGTACTAATTTTTCCATCTATTAATGGTGAAAGTGTAGTAACTTAAGCTTACATTGGAAAGTGATAAATCTCAATTTATTTTAAGTGAATATTTCATTGAGAGAATAAAATTGATTTTATAATTTCGACTTTGAAAGGTTTGTTAATTATCGTTAACATAAGTGTTATCAATGCTTCAATTTTTGGCATATTTTATGAAATACTTTGTGCCTGGGAAATTTTACTTTTCAATCTACTGACATCCATTTCAGCATAAATCAATTAAGTATGCTCTATAAACACGAGATGATTTCATAGAAACAAAATTATTACTTTGTAGTGACAGTGTAACGTGAAATGTTCATTGACTTTTAACTCTTTGGTGAGGTGTAAACAAATGTTGAAATTATGGAGACATTTTGAGGAAAGTAATTAAAATATTTTGCTTGGAAAAGGCTATCTATATGGAAATTGCTAAAGCAATCAATGAAATATTTTGAGGAAAGGGATTTCTTAGTCAAAGTTAGTCGAATTCTTGGAATACATGCAAATTTTTGAAAAGTTGCTATGCTAATGGAAGTTTATCGTGACAGTTGGTTTTTATTATGCTTATTTCCATCGGTGGTTGGCTAATCATCAGTTGAGCATCAAAAAATTTTAGTGCATTTTATTTTATAAATATTCAGTCAATCAAATCAAAATAGCAATTAAACTGTAAGAGATAGAAGGCTGAAATGTGGTTATGCCATTTATTACTATGACGAAGGATTTTATTTTAATGAATAATTGAAAGTATATTGACAAGGTTTCTTCCCAAGTATGTATTCAATTTTCGGGCAAACTCCTGTCTAGACTTATTAAATGTTGGAAACCCTTTACCGAAAAATTCATTCAAATCGATGATTTATTTAGTTGATATTCATTTCCGTAATCAATATATGGTAGTCAGGTGGTTTTGAAATAAGTATTGAGCTTAACCAAGCCACTTAAGTAATATGTCTTTAATTTCATTACAAATCTTTGAATTTGAGTTACAATAGAAAAGATTCCAATGTTACCTCAGTGATTTAGCACGAGAGACATTACATAATGTAATCTGGAATATTATTCAGCATGAAATTACAGTATATATTTTAAGATTTTATTCTCTTGTTTCATAGGAATGTTTGCAGCAGACATCACAGGACTGAGCTGTTATATTCTCCTGTGTGTGATAACAAGAAATAATAACAGTGAGTATATTCCGTGTGTTTCTTTTAAGTAGTTTGCCTATTGCATTTGACATATTGGTTGTTTTGTGATACTTTTGTTGGCTGTTACCTCAAGAAGTTCCCAGTGAGAATTATCGACCTATTTGAATGAATAGCTAGGAGGAATTTAGTCGTGTAACCATGCATTTGTTTTTTTACTATATGTTCAATACTTATTGTGCTAGTTATTCATCTATTAACGGTGAAAATGTAGTAACTTCAGCGTATATCGGAAAGTGATAAATCTCAACATCTTTTAAGTGGATATTTTGTTGATAGAATAAAATTGATTTTATAATTTAGACCTTCAAAGATTTGCTAATTATCGTTAACATAAGTGTTATCAACGCTTCAATTTTTGGCATATTTTATGAAATACTTTGAGCTGGAGAACTTTTACTTTTCAGTCTACTGACTTCCAATTCAACGTAAATCAATTAAAAATATGAGATAATTTCATAGAAACAAAAATATTAGTTTTGTAGCGACAGTGTATTGTGAAATGTTTATTGGATTTACTCTTTGGTGATGTGTAAACTATTTAATGTTGAAATTATGGAGACATTTTCAGACAGTTGATAGTGATTAAAATACTTTGGAAAAGGTGTCTGAACGGAAATTGTTGACACAATCAAGGAAATATTTTAAGGAAAAAGATTTATTAGTCAAAGTTAGTCGAATTCTTGGAGTACATGCAAATTTTTGGAAAGTTGCTATGCTAATGGAAGTTTATCATGACAGTTGGTTTTTATTATGCTTATTTCCATCGGTGGTTGGCTAATCATCAGTTGAGCATCAAAAAATTGTAGAAAATTTATTCAAATACAGTAAAACCTCTATCTAGTGAACCTCCGTTTATCGTAAACCTCCGTATTTCGTAATATCTTTTGGGTCCCGCCAAAACTGTATGTTACGGTATAGGCAAACCTCTTAATATCGTACCTCCGTATTTTCGTAATTCTCCGTATATCGTAATGGGAAAATGCACCCCTGATAAAAAACAACCTCCCTATAGTAAAATAATGTATTCCTGTTTACGGATAAAATAATTAAGCTAGTTTGCAATGAAAATTTGCATGTGAATAACCAAAAGAAATCAGTGGATGGTATATGCATACGTACGTACAAGGTTATCCCGTTGAAGCAACCACCGTAGTGGCCTCTCGAAAAAGTCGCCAAAATATTATCATAATGCAACAAATATGCACAATTTAAGTTGAAGTTAGGTTGCGTAGTTTATTACCTATGCCAGACCCTACGAGTTCAACTCGCTCAGATTTACGGTCCCCTTCTAAAAGGAAACAACGGCAAGCACCAATAGTCAATTCTTCCGTGATTCTCAAGTTACACATCACTGCTACTTATGTACGTATCAATTTTAATCACTCGTGAAAAGTGTCACGAGAATATTATTACAATGTTGCAAAGATATATCATTTAAACGTAAATTAATTCTCGATCCTCAGCTAACACACCATTGCTACGTATTTATTAATTTTCACGGCCTTTGAAAAGAGCCCTGAAAATATGACTACAGTGTTGCAAAGGCATTTAATTGTCAATTCTTTCGTGATTCTCATGTTACTTTTACTGCCTCTGAAAAACCCACGAATATATAACTGTAACATTGCAAAGACAATATTTAAGTCAATTCTTTCGCGGTCCTGAGGTTAACAACGCACCACTGCTACGTACGTATCACTTTTTACCACATCTGAAAAGAACCGTGAATACATGACTATAATGTTACATAGACATAATATTTAAGATAAGTACTGCTTCTGCTGCGAAGATTTCTCGTCTGGTGAATCCCCTTATGCAGGCGTCCAGCTATACGCCGGTATGCGTCAAGTTTGTATGAGCGTGTAGTGCTTATGTTTGCCTAATACGAGGAGCTTGTCAAAATTACTGGTTATTAAGCTATAGTGGATACATAATCTACAAATACGTGTTTTTTAACGTTAATTTTGTCCTTAATCACGTGAGTATATTATTTATTATATCACAACTTTCATGTAATTATTAATGCATTAATTTTCCGATTATAATTAAAGTTTGTTAGGTGTATAACAATATACTTCATTATGCCTTGTATAATATTAAGTGCAATATTTACAAATAATACACAAGTAATTAATGAATATGTTTATGAATAAATTAATTTTAGACCCATAATGGACATGGTAAATCATAGAAAAAGACGGCTGCTGAAAATAGAAACGAAGTTAGCAATTTTCCAAGCCATTGATGAGGGGAAAAGAAAAATAGATGTGGCAGAAACCTTTGGCATACCACCATCGACTCTAACATCTATTTTAAATAAACGTAAAGATACTGAAGTAGCAGCACATCAAGGTTTCATCAATAAAAGATCTCGGGCAGTGAAAAATGAAGAATTAGATGTGTGTTTGATTGGTTGATGGAAGCTAGAGCCAGAAGCATACCTATATCTGGGCCTATTCTACAACAGAAGGCTAGGGAAATGGCATTGAAAATGGGAATAGATGACTTTAAAGGGTCAAATGGATGGCTACAGAAGTTTAAAGTGTGCTAGAACCTAAGAACTTTAAAAATGTGTGGGGAAGAAGCTTCTGTAAGTACAATTGTGGTAGAAGAGTGGAAAAACACTCTGCAAACAATTTTAGTGAGTTATGATCCTAAAGGCATTTTCAATGCAGATGAAGCAGGATTTTTTTATAACTTACTCCCAGATAGAACTATTGCAGTTAAAGGAGAACCCTGCCATGGAGGGGAAAAAAGCAAGGAGAGATTTACAGTGCTTTTCTGTACCAATGCAGATGGCACTGAGAAATTAGAGCCACTTGTGATTGGGAAATATAAAAAACCCAGATGTTTTAAGAATATAAAAAAACTTCCCTGTTTATACAGAAATTCTAAAAAGTCATGGATAACTGCAGCTATATTTAGTGAGTGGCTAAGCATGCTTGATGCAAAGATGGGCATAAAGAACAGAAAAATAGTTCTTTTTCTGGATCAGTGCACTGCTCATAAAGTTGAGGGGATCGTGTTGCGACATGTTAAAATAATGTATTTTCCTCCAAATACCACAAGTAAACTGCAACCATTAGATCAGGGCATAATTTCTAGTGTTAAGAGAAATTACAGACAGCAGTTGGTGCTCTATATTTTAAGAAATGTGGATGAAACAAATGATCTTACAAAGTGTAAATGGAATATATTGCAGGCCATGCATAGGCTCTGCCTATCATGGAATTATGTTCAATCAGCCTCTATTAATAAATGCTTCATAAAGGCAGGATTTATGAGGACAACATATGAGGAAGATGAAGTATCAGATGATGAACGTTTGGAATAGGATGAAATCAATAAAATAATTCATCTTCAAACATCATTTAATGATTTTGTTAATGTTGACACGTCCCTATTAACTTGTGCACCAACTGAGGGAGAAATGGTAGAAGTGGAGATAGAAGTTGAAAGGGGGACTATAACAGAGACTAATAAGGAAGAAGAAGAAGAAAATGATGAAGAGGAAATAATTCCATCTCCAAAAAAGAGTGAAGTGGAAGAGGCTTTGAGTGTGCAAGAAAGATTTTTTATGAATATGGAGGATTGCAGTGGTGATAATCTCTTGCTACTAAATAAAATAGAAAATGTTGTATCCAATGAATTTAAGAAAAAGATGACACAGACTGAAATTACCAGCTTTTTTTCCAGTAAACAATAGGTAGAGTACATATTCATTTTTTGTTCAGTTAGGTTGGTATTTATATTATAAATATATTAAATTTATGTTGTGTATATATAAATATACTAATATAATAATTAAAAAGACTTTTAATTACCAGTTTGTGCATTTATGAATAATAATATGAAGGTCTTACGGTAAACCTCTTTATAGTGAACCTCCATTCATCAAAATGCCTAAAAATCTGGTCCCTTCCATTTCGATATATAGAGGTTTTACTGTACTATTTTAGTGCATTTTATTTTATAAATGTTCAATCAATCAAATCAAAACAGAAATTTAACTGTAAGAGATAGAAGGCTGATGTTTGCGGGGTGTATGTCATGTGTTATGCCATTTATTACTATGACAGAGGATTTTATTTTTGGTGGAACTGGTGTGCGACAAGAGGTCCAATGCTTTTTAAAATGTGAAACATATTTCATAGCATTAACATAACGATTTTTATCTTATTAGCCTGTTATTTACAAAGTATTAAAGACAATGAATAAAGAAGTGAGATCAAGTCAGAAGCGATAATGTCAGTTTTTACCTCTTTAAGTGCAGTCTTGTCACAATGCAAGCTTTAGGAAGATTAGAAATATTTTCTTACTATTCTTTGGCTTAAAATTCAATTCTGAATTCATGTTCTTTGATCGTTTTTAAAGGTAAAAACAAACTGTAATTTTATCCAATATGACAATGGTTTTAGGTTGTATTATAGATATAGACATTATAATAAATGCTGTGATTTGTCGATAATTTCCAATTAAGAGTACATGGAATGATTTTTATAAAGTTAATTGATCAATTTAGTTGATTTTATAGCATAAATTAAAATGAATATTGCTGTTACTACTTGAAATTATTAACAGATAATATTTAATACTTGTCAGTAGTTAAACCTCTGTATTAATTTCCATACTTCCTACCTGTTATCACTAGTCTATTTATCATTTTCTGGAGTACTTGATCGTCCTCGTATTTCACTGTTCTTATAATCCTTCCTCTGATTTAGAAATCTCCCTTCTAACGGTTCCTGCATTAGCCTCTCTCCATATATATTGAATAGAATCGGCGATAGACAGCAGCCCTGTCTTACTTCTCTACCGATATGTACTCCGCTGGTATCCGCATTCTCCAACCTGACTTTTACCAGTTGATTTATGTATAGATTCCCGATCAGTCTTCTGTCTTTCCAGTCTACACCTATATCCTTTAATATCCTCATCAGCAGTACCCAATTTACTCTTATCAAAGGCCTTCTGCCAGTCGAGGAAACATACACAGCAATCTTGACTGTATTCTATTGCCCTTTCTGATATGATTCTCACTACACCGATAGCATCTCTGGTTCCTCGTCCTTTTCTGAAGCCGAATTGATCTTCCCCTAGCATTTCTTCGGCATTTTTCTCTAGTCTTTTATTAAGAATCCTCGTGATGATCTTTGAAGTGTGTGACAGTAGGGATATCGTTCTGTAGTCCTTACACTTTGGCTTCTTCTTTAGAGGGATCATTGTCACATCTAAGAAATCCTGAGGCCTCTTTCCCGAGTTGTAAAGCTTGTTAATTAGTTTCGTAATCACTTTTAGTCCTTCCGATCCCATGACTTTAACTACCTCTGCCTGTATTCCATCGCTGTCTGTAGCTTTCCCTTTATCCAGTTCCAGAATTGCCTTTTTTACTTCGCTTTCCATATTACTTGGTCCCAAGTTTTCTTCTTCAATGTTATCCTCTTCTTCCGTTCTATTTGTGCTGATCCTGCCTGCTTGCTGTATAGTTCCTTAATGTATACTTCTCATACCTGTGCTACATCCTTTGGTTCTGCGACTATTTTTCCATCTGCGTTCATAATTGCTTTACCACAAATCCCATTAGACTTCTAATCTTCTAACTCCAGTGCCCTAGCATACATCATATCATACCGTCCTAACTTCTCAGTTGTATTTCCTCACATTTTCCTTTTATTCAAATTTCCCTAGCTTTATCTGTTACCCTTCTCGACTCATTGTTTGTGCATCTATAGTTGGCTCTACCTTCTTCACTGATAACATTTTTTTCTCTCATCCATTATCTCCAGCATTTCCTTAGTGATCCATGGGTTTCTGATTTTCTTCTCTTGTTTCCCAATCTCTTTATTCAAGGTGTCTTTGATGCTGGCTTTAATTTCTTCCCATTCTGTATTCACGGTCTCTGGTTTGTTTTCCAAATTTCTAAGGCGACCTTCCGACTTCATGCTGAAAGCATTCTGCCTTTCTTTCAGTTTTTTAGGTCCCAAGTCTGTCTTTCTCTTCTCGTTTTCCTTATTTGTTTCAGCTTTGTGGTTACATCGAGTATTAGAAGGATGTGATCTGAATCAATGTTTGCTCCTGGTAATGTCTTAGTATTTTTTATGCTGTTCCTGAATCTTTGTTTTACTAGGATGTAATCTATTTGGCATCTCATTTTATCTCCTGGGCTTTTCCAACTGTGTTGTTCCAATCTCCCATTATTGTGCAGTTCTACTTCATAAATGTCATTCTTTTGCTCATACATCTCCCTGATTTATTCTTCTTCAATAGCGGTTGTTGGCATATATACCTGGATTATCAACATGTTAACTGGGACAACTTTTAGCTTTATTGCCATCAACCTATCGTTCGTTGCTGTTATTTTTGTCACGCTATTCATCATATCTTTTAAGTACCAGAGCTACTCCCCTTGCCTCACTATTTCCTCCGGTGTAAACTACCGTGAATTCTTCCGAGCGGATCTGCCCTTCTCCTTCCCATCTGACTTCGCTCAGCCCTATGACGTCAATCCTATTTCATTTTTCAGGTTCTCTAGCTTTTCTGCCTTCCTCGTGGTTTTTAAATTCCAAGTATCTTTGCATAAGTTACCTTCGACAGTTGCTTTCCTCAAGGCAGTCCATGCCCGGAGATCTGATTGGGGGACTATTTTACCTCCGGAATATTATATAATATAATCATTATTAGGGAAATGTAATGTGGTAGTTTCCCTCTTGCTTTCCACATCGCAGTACTGTAGCCGATCAAATCATGCCTACTGTTCTATTGAATATATACCCAACCAACATCATTTGTTTTCATCTCTATACCGTACCGACAGTACTGCTGCCTACTGCCAGACACCAATGATAGTTTTTTATTATTAATTAAGTAATTAATTTTTTTGTGAAAAAAACCTCCATTTGCGGGGATCGCACCCCGCAGCTTTGTAATGGGAAGCTGACACGCTAAGCACTACACCTTATGGAATGTTAAAATTTTAAAACTAATTGTCAAACGAATCTTTCACATAATAATTTGAATAAACTCGTAAAGAATTTAAAATTTTAAGATTCTAAATAGACCTTGATAAGTGAATGTGCTCTTTCATGTTGTTTAAGCAAATTAATCTTTTATATTTAGATTTTTTAGTTAATATTTCTTTATTGAATTCACCACAACCATTTTTCCTATTCATTGTAGGCATTCACAGTTGATGCTGAGTGAAAATGCGATGGTTTGAGGCGTCGAGGAACCATGAATCGAAGAGTACTGCTTTGCTGAGACGACAATTGATACACCTGGGTGCGAGAGTATAGAGGAATCTGAGCTGGAGGCTATACATATGGGATGAGAGAAGGTTTTTATACCTATATGTTGCTATATTCTGGTTTGTTCAATATGTCAGGCGATAAATATCTTGTATAATATGTAGCTGCATCTTACGGAGGATGTAGGAGAGATTGTAAATTATAAGTCCCTTTCAGATGAGCTAAACGCTTCAAATTTGGCATTATTATAGCTTTATGCTCACAACCAATGAAAATAAATACAATACAATAAGAATTCCAATTTTTAGGAGGTTTTTCTCCTGTCATTCAGAATGAGCAGAAATTTACGATAGGATTAAACGATTCCCCAAGAATTTGATTTCTTTTAAAAATATTGTTTAATCAACTTACACTAAAAGTAAGTAAATGGAAAATATAGTGCTACGTCTGAAAAAAAAGTTTTATCTGATATCGTCCGTAAGAGTATTTTATTTCTGAGAATGTAGGGCATCAATTTTCTGTTTGAACTTAAAAACTTTCTGATAACTCAACTTTTTTATAAAATGCATTTAATTTTTTATTATAAATTTACAAGAATATAAGGTGTTGGTTTTCAGTTTGAACTCTGAAAACTTTCTTTAATTTGATTTTATAAAGAATATTCCATTTTGTTTGTAAAGGTTTATTAGCGTACTTCTATAAATTTTAAATTTTTGTTAAATTCACTTCCGTTAATAAGAATCAAATGTAGTAACAAGTTATTTACGAATTTCCGAAGATGTTGAATTTAAAAACTTTAGAAAACTTATAAAATGCCAAGTTTTCGTATTGACTTCTGAGACAGCACTGTATTTGCTCATGTTTGCAGACTTGTCATGTGAATATCGTTCCGCAAATTGGATGTTGGAAAGTAATTAATTAAATTTAATCTTAAAATAGGAGCAGCCATTAAAAAAGATTATTTGTATCGGGATTTTTGGTGTTCTACATTTAATATTTTACCAAGAGGGTTTGTCGTGGTTAAATAATTCCAGATTTAATTTAATAATTTAAAGAAATTTGGAGATGTAGGATCTGCTTGAATTAATTCAGAAAATATTCTTTGGGGTTTTTATTGTTGTTTATTCAAGGCAGAAAAAATTCTGAGGCAATACAAATTCAGTTCATTATTCAAGTTATCAAAATCAGATAAAGAGATAAAATGCAAATGAAATTTCAGTTAGTTTTGAGAGTTTTGATTGAAAATCCAGACTATGTAAAGTATTTTCATTGTGAAAAGTTTATATTCTCCAATTATTAAGCCATGCATCGGAAATGGTAGTTTAATTGTTCTTGATTCTAGACGATATTTAGAAAAAGATTTAACTTTGTGGAGACTTAAATTTCTTAATTAAGAAAAATTGTGCAGGTTATTTTATTCTTAATTAAAGTCAGTGTCCAGAAAAAAGTTCTTTTAATAATTCCATCAATATCCAATTTGCTAGATGTTATTTATTTGTAAATACGTTTCCAAAGTGTTGTGTTATTTATATATTATTCAGAACAATTGCAAATTCTTTTGTCTAAATGTATATAAGCTATTGCTTTTCCATTCTGTATAATTATTGCCATTTTTTTAAATCTGAACAAACCAGAATTAGCAGCGCTTTTGGGTATATATTTATCGTCTCTCATTTCATATTTTTTTCTAAGCCATGCTATTTTTCATCTCTACTTTCTCACCAATAGAAATGATTAAAGAAATATTATCCTTGCCAAAGTACTTTGTAAAAATGTCCAACTTTTATTCTAGTGCTTGTTATATTTAAAAAATTTTCTGCAGTTCATGAATATTTTTAAATGGCAATTTTGATTTGTGCTAATATTCAGATCTTTTTAAGTCCAGAAATCTTTTAAGTCAGATATTATTCTAAGTCCAAAATGTAAACAAATTAATTTTTTTCAAGTTCTAATTTCAGAAATCTTTCAAGTCTAGCGTTAAAAATTATTGTCCAGATTGTAAACAAATTACTTTACAAATTGGACAATAGTTTTTAACTCTTAGACTTGAAAGATTTCTGGAATTGGGACTTTTTCAAAAGTTTTTCTAAGTACAAATTGTAAACAAATCAATTTTTTTTCTCAAGTCAAAAATTCTTTTAAGTCCAGTATAATTTTTATTTTCAGGTGCAGGATAAAATAAGTAGACAAAGTGTATTATTTCAGATTGTAAAATTTTTATTGAACTTGTATGTATACACTGTACATTTTAATTGCAATAAAGACATTTTATTATGATCAAAACCTGTTGACTCCTTTTAGATAGGAATAATTTCTTTTTCTCGGAGCCTCTTTTAGGTATCGTTGGACTTAAGGGGTTTTTTTAGGTATATTTTTGCTAAATTTAGCACATTTTTAACCTAAAAATGACATTTTTGACCACCAATTCAGCCAAATTTTGCTGATTATTGAACAAATTATTCAACATTATGACAATTTATCTGCATTTCAACTATTCAACAACTGACATATTACATATAACACAATATTTTCAACTGTTGTTCAACAGCTGACATAAATACATATATAACATGAAAAAATAAACCATCAAACACATTTTGCAGCTGAAATAAATTATTGAACAAGCACTTGAAGAAGTTACTTGCCTCTGATAAAAATAACCGACTGAGCTGTGGAAAAATTAATACAAGCATTTAGACTACAGAACAGCCGTCATCAGTGGCGAAATGCCACTGACGACAACTGCTCTGAAGTCGAAATGCATGTATTAATTTTTTCACTACTCTGTCGCAGCTATTTTTATCTGAGGCAAGCAATCTTTCAAAGTACTTGTTCTGGAAACACTTAAAAAAGAAACATTTCACATTATCAATGACCTTAATTACAATTAACAATGTCTCTTATTGGTCAAGAAATACGTAAAATTGAATGCACGCAACTTATTCCAAATGGGAGCAATGTTTGCATAAATGACAAAAAAATAATGAATCTCGCAAAGCAATGCTTAATTGGAATTACTTAAATGCCAGGATAACATTTTTATAAACTATTCCAAGTCAGAAATAAACTTCAAAAATGAAATATTAAAATTTCATGTCATACCTATTTCAAATGTTAATAAAATTAAACCTTTATATTTGCCAAATTAATTATTGTATAAATGCACAAATTATATTACCTCAATTAGACGTATTACTGTTTTTTGAAAAAGATTAATAGCATAATATAAACAAAGATTTACTTCTGATAGCAATTTAATTTTTATAACAGCAAAGATTGAACTAAATACATTTTGTCTTTAAAAATTATCTTGCATTTAAAAATATAACTGATTAATCAAGGTGAGATTATATTTACAACATCAAAAACATATTTGTTCTAATGTAAAGTTCAGATTCAAAGCTATTATGCAAAATATAACTGATTTAATCAAAGCAAACACCCTATTTATGAAAAAATATAGCATATTCTCAAAGTTTGTCTTATATTTCCAGGTAATGTACAGTAAGTGCGTAAAATTTAACGACTTGAGGTTAATTTACTTTAAATTTAAGTAGTAATTGCATTGCGTGACTCAACTCACTATCATTAACAAATCACAGTGCTCCTTATCGATAGCTTAACACTTTCATGGCCAATTTGTCAAATTTAAAAGGAAAATCAGCAAATCAAATCATTAAAAATTTATCAATAATTATATTTTTTAACATTATAAATGTGCAAATTGTAAGTAGCAATACATTATCATTACAAAACATTTATTTAAAAACTTATATTTGAAGAATTTTCAGATTGTAATTTATGAAAGTATTGAGTGCACGAAAAACTAAAGTATTTCATTAAATATTTGTATACAATTGAGTTATTTATGTTAATAAATTTAAAGAATTCCTTTTCAGTAACGCTTATGTTAGAATAAGTCAAAATCTCACATGGAGTTTACCGAAATTATCGTTACGATAACTTAATGAAGATATTTTAAACAACAGCCATGAAATTGTTAAGTAATCTAAAATATAACTCAACCAACAAGAGACAACGTTAATATTTACATAGAGACCAACCTGAGAATCAAAAGAATAACTACAAAATTGAGAAACAATAAATATCCTATAATTATTATACCAAATAGAACTGAATGAGCTTCCCACAATCTATATATATTTGCAAAAGTTTGTTTGCGTGTCTCATTATGCATGCCATAAACTATAAGACACGAATAACTAAAATTTGGTACAATTATTATTAACATCTTAACTTGATGAATGTATAAAAGGTTTGGTCAATTGGTTAATTATAGTCAGTGCTATAATAATAATAATATAGGGGAATATAACATTTTACAATTCCACTAGAGATGCCTGCATTTCAAATTTGAAATGTTGACAGAATTTTTTACAATAAACAAAGAAGCTTCAAAGTTTATTGTATATTACGATTAGCTATGATGCTGGTCAACACAGACATCCATGACATTTGACGGTGCGATGAGACACTATCACAACGCCAACCTTCATAACAGCCTACTTAGTTAGACAACAAACCCATACAGCGGCCGGGTTACGCAATCTTACTTTCGATACTACACAATTTATACAAGTGAAAACATTTACCACTTACTTTATTTGCTCACATTACACTGTGTTGGATGTGGTTTGGTTAATACAACACGACAAACAACAGATGAACAAACAAAAAGAATTAATGCAACGAAAAACAAAAACAGTAGAAAAGAGAATTAAAATCACACAGGAATTCAATGCTCTGACTCTTAGAACGATTCTCTAAAAGAGTTTTGTTAAAATAAATTTATGTCAAGTGAATAATACTTTGTTACAATAAGTGGGCAATACCTTTGTTAACACGTTACAAATTGTACTCGACAATGCCTTATCCCCCTCCCTCCCTCTGCTGTTCCCCCCCTTATCCCTCGCTAGGCAATAATATGAATCTCGAGTCTCAACAATGACATTCGTTGTCCAGGAAACTTATCGATAAAAGTCAAAATCTGTCACATATTCGTTAAATGTGAGTAATTTCAAAACATGTGGTGCATTACTTTCTGGGAAACCCTCGTACAATGTTGTGTGAGACAGACGCTCCTTTCTAGGAACCTGGTATTATCTGAATTTTTAAAGAATGTTTATTTTGAACTCCTGAGCATCCCGCATATAACTGTCCATGCGTAAAGCAAAGCTACCGTATGGTAACTGACTTAAGAAGTCACCTCTCTACTCTGCGTGCAAGGGGATTTCCCTTCTAGGAAGCACGCTCACCTTCAATGCCCCTCTATTCTAATGGAATTCGTTCCCCTCCACTCTACATATTACCTCCGATCACTGAGGCGTAAGGTAACTTCTAGTAATTTTCAATTGCTACATTAGGCGGAACTACCTGTACTCTACATGCACGTTCTCTACCGGAAGCTTAGAGAACGAACTCCACCTGGCAAAAAGCATCACCTCACAAAATGAATCGACTGCGTTGATTGTCAATTTTAATTACGAATCCTCAAAATATTTTCCAACTCTTTCATTTATATCAATTAAAATATGAAAAAATTTTCCAAATAAAACTTAATTCAAGCATAGATATAATTTTTTGTTCATAATTATTGCCATAATTTGAAGTCACGATGATTTAAAACATAACCTGAGCAACGCTGGGTAAATTTGCTAGTTATTTATAAGCAAAGAACTTTGCAATACCATTTTAATTTAATTTATTCACCAGAGAACTATATAAAGATGTTTGTGTAGCATTGTAAAATAAATTCCAATAATTACTCCAAGATTTGATGCACAAAAACGATTACAGTGTAATTTTCCTAATAAACGTTTAATGTGACTAAATCTTAGAAGGATATTTTGTAGTTTAATTTACATTCTTCGTTAGAAATAATTTTATGAACTCTGTATTTATCTCAGAATCACTACAAATATGCTGTCAACAATTTGTTGTTAACATACATTAAAGTTATGGTAATTTAATGTTGTGCTTACGCAAACTGTATAATTATAAAATATCAGTTGATTACTTCGTTTAAAAATTAGTACAAGAGTTTAAAATAACACTAATATTTATAATGAGATTTTAAGATATAAACAAGTTAGGAAAGTGTACAACGTAACACAAATGGGTGCGTTTTGTGCATTGGAGTATTTGAAAGAAATTATTTACGTGTTTGGAAGGGAAATAGCATTATAAAGTTCTTTTCTTCATCATAAACAATCCATTTTCTTCCCATTTAAAAATATTACATGCATATGTAAGGAAATTAAACATATTTCCGTGAGATTGTTTACGTTAGCAACAATGAAGAAGTAACCATGCTAGAAAATTTCAAAGTTCAACTCAAATTACGACTCTTGTTCGATTTTCTCGCAAACGGCGACTCCTACGATAAAAATGTAGAGGAAAAGAAATACCCTGCTTTATTAGTTGCACAAGTTTTACTTGATAAATATTTTGATATGACCGATACTTTACGAGATATGAGGGAAAGTTCATATTTTATCACCAGTAAAGTGGTACCCCTGATTGGCTTACATGACTCATTTATGTGATTTTCTTATTATCTTTGACCGTAAGTCCTTAATATCAAATTTCATGAAAATCTGCTTGGTAGAAGCAGATAACGAACATGCGGACAGACCAGATGGAGACTAATACTAATAGGCGCTTATGCTGGAAGCGAAACGCACCTGACAAATAACCTTGCATGTAATTACATTTACAGATACACATACATTACTAAAAATTGTCTTTAATGACAAGAATGATATGTTACTTATTTGTTCAATATACAAGTAGAAGGTACTTGCATTCTGTAAGCGTTTCAAGTCATTATTTATGGCTTTTGCAAAGTAAAAATTATAAACTAGTTAAATAAATAAAACAACTTCAAGTACTCATTAGAATAAACTTCATTAGACCACTGATTCCCAATGAAAAGACAAAACTGATAATGGTTTGATTCCGATGCAAATGAATTGGAATATTTCGAGGCGGTGCTTACTATAAAAGAGAGACTGACTGATATTATTCACTTCTTTCGGTAAATTGTGATGAGATTAGCCATGAGGAAGTGTATCATCCGAAACAAAAGTACCACGAAGCCAATGAAAAGGAAGAAATCCACAGTACATTGAACCCTCTGCATACTGGACCTTGATGGAACGTACTTAGGATATAACGGACAGAATGTCCGGCGATGCAAAACAGTTAAATGACGCCACTACTACATTGTGTCTCATGCGGACCTATCACATGTGCGTTATTTGGAAGGCCTAATGAATACATCGCAACATTATAACTAACGTATATCACGGCGTATAAGTCGACCTTTGAAGCTTAAAAAAATTTTCCTAAAACTTAAAGTCGACTTATACGACAAATATAAAATTGTGAACCTTAAATTACAGATGAATAACATCGATATTTACCAACAAGGGAAGGCCATAACATTAATATTGAAATTCGTAATACCCTTTTAGGAGGTGAAACTAGAACTAAAACATCACCTATATCTCTCTGCGTTTTTGCCAATGGGCCCTTGTTTAAAAGATCTTAACAATTTAAATTCAGGTGTAAGCACGGATGCAACATATACCATTAACCTTAAGGTTACAAACAGAAGCAGCGATAGCTGAATGGGTAGAATGAATGTCTAGTATCGGATGGGCTGGGGTTCGCTCCCAGCAGCCAGCATTTTTTTCTTTCAGAAGTGGTCTGTACATATATTTTAACTAGTAAAATTGTATTATTATTATGTCTTTTTTGTATTTTTGTTTTTTTCCTCAATTTTTTGTGATTATTTTTTTTGTCTTTTTCACGTACCTTTTTGTACTTAATTTATTTGCACCTTCCACATATAATTATGATATTATAATTATAAATAAATAATAAAATTTAGAATGTTATAATCATTACTTGATTGTTTATTAAAATATCAATTCTTTAATACGACATTTATGAAATGTTTATTACGGACAATTACCTTGTTTTTTTAATTGTATCATCCAAAGTATTGTAATGCTGTAGAAGTAAGTGAGATAGAAGAGGTACACTTCGATCGGAATTAACCATACTAATTGCAAGTTATAATTATATGTGGAATATGCAAATAAATCAAGTACAAAAAAGTACATGAAAGAAGACAAAAAAATAATCAAAAAATATGCGGAAAAAACATTTCCTTTTTTGAAAAGGGGAATAATGTAATTATCAGAACCATCCTCACGCCTACCAACATGCGATACTTTATTGAATTTCACCACCGTAGATATTGATTGCGATAACTAGGTGCAGTTAATTTTGATAGCATCATTAACAGCCGACATCAATCAAATCATAGGAACCATTATTTAGTTGGTCAAGCTCTCTGAGAATAGCAGTTTCTTATTGGTTGAAATTAAAACACCTGTCAAATGGAAGGCTCAAGAAGAATAGCACGGACTCGAAAAAATATTCCTATATTTTTTTATTACTATGTTTATTTCTGTATCTTGTTAAAACTTGGATCGTACAGGACCTTGATTTTGCCTGGCAACGATTTCATGAGAAGTATTTTTAAGTGAAACAAAGGGGGTCGACTTATACTGCGAACATATACCTAATCTAGTATTTTCAAGTTGAAAATTCAAGGTCGACTTATACATCGCAATATATGGATATATATATACATATTATAATGTATATAATTATTGTATATACTCGTGTATGATGCGTCCCAGTGTATAACTGCCGTGTATAATGCGCACTCGTACTTTATTCCAAAAAATCCCGACTTTTTCTGATACCACGTGTATGACACACACCCTTGATTTTTGGGAGGTATATGAATTTTAAAACGTTTGGACTTGTCCATAAGTGTATTACGTTCAATAAGCTCCATATTATGACTAAGAGAGACATCGTCAATAATTAAAGCGACTGAGTTGAGATGGCAGCAACCTCACATGGTAAGTTGGGCAAATTGATGCCGTGTAGAAAACTGCAGCGCCACTGTTGCCAATCCTTTTAAATCAGACAAAAAGGGATCTATAAATTAGTTTTGATTTAAAGTGGACGTTGGTTCTCTCTTTCCTATCTCATTCTAAAACTGTTTAAGAGAAGGAATAACGTAAAAATTTAACAAACAAATCTGGAAACAGGAAACGCGACAGGTATGATTAAGTTCACACACGAGTTTCTATGGGTTTTAAATTACTTACGTTGTCAATCGTAGACACTAGAATCATTTACTAAATAAAATTATTTCAATTTGCTTATTCTATGTTTTTTTTGTTTTTGATGTGTGTTTTGCGGGAAGACTATCTTGTGATTTTGCAAAAATTACAGCAATCAGCTGATGAGCTAGTGAAATGCGGAATAATTAGAGAGGATGGAATTATAAATGTATAGAAGTAATTAGGTGTTCTATACATATAATTATGTATGTATAACCTGGAGTATCAATAATTATTGTGCTTTTCCCATTAATTAACCCAAAAAGCGTGAATCTGGTGCGGGGTAGGTTCCCATTTTAAGTGCAGAGAAGTGTTACCTGTGTATAACGTGCACCCTACTTTATGACCTGAAAATTTGGTCTTCAAACAGCGCGTTATACACGAGTATATATGGTAGATACAATGTATAATTTATTGGTGTAGCAAATCCGCAAAAATTAATTGTTCCTCCGTTTGACCTTTGTGACTGGTTGAAATTGACTGACTTGCATTACTTGTGGGGTTTGTTTGTCTTAAAACATTCTTTGTATTCATTGTTACTTTCTGCCAATTTCCACCAGGGTCCGGAAAAATCTAAAATCTCGAAAAAGTATCCCAAGTTCCATTCCTAAGAATAATTCCGTTTCAAATAAGAACGCAAGGGAAAATCAATTTTTCTTATGGTCACTATAATTTATTTCATTCTTAATTATGTTCTTATAAAAGTATGCTCCTGCTAGCACACTGCAAGCACCTTTTACTAGTAAAATATAAAAATTAATACGATTCCTATTTTCCTAAATTAATTAGAAAACTCTGTGCTATTATTTCATGCGCTCTTAACAATTTGTATAAATATATAGCAGAGTAAAACACTGTCTTTCATAACATGCGCATTTTAACAATTTAAGGCAACACATACGTTTCCTTCGGATGTTTCGGATATAACAGACAGGCCTTCCCCTCCTTTTAGTCCAATATATCGAGGCTTCACTGTACGTATGTAAAGAATGCGATGTCGGACTGTGTACAATACCACGTTTTGGAATATACAATACACGAAAACGTATCAAGTATATAATCGCAAACTCTGGAATAATAAAAATTAAAATAGTTATAACGAATCCAACGTATATTTTCAATCCTTTCAAACTTTTACAAACCTATGCCAACAGGTGCTTATAATGGAATCTTAACTTAGTACTTAAAAAGAGTTAAAAATGAAACAATCTTTTGTTATTCTAAAAGCTCCCAATTGCAAGCGCTATCTGAGTTTATATAAACATTTGAAATACAGTTGGACCTCTATAAACATCACCATTGATAATCGTTGTTTTGATCAACCCTCATTTGTCGCCAAATGGTACAAAAAAATTAAAAAGTTCCGATGCCAGTTTTGAATGAAGCAGACAAATGAATGATGATTGCACTGTGACCGAGAGAGAAAGATTCCAGGCATTGCCTCCAATTCAATTAGTGCCAATTAAACCTTCAAATAAGTGAAAGAATAGTGTTATTCGCTTCACACTTTAAGCATCGAAATTAATGCTGTAGCAATGTCAAACTTTATAGATAGCAACACAAATATTTACAGATAATTATCCAGTTAATAACTGTGTATGGGAAGCATTTCTAGCAATTTAATCAAAGCAATTGATCTTATTTAAAATCGTTCGGATGCTGGAATCTTACTTTTTCAGTAAGTAAAACTATTAAACATCTATAATGCTTATTAAGGCAAATTGTCTCATGCGTAAATTTAAAATCAGATGAGAATAGGGACGTACATTATTTTTTAACAAATTGAAAGTTATATGGTTATGTCACCTTCGTAGATAATCTAAATGACAAAGAATGTTAGGCGACGGGCTACGTTTATTCAGGAGCAGCATGAAAACATTTCTTTTACATTGATAACCTAGAACTCGCCGAAACTTATCTTCTCTTCATTGTTAATCTAAATAAACGGTTGCATTGATTGATATATGAAAAAAAGGACGTATACTTCAATAAAAAGAAACAAAGAAAATTAAAAACATAAAAGTTTGCAATCAATTACTGTGTAGCATTAATTTCCTCTCTAATTTGACTTTTAAAATACAGATTTCTTACTGACTTTGCATAATTAATTGTCAATATGCACACACAGCCTCGCCCTCAGCGAGATTTCTACCCGCTAACCTTACCTATACTGGGGAAATGCATTATCAGAGTTAAATGCGAATTATTGAGTTAAACGTGAAATATTGAGATCAACTTATTCTACACAATTCTTAATTTTTTATAAATTAATTGAAAAAACAGTGAAAACACTGTGTGGGTACAGCTAGTACTCCGTTAATTCATCAAATAGAACCTATAATTTTGTTTGTTTAGTTTACATAGCAACGCTTTTACTCATTATTACCTCTGACGGTAAAGCACTATCAATTGCAATTTCCCAGGTTGTTGTTACTATCAGCATTTTAATTACTACAAATATAACTTTTAATTAAAGTTTAAGGCAATAATAGCCCATTAATTCATCAAATGGAAGAAAGAAGAAGATAACGAGGCCTTTGAATCTGTGTAATTTTTACGTATGTACCAATGACGTGAATCTAAATTGATTCTTTTGAAAATTTTAATGTCAATCTGATTCAAACGTACTTTATTGTGTCATTTTATGTTACTTGTCGCCACCTGGCACATCCAGCCACCATGTGACTAAATGAATAAATAAATAAATATTATAGAGACAGAAGAAGATAAAGAAGAACGACGTAGAAGAGAAAGAGTGAGAAGATAAAATACGGACAGATGAGCAAAGGCAAACAGCGAGAGAGACCATAAACGAAATCAGGTAACAAAGAAGAAACGAACAAACTGAAGAAGGGAGTAATATAAGAAGAAGCCAAAACAGAATCGATGCAGCCAACGGCGGAAGACGAAGAAACGACACAAATTTAAACTCAGCAATAGGAAACGGATTAGCTACTCGACGAGATGATTCACATTTAGGAAAAATTAATAAAGAATGTCAATATCGTAGAGCTTTGTTTTTTAATAACTGAGAAAAGCATAACAGATGCTGGTACGAGAAGAGCACTTCCGCAGCTTCCAGATATATTAAAACTGCCGTAGAGAGAAAATACCCCTATGTGTAAAAATACGTAAGACTAATGTAGTTTCTGCACATGCCAGGACATGAAATATATATTTAAAGCGGGAAGCTCATTAGTTCTAATTTGAAATGCAAAATCAATCACACTCACCCATCTTCTTTCTTGACATCGCAAAGCAGAGCTGGACTGTGGAAGATCTACCATGCTGGCTGCGTTTTCAGACTTCATTCTTCGGAGGCTCGCATCTGAAACAACGACAGAACCAACTCAGAAATCTCGCACCCAAGGATAAAAATTCTACAAAACCTTAACAATAACTTTTGATTTGAAGTTTATAAAGTAATGGAAACCGGCTAATAATGTATTATTCATACGTTTTTAAAAACACAGATTCTCATTTTATGAGGTAAACTATAATTTTTACGTTCAAAACACAATATATATTGATAACAAACCCTTAATTAATCCTACGTTAAGAGTGTAACGCCATATCTTGGCTATATTTGCCCATAAACAAATCCGTCCTTGCAAAAAATTTTACCAACTCTTCACAGAAAATGATACTTTACAACGATAAAATCACTCATTAAACATGTTATGCAGTAACAAAATGTTATACATAAGGACTAATTTATAAAAATAATTACTCCATTATACATAAATATGATAAATATAACATTTCCTATATACATATATATACGGTAAAGATATTTCAACTATAAATCAAAGATGAACAGAGAAGTTATTTAAGATTTCCTTACCTTGGTAGATATAAATCCTCGAGGAGATTGACCAGGACAGCTGTATCACACAATAATAACAGTACATTTATTTTCCAGAAGATCAAAGTTACATGTCAAATCAATAAGACAAACTCAATCACAAAAGAAAATACAAAGTAAAACAATATAACAGCACGAGTGGACTAACGAAAAACAATAATACATCAAAACATCACCATAAATTACAATTAAGTGGCAAAGCAGGGCATACTGAATAATTACATATACAAATTCACATATCATTGTATTATAAAATAAGAAATAGTACTATTAACAGAAGTTAATTAATGTCCAGTAAGCAATGAGAAGATTACACACATTGAAACTATAAAAAACTTTAGATAATACTTCACTTCGCTTAAAGTGTCTTAAAACGTACACAAATCAAACTAAAAGTACATAATTAAAAACTGCTGTCAAAATGCGTCACATGCACCACTGTTTTCGAAGAATAAACGGCCAAAATTTTGTCCAGATCAAAACTATCGACATTAAATTTCGAATACAATAAAAAGGATTAGTTTTTTACTTGTAAAAAGTTCTGGTGTAAACACATAAAATAACCAAAAGTATTAAAACTCTGCTGTCAAAATGATTATCACGTGGACCAGTTTTCGAAGAACACACGGCCAAACATATATCACGATCATAACTATCAACATTAAATTTCGAATACAATAAAAAGGTCTAGTTTTTTCCTTCTAAAAATGTCTGATGGAAACAAAATAAATTTCGAACTGTATTACGCACATAACAGACAACCCCGTCAGCCATTTTAAGATTTCTACGAAGTAACCAGAAGTAACGCGCAGGCGCGCAGGCTAACCAACATTTCCCCTTATAAACCTGGATATTTACAATTTCGACAAAAAAACCACAAAAAATAAACAATTCCTTTTTATATCTTGATTTCTCATTTTAGTAGGAACACAATTATAACTTATTGTAGCATCGATAAAATTTGCTTAAATGTTATAAATTACTTGCAGTAAATCAAATTTATTGGCATTAAACTTTTGCTTTGCAAACCTAAATATGGATTCGTCATGGAGAGGGGTAAAAATAAGGCATTAAAATATATTTTCAGATTGCTTAATAACCGACAATGTAATTAATTAATTAATAACGAATTTTTGGTCCAAATACGTATGCGTTTTTTTGTAACATTTATTTTTCTGTAGGACGTCTTCATAAACAATTACATGGGTAGTTTCGGCGGCATTTACAAATTATGCGGAAACAATTATTAGTTATTAAAAACTATTCACGAGTGTAATTATAAGAATAGCAATTATACTCCGGAAAATACTTTCAGGTTTTTATCTTATCCATGTACTTTGGAAACCTGTGGTATATTCAATTGATACCGATAAAATATTCGTATAAATTTGAAATGTAGGTACCTACCGTAGGAACCTACTGATTTACAAACACAGATGTCCGGAACAGGTAGAAAAATACACTTGTAGTTGTCCTAACTAAGATACTCTATTTAGTAAGTGAATTAGCCTTCATAAGAACTTAAGAACCATAAAAAACTCGGGTGATTCCTTCTTCACGGTAAACTTCCACCTCATTTCCTATTTGAAATCCAAAAACTCACCTAATATATTTTCAAAAAAAGCATTCGTGCGTCAATTTCCAACAAATCCTTTATCTAATTTTACAATTGTCCGACCGTCTTTCTCCATTTGTATCTCCCATTATTACAGCTAATGCCTGTCACATAAGTATATTCGAATCATCCTTTGCATCAATTTATAGAAATTTATAAAATTTTATTATTGTAATATTATCGTATATTTTATAAAGGTAAACTCCTCTCTATTATGAATTTTACACTGATAATAATAATACTCTATTTACGGGACAAGGCCTTTTCCTAAAAATACAATCAGAAATGTATTAAAAATAAGCCAAAATATTTAAACGTGCGTTCTAATACAATATAAACCATTAAAGCACAAGAGTAAGAAAAATTATACTATCGCACATAAAAATCACAAATCCTATAAAAATTATACTCAAAATCCATCTGACAATATAACAATATCGTACAAACCTTTGTATGAACTCAACATTAACGAGGATATGTGCTAGTTATAATAAGTACTTCTCTAATCTAGACATTTTTATCAGAAAGTCTGAGTATATAACATAATTATCGGCTTTATTGGGGTACTCAATAAAAGATATGTATGAATTTATAATTTCACCATTGTTTGAAATTATGTACATATCTTGAAAATGAAGGAATATATGATTGTTATCCGCCTCACTTCTTTTATAAATATATTTCATTCGTTGTTATTGGTAATACATAACTACAATTGTATAACTACCATTGTTACTTGCCTTATTTATAAATAGTTCATAGGTCGTGTATGGTAATATATATATATCATTGTATTGAATAATGAATATTTTATGCCTGTGAATGTATATGCTTTTGTATTGCTTTTTCGTTACATATATAATTTGCCATCTTCATATCAAGATAATTAGAATCAAGTGTATTTATTAAAATGTAAACCAGTTTATCCTGTAATTATTTTGTTGGGTAAACTTTAAAAATGATAAATAAATAAATATTCTAAGGCATAAAGTAAAATTATATCAGATTCATGGTACTTAATAAAATTTTACCTGAATTAAAATAGACATAAGTTGGCATAAATTTCTACCACATTTAAGTTAGGCATTGCAGCTTAGTTTTAAATGATTGCAGTGATTCATTGAATATATCAACTTTATGACTTATAAGGTTGTAGTCTCTCATCATAGTATACAAAGGTAAAATGCACATATAATTTGTCCATATATGGTATATGAAAAGTCATATCTAACCTTGTATACATTAAAGGCACTCTGAGGTTTATTAAATTAAGTAATTCTGGGCTTTTAATATGGTTATTTAACAATTTATATAAAAACATAAGGCCACTATTCCTCCTTAGAATGTAAAGGAGTAGCATATCAAGTAGTATTGTCACTCCTAACATAGTAAAAAAGCAAAAAGTGTCAAAAGACTTATGTCCTTAACAACGCTTTCAATCTATTATCAGAACGTAAGGGGATTAAGGACAAAATTAGAGCAACTTAAACTAGCTATTTCTACTGCTGACTATGACGTTATTGTACTCACTGAGACTAGGCTCAGTGAAGACATAACTCTGAATTGGACTTACCTCATTTAGACATTTATAGACATGATCGCAGTGTAATTACTTCTAATAAAGTTCGTAGTGGTGGGGTTTTAATTGCTATTAAAACAAAATTGCAATCTGTAAAGGTTATAAGCCAAATTATTAATGTAGAACATTTTTGTAAACATTTGTAGTCAAGAGGCAAAGGTTTTAATTGGGGCAGTGTATATCCCCCCAGCCTCTGCCATTGATAAGTACTTATCTCATTGTGAAGTGGTTGAAGATATTGTGAATAATAACAATTTTTTGATATTATTGTACTGGGGACTACAATTTACTTGATCCCTGTTGGAACACTGACTGTGATAGCATGTCTTTCACCACTCAAGCAAGAATTATAAATGAAAGTTTTACATTACTGGGTCTTAAGCAGATGAGTACTATTTGTACAATTTACTATTAGATCTAGCTTTTTCTAATTCAGGGCAAGTAACTTCCGAAAAGGATCCATATCCTATTTTAAAATGTGTTAATCATCACTTTGATATTCATTACAGTGTAAAGTTGGCCAAAGAACTAGATTATAACAATTATCAATTTACTATTTATGATTATAGAAACTGTCATTATACTACATTGACTAACTACTTAGATACTTTAAACTGGCTAGGAATATTGTGCAATTTGGAGATTAATAATGCTCTATCAATTTTCTACTCTATTCTTTATGAAGCTATAGAACTGTGTACTCCTACCTTAACAATCAAAACATCATCTTATCCTAAATGGTTTAGTGTTGAATTAAAGGAATGTATCAAACTCAAGAAACATTACCATAAAATTTTCAAAATTACTGGGAGTAATGATGATTATCATAATTTTTCTAAAATCCGAGGTGAATGCAAAAAACATTCTGGTTCATGTTGCAAAAACAATATAAATAACATGGAAACAAATATTCCCTATAACTTAAAGTATTTCTGGAGACATGTTAAAAATCATCAAAAATTGGATAGAATACCAAGCATAATGTATTATTATGAAGAACATGTTGCAAATAATGACCACGATATTTCAAACCTCTTTGTAAGGAACTTTTCTAAGGTCCACAGTACTGTGATACCTGACACAAAGCCTGCCTTTGACATAAATTACACGTTTTCCTTTGGCAAAATGACAGTTTCAACTGAGGATGTACTATGGAAATTATTGTCTACAAATGTTACAAAGTGTACTGGCCCAGATGAACTCTCTCCCTTTTTTATTTAAAAAGTGCAGTCAATCACTGGTTTACCCACTGTTTATACTATTTAAAAATCTTTTAGCAGTGGCGTTTTTTCTGACCTCTTTAAAATTGCTTACATTACACCGATTCACAAAGATGGTGACAAAAGCAATACTTGTAAAATCAATATATGTAGTGGAAAAGGGAAAATTAGGTTTGGAGTAGCATTTAAATTCAGCCAAGCATATGAGAAACAGTAATTCTGGCACTACATGAGGAAAAATTACAAATGATGCTATTACTAAAAATAGAAAGTAGGCTGAAATTGTTTCTGCTTGTAACTTTAGGCTTTCATTCAGTTTGACATCACTTTGAGTTATCGATCAGTGATTTGCACAAATAAGATTATTTGCGGATTCAAAGATGGCTACTAAAATTTCACCAGCCACAGCTAAGACATAAGCAATAGTTGACAAGGTATTAGCTCCACATTCTCTACCTTTAATAAAAATTAAACTTGAATATGTACATCAGGATCTCCACTGATGGTAGCAATAATTTATCACGAAAAATTTTTCGAATACTTGTACAGTATTTTGATCGTCATGTTTAAGGACTCACACAAGCTAGTTGAATTGAAATGTTTAAAATGAATCAGAGGGGACTATAAGTCACCTTGTTTTAAAAACATATGATTGGCCAGAAGAGTGTATCGCATTTGGAGGGGATAACTGCAACTCCAATTTTGGTTATGTTGATGGAAATGGACAGAGCAATGTTTATGTACTCTTGTCTGCAGAAGTTGGGGAATTACTTGGAATAAAATGCCCTGCCCTTATATCTTACATAATTGTGTTCAGCATGCAAGGGATTCCTGGCTAATTGATATTGAATCAAATTTGGTTACAATTTATAATCGTTTTTCTGTATTCACGGCCAGAACAGAAACCTTGAAAGAACTTTGTGACTTTGTATCTGTAGGTTATAATCCATGTGTGATCTCTGTTGAATTGCTAATGTTTGAATTGAGATTTGGCAACTGTTTGTTTTCATCTGGTACTACTTTGTAATGTAACTGTGCCATCTTTCTGAGTGTATATCGCAAATAATTTGTGATGTTTGCAAAAACCTGTTTGCAATCTCAGCTGAAATGCTACAGAATTGTTTCTCACTTAAAATACGGCATTTACTTGTTATGTGTACATCTAACGAAGCTTAAATAAAGCAATATCAATAACGTACAATAATTTTGTTGTTTTTTCAATTTTATATTTCTATTTAAAATTTTGCGATCATATATATTAAGCATTTTACGAGGAATAAATAACCTGATATTTTAAACGCGCGCGCTTGGTGCGATGGTGGTGCCATCTATGAACAAATGTAGTCGTAACTTGAACCTATTTCCCACAAGAGTAAGATGCACAGGGCTGATTCGGACCTAGTCAGACCTAGTTGACCGTTTAGCTGCTGGCAGTTCTTATGCGCGCCGGTCTGCCATATTAGTAAAATTTATTGATGTCATAATAAGTTAAATATTTCTTTTAAAATGACAAATCAAGATATAAAAAATGAAGCGAATTTTTTTGTGAAATGTTTGGGCAAAGTCGGAAATATCCTGCTTTGATAAGAAGAAAAGTTGCCAAACCTGCGCGTTACGTCATAAGAATATTAAAATGGCTGACGAGATTATCGGACGAAGAGCAGTTTGGGGAATTATTTCCGAAATTCCTTTTCTTTGTTTCTACCAGTACCTTTTAGAAGGAAGAAACTATAATCGGGCCGGCGAGAGTTGATCTCTGAGTGTCGCAATGGAAGGGATGCAGTCTTGCCGCTTTGAACGCCCACCCTCTCCGCCCGACTGACTCGTAACCGCTCCGATCCCGAACCGTGGAATAGTAAATTTTCGAGCAGCATAAACGGGTCAATTGATGAATTCGAAAGAAAATTTTTCAAGGATGAGTTTATCGAACGATTAACTTTTTGAGATCAATGCTTCGTTTTAAATCAGGGCATCGAACCGTAATTTTTTTCGCTCCGGTTTTCGTTCCGGTTCACTCAAAACACAAAATTTCGGTTCGGTTCCGGTTTCGCTCCGGCAATCGTCAGTGAACCGGTTTGAACCGGTTTTTTTCGCTCCGACCTTAAAATATTTTTAGAAAACTTTTAAGAATTGATTTATTAATTAAGTAATTTTCTTATTAAATCAAATACATCTTCACTATAAAAATAGTGATATTTAAAAAACATAATCAAAACACGAAAATAAATTATTAAAATGTGAATATTTAGTATGTATCTTATTTATTTAAGATTATATTTTGAATTGAATATTTACAAATCATACATGCGCCCCAAATGATTTCAACATATTAGGAAAGTATAAAGTAAATTATAAATGAGCACGTTTTCTGCGATAGAGTATTCTAAACTTATGATGTTATGCAAAGCATTCATCTCATTTTCTAATTTACTGTGCTTAGTCCTTAGTACTAAATTTTATCAAAATCCGCTGAATAGCTACTGAAAAAAATTGAATCCTGATAGAAGGACGGACAGACCGAAGCTAATATGCGCTAAAGCTGGAATGCCTAAATTATTAATATTTTTATTTACAAATAGTGCGGTAAAATAAGAGATCGCGTTATCTCAACAGTGCAAGTTGAGTAAGATACTACGTCACTTTCATTAACAATTTGTAGATGACGTCCACTGCTCGTATTATAGTAAAAACTGTAAATGCACGGCTTCATTTATCATTCAGAGATTACTTAAATTGATGAAAAAATCTATAAAATATATACGAGGAAGAAGCCCGCAGAAATTGAGGGTCCGAGAATTCAGAAAGGCTGAGAAATGTTTATTAACATGATACAAATTTACGATGACTGAATATTTTAAATCACTTAAGTAGTGTGAGAATGTTAAACTTCATTATTTCATGAAATTGAAATGATAAGTACCGTTTCGAAAAGTTATGACTAAGCGAAAGCATGTGATTTTCACCCAGCAGCAAATAAAAAACATCTACCCTGCAATCAAACATGCAAACAAAAAGAAAATAAGACTTACTTATTCGGCCTGTCGTGAACTTTCTTCAGGCGGAGTCTCTAACGTGGGTTTATGCAGTCGACAAAATATTTCA
This sequence comes from Uropetala carovei, assembly GCA_036926305.1. NCBI lineage: Eukaryota > Metazoa > Arthropoda > Insecta > Odonata > Petaluridae > Uropetala > Uropetala carovei. The sequence continues at coordinate 10,274,674 of JAXCHB010000019.1, read as the reverse complement.
CTAAAAATAACAAATTCGCATTCATATTTAATTTCTCTTCAGTTTTAAGCAGCCAATACGAATATGTGTGCTCATTTTAAGATGCACTCTATAAAATAAATAGAAATTTACTAACCTGTAACAAAGGATAACCGAAGTAAGAATATCTCAAAACCACGACTGCGGAGCGATCCTTCCTGGATAAGTTTAGAGAATGACTAGTTCAGTGGATATGGAGGAGGGAGTGAAAGTATATGGGGACACACACTACGGGGTATGCTCGGGGGGAGGGTAGCAAGACAATTAGAGGCTGTCTTCAAAGTACCGCCCAAGTTCCTTTCCAGTAGTCTCGTTTAACAGGTAATCTCAGCAGGATGTATTGTAGACCCTCTATGTATTCAGATGCACATGGAAAATCTCACTATTGAGCCAACAGATATTATCACAAAGACACATCCTTCCCAAGGCTGAGGAGAATGTGTTCTCAGGAAAAACCCAACACTTTTCTTATTCGGTTTCTAAACGTGAGGCTTTCAGAAAGACTCAAACTAAAGCAAAAGAAAAAACCCTTCTTTCGCTCCCACATTTTATGCGAACCGAAAAATATGGAACGAAATAAATAACGGTTTTCGGTTTCGGTTCGGGTTCAGGAAAATATTTTTTTTCGGTTCGGGTTCGGTTTCACTCCAGGAAAAATAACGGTTTTTTCCGGTTTCGGTTTTCGGTTAGGTTCCGGTTCGATGCCTTGTTTTAAATATTAATCAATCATTGTTTTAAGTGATTCATCCGTTTAGAAATACTTTAATCTATCACTTGATCATTATAATGAAACATTAGGCCATAAAGATTAAAGGTACTATCCTGTTATCTCCCCCCAAAAAATTATTAATTTTTAAGGTCGCTAAGGAAACGTTAAATATCCTTCCCATGACTGATTGGCCGGTCTCGACATTTACAAACCCAAACATCGGACAACGGGGAGGGATACTTTGGTTCCGGGCGAGGCGAATGGCGCGGTAGCGCCCGGAGACGACTACCCATTAAAACAAAGCGAGCCGAAGGCTCGTCAATATATCCTTTCAATGTTATATCCTCTTGACTGTTGCGCCGCAAGTCATTATAACATTGAAATACCCTTTGCGGGGTGGGGGGGATAACAGGATAGTACCAGATTAAATTAATGATCAATTATATTTACCGATATTCTATTTATTCATAATTATACAGTGGTTGGCCATATTATTAGACTCGGATATTATATTGGATTAACTGGTAGGTACCTGGCCGAAGATTATTGGCCTGGAAATTCACAAACAAAAAGGAAAATATACGCGGCCGAGCGGTCGGGATTACAATACTTTCTCAATATACTTCGTATATGAGAAAGTGAAAATAGGAATGCTCATAAATAAAATCAAACCAACATCAAAGTTATTCTTAATGATATTGAATAGGTTGAAAAGGAAATCGACTGACCAAATTAAATTATTGGCTCTAGGAAATGAGATATTAAGCAAGGTAGAAGAGCACAGTAATGCTGAATCTGTCTAAATCACAAAGCAAGTGAGGAGAGAAAACCGGTGCTGGCATTAATCTACTCTTAACGAGGACGGAGCACTGATTCGCGTGCTCTCCTCAAAACACGCAAATGGGGAGCCGCAAGATCTCTTGAAAAAATCCTACTTTCGCAGGGTATGCTCAGCGTAGCAAGCCAGCGCCCTCGCCACTACGCCATGGCACCCCACAGAGCACATTAAAGCTGCCAAAGAGCACCATCAGACTTCCAAAGACCTCAGTGGTGCTCGCGAGCACCAGGTTGGGAACCGCGGGTCTAACGATAGTCACCATTAGCTGGAGAAACTTTGGCCTTTGATTTAACGGAAAATTACTTTTCCGAAGCCAAAGGACCGAGATGATCTTGTGAAATGTTACGGTATGTCAAAGAAGCAGATACTTCATAGTATTAGAAGAGTTTGGGCACACTTTCCCGAAAATCACTTTCCGGAATGGAAATCTTCCTGAAAATATTTGCCCGAAAACCATTTTCTCGTGCGGTTCATTCATCCGAAACATTAATTTTCCCGAAAGGTAAGATTTAGATGTAATTTTGCCAATATAAGGAGTCCTTATAATCTAAGTAAGTAAGCCAGAAGGCAATTGGTTGCCAGTAGTAGTCGACAAATCCAGTTTGTGAACTATTAAAAAATTGGCGATATATTATTGAGTTTAACTGTACTTATAATAGAGCATTTTCAGTAACATCAAGTTACTAAAACCAACCAGACGAACATTGCATCGAGCAATATGGTAAGTAAATACCTACAGCAATCCCTCCATGTTCGCGGTGGTTACGTTCCAGAAAAACACCGCGAAAGAAACCGCGAATATAGATACTAAAGGCTTATGAGGTTAATGAGGTTAGGGGAACAGTTACCCTCACTTTATATAGTAATAACATTTTTATTGTGTTTAAACTTATATTTAGTATTAATAAGCATATCCTGTAGTTCTCGAATCTTTACTTCTCGACGTGGAATTAAGAAAAAAATACGCGGCAGACATGACAACGCAGCCAATGTTTTTATTCGCACTATTTTAAGGAAAAATTGCGAGAATAATTCGAGTAAATACGGTAGTTCATTTACAATGTAATGTAATTAATAAAAAACAATAAATAAATAATTACTCATATCTTTAATAACGGTGTTGATGTCCCTTCAATGCTAATGATAACTGCGGTGTTGGAAATGTCAGTTGGACGAGGCTTTCTCTTGTGCATCATACATTGGCGAGCCAACAGATGAATGAGAACTTCGAGCGTTGGCGGTGCTACTTTCAGAGACAGCATTTGAGCTTCTCTTAAGTAGCTTGTGATTGGTACCTGCTTCGACGTTTTTTGAAGGTCTTTGTAAACCTCTCTAATGGGATTTAGTAAATATTCCATACCTCTCTTAAATTTAATGCTTCGTTCCATGACTGGGTCAATATCAAACACTGTATCCATATAGTCAGGCCGGCGAGAGTTGATCTCCCAGTGTTGCAATGGAAGGGATGCAGTGTTGCCGCTTTGAACGCCCCTCCCCTCCGCCCGACTGACTCGAATGTGCGCATATAAATTTTAAAACGTGTTTTATGGTTTTAATAAATGAAAATCATCAAATACGCGTTACTATAACGTATCTTAACTCCCGCGACTGGTCTAAATAAATGAAAACTTCCGTTATGAAAACGGTTCTAGTATGTAACGCGCAATTCGGGTTTTCATTTCTTGTAAAAATATGAAAATTAAAATTAAGAAAGGAATTAAAATAAAAAATAAACATGGAACTGACCTAATCAAGTTGAGACTTTGGACTTCTAAATCCTGCTGACACAATTTCATTCTGTGCTTGAGACTCACCGACGGGAGGCCACGGCGAACTTTTAAAGAATTTTTCTAAGGACAACTGCATTGAAGTGTTTACATTTTTTTCCAACCTTGTTTTTCAAGTACCAACATGTAAGCATCGGAAGAAAGGAGGAAATCCCACTGGGTTTTTGACTGCTATGTTTAGAATTGCGCGAGGCGGGAAAGTAAGAATTAAAAACTGGCAACAAAGCCTTACGTTAAGGCTCACGATAGGCCCATTCCACTCCCTCCTCTCCAGCTCCACCTACTATTCAGAGATCAATTCTCACCGGCCCGACTATAAGTTCAGACACCGGTTTCATTATCCCTGCCAATGTTTTCAAATTCAACTTAGACTTTGTCGTCACATCCTCATCATTTTCATCATTAAACTGAACAAGTTCATCAAGGTCCTCTTCAGTCAACTCTCCGCTGTGCGAGGCTACAAGTTCTACTATTTCTTCTGGTTGCAAATCCTCAAACCCCTCCTCTCCAATATCATGTGCCATCCTTGCAATCATCTTCCCTTCTACATCAAGTTAGGGAAATCCATCGAAGTTAATGAGAGACTCATTCCATAATTTTCCCCAACATGCGTTTATAGACGACAAAACAATTATGAAACCAATCCATAAAAATTTTTTCGGTGACCCAAGCCTTCTTGTTTGAACGCCAGAAAAGATTTTTTTTCCTTTCAACGCACGAGGATTCAGTGAACGAAAACTCAGCATCGGCTTAATCATGCAATCACCGGGCACATTAGCACAGAGAAGGAGGGTTAACCTATCTTTAGCTGCTTTAAATCCAGGCGCCGAACGTTCTTCTTTGGAGATGAATGTTCGCGAAGGCATCTTCTTCCAAAACAATCCCAACTCGTCACATTAAAAACTTGTTCGCGAGTTTGCGCCCGAGTGCAGCCGCCCCCCTCTACCCCCCCTTTCCCGCTACGCCACAGGATGACGAACCCGTAAGTGAATGACGATGATGAGGACACCCTCCGACGAAACGTATCACCACGGTACAACTCAGTGAACTGTAGTGTAACTCGCAGCTCGGAGTACACACATCCGACTTTCTTTTGTTCTCAATTCTATAATAATAATAATTTAACTGTACGAAAAAAGTCACAAACTTCGGTGCGATTTATCCTTTGTACGACCCGCTCAAATTCTTATCCAGGAGATATGCGCATGACAGAAAAATTTCTTTTTCATCGATCCTTTTTGGCTAAAAGCTGCCTTCGTGGATACTGAAGACTACGGGGGCTATGGGGTAAGTGAACTTTATTTGTCGATGATGCGTGACGTGTGCTAGTAATCATTTTAACTCGGTGCTTAACAAAACGCTTCTTACAGTAAATTTTGGATGAGCAGGCGTGATAAAGATCTAATACCGAATGGAGAAAGGGGTCGTTTTTACTATTTAAAGCGTATATTTTTCAGTCGAATTTATTGGTAGGTATATTTCTAAAGATCGTATAACATAAAATATTACTTGCAATATATGTTTTGAGTAAACAGATAATAGATTTTATAATATCCTCACCTTTAAAAATTATTTCTGATGTGCACTTGAGTAGATTGCCCTTATTATTGAGCTTACTGCATGTTTATGAAAATATTCTTCTTTTAATGACTACGAAAACTTTATCTACTGCCTCACTTTCATAGAATTCCTCTTTTTCTTGTTATAAAGACAATATAATAAGAATATACAGGCACTCACTGGGTTACATAAGCCTCGACTTATGCAGAAAGTTTACGTTTGCGGTTTGTGTAAGCGAGCAGGAACTACATAGCTGCACAGAGGAAGAACGCAAGGTGGGGTGTTCTCAGTGTATTTTACCACTCATGCACATTTGCTTGATCTCTTCACGTGTGTTTTGCTTTTATGCAAATTAATATGTTATCCTTGCAATCATGGCTGATAAGCATCGCAGTGAGAGTAAAATTGTTAGTTTACATGCCTCTAGTTTATAAATGACTAAATGAAATAGAAAAATTATTCTCTCTCCAACAGCCATAAAAAGCTTTGGAAAACCTGATGAGAATTTCATATACAAAGCAGCCAAAATCAATGTTGATTCACCAATAACAGAATCTCTGCTATGGAAGAAACATAGTCATTCAATTTGTGTTAGTGTTGCAAAATTATTGGTAGAGTCCTCATCACTTAATTTCTAGCAATTAAGAGATTTATTAAACATTATAATCGAATGCATGAGCTAGAAATAGCCAAATCACAACAGTTCATGACTATAATTGTGTAATGTTTTATTTGATTTGTATATCACATTAAAGGTGGCTAACTGCAGGTAAGTTTTAATGGCTCATTCAATGCATGAATTACACAGTGAAATTGGTGGTGAAAAGGTCTGCTGTTGAGCTTTCTGGATAATGGTAATGGATTAAATTTATGCTATTGCCATTGGGCATACTGCAAGTAAAATTATGCTAGGATTAAGTTCTTGCCTGCTAAGGAAATGCAGGCATTTGTTTCTTTACAGCTTTCAATAATTTTTATTCTTTTTTCAACAGGAGTAACATTTATTACATGACATACCTTTTTACATAAATAAACATAGAAGTATTGTGATGCTCCCATAATACTGTTTGTTTAAAAATAGTAGATGCAATTATTTGTCGCAAATTCTTATCAGATTATTAATACAATTATCAAAAGATTGATAGTTCAAGTAATGGCTTGAAAATGTTTGTGTAGAAGCCATAACTTAATTTACAAGCACCAGCATCAACCAATTAGGTTAACATTCCTTTTTTGTTGCATTATCTTATTTTCAAACCTCATGAATGTAAAAATTCAGCAATTACAAAAACTACAGTTCAATATAATGATGGCATATTTTAAAAAGTACATTTAGACTATTTTCATAGAATTTTTGCCCAAAGTTATAATGAGTATCACATGTCCATCAAATGAAACACACCAATTATAGTAAATAACAAATCCCTTAACATTTGGCTTAATTAAGTCAAATTCCATAAAAAAAAATTTGTGGCTTGTGCAATATTAGAAATGCCAAAAAACTATAAAAGAGGCTTCATAGGATATTTTAAATTGCTAATGTTTCTCATAACATTTCAGTTAATGTGCTAATAAATGAATAATTATTTTACAATATAGAATAAGTTTTTGATTTGAAAAGTAAATAGAAGAAAGACCAAGTTACTTATTGAAATTTTTAAATAAGAAATATTCAATTAGAATTTTGCTATACTAGTACACAAAGGTACATAAAATGGGCATGACAATTTTGCTGAAAGTTAGTTATTACTGGAAAGGATATAGTAGCTATAGATTATGCTTGAAACCCTTTGTGAAAAGTTACAAATTTAGTTCTCTGTAATTTGCATTGTTGATAAAACTAAAATAATGTGATATTTCAGTGGTCCCATAGAAATACATGTTTGAGAATATAAAATGTACTTTTTAAAATACGGCAAAATCATACTTGTAAGCAAAAAATTATAACGTAATTAAAATTATAAATGCATTTTCATTCTTTTAACTACAGTTTACATTGAGAATGAGCAGTAATTTGTCATCTGGTTTCAAATGTATATGTTCAGAAATAGGTTTCATTAAATATCTAATAGGTTTGATGCTCAAGTTTTCACTGGATGTTTAGCTTAAAATGTATATAAATAAGAAAAAATGCACATATTATATACCCCTGAAAGTCCATAACATCAAAAAATTTTAGTCAAGAACTGGTAAGCTATTTTCAGACATTTCCTTTTAAATTTCACCCTAGCTGACAGAAAAATTATAATCATAACAACTGGGTTTTAAGTAAATTCATTGATTGCTTCATTATTCTATTATTCAGCTACACAAATCTATAGTGAATATTCCTTTGGTTTTGCATTCATTACAGCCATTGAATACTCCATAGTAGTAAAACATTTACATTGAAAAACAGTAGGCCATCTTAAAAAAATAATAGTCTATTCATTCAAAACTATTTTATAACTCATTTTATTTGGATCTGAGTCATGAATTTTGTAAATCTTTATGTCTAAGCTCTCAAATTTATGATGCAAAATGATCATGTTCCTGTAGTATTGAAAATACTGGAAAAATCATGACACAAATTGACAACAATTCTTAAAGTTATAATTTCACCACAACAACCATGATAGAATTACTTGACATTTTATCAATAGAAAAGAGTAGTATTATAAACAATTACAACATCACGTTATAATTCCCTGGAGAAGTTATAGCAAAAACTTCCTTGAATTTAATTATGTAAACATTATTTCATTAAAAGTTCATTGGGTTGTTGCATCTGAAATCACATATGGACTTCGAACTAAATCAAAAATTTATGAAAGGTTCTTTTCTTGCCACTTGAATTCTATTCAACATATAGAAAAACTAACTTAAATAGTGAAATCTAATATGTGCATTTAAAAATCTCATTCCTTCTCTTTGAATGGCATGCAGTGTTGATACAAACTTGTCATGAGAGAGTGAGAAAAAAATTTGTGAAGTGTTTTTGTAAACACCTTTATAAATTGTTTGTGATTTTTAGGAATAAATAAATATTTTAATATAAATTCTGAATAAAATGTAAATGCAGGTAAATTTCAGACCATCAAATGGTCAAAAAATATAGCCAAGTAAAAAACTATATATTTTTTTCTTTTAAATAATCACCTGGCTTCAGACCTTACCGAAGGGTATGAGAAATAGACTAGTGATAATGGGAACTTCATACAGCTGAAGTTAATGTGCTGGAGGGGTTGTTAGAGTCTGAGAGTGTTTTGTGCATGGAGGAAGAGCGGTAGCGGGAAGAATAGGAATTATCTTCCACGATTGTACTTCCACGTCCGCGGAATGTAGATGTGGTCGACGCCGTTGAGACTGTAAGCGTATCAGTTGTGAAACTATGGACTCCTCTGGTACTGCGCCTTTGGCGTGTTGACACTGCAAGAGAAGAGGAGCCATCCCACCTCTTGTTGCACCACCAGCACCCACCACCACCCTCGTCGGCTGTTCCACCAAACCAGGACAGCAGTGGGCACCTTCTGTAATATTTACATAAATATACATATTTTTTTAGTACCAATTCATTACAGGCAAGGTAAAGTATCATATGAATTATTTTAATTGGAAATGATCCTTAATTGTATTGATCAGCATGCCTTATGATACTTAATTTTTAGTTTAACTTATAACAGATTTGTACAGAAGCAGATGTTTTTACGACTATGGGGACATGTTTCATCAAAGATATATAACTGCTACTATATTTAAATGAAATCATGGATTAGTTACATCTTAATAAAGGAAAAGAATTAAATATTTTTACAATGACTCGGGAAAGTATATGTAAATTTAAAAGGAACTTGCAGTATGCCTATTATGATCAGGGCTAGCACTTAATGAAAAGTCATTTCAGAAAAATTCCCATAAATTCAAAAAATTTTTGGTAAACACTAAGAATAGCTTCCATGTTATTATCTGAAAATGGCATGATGTGAAATATCTCAATTGGTTCTCAAACTAACTTCATTAAACAAAGGAATTAACTGTTTAATGATGGTATAATTAAAGCTAAATAACTACTGTCAAGTGCATTACCTTGATAACATTAAATTATACCAGCACTGATCATGACCATTAATTTGTTTTATTCAAGCCTGAGGTTATTACATTTTGTGTACAAATAGGTAGTTAACGCTTATGTAGAAATTACATTTCAATGCTAAAAAAGTATCACTACTATGTTTTTTGTATTTAAATAAATCTTTTAATTTAAAATGGCCTTCCAATGGAAAGCGTTCTTATATTAGCAGCAATTATTTACCCCAATAAAAAGCTCATCGGAAACGATTAAGAACCTTTGGAAGATGAAACTTCAATTCTGACAAGCATGTTGGGATTTAGGAAACAAACAAATTTTTTATTGATAAAAATTACTACTTTATCATATAAATAATGTTGGCAAATTCGATACACAACTTTTGATTCCCAAAATTTATTTTGTTATTCGCTAAATTTTGAACATATTGAATCTTAATATAATAAAAAGTTCTGGTGGGATTATTGATACATGTAGAATCTTGAATATAAAGAGATGTTTATTATACTTACAATTAGATATTATTGGCAAAATACTTTAATGTTATCAAAAATATTAGCTATAAGTTGGACATAAAAATCTTATCCTTAAAATTCAATACATGATATTTTTAAGAGAATACGTACATGCAGTATATATGAGCTTAAATTAAAAAATTCTAATACTATTTATGAAAGTACATGCAAACATTTGAAGTTTAATTGTAGTGGGTCAGCACCAAATACAATAAAAGAGAAAAATTAAAAATATTTATAATATACATATTTATACAGAATTATAATCTAAAATCTAGGGGTAGAATTAATAAAACCTGTCACTATCGCAAAATTTCATATTTTTCTCTGATATGGAGCTATTCCAGTATCTTTCTTCACCTCATGCAATGAGCTGTAAAAATATTTACAGTTCTTTTATGCTGGTATTAAAGGAAGCATGCGAAACCTAATTATTCTATCAACATATATCTTATTAGTAATTTCTAACAATTTTATGTGGTAAAAACTGTTCTATAAAATATTTTTGAAAAACATAGTTTGCATGCTGAATACTGTAAAATCTGACAGCCCCTACCTTAAATGAAGTGAAATCTCATGTCATTATCATAGATGATAGAGAAACAGAGCAAAGATAAGAAAGTGTGGTAAGTGGAGATTTTTAGAAGTAACAGCCAAAGAATTCTGTTCAAAATGCAGTTGAAATTTATTATGCAGAAAATATGACAGAAAGTATTAAGTTGTACTGATTTGACTTTTATTGTGATAGTTTACTCATTGTATTTTGATGGCTGTCCATTGTCAAAAATCTGCTGCAGTAGATTTTTATTTACTTCTCCCTCCACTTGTATGTCATGTAAAGAATGCACATGCATAACTCTCTTATCCTTCAGAAAGATCATTTATTCAGGGTGGTCATGTGGCCTCAAAAGTAGGCTAATGGTGGTTGTGTATTTTTCTTCCTTTGGTATGAAAGTGCAGGAATGTGAAATATATTGACTGCTCATGCAAAGTGGACTGTTTGGCTTAAACCTATATCTTGTAAGAAAGGACTTGGAAAAATGCTAAACTTTTGTATGGGAGGATAAATAGCAGACAGAAGTCTAATCATTATAATGGCTAGGAAAGAACTACAGTAGGCGCCAGTTATTGTGATCAGCTGCTTTATAGAATAAAATTTCAGAGAACGGATTCAAATCATCAAAATGGACCATATTTTCATCGTTTATTGGAATCACATTTTCGGTTATAAGAATCAATGTTCCTTTTCCCAAATCTTTCGGTTTCTCGAAAATTATTTAGTAAAATTACAGATTGTTATTCAGCATTGATAACTCTCTCAATCGTCTTTGTAGTGAAAATTTGAAACAAACAAAAATAAATGACCATTTAAAATTATAATAGTTTCACAAAGTGTAATAGTATAGTTATCAATTGTATGTACTATGTACTTATGTATATATAAATTTAAAAATAAGCAATATTAACATTTTTAGTTTTGTCAGTAATTAAGTTCCTACCTTATATTTAATAAAGTTTAAATTTATATTGTATATACATTACTATAAATATTTTGAAGAATGTGTTTGTGCATTTATAGAGCAACAACTACAAAATGTAGAAGCAGGAAGAAGGTGCAATTTTAACTGCAATAAAAAGTTAAGAAAATGGGAGGGTTTTTAAAGTGATTTGAACTACATTTTTTATATAAAAAATGTTTTTCTCTTTTAATTTTTCCCATTTAAATAACACAGGAATGAGCGTATTGTTGGATTAACAATTTACGTGACATCCATTATAAACAATACGTAATATTAACTAAAAGAAATAATATATACCTAATATAAACTAAAAGAAATAATACCTAATCTACTATAATATATTTTGAAAGGTGTGTTTGTTGGTTTGCGTGTTTGTTCGTGGAACTCCTAAACGGTAAAAGCTAGAATAACCAAATTTGGTACGATTCTTCCTTACATCCTAACTTAGTGAATTGTCAAGGTTTGGTCAACCGGGATTAATCAGTGCTGCCAATATAGGGGATTAACATTTTTCCATAAGATAACACGTATGAATCCATTTCTTGACTTGCAAGGTATTCTTCCTTCAAGCATTAAAATACGTAAATATTGACCGATTTTTTTCGTTTTTGCTTTATTCGACAAATAAAACTCTATACTATCTTATTCCTATGAAGTTTACATGTTATGCGGTCGAAGTTTTCAGAAATACGATATTTGTTTCGAAATTTTGTGGATTTTTCGTACTCTTTCCGGGCATTGCCAAGGTGGCCGTCATTGCTACCTCCGATTCAGTTAGCTTCGATGTAGCTTATGAATAGATGAAAGTTCAGCGTTATTCGATTCGCACTTTTGTTTAAGCAAAGAAACGATCGATGTTTATGGACAGCAACGTAAATAGATACTGATTATTATTCAGGAAGCCTTTATAACGATTGATGAAAGTAATTCAACCTTCTTTCGCCTATTGAATACTGGAATCTTACATTTTTTTGTAAGTAAAATCATTATATTCTACATTATAATTTTTATTAACATAAATAAGCTCACGTATCTGGTGTACATTTACCAGTCAGTGTTCAATCATGAACAACTGTACGTTGCTTTTTCAAGGCATAAAAGTAAATATTTCAGCGAGGCATAATTACACAAGAAATGACGCTGGATTTGACGAAAGTAATATGATAGGAAATAAAATTATCGTTATATTTGAATGCAATAGGCTCGGAAACGGATTGCTACAAGCAAATATGATCAATTGTTAAGAAAAGCTAATTGTAATTTAAAAAGTAACTACTATATATTTTAAAGAGTTTGTATGTTGTGCTGTAGTAGCTTCACTAAATCCGTTGAAATTCAACGGGAAATTCTACAAGTATAAACTAAAGTAGCGAAGAAAGAAATAGAAAGTGTGGCATAGAGTTCTCCAAAGCAAACTTTTTAAAACTACGTAAGTAACTTAAATAATTAGACATAGATATTCCACAAATTGTGATTTTCAAACCTTTGAAGATATTGTCACAAAACTTCACATAGGTAAATAATTTTATCCTGCTGATAACATAGGCTATATGGCGATAAAAATTTTTGGGGGGAGGGTGGTCCTTAATAATTATTTTTCCATAAGTTTACACGTAAGGACAAAGCGGTTGATCCATCGCATGCCGACTAAAGGAACATAAGAGAGCCATAGAAAACAGACAGTGGAAGGACTCCGCCATAGCAGAACACTCCACAAACCCCGGCCACAAAATAAAAATTGAAGACACCAAGATACTAGCGAAGGAGTACTACTATCAACGTTTAATCCGCGAAGCCATCGAAATCGTGAAACGCCCTGATAATTTCAACCGAGACGACGGCTACCAACTAAGCCATACGTGGAGACACTTCTTCGATCCGCGGGTGAAGGTGCCAGACCAACGGACGATAGAGAAAGGAACGACCACTCTCCCAATGGCCGCAATGACAACAATGGCTGAAAAGAGAAAGGAAACTCTCAGAGAGACGGCCATTGGCCGAGACGACTCCAACCGTCAATAGAGATAGGCGACTCCAGTATATATAAGACGACGCAGGACTGCCCCTACACTTCACTCCTGAAGAAGCCTTCCGCATCGAAGGCGAAATGTCGAGAGCAGTAATGCCGTCCACGCAGTGCCTCCCGAAAGCATCAACCCACATCATCAAACGCTGCGAAAACCTCCAAACGAAGAGTTTACCCGTGATTTTCGAATTTTCAGGGGGCAACATTTTCTTCTTTCATTCATCTAAATAGGTAATGGCGAACAGGTTTTCTTAATTTTTGCTTTATTCGACTGTTAAAATAGTCTACTATCTTATTCTTACAATGTTTACGTGTTACACGGTCGAAGTTTTAGATTCACTAAATCCGTTGCAATTCAACGGGCAGTTCTGCTAGTGTTATTATAATTCCAGAATGTAGATAATATTATGATTTTTACTTATTAGAATCGCTGTTTAATAGAATCAAAATATAATTTACAAATGTGATCACAATAATCGGCACCTACTGTATATATTTTTTAAACAACCATGTTTTTTGGTTATGAAAAATTTGTTACATTTATGATTTTTTAGTCTGAACTTTATAGGAACACAGGCAGTTGTGTTGGATATACATGGTGCCAATAATATGAATATCTCATAGAAGTAGTGTAAGATAATAATATCATAATTTTGATTAATCAAAAATATATGATATCACATTTATGTAAAGGAAATTGGAACCAGTTGTTCAAGTATTGTTGTTTTAACAACAGTCTGGTATATTTATGATTTAGATAGGATATTTAAATGGAGTACAATTTCCTCCTTGAGAATGAAAATAAAAAATTGTAAATTCCAAATTAACTTTTATGTAGAATTTTCAGTTTTTTTATTTTTATTGTCATGAGGTAGTTCCACCAAGTTACACTGAAAACTTTTACATTCCTCCTTGAGTTTGATGTTTGAACTATAAAACCTGAAATACTACTCATTGGTTTAAGTGAACAAGTTTCTCAAGCATCATCATATTTTGGATATTCTGTGTATAGTTTTATAATTTATCCAGTAAAATCAGTGAATCTTGCTGGATGATTTTAGAGTAAAAATTTTCCATTTAAGGAAATGATGTTTTTAGAGAGGCAGATGAAATAATGGATACCATTGGGTTAAAATATGTTAACACAATCCAATACAGTTAAACCACTCTAATCCAGAAAGCTTAGGTGTTCTGGACTATAAGAGTTTTCCAAACCATGAGTGGTTAGTTCATAATGACTAGTATACTGTTACTGCACACACTACATAAACCATAATTTTATGCATTAGTATGCGAGTATGATTAAATAAAGCATGGAAAGGGATAAGATAATAGAAAGAAATGGATGTATATGTATATTTCTCATACAAACATCTGGTTTGCCCAGCCTGTATTGTATCATAGATGAAACTGACAGTTTTTACATTTTTCAGAAGTTCTTGACATTTTAAAATTCTTCCTTAAGCTGTGAGAATGCAAAGAATGGGAAAATCAAAAGGCCACCCAAACCATATTTCCAGATCCAGGACTTTTTTCCAGATTACTCAAAATTCAGTAAGCATTCCAAGACAGAGATGTTTCCAGAACACAGAACTTTGGATTAAGAGAGGTCCAAATGCATATACCATATATACTTGTGTATAATGTGCCTTCATATATAACGTGCACCCATACTTTATGCCAAAAAATCCTGACTTTCTTATACCCCGTGTATAAGTGCACTCTTGATTTTTGTGATGTATAAGGACAAAATTATATTGTCATGTTAAGTATTAACTAGAGTACCATAAATAAATACATTAAAGCATTAAATTATCGCCAGTTAACAATTTTAAAATGCTTGGACTTGCCCATAAGTATTATGTTCAATAAACTCCACATTACAACGTCATCATAATGAAAGCGAATGAGATGGCAGCAACTTCATACAGTAAGTTGGCCAAACTGATGCCTCGTAGAAAAGCCCAGTGCCACTGCTGCCAATCCTTTTAAATAAGACAGAAAGGGATCTATAAAATAGATAGTTTTTTGATTTATAGTGGATTTTAGTTCTCTCTTTCCTACCTCATTCTAATATTGTTTAATAAAAGGATAATGCAAAAATTTAATAAACAAAACTGGATACAGGGAATGCGACAGTTCATCAACGCCATTCCTAAGGTTTTAAATTACTTACATTGTTAATTGTACATACTACAATTATTAACTAAATAAAATTATTTCAATTTGCTTATTCTGTTTCTTTGTTTTCGATTCGTGTTTTGCAGGAAGTCTACCTGGCAATTTTGCAAAGATTACTGCAATCAGCTAGCGAAATGCGAAATATTTGGAGAGGATGGAATTATAACTGTATAGAAGTAATTAGATGTTCTATACGTATAATTACTACTGCACATGTATAACCTGGATTATTGATAGTTATTGTGGTTTTCCCCTTAATTCACCCAAAAAGCAAGAATCTAGTGCAAGGTGGTACACTTTGATTTCTGATTTTAAGTGCACAAAAGTGTTACCCATGTATAACGCGCACCCCTACTTTATGACCTAAAAGTTTGGTCTTCAAAATGTGCATTGTATGTACACAAGTATATACGGTATTTACACACAAGTACCTAAAACCAAGGGCCAGCCAAAGGGGAGATGTGGCAGATGTGAGGCATCCAGGTCCGCAAATAATGGGGGCCTCAGAAGTTCTCAATTATTCAAGTATCGAGTCTAAATTTTGCAAATCTTTTACTAAAAATTACTTGCAAACTGTTTGTTTGTTATTACTATAATTATTAATATCGTGGGACCCCCATTGATATTTGCATCCGGGTCCTCTTCAGTGCTTGGACAACTATGCCAAAACCTCTTGTATGCCATTATTAAAAAAATTGGAAATATTTATGGATAACTAGTATAAAAGCTCATCAATATCACGAGCTATCTTTAGTTAAAATAGTTGCCTCCCTCTCTCCCCCTCCCTCTCTCCCCTTCCCTTTCTCCCCTCCCTCTCTCCCCTTCCCTTTCTCCCCTCCCTCGTATTAAAAGCATTCAAAGCATGCTTACACCCATAGGAATTGATATAACAATAGGATTTTGAAGTCTAATGGTATGTACACACTGGAAAACATCGCTTCAACTCGGCAACTTTCAACATCGTCCTTAACATCAAAAGTTGTTGGGCTGACGTTGAACAGCTTGTTGCATGATTTCTTCTTCGATGTTTCAACTTTTCAGGCCAGTATCGTCATGGCCTTTGCATGGGAGAACGAAAACAGTTGTTCTGAGTGAGTGAAAGGCAAAACGCATGACTGACTCAGATGCATGTGCAGCGAGAATTGGTTGGAGGTGGGGTACAGTGTAACTGACTCAGACACATGCGCAGCGAGCATTGGGTGGAGGTGGGGTAAGGTTGAAGCGTCGGGAAATCACCTTGTTTCCCATTTTGAGCAGACAACTTTTCAACAAGGCGATTCCTTTGAAGTTTTGCCGACCGATGTTGTCGATGATGTTGGCGATGATGTTGCCGAGTTGAAGCGATGTTGTCCAGTGTGTACATGCCTTAACAATGTAATCAGTAGGCAAGGCAACATCCCGTTAAAATGGCAAGATTTCCACAAAATATGTAAATTAAATGTTTAACATGATAGGTTTCATTCTGTAAGCGGAAAAGATGAACAGAATAAGAAACTAATTTTTTCTTCAAAATTTATGATCGTAGGTTAATTCCTTCTAATTTTAATTTCCAAAACAATAAAAGCCTGCACGTTGAAACATTTTTACGTGATACCTTACAGAAAATGGAAATGTCTGCCTTGGAGTCAAACCCAGGACTTTTTCGAGATTTGTTTTTGTCATTACCTTCAAATATGTGAATCGAGCATTCCTGTCAAATTTAGAGTTTCTATCTCCATTATTTCTTGAGTTATTCGCATTAAACCATAATTTGCCATCGGAGGCACGACCTATGCAATAGTGTGACCAACCAACAAACCAACGGACAGACGTGGGCTATTATAGTAATAATTTCTGCTTACCGTATATCTTCGAGTATAAGGCAATTTGAGTATAAGTCGAAATGTACTTTTTAGCCTAAAAAGTGTCTAAAATCCAAGACTCGAATATAAGTCGAAGTAAAGAAAACGAAAATAAGATAATTTTGTAATTTACAAAAAAATAATATATATACAGGTGAACCTCTACTTATGAGCATGCAAGAAACAAACAACTTGTATTTATGAACATTCCACATACCAATGAATTGTGCCTCAAACTTCATTTACGAACACACCGTCACGCACTTACGAACATCGGTCACAGTAATAACACATAAACTTGTGAACAAGTCATTTGCCGTTTGTATTCGAAACCATACATGTTTATATACGTATTGTTTTTTATTACCCCTGAAATATGGAAAACAATTGTAAACGTAGTGTTGGTAAAAGTGCTAACTGTAAGAGTGGTAAAAAAACATCGAGTGCTTTCGATGGGAACTACAATGGACATAATACATAGATCAGAAATAGGGGATCATATTCGCAATGCAGGCTCTGTTCAGTCCGTGATTATAAGTAAAAAACAAAATGCCGTCGTTGAAGAAATGGAACGGGTTTAACAATTTGAATTCAGGATCAAAATAAAAAAAACCAACGCTTGAGTACTGAATTGATTCTTCTCTTCAATCCACTCATTTAGGCAGGTTTTTTAAGATAAAATATAAATTTTAAGTTTTCCTTTCAAACTACGTAAGTACGGTGATGCTGTATAATTCTACTTCGCATTTTCTGCTAGTTAGCATGAATTTTTCATACTGTTGCGCTTCAAGTCAGTCAAATGTTGTTTTTCGACAGTCATGTTTAATTATTGACCCAGGAAAATGTCCAGCTAGTTTGTGACTCAAATATAAATCGAAAGTAGGGTTTGATAGGCCTAAAAAAGGAAGAAATTTCTCGACTTATACTCGAAGATATACGGTATCTTGCAGATTCAAAAATGTGAAAAAATATCAAATATTGTTTAGCTCAGTGTTTCTCAACCTTAATGGTATGAAGGTCATCTAGGTGAGACAGGAATATTCGAAAATGATTATTATAAAAATATTTTTTAACAAAATTATTACAATATTTAATGTATTTAAAAATTAATGATTAATGTAATATTAAAATGCAATTCGCTTAAAAATCCACTTCTTGGAAAGGGTGGGTTTTTGTTTTTTCATGGTAAGATTTGGGCATTTTTGACAAAATGACTGGTATGATGCAGTATGCAGAAGGTTAAGAAGTGCTGGTCTACATCACCTTGTATTTAAATCCGGTAGATTAACTTCCATAACTATAAAATGGTCGAGTGTTTTTAAACTTTCTACAAGATTAATCTATATCATAATGAATATTTTAAAATCTGTTTTGTACAAAAAGATTATGGTTTATGGCATAAAAATTATTGATTAATACCTATGTTTCTTTCTCTTTGTATAAACTTGAATTAAACACCAAAAATTTTAATTTTGATCACTCAAAAACATCCATCATTCTAAATTCATATTTAATTGATATTAGTACAACACTAAAATGTCACTTTGCTCTCAAGTTCAATATCGTTCCTTTAACATAAAAAATGTTCATAAAATTATGCCGAAGAAAATGTCTGTAATGATTTAGGCACGACTTTTTGTAAATGCAGCTATTATAAATTTAAAATATTAACAAATAATAGAAATAAAATGATTATGTTTTCCACTAATTAAATAGTAATAAATTAAATAGTTTGAAACTATCAAGATAAAGCAGTAAATTATTCGTGTTTTGTATTCCTCCATAGCTAAGATGTTCTACGGAATAAAATATAAAAAGTACTATAGAGCTATATTTAAAACATTTTATTTCTGGCATTAAAAAAGGTCACTGTGCTACTTTAGCCCTAAGAAATAAGACTAAAACAATTGGTTTTTCATGATTGGTTTTTTAAGAAAAGACAATATTTGAATTTCAGAATAAAAAAATGCTTTTAACTGTAGAGGTAAAAATGGATGAAGTTGAAAATGTGGCTCCCTTTTTAAGATGAATGAACTTCAGCTATACACCAGGCTCCAAGAATATGAAGGATTGCTCTGTGGACAAGTATAAACACATTTATAAGAAATTTAAAAAGTGCTGAAATGGAACATTATGCTTCCTTATGTATACAGGAATTCAATATTTTATTTCTACTTATAAAAGTGAACAGACACAAGTTAACTTACAAAGTTATAATTTTAATTTCATGCATACTCCAATTGAAAACAGTCATTTGTTAATTATTACATATCATGATACAGCCACATATTATTATCATCAAAGAATTAATTAAGAAAAAGATGACCAGAAGAAAAAGATTATTTGGAGGAATTAAGAAAAGAAGAATTACAAAATATTTTTATGCCAACATTTCATTATCTTTTTTGGAAAAATCAGCTCAGTGAGATGTTAATAAAGGTATTAATTGCATTAACTTTCACCTTTTTAATGGAAATATTTTGCTGCAGAAAACAGCATAAAAACCATAACTCATGCAGTTTTTAAGATATAAAGTTAATGCTAAGGTAGAAAAACAATACATTATATTAATTTACACAGAAAAGTAATGTTGCTTTAGAAGTAATTTTGCTTCAAAATTTTTAAAATTAATTTGTGTTTAAAAGTAAATCAATAGAAATTTTCTAGGAGAGAAATATACATTAAAACTTATCATAACATTCGCTTAATCACCTATTCCATAATGGGTGGTACATTATCCACAAATATTAACTTTAATTTGTTGAAAACAATAAAATATTTGCTTAGTTCAATGAATATATCTACCATTCATCACAATTTATAAAGACAATTGTATAAATTAAGAAATATTGTATCTTATAAAAAATGATTATACGCATCTTTTTCTTAAAACAAAAGTAATATTTATACTTTCACAATTAATTTACATAAAATCTTGACCAATTAAATTGAATCTCATTAGTGTATTTTTGGTTTTCTGATATTTATACAACCTTACATAAACTTCAGTACAGTATTAGATATATTCCTATGGTAATATATTTGTGATATTTTAGAAATACAGGCGGTCCTCGACTTTCGTACAACTCGCACTTACGTACATTATACATTCTCGCCCCTAAACCGCCTTTCGTATACCGTAGTTGCTTTCGTACGTCAGCGAAATGACGAACGAAAATTTCGAGTTACCATATGGTGGTGCTGCCTGCCAGTCAACAATCTCAGCCGCGTCGCCATCTTTGTCTGTACAGCAGTGTTTATTTGTGCAATTATCAAAATATTTTATTACATTTTGCCCTATCTCTCTATATTATAAAATCTTAATGGTCATCATCATGGTCATGCATAACGCTCTACTTTTGTGAATAACTTGATTAGAAATAAACTTAGAAGCCTGAAATTTCTCAGGGATTCAGTGTTAATGAATCTTTAAGTTATGACTAAAAATATTTCAAATTAGGTCATGGGTTTGACTCCAGAGGATGAATGTCGTTTCCCATAAGGTAACACGTAAAAATTACCTTTTTGGTTTGAAGGCTTTCATTCTTTTACTCTATAAAATATCTTAAAATTAAGTTATCGATGCGAAATTTGCGCTAAAACACGCCAAAATGAATGAGGATTCTTATTCTTACTGTAGAATACTTGATCTCATTCGAATTCGCTCATATTTTCAATTTATACTTGGGTTTTGCCAATTTTTTAACACTTCAATAATCAGATTCCATGGTTACCGGTATTGTTGTCCTCGGTAATTTCCCTGCATATGCATTTAAATAAAGGCTTAAAGATCGAAAATAAGATTAAAACTTGCTCCAAATAACCAAAGATATAAATTAATGAATGAAGCGGCGAATCTTTAGCCTCAATTGGTCGCTCATTGGACTTAAGCCGGTCTATTGTATGTACAATTGTGAAGGAAAAGAACAAAATTAAAGAACATGTACAAAATGCTGGAAATATATTGTCGACGATTGTGTCTAAAAGGCCCCTGCTCAAAAAACTAAACATTTATACCATAATTAGAGATTTTATAATATTTTTTGGCTCTCTAGGAATGGATCCCCCAATATAACATGTAAGTCTATTGTTCGACTTTCGTACATTCGACTTTCGTACACGTTTTCCGGAATGCATTATGTACGAAAGTAGGGGACTGCCTGTAACAGAGTTAAAATAAAATGTTAAAATTACATTGATAGCAACTTGCAAACACTTAAATTGAATTATAACTTATTTTTTGGAAAATTGATAAACCTAATACCTGGTATTAGATTAAGGAACTATGAATGTTGTATTATGAAAGGATCACATAATGTGATTCCACATGTTTAATCTCAGATGAATCATTTTGAAGCAAAAAGCAGTGCGATATGAATTTATTTATCCATCTAGTTGTCTGGTAGTCAAAAGGTTAAGAAATAAAACTTATGCTTTTGCAAGAGGATTCCATTATGAAATGTAGGCATATTAAGAACATTACCACTAACTACGCTGGACAACCATACAAATTTACTAAAGAATTATTCACAAAGTTCATTAGAATGTCAACAAATCATCAACACTAGAAAAAAATTGATGACTTGCCTAAGTCCCCGGCATAGCCTTGTTGAGAAGAGACAATAAATAATAGGGTTGGCTGCTGAATTGAGCGGTGCCAGACTTTGTATAAATGTTGCTACAGCCATGTTTGTTTGAGTACGTGGTACATGGCCATACACCTGAAGTAGGTCAAATATAATGTATGGACTCCAGCAGACTATGAAGACTATATCAGGTTTCATCAATGACACATGTAATGAGAAAAATAAATACATGTATCATTATTTTGGAACATAATGTCAGCATTTAATCATGCAATAGATATCTAAAATGAAATTAATATTATCAATTCCAGTTTTACTCATCACACATTTACTTAAAAAAGATATGACATTTCAGTCTAAATTGTGGATAAATATGTACCTACATATTAATGAAAGCTTAATTCAAATTTGTTTTCTTCCCACACACTATCTTGAATGACTCTTTTTTTCTATGTATGCTTTAAATTTATCCATTATGAATCTCAATGATTAGTATTTATTAGTTCTGAAGCCATATATTTTACTATTTTATAGGTTCAAGGTAAAACTCTTCTCTTCTTTAACTATGGTGAAATCCCATTAAGGCAAACTTCAAGTGATTAAAAATTTCATTGAATGTAATAATGAGATATTTTAGATAAAGAAACTGCAAATAAAATGTTACTTACTTAATTTGTTATATTTAGCCAAATATGTTTCAAATAATAGTTGCAATGCTTTAATGTTTTATTTCACACCCATATACTACAAATTAAAATACTGAAATTTATTTTCAGGTGCACTTAAGTAATCTTCATATAAATGAGCATATTGTATCAACAACGTTTTATTGCATGTATATTTACAACTCTTTTTACAATATTCCTGTATGTTAATCAGTTTAAACTGTTCATGAACCAATTCTCTCATAAATTTTAAGAAGGTAATGAAAATGGTTACACCAAATGAATGAAGAGCTTGTAAAACAGTTTCTCACCAAAGACAATGACAAATGTCATTTTGATAGTCTTAATTTTTGCACGAGGTATGAGTCCTCTTGAGCTTGCTCTTCGGCAGTCGGCCTCATCCTCTGTACGCATCATTCCAGTTTTGCATCCCCTAACACCTCGTCTAGGGGGTTGCACTGAATCTCCTAATGGCAGAACAGCTGATATTTGATCACCATCTACTGAACCTGTAACTCAGTTTAAGTGACATTTTTTGAGTTTTTTACTTCAAGATTTAGTAGCAAAATAATGCAGTGCACTTTTTAATCAATTTTTCTTTTTAAATACATTTTTGCAAACATTTTCAATTTCATTTACTGTACCGCACTGTAATAGTAAAAAGACAATATGATTAGCTATATACATAAAAACAATTCACATGTAATGTGATTCTATTATCTTTCATTTATCTGAACTAATTAATTATCCACACCAGGTCTATTGACAGTTAGTTTGGATAACATATTTCTTAACTTTCACTCACAAACTTTACTTTATACACATTTGCGTACGTAAATTAATTTACTTTGTTTTAGTTCCATTTCCAGAACAATTAGCAAGAAACTATTCACTTCAATTTTTTGCACTTAAGAAATGTACCACACAAAAGATCTGTAATTAATGCTCACAATACTTATTAATTGGTAAATCAACAAATAAAAAATAGATGCAAACTTAAGAAAGCTTGGATTGTAGGTTTCACAGTGAACAGAGTGGTTATAAGGTGTCTTTGTTAGAGTCTACATTGTGAGCCATTTAACTCAACTCATCTTCTAACAACTTAAAAATACTTCTTCAAACTTACCATCAAAATAAAAAATTAGGTGCTTTTAAATTTCACTTATCTATTAGTTACAATTTCAGTGTTTCCAGTTTTTTGTTTCGAAGTAATTCCTTTCATTTAATTTTTCTTTGAACCAGTTATTGTTAATATTGTACTTGATTAACGATCGATAAGCTTTCAATATTGTTTGATGAATTTTATTTGGGTGTCTTATGTTAAAACAAAACTAAGGGTAAGATAAAGGTATACTACTTCATAGTTTCAACTGAATATATGAATTAGATGCAATTCAAAATCTAGCATTACTTACTGTTACGCTTGTGACTATGATTATTCATTCCTATGGGTATAAACTTCCTCCTCAAGGCAGCATTAGCTGACTCTTTCATTGAATTCGCTTTGCTTCTGGAGCTTGTGGTTGAAGATCCTGGAGTAGCAACATGCAAACGTTGCCCTTTGCTCCATATTGTTAATAATATAAGCGCATAGCAAGCAGCAATAAGAAGTGCGGGGACGACAAACAGAGCAGCAGCTACCAATGTCATATATAACTGCCATTCCCATGGTTCTCTGAATTCAATCCAGCACTGTACTTGTCCTAAGAAGAAGATACATAATTGTTAAACACAAATATAATGAAATTACGATGTAGAGCGCTTACAGTAAAAATAGATTCTATCATGCTTAAGAATTACTTTATTAACCGAGTACCATTATTGTTGAAAAGGTTTGTCAGTTAAAAATGATGAAAATTGGATATCTTTATCTGTTGAAACACAGAGAAGCAGTAACTTAAAAACCTTTTTTCTGCAGTTGAAAAAGAATGATGAAATTGCATTAATTTAGCCAACAATACAATCAAGTGACTTATAGTATTATTCCATGATGTAAAATAATAATAATTCACTTATATATTAAGAGGAAATTTTACAGAAATCCATTTTGGAAATTAGTTCCAAATACACCTTTTGTTTAGCCCTACAGGAACTGACTGCAAAATAAGTTTTGATTTTTTTAAATCAAAAACCTTTTGAAACAACTGAAATACGAAATCAAAATTTGAGATAACGTTTGAAAAGCTTTAAGAAATTATGGTGCATATTCATATAAATAACTTCACATATGTGGTGACGGTATATGAAATGAGGTTATATATGTGATACCTACTAACGTTGGATGTAAATATCTTGTTCCCGCTGATATATTTTAGTTCTGAATTTGTACCTATCATGTAGGCAAGCTATATGGTTAGGTGCACCTTTTTTATATTTTTATATTTTCTTTATTATTTGTTATATACGAAAATGTAAACTTAATTTACTGTTACGATTAAAATCTAAATATAATATTTTCTGTGGATTTTCCTAAAGTTCAAAGGGCACCATTTAGACATCTTGCCTAAGTCACCAGAATATCTAGAGCAACCTTTGATCCCAAATGGTAACACAATTTAAAAAAAAATATCACACTTATTCTCAGGTTAATTGAATTGAGAAAAGAAATACCAATGGAATTGAAATTAGGGTCACCTTTCTGAGATTTTCAAATTTTCTGCAGCATAACGATCATTTTTTAATGTAAGTAATTTCAGTGCCTAGTTCCATCTAAAAGTGTGAGACAAATGCATGACATTAGCGATGATGGAATTAAGCAGAAAACATATGTACTAGGGATTACTTATCTTGTATAGTTATGGACATTCTGAAAAATTTGACAGACCTTCAAAAGATTTATATGATAACAAGAGATAATTCTGCAAATATTCTAAAAACAATTCATCTATTTCATGAAGCTGCAGATGTGGAACAGCTTGATAAATCTTCTGAGAATGTAGATGTTTCAATTATTTAATGCAATATAAAAACTGCCAATATATAGTTGAAAACTGTAATTTTTTGCAATATGGTCATTCAATGTAGAAGAGTTTAAAAGTGAGTCATAACATCTAATTCAGAAGAGTTAGTTGCACATTAGGGTATAATTTAAAAGTGAATCTGTGATGAGAGAAGCCATGTTTTACTGTATATGGGCCTGATGCTTTCTTTGTATCCATAAGCCATTGCTCAAAGGCTGTCAGATCAAAGAGAAGAAATACCAGAACTGGTGCCCAAATCAATCCATATCTCTCATTTTCTCAATTGAAACACAACCGTGAGAGAAATTCCCAAAGTTGAACCATAATTCCTATTAGGCAAGGGAAATTATTTTTTAAATTTTATTTTAAAGAATTGTAAGATATCTATTTTTTTCTCATACATTTTACTTCCTGACTCTTTATTTTCCCTGTTACACTGTCATTTTGGTCTCACGATTGGATTGATGAGAGGCATTTTTGGATGACTGTTATAAATTATTGCTAAACTAAATGGTTCATTTAGATGTGTCCCTGGTTGATTACTGAAAAGGTGTGGCCTCACAATACCAATGCACCAAAGTTGCAGCTCACGAATTGTATGAATTTTATTATTCCAGGTACATAGTTAATAATAAGGTTGTGGGCAGTGCTCAAATTGGGTGGGAATGCATTAGAACGCTGTGACACTTGATAAAAAATGAAGCCCATTGTATGTAAGGTTAATAAGTCTCTTGAACTATAGTAGCCATTGATCCTTTCGCACTTGACACACACAGAAGGAAGGAGAGAAATCCGGTGCCAGCATTAGCTTACTCTTTACGAAGAGCACCAAGGGAGTCGATGGCTTAAGTGTCATTTCCGAAGGATGATGATCTTATATATGTGTTCTCCTTAAATCACACAAGTAGGGGACAGGATGATCCCAGGTTGAAATATCCGACCTATGCCAGATTTGAACCTGGGACCTCTGCATGGAAGGCCAGTGCTCTAGCCACTCTACCACCACAACCCTCTAAGAATGAAGCAATGGCATTCCCACTGTTAAAAATATCAGATAAGAATGTTCAGGTTAATAGCGTTCATGTTGTTGAAATTTTCCAATTTGAGCACTGGTTTTAGGCATTGTATGCACATATGAGTTACATAAATGAATACAGCAGGCGAAAAAAACTTCAGAATCTCTATCTTGATTCTAATAAGAATTAATTAAACCCTTTCCTTATTAAATGAAATAATGGAAACAGGAGCAGTTTTTTTCATCCATACTTGATCTAAACATTTTGAATCTCAATAGCCATGGAATGGAAATTTTATAGTAGAAAATTTGAATGAGCATTGATTAAATATGCTACTCACGTCCACTGAAAACTAATGTGATATTTAATCCTTTATATAAAGTTAAATAAAAATTTACCACCTTTGAAAGAAATTAGCTGAAGTTGAGTATTTACAACTTACCTTGAATGGACTTTTCATGGTACAAGATGAGAATTGGTAGGGAGAATACTGCACTAAGAAGCCATGCAGCTGCAACCAGTATTCTAGCACGTCTCCCTATATTTTCAACATATGTATTTGTAAATACTAACAGCTTTTCATAAATTAAAAATCTCTTAAGCTATTTATTTACTATAATTTAGCATTTGACAAAAAAACATTTTTTCTTAAATACTAAATAATTACAAATTATGCACAAAATGTCTGGATTAATACCTATTTACTCATATTTAATCAATAAAAACATGTTTATGTATTTATGTGGTACAGGTATACCCAATTTAAGTCATTCCGATTAACATGGATTTGAAGTTATGTCTCCAATCAATTGATACCTGCGCACCGATTTACGTCGTTTTGAATCGAAGTTATGTTGTTAGAGGTCTAAGGTTCTTTAAAATTTTTGTTACCACCTTCCTGAAGCTGTAATCTGATTGAAATATAAACAAAAATCACATACTGCGATCTAAATATCTACTCTGTAAAACAATATCTAAATAAACAACGACCTTAAAAATATTGCTTCACTTCATACTGAGGCCAATGTCCTCTAAGTGACACTGCTTAACATGTTACCTTTGAGGGGTTTTGTAATAAGATTATCTAGTGATGCAAAAAAATGGTGACTTAGGACGTGAAATCAGTCGACGGCATACGGAGGTATACGGCGTATAACAACTTCTTAACATACCTGTTCAGCGTATAGCAAACTTTTCAAGCACAAAACATAGGGTATACCCTGATAACAAAGAATAAATAACTTCTTCAGAATGTCGGTATAAAGGTGGTATAAACTTGTCGTCGGAAAACCTGATCCTCGTTATTTGTAAGTACAGATTTGGAAAGTAAATTTATAGGATTTTGGTTACAGGTTAGGTTTGAGACTTTAGGTGAATGAAAAGGATATTTTTATCTGTTAGTCGCTGTTTGAAATACTGCAAGAGAATTGCTTAATGGTATCCGGACGTTTCTCCCAAAGCACTTCACCCACGAGACGTTTCACCCACAGAACTTTCACCCATGAGACGTTTTACCCACAGACGCTTCAGCCACGAGACTTTTCACCCATGCCCTTTCACCCATAGTTTTTTGCCCATAAATCACTTCACCCACATAAAGTTTCATCCAAAGAACTTTCACCTACAGGTGTCTCACCCATGATTCAGAAAACGCATGAAACCCATTAAAAATTTAAATAAATATAATATGGGAGAAATAAGTATTAAATAATAACTTTTATTTTATACATGAATACAACTCTAATTTAATCCAAATAATATTTAACCTTATTTAATTTTTAAATTAAAATAACATGTCATTTGTTTTAATACGTTTTTATTTAAAGGTTTTAAGATATTTAATTTAAATTAAAACATTTCAATATGCATTTAAATATTGAAATTGAGTCCACAAACACAAAGATAATCAGTTATGCGATTACACTGCTTGTAATCTTCATACTCTAGTGTAATTGAGTGTAACTTCTCCGTAACTTTTTTAAACTTCATCCTACTTGATTCTCTTACCATTTTTCCAAATTCTACTTCAACCATCATTTTTTCATTATCCGCCTGCACTTTTATAATTTCCCTCACCAAATGGAAAAAAGAGGGACGGAATGCATAAAATAAAAAAATAAAAGTTATTATTTAATACTTATTTCTCCCATATTATATTTATTTTAATTTTGATACGTTTCATGCGTTTTCTCAATCATGGGTGAGACTCCTGTGGGCGAAACTTCTTTGGATGAAACTTTGTGTGGGTGAAGTAACTTGTGTGTGAAAAAACTATGGGTGAAAGGGCATGGATTAAAAGTCTGTGGGTGAAAAGTCTTGTGGGTAAAAAGTCTTGTGGGTGAAGTGTCTGTCGGTGAAACGTCTCATGGGCGAAGTGTCTTTGGGTGAAACCTCTCGTGGGTGAAGTGCTTTGGGGGAAATGTCATGGAACCATATTAATAATTCAAATTCACTTTATTAATTCTGTCTCTATATTCGTAAGCACTATTATCCTAAAGAATAGGCCTTTTTCTACTTCACTGATTAATATTTCTCTGTATATAAAAAAACCACGCCATTGCATTTAGAAATGTTGTAGTGTTGCCATCGTATTGCGGGTGACTCGGATAAGCAGCACTTCCGTTTATTCGGACGGGGCATCTGTTACCCGAGTTTTTTTCCCATCCAAATTTGGACTGAATTTGATGAGTATCTAGTGCAGGGGTGCACAACTCAGAAGTTGACACGGGCCAAAATCGACCTTGATTGGACCTAAGCGGGCTGCAGTTTGTTTTATCCGTAATAAAAACCTTAGTACACTATTGTCTATTTATTAATTACCATAACAAATTTTACGTGCAATTTTAGTGGCAAATAAATATAATTTACTTTCAAATTTTAATTGTATTTTTGATATATTAAAAGGAATTAACCAGATGAGTTACTCCCAGCTTCAATCGGGCCATACAAAAGATGTCGGCGGGCCACATTTGGCCCACGGGCCGTATGTTGGGCACCCCTGATCTAGTGCCAGCATTGATGTGTTACAGCAACCGGCTGTTCCTAACTATACTTAACTCCTGCACGAATCCTCCCTCATATCACTGATTCTTATGACAAAAACTGCTTTGATTTAAGTTGATTCGATTTACGTCGCACTTTCTGGGAATGCATCCATGACGTAAATCGAGGTATACCTGTAATATATAGAATATAAGTTTTCATTTAAGAATACATATGACAGGGATGGCATATGATTTTTGTGTCATATGCCAAGAAAGTAATGTGAATCATCAGAATTTTGTCCGCATACCAATAGTTTACACCTTATCTAAGAAACTTGATATTTTTGACAGAAAATACAAGATTGCACATGCCAAGTAAAATATGACGAGTGCCACTTTGGACATGTGCCACTTATTTGCCATCCCTGCTGTATGGCATAGGAGATATTTTAAGTATCTTGTTTGGAATTTTACTTCATTTTTATTGCTTGTATAGTTGTTTTAAATGTTATCTTAAAGATAAAATGATGAAATGCTCTTAGGATATGACTTTTTCTATTTTAGAAGTAGATGAAATTGATTCATAGTTTATAATATATATTCATAACACTCACAGCTGCCTGAGAAGTTCATTGGATGAGCAATAGCATCATATCTGTCAATACTCAAAGCTACCAACACATATGTTGATGAATAAGTCACTACAGCCTGCAAAACAAATTTCATTTATATTAACTTACAAATTATCTGAAATATCATGAATTAATTTACATGGAATGCTAATATTTATTGTCTTAAAGTTTTTCGGTGAACATTTCGCATTTTACAACAGTTGATATTAAACTAGTCAGTTATATTTGTTCCATTATCTCAACATCAGTTTGGATAATTCGTACAAACCTATGAGTCAATATAGTCTGAAGTCCATCACTGGTTACCAATGTTAAACAAATGCAACCACTATGAAATATTTTGAGAAATGATCATATACTTTGTATAATTTAAAACTGAATAAGAATTGCATATTCAAATAAACCAATGCTCTTTGGAAAAAAGACATTTTATAAGGCACAGATGAAAATGCATAATGTTATTAGGTAAGTGTTTCTAATAGAAGTTATATGCATTTTTGGCTCCAAACTTAGAATGCATTTCATGTAAGAAAAAAGAACATTTGTTATGGTTAGATTAATAAAAAAACTTGGAAATACCTGTAAGAATCTAATTAATTTGCAAGCCACATTGCCTGCATTCCAAGATACCGTTATCCTCCATACGATATCAGTAAGAACACTGATGAGTCCGACTGAGAGATCTGGAAAAGATCAATGATAATTTGTCATTCAATTCATTTAATCTAACTACGTTTTTGACATCATCTATTACTTCTGACTGAACATTCTCGAGGTAGCTAATGGATAAATGCTTTGAAACATTCAAATTTGTCTAAAACGTAACATTTCGAGTAAAATACAAAGAGTCAAACATAACGAAATAATAACATTTGTAGGCATCTGCCGAATTTACCTGCTATTGCAAGATGCATGATGAAAAAATTCATTCTGGATTTTCGACTTGCTTTGGCGAGAAGAAGAGCCGTGAGAACAGCGCAGTTTCCAGCCACTATGAAGGCGAAGAGGATCCAAAGGAGGGCAAACTGTTCTGCCTGAAAATGGAAGGAATTTTTATTTTCCGTAGAGAAATGAATTATTTAAGAGAAAATTAATATTATACTTTCATTAGGTATTATTAAAATAATACTGCGAAAGAAGTACGAAAATTCAAATCGAAGACTATACTTCAGAATTGGGAGAGGACGCTGTCTTGGATATTCTAAGATCCATTTGCGACTTCTCCGCCATTATACATAAAATATGTATTTTTTCGAACATCTGAAGACTTCAAGCTTAAAAAATTACACTTCTTTCATGATCTACAACTTAATATCTATAGATTTAACTCCATAAGTAGTTCTCTGCGATTACATAAATCATAGTTTAGCAACTTTTTCTACATGGATGGCCGCATTTGCAGTTAAGAAGGGCTCATCTGGCCGTATTGTAAAATTCGATAAGAGTTTACATAGGAAATTAACTACAGGTGCTGTAGCGTCAGATGATTAATAGTCAAGTATAAAAAATTTGTAAGCGTTAATCATTCAACATTAAAGGTTTCCTGACCGTAAAATTTACAAAATATTGAAATTTTCAGTATTATATTTGACGGATATACTTCCGTGAGCCGCATAAAATATTCTCGGGAGCTGCATGCGGCCCGTGGGCCGCTGGTTTCCGGCCCTTGACATAGATATATGCCATTGCACGTGTATCATAAAAAGAGGATAAGGCACCAGTGTAGTGTCTATCGCACAGGCAACCATGACAAAGCTCGCAAACCAGCTTAGTCTTATTGTTAGCTACAACATCGAAGGGACTATAGTGATAATCACGAAAAGATTTACTTAAAAATCCTATATATATATATGTCCTATAGTAACTGACGCATAAATAGCACTATTCTTTTAAGATATGGCCGTTTTTGAACAAAATGTTTGCAAATATATTCGTTTACTATATGAAAAGCACTATTTTTAATCAGTAACGCACACAGGATTCTCTCAAGGAGGGGTCTGAAATATTTGACAAGCACAAAAGTTGTACGCAAGTTATATCAATGTCGCGTATGTTAAAAACAAAGGGGGCAAACCGTCTCCTATTCCTTTCTGACGACGTCCATGAACCCAGATTTAAAATAACGATGTACATATGTTTCCACAATTTATAGAAAACAATTTTCCACGGGAAGAGGGACACGGTGGACCTCCCCCCCCCCCGTGTGTGCGCGCCACTGTTATTAATTAACATGGGGAATGACCAGAGAAGCCAGCAGCACTTATAGAAGAAACAATACAACGAACTTCTTAGTTCATTTTTATGTTCAAAGATAACATTAGATACTTGATTGCAGTGTTTCCATCGTGAGGCCAACATAATATATAGAACATTCACGGAAGCGATAAATATCGAATGATGCGCGTACGACGCGAATCGAGAGCGGAATTTCTCGGTGACAATGGGATCAAACAATGAGAAGCAGGCGACGCTCGTAACAGCCCTGTAAGCGGTGTTGCGTACATCGACGGCGCAGAAGAATAGAGCGTTGTTCGCTGGAACGGGCAGCAGAAGAGCGAAATGCTCCCTAAATGGATAAGCGCAGGAATGACATGTTATCGCTCAGATCAAATTTTTAAAGTAACATAGGTACGAACATTCGAAACTAGGAGGTACCATTATCTTCCCGTAATAGGAAAGGACTTTTGCCCGGATATCACAGAATTAAAACGCAAATTGGCGCCAGATTAAATTTTAACAAGACCTTGTACTTTAGCATGGTTTCTCAAAAGAAAAAAAACGTGCTCATGTGATCGCTCTGTCTGCCCGTCCGTCTGTATGTGTGTCTGTCCGTCTGTGGACAATCAACTTTTTTGTTTCAAGAGATATTTGGAAAATTCTTGTTGGATTAGATAGCTCTTATTAGTCTTTTAATTTTAAACCAACTGGATTTTTTCGATACTTCATAGGCTTACCGCTAGCTGGCTTAAAATTCTAAAAATTCCAAAGTTTGAAATGGTATTATAGCCAAAGTATTAGAGATGTTTGTAAAATTCTTTTTGAATAAAATATCTCTTATCAATCTACGACTGTTTCTTTGATTTGGTTTTCCCGGTAGTTCATAGATTTTCCGCCAGGTGGATTCGAATTCGGAAAATTCATAACTTTGAAATCGTATATGTATTAGCTAAACTACTGAAACTAGAGTAGTGAAGTTTTCACGAATGAGAATGTCTGATGGGAATCTACATTCCAACGGTGCAGGTTTTCCCCTTCCCAAAGGGGAAGACGAACCAGAAACCTGAAAATTCTTAAGAAAACATGCTTCCACCTCTTTCTTTAGCCAAGTTTTTTTTTCACAATTTCGCTTCGCATGACTAGGAACGAAGCCCCAACAAAGGGAAACTTAAACACAGCGCGCCTCGACGCAGGCTACAAAATGCCATTCACGAAAAAATCAACCGGCCATTCAGTGTTGTTCGAGGTATAATAAAAAAAAGACTCGAAAACAAAAGGCTAAACATTCCTTTGTCGTTCCTCCATAATGCGTAGCCGTCACAGCGAGGAACAATGATGCCTGTGGCGCTAATGCTTACGCGGGAATAATAAAACATCGCAGGAGTAAAAATCGAAATTTTCCCTCCGGTCGGCGACGCTGTCGAAAACTGTCCGACGCCCTCTTCTCAGCAAATGTTCTTTTTTCCGAATACAAACGCACAGAGTTTCCATTTCCGCTGTGCTTACTTGGGTCTGTGCTGAATAGTAGGAACACGTTCCATATGGCGAAACGCATAAGTTCTAAACAAAAAAGGTGTTGCTGCCGTTTGGATCAAACTGGTGGCTCAGGGATTTCCGCAACGAACAGTTGAGCGGACAAAACTGCGATGGTTGTCGTTGAACGCTGCTGTCGCGAGAGGAATTTTTAATTGTCTTCTCTTTGCACCAATTTCTATACATCTAAGCACGAAAATTGAATTTTTGCGTGGCTCTAATAATTTTATCACGAAGTAACGGTTTTGACACGCAATGGACATAAGGAGGAAAAATTATTTTCGGTAAATCTTTACCCAATCCCTACTAAGAATCATTTGATCTGCTTGAAGGGAGAAAATAATTTGCGGAATGTAACAAAAGTAAAATATAAGAATACAATTTTTAAACTTACTAGCTGTACCCGCGCAATGCTTGCGCGGATTTTTTTCAATTAATTGATAAAAAAATAAGAAGTGTGTGAAATAAGTTGATCTCAATAATTCACATTTAACTCTAATAATGCGTTTCCCCGGTACATATAGGATTTTTATGTACATATTTGGCTCTCAATGTAAGGTTCGCGAGTTCGAATCTCGCTGAGGGCACGGCTGTGTGTGGTGTGTATTGAAAATTTATTATGCGAAGTCTGTAATAAATCTGCATTTTAAAAGTCATATTAGAGAGGAAATTAATGCTGCACAGTAATTGATCACGAATATTTGTTTTTAATTTTCTTTGTTTCTTTTTATGGAATTACTAGCTACAGTACCCGGCGTTACCCGGGGGAAAACACAAAAAAATGTTCCAACAAATGTTTTATTTCAGTGCTAAACAATGTTTTCGGTTTATTTATAAGCATATATAAGTTTTTTCCGGATCCAACGCTTGATGCTGCAACATACAGCTGACCATGCGAAAAAAATAGCATACAAAGTTATTTTGCTTTTTGTACAATTAATATAAAATATTTGGGATTAAAAAGTAGCCTACGGCCTTCCTATTTGTGAAGAAAGTATCTGTTGAAAGTTTGATTACTCTAGCTTTAACGATGTGGAAATGTATAGATGCACAAACAAACAAACAAACAAACTTTTATAAATATATAGTAGATATGTCCTTTCTTTTTCATATATCAATCAATGAAACCGTTTTTTGGAACTTGTACAGTTTCTCCCCCGCAAGTATCCTGACTTATCGGCCTGTAGCGACATTTACAAACCCGATCACCAGACAACGGGGAGGGAATGGGACTTTTAGCCGCGGCCACCTCGCCGCGAGAACTTCTCGCCGTGATTAAAAATTAACAGAAAATCACGTTCTACATTACTCATAGAAGTTTTATTTTACAAATTATACGTTTATTTTTAAGTAGGTATAGATGAAAATCTCACGGCTATTGCTCTACCGTAGCAACAAAACTCTGACGATCCGTACAGCTTACGAGAAAAAGCCCAGTTCATTTCATGTAGCTCATGCGTATAAGCGAAGAAACTTAATCGCTTATCCATCGCTAATTTGATAAAAATGCTTTGGGTGCGATTCGTCTAACATGTAACTATACACGATTAAATTGAGTGAAAAATCACGATGTCTACCGTCAGTGAAACTTTCGAAAATTAGGAAAAAGATGTGGCCCGTCATTCCGCCCGATCTGGCCCGCGAGCTTTTAACCACATGTTCAATTTTCTAGTTGTTAATAATTTCATTAATGCAGCTTAATTCCTCCCATTAGAATTTATTACGAATGTTTTCTACTGAATGTTTTACAATAATAATTCCAGTTGGTATTTTTGTTTTTGAAAAATTATCATTTACTTAGCTTCGTTTCGGCGACTAGCAATTTGGTTGAAATTCTGCATCTATTTTCCATTCATAGCTATTCTTTGCTCTGTATATTATTTGAACGAAATTATATTAACAAGTATTTCTTCAATTTTGTTCATCACACATTCTCTTTGAATGTATTCATTTTCTGTATTTTTTCTGGCAAACATTTCTCCACTCATTTTCACCTATCAAATTACATTTCTCCTCCACTAACCCGTGCGTCGTCGCCTGCCATTGTAAAACGATCGAGCTATAACCACGACAAATTATGCATGAATCTCATCGAGAGAAATTTTTGAAGCCATTAGTGCATTCCAATAAGTCGATTTAAAAAAATAGGATATCCTCTCAGAAAGAAAAATTTATTCAAATCGTAATTATACAAAAACCTTATTTTTGTGCTTTTTGATAGACAAACTCATGCAATAATTTTCAAAAGCCAATCCTTTTAAGACAACTTCTCTACATTAATGGCCGCCAGTCAACCATTCCTATGACATTGCTGATATCAAGCATGTACATAATATAGGAAGTCTAATTTGGATTATATCCCTAGTTCGATTATAAACTCAACTGATACAGAAAATAATTTCTTCAGAATACGAATAAAGTTTTCTAGGTCAAAAGAGGAGATAATAATTTGCGTAAAAGCACATTTTATAATTATATGCATTTTAAAAATGAAGGTGTAACTCATGATGATCATTCATGCGGGCTGACTTAAAGAATTTAATTTTACAGTCAAGATAACTCCATAAAAAAAATTTCGGAACATTTAATTGGTTATTCTGACTTTTAGAGTTTCGTTTCTAGTTTAACTCACAAAAGTTTACCATAAAAATTCCCTTAAACAATTCACTTACTAAAATTCAAAGGGTTTATCTTAGTTTATAAATATATACTCATGTTTTTCAACTTGGACTCGCTTATAGGAAAGTATAAGCATTAAACTAGCACATACTATACATTTTATATGCTTTGTATATCGTTCGTATTGCAGATAATACCATAGGTAAAAATTACAATTCGGAAGTAAACTTTTATCTATCTTCCCTAAAAATTCAACTCCGGAATGCGCTTAAAAGCCATCGACCGCAAAAAGTCCCCGCGGTGAGACGGCCGCGGCGAAAGTCCTTCGCGGTAAGATGGCCGCGGCGAGGCGGCCACGCCAAGATGTCCTAGACTCAAGGGAGGGATAGTTTGGTTCCAGCGAGGCGAAGGGCGCGGTAGCACCCGAAGACGACAACTAAAATATAAACAAAACGAGCCGAAGGCTCGCCAATATCCTCTCCATTTGCATATTCGCTCCTTTGGAAGAATTCCATATCCCTGTAGGAAAGATACGGCTTGTTCTCCATTAGTTTAGTTTCCTAAATTATAGATAATATTTGAAAAGTGGTCCGGGATTAAACGTAAGGAATAACACAATATTTACACAGTATGCGGGGGGTAAACTGTACAAGTGCCCGTTTTTTTAGATTATCAATGAAGAGAAGATAACCATGTAATGTGTTAAAAATAACGTACGTCCCTATTCTCATCTATTTTTAAATTTATGCGTGAGCCTAGTTGCGTTAATAAGCATTATAGATGCAATATATAATGGTTTTATTTACAAAAAGGTAAGAGTCGAGCATTCAAACGATAAAATGAAAATTCAACTGCTTTGATTAAATCGTCAGAAACTCTTCCCATACGCAGTTAACTGAATAATTATCCGTAAATATTTACGTGTCTATGTATAAAGTTGGACGTTGCTACAGCAATAATATATATATAATAAACAAACGTGCGAAGCGAATAACGCTATCCTTTCACTTATTTAAGGTTTAATTGACACTAATTGAATCGGAGGCAGCAATGATGGTCGCCTTGGCAACGCCCGGGATGAGTACAAAAAATCCGCAAAATTTTGAAAATGAATTCGTATTTCTGAAAACTTCGACCATGGAACGTGTTAGCATTGAAAGAAAAAGATAGTGTACAATTTTATCCGTAGAATGAAGCAAAAACGAAGGAAATCGGTTCATATTAAAGTATTTTGACGAATGAAGGGAAAAAACCTTGCGCTCTGAAAAATCGAAAATCCAGTGTAAACTCATGAGAAAATATAATTGTTTCCTGGATTCGAACCCGGGACTTTACGAAAATGAAAATAGTTTTCCTGGAACCAACTAGCCAGTAGAAACAAAACGCCGTTTACCGCATATCTCCAAGGCGAACGGTTCTCGAGATACAAATGGAGACAGACGGACGGACGGACACTTGTAAAATTATATAAAGGATAGACCTTGATATATGTATTTATATAAAATTTCCTATTAGAAAAATGCTTTTCTCAAATTAAACGCAGAAATATTTTAAATGGTTAATCGATAAATCCTTTCTTATGGAGTGTTGTCTGCCATACCATAGAAGCGATTGTTTACTTTACTTCTTTGATGACAATCTCACCAGACAAACATTAGCGGCAGCCGTGTCATCAATCAATCTTTGGACGGCCACGAAAGGGAGAAAGTGAAAACTTGAAATTTTGTTGTGCGTTCTTGGCGTTGATCGCTGCAGTTGAGTGTTTCGGTTCACTAGGTTTTACCGCAATTTAAAACCGACGCTGACTGCATGTGTACAGATAAATATTTATTGTAAACATTTGTTACTCTATTAATCTATGTATATCCATGAATTAATTTTATTCAAAACAGCATTTCAAAATGAATATTGAACTTAA
Source organism: Uropetala carovei (assembly GCA_036926305.1). NCBI lineage: Eukaryota > Metazoa > Arthropoda > Insecta > Odonata > Petaluridae > Uropetala > Uropetala carovei. The sequence continues at coordinate 10,236,483 of JAXCHB010000019.1, read as the reverse complement.
ATGCAATCATAGTTATGCATTCCTAAAAATGGTTGCATCCATATTTCATTCATCTTCATTTTAATATTCAAATTTACTTATGAAACGCATTGAATTATAACGAGAGTTTACAAATAACAATGAAAGAAACTCTTTCTGCCCTCACGTTATATCTCAAATATTAAATACAAAATGTATAATAAACTCTTTCTGTCCTCGCATTACGTCTTAATACTAAAAACGAAATCCTTGGAATATAACTTCAAATGAAAGAAATATTTTGCATTTTATGATACTCTATTGTTGTATTTTTGAGCTCGAAGGGATGAATTCCTGCCATTTATATTTTAAATTAGTATTGTGAAGGGTATAATCACTTTTTGTTCTGAGATATTGATATTGTTCGTCCAATTTTGGAATATGGATCTCCTGTTTGGTCTCCCCATTACAATAAATATATAATGACTATTGAAAGTGTACAACATAAATTCCTAAGAATAATCAATTATAAACTCGGTAATACCTACGATGAATTGTCCTATCCAAATATCCTTAATATGTTAAACCTGACTCCTCTAAGAAATCGTAGAATAGTGTTAGGTTAGGTTACAGTCTATAAAATTGTAAACTATATTATTGATCGTACTGAATTTTTGAATTTAATAACTTTTAGAGTTTCACAGCACAGCACACGATTAAATGCGATTTTTATGATTGACTCGTGCAGTAAGAATTATATTTACAATTCACCAATAAACAGGATCCAAAGATTATGGAATCAGCATGCTGGTATGGTATGCTTGACTTATTCGCTTGTAATTTGGGACAGATAAAATCTATTGCTTATGATTTGTAACACAGAATATTTTAACTTGTGAGAATTTTATGTCGTAGTTAGTGTTGTAATTCATGTATATGTTATTTTTATATGTTATATATCATTATTTTACCATATCACTTTGATGTATTAATTAATGTATTATTTTATTTTATTTTTATTCTATCTCCTTATTTTACATTCTGTGATAATTATAGTTGCTTAAATTTGTTATATTTGTATGTATGTAAGCTGCATATAAGTGGGCATTGCCCGTGTATAAATAAATAAATAAATAAATGATAAGGACTACATACACGTTAGGACCGCTTGATACACAATTTTTGTTTTCCCTTGGTTTCTCTCGTGCTATTTAAAACATCATTCGAGACGCTATAACAATCATTAGGAGGATGATATGCCGATTTGACAGAATTGGGTTGATGGAATTTCGCTATGAGTGAAAGTGTAAACAATATTTGGTAAAGACTTCGGATCCAGGGCAAAGATGTGGATAAAGATAAATATGTAATTTTTTTGGTCCTTACCAATTTATGGAAGCCAATTGGTTTCTTAACTGCAATAATAAATTAAAATTACAATTTGGTGACATAATAAGTATGTGCATGAAAAAATAAAATTAATTTTCAGAATAAAATACATACTACGTACCTACTTACAGACAAATTTAACCTATTCCAAAAGAAAAAGCAGAAGTTTTTTAAGCCTAAAAATGTACTACTTACTAAGGAAACGTAGGTAGTGACAGTATACGCATTTAAAAATACGTAATAAACTAAGTTTTGATCCAAATCATTATTCTAAATGAAATAAATGCTTTTTACTGTACTAATAACAGCATTTCATCCGTAAAAAATAAAAGCTTTAATTTCTGACGGTACAAGCTAAAATTCGCACGATAGATAAAACATATTTGAAGAGACTCTGTCGAAAGAGTTCCAAGAAACGTTCATCTCCGAGAATTCATGTAAGAGAAACGACGGATATTAGTTTTCTTATATTCCGCTGCAATTTTTTTCCAGAGGCGGCGAAACATTACGTTTTTTTTCCCTTCCCGACGAGGTCCGCCTTGCAATTCCGTGTCTCTTTTTTCAGCGGAAGGCCGCAGGATTCAAAATATTCAGGGAGAGAGAGAGAGAGAGAGAGAGAGAGTTAATTAAATCAGAAGCTAAAATTCCAGTCGAGTTCTTGGCAGCTGCTCGTGTAACGAAAATATGCACCTTGAGGGTTGTGATCATAGGAAGTGTTTTACTTTACTCACTATGTCTTTAGATACTCTCTGACTCCACAGAAGACCGAATATATCATCCATTGAGCGTCGTTTATCTTTTATATTTAAATCCACAATGAGTACTTGTCGGTAATCGGGGACCACGTGACACTGCGTTTTTCGCTACTCTATATTGATTTGCGAATGGAAATTGGTGACTCGCTTGACTGTTGCGCCCTAATAATACAAAAGTAACCTAAAGCTTGCTAACCCATGACTGATCGGCCTGTCGCGACATTTACAAACCCGATCACCGGACAACGGGGAGGGATTATTTGGTTCCAGCGAGGCGAAGGGCCCGGAGACGACGACTAAAATAAAAACAAAGCTAGTCGAAGGCTCGCCAACATCCTCTCCATTTGCGGCGCAACAGTCTAGCGAGATATATATATAGACAATATTTGAAAAGTGGTCCGGGATAACCCACAAGTACCCCAAAATGTAACTGTTAAAATGTTGGTTCGAATTGTGAATGGGAGATTCAAGAATACCTGCAGAAACGATTTTTTAAAAAAGTCGCTAAACTGTTGCCGTGGTAAATGAAAAATAATAAAAAAAATTAAGTCAAAAATTACAACTTCAGCGAAAATGAAAAACAGAGGAAGAAAAACAAAGCATATTTAAATCCTTCCGCGTACACAATATCTCACAAAAATCAGCTTTAACTAATAATCTAGACTTCTAATTGCGCAACGGCCAAATGAGATCAATATATTAGTGGTAATTTTCCACAATAATATCGCACTTTTTAGAAATTACACTTTTCGAATAACTTCAAGCGGCATAACCTCGAACCAATCGTTCATATAGTACGCAGTCCATATTTTGACCAACAGCGTTACGGCATGACGTGAATAGCAAATGTTGCAGAGTTTTTTCTTACGTTAATTCCGACGGGGAAGACAGGAGTATTGTTGACGAAATACTTACAGTCTCAAATGATGGATCAATTATAAATTCCTCGACCAGGATATGAGGAAAAAGGTAAATTTCGCTGTAATAATAACTTCGTGCAAAACTAGTGATGTTTCCTATTTAGCTAATTTAATTATAAATAAAAAAGTTCCATGCAACGCACGCGACTCAAAAATCTCAAAAATCATTTTCCATTCCTGACCTAAGCTATCCTTTATTGCAGTGGTTTTCAACCAGGGTGTCGTGAAGCGTTCTGAGGGGTGCCGCAAAAATTATTATTTTTTTCCACGATTATTACTGATGGTGGATAGGGAGGGGTGCCGCCAAATTCTGAAAAGTCACTTAGGGGTGCCATGACTCTAAAAAGGTTGGGAAACACTGCTTTATTGTTTTACATGCGTTGGGATTTCATTGCATCAATTACTATAGTTATTACAGTTTTTGTTAATTTTATAATTTTTAAATCATATCGAACAAATTTTAAAAGTTGTGAAATAGCTATGTCGAAGAGAGGACTTTTAGCTTCAGCATCTCCAAGTAAATCCACAATATTTTCTTCTTATCTTCTTCTTCGTATATTTATCATTCCTTCTGCCTCTCCGTATTTCAACCTTCCCTCTGCCCCTCCACATCTCCCTCCCCTCCCTCTCCCTCCCTCTCCCTCCTTCTCCCTCCCTCTATTCCCTCCACACACACACAATAACCTCGATAGTATATCTCTCTTCTCACCTTACCGGTTTTCTTCTTTACTTTTTATCAATTTCAAAACGCCCATTCTCTCTTCCTCCTGCCTTTCCTCTCTCCCTCCTCACACACTCTCTCCATCCCTCTTATAATTTCTCACGGCGGCTTTCAAGGAACGCAGCCATGAAAATTCTTTCAAAGAAAAAAAAACATGTCTCGCGCGGTTTGAGCCTTCAAACAGGAAGTCTCACGTATTCGCTGAACTGCACTGCGCCTCCCCACTGTTCGTTGTTCCGCTGATTATGGTGACGGAGAGTCTAATCGAAAAAAAAAACGTGCGATGTCGCCGGCAAAAACAAGACGACGAAAAAAAAATTATCCGGAGTCACTCCTCAAAAAGGTTTTCTTCCGAATCGCTGAACATTGTTTTTGTGTTTATTTGCGTTGCGTCATTTTAATAAATCTTTGTACAAATTCATGAAGTATTATAGAGTAAAACATGCTCTTGTATATTGGTGCGTGAATTAGAGTATGGATTGACTACGTAGCTCATCAACTTGGCGCAAATAAATTGCGTGGGGAAAATTATTAGCGGTAAAGTGAAGCCGTGAACTGCAATCTCAGTTTTCTTGTACTTACGGACGATGGCAACTATCACCACGCTGCGGGAGGGTTTGTCCTCTCTAAGACCTCAATCCTATTTTCCCTCTTAGGCCTGCCAATCCCTTCGTTCCCTTCAACTCTTTCATATTTCAATATGAGAGAGAAAATTCTGACGGCACAAACCTATGATGATTACGCAATAAAGAACCTATTTTAAAAACATTTTAAGCGTATTAATAAGTGACTTTAAACATTGCAAATAGAATTAGTATCTCAATTAAAACTAACCAAAATCCATTGCATTTCAATGGATTACATTATAGTTCATTTGCATAAATTAGTTTATTTTTTTGTGGTAATTTTAATGCTGATGAAAAGCTTCAACCAAGGAGGCTTACGCATCGTTAACAACACCTTATAGATAGGCCATGATACCACTAACATTTAGTGTAAGTATTCATTAAAAAAACCAAATTGGTTCAAAAGAGAATTTACGATATTATCTTATGCCTGAAAACAAACTGACAAATTATGCCTCTTATAAACTACTATCGATGAATCGCCACTGATGATGGCTGATTTGTAACCGAAACGCGCATCTAATTTTGCCAGAGGCGTACCTAGGCGATATGGCGCCTATGGCAAAATTTTAGGGAACACCTTGGTTACGTAGGATACAATTTTTCTGCGTTTCAATAAAGAATAATGTCGTTTTTGTTACATATAAATTAACATTTGAGTATTAAAATAATATTTATGGGAAAATAAACTTTTGGCACCTTTTCGGGAACGTTTGGTGCATTTTGCAAGAGGCGCCTATGGCAAATGCCACCTTCGCCATACCCTAGTTAGGGCAATGGATTTTGCTAACCTTTTTATGATCATTGGAGGGACAATGTTTGCCAATGTCATATTAATAATAGCCATTCTTGATATATTTATCTAAAGCCCTTTGACTTGTATTTTGTCAAAGAGGTTATTCAAGGAATTTGTGTTTTTTTAATATGGATTTTTTTCATTGATATTGTTTAAAATGAAAACCAATCCATGTTATGAGTCCTGCGCATTATTTTCAAAATAAAACCTGGAGTTGAAGTTCAAGAACTATGTGAACGAAAATAAGAATTAAATATCATGTCTAAATGGATATATGTATAATGGAAAACTATGGAACGATATTGATAGTTCACAGCAATTTATGTAAATCAACATATAGGTACCTCCTTTAACTGTAATAGTAAAAAAAAGATTATATCTAAAGTTAAACCATCACGTTGTTATCAAAATTTACCCCAGCTAGTGTACGTGGGGATTTATAGGTTAAGTAAGGCACAAGTATTGAGCCTTCACAGCATATTCTTATATAGCGCCCTTAATATTTACCCACTCAGTGTACGTATCATTACAGCGCAGGGGCGCGCCGTGCCGCACGTGCGAAAATCTCTCATTGGCCGTCCTTTTTAGGCGTTCCTTACAAAAATTAATAAAAAAGCCTTATGGTTTGACAAATTTCCGTTTTCAATAAATATGAAAGAATATACGGCATGTTATGATGTGATCCGCATTACTGTTAAAAAAAATACCGTACGCATCTGGCGATAAATCGGCCGCCCACCGTTGTTTGGCCGCCCGGGTGCGTCGCATGCATCGCACATATGGACTACTGCTACAGCGTCTTCCAGCTGAGTAAATACAGGGTAAGCTGCTTTTCGACAGTTTCTGTTTCGAGTTGGGTGTAGAAGCATATACAACCGACGGATTTTCAAGTGTGCGCGCACACACTCATTTCAAATATTAAAAAGTTTTTCTCAATGTGTCTTCATAAAAGAAATAATTCACGGGAAATTTTAAAAAAGCCGTAAAATATTTCTCGCATCGCATTCCCAGAATAGCCTTTAGAAAACGTCCCAAAATAAATTTCCATTTGTTCGTCATTAAGTCGACCAACTCCTCCATCCTGCGGAGAATTTTTACTGAAAGGGAAAACAAGAAAGGGAAACCCGAGCAGGAAAACAAAAAAAAAGAAAAATACTCGCGAAATCTTAAAAAAAAAAAAATTTACGGCCAACCACCCCGTTCTTTTTCTTCCCTCAAACTGGATTCGGAACTCGGCGAATCAGGCGACCCAATTCTTTAGGGTCCCACGGTCGAGGGTGGGGGGAGGGGGAGGGGGGGAGAGAGGGGGAGGGGACGGAAAGATTGGGGAGGGGGGTGGGAAGGAGGACGCGCCCCAGGGAGGGGGAGAGAGGGAGAGAGAGAGAGAAAGGGAAAGTGGGCGGAGACTCATTTCGCTTACCAAAAAATATTCTTTTCCACTTTTACCGAGATGTTTCTCAGAGATAGAAATGAAAAAATATGAAGCAATTCGGAAGGATGGACGGCGGAATGGAGTGAGGGAATGAGATGGAGAGGGGGGAGGAAGGAGACGTGGGAAGGAGGGAGGGGTGGGAGGTAGAAGGTAGGCGACGTAATCTGAAAAAAAAACACAAGCGAAAGACATTAAGGGAAAGGAGTGGGAAGAGGGAGGAGGGATGGGATCTAGATCGGTTGACGTAGAAATGAAAAAAAATTTAGAATCGTATTGGAAGAGGATGGAGATAATACAGGGGAATAAGGCGATATGAGAGTTATAAATGTATTCATTCGCAGTGAAAATGATATATTGGTTGACACTCGCCATTTTTGGTCATTTTATGATAAATATATTTCACCGACTAGGAGTATATTTTGATCTCTAAGAGATATAAAAAGAGTCTACAGTAATTCACACTAACTGCACAGTATAAATAAATTGCGTTTCATAGCAAAATTAAACACAAAAAACACAAACAGCAACACCGTGCCTAACCTGCCTTGCATGAAATTTATCTTTGCAAACAAAAATCCATCCGTGTGGCTTAAAAAATTGTATTTTAACTCAGTGGAAAATTAAATTGGCAATTTTACTTCAAATAATAAGATTTTACATATATGCAGAAATAATTTTTTTGAGAGCTAGGCAATGAAAAATCTTACTTTTATATTTATAGAGAATCTTCCTACCAAAACTTTTGCCAACAAATATTTATTTTGGGGTGTTCAAACAAATTCTACTTCAAACATCTCATGAAAAAATAATTAGCATTCTAATTTATTGGCCTAAAGGGTTGAATGAATCGAATACGTCATTTTTATATCGTACTTTTCATGTATAAAATTCCACATAAAACTAAATAAACGCAGTGGTTGAGCTCCTGACTGATATACGGTTAGATAATATTTCAGGAGTATAGAACCAGAAAATTTTTTGGTATCTATGCAAATAAACATTTAAAACATTTTTTTGGTTTAGAGTTTTCTAATAGTATTGAAACGATTAAAGTGCAAATTATACTCACAAATATCTGAACCTCGGATAGAAAAAATGCAAGAGATGACCTTTAATGTGATCTAATTTGGTTTAATTTAATTGATATCATTAATTAACTGATAAAAAGAAATGGAAGCTTTTCTCAAACTATATCTGGTATCGAGGTCCCAAATATTATGATTATAATATCAGGTTGATGAAAGTAAGCAGTAATAATGATAAGCTACTGTATTGGTATGTTAGAAAAATAAAAGAATGCTATGCATTTAAGTTTCAAAAGTTTTCCAAGGAGTTATCTTTTAGTAATGTTTGGCATAAAATTAGTTATGTTTTACATTAGCTTTAACTTTAAATGAAAAAAAAATCCCTCATCTAACTGAAATGACTATCCAAAAAATTTACGTTTTTGCGAGTGAATTTAAAATAAAATATTATACGTTCTCAGCAATTAAAATTAAGTAATATAAAATACAATACAAAAATTAACCCAGTAAAAATTTGTTGCGATTTTTTCCACTTGAAAATTTCTGTTAAATTAAATATTAATGGAACCTTCTACACAATTCCCTCGCATTTTATAGGGTATTAAACATTTCATGCATTTCATGGGAAAGGTCACGCCTGTTTTATCTCAATTTAGGGGCCAATATTTCAATTTCCCAAGAGATTAAAGTAGAAATTGTTTTCCAAAGACAATGGTTATAATTTTAAATTAAGGATTTTTAATTTAATTAATCATGAAAAATGCTAGTCTTAATGACATTTCCGTGGCCCACGACGGATTTAATTTGGCATTTGTTTCTTATAATTTTTTAAGTACTTATGTCAACTGGCTCACAGCCGTTAACGGCCTTTTACAACGATAACAAAGACAGATCAACTACAACCATGTCCTCAGTAGGATCCAAACCCACGACCATAGCATTGGGAGCCAGACATGCTAACCACCCACAACAAGGCCATCGAATCAAATAGAAATTGTAAAATAACGATAGTGGCAAGTCTCCGTTAATTTAACGCAGATTGAAGGACTTTTCAGTTCAAAATTGATCTCACAAATTCCCAAATATAGGCTTGTTATGTGAAAGCTGAAGCAAGTGTGGGAACTTTAAAAAAAATAAAATCGAACTGAAAATTTACAAAAAAAACTAATCAAACAACAGAAACCGGGCGCAAACTCCGGACCTACAGCTCCCAATCCCGACTCCCTAGCGCTGTGTTGGCTCTAGGGCTGGTGTTGGCCGAATTTGAATTTAAAGGTTTTTATTTCCTGGTAGACCCATACATTTCATTTTTAACAGATATTTTTATATTTTGTTCTTTAGTTATACATGGGCCTGACCGAGGAAGCCCTGTTTTAGGCGGATGGCCTCTTCAGGGTCGGTTCAGGTTGCAATATACTCTCACTTGTTCAACCATGTGGTAGCACCTTGTGTTGTTTTAGTTTCTTCCGGGGGTGGCAATTGTCTGGCATTTACCCTAAGACGGAAGGGAATCCCGGCAAAACCTTCCGTAGACAGCCTTATTAAATAGGTAAATAATTACATAACATAACAGTATTTGTGATAAATAAATAACAATTGTAAATAGTAAATATAAATGATTAAGGGTAAACAATAAATATGCGCTTAACAGAAAATATAAATATATTTGAGTTTATATAAATATGAAAAATAGAGGTATTCTATATTTGATTCACTGGCGTATGGTGTTGGCTACACCCACGGTCGTTTAAGTAATTATCGGATGCTCCGCAGAATTGCGAACGTTAAACGCAATTTACAGAAGAACTACTGCTCATATATGCCCAAAAGGGAGGTTGGCTGTGATCCTGGAGTCTAGCGCTACGCACCTACGAAGTTTCAGCAAAATCCATGACCCCACGTCCGGGTCCTCCCCTTGTAAGAAGCGTGTGGATTAAACAGAAAAATATCTCGGAAGTATTTTTCTCAGAGTTAAACAGAAGCATTTTAAAAGGGGAAACATGACCGAAAACTCGGTCGCCTCTCACTTTTTCGCTCTGTCCGGCACTCCTTCTTCGTTCCTTTCTCGTCGTCGCGTCTTATCGTAAGGTGAGGGCCACGCGGAACGGTGGAAGGACATCTTATCGCTCCGCCACCCATTGGAAGAGATGGACCAATTCATAATTCGGGATGTTTCATCTTTCTTGCACTCTGATTTTCGACTTGCCTCCTGAAAAACGTCCTTAACCACTTCATCATCCCATTCCTTCCATCTTCTTCTCCATAACCGTTCTCTTTTATCACCAAAAACTCTCCCTTTTCCATTTCTCATTCTCCTTCCGCTTCATTCTCCTCTAACCTATTCCCTCCATTTCCACTCGTCAGCCATCTCCTCTTCCTTCCCATTCTTCCCCGCTTCCATTTCACCATGTCGCTCTTAAATCCTATCCATAACCATTCCTTCTCCCCGTGTTCTTTCCGCCATTCCTTTTACTGTCTTTTACCTTTTTTCCTATTCTGTTTTTCCATCTCCCTTTTCTCTCTCTCCCTCTCTCTCTCTCTCTCTTCTGTCCCATTATCCGATAGTTGCATCACGACGCCACCAGAGCGCCTCGTGGCGCTGCTCATCAACCTCCATCCGAGGAGCCGAACTCGTTAAATAATCTTGCGGAGGGTGAGGTTGCGGGGAGGGGATGGGGTTTAAAAGAAGGGACGGAAAGGGGTTGAAAAAGAGGGTTTGATGAGTTAAAAAGGAGAGGGTTAAGGGGGGAGAGGAGAAGGAAAGAATAGGGTTGGGAAAAAGGGACGACCCCAAGGCGCCACCTACTATATTGGAATAGCGATCCTGAAATCGAGGAGGGATTTAAGGGTCGAGAACCATGATTAAATGAAATATGGATCGATGCGCATGCATCAGCGGCGCAGCGGAAAATGTGTAGGCCCTCCGCCAAAACAAAACTGAAGTCCCTAAAAAAAAAATGAAGACCCTCGCAAAAAAATCGGGCCCGCTTCTTGCCATGGGTCCTCGCCACGCAGGGGGTTGCGGGGGTGCCCGGTACGCTAATGGTATGCATGCAGATAATTTACAATTTATGCTGTAGCAAAATGCCGATATTTCATTCAGATGGGTCGCATGTTTACGCGGTAAGGTTTTTATGGAATCATAGAAGCTGAGAGGGAGACGGAGGAATTGCTATCTCTCAAAAAGTTTTTTTCGTTACTGATATTTTTATGTTAGGGTAACCGATAAACAAATTGCGGGGAGCACCAATCGAGATAACGCAAGAGTAATGTAAGGAGGACCGTTATTGGAACGACTTCTTTCTTCGCAAGGCGTACTTTTTCAACTTAAACATTGTGAGCAATAGTCATTTGCTGTTCAGTTTTTTGCATCGCATTAACGAGGCGCAGAATAATATTACAAGGATTTAAAATCGTACGATAAAGTTTAACGTTACATTTCTGGGTGAACAATTAAAAAAATCGATAAAACTTGTAATCAATTCTATTGTCCAGTCTTCGTCATTAAACTTTTTATAAGGAATGGATATATCCCGTTAATATTTTCGAAGCTTCGCAACGATTGTAAATCATGTCAATAATAGAAAACTAATAAAATTTACTTAAACCTTGTGACGTTTTGCATACCATAAAAATAAAATGTAAAATTTCAGTTTTATTGACTGAAATTTGACTTTAAAAGTCATATATTAATGGAATGGACCTAACAAAATATTCCCATTCTGAAACAGGAGAATTTATCTGCTAAGGTAGTTCAGTGGTATAATATCCGCCCGGCAAGTGGAATACCCGGGTTCGATTCCAGGTCACAGCAGATTTTTCCACATTTCCCACCTTTAAAAGTCACATTAAACTTTTTGTTAGCTATGGAATCTATATCTATAGTTCACCCAGCAAGCCACCGCAATGGTGTGTGGCAGGGGGTGCAATATCACCAAGGTAAAGCGCACAATAATGTATAGTATCACTCTACGTCGGCTGATTTCTTTTCGTAACTTCCGTTCTGCTCAGCTATCGTTCTAGGGAAAAACGAGCCTTTATACCTCTCAGTCCTACAGGCTATCTCTCTTATTTTACGAGGATGGTCCATTCTACCAATATAAGTTGGCGCTCTTATTATTTCTTCGACATCGCTGGAGAATATATGCGTTCTAAATCTTTCAAGAAGTTTTAACCTAGAGCGTGATCGGCGCTCAGCTAGTGATTCCCATTCTAAGTCCCGTATCAAGCCTGTAACACTTTTGTTTCTATCGTAACAATTTTTGACGAATCTAGCGGCTTTTCGCTGCACTCTTTCTAACTCTGAGATTGATCCTTTCACGTACGGATCCCATATGCTCGACGCGTACTCTAATAGCGGTCTTACTAACGAGAAGTAACATGTCTCTTTGACTTTTTCCTCACTTTTACCTACTATGCGTTTGATGAATCCTAGTTTCTGTTTAGCCTTCCCGCATATATTTCGTATGTGCATATCCCACGAGAGATTGCTTGTTAAAGTAACGCCTAAGTATTTGACGGAATCGGCTAGTTTTAGCTGGACGCCTTCAACAGTGTAATTCGTCGTGTCAATGTTTTTGTTTCCCCAGAATCTCATAAAGGAACACTTTCCTAAGTTCAATTCAATGATTTCATTTATAAAGCTTAAAACACTCCAGGCTTCTTGTCATCCTGTTGTTATTATAGTTTGATGTGATCTGATCTGTTTTGATTCACTAGAGAATTGCCGATATCGTCTCACTGTTGAAAAAATATTTAGAATAATAAAAAAAAATAGAAAAAATAAATACTTATCTTAGGTGTCTCCATTGTCCACAACAATAATATAAAAACACCGCTAAGAAATCTACGGGAAATATTAAGAGTGAAGTGTCATAAAATTGTAATTAAATTACCTTCTCCTCTAAGAAATATGGAAAAACTTTGCCTACGTGGCTAAAGATATAAAAATACACATTTAAAATATTTAATAAACTTGATATACGCTTTAAATGGTGGAAGTTAACTTAAATGCTTGAGTGCATAGTACTGATGACAAATGGAAAGATTGAGAAGGAGAAAAATTCCCCGTCAAGTTCAGAATTTTTCTCCTTCTCTATCTTTCCATTTGATATACGCTGCTAGACGATATCTCTTAAGCAAAAAGCAATAATGTGGGCTATTCATAATAAGCGATAGGCTAAAACAGGGTTCCCTAAATCACGGCCCTCGGACCATATGCCCGCGCATTGATTTCATTTTCATCTGACCCGCTCCTTAGAAGACCTGCATATTCGTATATATGCCAGCAAGACACGTCTTACGATATCATTTATCAAAGTTAAACGATATTTTTAGAGTACGTTGATGCAATATACTTTTCATATAAGGCTTAAAACACATTTACAATCAAATAAATTCTCATAAATATCTCGCTGAAATTCATACACTGTCCGATCGGTCATTTGAACGGTCACGTGCATTTAGTAATACAGCGAACTACTGTTACTGTCGATTCGTAAACAAAATACACATCTTCAGATGGACTTGAAAGTTTATACGTACATACACATTTAGTGAAACGAAAATCGCAAAAAAATCTTCTCTGCTCCTCGGAAGCTTATTCGAAGGTACAAAACAAAAAAAAACTCGAGCGTTTCTTTTGCGTTTTTTTCTATTTCACGACTTTCCCCGTATTTTTCCACTCCTCATCCATAAAAAAAATCTTTTTTTTATATATATCGCTCCGCCAATGCACTCTGCAAAGGTCTCCTCTATTTATATCCGACACCGAAAAGACGGAGACGAATTCATTGAGAGGCAAACCCTCTTCTTTTTCTTTTTTTCTAAAAAAAGAAGGCGAATATAAAATAGGGAACGAATCCCTCCGTATGGGACGTCCCAAGGCGGTTCTAAACGCTTCGAAGAGTGCGAAAGGGGGCGAGACAACAGCCCCTCTATGGCTCAGGTCAACAAGAAACCCATCACGTCCTCCTCAGTGCCCTTAAATTGCGATTACACCCGCGCGGGTGTTTCTCTCGCCCTTCCCGCGGGAACCCCCTCTTCTCCCCCCGCCCCCATCACCCCTCCCCCTTACCCCTTCGCCCGCGCTCCCGCGGGATGCACGCTGAGAGGGATTCACTTCCTCCAACACTGCCACGCTATCCCCATCTTCCCTCTAAAACGAGGCACTCAACTGGGATTGGCGATTCACAAATAGTGTAGAGGAAAAGAGGGATATACTGGGAGAGAGAGAAGTAGAGCGATATATAGAACAGCTGGATATATGTGGAGAGAGGGAGAAGAAGAACTATTACCCGTTTTTTCCAATAAAAAAAACCAAACCCTACTTTCTCTACGGGTCACAAAACACCCTTGGGTTGAAGCCGACGACGTCAGCCAATGTTTTCCGCAAGAGGTTTCCGAAAAGTTAGCTCTCCCCAAGTGCTCGAGAGCGCTTGCTCCTTGAGCGCACTTCATCTAAATGCTTCTCCTCCCTTATGCTCTCTCACTCTCTCCCTCCTCCCTCTCATCTCTCTCTTTCTCCCTCCGCTCTTCGGATCCATTCCTTCCTCTTTCATTCTCGGCTCAAAACGCCTCTTACGTACCCACTCTCCTCCTTTCGCTCTCTCCCTTCCTTCCTCTTATCTCCCTATTCCATCGCTTAGGCGTCTGTTTATCCCTTCAAATTTACACAGCGCCGCACTTTCCCTCCGAAGGAGGCGAACAGAAGGAGGAGATGATGGTTCATTATTGCCGACTGAATGCACCGCGCACCGCGGCGAAGAATGACGCTTCATTCTCTCTCTCTCACACAAAAGAGGAGCTCTCGGTTTATTTTTTTACTTTGCGTGAGAAAAGATTTAAAAAATAAAGGAGTTTTATTCCGAGAGGAGTAAAAGTAGAAGTCTCTCATTTTTTAAAATGAAAAGATGGCGCTGCGGAACGAAATCCCTTTATTTTTGTCTTAAATGACTTTTTTGCTCCGTGAAAAAAATAAATCTGAATAACTGAAAAGCACCCGCAAACGTGCAGTTTCCCAAACGAGTAATTAAAGATTTAACGTAGCTGAGATAAAATTCTTCACGCACATTTCTGTTGAGGAAAGTATTGGGAAGCAAAATTTGTGTGGGGTTCCGTGTATTACCATAGTGGCCCTGACGGAGTGTCTCATAATGGTTTTTTTTAATGGGAGTTGTAAGGGAGAAAACTGGAAAAACAGCTGAAAGGGAAAGATGAGGCGCGAGAATAGGCGATTCAGGTTATGATAATCGACCTTCATTAGGAATCTGCTATTAACTCGGAGTTATGTCTCTTCAAAATGGTGCGAAGACATTCTTTTGATGCCTTCTTAAGAGTCAATGATGCGACGTTTTTTTTGGAGCAAACACTTTTAATTGGAAAACTTAAAATTACCATGCAGATCAACACTGTAAATTTTGCGATGCGTCATTTTAGAGCACGGTGGCTAAATAAATCGAACACGATATATTTATATTCGCTCTTTTTACAAACGCTTCAATAGGGCAATTTTCATTAAAATGTTTTTACTTTCTCCATATGCGTAGTATAGAGAAAGTAATGTTTTCATGAAAAAATTCGAATTCGAGATTTCAAGGGAAATACAAGTTTTGAGGTCCCCTGAACACGTTTTGACCATTTTCTCGATGATATCTGTGTGTGTGTGACAAATTTTTTGTGCGCTCTAATTCAAAAACTATTTATCAGAACATCATGAAATTCTATATTTGTGAATTTATATATATATTCTTAAGATTTGAAAAGATTTTGATAACAATCTGTCAGCCAAAAGTAGTGGTTTACTCCTGTCAAATTTTAGTTTTTCTTAAATATTTCGCTTAACTGAATTTTTGTTAAAATACATACATACATACATATATAAGTTGTAATTATTATTTTTTTCTACAACTTTTGTTTGAACTAAATTTTCATATGAGGAATATTTCAAGAGATATTCAATTTTCTTCGAAATTGACGGTTAGTGGGCAGCTCGCGCGCGGGGTAGTGACAACAATTGAATCGATAGCGCTGAAGCGTGTACGTTGAACTGTTCCTATCGCCGTGTTTTATTGATTTTAGTTGACAACTTACGTATGAAGAAAGTCAAGTGTTGGACAAATCAATTTATTAGAATATACTTCACGCAAAATCGCTTAATATCCTAAACTACCTCTAGAATAACATGGTAAGGAGTTAAATTTAAGAGGCAGCAAGAGGAGAATTAAAATGACTTTAACTTCTTGAAATCATGATTCCCAGGTGACCGCATATCTCACGCCACACATGACGCGAAACGAATCGAATATTTTAACCGTGCAGTTTTCGACTTTTGTCGAACTGTTTGGCGGAATTAAGCGATTGCGCCTGGAACTACTAGGAAAATATTAGAAAAATAAGCATCTCGCGGAGGAAAGTAATATTCTTCCTACAAACAACCTGTCACTCCTGCAACAGAGAAAGTAGCGGGTCGCATTGGTTTATTTTTCTATCAACTTGGATGATTAAGTGTACATCCTTTCGCAAATACAGATATTTTAAGACGCAATGAACAATAATCATATAGAACCGACGGTATTGGCCTTAACTTCTTGGCATTCCATCACAAAGAAAATAATGAAAGGAGAAAAATAACGTAACACTTTTTAATATTCACAAATACGACCAAGCTATCGAAGTTTGGCATCATCATCATCAGGCGAAACCATCGTCGTATTTGTGAACAATAAAAAGTAGCGCGCTGAATTCTTTCCTTACATTAGTTACAGTAGTCGCATGATTATAAGCACTCGTTTCATTATCGTTTAAATATAATCTTCGTTCATTCATTGTAATCAATAAGTATGAGAAAATCTGTAATTTAACTTGTATATAATCCTCAATCCTGACGAAAAATGTAAGAAGGGACTTCACAGACTCAATTTCGCCCTAAATAAAGTCGTTTGTCTGTCTGTCGTTTGTCTCTCCATTAAAAGTTACAGGAGAAATACTCTTAGGGTTTAATGATCACAGTTAAAAGGGGTTTATAAAAATATTTAATTATTCAGTTGTGATATAAATACGTTTAAACATTAAAGTAATAAACGAATCGTAATGTATGATTATCAATTAAGTGAGTAACAGGTCGGAATAGCCTCTATTTTATATTTGCCTATATTCGTGCATAATATCCGTTCACACGATAAGCAAAAGAAAATTTAGCGAAATAAACAAAGCGAAAAACATAATCAAATTATAAAATTCGCGAGAGAAGAAGTAGTTATACGAAATTTGACCATGGTCGGATTGCCACGGCTGCGAGAGGCAAATATTTCTCCTCCTATTTCTCGAATTTATAATCTGTTTAATGGCCACAGAATTCATTTACTCCAAAGCTTAACTTAGTTATTACCACGATGGAACCGATGAGCGTTTTTGTGGGACGACACGAAAATTTAATCAACTTTCTGGAAAGGTTTCTTTTATTTTTAATAAAACCTTTAAATGTGGGAGAGTCGGCAAAGTAAAATTTAAAAGTAACAGTTGTCCATTACAAGGCGGACGCTATATGTACTCCACACGTCCGGACCGCCGTTTTTGCATGCGACGCCGTTCGCGATGCGTGTTGACTCTCTTAGGGGACCTTTTTGTCCCGCTCGGCGTTAAGGGACTTGGATCTGTTTAGCGAGCGTTAAATTTCCTCAAATCCCTTAATTCCAAAGACTCCACTTAATTCCTCTGAGAGAGTTTCCGCGCTACGGGAAAAAACTGCTTTTTTCTTTTTTTTTATTCGATCCGAATACCAGCGACTCCGAATGTGGAGTTAATTAGGATAGGGTTCCTTCGGCAAAGCTTTCCCGGATGACTCATTCTCCCCAATATCGCCATAGAAATCTTTCCATACGCACCGTATGTGTTTGCGTAGGATGTGATTTCAAAACGGATTAAAAATTAATTTTGGAAACGTGAAACAAGACTTAAATGGTACTTTTAAAATAAAATACTCAGTCTTAATAAAAATTGGGGCTTGTGAGTTTACGTTTAACAGTTTTGTTCCAAGTGGCCTGTTAAGACAATTTTATATTTAATTTTAGAGGCTGGATGCCTTTTATGTATATAGAAAACGACAGTTGCTGACAGACATAAATAAGCATGTATATGCATAATATTTTAATATAAGACCTCGCATTATTCCTTTGCGGTTTCACATTTTCACTAATCTTGTACAAAAAATAAAAATTAGACAGCAAATCTGATTCTGAATAAATACCCTGCAAGTCACCGCAATTGGTGTGTGGCAGGGGGAGATTATCTTCGACATATCGTATTATTCTCCTATTGTGCTCTCTTATCGTATTAGGAAAGAAGGATCCCTTACATCTATCGGTCCTACAATCAATTTCTCGTGTCTTGTCAGTGTGGTCGTGGCGTCCTACGGAACTTGGGCTCTTGATTACGCCTGATAATTCATCATTAAACTCTTCCGATCTAAATCTCTGCAATAGCCGATGCCTAGACCTTTCTCGTCCAAATATATATGGCTTTTTTCTTTACCATGAGCTTCAGGAGATTAAATTTCTCCGTGTGTATTCGTGCATCCGAGCGTCTAGAATGTACAGCTGTGCTTCAACAACTAGAGTATTTATGGCCACATATGAATTGAACTACAACTCGCATAGCCCTGAAATAGCCTTCCCGTCAAATGAACCGTCATACATGTTCGTAACTTGGAAAACAAATGACATGCACACAAAAATATCCAATTAACTAATTGTTAAACAAAAGCGTATTTTTTTGCTAGAAAACTATGTTGCATTCGTGAAAAGGCGTTCGTGATATTTAGTGATCGCGGGACATCTTGAAACGGGTGTTGTTTCGTCTCGCACGTTCATTACCGATATACCTCTCAAGATTCCGGCGTTATTCTCGGGCACACGAGGCAAATATATTCCATACAAATCGCCTTATTCCAGGATAACTTCAAAAGTTAGCGCCTCTGTTTCGATGCCTAACCTCATATCCCTTTATTGCTCTTTGTGTTGAAAATTCCGCAGAACTAACTCACGTGCGATGGTGAGAGGCGGATCCTTCTAGGGCAGATCGTGCGCAGATTGCATTTAGTTTAAGTAGAACGCGTGGGAACTATGAGGATATGCAATTCGTTCTAGAGTCCTTTATGCATATAATTGAGATAACGAAAAGGAAACACCCACGCGATGTCACGGACGAATCGTGTATCAAAATAATCAAGACTACGTAAAATATTTCCCGATTTTTATTATCAATTTCCGAGATTAAGTAATTTTTCCATTATTTCCTTGGAAAGTATAAGTCTGACGAACCATCTGAAAAAATTTAACGACTAACTTTAAACCCTGTAACTGTATCCTATATTCTCTACCATAGTGATAAAATAGAGGTTTACATATCTAAAGGACTATCAGAGATAATGATAGGATCAATACTGAAAGTGAAGACTGCTAAGGATAGTCTATTTCGTTGCATCCTACTACATGCAAATGAACAAAGGTAGAGTGTTTCAAAACAGTTTGTTTGAAACTGACAATGGAACGTTGACTTACAACTTAATTTCGACAGGTTTTGAGGTTCATAGCTCTCCTTAACAAAGTACACCAAGGAAAATTTCACAATTCAATAAATTTTATACGCTTAAAGTAATTAACTCATTTAAAAAAAGCGGCAGTAGGGTGCAAGGATATAAAGGCTAAGGCCGTGGGAATTTTCTGTTGGATCTAAGCCCGATTCAAAGAACGAACGTTGTGTAACAAAGCATGTCCTTTAAAAGGCAACAAATTAAATGGAAGTACGTACGTGAGGTTAGTGCATCACTAGATTTCCTACTCCCATTAAATGGGAATTTCAATGTAATTGCTCCTTAAAATCGGTTGGTTTAAGCACGGAAACGCGCTTAAGCAAATACGGCATAGGAACCTCATTATTTTTATCCTCCAATTACATCTGCATCTATATATAACCATGACATTTACTTAACTGGCGCATGGCAAGGGGTGCAATGAACCGGAATCTCCCTAATGATATTCTTTTGCTGGTTTGGATCTTCTTTTAGTATCCCTGATTGTCCTAGGAAAAAAACGAGGTTCGTTATGCTCTGAACTATAATAGATCTCATGTATTTTATCGTCGTCTCGTCTCTCCCGATACACTACGTGTTTTAATGGTTCCTAGAATCTTCCGACATATTCTTCTGCAAAAGCCATAAACTAGCGTTCCATCTGCGACTTTTTCCCTAGAGATGTGCGTACCATTCAAATTCTTTGACAATGTAGGACGCTTTTGCTAGGATTCGTTTCCAGGGTGTTCTAAAACTCACCCAACAGCTTTTATTTCTATTTAAATGAAAAATGGTCTCAAGCGAGTTGGCTCTTATATAATTTAAATGGAGCAATAACGATTCGAAATAAAACAAATTCATTTTTAGGCGCGTTTCGCTTGCAGCGTGAGCGCCTATTATCGTCTGTCCGTCCGTCCGCATGTTCGTTCTCGGCTTCTACAGAACGGATTTTCATGAAATAAGATATTAAGGACTTTCAATCAAATATAATAAGAAAATGGCAAAAATGAATCACGTACGCCAATCAGGGGTACCACTTCACTGGAGACAAAAAATTAAATTTTCGTCATATCTCGTAAAGTACTGATCATATCAAAATATTTTTCAAATAAAAGTTGTAGAACTGGTAAAGAAGAGTATTTTATTTTCTATACATTTTTATTGTAGGAGTTGCCGTTATCGATAAAATCAAACAAGAATGTCTTATATCGAGTTGAACTGAAAATTTCATCATTTACTTCATTGTTGCTAACATAAACAATTTCCTTACATGTGCATGTAATATTATTAAGTAGGAAGAAAATGGATTATTTATGATGAAGAAAAGAACTTTAAAACGCTATTTCCCTTACGTACAGTTATATAATTTCTTTCTAATACTCCATTGCACGAAACGCGCCCATTTGTGATACGTTGTACACTTTCCTAACTTGTTAATCTCACGAAACGGTAGTCCGCGGACTGTTTATTGGAAGGGACGCTTGCAGAATTTCAAATAAATTTCGGTATTTCAACTCCTATTTCGAGTTACGTGATAATGTTAATGGCATACATAGTTTATCAGAATATGAAACGCGTCTTAATCTGAAATATAAGAAAACGAACTGGACTGCATACTTAAGTCTTACCGTTCAATTGTAAATTTTAACACAACCATTAAAATCACACATTGAAGGATCTGAGGTATTGATCATATTTCGGAGAAAGTGGTACTGCGGGCTGGATGAAGTCCTAGCTTTGACCGGCAAGGAGGGGATAGTTTGGGGCTAGCTCCCTGACATAAATTCATCAGTTAAGCGCGTTTTAAGCATAATTTCACACATCAAATTACTGTATTAACTTTAACTTTAACAAAAATTAAGCCTATTTCCAAAGATATATTATTGAAAACGAGATTGTTATGCATATGAAATTGGGAAAATAAATCCTTACGCTTAAATTATTACCCAAAGTTCTAAAATTTGAATAGAGTGTTACGTAATAGAAATCGAATGATTGCGTCTAAATGAAATCTCTCGATGTAAATAAATCAGTTTAATTGACACGTAGGTATATAATTAAACATTTCAAGCAAAAGAAGACAGAAATAAGGAATTTATTGTGATGGCGTAATATATTTCCGACTTATTTTCATTGAAAGCGCTCGGAAAGCTAGCTTAAAATTAATTTCACTGACAAATAATCCACTATCAAAAACATTAAAATTAAATAAAACACAGTTTAGTTTATTTAATCAGAGGGATTCATCCCCGAAAAATACATTTGCATAATGAAATTCGTTTCACTGGAGCTATTACTTTGCAACTTTTTCTGTAAGTTGGTGTTTTTTGACCTATCCGTTGAACGTTTGTATTCAAAATTTTATACGATCCAGAATTTGATTATATTGCCAGGAAGAGCTCTTAACATACACTCCGGGCAAAAAAGTACTTATTTCATCTCCATTTCGGTGAAAGCTTCGAATCGTGTTCAATTTTACCATTTTAAGCACGGGCGGAAAATAGCCATCCTCTCCCAAATGCTTCATTTACATAGGCCCATTTAAACTTTAAAATTTGTTACAATCACTCAACGGATAGGTAAAAAAAACACCAACTTAAAAAAAAGTTGCAAAGGAACAAGCTCGGGTGAAACGAATTTCATCATGCAAATGTATTTTTCGAGGTTGAAATGCTCTGATTAACTTGACCGTGATTTAAATAATTTTAATGTGTCGGATATTGTCTTATTTGTCAGTGAAATTAATTTTGAGCTAACTCACCGAGCGCTTTCAATAGTAGTAGCGACTGATTTGAAGAAGGAATTTTAAAGGTTAACTTGGGATCGGTTAAAAAAGTGTAACAAAAAGTCAGACGAACGCGGTTGTGGCACAGTTGGCACCGTTAAAAACTCCTGTCTTCGGGACTCGTCAACAGCGTGTCGCAACGGAAAGGTATGCGGCTAATTCCGGACATCGAACACTTGGTGTGCATGGTGAAACGAGGAAGCTTGGTGGAGAGCTCGGGAGGGAAAAATGAAGTTTATTTTCTCAAGTGTTAAAAAATAATAAAAGATTTACGAGCGCGCTGACATTTTTACAAATACCGTATTTTTCGAGGAAATCTTCCCTTTCTTCGCTGATATTTTAACGATGAAACAGAGAGTGAAAATTATGCCAATACGTGTGGAAATTTTGTTGTCGCTAGCACAGAAAAGCGAGATGGAAAAAACACGACTTTTAATGCTTTTTAAAGCTAATACGCAAGATTTGTTTTTCGTTTTCGCCATGAAAAACTCTATCAATACGGACTAGTCGCGTTGAATGCGAAGGAAGTCGTGCGAGTCATAAAATCCGGAAAAATCATAAATTTGAATCGATTTATTAAATTTTCTTTGACTGTGTGATATACTGTGTAAAGAAAATTAAATATTATTGTGACAATATTGTCTTCCTTGGACGTTAGATTCTAAATTCATCCACGAGACTTGTTAGATAATTCTCTATAATTATTTTATACTAGCTGCAGTACCCGGCGTTGCCCGGGTCAATTTGTCTAAGGATTGGGTAACTTTAAATCAAAATTATGGGGGAACGGGGAGACATAGGCCCTCCAAATTTTGTGTACACATTGTAGAAGGGATAATGTACGACTTACATAAAAAAATATGAAAATTTAAAAAAAATTCCAAGAGAGTGGGGTTATAGGGGGGAGGTGGGGGGAAACAAAGTTGCCTAAAATCCATCATGTGCAAAGTTTGAAAGTTGTGGACATTTTAGTTCTTAAGTTATAAACGGACATACATACAAACACATTAAATTGTATATTAAGATTGGGCGGAATTTTTCAATTTTGACCGAATGAGATATTGTTATACCTGAACCTCATTTTTTTTATATAATAAAATTGATTAGAGAGTTGGCTATGCTTATTTCAATTCTAATTCTTAAAATGCTTAACGAGTGCACCACCTTCAGTCGGAGACTTTTCCTGCCTGGAAGGATAACACCTCTTATATAATCTAAGGGAAAGTTTCGACAAATATTGTTTCACAAATTCTGTCCAAGAAACTCTCTTTTAAATTTTATTTCAAGACTCAAATCATATTTCACTCTACGCTAACTCAGGCAACCTCCCTCCATTGTTAAATGACGAATATTATTCTGATTGCCTCTTCTTTAGTTATTTTGATAATTATGTACGCTTACTTGTGTTCAGTACTATGTTCTGTTAAATTGAAAAAAGTAAATCTCGTGAGGAAAATACATCAAATACAATTTCGACAATTTCCTTGTTAAAAGTGGAGCAGATGCACATTTACGTACTGTGTAGCCAAATGTATTATAACATCTTAATGGTTCTTCCTGAAATAATGTTCTTTGTGTGGAGTTTTCCATATAGCTTTTGAATTTCCTTCCAAGTTTTTCTCACATTCAATGACAGAGTTCTTAGGGAAGTTTAACACGATTGTCGAAATACATCAGAGACAACATTAATGGTGCCACCAACAAAATTCAAACAATAGCAACGCGAAAAGAATTAAAGGAAGTCGCCTTTCTTCCTAAACTTTTGAAACTGACCAGATATTCATTGCACTACCTCTTTGAAACCAATTGTGCGTAGGTAAGAGGGAATCAGCAGGTCGTTAAAAAAACAATAGCAAAAATTGAGCAGAATACTTCCTCATCCTATAGAAATCGCTACGTATTACTCGGCCAAATTCAGTTCAGAGCCGGCCAAATGCGTAGAAAGAAAAAAGAACTCGTAACTATTTATATACATGGTTTCTTTGCTATAATGTGTCAAGCCATTCGAAAATATCAGCGTGAAGAGATGAAGTTATCACGTATTTCTTAATAAATAACGTACTTACATCAACAACTCCTGCAAACTGGATTTTCCCGAGGTAACGAAATTTAATCCTACAAATTAAATATCTCACTTCAAGGTTTTAAATCTCAAACTATCGACAGATAGAATTAGATTTCTTCAGTTAAAATATATTTCTTCTCGGTTGGAAATGAATCCTCGATTTCAAATAGTCTATGTAACAATTTAGAATACCAATTTTTATTTAAAACCCAGGTTTTACCAAAAAAGACAATGCAGAGGTCTATTTCAAACTAAGGTAAACAGTTTCTAATAAAAATTTTATATTTATCTCAAAGTTATCAACAAGCAATTTAGCAGAGTTAATTAATAAATTAACTATTAATTTCTCTTAATTTATTTAATTTATCATCACCACTTATTGTTTTATCATGGATCATTTTCATTGCTTTCAACTACCAAGTCTGATTGAGATCACTTCAAATAACATTTTTCTAATATTACAAAGCTAATACGAAAATCTGTCGCATTGAGCTTTGCATTCATAAAGAGTGTTCCTTTAAACTTGTGTTTAGTCTACGTCATAGAAATCCACCAATCTCGTTCTAAACTGCGTGTGTAGCTGAAATAACACAGCGATGAAATTGATAAGCTTTTATCAGGTATATTATAAAGCGTGGGATAGAACAATAAACTAATTTTTGAAGAGCTTGTCTTCAGCAGAAATAGACAAACAATGCAATCCGAACAAACTTTCATCATCAATTAATGTTCCATCGTCGTGTTTTACAACGGAGGTTCGATCGAAAATAACCGCTTACTCAAGCGCTAAAAAAATAATGGCATTTTCTTCCCTTTGCTCAGTTTTGGCAAAGGTTTTAGGGAACTATCATTTCTCTTTGTTTTCCTTTTAAAATCATTTTTGTTTGCGGCATGTTTATTAAAAAAAAGAAGGATTTGGCCCAAGTACAATGACCGGGGTATCGTAAAATTCACCGCTGCCTGCGTGTTCTTCACGGAATTACCTACACTTGCGATCGACGATCTTCTCTTTTTATTTTTTTGTTTTGAGTATGAAAAAATCCCGGAAACGAATTAATTTCACGGTTATGTGCAAAAGGACGGGGGTTGAATTCACAACCGCTAAACTGTAGTTTTTGCAATGAAGTGACTTCCGTTCAGCCATTACGGTTATGGCGGCTGTAGTCAACCGTAGCGACGCCGATAATGGTTGATTCACCTCTGCTATGTTTCTTTGAAAATAAATTTGGCGTTGCATAAAAATATTCTCAAATGTAACTATGAAGAGAATAAATTTGAATGAGTAGGAAAATGTAAATAAGATTTAAGTCTAAAATCGAATCTTAAAAAAATCATGCATGTAGTCGTGACTGATCACTTTAAAAAATCATTCTTATAAGTACGCATTAATCGCGTAATTTTAATGGTAATACATTTTTATCGATATAAAATTTGGTATCAAGTATATTGACAATGAAAATGTCTCGAAATCAATTTTTTTATAGTGTAGGACCTGTTTATATTTCAAAATTAAATGGTTTAACTTATTTATTTCTCTTCTTACCTACGGGTTATATTGTAAGCATAACTATTACTCTTTTGAAAAACACATTAGTCAGTATTTGAAAATGTCAATTTTTCTCATATTTTTTGAGCATTGTGCTATTGTCATTCTAGAGATACTATTCACAAATGACTTGGTTCAGCGCTTCATTATTTAACTGCTACTAATATCTGAAGACGTCTGGTTAAGAATGACTTCATGTTGCGTTTATTTTCGGGTTTAAGAAATATTAACTGGATGCAAAAAACGTAATTTTTGGAAAATTTTCACCCAAAACTTTACACGTTAATTGAGCATAAATGATCCAAAAGTGTTTCACCTCGTGCATTCTTTCTCAAAAATAAATTCCAAAAGTTGAATATATCAAGGTTTTAATTTGATAGCCACGGTGAACTACTTGTTTAATCAATTTATTTGGAAACTATATTAGCCGCTAAAAGTTACAGTTTCAACAAATCTCTTTTGTTCATAACCTTTGCATGAGAAAACCAAAATAACGATGGCATTTTCCGTATATGCTATTTTGAGCCCAAGATATACATACCCTCGATGGAGGTTGATTATTAACCGGAAAGCCTCGCGGCTGCATTTAGAGGGGAATTCGCATAAAATGTCGGTACATTCCGCCCTTTGGCCTCTTTATGTATGTCGTTAAGCTAAGGGTAATGGCTGAATTGCCTTTCGCGTTCTCACATCAGCTGTGAGACCCTATCTATTGACCCACTCCCATTCCACTCATCTCTACTCCCAACCACTTTACGTATTTATGTATACACACACACACACACACACACACACACACACACACACACACACACACACACACACACACACACACACACACACACACACACACACACATATATATACATATATATATATATGTGGGGAAATATATCTTCCATTAGTGCTGTCAGTCAGTAATTAGGGTACCGTTTGTGTATTAAATGTTTTTGGTCAGTGAATTATTTTCATTTGTTTAAAGTTTAACGCTCAATATAAACCGTTATAGCATAAAAAATCACGTTTAAAAATATATTCAACTTTTGAATTCAAACTCTTCGAGTCACATTACTACTTTTTTGGTGCAATTTAATCTTTCCGTCAATGTAAACAATTTAGTTAGCATGAATTCTAGTATTATTGTGAACGAGTTAATGAACAATGAGAGGATATAGCTATAGATATTTTCAAATTAACACAGATATAAAAATGCAGAATCCGAGTCACTTAAATATAATATAGAAGTAATAATATAATGTGAAAGAATGAGAAAATTGAAACGATGATTAATATAAATTCAACATACACATATTTGTGCTTTGCCAACATGGTTTTAGCGTAAAAATCTCATACTGAAATTAATAGCAAACTCTGCTATTAATAATTTAATACTTAATGAAGAATTTTAAATAATTAACGATACGCCGTTACAAAGAACACACATGACAAAAATATATATTTA
Source organism: Uropetala carovei (assembly GCA_036926305.1). Lineage (NCBI taxonomy): Eukaryota > Metazoa > Arthropoda > Insecta > Odonata > Petaluridae > Uropetala > Uropetala carovei. Next base: position 10,209,434 of record JAXCHB010000019.1, on the reverse strand, counting down.
GTTGGCATATAATGTTTGTAAAGGTCAGATTTCGTATAGATTTCCCAAATAAATTTCATCGATTCCTTTGTATAAATTCCAGGGTTATGGGCAGGTCGAAAGTTATCTCTACTTATAATGAACTTCATTCGATTAAATTTAATTTACGATATATTATGTTTTTGTTGTCTTATTTTACCTTAAAACATTTATATAGTTGAATTTCTTATTGAAAAATGCAGCAAGTATCCGTAAACTGGTTATTTATAGCTTCGAAAAGGGACTTATATAATAAAACTTTAATGCAGAGCGATAATAGCCCAAGAAGTTGATTCGCCAGAAAATTCACACGCTTTAACGCAGAGAATTTAAATTCATTTAGACAAGAAGATCCTCAATGAAACCACTTTTCCAGTCCCAATAGTCTTCGACCCAATTAGTCCAGATAGACCGAATTCGGCAGTCGCTTATTTTTTTCTTCAGGCGTTGCGCCTGCGCACTAAATCAACCGGTCTTGTCTTGGCCGGACGTGAAGAACTGTAAATCAAGGAATCGCTTTCAGCCGATTGGGCAAGAAGAAAACTGGGTCCCGTGAGTGTCAATGAACCCTTTTTGGACATCCATTAATGGAAAATGTAACGCTTAAAAGGGTGAGGTGGCTCGATGTGACACTCCTTGCAATGGAAGGCTTATTGGAGCGTGATGGAGGGCGGAAGTGAGAGGAGAGAAAAAGACGTTGGGGGAAGGGGGAGAGAGGGGAGGGAAACGGGGATGAAGATGAAGGAGGAAGAGGTAAAAGAAGGATGCAGGGATTTGGTCTGATCAGTGTTACGGACATGGAGAAGAAAAGAGGCTCTGAAACGAATTAAAACAAATAATTCCAACCTGCCTCAGTAGCCATAGCAGGGGCGGTTTCATTTTTTCCGTAAAAAATAACGCATGAAAGTTTTTTCCTTTCGTTTAATTTGACCGAATTCATTGATATCCTACATTTTATTCGGCCAAAAGCTCGTAAAAAATAACAGATCATAACCGATAATCACCATGCAAATTTTTCATTGCAAAAACGATTCTCATCTTTCTATTTTAAGAGTTTTCGCGCTATTATAGCGAACCGCGGTAAAAAATATTTTCAATTCAGCCAAAATTCCATAGCTTGACAATTGATTGTTTCACATTACTTTATTTGCTAGAAGGGTTCGCTCACCTACATCTGTGCTGCAATTAAGGGCCACACAACGTAAGTGGACGCTAAAAAAATAAAGGCCGACTCAATTCCAAATTTCATCAAATTCGCGCGGTAAACAAAGAATATATGGGAAAAAGGAGACAGGCACTTTTATTTAAATACAGAAACAAAACAAAAGAAGATGTACATAAAAGAAACGATATGTAACGCCGATTTAAAGTGACAAAGCTCAATGAATAAGCTGTACTTTATCAGGAAAAAATTCTCACTTTTAATATGTATACTCGCTTTCGAAAAGAACAAAGGTAGAAACCATGACTCATAGGAGCACAAGGGACCATTCCCGCTGTTGGTTAGGAAGGAGGGGCAGAATGTTACAACACGGGTCTCAGAATCTCATATTCTCATTTACATACTCCGTTTTTCATGTGCAATGACGTTATTGAAGAATAGACGTTCCTCGAAAAATAAACTAAAAGATTTTTTTGTGATAAATTGCATCAAAGGTGTCGACGCCCTAGAGTTTCCATTGATATAAAAGCACAGACGCCAGTATTTTTTGGAATCGTTTTGTTTTTCCTCGTATGAGAGTGAGTTGTATGGGAAAGCGGCGGAAAATCAAATTATATTCGAAATTCAATCATTTATATAAATGCAGTACTCGTTCCGGGAATTCGTTGCGTTGGCACGTGGACATTTTAATTCCACTTGACTGGTGTTTGTGTGTGACGTTGCGAAGGGAAAGTTAATTCATTTTCTTCTCGTGATTTTGCCAGAAAAGATGTTTGGTGTGCAATTCCATTAAAATGGGTTGCTCCCATTTCGTGTGAATTTGGAAATGGAAGCAGTAGTGCATAGGACGAATTGGATCGAAATTTTCTTTTCATAGTAAAACAGTATGTTTCGTTTACACAAAGCTTACATTTCTATTTGTCAAGCTGGACTATGTGTTTTAGGCTGCCCTTTTACAGTTCTCGAAACTGTTTGGTCAGCGTATTTTTTTATAAAATGATAATTGCCCGAAAGGAAACAATACGACTCGAATCATATACTCGCATCTAAAATTCATTATCAAGAACAAAACGAACATTTTGCTCAAAAAGCCTAAAATTAAATGAATAATTTCTTTTAAAACTTGGAAAAATAATAAACAATAAAAAAATTCGAGAGATAAAATCGGAACTAGCACCCTTCGATGAAATAAAAAGAGTGCAACTTCTATTTAACCAACCAAATAATTTAATGTCGTTTATAGTTTCTCCGGTATATGGAATAAGAGGTAAAATCCACTCGAAAAGGAACGAGGTAATCAAAATGGCAACGAGCACGGCATTTCGAGAATCGAAACAATTTATCAGCAGCCCTTTAACGTGGGACCATAACTCCTAACCGACTCCATAACACAAGGTGGACGCAGGAAAAAACAGTGCGCGACAAATGCCTTTCTGACATCAATCCCAGCACTGGATGGGACATAAAAATGAGCGGCGCTGTGCGTGATATCGATAGAGCGCAAGTATACGACAGATCTAAAAGGACCGAGAAGCGAGAGGGTTTTTTTTTTTAAGTTTTCGCTATACAACCTTCGTAAAATAAAAATATGAAGGATAAAATTCGTATTCCGGCTGACGTAAACCGGAATAGAATACCAGAGTCGATTCTCTCGATCTGTCCGGTGGATATAGGGAATGCAATACCCGTCCCAAAAATCAATATCGGTATTGATGTTCGCCATCGCCGTTATACCGGTATTAAAAAATAAAACCATGAATAATTCAGGTAAAAGAAACAAGATTAATTAAAAATGTAATTCATATCAATTATTATTTATTGTAATTGTATATAATGTAGGGTGAAACAAACTAAATAAAATCAATCAGTAAAAACTATAACAAAATAAAATACAAAAATACCATTCAATCAAGCATAAACATTAAGTTTAATGTTTGACTCTAAATCAAATAAAAAATTACAGTTCAATTATTATCAATAGAGAAATATGACTAGAGCACAAATACTAAGTGATACTCTTCGTTAACAAGCATAAAAAGAATGACGACCGTTCAGAGCCACTACAAATAGGATACCTTACGATAAAGATTAAAGTGAAATGATACTATTATATAAAACACATCCGAGAGGTTGGAGAATTGATGGAAAAACCGCGAATAGAAATGATAACATACAGTATAAGACAATGTAAGTAAATTCTATAAGACACACTCATGAAGTCTTTTTAGATTGGTACTTTCCAGTACTCTGTAGCCGCTCGATACTATTAGCCACATGAGCTAAAAGTGTTAACGAGGACACCTGAACGCGTTTGGAACCCCTGTTTTTTTGGTGATGGTGAACTGTATATACTAGTAATTCGTTGCAAAAATTTTGTCACTCAATCGGTATTTCGGTAGTGAAAATTGGGTGGTATACAGGTATACGGTATACCAGCATTGCATTCCTTAAGTGGATAAAAGGTGACTGGGGGACTCTACGGAGGAAACTTGACGAAGAATTCACGGACCTCTCTCTCATCCTCTTTTCCTTCTCACTCTCTTTCCCTCTCTAAGACCCGGTTTACACATTCCCGTTTTCGTGCCTGAAAACAGGCGTCTGACGTTCTGTGCATGCGCACAAGCCAATTCCCCAGGAGAAAGGCGGCAGGAACGGAACGGGCGCGACTCCCGATTCCAAGCCTGCCAAGAACACGTCAATTGGCTGAGGACTGCCACGTGACACAGGTGACGTGTTTGTTACGTGTCGCGTTAAGTTTCTTCCACACAACTTAAAAGCTTGTTATAAGAATATTCCGTCTTTTTTAAGTAGTTTTTATACGAATTTCAGTCTTCCAATATTGTTCAAAAACAGAAAACTGCTTCGCTCCTTTCTTCTGCACTTCCGAGTTTCACGCAACACGAACGGACTTTTCTTTTTACTGTCGGACACAGCTAACAAAACCTCTCCTGCGGCAGCTTTCCTTTCTGAATCCATCTTACTACGTACGCTACCGCAGGCAGACTAGCAAGTCAGGCGCCTGTTTTCAGGCACGAAAACGGGAACGTGTAAATCCGGAACTTTAAGGGAGTTTCAACCCCAGGACGTTTAGGACACACTGCAAAGAGGCACGGCGAAACTCGGAGTGACGGGGATATTTTACGGCCGACGGAGACGCTGTCACGGTTTCACTGCAAAAGTAGAGTAAAGCTATGCGTGCTTAAGAATGTGAGACCAATAATGCACCGGCTAAGAATAATCTCGGTTTAACCAAGTGTCACCCTCCTGCGATTATTAGCGATAGAGTCCAACGGTCGAGAATTACGAAAACGAGAGAGAGAGAGGGAGAAAGTGCCACATCTCAATAAGTTATGCAAGAGGGACGCAGACATTATAATGGTTAGGATGTTCTACTGCTACTGAACGTTCGAAAAAAGTAAGATGAAAGGAAATATAATGGAGTCATTAAAAATGGAAGAAAGAAGAGGAAATGCTTTGCGGCGGCGAGTGAATAAGAAAAGGAATTTGCGAAGAAAAAAGGGAGAAAGATAAAGCGCAAAGACGAATTCTGTTAAAGAAAATAGGTGAATTAAAATACGGAGAAGGGAGGGATTAATAGGAGAGTGGGAGATTAACTGGGTGCATATGCGGGAAGAATATGAAAAAATAAGTCGGCCGAAATGTATGTATTTGGTGGAGGAGCTCATATGAGGAAAATAAAGAGGTGATGAATCCTGGGCCATTAAATGAGCAGAAGAATATAGGAATAAATTTACGGAGAAAAATGTTCAAAGAAACATCAGGGAGGAAACGGAAGCATACGCAATAGAGAAATTCACGGAAAACGTACTGACATTGTAATATTTTCGTGCTTTAAACTACTGCGAGCCTATTTTTCCATGAAATTTGAGAAAAATAATTGACATGTGGGTGTCTTAAACTTTCGTTCAAGATAATCAAAGTACATAAGAACTGTAAAATTCGGGCAAGGAGTTACTTTTTAATTCTGTATTAAGGTCGCGTACATGATTCTACAGATGTTTCCTACAAATATTGCGTCGTGAGAGTTCATACGATATCTGTTTACTTGTTTAGTTCTGCAGACATATTCCCTATAAAAATGTTAACCTTTGATGTATGTTTCCAAATGAGCAAATCAGTTGAGAAGAACTGCCATTTGTTTTCCTTTTCCAACGCGAGATGAAAATTTCAACGGAGACATCCAAATGGGAAACGATTAATAAAAATGTCAAGTCATGCTCTTTCCGAGACATTTTTGTCCAGAGGTTGTTCTGCTTACAAAGGGACGTCTTCCTTCCTTGACGTTTAAGGTTCATACCTATCACTATTATGTCCCCTAGATTACGCGCTATGCCCTAAAAACCCGGAGTTTCCGCGACCCGTTGAATCAACTGTTCCTTAAAAAAAAAAGAACTCTGCAATGCTCGCTTACTGAAAAATGCAAAAATATGAAAGGAAGGCAAAAAAAAAACTCTTTCAGCGGATAAAAATGTGTAATAATCATTCTAGACGTGGTGATGGATAAAACAAAATTGATATATAAGAAGAGGTTGGATGACGTAGGCCAAAAAGTCAGGTCGCGCGCTTTTTTGTACAGTATTTCTTGAAATAAATTCATTGCAATAAGCGCAAAATACGGCTATTAAGATAAACCATGTAACGTAAAAGGGAGTTTGCGAGTGCTCTCTGCCTGAAGAGACAACGAGCTCTCTCTCTTTCTCTCATCGTCCTTGTTCGGTCTGGATAATGGTCGAGGATAAAAATGGGAGAAAAAGTAACGGGAACGTTGCGATGTTCGACTGATCGCTGCGCGGCGCATGAAAACCACAAAAATCCAATTTTCTCCGAAAGGGAGGGGGAACTAAACGTCAGTGAAGTCGATACTTCGAGATCGGGGAAAAAACAAAAATAAACGAAAGAAAGTAAAAAAAGAAGGGATGGAATTTCAAAAATGCCGTTCTAAAAAATCGATGTAGATCGCTAAAAAGAAAGCATCCCCCCCACCGCCCCCCGTAATCACCGGCATAACGCGAGGATCGGAATCGGTGACGTCGGGGATGAAAGCCTACCGTAAAGACAGAATAGGAAGTCTCGCGCAGAGATATCGATAGAAAAACACTCATTTTTATATCTCCGAAGATTGCGTCGATGCGCATATGAATTTCGGCATTTTTATTTTCCGCATCTCCGACGCAAAAAAAAGGAATGAAAAAAATTAAACGCCGTGAGATCGCGTCGAGGTCGAAATGTTCCTCAAGTAACTCGAAGGGACGTGGAAAGAAGGTTTTAAAATGCGGAGAGGACGGAGGGCAGAGAAGAGAGAGAGAGACATGTTTATCGAGGTGTATAAGAGAGGGAAGTGAAAAGGGGAAGCGTACACCGCAAAGTATTTTAGATTTTTGCGGAGAATGCGTGCGACTCGCGAATCACGTGGGGTTGGCAACCGGGAAGAAGAGAGAGAGAGAAAGAGACGGAGGGGAAGCGAAAGTAGAGCAAAGAGGGGAGAAAAGGAGGGGAAAGAGTGGGCCGAGGGAAAGAAAGGGACGACACAGAGAAGGAGAAAGCATTAAGAACGTAGTAGGCAAAGAGTAAAGGTAGAAGAATTCTCATCGGAGGGATATTTAAGATTAGAAGGGTAATTTGCTCTTATTTTTAAAAATCATTTTTCGCGGAGAAAGGAAGAAAAAAAAGCAAAGTTTATGAGAAATTAAATCTTTAAAATTCGTGGGAAGAACCAGAAAAAGAAAATGACGTGGAAAATAAACGTGTTAAAGAGAAATAAAGGCGTAATAAGAGTTTAAACCAGTGGTTCTCAACCGGGGTGATATGACACCTCAGGGTGACGCGAAGATTAATGAGGGGTGACGCGAATATTTGATAAATTCACAGTTTATCATATTCTGGCTTATAAACATAGATAAAACCAGGAGAATAAACACTTATGCTTATTCAAATGCCAGAACTTAATCTTTATGTGGTAGGGAAAGCCCAAATTATCTTTAAAGGTGACTTTAAGGTATTGTAACTGTAAACGGGGTGACGCGAAACTGAATGAAATGAACATAGGGCGACGCAGACAAAATATGATTGAGAAACACTGGTTTAAAGAGAGGAAAAAGAATGCTGCATACCGTGCAGGCAGGAAGTAAATCGCTCAGAAAAGGGAGAAGTGACATTTTCCACCCGCGAGAATACCTGTCTTATTATTCAGTAATTTTTATGCTGCATCCTTTCTAATGTTGAATTAATTTGGGCAGAAAATAAATTTATATACGCACACACATTCTTATTTTGGAAATACGATGTCCCCGGTTAAATCTTGTCGGTTAAAGTAAGAAGCAGGGTAAATTTTACTTGCACACAACTCTGAGAGAACACGGAGGTAAAAATATATTTATGTGTATCAGAGTAATAGTCGTGGATGAATATACTTCTCGGAGCGCCGTTGGTTTCGAAATAAATGTCATAAAATTCACAACGAGAGCAAAACGCAAAGAAGAAGTAGTTGTGTTTGTTTTTCTTCCTTCTTTGGTCGCGGAAGTGGGATTTTTGATCCTAATAAAAAATCGTTGCATTTTTTGTGCTCTGAAGACGTTACTTTCGTGCTTCCAGTGAAAGATCTGTTAAATAAACGCATTATAATTAATCAATAGGATACAGTAGTTATCCGTCGTTAATTACACCTTTAATTTAGGAAAATATACTAATAGAGCGTAAAGAAATAGCAGAAATTGAATTTATCTCAATTTTTTCTCTTCGCAAAAATGGTAGAAACCAAAATGCGCGAGGGTATGTCGAAAAAAAAACAGGAACGAAAAGTAGAAATCATTTTCAATTCTTAAATAAAATGATTTTTTTGCAAAACTAAATGCATAAACGTAAAATTTTTGTTTGACATTTCTAGCAATTTTTACCGGATACATTTTGGTGTCTGAATGTAAAGTTTTTAGTCATTTTTTCTTCATTCGTATTTTTGTGGCACTTTTAAACTTTCAACGCTATTGGTTCTCATAAGACTGAAAGGAAAAAAAAAAAAAAAAAAACGCGAACGACGAAATGATGTAAAACAGGCTTAGCGAAAGCGAATGAGCAAGAGAGGAAAACCAGCAAAACAACAGGAGGCTTAAACCGAGGTAACGGTCTATATTTACTCAAAGAAGGTGGAAGTTGTTAATTTGCGGAGTGTTTTCATAAGACGCAGCTTTTTCCGAAAACGCTTTCACAAGGAGAATTCCGAATTCCGAGAACTCATCTTTCTTCATCAAATAGAAACGTTATAAATTGGATGTTTTAGCTATTCGTTTATTATGAAGTGGATGAGAAAGGGAAATTGATGGGGCTCACGAGGAAGAACTGCGGGATATAGGTGAAGAGGAGAATTAGAGCGGAGAATGAGCGAGGGAAGGATTCTAAAGATAAAGAAGAAGAGAGGAGAACGAATAACAGGAGAGAGAGAGAGAGAGAGAGAGAGAGAGAGAGAGAGAGAGAGAGAGAGAGAGAGAGAGAGAGAGAGAGAGAGAGAGAGAGAGAGAGAGAGAGAGAGAGAGAGAGAGAGAGAGAGAGAGAGAGAGAGAGAGAGAGAGAGAGAGAGAGAGAGAGAGAGAGAGAGAGAGAGAGAGAGAGAGAGAGAGAGAGAGAGAGAGAGAGAGAGAGAGAGAGAGAGAGAGAGAGAGAGAGAGAGAGAGAGAGAGAGAGAGAGAGAGAGAGAGAGAGAAACAAAAAAGCCGTAAGGATATGGGCGAACAAGTCTCAGAAAGAAAGAAAGAGGAGTTTGCGCGGGGAAGAGGAAACGGGATTTTGGAGGGACTGCGGAGGCTGCGCACAACAACAATTTGGGCGCCATAAGTGAGTGTCAATCCATCGCTTCCAGTTATGCACGACCTCTCCGCTGCCTCTTTGAATCTCTTCGACAACCGTTCATCCCTCATCGAATTTACTTGGATGGAAACCTATTCAGGGTCAATCTCAGTTTATTTTCGATACGATGCTCTTTTATATTTTTTTGCTTGATTTTTTTTTTTAGGAATGTGAGTTGCGGGACCGCACCCTTTCGTTAGCACATGTATTTCTTCGTTTAACGCGTTATGTGTATCGCAAACACAATGTGGCACGTGAAAATCACAGTGACATTGAAGAGTTACCGCCATTCACGTGTAATAGGGTAATTTTATACTATATCGAAAAATGAATTCAAGAAATATCGAATATTACTATAGCTTATGTAAAAATATTGTACAACCCTATGCCTATATAGTAAAGAATCGATTACAAACACAAAATTACTAAACTAACGGTCAACGATGAAATCCGAAGTTGCTACATTCCAGTTTAAAAGTACACGAAAAGTGACCTGTTAGTAAGGGAATAAAAGGGAAAAATCACATCAGATTTTATATTCGATTCTAGTTAATTGAAACATGATAAAGTGCACGCGATTTGGGGAAAATGCAGAAAAAAGTCATAATTTTAAACCCCAAAACTTAAGAGCTAGAAATAAATTGTGTGAGAAATTGATAGAAAATAAACGAATTGGGTAATTTTATTATCAACTTCCGTTAAAGCCATTTAATTACGTTGGCACAGATGGGTAAAAATACGCGACTAAAAGGCGCTATCGTATTGCTACGAAACCTGATTATAAAATCGAGAATAAAGAGATTTTCTACTAAGCGGAGAAACGATTTGCCTTCGGCAGATATGAAAGTTTCGGAAGTAAACGCTTAAAATTTTAAGTTTCGCTCTTTGCAAGCGAAGCGCAATATTCCAAGTGAGCATCGGATGAATGGCTTTATTTTTACCGTCGCCACGGCGGAGACGGAAAAATCCGTTAAAATGCGTTTTTCTCTTCGGATATATTTTCTCTTCCTCTCGGCTCGGAAAGCAGGCAAAAGAGCGAGTAGCTCGCGTCCTACGTCATCCCTAACCTGACGACGTGGAATACCAGCCGTGCGCGCACACACACACACACGCGAACGCAAAAAATCTATTTCAACAGGCGCCACCGCAGAGCCCGTCCGCCTACGTCAACCCCGAGAGTCCATTATTATTATCTTTTCATCTTTCCTGTCTCTATAACCTCTTCCTCTCTATATCCCCTCCTCCCTCTCTATATCTCCCCCTCCCTCTCTCTCTCTCTCCACTCCCTCCTCTCTCACCAAAACCCTCCACGTCCATTCTCTGCCCTTCGGAAGCAAAAATAAATGTTCGTCCCGAATTGCTCCTCTTAGAAAATAGAATTCCCTCCGAAAGAGTGACTCAATAAAGCCAGATTAAATTTTTATCCCCGTCTTCCGTCCCGCCACAGATTATAAGGGCGAAGCAAAAACTTAATTAAAAAAGAGTCGCCCTTCCCTTTCTTCTTCGAAATATGCGAAAATTTTGTAAAACCGGCAAAGGAAAGGTATTTCGGAACGTTTGTTGTAATTGGTTTTCGTCGCATAAAATGTGTTTTACCTAAAATTATGCTTATCCTTATCAATTTTGAGCAGCTATATATATATATATATATATCTTTTATGCGTAAAATAATTCCAAAATGCCGCCGACCAATAGGGAATCAGGAGAATTTAATTCCACTTATAATACGAGGTCATCCTCTTCGATGAGGTGCTAAAATTTCACAAAAAAAAACGAAGACGGTAAATACAAAAAGGCAGTATCATAGTTCACCTTTCAGAAAAAAATTAAAGGAGCTTTACAAAAATATCGCCAATATTTTAATTTTTTTGCCGAAGTTTTCTCATGCTGTGGCTCAAACGTTTTTTAAATAGCTATGAAGCGAAATATCTGCAGTTGTGTGGCTAGATAATTGTAACAACCTGTCTATTCCATTGTATTTTTTCAGCAATTTATTTATACCTTTACTATGTAGATTTATATGGATATATAAGTATTTGTGAGCTCGTGAAATTTTTTTACAAATTGTCATTTACGCATTCTTACTTTATAAATGAAGCCAACTTAGCAATCGTAATTGGACGATATAACGTCGAATCGCGCAGTATTAATAATTTCCTCGAGTTATTTTTTCAAATCAATCCATATTTCTGAGCAATTTATTTCACGTTCACGTTTGCGTTTCATCTCCACGGAGATCGGTGAAAAATTTCGTAATGAATCGATTTTTCTGCGCGTGTAAACATACATATACCGCAGAGTTACATTTAAATTTTAACCGCCGCATGCATTAAAACGTGAAATTCGGCAGCGTTAAATCCTCAAAACAAAACTTTTGGTATCGTCGATTATTTCGGTCCACGTCGTTTCGCACAGAGAAACAACATTTTGCGCTCACATAATCGAGACTAAAGGGCTTTTTTTTATTTGACTGATGCCGCCAGGATATACCTATCTCCTACGCCCTCATGCTATTCCTAGAGCAAGTGCAGCGCTCGCTTTTTACCTCTTCCTCTCACAAAGCGATCAATCCTCGGCTCGCTTTCCTCTCCGACATCCTCCATTCCGCGCCCACGACCATTACTCAACCACGCCGGTGGCGTGTCGGTATTCAGCAGAGGGGGGGGGGGGTGGGGGAGGGGAAGAGGGGAGGGGAAGAGGGGAGGGGGAGAGAGAGGCGGAGTGCAGACCGCTTGTTAAATAGCGTGCCATCAAATATCGCCGTGATTGTAAGGTACTGGTTCGCTCCATTTCATAAGAGAAAAGCAGGAGCACCGAGGGTCACTTGACGGGATTCTTCTATGAGGGTCCAATTCTTTTCGCGGCGACTTAGCATTTTTTCCGAGTGTGTGAAAAATACGTCTGATAATTGGTAAAAAATTCTTGAACCTTAATAGCACAGAACTCATTTCTTAGTGGTTTCAGCTAAATGACAACGGAATCCGAAAATTTGTGAAAAGTATTTTACAAAATTTATAATTAAAAAAGTGATTACAAACAAAACATTGTACTGTTTGTTTTGGTGGCATTTTGTTTTTTTCAAAGTAACTTTACTTTTTTTATTATTAGATTTTATTAAAAACATTTAATTTATTTCTTATAAATAAATGTGAACATTTATTTATTTACAATAAATCAAGGACTCTTCTATCTGATGCCTTGTTATATCAATTTTCAAACTCAAAAACTCACGTGTCACCATTATTTTTAAAATAGCATTTCCGAAAAAAAGATTCTTCTAATATCAGAAATTACGTTGGATAATTTCAATATATATTTCGATTGAAATAAAATTATTTAAAAATTTGAAACATATATATCGTTATCTTTAGTTTATCTCGTCATGCAAAATCTTCGCGTGTCCTTGATAGTCGTCTCAGGTAGTTGGTGCTTCATAAATTATGTTTATTAATTATTTACTTGGTGAGGATTTTATCTATTAATCTTAACTGGAAGTTATGCTTTTTGAAGGAAAAAACGAAATTTTTACCTGAGAGAAAACGATGTCGCGAGGAAATGAAGCAAGGGAACGTGGAATCTAGAGCATTGAACTCGCGCTGTCACTTTGGTGTGTTGAAACAAACCATAAAGTTCCTTGTCACAAACACTGGCGCTAAAACACTGATGACTCTTTTTGCTGACTTTTATATGCGTTGAGAAGGTTTTTGAAGAGGAAGGAATATTTACTGGACATGTGTCAAAATACATTAGAAATGATAACTTAGTACCTTTAATAATATTCAAATCGAAGAAATAAATTTTGACCGGTTTTCAAAACAGAAATCGTTAAAAATAATTTCGAGTCGAAAGTTATTTTTTTTTATTAAAGGATGAGAAGGTGGTGCGAGATTATGAATTTAACTTCGAAAATACTTTCTTTATTTGGAATTTAGCCAAAGTATTCGCTATAACCTGCCCATCATATACTGCATGCATTCAATAAACCGGGGTCCGCGAGTTGATTTTGTAAGGCCGCATGGGCGAATAGAATTTCAAAAACGGTGTTTGTCAACAGGGACTATTTCGGCGGAATTTTTCTCCTCACTTTTTTAATGTGTAGTAAAAAATCACTCAAAACTCTTTTCTAAGAAAAAAAGAAAAACGTGGAGCACAATGTGAAATCAGAAAATTCAGCTGGCAAAAATATTTTACCAGCCAGAAATTACGAGACCTGCAGACTGCATAGGCATTTATTATTTTTATTTACAGGAGATTTGTTTCCCCTCTTCATCGACGGAAAATATTTCATAGAACTTATCAGTCACGAGAAAATAAGCTTTACATCGAATGGTCGCTAATAAATGTCTTTTGGAAGATTAAAACAACGTGAAAATTATGTAAACGATTTAACGTATCATTGCGCAGATAAGCCGAAACAAACTAGAAGGTCGTTACGGAAGTCAAATTAAAGCATTATGGCCATTATTAAGAGCGGTTGAACTGTTATTTTAACACTATCAGATTTAAGCAATAATGTATTATCCAAATTCTCAACTCGGCCCGCGGACATCTCCGGGGGCGCGTCCAAAGGGTAAGGCTCTTCAATCGAGGGGTTTCAGAGAGAGAGAGAGGGGGGGAGGGGATATATTCATATCTGCGGGCCATCATTCCATTCATGCGTCCCGCGAGACTCAAAAGGGCCCTCTCATTGTCTACGAAACCCAGCGCCCTCCTACTGACTCGGGAATTCTATGCACTTCATTAAACAGCCGCGGGGAAGAGGGCAGAAAGAAGATAGGGGAAGGAGGAAGTGGAGGGAAGAAGTGGAGGGAGGAAGTGGAGAGAGAAAGTGGAGTGAGAGAGGAGGAGGGAGTAGAAGGACAATAACGGGCCCACAGAGAGAGAGAGAGAGAGAGGCATTCGAAGAAAGAAAAGGAACATAGGAGGGACAATACTGTAAGGTCGGGGTCGGAAATAATTTGGAAAAAACGGTTTTGGGCCAAATGATATTCTCGAGAGAAACAGAAGAAGGATTGGGCTCCGTCAGAATCAAAGGGGCCTTCTCCAAAGAGCGTTATTTTTTCATTCATGGAAAACTTACTAAATTTTTGCACAACAGACCAACAATTGTCGCAGTGCAAGGGCTGTAGATTAGAGATCTGCATGTCCGCAATTTATCCGGCTCGACCCGCGGATATCAGCAAGAAAAGTTGCGGTTCGGGTCGGATTATGCCTAACTTTTTGCGGGTCGGATTCGGATTCGGATATATAGGCTATGGATGCGGATCGGGTGCGGATAGGAAAATCAGTATCCGTGCTGAAGTCAAAATTCAGCGTCTTGAATATGAGAAGCAATGATAACGTTGGTTGCACCCTTCTCCTACCCCGTCAAAGCCGATAACCCTAAAGGCTCTGGGTCTCTTTTGACCCTCCCCCTTACCTTTCGAGAGACGCGACTTTCTTTGGGAGATATTGGTGGGATTTTCCATATGTTCTGCTGAGAGTCATTTTCTTTTGAATTTTTGGACTTTGGTTTGCAGATGTTGCTCCAGATAATTTTTGCCTTCGGCTATGACTTATGCTTGCGGGTCGGATAGGGTCGGACAATTTATTCGTGCGGGTCGGGTAATTTAGAAAATTTTGCGGGTACGGTTCGGATACGTAGCCTGCGGGTACGGGTCGGGTGCGGATACGGAAATCTGTATCCGTGCAGATCTCTACTGTAGATAGCCCACCCTTCTAATTCTCCTAAATTTCAATGGAAAAAATACACACCATCGTCGGAATGCTGCAACGTGGATTGGATACATGCACGTCTAAAACTCAAGTGACAAAAATTTGAAAAAAAAAGAATTTATTGAAATGACTTCGTACACATTCCACAATGAAAATAAAAAATACTTCCATGGTTTCGACAAAAATAATCGTTTTAATAAATTTGTGTTTTCAAATACTGTCTTCGAGTTTTCAATATAAAATTCCAAGAAATAGCCGAATATTACACTTATTCATTTTATAATGACTGAAATAACCGCATAAAAGATAAAAAGAGTGCCAGACAAGAAGTTGAGATCGTTTTTCTTTTTTAACCGACCTTATTTACTATAATAATAGCCCTGTCTGTTGGTTGGTTGGTCACGCTATTCCATAGGTCGTGCCTATGGTAGCGAATTATGGTATTAACTCGAGAAAGAACTGAGATAGGACCTCGAAATTTGGCAGGAATGCTCGATTAACATATTTTAAGGTAATGACGAGAATAAATCTAAAAAAGAGTCCGGGGTTCGATTCCAAGGAAGACATTTCCATTTTACGTAAGGTAAGACGTAAAAGTCGATTTTTTGGCGTGCAGGTTTTTATTGTTTTGGAAATTAAAATTAGAAGGAATTAACCTACGATCTTCGGATATGAAAGCATTTTAAAGAAAAATTTCAGCGTTTCTTATTCTGTTAACCCTTTTCCGCCTACAGTTCGAAACCGCTCATTTTAAACGTTTATTTTACGTATTTTGTGGAAATCTTGCCATTTTAACGGGATGTTGCCTTGGCTACCAATTATATTGTTAGACCTCAAAATCCTATTCTTATATAAATCCTTATGGTGTAAGCGTGCTTTGAATGCTTTTAATATGAGATAGGGAGGGAGAGAGGTGGAGATAGAGGGGGAGGGAAGGCGGGAGAGGGAATGAGGGTGAGTGGGTGGAGAGTGGGGATGAGGGGGGAGGTGGAGACAGGGAATTAGGGGGAAGGGGTGGAGAGAGGGAGGGGGAGTGAGGGGAAGAAGGGAGGAAGAAAGAGGGAGGGGGAGTGAGGGGAAGAAGGGAGGAAGAAAGAGGGAGGGGGAGTGAGGGGAAGAAGGGAGGGAGAAAGAGGGAGGGAGGGAGACAGACAAACGACTATATTGAGGGCGAAATTGAGGCTATGTAGTCCCTTCTTACATTTAAGAGAGACAGAGAGAGAGGGAGAGAGAGAGGGAGAGAGAGAGGGAGAGAGAGAGGGAGAGAGAGAGGGAGAGAGAGGGAGAGAGAGGGAGAGAGAGAGAGGGAGAGGGAGAGAGGGAGAGGGAGAGAGGGAGAGAGAGAGAGAGGGAGAGAGAGGGGGTGAGGGGGAGGGAGTGAGGGGGAGGGAGTGAGGGGGGAGGGAGGAAGGAGGAGAGAGAGGGGGGAGGAAGGCAACTATTTTAAGGTTAACTAAAGATATCCCGTCATATTGCCGGGCTTTTATACTAGTCTATTAATAATAATACTATTGATTCCTGTAGTGATAAAATTTACTGATGGGAAAATAAAGAAAGCACTAAATACCGTTACAAATCAATGCAATAAAATTTGAACATTTGTTTATCGTGGACTGAAATAAACAGCATGCGTAATCTAAGATCAACCCTAATTTGATTTAATGCGATATTTAAAAAAACATTTTCTAAACAATATATGTTCAAAATGAAAATTTTATTTCAATTATAAAAGTTCAGCACTAGAAACACGAACGTGACATACTTATATTGCAATAAACTCTATTGGAATAAAAACTAATGTTTTACAACCGAGTTGAATATTGAAATTTTGTTTTTAAAATAAAAAACAAACTGACGCTCTCTATTTCTAGTCATGAACTCTTCGAAGCAAAAATAAAGTTTGACATCGCGACGATCATGACAACAGCGCTGCGCGGAATGTGACTAGGTAATTATCGCTTAAAAACTTATCTCGTGGTTAGCCATACAAAAATATTAGCTATTTTTTAATATTATATCTTTCATAGACGATTTCCCAGGTACTTGATGCTTTGGGTAAAAAATTACATGCGAACTTTTCTACGGCGCTTCCGCTGGATGATGCTCGCAATTAGTCATTTCCAAGGAAGAATACGCGAAGGGTAAAAAACATGGGAGCGGAGGACACATTCTGTTGATCTGATTTTAGGGGGGGCACACACACACACAGAAGAAACAAATACATGAAACGTGAAACATGGAACACGAAACGTGTTTCCTCGAATAGGTACAGTGTTCTTAAATGATTATCCGCACACTAAGGAAAGTTTCATGTGATGACGCCGAAACAGAAAACGAGTTTCACGATTCATAACCTGTTATATAGTACATTTATTTCAGCTGCGAGATTGATCGGTTCATTATACGAGCCCTATAGCAATGAGAAACGGTCTCGATTCTAGTATATGTTTTTCTTGGAACGAGTAAAGCTATAAAAAGCTACGTAAAGAAAATTTAAATATATACTCAAATAAAAGTCAGCAGGAAAAGGCATAGAAGCAAGTGGCAGAGGAGACGGATACGTTGAAAAAAAAAGTTTATCAGCTGTAATTGCGCAATCATAACACAGAACGGTGGCTTTTGTATAATACATGTGTGATGATTGCATAAATACATTTATGTATGCAGATAATGTGACTTAAACAAGGATTTAAAAGTTTTTCTGCAATGATACATATTTGCTAAGGTCCTGCATCATAAAATATACGATTTTCGATATAGTTATGAAAAACGTAATTTCTATCAACATATTAGAAACAACAGATGTAGGATAACATATTCTCAGAACAATCAGATATGACCTTTGTTGTAAATTTACGAGCGCAAAAGGATGTACCAAATGTTTACTGTGCTTATTTTGTGTCATTATTTTTTCCGACTAGCAGAAGTATCGCCGAAAAAAAACATCTTGATATTCATACGTTCCACCGAGTAAATGTTTCACCAATGTTTCATCAGTAAGTAAAAAAATTATACGTTTCACAATCCGTTTTCATGTTTCGCCGTCATTTTGCATCGTTTCTCGTTCCATCATTCTCGTTTCGCCTGTGTGTGGCCTTGCTTGAAGAAAGGGGGTTTGGATACCTTCATCGTTCAAACGCTCTCAAAACGCAGATGAAAATCCAAACTTCCCGTCCGAAAAAGAATGTAAGAGCTTCGTCGCTAGGCTACTACGCCCATCCTGAGTCGTGACGGCCAATCGCTCACTTCCCAAAGCGACAGCGGCAAACCGTTGCCGCGGGCGACAGCCGGACGTTTTTGGCAGTCCAACAAGGCGATCTCGCTGCGTATCTTGGCGTAAACCTCTTACCTCTGTTATAAAGGAATCTCAAAAGGAGTAGCCATAGAGTCCTTCCTTTCAACGCGTTTTTGCACGCAGCGAACGCACACAAGAGGTTTGCCCGTCCATCTGCATTTTACCTACAACAAACCAATGGAATGATTTTTTTAAATTTTGGCCAGGAATATCCAAATTAAATTAAAAGTCATCGAACGAATTTAATTTTGGTTTATATTGAAAATTTAGAATATGCCGTTTACATAAAGATCCGGATAAACTTTTACTGCACCTATTTAATGATACGGGCACATCTTATACCCGGTAGACATTTCGAATCGCTGACCTTATTAAAATCGAGAATTTCTCTGTTTTAGCAGTCGATAATACTTTGGTATAGGATAGTGTTTCGTGATATCATCACGGATTCAGTGATTTTAGTGCATCGTGTGCCAAATTGCAGTGAACGTTTTTGGAAACCGTGTACTCTGACTCGGATTGCACCTTTCCATTACCGTTATTTTTTGGGAAGTTTTAAGCGAATTGATTTGAAAATTGCAAAACAAAACACTACACAAGGTTAACTGGGAAACGAGTAAACAGGTTGAGGGTAGATAGGGCAAAATAATTAATGCCTCGGGCGAATTAGTAACTCTCTGTAGCGTGGATAATTCCCTTAGATTAAAGAGGAAGTTTTTGTACTTACAGAGAGATAAAAGAGACCGCTTCAGTAATTACAGAGGAATATCACAAGTGGCTGCTCGTACTTCTCAATAAGAAACGCCTTTCCTGACAGGTAACCAGAAAATTACGCTGTTTACTAGGAATTTTACCGTTTGAAATTCCTCCCAAGTAAGCGTTTTCCTTTGAAAATTCGAGTTCTTCGGGGAATAAGAGTTAAGTTAGGAAACAAATTTCTTCAATCGACGTTTTTCTTCCTCCGGAGTATTAACATTTAAGATTAAGGAAATAAATTTGGAAAAATTGTTTCCTCAAACGAGATTTTCTTTTCCAGCCTTGGAGTATTAAATCTTAGGTAAGAGATTTTTCAACCATTATTATCAGACATGAGCGGTAAAAGTAACACGTATTGAGAAAGATCACTTCGGCCTGCAGAAGACAAGATCGTAAACAAATGAAAGTCAAGTAAGATATGAAAATCGACAAAGAATGGTCGTCAATTTCTAATTAAACCAAGCGAATGTCGGATAATACGTCATTTTAATTCAACCCATTATTGACTTAGAATGCCGCCCTTGCTGAATTTAGATTCCTTCGCGAAAAAAATGCAGCTCGTCCGCCGTATAACTTATACAGAAGAAAAACGACAGGAGAATCTCTTTTAATTTGGAATCGCATTCGCGGTACGTCACGAGCACTTGTATGGCGGGTAAGTGGAAATCGAGAATCAAAGAAGACGGTCTACGGCAAAAAGATGAGAGACATAACGCGGAAGGACGGTGGATTTTTTATAGCGAATTAAATCAAGTAATATACACTGGGAGCGTTTCTCGAGGTTAGCAGTAAGTATCTTCGCTGATTGCGAAAGCAGTAACGTCTCTTCCATTACGACGGCGGCAGACGCAATAAAATATAACTCGGAAGCGTTTTCTCCGACGGGCTACTAAAAAGGGATGCATGCGAGGAGAGCAAACAGCTGTTCGGAAAACACGGGGCTGACGATTGAAATTTAATTCCTCCCTCGGATCGTTTCATCGAATACTTACGCGACTCGAGCGACCCAAGGCGAAATATTAGAAATCACGTCATGCCGGAAGGCGTAACCCCCTCCCCCCTTCCCACAGGCAATAAAAAAAGGCTCTTTAATGGGAAAACTTTCCGGGCGAAAACGTCCTAGGACGCTGTGCGGTGGATGCGAGGCTCCACGTGTAAGGACGGTAAAAAAAAAAGAGAATCGCTAAAATTTGAGTGTTCCATTAAACGAAGTTCTGATTAGTGTATCCGAGGATCCGAGTAAAAGGTATAATGAATGTTTTGTTAGGAACATCGAATACCAACTGGGATCTGAAAAATACACTCTTTGAGTTCTTCCGTTGCAGTATAATCATCATTAGAAGAATGTAATGAAAAAATAACCAAGTATTATGGTATATAGACCAAAAAAATTGTCGTAAGCGAGGAAAGGCTACTTACTTCTGTGTAGACTTACGATACTTTTACACCAATTTTTCCTCGTGTTTCAGTGTCTCAATGGAACTAATAAACAGAACACTTATTTAAAATCAATATTTAATTAATACAAAACAAGCGAAAAATTAGCGTCGGGTTTACGTAACTTTAGGAAATTCGTTGTGACAACTAATAAACTTAACCCCTTTAACGTCCCATTTAAAAATGTTCATTATTACTAACTCGGTTTCACTATTGCACAATAAATTTACCGATTGCTTGATGAATAAAACTCTGTTCATTTATTCTTTTGCATTTCAGTTTTCTGCGTAAGTTCGAAATTTTTCGGGAATAGCACTCGATCACGGGAGCGCAAAATTAGCTCCAAAATCACCGAACGACATATTGTTGTTTTCTGGCAGTCACTTATCCATATTCCTATCTGAAACCTTGTAAAGCCGAGGTGCAAAGATCTCCCACGCGCTGAGCGAAAGTTGTAACGTTCCCTTTCCACGAGAAGGAGTTGCAGAGGGAGTGGCGGTTAGGGGTGGGAGGAGGGAGAGGGAGTTGTAGGGGGAGGGGAAGGAATGGAGAGGAGAGACACGGAGCGGAACACACGTCTCCTCTCCCGCCTTGACACGACCACCGCAGCGCATTCCAACGACGGGAGAGACATTTCATCACGGGCGCACTTACAAGCACGCGAAACACGGTCGAATCCGAAACCAAACCATAGCGTCCCTATAACACCTATACGCCTATTATACCTTTCCCCTACTTCCCCACCCACCCCCCCTTCCCCCACTCCCCTACATCTCACTCGGTTCTGAACCAAATAACAAAAAGAAGACCTATCCATTTTGCAAGTTTCCCGTTGATATTTTCATCGTCGAATAAAAGCGAGACAATCGGCTGGATGAGAAGCGGAAAAGGCGAAAGGAATAAAAAAAAAAAGGAAACGACACGCGAAATATACAAAAAAAAAATAACGACGACTCCCGATATGCCACGCAGTCTGCCGGATTGAAACGAAACTCAGTTCCTTTCCGCTAGAATCGGAAAAAAGGAGCGGAAAAGGATAGCTAGATGGAAGGTGGAAAAAAAAGAAGGGCGATATGCCCGTTTCCCGTTCTCGCCATTTTTTTTGGCCTTTCGCAGAGAGAGAGAGAAATATAGACGGAAATTATGCCTCCATTTGGCGTAATCTGCGGGCGGATTATTTTTTTTATACTTTCTCCGGAACCCGTCGGTCATTTGAACATTTTTATTTTTCGCGAGAAGGGCAGCTGTCACTATAGGACCCGGGTTAAAAATTCCGCAAGGATCCCTGTCGACCCTCTCTCTCTCTCTCTCTGAAATGTCCAAACCCCTTTAACCCTCACACTCCCCCTTCCAACTCCTTTCCCCACCCCCCTCCCCACTCCTCTAAATTCCAATTCCTATCCCCCTCGGTGCCAATGGGAAACGAGGTCGCGAGGAAGAGGAACGCCTGTAAAGGTACTTCCCCCCACTTGCGGCAGGGGAGGAGAGAGAGAGAGAGGGATACGCAAACACACGAGGGGGCGGGAGGGGGGGAGGAGAGCGTTAGGCGAACCCGTGGCAGTCGTCCATAGCCAAAGGGCCGAGTGAGGTAGGAGGTGAAGTGAGGTAGGAGGTGAAGTGAGGGGGGGAAGAGAGCCTTTTGAGGAATTACGAGAACGCTCCGTCTACGGAAAAGAATTTGAGGACTGGAAATGAGAGAGAGAGAGAAAAAGTGGGGATGAGAGGAAAGGGTAAAAAAGAGTGGAGAGAAAAATGGAGAGAATGAGGGAGGAAAGGTGTGGGGAAGAATGAGTTTTCAGTTTGACTCTTTATAACTCCAATTTAATGATTCCTTTCCCATTCGCACCCAACAACTGGCGCGTAGAAAATATGGCGCTGAAAGATGTGAAAAACGTAATTGGTACCTAATCGGTTTCTTGTCAAACAAATTTTTTAGTAATATAAAAATACTGTCGAAGGTATTTTATTATACAGCAATGCTAAAGATATGAGGGTGGACGATTAATTATATTAAGCTTTTTGAATCTCGGTTGCCATTCACTAATTCTCATGATATAAATCGCTTCTAATCAGGGGCGGATCGAGAAAATTCTCAAGGGGGGGGGGGGGGGGGCGATCGCCCCTCCACCTAGCGAATCCGCCCCTGCCAACTGCCCTATATTTTGAATGTCCCTACCCCTATCAGAATCCTTCTTTACCTTGCTATACATACCTAATCTGCAGCGTATAATTGAGGATATTTGCGCGGAAAGAATTTAAGAAAGCGCCAGTGGAGTGCAATGGGGTTATTCAAGGAGGGGGCGATCGCCCCTCCCCCCCCCCCCCCTTGGATCTGCCACTGCTTCTAATATATTATCATATAATCTAATACGGTAAATACAGCAGAACCTTCCAATAATGAAGGTTTAGTGGCTGAAAAAACAACCTTGCTGCTACCTTAAGTTCCATTACATCTGAAATTTGATGTGAAAAATCTTGTATGGAGTAAAATAAACAATTATAAAATAATTATTATAATTATCGAACGATTAAAATATTAATAATAATAATAAAAATAATATAAAAAATCCAAATAAAATTCGTTCAGTTTTTTCTGGCTTCAAAATTATCAATTTCATACGGATTTATTTATTCTCATGCGAAGAATTTAATCAAAAACCAAATTACAGATAATTGCCGTTAAGAATCCTAATAAATTATATTTGCCTCTCACCTCACACCAACCATCGCATTACAATTAGAAACGATATCATCTACCGAGAAAAAAAATGCGAAACATAACTTCTTTGTTGCTACGAGTCGAAATGATTGTTTTTAAACATTTCCTGTAAGTAAAATCAATTCATAACCCGAAGGACCGGCATTAATATTCATTTCGCTTCGTATAGAATTTTACATTTGGTCATTCTCTGATATTCTGAAAGGCGCGAGGCTATACCTTATAAATGATTGAAAGGAATGGAACGGTCATTAAGCAGGGAGAGAGAGAGAGGGAGAGAAATAGAGAGAGAAATAGAGAGAGAGAGAGGGAGATACAGAAGGAAACGTAACTGAAGCTGCTAAAGTACGCGAGGGAAGGAAGCGAGAACCTCTTGCTGGGCGGACATTTGACGGAGAAAAAGAGACCGAGAGAGTCGGGCGGCTCATTCGAAAGAGGCCTTATCTTTCTCTCGGCCGAGTGAATGGCTCCAGGAAAACAAGCCGCAAGAAAAAAACCTGTCTACGGAGGGTATCACACGCTCGAGGAAGGAATGCGAAATCCCCTTAACGTTAAAGCGCGGACGTTTTACCTTTTGAAGAAGGTTTGCGGTGCCGTTCTGTCCATTCAGTACCTCGCGTCCGCGGCGTGTGCAACCGGTGTACTGAGATCAAAAGGTCTCGTCTCCTCCCCCTCTCTCTCTCCCTGACCTCCAGCTGGAGTGCGATAAGTGAGATTTTCAATCACTCTAACCGGGTGTTAAGTTCAGGAAAGCGACAAAATTACGACTTGCAGGTAATAACGGGAACACGCTCGTGTTTGGAAACGCATGTGACATAACGTGCTTCGATGAAACGGCTCTGACGAAAATCGTTCGGTCGATTAAAATAAACAATCAGGTGTCATAATTTTAATCGAAATTATTCGAAGGAACTGGACCCACTTCGTATGATGCAATGAAAATTAATTTAACAACCATGGTCAGAAAATTTATCCTACATCCAGTTGTAAAATTAAACAAACGCATCGCATCCAATACTACCATACTGTTAAATATAAATTAAAAGCATTTATTTTTTCGTGGGACAACTCAGCAAAAAAGCCGTATTAAGTTAATAATTTATCGCGTTTATATTAAAAGCACGTATTTTATATAAATTAGTCCCTTTTCTTATTAATACAACAAGTAACAAGGTATTTATCAACTTATTCAACAATTTTCCATAAGTTTATCCTTCAATTTATAATTAAGTAACAGAGAATTATAAAATTTAAATATGTCCTTTTCTAAGGCAAGTGCTGAAATCTCAATGATGATGAACTTCTATAACCTCTCACTCAAGGTGTCATATATATTGCGTATAATATAGAGAAGATGAACAACAAATTTACGAACACGCAAACACTCCATTTTATTGTGTCGTGTGATTTTAATGACCATGCAATTGGTAGTTATGGAGGTTAATAATAGGAACGGTGCCATTGTACTCCGAAACATTAAACCAATAAAAATAGGAAAAATGGTAGAGGAATAATGTGAACTACATTGGCGTGGATATAGAATGAAAACATGCTCGAATCATTAATATCACTCGAAACTTTGGAATCCTAATAAACGACCGCGCGGGCGTTAATTTCTTCGAGGCTGCATTGCCTGTAATTCGGAGGAGGAACACAGAGATATTTCTTAGGAAGAAATAAGAGAGAGAAAGAGAGAGGGAGGAAATATCCGTTTTTCAACCTCCGGTGGAGCAATGTGTCTTCGAAATCGAGGAAGAACGATATTGTATCGGGAAATGAAATAAAATGAAATAAATTCCAACCTTCACGAGTTTCGCCGCGGCGTCATATAAAATGTGTAATCGGCCAGGAAAAGGGAAGGTATCCGGCGAAAATAGTTATTGCGGCAGAAGAAACGTTTATCGAATTAATTTTTCCGGCGGGATCGAACCGACCAAAAAAAAATAGAAGAGCGATTTCTTTCGAGTCGTTTCCTCTTCCGAGAGGATTCTTCGAGCGGATTCATCCGCTCCACAGCTATCGCACCTGTTTCCCCTCCTAAAAATAGTTTCCTTTAGACCATACGTAAACTTGGCGAACAGGACTCCTCCGAGAATGTGGCCCGCGGGCCGCATGAAACCGCCTAAGATATTTTCGTGCGGTACCCGGCTATGGCCTGAAAACGGTAGAAAACAAAGTGTTATTAATAAAACTGAATATATCCAATCGGTTGACTTACTTGGAAATTAAACCTAGTCCGAGCTGGAATACATTTATCGATTTTTCAGTCTGTCCAAGACAGGAAAAGCATAGCCAGTGTATTAAATAGAATTTTTAAATAAACCTTTGGAGGAATATAATGAGTTTTCTCCATTTTGTTTCAACCTGGCTATAAATGGGTTTACGTTATTTTTTTTTTGCCCCTTCGCACCGCCCGTTAAATTTCCGTTTTGCTCGACCTTTATTATTACCTTTCCTTTTCTTTAAGCTTATATATATATATATATATATATGAGATTGTGATGACGGATTGATGGAGCGAAAGGAGAGACAATGAGGAAAAGATGGAATGCTGGAGGTGAGAGACGTCCGCGGGCGTTGCCGTGGAATATTCGCAACAATCGCATCGAAGAAGCTGCAGCTACCCGACGTCGAGCGCATGTTTATCATCGGATGTTTTCAGAAGGGCGTTTTCCGGGAGACAGATTGAGAGGTGAAAGTAAAGAATCTTTTAAAGGCGTCTCTCTCTCTCTCTCTGTCTCACCTCACTAGGCATCCAATGCTAGACTTTGATTGCCATTGTTGATCGACGGTATATATCTGAGAGACGCAGTTTTTTCTTCTGCTACTAAGGTTTCAACAACATCTGTTGAGGATTTTTTTTACAATAGAAGGAAGGAGACCGATCCACAGAATCAAGCAATCCCTCTCTCCCTCTCTAGATCTGAAATCTTTATTACATGTCGGCGTGGCCTTGATAATAATGGAAACGACATGATTCTTAAATTTGTGACGTGTTAAAAACATGGTTGTTAAACGAAACCGAACCTAAAGAATAGTTTTGGTTAGGAACGAAACTATATATTTTCTCTTGCCATTTAGTTTCGGTTCGTAACGAAACTGTATGTTCCGTGATGGGTTTAGTTCCGTTCCGGAACGGAATTGTTTAGTCGGAACGAAATATTTCGTTCCGGAACGGTTACTTATCTTGAATGGGTTCGGGTTCAAGTTGAGAGTTATTGGGAGATACGTTCAGTAGTTTCGTTCCAAGAAAACTGCACCATTACACTGGTCGTGGGGCGGAGAGTAGAAGCCCTTAGGGGCTTAATTAGGTTATATTAGGAACTAAGATCCCCCTCCTATCCCCGACCTCCCCTCTCGCATTCCCCCCTCGCCCTCTCCTCTCGCCGTTAGACGCGAGTAAAAACCATTGAAAACTGGCTGGAACCAAAGCTGGATCGGCGTAGAAGGAGCAGGAACGAAACTATTTCATGCGCGAACCCGATCCGGAACGGTTCAGTATCGTTCCATCGACATTTCGTTCCGAAGATTTCGTTCCACTTTCGTTCCGGTTCCACTTTCGTTCCACGACTTTGGTTCCTTTTTCGGTTTTGTTCCTGTGAACCGTTCCTTGAACCGAAACCTATCTGTAACCGTTCCTTTTCAGTGGGTTCGGTTTCGTTTAACAACCCTGGTTAAAACACGTGTCGAGTTCCATGAAGCCAAAAAATCACGCGAAGAATATTATCAAATTATTTTGGATCGAAATTTACGTGTTGGATAAAATGCTTACAAATATTGAGAGACATGATTCCATGGTTTATATATCTCACCTAGGATTAATTAATATTCGAGCAAACACCTTCTTTCTGTACAAATTCTAAGAATTTTTCCAGTTCCAAAGAAATACGTGAATGTGCACAAGTGAAATTTTTGCAACGATAAATTCTTCATCCAAGAGACTGTTTTCATAAACCTTTTGAAAATATATATAAACAGCTTTTAATCAATAATAAAACGAACTATTAGAGAAGTATCTTTCTCTAATAAGTTGCATAAAGTACTTTATTTTGTGTCATCGGAGTAACTTAATAAAGAAAATATTCCAGTTAACTGGTTAATTACTGCGCATTGATTTACTTTGCAAATTCAGACTCGATATTATAATATGACATAGTCATCTACAGATATCTATAAAGTAGTGTATGTATGTTTTTTTTATAACTCAGCAACTACAGCAGGTAGGAACAATCGGAATAAAGAGGTAAGTAGTGTAGTCAGTTTTTTATACCGATTTGATTAAACTTTCTAATTTTAAAAATGATTTTCTTTTTTCATTTTCCCCATTTGAATAACATAGGGATGAGTGCAACTTATTTTTCATTTGAATTTTATGACCTTCAGACTTGGATGGTTCTATGAAGAAAGAACAAAGTTTATTTTTATTGTGGACAGAATATTGTATATATTAGGAAAAAAATCTGATGTGGTCAACACATGCCTTCTCCATACAAAGCAATGAATATGATTACTCTCGACGTCAGCGTTTTCAGAAATAATTATCAGCGATTACACTCGAGAATATTAAAAAAATATTTTCAATAGTCTTTATTAAAAAAAAACAATAAGTAAATTAAATTGCTAGCTGTTTCTATGGATAACGAAATATCTATGAGTAATTAATATCCCCTTGGAGACGTACGCACCGCTAGTTTTATCAAGCCGCGGAAACAATGGTATCACTTACTTTGTGTTATTAGGAAATAAAATGAGTAAAGTGAATATGTGCGAAAAAATTTAAAAAATTCGGAAGAACGTGTTTTTCCAGATATTTGATCTTTACCAATTTCTAAAAATGTTTCCAAATGATAATATAAATTTAAAATAAAAGGTATTAAAAAACATTCGCGAAAGCAAATACTTTATTTATAAGGTCTTTGGTGAAAGCAAATCGCACAATTTTTTAGAAGTGTTATTTTGCGGAATCGATTATTCATAGCTAGGTATATAGTATTTGAACGAAACATTTTTATTACAAGACTACATTCTATCATATTAGATTATTTGAATAATTCGGTTTTGGTAGGAAATGTATCAGTTGCGTGGATTTATATAAACTTTAACAACGTTCTCCCTTTAAATAATGTGAACATGCGTAATTAAAAAGTTCACTAATTAATAAACCTCTTCCTGATTACATCTGCATAATGACGATGAGATTTCCAATGGTATCAAATTTTATATCCCATATATTTATAAATTTCCGCCGAATAAACAGTCCGTAGAATTTTCAAGGTCACAAAACGCCATTAAAACGGAAAGTATATCGTTTCGAGCTAGACACGTCATCGTAATTTCTTTCCTATTAAGTATAAGTTACCTTATTATTTTGCAGATAATTTCGTGCGAGACTAATGATTTCAATTTAGATTATACCCTACGTAATTTTAGTAATTAAACTGAAATAATTACAATTTTATTGGTTATCTTATATGGGCAGTTTTACAATGAGAACAGTTTTATCTTTTCCTGTAATTTTGCAGAGTATGTTCTGAACCAAATTTATTTTTGCCATATCCCACCATCCTTTATGAATCTATCTCATACATCAAACTTAATTGAGTTTGTAAAAAATACAAGAGGTGGCATTCAAGGCAAGATTTGCGAGTGTTCTAAAATTTACTTCCATTATCTTATAAGCATCTATAAAAACTTCCACGAAATGTCACGGAAAAACTTAAGTAATTTCATTTGGATATTTTAATTTATCTCATCCTACTTAATTTAAGTGATTGTATAATTTAAAAAAAAATCTAGATAGGATCGACTAAGTGAATTAAATATTATTTTGAATATCAAAATTATATCAGGGTCATAAGGCCAGGTGGAAACAATACGGGGCCATCGAAAAAGAAAGCCTAAATATTGAAACGTCGTATTTAGTGAAATACTTGATTTACAAAAGTGATGTTTTTACTTTCTCCGTATACGTAGTATAGAGAAAGTATTGTTTTCATGAAAAAAATCCACTTCGTGATTTCAACGGAAATACATGTATTGAGGTTCCTAGAACATGTTTAGACTATTTTCGGAGTGATGTCTGTGTATGTTTCTGTGTACTACATGTTTTGAGGTCCATAGAACACGTTTAGACTATTTTTCAGAATGATGTCTGTGTGTGTCTATATATTTGTGGGCGCTCTAACTCGAAAAGTACTTTTTCCATTTAAAATTTTTTCGTAAATTTCTCGAATTTTTAACTCCTTACATATATATCGCAGACATATGCTCTCGCAGACTTTTTTGTGGTAAATTATCTCCTCTTTTGGAATAATTTTTTAAAAGAGGGGCTTACAGATCAAATAAGACGAATTGAAGGGAAAATCTTATTTTCATTATTGCTCAGCATTTGGATATACTTAGCAACCGATGTAAACAAATTACGTTTGAACTATAAACATGTCGTAAACGTAGAATAGTTGATGAAATACTCATCTAATATCTTCTGATTTGATTGTATGTTTTTCTTTCATTATCTATGGTCTTCTATACACAGGTTAATTCTGCGAATAAACATTAGTGAACTGTTTCTTTTTCTGTAATCGTGTCATTCGCATTATAGGTATGTTTGGATATAGTTTAATTGTTTTTATATGCCTTTTGTCTTATTTTATTTCATATTTTGTTTAAGTGAAAATTACTGAAGATATATGATTAAATTACTACGTTAAAGTTTTTGTGTTTTGTTTTATCAGTTTATCAATAAAAACTGAATTGAGCATTTCATGCTAACATGCAATTTTTTTCCCATGCTCATCCATTTTTCGTTTCAGTGATAATTAGATACTTTTTTGTAATATATAATATCGTTTTGAATTAAAAGAGTTTTATCAATTGGAAATAAGGTTCACTCTTGAGTAATTGTTATTTTAATACGAGAACTAAATTAGATTAACATTTTGAACAAGTAACGCAGTGAATTTCGAAAGATTTTATTTGAATAATACTTTTGTTGAACTTTATTATGTCTTCTGAACTAAAATTAAGAATTCGTGTCTGCGGTTCCATGGGTAAAATGTAAACACTACCGATACACTCACGTAATTAATTACGTTAGAAAAGTAAAACATTTTACTACATTATTTAAAATCGATTCGTTCGAATATCTCAATCTATTATTCAATTAATTACGATGGAAAACACAATTAAGATCAATAATTTTATATCTATTTAGAGTAATAATAGGTATTCTTATTTAGGTTCTCCATATCATTACTAAATTTCCTATATAACAATTTGGTATGAGCACAAAGAGCTGCTTAGTTTTTGGACAATACCCGTTAACCAAAAGTCGAGGTTTATTCGATACCAGATTCGGTTTTTGCGATATTTTTCCGTTAAAACATCATTATTGTATTTACTATTCGATACAACTGTTATGGTGAATGTTATTTTCTACATCTTTCATTTGAAACAATTTTCCATAGCAGTTATTGTTTAGAAATTAATTATAAATAATCGGTTTTTTTCGGTTTCCGTCAAATAGCTCCTTAAAATCTCGTTATTGATAATCTTCTTGAGGACCTAAGTTGTAGAGAATAATATTTTTCCAAGTTCTGTTTGAAACAAATTTTCGTAGAATCTTCCATTTAGTAGATAATTAATTTATTCGTAAATTTTCAGTATACAGCGCCACCACCATGCAGCGGTGAATTCTGTAACCATATTCAAAATATAATTTACGGCAATAAGGACGAGTGTATTATTTTACGATACGAAATAATAATTTTTCCTTATAATGCTATTTATAATAATTTAAATATCTATACCCCAAATATGGAGAAATTCATCTGTTGGCCACATCAGATTTTTTAAAGGCAAAAAAAGTTTACAAATTATTTTCAATAGACTTCAATGTAAGCGCTGTTTGTCGCTCGGAAAATATCCGGCCGATATTTAATTGCTGCCCATATTGGGCTCAGCATGTCTAGAACAACGCTCTCATCATTCTTAAAGTTTCCTAACGTAAATATAAAATTTCAAAACAAAACTGTAACTTTACATAATTAAGGAGAAAATAGGAAATTTATTTCATCGGTTCTAGTTTAAAGATATTATTTTATGATTGCAGTCTTTAACGGAAGCGTATTAGTATTAGATCGAGATTCAAGAACGTGGCGCAAGATTTATCATGTAACGCTAGCTGTCGCGTTCAATGGCGGCCCACGTATTAAATCCGATGAAATTCAGAAAGGAATCCAAGAATCTGCGGTACGTAAATGGAACACGGGTGAAGAATGCATCAGACTGAGAAGAATTCTAAGAATCTGAACGAGAGACTTAAGCCGTAGGATTTAAAACAAAAGAACCGAGAGAGAAAGACATTTTTCACTAATTTATTTTCTTTCTCGAAGAGGTCTCCCCCCCCTCCTATTCTCTCACCTCCCCCCTCCCCACCTCTCTTCCTCCATAAAAAAATAACGCGGAAAAAAACGGAAGTTTTTTCTACACTCCCGACCAATATGTGGGTCGCGGAAAATCAGAAGAAGGGCCTCCGTAGAGGAAAGAAAGGAGGACACTTTGAAATTTGAAAATCCTCCGATATTAGCTTTCCTCTCTCTCTAGAGCTAGCGAGGCCGTAGGCGAAAATCATACATGAGGCCTCTTGACGTGAGAAGAAAATTTCAGATATTATTAAGTGAAATAAAACATCAATATAGGATCACAACTATTTATTGGATAGGTACAATTACAATTTTATTTCATTTTTCTGCATTTGGTAGTGCTAAATTCATCTATAACAGAGGAATAATGAAATTTTGAAGCCAAATTATATTCAATAGACAGAATCGCCAATGCCGATAATCTCTCTTGACACATAGTAGATCTTAAGTAAGTTTTTATTAATTTCAATTTTGAAAAAGATCTTTCTGCTGAAGCAACTGTAGCCGGAATTGTTAATATAATTCTTAATGCTACATAAACATTAGGATAAACTTCAATTAAATTATTATCTATAATATATTTTAGTGAATCATAAATGTCTATATTTGGAGGTACAGTCCTAGTACATATTCTTAGTTCCTCAAATAATTCATCGCCACTTATATCGGAGTCGGACGACTCAGACAGCTTTAAGTAGCACTTGTAGTTCTTTACAACACTGTAAAAGTTCTTCATTGGACTTGTTCATTAAAGATGAAATATTGTAGAGAAAACAAAAATTGGTGGAGCAGGTTTTTAACCCCTCAAGTCGAGGTCCAGCACTTGCACGAATCATGTCGACAATGACATTAAAATATTCAGTTCTGAAAACGTCTGCAGGGTTAGCACTAGTTTCGTCTGGACACTCGTAACCAAAATGTATTTTTTCTTACGTAGCCTAATTTGTTTAAATTTCCTCGGAATGTCCATTTCATCAGCTATTTCATTGGCAGTTACTAGAGCAGAGTCAAATCCGTTTCTTTGATAAACATAGCCAGCAGAGAAATTCCTCAAAATGTTTCAATGCCGTGTCCAACTGCATATTACACTTTTGCCTATCTTGTTTTTCCTTGTTGCTTAGAATTCTAATGTAATGGAATGAGGAGAAACGCCTGTTTTTATCATCCACAGGGAAAGTTACATTTTCTTCTCGAATCGGTCCTTTGAGAATATAATTTACTCTATCTAAATCATGTTTGGGAAATTCCATTCACCGGGATAGTAACTAATAGATTTATATGATGCGTTAAGATCATCGGATTTTAATGTATTAACGTTAACAGAATCTCCCTGGGCCAAACCATTTCCCGCATCTTCATTTTCACTCTCAACTACTCCTTCAGAATGATTTACTTTTTCCGCCTGTAAGTATTTCAGCAATGAACCACGTAACTGTTCTTTGCATTCTTCCAAAGTCGCCCGCTTTTGTCTTTTTGCATAACTTGATTAAAATTTTCTGCTCTTGTCACGTTCTTTTCCGCTCTTTTGCGATGGTATAACCTTATTATTGGTCAATAACCACATTCATGTTTCAATTAACCGATGTTGCCACATCAATAATTACTACCACAGTTTTAATTATAGAGTTCTGATAGCGGACGTAAATAATGATTGTTGTTTAACAATCAACTCTTGTGTGTTTGACCAGCGCTACTGCCTCTTTGATCCTCATGTGCCTTCGTGTAAAGCGATCATCAGCTGCTTTGACCAACCGTTGGTTGGTGGCATTGGTCACCAACGCCACCTAGAGAATCCGTACACAGCTGTTTACAAACATTGTGAGGAATAGTATTTAAAAGGCTCTGTAGCAATAATCTCGCAAATCACGGTGGGATCTTAACTAGCTCCTAGATTTTTTCTTGTGATTTCTAGTTTCAAATTTAAGGCTTCTCATTGGCCGAAACCTGGTCAAGCACAAAGTTTACGATATCGCGCAATATCACTAAGTTAAAAAATCCACCTTTATAGTGTATTGCGAGAGGCCCTTGAACATGCGAGGCGCTAGGTGGTCGCCTAGTTCGCCTTACGGTAGAGCCGCCTCTGCTCTCTCTCTCTCTCTCTTTCGACAATTTGATCGAACCAGGAATTTTCGAAGTCGAATTTTCATAGCAATATAAACAGGGCTCGCGAATTCCTCTCACCGGTCATTTTTTAGGCGCGTTTCGCTTACAGCGTGAGCGCCTATTATCGTCCGTCCGTCCGCATGTTCGTTCTCGGCTTCTACAGAACGGATTTTCATGAAATTTGATATTACGAACTTACTATCAAGATAATAAGAAAATCGCATAAATGAAACACGTACGCCAATCAGGGGTACCAATTTACTGGTGATAAAAAAGGAAATTTTCGTCATAACTCGTGAAGTATTAGTTATATCAAAATATCTTTCAAATAAAAGTTGTAGAACCTGTAAAGAAGAGTATTTTCTTTCCTATACATTTTTATCGCAGGAGTAGCCGTTATCGAGAGAATCAAACAATAAAGTCTTATATCGAGTTGAACTTTGAAAATTTCTTGCATGGTTACTTCATTGTTGCTAACATAAACAATCTCCCAAACAAACGTTTAATTTCCTTACATGTGCATGTAATATTATTAAGTAGGAAGAAAATGGATTATTTATGATGAAGAAAAGAACTTTAAAAAGCTATTTCCCTTACGTACAGGTATATAATTGCTTTCTAATACTCCATTGCACGAAACGCGCCCATTTGTGATACGTTATACAGTTTCCTAACTTGTTTAAATAAAAAAGAGAGCTAAGAAGAATTGAGTGGTCCTGTGTCGTTTTCGAAATCAAGTGAAGTGAAGGCCATAAAAAAATAAACGATAAGAGGCACTCCCCTCTTTATTTATTTATACGCAGAGAGTACCCATTGAATACTCGCTCGAGAGCACTCCAGTCATCGGCTCGTCCTAAGATTTATTTTATACTAGCTTTTCGTACCCGGCTTCGCCCGGGTGCATTTCGGACTGCAAATAGTTATACTTTTTCCCGCTTAGAAGACAGCTTGAGAAGATGATACATACTAAAACTTCTCCTCTCCTTTCGGTAAACTACATTAGGAGTCTTGAAATAAAGTGGAAAGAACACGAAACGAACTAATACGAAAACTACAAAAACCACCACGAAAAAAGAAATGAATTAAACGCTAACCAATACCCGGTAGAAAAGGATGTAAACCGACAAATAAATAATCGTGGAACATAAATTAAGAGTACAACCAAAGAATATAAGTTCAATGTAAAAACCACCAAGAAAAAAGAAATGAATTAAACTCTAACCAATAGCCGGCATAAAAGGTGTAAACCGACAAATAAGTAATCAAGGAACAAAAATCAAGAGCACAACCAAAGAATATAAACATAGACTACAAAATGAACAACTAAGAACGAAAACAGAGAAAACAAACAAAGAACACAAAAAATGGACACGAAACGAAAGCAAATGAAAACAACAAACTAACCAAAACCAAACAACGAATAATCTCCTAAAGCTCAATGTATCTGATGATGGCGACTGACGCTTTCTATTCAGTTGCTAAATAAACAACCAACAATCACAAAATAGCGTGTCGTAGTGATGAGTAAATATTGATTACGCGGAATATGAGTTTGTATGCCAACATAATAACAGGAGAAACTAAATAAGATTACTATAAATAGATATAAAATTATTGTTCTTAATTGTGTTTTCCATCGTAATTAATTGAATAATAGATTGAGATATTCGAAGGAATCGATTTTAAATAATGTAGTAAAATGTTTTACTTTTCTAACGTAATTAATTACTTGAGTGTATCGGTAGTGTTTACATTTTACCCATGGAACCGCAACACGAATTCTTAATTTTTGTTCAGAAGACATAATAAAGTTCAACAAAAGTATTATTCAAATAAAATCTTTCGAAATTCACTGCGTTACGTGTTCAAAATGTTAATCTAATTTAGTTCTCGTATTAAAATAACAATTACTCAAGAGTGAACCTTATTTCCAATTGATAAAACTCTTTTAATTCAAAACGATATTATATATTACAAAAAAGTATCTATTTATCATTGAAACGCAAAATGGATGAGCATGGGAAAAAACTTGCATGTTAGCATGAAATGCTCAATTCAGTTTTTATTGATAAACTGATAAAACAAAACAAAAAAACTTTAACGTAGTAATTTAATCATATATCTTCAGTAATTTTCACTTAAACAAAATATGAAATAAAATAAGACAAAAGGCATATAAAAACAATTAAACTATATCCAAACATACCTATAATGCGAATGACACGATTACAGAAAAAGAAACAGTTCACTAATGTTTATTCGCAGAATTAACCTGTGTATAGAAGACCATAGATAATGAAAGAAAAACATACAATCAAATCAGAAGATATTAGATGAGTATTTCATCAACTATTCTACGTTTACGACATGTTTATAGTTCAAACGTAATTTGTTTACATCGGTTGCTAAGTATATCCAAATGCTGAGCAATAATGAAAATATGATTTTCCCTTCAATTCGTCTTATTTGATCTGTAAGTCCCTCTTTAAAAAAATTATTCCAAAAGAGGAGATAATTTACCACAAAAAAGTCTGAGAGAGCATATGTCAGCGATATATATGTAAGGAGTTAAAAATTCGAGAAATTTACGAAAAAATTTTAAATGGAAATCCCATATAAACGAAAATATTTTATTATAATTAAATAGTACACCGAATCGGTTTAAAAAGCTTACTACACCACCGTACACATGATAACGGTTAATATGACACCTTCCTCTTTTTTCTGCGTGTTGTAGTTTCTGAGCCTTAGCAGAACATACATACATACATACATACAAACACCTTACTTTATAGATATGTATAGATAGATAGATAGACTAGTAGCAAGCATTTCAGCCTACTTTAAATAATGAGGTAAATAATTTTTTAAAGCGGAAGGAGAATAATTAAAGTAATATTTAAACATAGATTCAGTATGTAAAAAAAACTGCTCAATACCATAATTAGACGGATATTTGTAATAGTTATTAACAGAAGATGTTCCTATACAAACCCAATCAGATAATCTAGGATAATAATAAGATAAACAATTTTTGGGTGCTTCACAAGGTTAATCTTAGTATATAGTTTAGTGTGTTTGTATGTATGTCCGTTGATAAATTAAGAACCAAAATTTCCACAACTTTCAAACTTTTCACGTGATTTTATATCATCCCTTAAAAGATTTTATGCAACTTTGTTTCACCCCCCCCACCCACCCCCCCCACCCCACCCCCCCCCATAATCCCCACTCTCTTGGAAATTTTTTTAAATTTTCATATTTTTTCAATTTTTTTATGTAAGTCATACATTATCCCTTCTACAATGTGTATACAAAATTTGGGGGACCTATGTCTCCCCGTTCCCCCATAATTTTTATTAAAATTACCCAATACTTAGGCAAATAGACCCGGGCAACGCCGGGTACTGCAGCTAGTATATTACATTTATGTACAGATTCATTAATATTTGGGTTATCTCATAAAAATTAAATATGACATTCTTCAGATTTCTACATAATATGACAAAATGTCTTTGGCATGATTCTATTCCTTCCTCTTCCCAAATACTTTCCCTGTCATCTATTTATCTATTTATTTTACTTCTCTCTCTCTCACCTGTAACTTTTCTTAATTCCCTTTAATTTCGAATCCTATTAATTTCCTTCCCATCCAGTCCGATTTCCTTATCACACCATTCTCTCTACCTTTCCATTTTCTTCTCTTCCGTTTTCTCTCCCCTTACCCTCCCCCTCTCTCCCCTCCCCCTCTCTCCCCTCCCCCTCTCTCCCCTCCCCCTCTCTCCCCTCCCTCTCTCTCCCCTCTCCCGAAACTCCTCGCGAGCACGGGCGTGAGCCCGGGGCGAAATCGCCGCCGGGAGATGAAACGCCCCGCTGAGAAAACACGTCTTGAACGCGTGGAAAATAAGAGAAAAAAAACAAAGAATTCCTGTGTTGAGGGGAGAGGGAAGGAAGGGGGTGGGGAGGTAGGGAGTGGAGAGGTAGTGGGTGGGGGTGGGGGTGGGGGGTGGGGGGGGGAGTGTCCAAAGCTTGATTGCGAGCATTTTCATCTTCGAGTGCTTCCTTTTGCAAAAGTGAAAAAGTGCCTTCGAATTAACTTTTCAAACGTTCGGATTGCTGAAGAATGCCCAAAGGCTAGAATATGTAATCAAATTAAAACTTTTTTTTATGGAGAGCAAATGGTTCAGAGAGTTTTTAAAGAAGTGTGTTATTAGTGGTTAATGACCGGAAACGTACGCGAATTTGCAGAAGGAATGTTTTCCCGCCTTAGTTTCCCCTTTGATCATTTAATTACGGTGCTCTTCTCAAGAGAAAACAATTGCGGCATTGAATGAAATTAGAATTAGTCAAGGAAATAAAATTTAGTTTAAAAGGTATTTTTATACAAAAAAGTGAGTTTGGAGAGAAAAATGGAAATTTAATACAACTTTTTTAAAATTACTTTTTGTTTGTTTTGTCTGTTTCAGGGAGAAGGTTTCCGATTAAAAAAAAGGCGATTGAAATGTAAAACACCTCGCGTCTCTAAAGAACAGTTTAAGAACTATGAAAAAGTTACTGCCACCTACCTTAAAAAATCTATTATCAGAAGAGTGAAAACTAGAAAATATGCAATAGTTTCCAATGGAGTTAAATATCAAACGTAGACGAAAAATATGGAAATGAAATGTTGATTATAGCGCTTAATATTATTTTCTAACATCAACTGTCACATCGAAACTGATATTAATTAATCCCATAAAAAATGCAATTCGAACAATACTTTTGAATTATTAGTTTTTCATCTTTACTTCAAAAGATTTACTTCTTAACCAAAATGGTTTCCTTAAGGAATGATACGAGCAAAACTGAAGCGCCGAAAGATAAATTTCACGATTCATCCTATTTTTCCGAGTTTTTCATTGCATTAAAAAACATTATCATTTGCTGATGCATCGATTCAAAGCTTTAAATAATCTGCGCTCCAGTTTACTGAGTCGGAGGTGCAATTTTAATTAATAAAAAAAGCCAAGGCAAGCGGAAAGGGTAAATGCGATTGGCCTATTTCTCGGCTCTCAGATGACCTTTCTTAATAGCGGCAAGAGAGAAAAACGTTTAAAAGCCGTGCTACCCATTTTCACGGAGAGAATCTTTCCGCTAAAGGGAATTTAATTTTCTCGTATAAAGGATAATGCATTTAGGGCATTAAAGTTGGGCAATATGAGGAAAACAGACTCATTTAAACTTAAGAGCGTAATAATACGAGGTTAAGCTACGTAAAGACAAAAACCCGTGTTCATTGTTTGACTTTCTGATTTAATTCAATTTGAAGATGAAAGGAAAATATTCACGAAAAGGATTTTAAAAGGGTTAAAATTCCATCATATTTAAGAAAACTCAATATGCTGTCGTGTTTCGGCTCACTTTTTACTTTCTCCATAGGTAGTAATGGGAAAGTATTGTGATCACGAAAAAAATCGACTTCGAGATTTCAATGGAAATACACTTTTTGAAGTCCCTAGAACACGTTTAGACTATTTTTGGAATGATGTCTGTGTGTGTGTGCGTGTGTATGTAATTGAAGACGCTCTAACTCAAAAAGTACTTGCCATATCGTTACCAAACTTCATATATAACACTTCTGCATGAGCACAAAGTACTGATTAGTTTTTGGACAATAACGGTAACAGAAAGTCGAGGTTTATTCGAAACCCGATTCGGTTTTTGCGAGATTTCTCCGATAAAAAATCATTATTGTATATACAATTTTATACACATGTTTTAGAGATGTAATTTTCTACGACTTTCATTTGAAACAATTTTCCATAGCAGTTATTGTATAGGAATTATTTTTAAATAATCAGTTTTTTCGATTTCCGTCAAATATCTCCTTAAAAATCTCGTTATTGATAATCTTCTTAAGGACCAATGTTGTACAGAATAATATTTTTTCCAAGTTTTGTTTGAAACAAATTTTCGTAGAACCATCCATTTCGGAGATATTTTTTGCTTTTTCTTAATTTCCATGTAGCGGTGAATTCTGTAACCATATTCAAAATATAATTTACGGCAATAAGGACGACTGTATTCTTTTATGATACGAAATAATAATTTTATCTTATAATGCTATTCATAATAATTTAAATATCTATTCCCCAAATATGGAGAAAGTCATGTGTTGGCCACATCAGATTTTATTTATTCATGACTTTTTACCGCTATCTCTAATCCAAATATTAAGCAGAAGTGGGATAATGGAATTACATCCACTTAAATATTTATTATTATCTTTCACATTAATTAAACAATTAGTGTAACATTTAAGCGATGTTATGACATTTTAAAATGAAATAATGCAATTCATTCTAACACCTAAGGTAAATAATTTGTGCTATTCCTCGTTTCGTGTCATTCTGCTACAATACAGGGGAAGATTTATCAGGAATATATAAATCAAAGAAATTTTCATGGAAATAGATAATGAAAACCAACACCTTTCCTCAACGCTAAAAAGAATCATAAAATTCAAAATTTCAGCGATAGAACCGACTCCTTTTCAAAGCCTTCCTTCATAGAGAGCTCTATCCGACCTTTTTCAGACACTGACTGGGGTGCACGACACTCAATTTATGCGTGGGAGGAGGAGAAAAGAAAAAAAACGACGATCTAAGCTAGTCAACAGAACGACGATTTGACTCATGGCGACAAACCGAGCGATAAAAACGCTGCCAACCGCGCGCGACTTTCCATTCTTAACATTCATTCAAACCCGGTTCCCGAGGATGGACGATCTATCGATCACCCCTTCGTTCTCTCCCTCTCTTCCCTTACCCCCCTCCCGTCCATCCAGCACTCTCACCATTCCTCCAGATCATCCTCTCTCTCCCCCTCTCTCTCACACTCCCACTCCACCTCAGTTCCCTTCCTGTCTCCTCTCCGGTGAAGGGGAAAAAAAGTCGTACGGCGGAAGAATCAATCGCACTTCATTGAATGCAGCGTATCTCATTCCAATACACTTCCCCCTTTTACGACCCACACGCGCTGGCTCGGGCCCAACAATCGCCACCACCGCGCTTTTTGGGACCCGATCCAAAATGGAGGGAAACGGAGGGCTAAAAAAGTGGGTGGCGTGGGGCGGCGGTTTGGAATTGAGAGGAAGGAAGAAAGAGAGGAGGTAGAGAGAGGTGAAAGAGAGAGAGAGTTGAGGCGGCGAGCGCTCTCTGAATCGGGAGATGAATGAGAGCTTTGAGAACACGATTTGTGCGAAGCAACGTTCTTCTTTGTGTTACTTTTTACTCTTAGGGGGTGGGGTGGGGTGGAGGGAGGGAGACAATGGAGAAAGAGTGTTGTGAAGCTTTGAAAATGCACCCCTTGTTGCCGTGGTGGTTAGGGACGCAGAGGAGCAAGCGATAACTTCGCAGAGAAATAATGAAAAAAAAAGAGATTGAGATTTATTTCTCAAGGAGTCTTATGAAGACGATTTTGAATGCAATATCAATGAGCGTGTCATATCGACCTTTTACAAGAAAAAACCGCAATTTTGAAAGTCGTGCGTAAACTAAATTGCGGACTTAAAAATAGGTTACTTCCGAGAAATAAGAAAAACCAAACGAATACTTCGTAAAGAATGAAAATAATAACAGAAGCTGAATGGCATAAAT
Source organism: Uropetala carovei (assembly GCA_036926305.1). Classification (NCBI taxonomy): domain Eukaryota; kingdom Metazoa; phylum Arthropoda; class Insecta; order Odonata; family Petaluridae; genus Uropetala; species Uropetala carovei. The sequence continues at coordinate 10,168,312 of JAXCHB010000019.1, read as the reverse complement.
ATTGTTATTGAAAAATTTGTATGCTTCATAAAAGTGGATGGCTTATTGCGGGAAATGATACTGGTGTAATAGAAGAAATTAGTTCATTGATAATAAAAAAAGCCAACCAATTTCTTCTATTATACCAGTATCATTTCCCAAATTAAGCCATCCACTTTTATGAAGCATACAAAATTTTCAATAACAATATTTATCTAGAAAAAAAATATTTTTTGCTTTCGAATGCTTTTTAATTCACATAAAAGTGTATTCCCTAAAATTTTTTTTAAATTTGTTTTATTTTACATAAAATCCCACACGGACGAAAATTCTATTTTTCGAACTCAACTCGGCGCAATCCGGTGCATAGTTCCGCTCTGGGCAGTAAAACAGACGCCACTTCCCATCGCTTCAATCAGTTGGTTACGATATCCTAGCTATTCTAATTTTTTTTAGCGCCGCGCGTACGAGCAGCCGAGTTTTCCATATATCCGAGCGTAATTTTGTCACTGCCCGTAAAAGTAGCACGAGCCGGAGAGAAAGAGAGAGAGAGTAGGTATTCAGGACGAATGGGGAGCGCGGAGCTAGCGAGGGGAAAAAAATCATCGTTCCACTCCACTCTCTCGATCCAAACAGACGACCTTTGCATACTGAGGTGCAGAGGCTCGACCCCCATTGCTCTCAGAGAGAGAGAGAGAGAGAGATAGACATTCCAGTCCATAAACTATCGTTTTAAAGAGCCGCAAATTCAGTTTTACCTCGTTCACTTGAGCGGAAAATGCTCTCGCCCACATTTGGACGAATAGACAAGTTCTCCCGATCGTAAATATGATGGTTAAGAGGCTCGTCAAAAACGCAACTCTAAAATACAAGGCGGAAATGAACGGTAGCTTAATTAAATCGCCATCCGACCCTTGTTTGGATATCAATCTACGGCTATATACGAAACGGCAATCTACTTTCCGGGACAAATAAGATGCGCATTGAAGTTAATGGTTTTTTTTAGCGTCGGAGGAATAAGGTACCGGAAGTAAACAATTGTTTTAACGGTAGAGTGGAGCGCTTCTCAATTACCGCTAGACACACAGGTTTCCAACGGTACATAACGCTAGAGGGCGAGTTTTAGAAATGCTATGAGAGTTTAAAACGGAGTCATTTTCGGCATTTGGAATGCAAGAGTAATTTATAGGAGTAATTGATATTTTAAAAAATTAAGTGCGACATTATTTATTCCAAAGGTTGAACCTAAAATGGACCGTGAACCTGATTATTAACTAGAATCATTTGCGCCTCAGTAAATTTCATTCTGGCATAATATAGGTATTTTAAAAGGTGTATATAAGCAATGACACGCCAGTGTTTCTCAAACTGTGGGCGGCGCCCCCCTTAGGAGGTTGAAAAATCATTTTCGATGTTAGGTGAAATTCCGAAATATAGAATATTCACCAATAATAGAATTTCATCATGAAATTTTAGGAAATGCGATATGATAAAAAGTATTAACAGTTATATAAAATAAAGGAATTCGTATTGAATTTTTAATTCAATTCAAAGGAGGCCGCATGAAATTCAATGGGGTCGCGACAGTTGAAAGTTTGAGAACCACTGACTTACGCAATTTCACATATATTTGCAAGCAGATGTTTATTAATTCCGTAAACTACGTGATGACGCGTGTTTAGTTGTTGCAGTTTTTAAAACTTCATATTCAAAGATTACTCATGGCTGTCATAAACACGAAACTTCAGCAAAATATTTATTTTGTTCTTTATAATGATAAATGACGGCCCGTGAAGGTTATAATGTTTGAGCGGTCGTATCTCACGCTATAAAATCAATGTTTGCCCTCTATTCCTATGATGACCGCATTAAAAACGGTTAATTTTCAATCCCGACTCCCTCTCCATCAAAACAAGCTATAAATTTCCACTGTATTTAAAAATGGCCGTAATCCATTTGGAAGATACCCAAATTAAATAAGAAATCATTTTTTTTAATTCGGTGTTATTTTCCAGGTATTCATGTTAGAATTTTTCCACTCTCCCTAATATCAGCTGGTAAAATATAAGAGCGCTCTTGTTGAGATTATTAAAAAAAAGTTAAAAAATCATTAAAACCACGATGAAAAACGTACCAATTATTTCCAGGGAGTTCAAAATCCTCTGAAAGCAAAGTGTTGATGGATTCGTTTAATAAATTTGCAAATAAATTTATCTTAGCTTCAATTCATCTAGATGAACTATTCATATTAAAAATGAGAAGTAAAACTAGAACGATCAAAGTTAACTGCATAAGATAAAGAGTCTTTCCAACTATACATACCTTAATTTCTTTTTAATTCAGTTCTATATCTTGCAAATGAATTTATACTTTGCGCATCTCAACTTTTATTGCGTCTTGAAAAACTATTCGTTATGTTTATTAACAGCTTTAAACTTTTGACTGAAACCCTTATGCGTAATTCATATACAAGATAACCATCCTCAAAGGTGATTTTTTGATCTATGATTTGGGTCACGCAAGTTTATAATACAAAATTTGAGAATTATTGGAAGACATTACTCTGCATTTGAATTGAGCGCAAGGAATGAAAAATCGCGTTTTGGACACGGGAATCACCTATATTATTCTTCTGGTATTAGGTAATTCTAACTTCAATTATTTATTATCAAATCATTATTACATTCGCTTCAATATGTCCAGAATTAGATCCTTACTCCATTTTACGAGCCTGTTTTATGAAGAGATGCGCTGCGCTTCCTCTCCTTTTGATAGCACCTTTAAGCATTTCTATCGATAATGCAACATTTGTATGAAATGTTTTTATGAGAATTGTATTTTTCATTATCGAGATATTACTGCGAAAATTTTCTATGGAAACATATTTACACCGATATAAAGTGACGTAAACCATCGAGAAGGAAAAAATAAATATGAAAAGCCTAATCTTTTTTGCGAAGCGAAAAGGAATGCTTGACGCTTTGCTAGGATCAATCTCGGCGGGGTAAGAAAGGCGACGAGAGTAATGATTATATCGCATAAAATAAAAAAAGATAACCTCTCCCGAAATATTTAGGCAATGACTCCTTTGGGGAGATCTTTCATTGGCCGTTGTTCGCGGCAGTGCCACTCGTAAATAAGTATAGAATTTCACATTAAGACGCAGCAATAAGATTAAGTTTTCCACTTCCATAATATCCAGCGAAACATTCAAAACGAACTTCCCAACTCATTCTACACTCCATTACATTCACTTCCCTTCCAAGTCTCACATAAATCGTCCTTCTCCACACACCTCTCTCTCTCTCTTTTCCTCCGTCTCGCATCACATTGATTCTCATCCCTCACTCCCATTCCATTTTTCCTACGACTCTTTCTCCATCCCATTTTACCTCTTTTCGCTTCTTACTCCCAGAGGATTCACCTCTCTATATCTATAATATATTGATGCTTACGACATAGGATATAGGAGGAGGATACAAATTATGAGGCACTTCCGCATGAGCTAGAAACTTGAAATTTTGTATGTAGGTAGACAGTATAGGGGCAAAACCCGACGAAAAAATCTGACATGGCCAACACACGACCTTCTCCATATTTGGGGTATAGATATTTAAATTATTATGAATAGCATTATAAGGCAAAATTATTATTTCGTATCGTAAAAGAATAGTCTTCCTTATTCCCGTAAATTAGGTATATTTTGAATATGTTTACAGAATTCACCGCTACATGGTGGCGGCGCTGTATACCGGAAATTAAGAAAAAGCAAAATATCTCTGAAATGGATGGTTCTACGAAAATTTATTTCAAACAAAATATGACAGAAATATTATTCTCTACAACTTTGGTCATCACGAAGATTACCAATAACGACGTTTTTAAGGAGATACCTACTTGACGGAAACCGAAAACATCGATTTTTAAAAAATAATTCCTAACCAATAACTGCTCTGGAAAATTGTTTGAAATAAAAGATGTAGGAAATTATATTTTCTACATTTTTTGTAATAGTCAATGTATACAATAATGAAGTATTATCGGAGAAATATCGCAAAAACCGAATCGGGTATCGAATAAACCTCGACTTCCGGTTAACCGCTATTGTCCAAAAACTAATCAGTTGTTTGTGCTCATGCTAAAGTGTTATATATGAAATTTAGTATTGATATGACAAGTACTTCTTGAGTTAGAGCGCCCACAATCACATACACGCACACACACACAGACATCATTCCTAAAATAGTCTAAACGTGTTCTAGGGACCTCAAAACGTGTATTTGCGTTGAAATCTCGAAGTCGATTTCTTTCGTGATCACAATACTTTCCCTATACTAAGTATGGAGAAAGTAAAAAACGAAAATTAAACAAATGTTTATTTTTTGGCCGTTAAAAAAATCACAAAATTTAAACAAATAATTAATTTTTTATGCATTTCTAAATGTGCTACAATGCTGATTTTTTTTCTAAAGGTAGAATCACTAAATAACCAAACCCGGATTATAGAAATTTAAATATATTTATTTATTTGGCCGTTAAAAATTCATAAAGGTTAAACAAATAGACAAATGTTTATGTACTTTCCTTCGAGCTAGGGTGCTGAAATTTTCAGTAAGTTAGAGCTTGGTTTTCCAGCGACAATTAACATTGAAAATTGCTATGAAGTTTATTATTGTGGCATTTAAAAATTGGTAAAGTTTAAACAATTAAATCAATATGTATGCATTTCCAGAGGTGTTAGACCATAAAAAAATCGGCAGGACTGTGCGAAATTTATAACTAACATTGGGAATATAAAATTCTTCAAATTGCAATTCTTTGTGGCTGTTTTGTTCCATTATTGTCATATAATAGGATAAATATTTTAAGTCAATTCTAGATGAGCTGCAGTCTTCCAATTCGGCACAATTATAGGAAATATCAGGCATCGTTAAAATTATAATTTTTAGAGGTTGTTTTTTTAAAACCATTATTTAAAGGTTTAAATGCTTGTAGAATGCAAGCACCGTCTACTAGTATATATGTATATAGGCATGTATATACACAAACAAACGCATATACTGTATTAGAAAATGATTGAGTGTTACGAGAGAGAAAAAGTGGCCGCGTTTATTGGCTCTCAACGCTCGCGTTTGTTGGAGTGGAAGAATAATGGGTTGGATCTCGCGGTGATAGCACTTGTAAGAGTGAACGCGAGTCCTGTGTCAAAACGATATGAACTCCTTTATTCCCTGGCGTTGCCCTACTTCGTCAAACACGTCCGATAAATGCGTTTTTCCCTAGCGTCACGACTCAACAAATAAAGCACCTTTGTTAGAAGTGGACGCGATATTTTTCAAACCGAACGATCCGCGAACGTATGCGATTCGAACCGATGAAATCGGACGAAGGGACTCACTCGCCCGCGGTCATTTTCTCTAGGAAAGAATAAAGATGGTTTCTATAAAGTCCCGCAGTAATTCTGATGATTTCTGTTTCCGGTGTGCTTGAGTGTTGCGAAATCGAGTTGATTAATTTGAGTTTGAATTTTATCGGATATTCCAAATTATTTTTTATGCAATAAAAATGTTCCTGAAGGATAATTTTTTCAATTTTTTCCTAAAAATTGGACAAACATCCGAAGAAAATTATTTGAGCAAATACGACGAAAATGAATGAATTTTTGTTTCCATAAATACTCATGTTAAAGTTTCTTCCGCCTTTTTCACCCAAATAAAACAATCATCAATTATGACGTTAATTTGTATGTATTTTTTATTGACGTGAAGAGCACTTCGCTAACTCCACCTGGAAACGTGGAAGAAATTTCGATTAATACCTTGAATGTTTATTTAGTTGTTCGTAGAACGTTACATTTAGAGAGTTTTGGTTTGCAAGTTTAAAAGCAATTTTTGAACGCGAGATACATAAATCATTCGAAAATTTAGATAAAAGACCGATATATCTGGCCTGTATAAACGTAGAATCACCAGAAATAGTTCACTTTGTGTGCGGATTTTGATTCTTACAGCCTAGAGTATAAAGGCCTTGAGTAAACCTCTAAAAGCTGACTGGTGCTGCGGAACGGATATGCCCGAGGTTTATTGCCACATATTCGACTGAGGAAATAAAAATTCCAGGGTATCTTGGCAACTCCTACCATTTGAGTTACCAGTATCATCAATTACTCCTTAACCGAGTCAGTTAACTACTGCAAGGGGTATCTTTGAGGCAATTTCATATTTCTATAAAAGATACTACCCGTGGATTAAATTCACCCACAAGATCCATGAAAAGTTCCTAGAGCGGATCGATATTACATACATCAAACCTAGGCAAAACAATTGCTATGAACAGAGTGATGTTGCGAAGATATTAATTTTGATATGCGTTCATTTTAAAGGCACGGGATTTTAAAACAACCGTTTTCAGCCCTAATTTCCGGTAGCGACATAGGTAGCTGATATATCATTTTTATAATTAACGACTTTTTAAATTTATGATCAAGTAATTAAATGACAAATTTAGTCAAGCTCTTGCATAATTTGAAAAATTTCCCCCCGAGCAACTGGGGCATCGATTTTTTTCCACAAACTTCGAAAACATCCTAATTAGCTCATAATGAAAGCATACGACATGCTCCCTTTGATCTCCAACCTTTTGTACTAGAGCATCATCTTTAATTGGACATCGTGTGTACGTCGAGGTAAATTACCGTTTTTTTTTCAACAAAAAAGAAACACCAGCGCTCCATACAACGAGTCTGAGTAGACCGGAGGATGAGCGCCTTGCAGCAGTCATCGAAGAATTTTCAACCCCCTCCTTCCCCTCTCCTACCGCCCCCTTCCCTACTCCTCATCAAACATCACACGCCCCCTTCCTCCCCCTTCCCCAAAGTAGGAGGCGAGCAAAAGAAGAAGAAGAAGACGGTGAATATAATTCAAGTTTTCCTCTCCTGTCTGCGATCTCTCAAAGTCACCCCTCTTTTTTTCTTATTCTCCCCCCCCTCGGAACGGAGTTCTTGATGAGGTTTGAAGGGAAAAAGGGGATTGGGATGGGGGGGAGAGGGAGTTGGAGGAGAGAGAGAGGGGGGCGGGGGAGGACGAGGGAAGGAGGGGGGGAGAGGAGAAGGAGGCGAGAAAGTTGCGCGGACGAAATACAAAACCATCGGGAGCGCCCCAACAAACGGCTGGGCTCTCAGCCATACTAAACGACGAGGTGGTATTAATAGCGGGAGGTTTTCTAGAAACAGGTGGTCTGGAAAAGATGGGTGATGGAAAGCCCTGCGAGACGTCGGCTGTGGAAGTGGAGAAAGGGATGAAGGTGGGGGCGGGGGAGGTGAGGCGTGTGGGGGGGGGGCGGGAGGATGGGGAGGTGAGGCAGCGGGTAAGAAAAAATAGATTTTTTCGGAAAGGGAATAAATAGAGGTAGAGAGAGAGAGGTGGGCGAGTGTGGTTGGTGCGATGGCGTGGGAGGACGGAGGTCTTAAAGTGGAGCGCCCTGTGCGTCGACCTGTCACCTGGCGGCCTCTTGAGAGAAACTCAAACTCGACTCTTAAGAGATGAATGCCCGGTTGAGGAAACAAAATAAAGAAATGTCGAGAAATCCGGAGGCGTCTCAGGAAAAGCCAAAATTTCCGAGGAGAAGAATTCTTTAGTGTCAGAGCTGGTTTCATTCACGGTTTCCAAAACGGTTCCTGACTCATATTTTCTCCCGCATTTCACACCAGATCCAATGAAATCGCGTCACCGGGACTAACTCACCTCATTAAGAGCTAAAGAAGTCAAAATTCCGACGGAAGCGAATGACAACACCTCAAGAGATAAACCGAAAAACCCAAAATATTTAGCAGCTGTCTCCACTACAAGTATTTTTTCACCGACGGAATCCAAGAAAACTTGTTAGAAAAGATACAGAAAGCGGAGATAAAAAAAAAAGAATTTGGCCATGTAAATATGCTCAGATTTGTTTATTATTAATTCAGTCCCTCTGTAATCATAAAATATTCTGAAGTTTCATGCGCGACTAAGGAACCGGGCCAAATTAAAAATGTTTGAATAAAAAATAATGTAAAAATTCGTATCGCAGTTTTAAGAGTCATAAAAAGCGAAAGAAAACATTAGTTATAGAGAAACCTTACATATTATTCGTTTTATGTATATTTAACATTAAAACATAGGATAAAATCTGTATATTATCAAACGCAAGATATTTAAAATGAAAAAGATAAAGTAGAATAACATTTTCCTAATTAAAAATCATTTCCGAATATCATTAGTTAATAATCTAAACACTAACTCAAAAAATCTTAAAACAGCTAATACATCGTAACAGAATTAACAGAAGAAAACTATTGCTCTTTATCCAACATAATTAAAAACTATGCACTATATAGTACGCTTAATATCCTATGAATTAACTTTATAAAAGTATGAAACTCTAATATTGAAGAATTGTTTATTTTTAATTATTTGGCAAGATTGTTATTATGATGTATTACTTTATTATTAGATAGGAGACAATATAATGTTGCTATTTTGTCCTAATATGTTCTCCCGGACTACTACTAATATCGAAAATCGAGAAATCTCACACTTATATAGAACCTTACAAGAAAATATTTTGAGTTTCTCTTCACCTACGACGTCGGGTACAGTATTACTATTTTAAGTCAACCGGACTCCCTTCTTCTCAAATACAAACCGGAAATAGTAACCCCTCCCCCTCTCTCTCAATATAGAAGTCCTATTTCTAACTTTTGTACTCCGGGGAGGTGGCTACCGACATTACCTCCTCCTCACCTCGTCATCCCCATCCTCTCTCTCTCTCCCTCCATTCCATCCAAACTCCTAACAGTTTCCAAACTCTTTCCTTGCCGGCAAAGTATTCATCGCCACGTCCTCAAACACTCTCTTCCCTTTCAAACCCTTCGCTCGCCTCCACCATCCCAAAAAAAAGAAAACCTTCAAATCAACCCTTTAAGAGTTGTCACCTCTTGGTCGCAAACCTTCTCTTCCATCACTCCCTTTTTATATCCCTCTTCCTCTTCTCTACCAATCTATCTATCTACTTTTGTCGGACTTCCGTCTCTCCCTCTATCTCTCCATCTCTCTCTCTCCGTCCACTTTCGCTATCTTATCATCTTTCATCAATCCTCATTCTCCCCTCCGGTTCCCCCCCCCCCCTCTCCCCCTTCCACCTGCTAGTACTTTCGATTTAATTCGATTCCCTATCGTTTCGACTTACTTCCACCTTCCATTTTCCTCCCCTTCGTCCCGCATCCACTTCTTAATACCATTTCCAAGACTCCTATTCCAACGTCGCGCGGTCTATAATTCCGCTGACTTTTTCCGCCTCCTGTCCTGTTATCTGTCTCTCCGAGCCTCCCTCTTAACACCTCACAGCCTTTATTCCCCTTTCGAAACTTACATTATTATTTTTTTTATTTTCTCTCCCTCTCTCTCTCTCTGTCTGTCTGTCTGTCTCTCCCTTGGAACTGTCGCTCACGCATTCTATTATAGTCAACTTTTACCCCGCTTCATCACATTCTTCTTCCTCTCTCTCCCTCTCTCTGCCAAGTATTAGTTGTCTCACCATCCTCAATTCTACGTCCACGGATCACTTTCCCTATGCTATCCGTCTCTCTGCTCTTAAAAACACACATATATATATAGTCTATTTTTCTTCTATTCTACTTCCCATTTAAAACATCTGCCTGTCTGTCACTCCCTTTCTGAACACACATATATAGCGCACCGTGCGAATACTACCACGCATTATCACCTGTATAACCTGTAGCAATTTTTTTCATATCTCTCCATAGATCCATCCTTTTTTTCTCACATTGCGCATGTTGATTTTCATATTTCACCTTTCAGTTTCTAGCACATTCTCACTGTAGTAACTTTTCCGTTTGGGAAATGTGTTAGATATTTTTTGTTTGGGCAGTATCTATTTTATACGTCGAAATATGCGGCTACATAATAAAGTAATGCCTACTTTCGCAGTAGATATTACTCTAGTTTCATATTAAAATTCCGCAGAACCCCTAAAAAGAAATGGAGTAAGATCATTTAATCCATTACTTAGATTATTTATAAACGACGGTTAAATACAGAATCATGTGTGCGCAGTGGCGAACCCAGAAATATTTGACGGGGGGCACATAATAAAAAATCTATAAACAAACAAACATTATAGGTGGCCATTGGTAACAGTTAGCTGCACAACCCTGAAGAAAACGATTGTATAAATTTAATGGGAGTCTACTGAGTGTTATCATTAAGAGGTCATCTAAACTTGAATTCTGTAACGAAGACCTTTTCTTAGATTTAATTATAATCATAACACTGAAACCTCTCTCACACGATGCCGTTGAAGTTGGAAGAACTGCTATTATAGATATCAACTTACTGAACAACCTTTCTCCGTGTGAAACTATTGATTTAGGAATATCATCCAGCTTCAATTTCTTAAATAATACTTTAACTTCGTACCTTTAACTAGGAATATTTTCAATAGCTTTCTCAAATTTCAATATTACCTGCGGTATTTCAGATAGCTGAACTCCTAGACATTTTCTATTCATTGACATGTTCTCAGGAGATGTTTTCTCCGACAATCCTTAATATGTTATAATTAGTTCATAGTATTAATTTCACTTTCAAATAAGATACTAATAAAATAAATAGATACTTTAAGACTCCCGACGATGCGAGGCGAACGAGACGCTTTTTAAACGGCGGAGAGTAAACTACGTACTTCACAGATGTTCCAGCGACAGTTGCGACAGGTGAATTTAATGTGAATAGCAGGGGAAGTTGGTTTGATCGGCGGAGAGCTAAATCTACAAATCAAAATTGTTATTGCGAATAGATTGTCGCCAGCTGGTAATATCAACTCGCCACTGGCGAGCGGGGGACCGTATTTTTCGAGCCCTTTCCATAACTACGACAGTAAAACCCCGTTATTTCGATCCCGGATAATTCAAAGTACCTATGGTGTAATTCGAAGCTAAGATCAGTCTCCGGCCAATACACCATAGGATTTTGCGTACATTTTGGAACGGATTATTCGAAATACGCCTACAATGAAATTCGAAGTCATGACCTGGTCCGGTGACTCACGAAAAGTTCGTTTAATTCGGAACCTCGATCCTGCGTAAGAGGAAGATTCGCGCGCGCACCATCACATCGCAGTTTTTCCTCATTTCTCGCACGCGAAATTCATATAGCGCCCCAAACAGGTTAGTAGGATGGCCAAACGTTCCATTTTCACCGGGACAGTCCCGTTTTTTAAATCAAAAAAGCCATTTTGTGCCGTTTTGAAGTCCATCGCAAATAACATTTAGATTATCTGATAGTATAATTGATATTCCTAGTAGAAATGTAGGATTCTCGGAAACAAACAACAAATGTTAATTACAGCGCAAATGTCGGGTTAGGAAACCTCACGGTCATTGATAAATTTGAGGTCGCAAACCTGGTTTCCGCGTATAATATCCTGCCCGGGTTTAACCTAACTTATTCCCTTCGAGTTTCGACAGCGAAGGCGCTAGTCGGATTCTCTTTTGATTGTGAACTTTGTCCTAGTCTGGCATGCTCCAGACTGTAAGGAGAGTTCGTATTTGCCCTTTTCGCTATAGACTGTGATAGTGACAGATTCACCATTAAAAAATCATGCGAAAATTTTGTCCCATTATCTCCTTACAACGACGGGAAATGCCCGTTTTCACCTCGTTGGAATATGGTAACCCTATTTTATAGTCAACGTGAAATTAAAGTCGTAGATGATTGAAATAAATGAATCAGTTTATCTTTGCATCACTATGAATGCTCACATTCTCAATCGGATAGCAAAATTCTAGAACTAAGCTGAAATGATCAGAAGTTGCAAGAACCCCTATTATATCAATCCTCATGCTTTCCCAAACCTGGGCAATAGCTTAGTAATAGCGTTCCGCTAGCTTAAGATGTGATCGGTTCGTAATAAATTCCATTTCATACACTGTCAGTAATTGACTATCAGATAGGGCAAAATGTACTTGAAAGGACAAAATCAATAAATTTTTATATTTTCTAAAAATTTAACTCAGCAAGTCAGCTGGAGCCGGCTTCGGCTCATCGTACAAGAAGAGCACACTATAATATACATGCAGCAGTATGGAGTATAGATGAGTGATAATCTTTCGGCGCGTGGTTGAACGTCTTTTCTTAGCGGCATAAAAGAGTAACTTGAAATGTACTGGAAAATTCGGGATATTCACTGAATCCTTTTTACTTTCTCCATACGTAGTATAGGGAAAGTATTGTGATCACGAAAAAAATCGACTTCGAGATTTCAATGGAAATACACGTTTTGAGGTCCCTAGAACACGTTTAGACTATTTTCGGAATGATGTCTGTGTGTGTGTGTGTGTGTGTGTGTGTGTGTGGATGTATGTGATTGTGGACGCTCTAACTCAAAAAGTACTTTCATATTAATACCAAATTTCATATATATATATATATCTATATATCACTTTAGCATGAGCACAAAGAACTTATTAGTTTTTGGACAATACTGGTTAACCGGAAGTAGAGGTTTATTCAATACCCGATTCGGTTTTTGTGATATTTCTCCGTTAAGACATCATTATTGTATATACAATTTTATACACATGTTTTAGTGATGTAATTTTCTACGACTTTCATTTGAAACAATTTTCCATAGCAGTTATTTTTTAGGAATTATTTATAAATAATCGGTTTTTTCGGCTTCCGTCAAATACCTCCTTAAAAACGTCGTTATTGGTAATCTTCGTAAGGACCAAAGTTGTAGAGAATAATATTTCTTTCATGTTTTGTTTGAAACAAATTTTCGTAGAATCATCCATTTCGGAGATATTTAACTTATTCTTAATTTCCAGTATACATCGCCACCACCATGTAGCGGTGAATTCTGTAAACATATTCAAAATATAATTTATGGCAATAAGGACGACTGTATTCTATTACGATACGAAATAATAATTTTGCCTTATAATGGTATTCATAATAATTTAAATATCTATACCCCAAATATGGAGAGTCATGTGTTGGCCACATCAGATTTTTTCACACGTGGTGGTCTTTGTAAATCGCAAAATAAGCTGCTCGAATTCGCCGTGTATACTAACTAGAACGGATAGATAAGATTCTGTATTGCGGTTTTGCTGTCCAAGTAAGCATAAAAAAGTTCGATTTTTATGAAAGTTCTTTTATTTCGAACCCGAATATTTTGAAGTCGTAATTTTTTAGTCCCTTGAGCTTCGAAATAACGAGGTTTTAAATTTGTAAATTTGTAAATTAAATAAATAACAAAATCCACAAATGTATGTTAGGCTAATGCACCTTAGCACAAAGAAGAAGTTCATCAGCCCAAAGAGATGATGCAGATCAGGTCGAAGTGGAGAGGCCAGTTTCGGCCGGCATGGTACGGAGAGGGATAACCATAATTTAAAAGTCAGTACGGAAAAAACTTACCTCAATTAGACTTTTTTTACCCATATAGAAGTCGAAGTAACATATATACTACCTGGTTGGGCATTGGGAATGAATGTTATGAATTAATACTAATATATAATTTAATAAATTTTCAATTAAATATTTGCGGGTCTGACGAGAGGGGGGGGGGGCACGTGCCTCGGTGCCCCCCTCCCTGGATTCACCACTGTGTGTGCGTATCAAATGTATACACTATGACCATCTAATCCGATCTATCGTTCGACCACGATTTTGATTTTCATTCGTGAAAGATGGCAGTGTGACACCATAAGACCATTTCAAACGGCAACGGCGTGAAAATATTTAAAAATTTATTAAAATTAAAAGATACTCTTAGTGGCTGGATCTGCTTTAATAAAAATGATTTTTCATTTTATATTATGTGGTTAAATATCGATTATCCAAAAGTGACGTTTTAAGAAGCTTCTGCGTATTTATAATTTGTCTTAAAATGAAAATATCTATTTCTTGCCACGTGAAATTCATCTTTTCAATATTAGGAAAATATTGCGTGTGAGCATACAAACACACGCACGCGCAGAAACTTTAATCTTTTCAGTCTCCTTCCTTCCTTTAATCTTCTCGCAGCTGCACACTTCTGCCAACTTTATTTTTCAATTCTACTACGCATATTCTCCCGGACGCAGTCTTCTCCACCTATCACGAGGCTTTTATCCCTCACTTACTCCCTCTTCCTCTGCTTCCTCTCAAACACTTATTTCTCTCTCTCTCTTGCTCCGTTTTGATATAACTCGCCGACTCGCGCCCACACGCTGCGCTCGCGTCTCACATCCACGCGCGCATCTTCCGCTTCCCATCAGTGTCATACCCACAATCCATCTCGCTAAAACTACACCCGCTCTCCCTCCATTGGGAGCTCTCTCTAGTTATCTCCCATTTCCTATCACCTGTCCAAACATTTTCACACACTTCACTGTATTCTTTGGTGTATTTTCCCCGCACCGTGTGATCTTTCCGGCCCTTTCGTATTCCTCATTAATTTTTATTTTAAAACAAAACCTTCGGTTGTTTCAAATTTGTAAATGAGCTGCGCAAGGCCCGTCGTTTTTACTTTCTCCATATATGTAGTATAGAGAAAGTATTGTGATCATGAAAAAAATCGACTTCGAGATTTCAACGGAAATACACGTTTTGAGGTCCCTACAACACGTTTAGACTATTTTCGGAATGACGCCTGCGTGTGTGTGTGTGTGATTGTGGGCGCTCTAAATCGAAAAGTACGATACTTGCCATATCATTACCAAATTTTATATATAACACTTTGGTATGAGCACGAAGAGCTGATTAGTTTTTGGACAATACCGGTTAACCGGAAGTCGAGGTTATTCGATACCCGATTCGGTTTTTGCGATACTTTTCCGTTAAAACATCATTATTGTATATACTATTCGATACAACTGTTATGGTGAATGTTATTTTCTACATCTTTCATTTGAAACAATTTTCCATAATAGTTCTTGTTTAGAAATTAATTATAAATAATCGGTTTTTTTCGGTTTCCGTCAAATACCTCCTTAAAAACGTCGTAATTGGTGATCTTCGTGAGGACCCGAGTTGTTGAGAATAATATTTCTTCCAAGTTTCGTAGAACCATCCATTTCGGATATATTCAACTTTTCCGTAATTTCCAGTATACAATGCCACCACCATGTAGCGGTGAATTCTGAAAACATATTCAAAATATAATTTACGGCAATGAGGACGACTGTATTCTATTACGATACGAAATAATAATGTTGCCTTATAATGCTATTCATAATAATTTAAATATCTATACCCCAAATACGGAGAAGGTCATGTGTTGGCCACATCAGATTTTTTTATTGATGTTAGATATATTTTCCGCTTGAGTTATATCGAGAAGGGAATGAAAAACGAAAGGTCAAAGAATTTCGAACTTATCGTCCAAACACATGGCCATATATTATTAAACTCTCAATTCACCAATGTATTGTGTATGTTTGGATAGGAAATTCAACGGCATCGATAAGTAATTTTTTGATTCCAACTATATTCGACCGAATCTACTCTTTTGAGAGTTTTTTCCCCCAATTCCGCGCAAACCGTGAACCTTTCGCGAACTATTTCTCTTCGATTAATAAATTCGTCCGCTGGTGGCGATTCAAATTCCTCACTGTAGCAAATGCGCATACGTCTCGCCCACAAGCCATCGCAAATTCCCCCTCGAATTGAACCCGTAGTGATTTACTCCCTTCAAAGAACCGTACCCGGCGAAACTTCAAGAACGGTCCCGAAGACGGTTTTATTTATTTATATTTATTTATTTAAATCGTGCCTGAGAGACGAGGGAAGGACAGCTGACGTCCCTAGCTCCTCCTATATTCCGACTCTTCCAGAGAGAAACTCTTCTGCCCCCCCTTTAACTTTTATTTTTTTTTCTTTTTCCCCATTCGTCGCCTCTCTTAAGACGACCACCAAAGACGCCGCTCTGCCTCCTCCTCCTATTCCACGTCCGCCCACGCACGTGCTCAGCCCTCCACATCAACGCGCGTCCCACTTACCTCCTCCTCATCTCCTTCCCCTCTCTCCCCGTGCACTCCCTATTTCGTCCCTCTTCACAACTCCCTCCGTCCCTCTCTTTCTTCCTTCCCTTCGCCATCTCCTCCTCCCCCCCTCTCTCCCTTACAACTCCTCCTTCACTCTCCTCTCTCAGAAACTTCTTCTTTCCTCAACTTTTTCCTCCCACTCTTACTTTCTCCGTTCGTTTCCCCGCTATACCCCGTACCGATACACACACGCACGCACACAAACACACACACGCACGCACACACACTAGGGGGCAAGCCCCCTGCTCGCTGACGCTCACCAACCCCCCTCTCCCCCCCTTTGCTCGCTGTTTCTTCGTTCCTACCATGTACCTATTGGATTTGGATTAGTTTAACGGGAATATGTTTTGAATATTTGTTTAGTGAATATATTTTATAAGGGATGTATGTTTGGTTTTTAATAACAAATTGAGAAAATTAGTTGAATAACTAGATAAAAAATAAACTTAAGGGCTGAAATTCCTTGAGATTAAAAATGGCTGGGGTATAGAGCGTTATAGAGAGAGAGAGAGAACCAGCCTGTTTTTAGATAATCCAATTTTTGTTAAAGTTGCCCAAGAATAAACTAGCCTTATATTAATTCGTTGGGAAAAATGAAATATGTAGTATTATTGAAGACGTATACTCAAGTAACGGTACAAAATTTGATCAAAATCGTTAGAGCCGTTTCTGAGAAAATGGAATTATTGTTAAAGTTGCCTAGAATAAACTAGCCTTATATTCATTTTTTGAGAAATATGAACTATACAGTATTATTGAAGACGTAAACTCAAGTAACTGTATGAAATTTGATCAAAATCGTTATAGCCGTTTTCGAGAAAATCGGATTGTTGTTAAAAATGCGTAGAATAAACTACTCTTAATTATTTATCAATGTCAACCATTTCTACGTATACTCTGCTCAGTATGATAAAATGCCTAAGTACGAGATTTCATTCATTTTCGTTCGTCCGTCTAGCCTCCAGCGCCAGTAACAGACAGACAGACGGCATTGCGAAAACCACTTTTTCGGATTCAGCGACACCTAAAACGTGTATTTCCGTAAAAATCTCGAGGTCGAATTTTTTCGCGAAAACAATACTTTCTCGATACTTCGTATGAGAAAGTAAAAATAAGTCGGTTGGCGAAAAAAAGAGCAGTGGTATTCTTTTTTCTTCTTCTCCTTCCTTAAATTGCAGAGACGTATTTATGGAGTTTAAAAGCGGAGTAGACGTTTGATAGGTTGCACGTGGGAGTTTTAAATGGAGGAGCATGGGACGCAGGAAAAAATAGAGAGGGAGAGGGAAACAGGATGATAAAATAGAAGAGTAGAAAGAGATGAAGAGAGAAATTGAGGATTAGGAGAACACGGAGAAGCTAAGTGGAAGAAATATGGAAGTGTGCAGAGAAAACGAATAGGAGAGAGCAAGACGGTTAAATAAATAAGTAAAATTGATGCGAGCATTGGAAATATTAAGAATTAAAAATAAATAATTGTTTATAGATTGTAGACGAATTTAAATTATCACACTGAGAAAGCGCTAAGAGAGTTTCTGTTCCGGAACAAGTAACGGTTCCAAAATGGTTCCGGAACGGAAAAATTGTGTCGGAACCGGAACCTGAATCGGAACAACGGTTTCAAAATCTTGGTTCCGAAATGGTTCTCTTTAAAGATGAATAAATCATTATTAATCTTTTTACATTTTTAATTTAAAACACAGACTTTTTAATTCTTACTATTATATTTTTTATACAAAATTGAAAATGTGTACTTTCTCTGATTATTCCATTTAGGCATGCATGCATGAAGTGCAAAATATGAAAATGCATGTTCCTTACTCAGCATACAAATAAAATCTGAAGTGGATATCTTGCGAATATTTAACAAGAGACAGAAAGTGAGTCTAAATGAGCTCAACAAAAAAAATGATTGTAAATAGTATATGCTAAAATATATCCTTTTTGGTACTTGAGAGTAATAATGAATTGATTATGAGACCTCAATGTCAAATCTATCACAGTTATAAGTAAAAACAGAATTGAAATTGAATTGAATTTCTGTAGAATAACATTAGATCATACCTTTGTTCATCGATCGAATCATTGTTTATACAATTTAGAGTGGAACAGAGAGAGTCAGCGATTTAACCATATTTTGAATAAAAATATTTGTTTTTTTAAATGCAGTGTGGCAGAACTATGTATTTAGTGGGAAACGGCAGCATTGTATACCGTCCAAGGAAAAATTTCTCCTCGAAAAAAATTAGGACATTACATTCGGAAAATTAATCGATCCGCGAGGCGAGCAAATATTTATCGCGGGGCGAGGGCGTGATATTCCATCGCGCGACCCGTGACGCTAATGCCTGTTGATGCGGGAGCCAATTGCACCTCTTCTTGCTTTCGCGAGCTATGAGCGCGTGGTCTGTCAGAAAAGAGCGAAACCACACACACTACGCCAGTTTGCGTCATCAACTCTCTGAGTAAGTTCCAATTTTCGTCGGCGTCGTAATTTTCGATTTCCCCTTTTAATGTTTTCCCTTAAAACCTTTTGAATTTTTTTTCACAGAGGAAAACCGCTTTTCGGTAATTTCGCTATTTGAACAACATTCGGAGGATTCCGACATAATTTTTCCGGGTTGTTACTTTTTCATCTAATTTTATTTTATTTTTTCCTCTAAAGGGTCGAGTTCGGTGATGTATTTCGATGGGTTGGCAATAAATAGCGCGTTTGAAAAATATTTTCAATTCCTTCTCTCTCTCTCTGGAGAATCTGAAACTGTCAGTTTGGTCGCGTAAAACACGAGGAGATAATTGTGCCAAATTCATCGGAGAACACGGTGGGCTCGGAGTTAAGTGCCAAATCAAAAAAAAAGTCGGAATAAAGGACGGATCTGAAAAATTGGTAATCATCCAATTTGTGTCTTCTTATTGGTCTCTAAAATTAATAGTGGCCGAGGCTTTCCAGTTTATAAATTCGATCTCAAATCATGGTGAATATTTATTGTCAAACATCAATCTAATAATAAGTGTTACGCAACCAAATTATTGGATGATAGAGTTTTTTAAATGTGCTATAAATATTTTGTCTTTTTTTCATAACTTTTATCGGATTAGGGTTTCAGTATCGGCAAGATGCTATGTGTACGTACACGAATAAGTATAATAACCTATGGAAGATTTCAAAATCGTAATAAATAATATAGTTTCAATAAAAAATACGAAATAATATAATGAAAATAAAAAAATGAATCATCACTATAAATCACTGAGGTAAGTTAGCATGTTTTAGCTTAAATATACCGTCAAACTGGTCAATTTCGATATTAGTCAATGTTTCGACTTTAAAACTTTCTCGATTCTTATACACTTTATTCTGCTCCAATAAATGCTCCTCGACTCGATGATTCCCTCTTAAGTTTTCCATTTATTGAATATTGGTGACAGGTAGTTTTCATGCCATTTTGTACATAATAATACGCCCATAAGTCATTAACTTCTATATCGTAAAATTCGTGGAATTAAGAAAAATTTGAGAAATATCTATGAATGAAAAACTTGAAATTTTGCCTTCTCTTTCAGCCTCACATTCGAAGACTTTCTAAGACTTATCGTTGAGCTCCATACACGAAAGGCATTGCAGATGTATCATTTTTAAATTATCAACCTCTAATACTTAAGCTGAAAATCGTAAAATTGCAGAAAATTCCAAGACGTCAAACAGCGATGTTCTAAGCATATCAATCACACAAATGTATCTTTTCGAAATATATGAAAATGAAAAAGTTGACTGAAATGAGGAATATTTTCAAACAGAATATCGGATTAATCGGCAATGAAAGCAGATTTGCTTGAAATAAATTGCGCCAAAAATACTGCATACATGCGCAATATTTGAAAAAAAACAAGCGATAAATTTACGTAAAAAGTGAACTCGGCGGAGAAAAATTTGCACCTGAAACTTTCACGCCATGTCTGATGACTCAATCAAAACTTCAGCGTAGAACTGCGGAAATTTTAGCCTCCCTAAATACTGTGCAGCCTCTCATGAACGACGCAATAGCGACGAGAAACAGCCACGTTAAACGGAGAATATTGATATATTTCTTCATTATTTTAGGCCGCGATAACGATAAAGACGCCTTTTCACTTTCTTTTCATATTTGGAGAAAGCATTCGAAAAATGAGAGAATTTGATACGCAAGGACCTTCAGAATTTTTTGTCGCAAATCCTAAATATAGGAAAAAGGTGTTTGCGAGCAAATTTTTTCAAACGGAAGAAAACTAGATTTCCACCGGCGCTGAAAAAACATTCGACGCAGTTTTTAATCGCCGGCGCTTATATTTTTGCGCGGCTCTCGAGATAAACAAGCGGTCGCATTAAAAAAAAGTTTTACGGTGGCCAGTGACCATTAGGTGGCGCGAAGCATTGGAAATTTAAGCAACACGCGAAGGGAAGGAAAAAATAAGCCTTCGCCAAATATACATTTTGTGTGGTCAAGTATGGAGCTCTGCGTTTATTTATAGATCGCCACTCTGAAAAATGCCTGGCGGTTTTTCTTTTTATTTGCCTGTTCAATGTACCAAGGAAGGCTCTTTTTATCTTTCCCACGCAAAATGCTTGAAAGGGGACTTCCTGAGGAGCTTAAAAGATCTCTCACATATTTCATTGAGGCGAAATATGAAAACAGGCCGAAAAATTTTGCAATTGAAATACCTATTTACAACTCCGTCTTACGTCGTTTCTTTGACGGCGGAGACGGAAATAAATAAACAGATGATAAATTCAAAAGAAATTATTTTAATGAGACGTCAAGAATTATTCTACTTTTTAAAGTTCTGAAAAAATACTAAGGATAATTAACATAAGTAAAAACACATATTCGCAGAAGTTTATTTAATAGATCTTTTTCTTCTTCGAAGAAAATCATACACGCAATTGTATTTATTCAGTTAATAACAAATCTGAAAGTAATTTTATATAAAATGGAAATATGTATTTTATCTAAAGAAACCTTTCTATTTTTTATATTCTTATGCATTCAAGTGACAAGCTTTTTTATAAACTGGTGAAAATTACAACAAAAAAAGGAAAACGATTTATTTAAAATTAAGTGTGGAATAGGTCAAACGACAACAAATTCCGAAAGTAACATCATGATAAAAGACGGCATAAGCAGATTAGCGATGAATTAGTGATCTTTTTCAAAGGATTACTCAAAGGATATCGCTGTTTAACAAAGGAAAGAAATTTTCTTTGGAATACGAACCTGAAAGTTAAATTTTTAGCCTTGCAAAATATATAAAAATTTGTTCAAAGTATATTTTTAAAGGCATTATGAAACTACTTGGCCATACTATACATTTTGATTGATCTTGTTTGCTCCCTATCTTCTAGAGCCGTGTCAAGGCCGCAGGAGAAAAATAGAACTTCGAGATTAATGAGACGTTTTCCTGCTCTGTTTACATAATGAGTAGCATCAAGATAAATTAAGCTTAAATTAAGGTTAATCGCTTGATTTCAAGTTACATTTCCATATAAATCTAGCGTTTCTCAATTATTGTAAAGTTATATACAAATATTTCATCAGAATCTTTGGAGGTAATCCATCTATATAAGAATAAAAAATAACGACTTCTATTTTTGACGTTATAACTGGAATGGCTTAGCAAAGAAAGAGATAAAAATTTACTTTATTTCTAGAATCTACGATCGACGGATCATCACCGTGGACGGCTGCCTTGTATCCGAAATACGGACGTTGTTTTACCAACCGTTTCGTCTGTTTCGAATTGAAATAAATAAATCTTTTTTCCATTGGCAAATTATAGACTTTCTGAACGTGAATTCCTAAATAGTTGAATTAACAAGCTCCCAATTTTATGAATTTTGTAAAAGGGCATTGCATTAGCAACCTTTTCTGTTTGGATCAACGTTAATCAAAATGAATACTGATTCTTATAGCAATTATTTGTCTAGTTTCAAAGCAAGATCTGAAGAGAAAGTAAACGAATGAATTTTGCCCAATTCAGATATTCATCATATTTAACAATTTAATTTCCAAGGCGTTATTCATTGCAAAATCACGCGTTTGTTTAGGGGGTGTATGCGAAATATATGACCTTGAGTATCAAACATTCTGACGAAACGCGTTTAGCGAAGTCCTCAATTCCTAAAAAAAAATCCATCCATTCTATTTTGTTGCATGTTAAATGCCATTTTAGCTGCTTCTATGCAGTTATGCATATTTTGAGTTTTTTTTCAAGTTTAAAATAAGAATTTTCATATTTTAAATTCAAATTGTTAATTTCCTTAATAAAAGAAAATATAATCCGTTAGAGTTTTCTACATTCGCAACGCCATATACGAAAATAAAGCGAACGCTGGGATTCCGCAGCGATATTCAAATGAAGGACTCGAGCGCAATGATTACTTTTCCCGGAATACGACAGCTTTGATGGCGTAAAGTAAACAGTTCGCGAAAAGAATAAACGAAACGACACCTAAAAAAAATAATGATAAAATTTCGCGGATGAGGAATCGGAATGTTGTAATAATTCGAGTAGCGTAAGACAAGAAAAAAATCTGTAGTACAGAATGTAAGGTCATGTTCTGAAAAGGGAAATATTATTTACGATTACCAGAATTTAAATGACATGTTAGTCGACGAATTCTTACTTTGGGATGTCATCGGGTAAATGAGATTTAAATAATTAGTCATGCGGGATTTTCATGTTATCTTGTTTTCCTGCTCGACTTTTTATTTACACTATCCATCTAAAACCGTTATTTTCCTGTGCATAATGTGCTATAATCACTTAATAATAAATTCGAAAGCTAGAGCCGTCGTATATTCTGAATCGAAATTTCGTACGAAAAAATCCATGAAATACTGTGATCATTATTTAAAAATCCGGGGGTTTCATAAACATAAATGTAAATACTAATAGAATACAATGACAGATAAAAATCTTTTGATATGCATTTATTTGAACTGCACAAAGAAAACGAATATACACGAATTTATCTCTCAGGGTTTTCGGTAGTTATAAACAAAATATCGGTAGTTATAAACACATTATCGATAATTCTAAACACATTATCGGTAGTTAAACAAAATATAGGTAGTTATAAACAAAGCCGGAAGGAACATATCAAGCGTATTTTAAGTATGGAAATTAGCGAGGAATATGAAATTAATTCGCAGGTAAATGTATCTAATGATAAAGTTATACCTTCACTTAAAAGAAAAATAATCATTAACGATGAAAATGAAATTAATTTGCAGGAAAATGAATCCAATGATTAACAGATCCGTACACGTAAGAAAAGAACAACCACTACCGATTAAAAAAAAAACAAATATTTCCACATATGAGAAGAGAAGGTGAGACGGTCGCTAAAATGGCCACAAATTTAGGCGTATCTAAATCTGTAATTCATAAACTACTGGAAAAGTACACAAAGCAGAAGAAAATATGGTGGAGATTGATTTGAAACGAAAGAAACCTGGACCCAGAGTGCAGCAAGTGTCTACTCTATCCGAAAAGATATGCAAAATAATTCAGGCAGACTGTTCCTTAACGCAAAAAGGAATACAGAAAAAGCTTAGGAAACAGAATATAGAATGCACGCAGTCTACGGTATGTGCTAATTAGTGAAAGATATGCGTGAGTAGAAAACGTTAAAAAAAGGGCTATAAAAACAATAACTCCAGAGGTTATATCTAAACGACAAATATATTCTCGGGACATTATGTCCGTTTCATCATGCAGGATGCTATTTCTTGATGAAACAGGGTTTAACTTACATAGCACTAACAATTATGGGTATTCTTAAATAAATGTAGATGCCATAAAAATGGTGCCAACAAACCGGGGAAGAAACATAAGTTTGGTTGCAGTTATCCCCATTAATTGTATAAAAAAATTTTAGACAAAGAAGGTGCATATAACAAAGATCTTTTTATTGAATTTTTAAGTGAATGTAAAACTAAAGATACCTTTAAAGAAGGAGATATCTTGAATATGGACAATGCCAAATTTCATCAGAGCCCAAAAGTAATTTTAATTTCTCGGATCCAGGAAAACAATATTTGCTACAAGTTCCTTCCCACGTACAGCCCACAACTGAACCCAATCGAAGAAGTTTTCAGTGTATTAAAAGCTACATACCATGCCATTTGTGCAATTCCTGAAACTTCTTCACAGATTCAGGAGTATGTTCTACGCTGTGTAAACACAATGAATAATGATAGGACAATGCGTTTCGAATCATTCTATATTTCATATATTTTTTTTTTTTTGGGAACCGTGAACAAGAACCAATGGAGACCGAGAAAGGCAACGGGTGAAGGAAGCTACAAATGTCAACATGTCATGTTTATACTGTTACAGCAGTGGTTCTCAACCTTTTTCTGTCTGCGTCACCCTATGTTCAGTCCATTCGGTTATGCGTCACCCCGTTTACAGTTTCATTATCCTCAAGTAACCTTTAAATTGGGCTTTCCCTACCACGTAAAGATAAAATTCTGGCATTTACATAAGCAAGAATGTTTATTAACCTGGTTTTATTTATGTTTATAAGCCAGAATATGATACACTGTGAATTTATCAAATAACTGCGTCACCCTTCAATAACCGTCGCGTCACCCTGTGGTGTCATCTCACCCTGGTTGAGAACCACCATGTCAGAGGATACGATTCAGTACCACCTTTGATTCGATTGAAACTCGCAACGGCAGAATATAGGTTGAATGAACGTGTCGAAGTACTTTTAATGGTTCCAATGTGTCATTACTTTCGGACGCGTGGATGCTGAAGTAGAGAAGATTTGCATACACGTACACAGAAAATCCATTTACTAGATTGATGGACGTACGGTGTCCCAGGAAGTCGGAGTAAAGGGTCGGCGCGATTCCCATGAGCCGAGATCCGATGCACCGAGGGATTTCAAAGTTTAGAAGGAAGCCTAAATATAACACGGACTGCAGAGTGCAGAGGATTTTTTTTCTAGCAACGACGTCCTCTAAGAGAATGCAAGAGGATATTTTGGAGCACGGAACGAACAAAGAAAAGCATTTAACGATTGATCTGAAGAAAGCACTGTAGTTTAAGATAAACTTTTCGCAGTGTTTCAATGCATGATAAAAAATGTAGCGTTCCGTTTCTATAAACTTCATCTTTAACATTGCAATAAGATGCGAAATTATTTTCTTTCCCAATTTTTAAAACTTTTCTTATACTTATACCCTTATAGTTATACACTTATACTTCACCAAATTACACAATGAACTGAAGAGTTTTATGCGTATTCAAAGAGATTTAGGTTTAAAAATTGCTTTAATAAATGAATAATCTTTATAAATACGAAACCAAGAAAAAATAAACGCGAAGGTTTTAGCTCAATTTAATACATGATCTAGCTGTGTTCATTAAAAGATTTAATAATGCCTGTGAATGAATTTAGAAGTATACATCGACGTACTGATGATAGATGAAAGAAACACACACATACATAAATATCGCATTTTCAGCACGCCTGCCAATCGTGGACAGTAATACGTAATATGTAAGGTTGACGACACCTGATCAATTTTTCTCCGCCAAATGGCATGAAATCTTCTTACGACGCCAAGTAAATAAAAAAACTTGTAAATTTTGGTCAATTAATTAACATTCACTTTTCGTAGTTAAATAATTTATTTCTGTGAAATGATAATCGGAAAGGATTTAAATAGAACGTCACATAGCAATAATGGCAACTAATTCGTAAACTATTTTTTTTACAAGTGTGCGACTCTGCTCAAATTCACGATCCGAAGCCTCAAGACCTGGATTTTGTGCTCGCCTCCCTCCTCCTACCTCTCCTCCCTCCTCCTACCTCTCCTCCCTCCTCCTACCTCTCCTCCCTCCTC
This sequence comes from Uropetala carovei, assembly GCA_036926305.1. NCBI lineage: Eukaryota > Metazoa > Arthropoda > Insecta > Odonata > Petaluridae > Uropetala > Uropetala carovei. The sequence continues at coordinate 10,142,347 of JAXCHB010000019.1, read as the reverse complement.
CTACCTCGCCTCCCTCCTCTTACCTCGCCTCCTCCATCCCCACCCTTCGGCGGTTTACACTTTGCTCAAAGAGGATTAAAAAGAGTAAAAAGAAAAATGTGAGAAATTGAGACGGAAGGAAGACGCTGGGCTAAAGGTCTTTCATGCTCTTTGAGAAGGGTAACATTTATTTTTTTCCGCTTTTCGCATCTTCCTTCTAAAGACTCTTCGGACCCAATAAGCCCACGGCATCATTTCCTTTTCCTCCTTTCTCCTCACTCTCTCCCAATAAACCATTCCATGACAGCCATTCTCTCGTATCGGACGTCGGAGGAAAGCTTTGCTAAATTCCGCCTCAGCCTTCCTAAACCCCTCCCTGCCTCACCTTCTGTTTTTCAATTTTTCCCGGCGAAACATCTAAAAAAAAAAAATAAACAGCTAAATAAATTGTTGGCACAGCCATTTCCTTTTTGCCTTCGAAAAACTAAATCCGATTTCGGAATTTATATTTCCCCGGGAGAGAAAATTCGCAAAGCTGCTCTGGTCCCCTCCAACCTCGTCATCCCTTTGACTCCATGCCGTCCTTCTCCGTCGTCAATCCCTTCCCAATTCTTATTTTCACACCTTAACACTTCGCCAACCATTCACTCTCCTTTCCCCCTTCCATTTTCCCTCCCCCCCCTACTTCTCCTTTCTCTCTTCTTACCCCCCCCCCCCTCCCTCCTCCATCGCACCTCCCTTAACCTCCTCCCCATGGGACTCTGGAACCGTGCGGCGATATTATTTTCATCTCTCCGCAGAGTCGCCGTCCTGCATCCCTCTCTCCCCCCCTCCTCCCACCCTCCCCTCTCCCTACGTTCCTCTTATGGCCTTCCGCACGGGCGACGGGGGATCTGCGAAGCGATGAAAAAAATTTATCTTCGGCGCGGCCTCTGGAGTCCCACTCCGCGCCACCCCCTTATCCAACCGAATAACTGCTCGAAGGCAAGCGTTGCGTTTCGTTTTTTTCTTAACGCCTGTTTCATTTCACGTGTTAGAGGAGTTTCCAACTCTGCTCCATCCTCGTGGATCAAGCGAAAAGAAATTTCGTTCCTGAATATATTTCTCAATTTGAGATGGAGGACATTTATCTCACATCTTTCTACTGACACCTATTCGGATGTAATGCGACATGGCTTTAAGAATAGAAGCGCAGAACGATTGCTGAATCTGAAGTTAATCGAGGGAATTGTAAACATCGCAATGCGCGACGTGTTTATTCGCGGCTGGTGAAAAAACTAGCGCGTCGGAACGAACTCAAAGGATGTTCTGAAAATAATTTAATGCCCGGAAACTCATAAAGACAATCAGTTTTAAAAGAATTTAATAGCTGCGGTAAAATGGAGGCGAACGAAATCCCTTGGCATCTAATCTGCATTATAAACTCTTATTATTCTTAAATAAAATATCTTCCGGTATTCAATATATATATAATCAAAGCACACGATTTGTTTCATTCGATATGATTAGCCATTCGAGTATATCAGCCTTTTCAAAATGTTTTCTGGATATCATTATAACAGAAAAATTAAGCACACCTGCAATATAATATGTTCGATCTGTCGTACGGATTGTCTGAGTGGAGAGATGTGTCCTTAAAAAAGTTTCCAAAAGCGATCTTAGTGATTTGTCAACCCTGATTGATACACAATTTTCTTCACTACCAGATTTCATCTAAATCCATTATTTCGTCGAAGAGATGTTGCCCGGTAAGTTAAATTAGTATTTTTTCTATAAACTTTGCAAGAACGGTAAACGTGATACAAGTCAATGACAAAAATGTTTTCTCTTATTTATTTCTGTAGTTTTGTTAGAACCTCTTTTTGAAGAGTTATTTTAATTTAAATAGTTTAAATGGAATGTATCGGAAAACTTGAAGCAAATGAAAGCGGAAGGTATTGGCGCAAATAAGCAACATTTAAATTTAAATAAAATCTTGACCTAGTAATAGAGGAAGTAGTCTAATGAAACTTTTACATACTGTAACAGGTTTCCTAAAATACATGGATATTCGCGCGTCAGAGAAAGCTCAATCGTTTCAAATTGTTAAGCTACATCTACTTTGAATAGATTTTCTTGAGTTAGATTTGTGAAACTTTCACTTCTTCTTTTAACACATAAAATGCTATTTTTGCGCAAAATTAGGTGAAAAAACTTCATACTCAGAGGAGCAAAATATACTCAATAGATTTTTATATTACTTAAATTTAACTTCATTTTAAAGGTGGGTGTATTAGTCATGTTTAGCTCTTGTTTTACGCAATACCTTTTCAATACAGAGATGAATTACAGTATTCTGAGAAATTTGGATGCTCTATACCAATGGTGGGCAACCTTTTCTGCATGGTGGGTCTCATTGGTGGCAGTGAACCCTTCGGTGGGCCGCATTGGAAATGGTTAATGGGTTATAGTTAAATCGTAAATTACCTAGAGATTCTTAAATAATATTTGTTAGTTAATTAAAATAAATGATAAAAGTTCTGAAAACGAGGAAACACTGGCGGTGGGCCGCATAAAATTGCTTATTGGGCCGCATCCGACCCGCGGGCCGTAGGTTGGGCACCCCTTCCCTATATGATTTAAAATAATTTTATTACGTTCGAAGAAGGGGTAGAAAATATATAAATGAAATTGAAAGCATAATGTTTGTTTAATTACAAAGTATGGGATTTATGAATGAAATAATAACCTAACTAAAACCTAATCATTACAATATACCGGTTCTGACATTAAAATACGTAGATTCAAATTGATATGTATGTATCAGTAATTTCTAACTTATTGTTAGTAGATATCAGAGCTGCAAACCAATTCAAAATTTGGAAGTGGTTCGCTTCGCGGTTCGGTTCTAAATTTTTGGAAGTGGATCGGTTCATGGTTCGGTTCAGACGGGAATTTTGACAAGTGGTTCGGTTCGGTTTGCGGTTCGGTTCAACTAAATTAATCATTTGAAATACTATCCAGAAATAATTTATACAATACATACATTACACATTCAGTATCAATCTGTAAGTAAATCAATCAGCAGTCATTATTATTTTAAATAAAAGAAGAATTTATTTAAAGAAAGGAAAAATTTATATTTTAAATATATTACAATCCCATCATCATCTTCATTTATTTATTTTAAAAAAATGGTATTTTTGATCCTAATGTGATTTTTATGTGGATAAGAATAATATCAGAGAGGAAAGAGTTAGGCACTCTTTCCTTTGAAGCAAACCCGCTGGTTTTTCCAATGGAAATTCCTGGTCTTTTCGTTGGTCCGTACATTGTGGATTGAGATCGAACCGAAACCGAACCACTTTTGCAAAAAATTACGGTTCGGTTCATTGAAAAATTAATCAGTGGTTTCGGTTCGGTTCGCGGTTCAGCAAAATGGCTGCGGTTCGGTTCAGCGGTTTGGTTCGGTTTGCAGCTCTCGTAGATATTAAACATTAGAATGTTCTCGAACTCTATTTTATAGAATAAAGACCTAACTTAATTCGATACTAATTATTAGCCAAAGTGTACCAGAATAACTTTTACATCAGTTCAGAATTCTCTTGCTTTTCTTTTTTCATTTTCTATGAATATCTCTGAAACATACACTAGTTTTCAAGTGTTCACAACGCCGCTTATGACACAAAAATTTGTACAATTGGAGCTGTTTATAGTATCTCTCAGCAGATGTCAGAAAATTCTTTTCTACACTAAAGTGCTGGATAGAAACTCAATTCTGATGTTTATCTGTAGTAAGATTTGAACCTGTTAATTTAAAATCTGCAAGCACAAACTTTGTAGTGCGATAATGTATCGCTGTGGAGCACTGAGCTCGATAGCTGACGGATTATTCCTGTTCAGCTTAAATTCGAGATAATATTACGAATACATTTTTAATTGCTGCCACGCAATAAATTATTTTTAAATTAATAACTTTTTATACAATTCCTTACAGCTTTAATCAACAAACGTCATCAAAGAAGCGATACGGAGTAATAGTTAACCCAATTGTCACCAGATCCGTTCCAAGAAAACCAACTCCCTAAACATCCAAACTCCCGAGCAATTTCGTTCGACTAAAAATGACAAAAGGTCAAAAAAAATAAATCCCTCACGAGGCACACTCCGGAATGAGAATCTTCAAGGAGTCCTCTGCGCGGCACTTGACGGATTCTTAATCTAAATCCTCGTCCCTCGACGTATTTTCCTCCGATTTACTTTCCCTCCCATTTAATCCCTTTCATCCTTCCGTTTCCCTATCCTTTCCCTCTCCCTTCTCCCTCTCTCTCTCTCTCCCTCCATTTCACTCTCCATCTCTCCCTCCCTCTCTTCCTCCACTTCTTCTGCTAAATATGTACCTTTTCATCTTATATTTTAATTATCTTTTCATTACTCATAACATTAAAATATATTTTGTAAATCTTAACTTGTTAAACTTGTATGTATTATAGTTATTCCACTATTGTTCTTTTATGTATCTAAGGGTTTCGCAGGTATCTGGTTCTTTTCTGTGAAATTATTATTACTATTTTATTCTAATTTGTAATTGTTGACGCAGGGTTAAATGCAAGAAGGGACTATATCAGTGGTCTTCAACGTGGGTTTGAGGTTTTTGGTGGGCGTTAAAGAACTCACCAAATGCTATTCTAATTTTTACACTGAAAAATAAAATTCTACAAGAAAGTTTAATGACACGCGCACACATCCTCAAATGAGACAATGTACAATGGAGGCATGGATGGTGACTCCATTCATCACAAATGCGTGTGATATGGATATTAAATACCAAGAGGAGATAATAGAATTACTTCATGATAAGGAGTGTAAAGCCAATTTCAACCAAGGTAGGATATGTGCAATTATGGCAGAACAAGAAAATGCCCTCTCTGTATCCACGCTTGTGGAAGAAAATATCGTTGCTCTTGTTCGCTTTCCCAACCTCATATCTAGTCGAGAAGGGATTCAGTGCAGTCAACAATCTTCTGTCCAAAAAAAGAAATCGCTTACAACTAGGGTATGGATTTTTCGGGTTTTACCCGATTTTTACAAGATTTTTACCCTCAGAACGGCTTTCTTGAAATTCGGGTAAAACCCGGAAAACCCCGAAATCATTAATTTTATCACACAAAACTTTTTAGATTAAAAATTTTATTTTAATGCTTTTATGCATCTAAGAACTTGGATGAGCTCTGTGATGTTCGTTGAACTGAAATATATACATAGTATTATATATTACATATACTAATAATTATTCATTAGCAAATCGAATATCCATTTTACTAGATTTTAGAATTAATTTCTACATTTGTCCACCCATTCTGTACTCGTGTCGAGCCATATCCCTTCATCGGAGGTTAGTAAGCCATTTAGTTTATTATCATACATCGACACGGTGAGAGCGCTATTGGCAAAAATACTTTTGCGGACAAATAGTTAAGAGATTTAAAGTCTTATTTTGATGAGGATATTATTAAGTTTTGGGTTGATTGTGGTACCCGATACCCTGAACTAAGCAAGTTTGCCCTAACATTACTATGTATGCCCACGGGTAGCTGTGATGTTGAGCGTTCATTTTCTCATTTACGTCATTTGCAAACTCCAGAAGGAGTAATGTCACGGAAGTAAAACTCGCCATGCAAATGTTATTGTATGTAAACCATAAAAATAATTGTTAAATAAACATTTAAAATTTTAAATATTTTTTAAATCATCCGAATTACTCTATGTTAACCCCCGATATTTACCCAGATTGAAATTATTTATAGACCACGATAAATTTATGCCATATTTACACCCGATTTTTACCCGAATGCAAAGAAAAATAATAAAACCCGATATTTACCCCCGAATGGATTTTTTTTAAACCCGAAAAATCCATACCCTACTTACAAGTAATTAAAAAAGAGGAGATCTTCAAATGACCCGTACAGACTCGAAGCCTGATATTGAATCCCTGGTTTGTAGGAACCAAGCACAAAGTACGCATTGAAATGCCTGTGAAACGTTTATTTTAATATTTGTTTTGGTATTAATAAACATGGTTAAATTTGATGTCTTTTTAAACATATTTTATCAAAAATTTTATTGTTAAGTTGACACGGAAGGTGGGCGAAAAGGTTGAAGACCACTGGACGATCTCAATTTCGCCCTAACGAAATCGTTTGTCTGTCTGTCTGTCTCGATATGGAAGGTGCGAGGAGGCGTTGGAGAGAACTTTTTCTTGAAATCCTCTCTTTTTACTTTCTCCATGCGTAGTACAGGGAAGGTATCGTGATCACGAAAAAAATCGACTTCGAGATTTCAACGGAAATACACGTTTTGAGGTCCCTAGATCACGTTTAGACTATTTTCGGAATGATGTGTATGTGTGTGCCGATGGATGGATGTATGAGATTGTGGGCGCTCTAACTCAAAAAGTACTTATCATATTAATACTAAATTTCATATATAACACTTTAACATGAGCACAAAGAATTGATTAGTTTTTGGACAATATCGGTTAAACGGAAGTCAAGGTTTATTCGAAACCCGATTCGGTTTTCGCGATATATCTCCGTTAATACGTCATTATTCTATACATTAACCACTACAAAAAATGTAGAAAATATAATTTCCTACATCTTTTACTTCAAATAATTTTCCATAGCAGTTATTGTTTAGGAATTATTTATAAATAATCGGTTTTTTCGGTTTCCGTCAAATATCTCCTTAAAAACGTCGTTATTGGTAATCTTCGTGAGAATCAAAGTAGAAGAGAATAATATTTCTTCCAAGTTTTGTTTGAAACAAATTTTCGTAGAACCATCCATTTCGGAGATATTGAACTTATTCGCAAATTTCCAGTATACAGCGCCACCACCATGTAGCGGTGAATTCAAAACATATTCAGAATAATTTCAAATTCTGTAAACATATTCAAAATTTATAAATATCCTCTCCCGCCCAATTCAGGTTCAACCATTGTTCGCGATATCCCAATTGTTGTCCGCAAAAAAAAATTCGACATTTTAAAGACACAATTGATATAATTAAACCGCGAGCAAGTCTCCTATCTCTTGCCGCAGCACACGCCAGTACCCAATCCCCTCGCTCTCTCTCTCTCCAACTATCCCTTCCAACTGTGCTTCTCTCTCTCTCCTTCTCTCTCACTCCCTCTCGACATCTTCCGTACATCTCTCTCTCTCGGGTACGAAATCTCCCACGCAGCGGTCAAAAATACGAGCGTTGGAGGCTAAAGAGAATGTCCTCAAGAAAGATTGCTCTGCGTACATATTCCGCCGTAAGTAAAGAAATTGTTTCTCCTTCTTGTTCATCCTTCGCTCTTCCCCAAGATGCCCGAGGGGGAATAAAAAAGAGGATTTTTTTCTCCTTCTACTAAAACGAGAATCGCGCAAGAGGAGTCTGAGGATGAGGTGGTTTGAGTGAGTGAGTGAGTCCTTCCGTGCCAAAGGCATTCACCTATTTCGAGTGTTTTTTTTTGCTATCCGCATCCCTCAAGATTTAACGTCGAAATAGACCCGGTCCTAGGAACGGAAGGACGAAGCATTTTCTAAGGGCTCTCCAGTTCACTTTCTCTTTCCCTTTGTCCCTCTATCACCCCCTACTCTACCTTCTTTCCTTTTCTCATCCTTTTCATTGTTTACATCTCAGCAAAAAACTATGATCCAATACCTTACTCTCTTTTCACTTTTTTGACCATCCATTTTAACTCTTAACGTGAAAGCCTCTTTTGTTCTGATCTGTTCTTTCTTCCATTTACGCTACTCTTCCGTTTTCGGGTTCTCTTCCTTCCCCATCTCACCAACTATAATCTCTTAACTACTTCGCATTAAAGTATTTACCAACCAGCTTAAATCGTAAAAAATGTTTTCTCTAAAAGCTGTATGAAAAGTTTGACGTCTTCTTTGTGAAACTGTCGTCAAATCGAATATTAACCTTTTTAGAGCTATCATTTCACATTTATCGCAATGCCACTACTTTAATTTTATAGTTTCCGTAATTTTTTCCGTTATGAATTAATTTTGCGAATTAATACGAATCGATCATCGGTGGGATAGGAGGCGGAGGCTTTTAATTTCAACGCGCTATTTCGCCATGTCACTCCTCTTCTCTAAATCTCTCCGTCCTATCTATACTTTCCTCCACGTCCCGCCATTTTCATCTCATTTTTTTCTTTCTTCGCGGTCCTTGTTTTATTCGCCCGTCAACCTTCTCCGCTTCTCCTTTATTTCCACTCTTTCTTCCTCTCTCTCTCTCTCTCCTCCTAGTCTCCTTCCTCGACTAAAGGGGTGAAAGCCTTTCGCTCCACAGCAATGACTTTTTGAGTTTCCCTTATAAGCTGCTACCTGTGGACGGAAGTTTCTCAGTGCCGTGCATCGCCGGATCTCATTTCCCTATTTATGAAGAAGGCTTTTAGAGGATACATACGATTGCCTTTAAAAACCGCTTGAAAGACACGGATGCCTGAAACTCCGAAATCGCTCTACTTCCGAAAGGGATCCTGAACCGCGCTTTGAAAACTTTTGAGATAAACGTCGGCGGCAATACCATTCGAATTCCTTATGAGAGCTTCGGAAGGGAAACGAAGCGAATTACTGAGAAATGTACAGATGAAGAATATCCGATGGAGTGAGTGTTGCGAGATATCTCGTTACGAGATTAGGGCATAGGCTCTGTTAAATGCACGGAGGTGTTTTTCTAAGCAAAAAATATCCGCATCCACGCTGTTTATATATCGGAATCCGTTTCGCGGAATGGTAAGACGATTCGACAATGGCGTAAATTACTCTAATTCGCGTTTTAGCTTCGTTTCATTTAATCGCCAGATGACGCTCAATTCCGCGGTTCCTTCCTTTGCCATTGTGTTACGTTAAACCAATTTACCGTGACATTTCGGTTCAATATGAGACTAATGTAAAATATTTGGCTATAAAGCATTTGATAATTAAGGTTGGTGTGTGATTGTTTTTTTAGACTCAATAATGGATGTATAACTCGAGAGAACAGTTTTTGGCCTACATGTGTACCTTTTATCCCCAACCATTTTACGGCTATTGCAGTTTCTTTAAATATCACTTGTATTTCAAACAAATTTTGAGCATGAAAAATTGTTTTCAAAGCTGTACGATAAGTAAATTAATTTTTAAAAAGATTTTATGGACATGGATGTATGTTTTTATTTTCACAACCCGTTTTAGAAATATTTTTAAAGTTCAAAGCAGTCGTTTGTATCTTGCTTGCCCTTAGAGGAGGAAACTAGAAACGTAATTTGCAGGATTTGAAATCCATTTGCGTGCACTGTCAATTTCAGCGTTTTTCAATTAATTAATTTAATTTTTATCGATGCTTGTATCTTTGAGTTTAGCTATTATTCATAAAATGCGGTAGATTTCCACATAAATACGTAATTTCGCAATGTAAACATTGATGGACACCAAAGTGAAAAGCTTGTTATTTCAATCGTCATTAATATTGCTTCTCCGGCACCGCAACATCGAATGAAATCAAATGAAATCCACCGAGTTTTTTTTAATCCGATAAAATAAGCCACTTTTATTCGAATTGACCTCATTCAATAAATGAAATGCAGATCATGGTTTTTCGAGTAAATCAATGAGACGGTACCTCGATTTAAATGGCCAATAGCAGTTCGTGAAAGGGAGGTTGTTGAAATTTCCGTTCCGCAGTCCTTTTGATGGGATCGTAATTGTCTTTACCCTTTGGGAAATTGAGGTTTACATTGCATGAATTGGCTAAAGGTTTAATTAAAGGGACGCTCGGCCGTGAATGGAACATTCGACGGAGGCAGAAAATGAGACTCATCCGGTGACAATGTTTATCATGTGAATTTTGCCCTCCGGGCGAATGCTTCACTGGAAAAGCCATACTGTCATGAGGTCTAACATGTAGTAGCCTTAAGCGATTTCATGAAGGATATCAGTTTCGAGCCATTTCACTTGAAATCGTTTGGGGACTAAAAAAATTTTGATCCTATATACTGAGGAATTTTATCTCCGTCAAATAATTTACAAATCATCGAAAATCCTCTCCCTTTCTGACTTCAGATTACTAGAGATCTAAATAGAGTTATGGCATCTATTCCATTTAAATAAAGAATTATTAATAAAAACCGTATAAAATCGTATGTATTTATATTTTGGCCTTACTTCCTTTTCGACAAATTAAAAAATATAACAAGTGGGCATTTTAAGCCTTTGTAAATATGCTTTGCAGAGTGATGATTTCATAAACAATAGAGCTACTTCATCTACTCAAATTTTGGCGGTAGCGTTTCATAGAATCTTGCTTAAATTTTCCGTTTCGCTACATTTGCAGTTTCGCCCATTTCATTGGACTATTATTTTTCTTTTGCGTTCTCTCTTACAGGTAACTGCAAATATAAAGTTCTGATCTCTCAGTGTGATCAGAGAGAGAGAAATTTCATATTGACTTTGGCCCGAATGTTGCTTCTGTAAGTTAAAACGCCTGCTATTTGCAGAAAGAAGATAGTAGAACGATATTACCCCAATAAAAAGATATTATTAAAAAACTACAAATGTAATGAATACAAATAACTCGAAAATTTAAAATTGCATTTAAATGTACATACATAAGTTGGAGAATTATGTTCACGTCGGTTCCTCCAGTAAATTGGATTAGGAAAATAACCTGCTGAAATTATACGAAAATAACTCATTCGCCCGATTTAATTTAGGATTTTTCCAATGCTTTCCGATTTCTTTTGAGTCAACGAATTAACTGCTAAAGAAAGACCTTTCTGAAAAGTATTTGCTCGCGACTTTTCTCGATGTCTCTCGTCAAACGTAACAGGAGACGGAGAAGAATAAAGTAGATGGAATTCCTTATGGGGCTCACAGTGAAGCAATTCGGGAGAAATGGGTGGTTCCAATACGTTGTTCCCAATCTCCTCTTCCAAACCCAATGCAAATATTATCGCGATTATTTTTTCTCCCCACCGATGAATTCATCTCGCGTGACATAGGCAGTCTTTCGCTTTCTTCCCATCTTCATCAAATTTTCTCGTATTGACTACTTCGATCAATGGCATATTTTCCCTCCGTCTTACGTTTATATTTAGATGGCTCCGATGTCTCTTTCCGAGATGGATTAGTAAAAAAATCGTCTGACCGTGAGGAGATATTTCAAAAATGTTTATTTTAACATCAAAAAACATATTTTTCTTGCATTAAATATAAGATTTAGAAAATACAAATATATCGCTTAATATGTCGAATTAAACGGCTCTATTATTTATAAAAAAAGATAATTTAAGATTCCGCGCTCAGTGGCGCATACAACGATAAAAAATCAAGCATGCCTCAATTTCCCGTTAAAGATGGATAGAAAAAAATAGGCGGAGGAATCGCTTCTCTCCAATTTATCGTCCTCGGATGCCCGGAGCGTAGAAAACGGTCGTAAATCCAGCAATGAACTGTCTCAAATAGGACGTAAAAACACACCTAAAATGTGGTTTCGGTTACACCCGTGGAATTCTCCGATGAGCCATAGTTTTTTTTTTAAAAATGCTTGTTTTGCAGCAAAGAAGTGATCGAAAGAGGATTACATTCGTAATATTTTCAATTCTTTCTTTTTGTAAAGAATTTTTGTCGTCCTGTCATATAAAGAGATATTGGTGTTCAGTTGTTTCACTGACTTTCAACTAGTTATGCTGAAATAAACGTAACTTCATCCTTCAGAAAATAAAATTTCGGTAAGTAACTTGGTATTTTTGCTTCGCTTATTATAAACTTCATGAACTGTTTATTATACCCACTCATCATTAAACCGATTAGGCGAAGAAACACATTAATGATGATAATACGAATTAATAATAATATCTATAAAGATAGATTAGAATAGAAGCGGGTCCCCTTCAATTATGAATTATTAATTTTATGAATTCAACGTAACTTGTCATTAAAAATTAAAATTTCCTTTTTAATGTTAAATATACATCGAGACGGAGAATGGTATGTTACGGTAGCATTTCAGCATAAAAGTCATACCAAAACTATATACATAACGAAGGGAGCATAGTTCATGCTTATTTTTATTTATTATAATGAAAGTTTTTCAATTCAACTTTATAAAACACTTTTAAACATCACATTAGCGGAACGCAGGTTTTAATCGACTATTATAAGCGCGCAAGAAAAAAAGGAAGAAAGGGAAAGTATTTCATAGTAGCTGAACAAATATATATTAACTAGTGTAATTCCCGTTGAAATATCAACGGAAGAATTATAGACAGATTGATTATTAATATTTGCATTTAAAATCATTAATAGCACATTATTACATATGAAATATTTCGTCATATATTACATTTCTAGTGAATATTCTGCTGTCGTTTAGTAAATGCCTTTGGTTTTTATTTTCGGCTATAAAATTCTGATATTCTTCTCCCACCTTGTTCTCGTCAATGCTACATATAATTTTCGGTGTGCAAAGACAGGGAAATAATTATATGTATACATATATAAAGTAGGGAAAATAATTAAATTTCGTGCACTTAACGTTATGATTGTTTTAAAATTGTACTCTGTACTTACGGAGAAAGAAAGCTTACTCGAATCCTCAATAATGTTCTCCGTCGTTATGTAAATAAAACTCTTTAAAAGATTTAAATTAAAAACTAACTAATTAATCAATCAGCGGAATAATTTCTTTTAATACTATCTGAACAAAAACAAATCACCAATTTATTTCAACATTGTAAACTGTTCTCTTGACGATTGAATGGATCATTGTATTTTATTGGAGATCCTTATTGACAAAAAATAAACTAACTGTTTATCGTAGAAACCGTTACACAAACAAACATGTGTTTATTATATATTCCCGTCATTTTCGTGGAAAGAAAGATGAGTTGTTGACGTACATGTGGCGCCGACCTATCGGGTAGAATGAGAACTACATTTCGCTGTCAGCCATCTTGCGTTCCTTACAGAACAACGTTTTTATTATGGAGAATTTCAGCTATTTTCCCATAACAATCAGGGCCGTTTACACCGTTCTAAATAAAAGCACAAAAGCCAGATTCACCTCAATTCGACGATATCTCTGCCAAGGAAAAATGAAAGACAAAAGAAGACGGTATCAGACTAATAGAAAAAAAAGCCGACTGACTCATTAACGCCAGAGATGTCGTTATAATACGCATTTTATATAGCGTATTTCGCAATTTTTTTGCATCTGTCTTGCCTCCCGTTCACACTTTTTGGGATGCGTTTCGCATTTTCTTAGGGCAGTTTGGAGGGGCGCGTACGATGATGAATGATTTTCGGAGCTATTTCGTCTTTTGTTGACTCTTCCTTCGCTCGAAAACCCCGATCCGAGAATAAAAGAAATCGCCCCATTCATTCGTCCGCGGAGGAAAAAAACGACATCGGTGCCAGTCAAAGTATAAAAGAGGTTGTTGGAAAGGAGGAGAGTGAGTGAGAAGGGGGAAAGAGGAGGACAAAGGGGGAGGGGAGGGGAGGAGAGAGGGCGAGAAAGGGGACGGTTCGGAACATTACGGGGGCGTGGCGCAAAAAATCCCCTCATCACTCATCGACGGAGGCCCGCAAACACTCACTGACGCTACGAAACTCTCTCTCTCTCTCTCTTTTTCTTTCGGTCTTTCGCAGCCGACAATTTTGAAAAAATTATTCGCCTCGCGTTTTTCGTGGCCCAAAGTTACCAAGTCTATTAAGACTCCGCGACAAAGACAGGCCGTCAGTCTGCAATGGAAATGGATCTCCCGACATCTCTCTTACTTACTCACCCTCTTAATAAAGGGCAATCCGTCAAGATTCGTTTAATTTTTATGCGTATTAAGCTCGAAATCTGGATATTTCCACTCAGAAATTATTTAGTGCTATTTCGAAATTTTGATTTATTTTTTTGTCGGATGAGCTACGTTTTTATTACGAATATGCAAGGGCTAATTCGGTGAATTTTTAAAATTATAAATTTTGCAGCTGATTGTATGATATTAATTAAATAAAAACAAACAAACGACTGCATTCCTCACCGTAAGCTTAATAGGGTTTATGGACTACTAAAGCAAGCAAAATATTTGATAAATAGATTTTCCATTTATGGAGAAAGTTAACAAATAGGAAAAGTATTTTTCTCTAAGATTTTATTGATAGAGGAATGTATTAACTTTGACAAAACTAATAGAATTAAAGTTAAAAAATGCGGAATCCAAAAATCCGAAAAGATAAGAATATCTATAAGGTTTAAAACGGCCGCAAAAAAGCTGGAGGTTGGAGGTTTTCGAGGCATAAGTATAACTAACAACATGTGTATTTATGTTTTTCATTATTTAAAATAGTGGATATATATATATATATATATATGTATATATATTTCCGAATTCTCGTGTGTCTCTTTATACACGCCCAAAATATGACTTAGAACAACCTAATTTGTTACGTTGCTTAATTACACCTTACTTAGTGAATGGTCAAGGTTTGGTCAACCGGGATTAGACAGTGATAACAATATAGGGATTAATATTTCTCCATAAGATAACACGTAAATATCGATTGCTCGACGTGCAGGTTTGCAAATTTAAATAACTTAAAATGAAAATATGAGCTCGTGACAAAAACGTATTAAACCGAAGCGATCAGCTTTATATTTTTAAAAGACAGAATTCGAATTTAAGCTGGTTTAGGGTAAAATTTAGTTTTTAATCGTGAAAAAAGATATTCTGTATGTACCCGCAGCATAAGGAAAAACTACGAACATCGTCTACTATCAAGCATCGTCAAATGAATCAACCGCAGTCAATATTAATTTAAGTATCCTCAAAATATTTTCTAACACTAGATTTTTATAAATTAAAATATGAACAAATATATTCCAAATAAAACTTTTCAAACATATAAATAATTTTTCTTTCATAATAACCGTCTTAATTTGCAGTAATGTCGACTTAAAGCATAACGCCAGATAATTTTGCTAGTTGTTATAAAAAATCCAGGGTCCTTCAGTTTTTACTCATTCAATTATATATGTTTATTTATTTTACTTATTTATATTACTATTTTAGTCACATTTAAGTTTCTGTAAATTTATTACACAAAAATACTATTTGAATGCAATTTTTAACGTTAAACCAGAATACGTAATTCTTAGAAATCCCAAAATTTATCATATTTTTCTCTTTACCTGTATTCTTGTAATTGCATACCTAAACATTATCCCTTTTCCTTCAAATTTTACAGGCAATTAAACTGACAAATTACTCTAATTTGCAAGATTTTCCTTCGAGTGACATTTATTCCCCCTTGACTTTATATTCAAATCGGCGAGATCCTTTCCCATCAAAAATGGTTCCTTAGGGACTTATCCCTTTATTTTTCCCTCCAAGAGCGGAAAATGGACCCAGTCTCCACACTCCATGACGGCCCCAAATAAATATACGACCTCTGACGTCACACAACGCCTCCATGGCGACGAAGTTTCCGAACCCTTAGTCCCTTCTCTCTCTCTCTCACTCACTCCTCAATCGCACCCTATCTCTTGCTCCCTCTCCATCCATCCCTCCCTCTCCCTCCCTCTCTCGTGTGCTCTCCCCTCCAACCACACAAAATCCCTCCCTGATTTCCCCCTTTCTCCTCATTTAACGCAATTCCGAAAGACCTCCCCCCCCTTCCCTCTCCTCCACACCTTTCCTTTCTCCTCCTCAATCTATTCCCGGCTCGAATATAACCCAGGGCTAAGTGATTATTAAGCGCGCCTCTCTACGTATTTGTTGGTATCCACGCAACGCTCGACTAGTACCATTATCGTTGGTACGAGGAAGTTTGTCCGTTGAAAATCCGCAGCGTTTCCCCGAGAGAAGGTTTTTCACCGAAAAAAGCTACTGCTAATTATGGGGTCGCGAGGCAAAGAGCACGAAGCAATTAGACGCTCTCTCGTTCGGCTTAAAAATCGAGCGAGAGTACAATTAGAGACACGGGCGAACGACTACATCGATGGCAGAGATCCAACGTAATTTACTCAGAAAATACAAGATTTTTAAGGCGAAAGCCATAAAAGCGGACGTAAAAATGTTCTTATTCTTTCAAAAATGAGATTTATATAACACGTTCTGTTTATTTTTGTTCCACTTAAAGTGTCTTGTTTTCTTTTCGAAGGAGAATATTCCGCGAGAGGAAACTTCACAGCCGGACAAACAACACAAAATTTACGTGTCTTCCAGCCATAAAAACTTTAATCGGATTTTTAGAGCTAAAAAAATACAAAACTAAATACAGACTTCGTTTATCACATATATTTATTAATTGCGTCTCCGGAATTGCGGGTCACATACACTCCCTGGTTTTTTGAAGAAAAGGGTAGAAATTAAAACAAATTTAAAGGATAAATTGAATCAGTTCTTATCCTGCCTGAAATCAATACCTTCCGGAGTCTCTGAATTGAAGTTCGGAAAATAAGAACGATGGTAAGATTTTCAAATAATATTTCTTGATGTCTAAAAAAAAAAATTATAAACGTGGAAATATTTTCAGAACCAACGGTATTTCAAAAGGGCTTGTAACGCGGCAGCACCTAGATAAGACGGCGAATATAAACGAAGCAAAGCAGCTCCATCTCGCGAACCGGGATCAAAGGCGACACCCGCATCCGCCCCTCCCGAAAAACGCCCCAACCCAACCCACAATTTCAACCCCGCTATTTATTCCTCAACTCTACCCACGCTTCATCCCTCCCTTGCCCTCCGAAATCTCCCCTCCCCTTCCCTCCCCACCTATCTCCCCCATCCAGCCCACTTTTCCTCGGGGCGACAATGAAGCCACCGACGCCAGATCCTCCTCCGCCTCCTAAACTTCCCCCCCGTCCCTCTCCACCGCATCCCATGCGAGCGACTCACTCTTAGCAAATCTCGGAGTCATTTCCTCTCCCTTCCAAGATTCCCACGTCTTGTTTACCGGATACCGACCTCTCTCCTCTCGCCCCCTCCCTCCCTCCCTCTCTATCTCCGCCCACATACGCACTAACCCCTTCATCTCTCTTCCACCTTCATCTCGTCTTACGTAGATGCCCACTTCGCGCCTTCTCCCCCAATATCCTCCTCCCTCCCCCCTCCCAGCCTCCTAACAACACCTCTCCAACGACGGAGGCAGGAGAAGCGATGGTAATAGCAGTAATAGAGGCAGAGGCGTTTCCAGAGGTGTTTGAAGGGGAAAGGTGGGACTCGAACGATTTGGAAAAAATATTCCCTTAAAAGAACTTTTGATACTGTGCGAAAGGTCAATGAAAGAACCCCGAGGGAGGCTCCTTTCGGATTATAATGGATGGAAATTTTTAAGAACTCAAAACTATGTGGAAATTTTAAGGAACCGTTAAGGAAACAAGCTTTGCTTTTAGCTTTCGCGAATTTACCGAGGGAGGCAACCGAGGTTAAAATGAAATCAATTTTTGCCCTTAGGAATCGCCATAGACTGATTCAACCGGAAATCAGATATCGTAAAGCGACGAAAGAAGGGATTCGAGAAACTTTATGCGGCCTCTTCTCAGTTCCGAGAATCAGGCGATTGAAAGGAAGAGGAGGCTCCCTCTCTCTCTTCAGTGTCCCTAAATGCCGTGCGATGCGCATCTCCGATATGGTCTGGAAAATCCAGATCTCTGCCGAACCTTGTCCGAGTGGCTCAGAACTCGACCCTAAATCTAGCTCTTTATGCGACACGATGGACATGTGTTCTCCGCTTACACCAGGTTGTAGGTGTCTCTCCACGATGGACGAACCCCTGCAGCAACAGTAGAAAAGATTTTATCTGAAGGCTGGAACATCCAAGCGACCCAAAGTGAGTAGACGTAAGGTAATTGAGGTACGGTGGCGAGACGTGTATAATCGCCCGATTGCAAGCATCGATCTCCCAGTCACCGCCCCAACCAAGAAACATAGTCGTTCCCATGTCCGGGAAGCTGAAATTCCTCAATTATAAAAAGAGGATAAATGTCTTGCGATAGTACAAATTCAAGAATTTCTGTTTAACTTGAATGTTTTTCTCAAATGCTGGACTTCGTATACAAATAAAAATAAGAGCTATTATTGAACCTAATTAGCATTAAGGCATTGAATTATCAACAATTTGTAACAACATATACGTACCCAAGTGAAATGTATGTGCTATTTATCTCTAGTTCGTATGTGTGCGCGTTTGATACGGCAGGAATGTTGCGTGAAATGTGCCATTTGTAAATCTCTATGATTTTTTGTTTCTGTTAAATAAAAACGTTGATTTAACCGTTAATTACGAGCTGCTGTCATGAAAATGCTTGTGTGAAGTAAATAACCCTTTAGGTGAAGCTGAATGGAGCTCTTTAATTCGTATTATTTATTGATTTTGTTAAGCTATTTTGCGCATAGCTGCATTATATTATAGTAGAAGTCGGTTATGGATGGTTTTTGTCAATGTCCACCAAAGCGGATCAGTTTTTCGTAAACATTGACCAGTGCATCATAAATATGTTATCATTACCCCACATTATGCCTGTTAACACATATCAATACCAGATTTTTTACACCTTTAAATTTAGTACTCAGATATAAAGATTTTCCTCCTATAATAAACCATAACATTTTCTCAATTTATAAACTAACGTTATTACTACCGAATCAGATTATTTACATCAATTTTAAACTTTGAATTTGTTATATAATATTATATATTCGTTAAAAATACCGTTTTCTCAATTTATAAACTAACGTTATTACTACCGAATCAGATTCTTTACTTCAGTTTTAAACGTTGAATTTGTTATATAATATTATATATTCTTTAAAAATACCCTTTGGCGATCTCACGCATATCAGGCACTTGTTTTCCTCAGAAGTTTGTCGTTTGTTGCCAACAATTTGCTCAATGTAAGGGGTTATTAATTTTTTCGAAATAAGTTATGTTGTCAGTTTTGTTTTCTTTCCTTTTCAGGTTTCATTATCCGGCCCGAGAGTAATCCTATTTTAAAACTTACATTATAGTAAAAAAATGTCATAAATCGATTTTAAAACTTTGTTTAAAACCTCGCCATCCTATTCTCTCTCTCTCTCTCACTCTCTCTCACTCTCTCTCTCTGTCTCTCTCTCTCTCTTACTTTGCACTCGTTTACTCAAAGAAATCTCGGAGAGGAAGCAGTAGCGCTTAACGCTCATAACTCAATAACTAAGGAGCTGCCAAATTGCCTCCGGGGTTTATATATGACGAGAGCGGTGAGATCGCTTGGCTAAACATGAGACTGTTTGCATAAGATTAACATGGGAATTTCCCTGAATGGCCCTTTAAATCAACGTGATTAGCACCCCCTATGGTTTTTACAGTCTTGAGAGGCGTCATGCGAAAAAAAGCTTTTTGGACTCTTATCGTTGCGCTTAAAAATGTTCTCCGAAAAGATAATTTTAAATTTATTAAAAGCAATAATAAACCCACACAACCAGCAGAAGCCGTAAACGTATTTCGGAAGGATATGGCGGTTTTAACCTGGATAAATCAAGTTTTCTGGCGACGAAGAACCTAAATTATTCCACGTACATCGTCATTCATCACGCGCCTGTGTACGTTTTTAATGAATACGTACGATATTCGAAGAGATGAAGAAGCTATAAAGAAGGCCACTTTGATTTATTCGGAGTCGTATTATTCAGAAATGGATAATGTAGTTCATTGGATATAATTATATAGATATAATTATATATGTATTTTTCAATTATAGGCATGAATATGTATTTTATCATTTTAAATCGGCACACCTATAAATTATTTTTGCGTGTGCGTTTTTACGACTGCGTACATGCGCAAGTTCCTTAAAAAACTCAATGTAGCTACGGTGTGATATATAGGTGATAATTATAACATAGGAATGGAGATATAACATCCATATTAATCTTTTATGACATAATAAATTATCCAGGGAGTATCTTTTGCCATCATGGGATCTCTTTACTCAACCATTTCAAGACTTCGTGGTTTACGTGTGCTGTTCATTTGGCGCATGCCGTAATCCTATGTCACCGAGTCACTTTTGAATTATTGTCCCGTGAAACGCAAGGCTTTGAAAAGTAATATGTGCAGCGAATGAACCGTGAAAGAAATGGAAAGAGTACTCCGACAGTTAAACTGATCATTGGTAAACCGTGGAGGGAACGCCTACTGGGCTTTAAGTAGACAGAGAACATTGGAAAATCAAGTAGAAGTTGCGAATAAGATTATTGAGTGCAAATGTACTGTATATGTTTACATCGAAGCTCCCTAACCCGTTCACCAGAGCAACCAAAAATGTCAACGGTAGAAAAATAAACGCGCAGAAGTTAATCGGTTTCCGATTCTTATTTGCCATCCCACAAGTCAGGACGTCTGCCTTTGCAACCGTTCCAGGAAGAGCTCATATATCCCGTCCGTGAAAACGAGGTCAAACATCTTGACTTCGCAGAGAACTCGTACAAAGAATTCCGAACCGTCATAGTTCGTTTTTTCATTGCGGTCGCCTCGCGTTATTCGCTTCGCGAGTATCGAATGTCTATTATTTGGTCCAAAGTTCACGCGACGCGTTCCTTTAAAGGACGCGACCCCCGCACGAGTGATTCTCAGGTTCTCGCAATTTTTCTGCCTCGGAAGAGCGGTCAAAGGGGATAAAATGGGACGCGTGGGGAAAACGACGCCACTCGTCGTAAAAGATGGGCTGAAAAAGGAGGAGGAACTACAGGTAGAGAAAGAGAGAGAGAGAAAGATCAAAGAGAGAGTGTATAAAACAGAGAAAGAGAGAGAGAGAAAAAGGGAGAGAAAGACAGAGAGAGGGGGGGGGTATAGGGAATAGATAGGAAGATTCGGAGGAGGAAAGAAAGGAAAAATGGGAAACGGGACGCTATAAATAGGAAAAACGGAAAATATCGCGTCGCTTATAGACTAAATAGCATCAATTTGATTAATAAAGGTGATTTATCTCTCGGAAAAATAAGTGGATGCAAAAAAATTAATTCAACGACGAAACGCAGGAAAGTTTATACAGCTACTCACATGAATGGAGAAAAAAGACTTTTATATACAAATCGAAGTACATTGTACAGATACTCGCTTAATTTTATTTAAAATATAAATAAATTATTGTATATGTATTACACTATTGGGTTTTTACTCAGTTGAAATTCTTAAGTCCATTACAGTATGAATAATTAATAGCGTGTTCAATTTTCAATGCAATTCTTATAGCATTTGAAATCTCATTCTAATACTTCAATAATTCTTTTCTCATTATTTTTTATTTCAAATAATTATAAAGTTATTAACTCATTCATTTCATAAAAATACTGGATTGGAGAAATCTTTACTTTGCAAAGTTATCAATCTCAAAAATATTTTTAAAATAATGATATGCAATAAGTCACAAAATATAAACACTAAGCCTTCAAAATTTATAAATGGTTGCGATGATTCTTTACGTTCAGATTATTTATTGATGTATTAGCACTTTTGATCACACCAAATAATTTACGGAATTATGTATTCATGAATATCAAGATCAAATCGCCTCAATTTAGGGGATTTAAATGGGCAATATATCATTTTCATTGTAAAGAATTAACACCAAAACGGAATCACGTACAACTGTGTATATATTTAGCATAATCTTTAAAAACGGTCATGTGTCAACTGCAATTAAAATATACAAACGCTGCTTCTGTTGAAAAAATACAGTATTATGTTACATTGATGTATGTAACATTTATAAAACATTCATTTGAAAAAAGTATAATTCCTGATGATTTCTGATCCGAGGAAAATTTTTATCGCAGAATTTTAATTTTCATTAAGTAATTCAAATAAAACTCCCAAAAGATGACAAATCCAAAACTACGTTTAATCAACTACACATTTTTGAACAAAAATGATTTTCTGATAATATTTAATTTCTTTATAGATAAAAAATATTCAACAGAATATTCACACGAAGATAATATATTTCTACTTTGTTTCTATTATATTTCTTTCGGAAAGGTTTTAACTGATTTGTAATACATCGATAAATCCGTAATTTTATTATGAAAAAGTATTGCGCAAGATGCATGGAAATTTTTTAAACCATTTGAGTCTCATTCATTATCATTTTACAAAGAATAAAAATGTATAAACACTTAAAACAACTCGAACAAGGAATCGAAGTATCGAAAAGAGATTCAGTAGAATAATAACAACATCGTGATATTATACTCAGAGAACCTAGTTCAATATCCTTTATAATGACTGCTATATCACCTTTAACTTCATCACCGACTTCAGTGATCATTTCAGCTTAGTGATTCAAACAAGTTGACACTACCTGTGCGTGCGTTATTTCTCTAAAGATTTAAATCGCATCAGTAGAAGAGTTTCAGATGAAAAGACAATGGAAATAACTTAAAATTTGAGAAGCCGACAAAAGATTTGTGAATGATTTTAAACCGCTTTATTAGCGAACACGGTTCGGTCATCATCAAAATGACCTTCACTTGTTAACGATCCCGTCCACTGTCATTCTCAGAGTTAAAAGCGTAAATGAATCCTTACGATAATCCCATCAAGAGCCGTTTGATTATTTTATGTCAACATACTGAAGAATAATTTCTCGCGGTTGATTTAATATCGGTCACCATTGAGACGTTAACAATGCTAGAGGGACGGAGTTTACAAAAAAAGGAAAGATAGGGGGGCAGAGGAGAAGAGGAATTTTCACATTCACTGGGAAATTGTGTGGAAAGTGAGAGAGATAGGGAGGAAGAGAAAGGAGAGAGAGAGAGAGAGAGAAAGAGAAAAAGAAAGAGAAAAAGAAAGTCCTTTTGATTGGCAAGCTTCCAAAAGAGGTAAGCCAGATATCGGGACCCTCTCTCTCTCTCTCAAGAGGAAGAGATGGAAGGAGAGAGAGAGAGGAGAGGGAGAAATAATAAAGAGCAGAAGGGAGATAGTGGGGGATGGAATTGCGACGTCACAATGACGTTATTAAAAAATGCCTCCCAAGCTATTTTCGAAACCTTCAGAATAAATTTAACTCACTGTTGAACGTTTTATTAGCTGTTAGGGAATGGCTCGGGCGTAAAATTACTTCAGAGCGAAATCATATAATTTATATTTTCGTGCGATTTAATAAAAAAGTTATAATTTCTGTTACGCTTCCATTTTTTTTAAAGTCGCCTTTTCAATCTCTATTATTAGAACTGTTATACGGCATGACCAAATGAGGGAGTTTATGAATGGAATTGAAATTTCAATTACCTAATAATGAAACTAAAATATTTATAAAATTTTAAATAAATTAAATGATTATTTAAATTATAGATTAGCAGGCTTTCGCGAAACGCGATAAAAACCGCTTTTTTTAAGCAATTCTACGGACACGTTGTAGAAAGTAGAAAAAGAGCTGATAAAGTGTAGCGATATGCATAATAAATGATTAAGTTACATGCTGTGTGAAAACAACTGAAGTTGTCGTTCTTAAAATTGGGGTAACTATTTAATAATCGTCCAATTTAAAATCGGTGCACTCAGAATAATAGGGCATAGATATTCCCAATGAAAGAAATGTGAAAACAAAAAATAAAGATGTGACAGCAAGGAAATGGAGAAGTGACGAATGAATAAAATCCTCTAGAAGAGCGATCAAGGGGCTTGATCAGGGCCCGGGAGAGGGGGGGGGGAGGACAGCCGGTGCAAATAACCGGGGCCCGGGATTAAGGGGGGCCCGCTCTCAGGAAAAAGTTTCCTGTGAAGATTAATCATAATACATGCAATCCATTAACTTTGTTATCAACGTTTATACATTCTGTAAACACCTTTGCTTTGCCTTAAATAAACGAATGTCTTTATTAAACTATATTATCGTTTAATACTCGTGTTGTGGTTAATGTCACGTCCTCAATTTCATGCTTATTTATATGCTTTAAAATTTTCATAATAATAAATAGTTTCAAAATTTACAGATGTACTTGTTCATTTGCTGATTAAAAAATACTGTAATAAATACAGACAAAAATATGTAGTGGAAATTGTACTTGATTGTAGTTAAGAGCGGAAAAAGCAGCGGAGTCCGGAATTTCTCCCCCGGACCATGGGCTGGATAAACTCACCTCCGATGATTAAAACATTTTATCAGTTAGTGTGAACTCCAGTTGAAAACCCTGATGGGATTGCGAGATTCTTTCAAAGAAAGTATCATATATTACTACGCGCAGCATCCATTTTGCGTACACCTGGAAGTTGTTCATATATATCAGCCTGCAATTGAGATAATTATGGCTAAAGACGAAGTAATACATGGGATATATGGCGGTTGAATTTCTGTGATATTAGCCTAATTACAAGAGCTTGTTTGACGGATGATAATTGCCTCCAAGTGAGCAATCAAAGCAAAATCCATCAAGATGTTATTTAAAATTAATTCCGAGGAGAGTAACATACGTCTCATGGCATAAAATCCTCTAACATACACATCTCTCATTGAGTTGAACAAAGGTTTGTTGCGCGACTTTTATGGCTTGGAATTTCGATTTTCACGGGATCGCATAATTCCTTAATTTCGCATTCCTCGTAATTATAAATGCCGCGACGGCAAGAAGCCATCCTACTGCCAACGAAGGAGGACGTGAGGATTGGCTTTTGAACGCAACCGGCCCAATAAAAAGGCACACATCTAGTGGTTTCGGCTGCGAATTACGCGAATGACACTCGACCTCCATTTCTCCATCGGGAGATGAGGGCGGGAGGAGATGTCTGGAAGCGGATGAGGGCGGAGATGGACGTGACGTAGGTGGAAGGAGGAGGGATAGGGGAGTAGTTATTCCGTTAGCGTGGTTTACGAGGCGAAGGGAAAGGGGGGAGTGGATGGGGAGACGCGATTCGAGGGCCAGTCGTCCGCAGGTGGTGCCATGAATACAGGGTGTGGCGGCGTACGAAGCGAAAACCATTTAGTTCTTCGTTTGATCCACTTAATGTACTCTTCTCAAACCACTCAGCTGCAGAGGTGAACTTTGGCCGGGTGCTCTTCTCAGGAATCTCTCTCTCTCGTTCGATTCGCTGCCCGAAATCGCACAGCACCACGTCTTCCGAAATATAATTTCATTCGATTCCAAATTCGTTTCGGACGACGAATTACAACGAATTTTTTCCGGGCCGTGATCCCAAAAGAAAATGCCGCTCCTTTGAAAATTAAATAAATATCCTTCAGGACGATACTGCGAAAAAATTAATGAAGTGAGGCGGTATTTTTTTCATCAAAATAAATAGTTTCATTGCGAAAATTAGTATCTTACAATTATCCATCAAAGGAATCTAAACATTGCACAGTCAACTGGGACCATCTGAAAAACTGACCGCGCCGCAGACCCCTCGAAACTCATTAACTCGGATTTATACCCCCGAACCTCGAGGCCCATTGCCAAATCCGACCTCAGCTACCTCTATCCTCGCAGCAGGGGGGCACTAGCCGACCACGTCTTTTGCTATAAAATTTAAACTATTTCATGTTGTTAACTTACTGCGATAGTGACTCGAGCATCAAAATTCGCGTGAATTCCCTGATTAAGAGAGTCTTTTTAACGGAATTCTACGATAAATAATAAGATACGCTCACATCTAATCTTGACGCCCAGGAATACCAACCTCTTAAGAGTTTTTGGGACGGCATTGTATTGAAAGCAGTTATGACTACAGTGGGTCCCCGTTATTCGCGAGGGTTACGTATCAGAGATGGTCGCGAATACCGAGGAATTTTTCCCCGTAAAAATACATTCCGATTCGCCGCTAAAATCACTCGTGACGAAAAAGGAGTATTTTCTCTCATAACATTTCATGTAGTAAAGGAGATTAGGTTTATGTCGTTGCCACAGTACCCCATTCCATAATTTCAATAGACTGGTCTAAATAACATTACTTAACCCTAGAAAAGCCAAGGGGGTCCAAAAGTGCCCGCGCTATATACTTTCTTTGATTGTGTGAAAGTGAGTCATCAAAATCCAGCCCAGATTTGTTTAATTGTCAATTATTATGTTTACCTATGTTATATTGATTTTCAAGAAAATATCACAAAATCTACTTTGGAAAAAAATGATGAAATGAGGAAACCACTCTTAAACTCCCCTTAGCCTTGTATTTGAAAGAAATTTCCAAATAAATTCCAGTTTTTTCGCAAAATAAATCGAGGTATATAGTTAATGTTCTCGATTTAGACCTGCAATTCATCATATTTGTATTTCATTTTAAGGTAATCTCCCGGAGATATGACTTCCAATTCCCATATGTAGAATTTTTCAGGTTAGTCGGTTCCCAACTGTACCTCAGGTAACTTTGATTTTGTAACACCTCATGCCATTTTATTACAAATTATTAGCAGATTCCAGTAAAATATATTTTCCGTTAGCGTCTCGGGTTCGAGACAAGGATACAATTTTCGTTTTATCATGACTCCGTATATCATGAACCGTTTGTCGTAGAGGAATGATGCAAACGCCATTTAGCTTTTACTTAGAAGAAGATTCACCGAAAACTATACATCTGGATGTTTCTACCCGGTTCGATACCAGGCTGAAATTTTTACCTACTTGAGTCCTTTGACTTAGCTGCGATTCATAGAAGTGGATTGTGGCAAGCAAAAAATTGCTAAAGAAAAGCAGTAAGAAAATAAAGCCGGCTCTCTAGATCATGGGTTCTCAAAAAATATTTTGCCAGGCGTATTGTAAAATTAATGTAACACTAATAATTAGTCCAAAAAAGCAATTATGTGCGCAAGGTGCAATAGTGATAATTAGTACGTGTAAAAAAGGAAATATTTAACACAATTTATAATGTAAACTTAGTAAATAAATACTCTTTTATGCATTAACACCATTCCACCGTAAGACCACACCAGAGACCTCACCAGCAAAATTGTGTTCCAAAAACGGAAGGTTATTATTGGTAAACTTAATCGTTTATCCTCACTTCAGACTCACCAAATGTGTTCCAAGAACCCTTCTTCCCTTAAACCCCCAACCCATGCTATAGCGCAAAAAATTTCATCCTTTGCCTCTTCCACGGTTTTCTTCTTCCCGACCCGATAAAACAGTGAATAACTTACGAGACAGCATCTCCAAAAAAGACTTGGTGATTACGAAAGCCGAAAAAGGAAACTTTGTAGTGATTTTGGACAAGGGTGATTACACCAACAAGTGCCTCAAATTTTTGTCCGGTGAGAAAATCAGTGTTCTTGATAAAGATCCGACCAGTGATTTCCAATTAGCTATCAGAACCACTATTGCTAGATGTGACTCTTTAATTGACAAAAAAACTTCTTTTAAATTAATTCAAATGAACCCTCTCCCTCCGCGATTTTACGGCCTCCCTAAAATTTACAAACCTGCCATTCCTATTAGACCCGTTGCTTCCAGCATGTCTGCACCAGCCCACAAATTAGCTTCTTTTTTGAATGATTTATTTATTAGCACTTCAGCTTATACCCCCAAATATGGCATAAAAAACTCCACAGATTTAACGACTAACTAAGTTAAATAATTTATTCATTTTACCTTCTTACAAACTTATTTCCTTTGATGTGGCAGACCTATTCACCTCTTTCCCCCTCCCGTGAGACTCTCAACCTTTGTGAAAATATCTTAACAACTTCAGGTGCCAACCCCAGTGTGATTATCCCCATGTGTGATCTTATAAAAGTGTGTATTTCCCAAAACTACTTTATTTTTAATAAGACTTTTTACCACCTACAAGAAGGCTTAGCCATGGGCTCTCCTCTATCACCTCTCCTGGCCGACATATTCATGAACTTTATTGGATGTAAGCTTTTTAATTCTAAATTCCCGCTTATTAATAATGTTGTTGTTTGGTACCGCTATGTAGATGATATATTTTGCATTTGGAAAGGTTCCTTCAGACAATTAGACCAATTTCTATCTTTTCTCAATAGCCTACATCCGTCCATTAAATTTACTCAAGAGATTGAAGCAAATCACTTCCTAAACTTCCTTGATCTTACCATACATAGACACACACACGGCTTACAATTCGCCATTTACAGGAAACCGACTTATACCGACCACGCAATCCACTCTTCTTCTTTCCACCCCACTCCACATAAACACGCAGCTGATCACGCTCTAATACACCGGCTAACCCAAACACCCCTTTCACAGGTAGAATTTGATAAAGAACTAAATGTTATTAAGCAAATAGCCACCGCTAACGGTTTCCCACATCAACTAATTGAAACACTCCTATTTAGAAAACAGAAGAAACTAAATATCGAACGCTGTTTTAATACTCCGCCTTCTGGTAAGAAACCCCGCTGGTTTAAGTTGCTCTATGTATATTCATCACGTCTCTGCGTTGGCTGCGAATTGCTTTTACACCTCATCTAATCTGGGAAAGATTTTATCCAATACTGAAGACTAGGTAGACTTTTTGTTTAAGAGTGGTGTTTATAAACTTTCATGTAACGACTGCAATGCCATTTACATTGGCCAAACAGGAAGAAACTTCCACGTGAGGATTTCTGAACATGAAAATCCTTTCTACTAACCTCCCCCAAGTCACATTTGCTAGAGAATAGCCACTCCTCCGATTTTACCCCCAAAGTGATACATTTCGCAACGAAAGGCCCCCGTTTAAACCTTTTAGAACAACTTGAAATACTCTTACACCACAAATATAATACACTTAACCTCGTCAATGAACTCATTCCCCCCACCCACTCTCCCTTGCTCACTTTGTTCCTTCCTAATACCTACCCCCAATAACGTAACTCAACCTCCCCCACCCTCTGCCCTTCCGATTTGACAGTTGGCCTTCCTTTTCTCGTCTTCCTTCCCCCCCTCCCCCCGGATCCCATATATTATATATATATATATATATATATATATATATATATATATAATTGCGTGTTGCTTTCTGTTGTATTTGTATACCTGATGATGACTAGTTCATAGTCGAAACCGGTTGTGTGTGAACTTTTCGTGTGATATAAATTCGAATTGGTTTACAAAGTTTTTAACTTTATTTATTCAGATTATATGATGGTCTTTCTAAGGTTAATCCAGAAATAAGCATATATTTCAAAGCACTTCAGAGGCCAATAGAAATTTTTTCATTTAATCGTTGAAATACAAGACCAAATATTCTCCCTTCGTTCTGTATATTTAAGGGATATGAATAATAATTTTGTTTTATAATTAAACCTGTCGCCACGATTTCAAAGAAATTGTTTTAATATTTCGGTCAAATTAACTTTTAAATTGTTATGAGTTAAGCGTATGTATTTAGTACACTTTTTTTACGTGCAATTCGAAGCGATAATGACGGAGGTCCGTTCGTTTCGATAGACCCATATCAACGCTCAAATGCGTTCATGGATATTTATAATAAAATTCGCCGATAAAATCCAATTTCATGTTTTACAATTAAACCTGTCGCCACGATTTCAAAGAAATTGTTAGTAGTACACTTTTTTTTAAGTGCAATTCGAAGCGATAATGACGGAGGTCCGTCCGTTTCGATAGACCCATATCAACGCTCAAATGCGTTCATGGATATTTATAATAAAATTCGCCGATAAAATCCAATTTCATGTTTTACAATTAAACCTGTCGCCACGATTTCAAAGAAATTGTTAGTAGTACACTTTTTTTTAAGTGCAATTCGAAGCGATAATGACGGAGGTCCGTCCGTTTCGATAGACCCATATCAACGCTCAAATGCGTTCATGGATATTTATAATAAAATTCGCCGATAAAATCCAATTTCATGTTTTACAATTAAACCTGTCGCCACGATTTCAAAGAAATTGTTAGTAGTACACTTTTTTTTAAGTGCAATTCGAAGCGATAATGACGGAGGTCCGTCCGTTTCGATAGACCCATATCAACGCTCAAATGCGTTCATGGATATTTATAATAAAATTCGCCCATAAAATCCAATTTCCAGTGTGTAAAATTTGAAATTAAAGTAAAACCCTAAATCTGGTCCAGTGAATAATTCCAAAGAATCCGGAAATTTAATTTCTCACTCAAGCCATTTAACGCTCCATCGCACACGCATCCATAAATGTCATTATTAAATATTATCCGCCGAATACATTATTTTAGCTCAAAACGCTTTAACAAAACTCAATATTTATGACACGAAGTCAACTCTCTCCTTCTTTGAAGATTAAAATCGCCACTAAAAGCAATGGACCTATTATTTGTCAACGAAAAATAAAACGAATTTATCAGGGAGATTAACTCAGAGTACGAAATTATAAATTAATCCAGATTTCACCAGAAATAGATTAATTAAACATGGTTCTAAATTAATCCGAAAGTATATAGCGAAGAAAACGCTCCCGCAGACTAAACAAGCTAATTCGGAGGAGACAGTTCCCTTACTTATGAACGGGAACTTCGTGGTGTGGGGTAAATTAGAGTCGACAGTGGCGGCGGCGACGGCAGATAAGCGAGGCTTGGAGACTTAAAGCCAGGATAAACATGGAGCAGGCGATATAGAGAGAGACAGACAAATAGGAATAAAGAAGTAGAAAAAATACACGGTAAACAGATTAAAAAACGAAGAGAGGGAGTTAGAGAGAGAGAGAGAGAGAAAGAGAGAAAGATAGCGATTAATAGTTCAAAGAGAAATCCAAGCGAGGAATGAAAGAAAAATAAATTGAATAAGAAAGCGATAGAAATTGTGAGAGTGAGACAAAAAGGGAAATACGATGGTTAGAAAGAGAGAGAGAGGGAGCGAGAGGTGAATGGATGATTAGGAGGACGAATGGGAGAAATGCGGACTGTTTGTGAGGAATATATATATAAGGAAATTTTGAGCATGGGAAAGAGAGATAAACAAGGGGAGATAAGTCGCAGAGGGAACAACGGTAACAGATTGAAAGGGAAAGGCATGAGGTTTAGATGAAAACAGAAGAGAAAGGGAGGGAAGAGAGAGAGTGAGAGGGAAGGATGAAGAGAGAGAGAGATTGGCTGTTAAGTGTGGGGAATAAATAAAAGGAAAAAAGTGAGCACAGATGTGGCAGTTGGTATAATAAGGAGACAGATGGTTTGAGTGTTTCTCAATGGAGAATTGGAGAGATATTGGAATGGAGTGAGAGGGTGGCACAACAACAGAAACGTTAACAGACTGAAATTATTGAATTGAATAACGTCTTTATTGGGGGAGAGATTGAGACTAAATCAGTCTCCTCTTTCTCCCAACCCACTGTCACATAAAAATACATTATAGCAGTTATGTGAATATATTGAAAACGGTGATATGATATATTTATCACACACATAAAGGTAAATGCATGAATATGCATATGTACATCATTCGCTCAAATATGTAGTCATGCATACATACATATATACACATTTAAACAAATTTTCATAATAACTGACTGGAGAATCAAATACACGAAAGAAGATAAAAATATATAAATTATAATTATAAATATATATATATACACACACACATACATAAATACATTTACATATATTTAAAAGGAATAATAGGTTATTTACACTAACAGTTTCCTCAGCTTAGCGGCGAGTTTCTGTAGGAATAACAATCCGATTTGGAAAGTTCGAACTGTTTTGTACTATCATGAGTGTTAATGTTGTTTTCGGACGGTTTGATAGAAAAGCAGATAATTAAAAGGCCATCCTTTCAGTGTTGTGATTCACTTGTAACTAAAGTAGATATTTATGTTAGGCTCGTTTAAATGAATTTAAAGAAGATGAGTTTAGAAGAAAATCTGGAAATTCGTTCCATAATCTGAAAACCGTT
The DNA here is from genome assembly GCA_036926305.1 of Uropetala carovei. NCBI lineage: Eukaryota > Metazoa > Arthropoda > Insecta > Odonata > Petaluridae > Uropetala > Uropetala carovei. The sequence goes on along the minus strand of JAXCHB010000019.1, from coordinate 10,110,560 downwards.
ACCATGGATGATTTATAACATATTTCGGTCCTGTGATGAGGAATGAGAAGTTTTGTGGTTCCTCCTTGTATGTAAATTAGAATTGCGCTGATACAGTTGAACTGCAATGAGAGGTAACGAAGCTTGTTATTTTTACGAGTTTGAAATAATAAGTAAGCGCAGGCGTATTCTAGATTATAGCTTCAGCCATGAGAGTTTAAGTAGATGTTCCGAGATGTGATTTGATATTTTTAGGTTGCGTATGTATCTAACACAGGCATTCTGCACTCTCTGGAGCTTTATAGAGAGTCCTTGGGTTAGATCTTGGTAGACTATATCACCGTAGTCGAACTGAGAAATTATGAGCGCGTTGACTAGTTGCTTTTTGAGTGAATAGGAAATACTGTTATTTAATCACTTTAGAAAGTGAAGGGAAGAGTAAACTTTCTTACAGATGTCAATCACGGTGTGATTCCAAGTAAGAGTTTCATTTATAGTTATTCCGAGATCATTAACAGAGCTTGAGAACGGAACGATAGTACCAGATATTGAGAGAGGTGTTACTTCTTTAGAGGACATAGCCTAGAGCAGTGCTTCTCAACCGGTGTGCCGCGAGGAAGGGACTAGTGTGCCGTACACTTCGAGGATATTTAATTTTTAAAAGCGTTTGAAACAAACAAATTAGAATAAATTTTATGATGCAAGGAATTTATCATGAAACTACGAGAGGAACTGATAAGACCTTAGCAACGATCATACCACTTAAAATTTGTATACTACCTTTACATGTATTTTGGCTTAAAGCTGAAGGTGAATATACTTCAGTATCTGAATATGTCATCGATATGACGTTCCAAATTCAACAACGTATTTATACGAATTTAGTTGTTCGTCAATGGCCCAAATTAAACATATTAAAAAGGCATGTTTAAAGAACCTAGATAAGGGATGGCAAATACGTGGCAAGCGTGACAGATATGGCACGCATGCGATTCTACTTGGCACGCGTAAGCTGGTATTGTATGTACAAAACATGAAGTTTCTTAGAGAAGAAGTGAACTAGTGGCACGCAAAAAAAAATTCTGATGGGTCATACTACTTTCTTGGCACGCGACTCAAAAATCATTTGCCATCCCTGACCTAGATGAAGAACTTCTTGAAGCTCTTTCTATTATTGAGCCAAATATAAAGCGTTTTTGTACCAAAAAGGCAAGCTTAAATTTTCCGTCTGAGTATAACATTTTTACACGTTGAATTATGTATGCATTTAATGTATTATAAAATTATACAATTATTGCTTTACCAATCGTAACAATCTAATATAACTGCGACTTTTACTTGTTACGCTAGTTTTTATCTTTAAAAATGAGTTTTTATGCAGTGAAATTAATTAGAGGTGGTTTGGTGTGCAGCTATGTTCTTAAGCATGTATGGAGGTGTGCCGTGGAGCAAAAAAGGTTGACAAGCACTGGCCTAGAGGATAGCCTATTAATGCTGTTTGGGATTAACGTGGGTAGAGGCTTAGAAAATTATTAACTTTGCTCCAGCAAGCGAACACTGATAGGTCATTGTTGACTTACTTTAGTGATTTCTCTAAGTGGAGAGCGGTGGCGCTTAGAGAAATTTGAAGATCGTCGGCATACAAGTGATATTTGCAGTGTTTAAGAACGCACGAGCAGCCATTAAGTACGGGGATAATAATAAGGGACCCAAAATTGAACCACTCTCTTGGAATGAGAAATGAGAAAAGTCGTTAATATTTTAAGCTTCAAGTGAAGCACCTCAAAATAAGAGTGTATATTAATAAATTCCATTTTTTCATATTTTGTTTGCGGAGGTACTTAAACGTTAATGGAGAGATTGATAACGCCATAGATGTTTTCGAAAATTCATATTTTATTAATGATATATTTTTAATTTTCCTAATTATATGATGAGCCAATATTTATTGTATATAACTAAGTGCTTGGAGAGGTTCCTTTTTTGTGTATAGAATTTGACATTGCCAGATTAACAGAAACATATTTAATACAAAAAAACAATAGGTTGCGATTTTTTCAGTGTTGCGTCCGTTGAATTTATTTCATAATTAATGGAAATATTGCACATAATTTCATTTTGGTAAATTATTTTTCCATATCATATTTTAGTACTGCTACGCGTTGCGCATAAATGATCAAAGATAATTAAATTATATCGGTTTTGTGAAGAAAATATAAAAATAATTTGTACTGGAGTGATGCAGATGAAAAATTAGTAGCGTATAATATGTTATATTGAGAGTAATGGAACCTACAATTTGTGGTTGTACGATTAATAAATTAGGCTTTATGTTTTTATTAGAACAAAACCCTGACGCAAAAATAAATGACTTTATTACCGAAACAAGCTAGTCTAAAAATGCTTATCGATATTTTCGTATTACTCGTTCCATGCATGGTATTTAATGTTAACAAAGGACACTTTTAAAGCAGTTTTTTCCTCTCTTTAATCGTAAGAAGAGAAATTAACTCGAGGTGTTTGCCTTTGACCGCAGTGATATCGTACCAGAAAGAATGTGTTTGTATACGGACTCGCACGCAACTTGGCAAGCTTAATGGAGAAGCATTCCTAGGAAAGTATCCGTAGGGAAGGAGAAAATCAAGCCTCTCCAAGGATATCCCCAAGGACGCCTTCAGCTACGACGGAAGCCACCAAACGCAAGGCAATCGCCGTATTTTCATTTAGATCCGACGCAAAAGTTCATCGAACTCGGGACAGAGGGCGGGAGGATCCGACCAATGCGTATCTTTTTTCCGCGTCTTGCGATCGGATGCCCGTGGGTGTGTGCATGAGAGTGAGGCAGAAAGAGAGAGAGAGGAAGAGAGAGGGAGAGAGATAGAGAGGGGGTTAGGGAGAAAATAGGAGGGGAATGGAGGAAGGCCAAGAGAGGGAAAAAAGTGGAGAGGAGAATGGAGAGGACTTGGTAGATTGGGTTTGGCGGAGTTTTGTAGAGATTGGCAGAGGAAAGATTCGAGAGGAGTAAGGAAGGGGTGAGCGAGATAGTGAGAGAGGGAACAAGAGGGAGGGAGAGGGAGGGAGGGGGCGTGCCATTAGTCTTGGTGTGAGGAGAGCAGAACGAAGTGATCAGAAGCGGGACCGATGTGATCCTGGTTGGATCAATGGGAACTTCGAATGAGTTACAAGAGGAAGGGGGTCTTAGAGAACAGAAACGGAGGAGGGAGGAGAGAGAAAGAGTAGGACAGGGAATAGGGGAGAGAGAGAGAGAGACAGAGAAAAAGGAAAGGAATGAATACGGTTAAAGAGAGGGACTACGACGTGAGAAAGACGGAAAAAGGAGAGGATTGAAAGAGAGAGAGAGAGAGGGGGGGGGGGTGGCAGTTAAGCTTAATTACGCCTGAAATTGCGAGCAAGATTCGTGATGAGTGAGATCTAAATATTGGTTTCATTGACGTCATTCAGGAAACATAGCTCATCTACACATATAGACACTTTGAGAACTATTAGCAAGTGTTTTTAATTGACTCACGCGGTGTTAAAGCTACATAAATTACTTCTTCGATGAGAAATCTTTTCGTGAACGAGATAAATTCAATGGTGCACAAGATTATCCCTCATAATACCGCTTTCATTACAATATTCGTGGCTTAATTCAGGAAATAACCGAGTCTAGATTTAGTAATGTTATAAATAATGATGTAACTCACCAAATTAAGGATAGAGCATCTCTGAAATAAGGTCTTACCTGGAAATACAAAGAAATTGCACATTAATTAAGGAGTCAATTTTACGAATAAATCATAAAATATATTTTAAACCCTTTATTATTATTAAATTTGCGAATTCTAAATGCCAGGTCAAGAAACTAAACACAAGGATAACTTTTAAATAAGTTGAAAGTGAAATCTATTCTTCCCAGGATTAGGTAGGATAAAAGTACATATTTATAAATTCAGGAATATTTCACATTCATTATTGTGTATCCACGATATTTTTCTTGTAATAGAAAATCAGAATAAATCAGCGATTTTGAAACGGTGATGGGTCGTTATGGAGATAACATTTCCTCTAATAAATTACCTAACAATAAGATGTAGTACTAACATATTGATAATTCCAAACGATGCGATACACGTGTATAGTTATATGTATATATGTTCCAGGTAGGGGGAGTGCTACGAAATATTGTTTATTTTTTAAAGAGAGTCGTGCCTATAAATATTTGGAAACCAAGGGCTTAGTCTTAGAAGTTGCCCAAAAGTTTTGCGGAAGTCCTCGTTAATTGACAATGGGGAAAATTCTGAAAACGCAGTCACTGCATGGTTTTATTCTTCTCGTTGTTGTAATTAAATCGCTGATCTTAAATATATGTCACACATTTTTAAATAACTAGCTGAAAGTACCCGGCGATGCCCGGGTTATGTCAGACGTCTTTGGCGAATAAAATTATGTATTATATGGTAATACAATCATTTCTCCCTTTACGCACCTCAAAACGTGTATTTCCGTTGAAATCTCGATTTCGAATTTTTTCATGAAAACAATACTTTCTCTGTACTACGTATATTGGAGAAAGTAAAAACTAATTCTGAGATATCTCTGATACCTATGAATTGGGCCGGGAGGGGCCATGGAAGTCCGGAGAGAACGTGAGCATACGTGAGAGTAATAGGATTTCGAGTTTAACAATGTAACCTGTTGGCAAGGCAACTTCACGTTAAAAACGCTAAATTTTGTCAGAATATGATATTAAAACGTTAAATTCGAAAAACCACCAAGAAAAAAGAAATGAATTAAACGCTAACCAATACCTGGTAGAAAAGGATGTAAACCGACAAATAAATAATCGTGGAACATAAATTAAGAGTACAACCAAAGATATAAGTTCAATGTAAAAACAACCAAGAAAAAAGAAATGAATTAAACTCTAACCAATAGCCGGCAAAAAAGGTGTAAACCTACAAATAAGTAATCAAGGAACAAAAATCAAGAGCACAACCAAAGAATATAAACAAAGAATACAAAATGAACAACTAAGAACGAAAACAAAGAAAACAAACAAAGAACAAAAAATGGACATGAAACGAAAGCAAATGAAAACAACAAACTAACCGAAACCAACCAACGAATAATCTCCTAAAGCTCAATGTATCTGATGATGGCGACTGACGCTTTCTATTCAGTTGCTAAATAAACAACCAACAATCACAAAATAGCGTGTCGTAGTGATGAGTAAATATTGATTACGCGGAATATGAGTTTCTATGCCAACATAATAACAGGAGAAACTAAATAAGATTACTATAAATAGATATAAAATTATTGATCTTAATTGTGTTTTCCATCGTAATTAATTGAATAATAGATTGAGATATTCGAAGGAATCGATTTTAAATAATGTAGTAAAATGTTTTACTTTTCTAACGTATTTAATTCCGTCAGTGTATCGGTAGTGTTTACATTTTACCCATGAAACCGCAACACGAATTCTTAATTTTAGTTCAGAAGACATAATAAAGTTCAACAAAAGTATTATTCAAATAAAATCTTTCGAAATTCCCTGCCTTACATGTTCAAAATGTTAATCTAATTTAGTTCTCGTATTAAAATAACAATTACTCAAGAGTGAACCTTATTTCCAATTGATAAAACTCTCTTTTAATTCAAAACGATATTATATATTACAAAAAGTATCTAATTATTATTGAAACGCAAAATGGATGGGCATAGGAAAAAACTTGCGTGTTAGCATGAAATACTCAATTCCGTTTTTACTGATAAACTGTTTCCATGATAAACAAACACCTTAACGACCCGTGTTTTTAAATAAAATCAACATAAAAAAACAAAAACTTTAACGTAGTAATTGAATTATATATCTTCAGTAATTTTCACTTAAACAAAATATGAAATCAAATAAGACAAAAGGCATATAAAAACAATTTAACTTATATCCAAACATACCTATAATGTGAATGACACGATTACAGAAAAAGAAACAGTTCACTAATGTTTATTCGCAGAATTAACCTGTGTATAGAAAACCATAGATAATGAACGAAAAACATACAATCAAATCAGAAGATATTAAATGAGTATTTCATCAACTATTTCTACGTTTACGATATGTTTATAGTTCAAACGTAATTTGTTTACATCGGTTGCTAAGTATATCCAAATGCTGAGCAATAATGAAAAATAAGATTTTCCCTTCAGTTCGCCTTATTTGATCTGTAAGCCCCTCTTTTAAAAAATTATTCCAAAAGAGGAGATAATTTACCACAAAAAAGTCTGTGAGGCATATGTCTGCGATATATATGTAAGGAGTTAAAAAATTTGAGAAATTTACGAAAAAATTTTAAATGGAAATTCCATATAAACGAAAATATTTTATTATAATTAAATAGTACACCGAATCGGTTTAAAAACCTTACTACACCACCGTACACATGATAACGGTTAATATGACACCTTCCTCTTTTTTCTGCGTGTTGTAGTTTCTGAGCCTTAGTAGAACATACATACATACAAACACCTTACTTTATAGATAGTCGGAAATTACAGAGACATATATTGTATAGTATTTTTGAAACTGCCTTCGATCAAGACATGGTTATGGATCATCTCGAATAAGTAATTACAGTTAATATTCTTAATTTTTAATGGTCAATATTTACTTAAAGATAACTTTAATTGAACTGAAATGATATTTCTAAAGGAAGATAACTCCGTATCCATGACAACAGGAGGCACCTGTAATGTCGTACATAAAATTGCTCCTGTTTAAAAAACACTTAAAAAATTCTCCCCATGATCATTCACTTCCGTTTGTTAGTTTACGGCGCACAAATTTACCAACTTCAACCTTTTTTCTCCATCAGGCGCATGAACATCAACGAAGAGCTCCAACGACCACACTTGCGGCATCCGCAGAAAACTCTCCGCATTTAGCATCAGAATGTAATCATTATTAGGTCCGATCGTCAAACGCAGCTTGCTGTATCATTTGTAACAATCCGGCACATTCGAACCGCCCCTTCTATATATACATATATATATAGTAGATACATATGAATTTCACTTTCAGTCATTTACACCGCCCATACCGTTTTCCACGTAGCTAACTCGGACCGTTTTGGTTTTCGAAACGACTTCGCCGAACCGCTTAAATTTTACGGCTCTGAAACCGTTGCTTAATTTATTAGCATATTGACGTAAAAGGCAGCGAAGAGTATGAGAGACAGAGAGAGAGAGAAAATCGCAGAGTGATCTCCGCAAGAGCAAGTAACTCCGAAGGTGGAATAACAGCGTCGTAAAGACAACAATCGAGGTGCTCACAGGTGGCAGGTGCGATCAAAATTAAACGGCAACAAAGAGAGAGAGAGAGAGGGAGAAGAAGAGATGGGGAGAGAGAGAGAAAGATAAAGAGAAGGAGAGTAGAGGGAGAGAGTTTTTTAAGCGCCGCGTGCACGAGTCGCGAGGCTAATAACGGGATCTATCAAAGATGTAGCAGATCGCAGCAGTGGGACACAAAAGGTCTTTTGTCGATAGAATGTGTGCGTGTGTGCGATATATATATATATATATATATATATATATATATATATATATATATATATATATATATACATATATATATGCAGAAACGGAACGAGAGCACACGCGACGTGCTATTGTGGGCGTTGAGTGCATGGGGAATGCACTTGTATGCGCTATTCACGTGACTGGAGTTCGGTAAAGGGCTGATTGTGTTAACATCTGGAGTACATTCGAGGAATTAAGACGGACTTCCGTCCCGTGAGGGATGAGGACACTACATATTCGGCGTTCCGAAAGGACGGTAAACAAGATACGGCGTGCAGAGCCAGGCCCAAGAAGTAGCGTTGCAAGCAGGTAGATGCTGGCGGTTAAAGTCGAGAGTAGAACGGAAGCCAAAGAACGAGTTGAAGAATGTATCTTGGTTGCAGCTCCTCCAAAAGGGACCTACGTAAACACCTGTATTATTAATTCAAATTATTAAAGCAAAACTGTGTATGCGTAAAATAAAACTCGTTATTCCTGAATACCATGGCGCGGTGTATAAGGTATGGCGACTTCAAAGTGGTTGACTAATCTCACCCGTTTGTAGGTTTATTGTGTTTTACTACGATATAACTTTCGTGCAATAATTTCAAAGTTTTGCGTAAAAGGCCTTTGGTTAAGAGCGGGCAGGCGAAGTTTGTTTGCTCTGTAAACAAGCGCAGAACTGTGCGTGCGAAAATGGGTTACATTGTCCCCAAAGCTAACATGTTGAGAGAAGAAATTAAATGCCCACAAAACCACCACAAAGGTACGCCAAAGCTGTTACTAAACTCTCGATGTAATTACATTTTTCTTTTGGATTGAAATGAATTATCCTATACGGACTATATTTTTCAGTTGGAAATTTGGCCAGTTACATTGTGTATTTGAAGTAAACTGAGGTGAAATATGAAATAACGAAATCTGATTTTGAAACACGTTCGTTCTATACTTTAATCAAGGATTTGTAATCGTTCAAAACATCTTTTTCAAACTTAATTACTAATAACAACTCAATATTTTATTGATTGATGGAAATATTAACTATTTTATATATTTACTGCATGTATCATAAGAATAAAGCCGAAGTGTTTTTTTTAGCGAATTCAAGAAGGTTCAGCAAATTAATATCTCATTAAGAACGATTTATAAGCTCGTTCAGGGTAAAGGACACTTCGGATAGCCCATATTTTCCTTAAGAGAATATAATGAAAAGAGTACGAAAGTTAATTGAGCAAACCTCCTTCAGAATGCAAAGACAAGATGGCATCTTAATGAAATACATAACAACGGTCCCTTAAGAACAAGCGAAATTCAAAATCGAATTTCACACGAAGCAATGGGGTAGGAAGAACGGAAGCAACGGTGATGGAAGTCGGAAAAACAAGAGAAGGATTGATTGATCTTTAAAAAAGAGAGAACTCACAAAAACGAAAGGAACATTCAATCACCTCAGCCCACAAAATGAAGTATGTACTTGACGCATCTGTGTCGTCAAACAGCCGGGAAGCTAAAAGCAAGGAGAATTGAAGAATGGCGTTTCGAAAACGAAGGTCCGATTGGGAAAGTTACTCTAAAAAAGAGAAATTTTAATTAGTCAAGACTGCTCGAGATAAGGTATGAAATTTATCGATAACGTTGTTTCAGTCTAGGTATGATACATTTTTATCTATTCCCACCCTATATTATTTCCTATTGGTCTATTTTTCGCAAGTCTTCTGTTCTTTTAGCTACTACTGTATGTGTCTCAATGACTGCGGTTATGCATTAGTATATGTATCAAATTGCCAGCATTTGAAAACTTTGTTAAATTTAAGAGCCAGAAACTGGTTGTTTTGATTTCATTTAGAGTACTGAAAAATAATACATAACCGGATTACGTAAATCTTTGCAATTATAACTAAATCAATCAATATAAAGAACCTCTTAAATCCGTTTTTATGTCAGAGCAATTATATTTCTTATTATAATTTCACAATTTCATACATCCAAAAAATCCCTTTCCATGAGTTATTTCAGCATTTAATCCGATTCTATCGCTTCCGGAATCTTCTCGATGCGTAATTAATGTTCTCCAACAAGTTTTAGCCATTCCCAACAGTGAATTTTCTGTTTCTTCTAAATTTAAACGATGTTCTTCTCTATCCAGAGTAATTGATTCTGTCGGGCAGCCTCTGGCTCTTTTATCTTCCACACCCGGCGAATAAATATTTAACTAGGCAATCTGCTCTATAGCATTCTTCTGACAGTTATTAGCCGAAAGGCGCTCACCGCCACTTGCATATCAAAAGGTTCCTAAAATACCCCCAATCTAGTCACCGGGTAAACATTCCCGCCGTATTGAGAACAATAATTATATCCGATCCTTTACTCTTCTGGATTTACTCTGACACTCCTGAGTTCGTTTCCGTAGTTGTCTCTCCCGATATAGCATTGAATAAATTTGATGCTCCATTTTCAGAGTTTAACCGACTTTCCACCGTCTCATTATTCGTTTCCTTAATATAAAACGGCTGTTAGTCTCCTACAATCATCCCCTCATATTTACATTTGAATAAGAAACCAAATTCCTCAAGCAGTGAAATTATTTTTTACGACGCAAGAAGTCAGATTTATCCCCACAAATAGCATGACGCATGCGCATGACGTCGTCAAGTGTTGTTGTGGTTGCATAAGATTACGGATACGGAATAAAATTTCCTCGTTTTACGACGAGTCACGTCGCCTTCGATAAATCTATAAAAAGAATCACTAGAAGCGGCGATAATATTACGCGTTAATCACGTATTTATATATCTTTCCTCGCGTACCTACAAATCGGTGGCGGATGCATTTCTATAGACATAGAAGGTTGTGATGATTCAATATTTGATCAAAAGATTCATCGTTTTCGGAGTCGTCTTGATTATCAAATGCCTTCGTGTAAAATGAGAATATATTGTTAGCGCTAGTGGCTCAAATAAAAACCTTAGCTTTCACTCTTGGAACAAAGATTTTTCGAAAATTTTGTTAAACCCTTGATCACAAACCATGCCTTTCCTGTGGATGAAATATTGACACAAAATGAAATGGAAGAAACCTAAAATATACAATCCCTAAATCGAGAAATAAAATCTATTCTAGATACTACTTTGCTCTTCCTAATATTTCAAATCAAAACTTGATCCAGCGAAAGCTTTTACGCTCGGATGCAGTAAGGGGACGATATTTGCAGTCCCTATTTCAATTTATGACTACCTCTAACATTTTCATCTAATCAAACAGTATATTTTTAATCGATTTGCTAAGAAGGACGATCATACCGGGAAAGTATTGGTTTTCTTGGGACGAGGAAGGTTTTCCAACTTACTCTTAGCCTTGCTCAGGTGAATGTAAGGATTGTTTGTTTTTGGGGATTTGTTGAATTAAAAAGTTTTATAATGGTGGATATTTCAATTTCAATATATATCCATCTTTATAAAGTAATTGTTTCGTTTTATATTAAAATTTTCGAATAATTACCAAAATATTTTGCCGACAAAGCTGTAGCATGAAGTTGAACGCAACGTAGCGCAGGATCTGCTGTCGGCCCGAATAATTAAATTGAGTAACCATAGTTACTTTAAATTTAATTATAAAATCAGATATATTAAAAATAAACAAAAATTGTTTTTAAAATTATAATAGCTTAAAAACTTGATGAGTATCCATCGTAAAAGTTCAGCGCACATAAGACGAGAAACTTAACTTATTTACTATTCAGTGATTTGCCTGACAGAAATGAGATTGAGTTTCGCAAAGTTTTTCCTCAAAAACAAACAAAAGTAACAGGGTAATAGATTTTTTTCTGAATAATCCGAATTCCACTCAATTACATTCTATTAGGAAAAGGAAAGAAAAGGGTGAAAGTAAAATAAGGATTCGACCACAGCTAAGTTTGCTGGCGTAGAGAGAGAGAGAAAGAAAGTCGAAAGAATGTCCGAAACTATTTGAAGAAAAATAACCTTTCTCACACTTCAAAATAATCCCTATCACGTAACTTAAGCGAAGAGATGGAAGTTAAAAAATCTGATGTGGCTAACTTTCTCCATATTTGGGGTATAGATATTTAAATTATTATGAATAGCATTATAAGGCAAAATTATTATTTCGTATCGTAAACGAATACAGTCGTCCTTATTGCCGTAAATTATATTTTGAATATGTTTACAGAATTCACCGCTAGATGGTGGTGGCGCTGTATACTGGAAATTTACGAATAAGTTAAATATCTCCGAAATGGATGGTTCTACGAAAATTTGTTTCGAACAAAACTTAGGAAAAAAATATTATTCTCTACAACTTTGGTCCTCACGAAGATTACTAATAACGACGTTTTTAAGGAGATACTTGACGGAAACGGAAAAACCGATTATTTATAAATAATTCCTAAACAATAACTGCTATGGAAAATTGTTTCAAATAAAAGTTGTAGAAAATTACATTCTCTATAATATTTGTACCAAGTTGTGTATACAATAATGATGTTTTAACGGAGAAATATTGCAAAAACCGAATCGGGTTTCGAAAAACTAATCAGCTCTTCGTGCTCATACCAAAGTGTTACATATGAAATTTCGTAATGATATGGCAGGTACTTTCCGAATTAGAGCGCCCACAATCACAAACACACAATCTACACCCACATACACAGAGACATCATTCCTAAAATAGTCTAAACGTGTTCTAGGGACCTCAAAACATGTATTTCCGTTGAAATCTTGAAGTCGATTTTTTTCATGAAAACAATACATTCTCTATACTACGTACATGGAGAAAGTAAAAATTTGACCTTAAACCTCGCCGCAGATTTTTGCGGTAAACCGATCCGAAAATCTCGAATAACGGCGCGTAATGTCACCAAGACTAACGACCTCCGTAACTCTCTCTCTCTCTCTCTCTATCTGAAAACAAAAGGACGCCTTCGTCGAATCCAATTTGCGGATTAGTGATTCGGAACATATTGGTTGGTGCGTAAATCGAGAAGCATTGAACAAGGCGATGACAGTTCTAATCTTCCTCAATTCCCTTTGTCGGCCTCACCTCGTTTGCACCCGCGATAATCTGTTCGGAAGGCCGACAAACGAGTAGGAGATGACTCATCGTGGAACGTAAACCATTTGCGGAAAAAGCGACGGATTTCATGGTTCGTAATGAAAGGATTTTTGTCGTTAATCTCGAGAAATGTTTACAGTTAGTGACTACTTGCTGACAAATTTGATGTTCTAAGAGTAAAAATACGGCTTAAATTTAGAATTCGCATGATCAAACTAATTAAATTATAAATTTTGACTGATTTGCACGCCTGCAATTTAATGCAAATGCCAGAAAAATTTTTGAATAAAAAAAACGACACCACTAAAAAACGTATGATTTCGACAAATATTTTATGTAAAGTAAAATTGATAATATTGATACTGTAAAAAAAGCTGCATTGCCTATTTATTCAAGTTAATTGAAATAATCTATTTCACACGTTTCCCTTTGAAAATTCCATTAATCGCGATTCTACTAATTGGAATCGATTTAACCTTTAATGTTTTGAAAATTAATTTTAATTGAAAATTGAGCATAAAAAATGATTTTTGTGACAAAAGTGTCAGATTTTCAGATGATTCAACCATAGAGACGCGATTTTGTAACAGATATGCCATCTCTGATGGGTTACTAAAACGGAGAGTCCGTACGTTGTCCATGAAATCGAAATCGAGGGATTAAACACGGATGCAAGCGGAGATGTTTGCGACGTATGGTTTTCCGAGTGTTGATTGCTTAATACAAGATACGATAGGACCAATCAGTCTGATATACCGCCGATGTAGGCAGGACAGCAGCAAAGCATGTGTTGCGTGGACCAACTGCTAACGAGAATCCCACTCTGTTTTGAATGCTATTCAAATTTGAAGCTATAAGACGATAGACGATGGTTTTGAATGAGATGGAATAAAGTACAGAAAATAATGAATATTATTAAGTACCTACTAGTGTAATGCCCGTTAAAATATAAACGGAAGAATTATAGATAGATAATTAATATTTTCATTTAAAATAATTAATATCACACTTTTACATATGAAATATTTTGCCATATACAACATTTCTAGTGAATATTCTGTTGTTGACGGGCTATCTTCAGTTAAACTTAAAATAGCTGCCTCTCTTTCCCTCCCTCTCCCCCCCCTCTCACACCCTCTCTCTCCCTCCCCCTGCTCATTTCTCCCCCTCCCCCTCATTTCTCCCCCTCCCCCCTTTACTCCCCTCTCTCCCCCTCTCTCTCGCTCCCTCCTCTACTTCTCTCTCCCCCCATCTCATATTAAAAGCATTCAAAGCACGTTTATACCCATAAGGATTGAATTAACAATATGATATAGAGGTCTAACAATAGTTTGTTGCTCATTCTCATTAGCTGTCTGAATTGCCATTATTTGAGCATAACGATTATTGTGTCTCCTGTTGGAAGCTCTTTCACGATCCTGTGTTCTCCTTGCTTCTATTTGCTCATTCGATTGTCGAGCTCTACGTCTTGCTTGTGCTTCTCTGTTTTGTCGTCGACGGCTTTACAGTGGTGTTTCTTCTTGCACACTCTGGTTATCCATTTTATAATATCTCAAAAAAGAACGAAAAATAAATTTATTACGTTTTAAAAATAGAATATTAGAAGAATATACAATAAAAACACATGTACTTGTTCTTAATTGATATATGTAAGAAATAAACTCATGAATAATCGTTCTCCGCTGGCTTTTTTGTACTATTTAACTTTTTCAACTTAAACTTAAAAGTTTTAAACTCTAATATTGCAAAAAATGTTTTCTTTAGCAACGGAATAATTAAGTTAAAATTCTAAATTCGTTAAACAAATAAAACTATTTATACAAAGTTTATAAACACTGAAGTCAATCTATTCACAATAAATGGTTCATATAGTATGGTAGTTTAACTCACTTCAATATGATGTATTTCATGAATAATAGAAGTTTTTCAATACATAATATTTCTCTTCAAGTGTTTCTTCACTGTCACTAATTATCCTAAGTAAGTATTGAAATAAACAGCTTAATAAACTACTCTTTTTCACTATGAGCATCAAATACATTTTGATTAGCATTCTTTCAAAATAATAATAACGTACGAATGTTGTTTACTTCGGTTGCTACATATGTAATTCAATTCCCTCTCCTCTCTCTCGTAATGAAAATATTCAAATCACGCTTATGGGTGTAAGATCAGATACAAAAATAAGTATATTATATTTGCTAACTTTCAGAATAAAAATCATTTACGTTAATTGCAATGAAAATAATACCTATCCTTCCGCCTCCCGTATATTAAAAGTATTGTGTCGGAGTGTTTCTTTCGGAATGAACCAAATAATAATAATTCCTAATAAACATAGAGTCCGCTGTTCGTCGTAATTTCTCATAGTGTTTCGCTGGCGGCCATCTTGCTGACAGACACGCAGACATTGCCTTTTATTACAGTAGATTATTATACCCGAAAGAATAGTCATTGTTAAAGCGTAGTTATTCTCTATCAGAATCTTACTAGATATGATTTTGGAATATTGAACAAATATATTTATTATAAAACACAAGTAGTAATTTCTCTCAAAAAAATGTCGTTTTTCGTCGTGGATTAACAATAAACATCTTAAAAAGTAAAAGAACGATATCTTACTTTGCTCAGTTACAAATCGGAAATTACTACTAAAAGCTTCCGAGATGAAACTTCAGGTAAAACGGTGCTTTATAGAGATGTTTGAAATCGCAGTTAATTAATATCAGATTGGCGTTGCGTGGAAACCCGCCAACTGAGGCAAAAAAACCAAATGCCCAACATAAGGACATATCAGCGGCATCACTACTATAATGCCGTCCCCAGAGAAATGCGGCTCCCACCAGAGAAGTGCCTCCTGAGACGGTCGTCCCTCAAAATCACCTCAGGCGACGGCCTTGATTAATACGACAATCCAACTTGTCACAAAGCGTGCAGCCACAGACAATATTAGAAAATGTCAGTCCATTTTCATTCGGTGTAAAATTAAAATAAGCATAGGATTTGCGAAAGACCTTTTTCCTCCTTTAATACCCTCGTCCTTTGATTCCATTTTATAATTAGCGTAGCAGTGGAACAATATGAGAAGATCTCTCAATTTATAACAATCGCTTTGTCGTATCGTGTTAAATCATTTTTTTGACGAGTTTATCTCTGTTTGCGTATTACTTGTCGGAATTCCTCATAACAGAAAACCTTCGCACAAAGCTCTCCTATTCAATTAAATTTCTCCTAGAGCGCTCGGAGAGACCGACGGTTCCTCCCCCTCCTTCTTCTCCCCCCCACTTTCCCAATCCCCCTCCTCCGCTCCTCAGCCGTCATATTTATTAATGTCACACAGTCCTCGGCATTACAAAGGCGATTATTTTAGCCATCTGAGGGATAAGGGACTGGTTGCCTTAACAACCGCGCCTTGTCACCCAACCCCTATCTCCGCCCGCCTACTTACGAGCTGAGTCTCCTTCTCTCTTGCAAATGGAGAATGTCATGTCGCTCCATGTGGCTGGGAGCATTTAGCAAATGGGATTAAGAGAACGCAGTCTAACTTGACGTGGGATTTCGAGGGGGAGGAAAAGAGGGGGGGGGGGTGATCGGATGGAGAGAGTAAAAGGAGAGAGGGAGTGAAATATATATTGATTGCTAGCTCTATATCTTTCAGAACGTGAAAGACATTGAGAGAGAGAGAGAGAGCTAACTTCATTGCATAATTCAATCGGGTTAAACTATAAATTGTAACTACATAAACAAAGAAAGCGCAGTATTAAGTGGTCATAATACATAAAACTAGATTTTGGGAAAAGAATTTCTGGTAGCTTTTGGGTAATTATAAAAAAAGTTATAATTAGGTACATTATGGTATTATACGTATTATGTGCTCTGTACATTTTGTTGATAATTTAGAAAATGTGGAATAATAAAAAGCGCAGGATATTACGTGGGTCTCGCTGTTGTTTAGTTTGTATTAAAATAATAAAATGTGATTTTAACAGTGTTCACTCCATCTTATGTTTACATGCTTAAATCATGAACACATTATAACTTTCAAAATAGACGAAAAATTACGGGTAATATAATACTGTTACTATACACTATAACGCGCCAATTTATAAATCAATTGTCCTTATCCAGTGGAAGAGTGTGTGAGCGCACTTAATTGAAAACCATCAGCAGCCAACCATTTGAAAAATATCGGAGAGTATCCGATCTAATATTACCCCAAATAACATCCACTGCTTCAACGCAAATCTGACGAGTTTAATAACAGAACGTAAAAGATATGACGAGGAATGATTAATATTAAACTAGGGCTATTTAGAGTAAAAGATAGACTTTCTCCAAATATTTAATAATTCTGAGAACACTTTCTCCCATAAAAACTAATAGATTACTTCGAGTTGCATAAAGAGAGAAAACAAACTTCTGTATTGCGAGGAAAACAATAACAGTTCCCTTCGTATAACTTTCTAATAAATGAACGAGAAACCAAAACGCTTTCTTCGGAAAAAAATCGCACGTTTTCCTTGTTCGGTGTATATTTAATTCTGCTATCCAGGTCAAAAGAAGGCTTCGAGCTTTATTTTTTTCCATGAGGTAATCAAGAGACGTGCTCTTGATAAGATGACCCCCCCGGCATGGAGAGACGTGCCTGAACTCTCCCTGTATTTGTACTAAACCCGATTCCCCGTTTCGAATCGCATTTCCAAGGAAGATGTTTAAGGAAACGTTTCCTTCCTTATAAAGCGGAGAAGATAAAAAAATGGAGCATCGGCTCCCCGACCCTCTTTATCTTCATACCTCCCCCTACTTCCTCCTCCGCCTCCTCTCTCCTTCCACCTCCACCCTCTCTCCTTCCACCTCCACCCTCTCTCCTTCCTCCTCCACCCTCTCTCCTTCCTCCTCCACCCTATCTCCTTCCTCCTCCACCCTCTCTCTCTCTCTCTCCGGTTGTTCTTCGAAGCGACGCCATAGTGCTCCCGAGAGAGAGAGAGAGCTCACGGGATCCATACAATATGGTTCCTCTCTCCTAAACGGATGCAAACTCCTTCGAAGTGGCAGAGAAATCCCTCGGCTTTCGTTTTTCATTTCAGTGACGAGAGTAAAGGTAATATTGAGACGCGACTTAAATTAATGCGGAGATTCGTAGTTTTCTCACGGACTGGAATATCGTCGTTCCCTACGTTCACTTGAAGTTGACAAAAAAAAAGAAATGGAGGTGTCTTCATCGCGAGAGAATAGAATTATGCGGGAAGGCATTAAATATTTTCTCAACCATGATTTACGAAAGAAATGTTAGCATGCTATAAAATTTTAAAGGAGGCATTCTAAAAAGGATGAGTTATCTTCGACCGCATGATGGGATGTCAAATGCTAAAGGATATTTTATAGCACTGAGATCGCTGAATGCTAGTCGAACGACTATAACTGGCAGTAAAGGTCTTACAAGACCACACAGGGGGGCTATAAACTGCATCGTCGTATTCTGATGACCTATCCTAGCTTAAATAGCGAATGCCATGGAGTTAAGCCGGAATTCTGCTTCAAAAGGATATCAAAGTTTCATTAGTTCAAATTAAAAGCAGCTTTATGAGTGAAAATAAAACTTGAAACGTACAAATAGGTCGTATTCTATGTCATCAAAATATATCTCGATTATTACTAATCTCAAACTGTATTAATTCTCAATTACTACAAAAATTTAGAAAATTACTCAATAATTTTCGCATTAACTCCAATTTTTTTTAAATAACAGAAAATCCTTAAATTTTAATATATAGTCTATCGTGTAGTATCATTCTGTTCCACTCGACATCATTAAATCCGAAGATATATCGCCACGCTTTCCCGTTTGTAGATCTCTGTCGAGAATAAAGAAATCACACATTTTAAATAAATTTCTGTCATATCAAAAAACTAACGATTTCGTTGTTAATATTTTAGTAACTTTTTAAAATATATACACTTAAAAATTTTATTGTGTTTTGAATATAAAGCAGTGTCGCACACATTCGTTAAGCTACAAAAATGAGAGGTGCGTGATTTCTCTTTCTGGTCCATCACTTTGGACAGGAAAGATATACATTTGAATAGAATGGGAATGGGAAGAGTAACCGATTAAGTTGATTTCGGGAACTAGCGCCGAGAGTGGAGCGACAAATTGAGAATTTCGACACCTCCATTTTTCAACCTATCTACGAACGGGAATAAACCATGATGGAACTGCTCTTCGGAAACAGCTTAATCACATATTGCGTAGCTGTTTTCGCAATTAACTTTCGAAAACCTTTCCAACCCATTTTCAGATATGTTTTCTTCCATTCCCTCTAAATAAGTCGATCTTTTCTACTACTTCGATTCCTTCCTCAACACGCAAAATAAAACGCGTTAAAAAGAAAATTGACCGGAGTAGGTTTTCGTATGTAATAACTCGAGCTGTGATTAACTAATTTAGTTTACGATTAAGATTATAATAGCGATAAAAATTGCTTTGGTAATTGCTTCTGCTGGATTTGATTCAGCAAAGTTTTTTAAAACTTAGTTCGGAACCTTTTTGAATTACCACAGATAGAAAAACAACAACATAGCATCCAAGCGTTTAATTTTGCGCAAATTCTATTAAATTTCAGTAAGTTTGAAAATTTTGGCAGAAAAAATTTTGATCGGAGATTTAACGTACCGTTCGTTTTATTTTTGTGAAACGTGAAATTTTTTCTGTCTTATTAGTTTTTCCTCGCAGATGTCTCCACTATTCACAATTCCATCAACGTTTCATAATTAGGAGTATACGGGGCGCTACATGATATGGTGGAGGATAGTCACAGATAAAAACAAACAAATCAAAGAGCAGAATAAGGGCATATACTACAACTAGGACGAGCAACAGTAATTTCTACTCGTTTTTTATCGCGTCCAAACAAATGAAAGACTTTATTCTGCCGAAGAACATTGGAGGCAATCGCGGAAGTACGGAAGGAAAGGCATAATGACCGAATGGGAAGCATCATTATCAAGTTTATAAATATGCGTCCTCCGTTCTGACTGATAGTTAGGTCTTTTGAGGCGTGGGCACATGCTTCGTAGTAATTACACATCGTTAACGTTTTTCCCGCACGGAACAATAGAAAGGAAAAGAAATACAAAGAGGAAAAAAAATGAAAATAAACTGTAATAACGTCGGAGTTCGAAATAAACGGTTGATTATTCTGTAACGAGGGAATTTCCGGGAATTTTTCATTAATTGTACATTTCTGTTTGGGGCTAAAGTTTAGAATAGGTGACGTCCTAATTAGAACTACGTAGTAAGGGTCTCTTTCTGCAGTGTTGCGCCACTCCAATCTCCGCTGGCATGGAGAGAAAGAGATATGAATGCCGTCAGGTCGCCGAAGGCGCTCAGCACGATTCGATCTCTATACCCCCAGACTGTCACCCTACTATCAACCCTTATTACGTTTGCTCTGCTTCGGACACAGTATCTCCGCTGGCATGGAGAAGAAGATATAGTTCCAGTCAGGGCGCCATCCCCCACGACTGTGCCGGCAACATACATACTTTTCCCTTCACATTACGATAATAATATGATAATAAAATAAAATAATTTATTTGGATTGTTTGCATAATTTTATGTAGCTAATCAACTGTATGGTAACTCAACCATTTGAAAACTGCTACGCGTTGAGAACGTCTATGATTCAAGTACTACGTAGTACATTTTCTTGCCAGTTGCGGCACTAGTGGCACGTCACCTATTCTAAACCATCTTCCTGTTTGGTTTCAAATGCAATCAGGAGAACGGAAATAAGATCGTTGCTAAGAGAAGCTTCGTGGACTCAAACTGAAAACGCAGAACTAAGAACATAACAAACACTTCTTTGTATAAGCATGGTAAACGATAGAGATATTGATGTTAACGTCATGGTTACTAAGTTACCAGTTTTCAACATAAAACGAAAACCTTTTAAATAATGTTCCAGAGTGGATATTTATGTTTCAGTTGTGTTTACTATGAATTATGCATACAGGATATAGTTTAGGAACCGCGTACATGGTATATTATGATTTAACCTTTGCTTTTTCGCTTGAGCAAAAGTTATCGATTTAGTTACAGAATATGCGTCGTTAGCACCACATTATTAACAGTACACTGATTCCATTAGGTTTTAATTGACTACATGAAAATTAGTTAGAAAAAAACAAAAAATATAAATCGTTTCTCTCGAGTCTTTAGAACACGCAGGAAATATCTCCGTATACATTCTTTTCCGATTTTTTCATTAAAAAAACCACTGTCCATCACGACACGCCCTCACCAATTAATCCGTTTTAACCAAAACGAGGAGGACATCCCCATGTGACGCACGTCGCGAAAAGAGAGACGTGAATGGAGGGAAGGCTGAAATGGGGATAACGACAGCGAAAAACACGAGGAAAAAATCTGATGTGGCCAACATGCTTCCTCCATATTTGGGGTATAGATATTTAAATTGTTATGAATAGCATTATGAGGCAAAATTATTATTTCGTAACGTAAAAGAATACAGTCGTCCTTATTGATTAATTATCTACTAAATGGAAGGTTCTACGACAATTTGTTTCAAACAAAACTTAGAAGAAATACTATTCTCTACAACTTTGGTTCTTACGAAGTTTACCAATAACGACGTTTTAAAGGAGATATTTGACGGAAACCAAAAACACCGATTATTTATAAATAATTCCTAAACAATAACTGCTTTGGAAAATTGTTTCAAATAAAAGTTGTAAGAAATTATATTCTCTACATTTTATGTAATAATCAATGCATACTTTAATGACGTATTACCGGAGAAATGTCGCAAAACCGAATCGGGTTTCGAAAAAACCTCTACTTCTGGTTAACCGGTTTTGTCTAAGAACTAATCAGCTCTTTGTGTTCATACCGAAGTGTTATATATGAAAATTGGTAATGATATGGCAGGTAATTTTCGTGTTAGAGCGCCCACAATCACATACACACATACACCATTCCGAAAATAGTCAAAACATGTTCTAGGGACTTCAAAACATGTATTTTCCGTTGAAATCTCGAAGTCGATTTTTTCATGAAAACAATACTTTCTCTGTACTACGCATATGGAGAAAGTAAAAAGACGATCGGAAAGAGAGGGAGAGAGAGGGAGAAAAATGGGTAAAAATGATTCGGAAAAGCGGAAACGCAACGTGTAGCGCAGGGAGAGAAAAGGACGGGAAAGGAAATGGATCGCCGATTACATAGTGGTGGGAAGAGAAGGAAGAGGTGAGCGGGTTAAGGGGAGGGTTCGGCAAGAAAAAAATGGCCACCAGCAGACTCTCCTGTAATTGGGCGACAGGAGAACAGATTGGACAATTGACGGCGAGGAATTTCGATGGTAGGAGAAGGGGGAAATGATTGGGAACAGGACGGATTGCGTAGAAAGGGTTCAAATTGCCGACTGGTGCGATTACCCTAGGGTTGACTCAATTAACGTGCGTTTACCCCTCTGCCCCCCTCCACTTCCCCCTCCTCCCCTCCCCCACCTATATACTCCTGTATCCCTCCCCCTCTCTCTTTCATTCCTCCTCCTCTCCCTCTTCCAGCCATCGATAATGAATTAAACTGTTTCATTCGCTGATTGCCAGATACCGTACTGCGAAGCGGGATGAGAGATCGAATCCCTTCCGTGGAATCCGGGCGCATCAGTTTATTTGCGATGCCAATACGAGATATCGATGTGCTCAAAAGGTTAACGGCATTGGAGATGGAAGACGGGCGATTTATGTGCATATCAGTCTTGAAACCATTCAAATCAACAAAAATATCTTTTTTCATCATACCTGACAATATTACGCTATATTTTAGTTTTAACTGGTTCTCGTGTGAAAACATTAAGACCATTTTGCTATTCGACAATTCAAAACAAGAAAATGCAAGATTCGAGTCTCAAACCAAACTGCGGTTTCGTTATGAACAGCATTTGTTACGGTGTAATTTTCAACCTTATTTGGCATAGACGCTTAATTGCGATATTGGAAGGGATAAGTTAATTTTGACATAATTTACAAAAAATTTAGATAACATCTTAAATAATTACATCTATTACGCCAAGACTCTTTACGCTTAAAACAACAAACAAATTCGGAAAGTGTACAGTGTATCACAAATGGGCGGGTTTCGTGCAATGGAGTATTAAAAAGAAATGATATACCAGTACGAAAGGGAAATAGCGTTTTAAAGTTCTTTTCTTCGTCATAAATAATCCATTTTCTTCCTATTTAGAAATATTGCATGCACACGTAAGGAAACCAAAGGTATTTTTGTGAGATAGTTTATGTTACCAACAATGAAGAAGTGACCATGCAAGAAAATTTAACTCGATTTAAGATTTTCTTGTTCGATTTTCTTGATAATGGCTACTCCTATGATATAAATGTACAGGAAAAGAAATACTCTTCTTTACTAGTTCTACAAGTTTTATTTGAAAAATATTTCGATACGTGCAATACTTTACGAGATATGACAGAAAGTTCATTTTTATCACCAGTAAAGTGCTACCCCTGATTGGATTACGTGATTCATTTTTGCGATTTTCTTATTATCTTTGATTATAAGTCCCTAATATCAAATTTCATGAAAATCCGTTCTGTAGAAGCCGAGAACGAACATGAGGACGGGCAGACGGACAGACGCTCACGCTGGAGGCAAAACGCGCCTAAAAACGCATATAAAAACACACGACAGAGGATTAATACTAAAATCCTTCATGTTTTCACAACGTTATCGTCAGAATTCATTATTGTATAAAATTTGAAATTTCGGCGGCAACAAAAATATCGGATTCTTTCATACAAAATATTCAACCGTTTTGTTTGAAAGGTTTTCTGTATTCCTAGAGGATTGAAATTGATTTGACGGTAGGTCATGGCTTTGGAAAATTTTGGATAATGATTTCAGCCTATTAAATTTTACTGTAGCCGAATATTTCTGAGAGTTTTCACATTGTTTGGGACTTCATACATTGACGTTAATTAACGTCAACACCGTGTGAGACAGGAAAACGTTAATATTTATTCCTTATCATTCCTGAGCATCAAAAGCTCGGTTTTGTAAAAATGTTTAACATTTTTACTTTAAAAACAAACGCTAATTAATTACCGTTTTCATGGAAAGATAAATGAATGAAAATTTTCCGACAGCAATATTTGACGCCCTAATCATACATCTTCCTCCAACGCCTTGTTGCCACAACCTGCATTGTATACAGAACCACGGAGACCTACGAGCGAGTCTCAATAATTTGGAAGCATGAGACAAGAGGTCGTAACGGCGGCGACAGCGATAACTCCACGCATCAGAAGATAAGGGGTGAAAGAGAAAGTAAAGGAAGAGAAAATATTAGCGGCATCGACTCAAGAGTAAGGGTGCACTCGAAGAAAATGAGCTCACTATGGAGAGCGCCACTTTCCTTTAACCTGTAGCATCAAATTGTACATCTCTTCCCCTTTCATTACTGAACGTGGGATGACAGTAAGGGGGAAAACAGAGAATATGGAGGAGAGGGTTTTTGAAGGTATATAAACGGGAGAGAGGAAGAGAGAGGGAGAGAGAGGAGAGGAATCGGAGATTGGAAGGGAGTGACTTTGAGGAAGGAAAGAGAGAATGACGGAGCAGAATGAAAGGAAGATGAGGGGAAATAGGAGGAAGGAATGGATTGAACAGGGCAAGGGTGAAATAATTGGCTGGTTACAGTTTGAATGCGTTCGATAAAATGAACCAGGAGAAGGTCGTGTGAAGGCCTCTTGAACAATTCGGAGGTAGCTTATCTCACCGAAAACTAGACGCCAATGATAAAACATAAGAAAGAGTTATTTAATAAAAAAAAAGGAGGGCCCTTTTTAAAAGTCCGTTTGAAAAGGCGCTTTGGACTTGTGTAGTCACGTAATCATCTCCTGCATTTTTCAAGTAAGTTAATAAAAATTTTATGGTTTATATACATGTGTCGTTTCAGCCACCCTTCGTCATTACTTTCTGAATGAATTACAAACACGGAAAACTTTAGCATAATCACTTCTTTACGCGTTGAATGGATATGCAAACAATTACTTCCCATAATTTAGTTGAAAGGATATAAATTATTCATTATCAGCGATGAATGAGTTACATTTCAAATAGGAAATAGTTACATAAAAATCTTATATAATGCATTAATTCATTTCAGTATAACCATGGAAAGTTCAACTGATAACTGAATAAACCTAGCCTTATAAATCATTATTGAAGTTTTAAGATAACAGTTTTTACCTCCAAATACTACGCTGAAAATTGTCTATTATAACGTAGTATCTCGTCTTTTTAATTTATCGTATAGTGGGAGTCTCGGTCACTCGGAGACTAATGCTATTGCCAATTCATTGAGAATAAATCTCATCATAACCTTAATGAAACTAAGGGAAAAATGAGTTTTGGTGAGACGAACGTTTAATCTTCACCTTCAACGATTTTTCCATCCAATCGGAGGGCATTCCATTGTCTTAAAGAGCACAATAAAGCGAAGTTTTTTTCCGCAGCTTGACATAGTTTATTTAAGAAGGTGATTCGTTCTCATAAGATGAGATGCATTTTCTAGAAAATATAAAAGATTTTCCAATATTATTTATTAATTGTAAAAACTAAAAAAATATTAATAACATAAATAATCTGTAACATATTAAATAAACTTTCAGAAAAATAAAGATTTATCTTATTTAATTTATATTTACCCGTTTAAGCTTATTCCCAAAATTTTGGACATTTGAAGTGAAATTATATCTGAAAATACATTTTCGGTTATATATATTTTCAATTTAGATTATTAGACAAGGATTCAGTATCAATTTGTTTAAAATATTTAGCCCTAATTTTGCGCTGTGGCAGAAGAAAATCCCCACGCAAGTATTCACGTCGTAATTAGTGAAGTGTGTGTGTGTGTGAGCGGTGCGTCCAATTGGAGTTTTTGCAAGATTAGGCTAATGCTGGCACCGATTATCACTCCTAACTTCCGCGTACATGTGCGTAATCGTGTGGAAGCCCACGGCAAAACATGATTCTACGACAGGATGGCGAACTGTCTACGTAAAAAAAGTTGTTCCTTGGTTAGGCAATACAGAACAATATGTCAAGTGCAGCAGATGGCGAGTAATAATTTTAAAAAACTCATATCGATACAAATACAATTTTTGCTGTATTTTAGACACGCATTGCTATATATTTTTAAGGATATGTAAGACACTGCTTCTTTCTAGTGAATGATTCAAAATCCAGAAGAGAAGAAAAATATTTAACTCTCTCTTTATCTTACGATCCTTCCGCGTGTACCTTACCAACGTCGAGAGAGAGAGAGAGGGGGGGGGGGGGAGAGAGAGAGAGAGAGAGAGAGAGAGAGAGAGAGAGAGAGAGAGAGAGAGAGAGAGAGAGAGAGAGAGAGAGAGAGAGAGAGAGAGAGAGAGAGAGAGAGAGAGAGAGAGAGAGAGAGAGAGAGAGAGAGAGAGAGAGAGAGAGAGAGAGAGAGAGAGAGAGAGAGAGAGAGAGAGAGAGAGAGAGAGAGAGAGAGAGAGAGAGAGAGAGAGAAAGAAAGGGTAAGCTTTCGTCACAGTTCTCTTTTAAGCGTGGAGTTAGACAATTTTGCTGTGGCTGGAGTAAAAAAGATACCAATCATCGCTAATTATTGCACGGCGAAGTATGAAAGTGTAGAGCCTGTCGCATTCAAGTTACTTCGGAATTTACGTTCGAAGAGAAAGATTGCTTTTAAAGTTCTTTTGAGAAAGGCGTTTTGTATTCTTATGTGCGCAGGACGTAGTATTTGGAAAACGTTATCGGAGATAGTTAAGCCTATAGTATCTATTAAAATATTTTTGTTTTATGAACTATTTTTCGAAAGCGCTTGCAAGTATGGATGATTCTTTCAAAATTTTGCCCTTTTAAATCTCATATAATGAATTTCCCCATGTGGTGACTCGTGCGTTGGACGAATACGAGATTTTAAAAGTTAGGGAAGTACTGCGAAAGCAAGAATTATAAGGCGATTTTTTTACAGAAAATAAATATCTACCATTAGTCTTTGTTTAATGTTAACGACATTATAATGTAGCCCAAATATGAAGATAGAGAAGGAGGAAAATTCTGGATTCCCATTTAAAGCTTACCCATATAAAAGAATTGAGTTCGTTGCCATGGTAGTCGATTGTTGAGACCCAGAAAAACTACTAGTTTTTCCGATAAAACTAAAAATGTACGATAAAGCTACAGGGATTTGAATTCCGTCTTCAAGAATAAAAAAAACTAAAATGTCTAAACTTTCCGACAGTTCAAGTCCCTAGTTCGAATCTTAACGGAAAATAATTTAAAAAGGCAAAATACGTGCATACGTATATAAACCTCACCACCGATTTACGTGATTTTCATATGGGGCAAAATTATCCCACAGCAGCTCTTCCCGGTCCATCAAATTATTGCCACATGTAGCTCTCATATGTGGTAACTTAACCTGAAAATTTAATTTCTCTAGTTTGAACCGTCTGAGAGATATCGTTTGCACAGTTGGACGGACGGACGAAAAGACCAACAAAAAATTCGCTAAAAAGCGCTGAAGCTCTAGAAAGAATTATACTCAAAGCAGAAGTCACCGTTTCACAGCTATGTGAAATGTTGTTGATTAATACTTTGCGAACTGAATCAGTGAAATCGATAAATTGATTTTAACACGTTTTAAACGTACATACATGTAAAAGTATATAAAGTGGTAATATTCTTTAAAGAGGATCTGTTACACCGCAAGTTTTATGCGCAATAATTTTAATTTTGTTGATATTTTAGTAACAAATACAAAATTTCATAGCATAATTTAGACTCCAAATCGCTGACATAAACAAATAAGTAGGATAAAAAAAAGTCACCATAAGAATCTAACTTGGAATTGAACGCCGTCTCCTCACATCCGCATTATTTTTTATTTTAAAAAAGCTGGAATGTCGACACTTCTTGGAAATGTAGACATTTTGAATCGCCTTAAAAATTACGAAATCCGACATTCACGGAAACTCCCTATACATTTCAGACGCCAAGGAAATCACTTAAAACTTCGACCGAGGAAAACATTCTCCTCGTCCAAGGCAATCAGCGCCGCCAATCTACGGAAGGAATTCTTCTTTCGAGGAGACCAACCCCTAAGAGACGTGATTCCTCCTCACTCCTCTCTCTCTCTCCCTCTCCGACGCACGCCCGCTGGATTATGCTCACGTCCCGTCGCCGTGCACGCCTCCTTAATCGGTAGCCTCCCTCCCGACCGTGATGCCTCCGTCCATCATTATGCACGGACGTGCGGCGGAGGAAGCAGCCACACGACGCAATGGAAATAACTCGAAAGCATCTCTAACCTCCCTTTTCAGCGCTTCCTCCTCACTTCCACCCACTCCTTTCCTCCTCCTTCCCTCTCTCTCCTCCCCTCTCTCTCCTCCCCTCTCTCTCCTCCCCTCTCTCTCCCCCCCCTCTCTCTCTCCATACCTCTCTCTCTCCATACCTCTCTCCCTCTTTCTCCATCCCTCTCTATCTGCCATCTGTAGGTTCCGCAGGTTTTTCACACACCCCCTTCTTGTGTGGGTGTCTTCCTGCAGTGGGGGTTTTCTTAAGGTTTACAATACGTTAACTCAGTGCTTCTCAACCTTTTCTGCTCCACGGCCCACCTTCATGCATGCTTAAGAACATCGCGGCACACCAAACCACCCCTAATTAATTTCACTGCGTAAATACTCATTTTTTAAAGATAAAAACTAGCGTAACAAGTAAAAGCCTCAGTTATATTAGATTGTTACGATTGGTAAAGCAGTAATTATGTAATGTTATTGTACATTAAATATATACATAATTTAAAAATTAAATATCTTTGAAATGTGCCGCGGCACACCGGTTGAGAACTACTGCGTTAGCTAATCTTAGTTTTCCCTCACAAACAACTATCCTTATATACTTAACTCGTTTTTGTACATATATATCAGACTGTCTAACAATAAGATGCTTTTTAAAAATAATTTGTGAATTTTATTTGTATTTAAAAAAATATTTTTGTGTTTTTAATTTTTTGTAACTGACAATGGGTTAGATCAGTGGTGCTCAACCTTTTTTTTACATGGCGGGCCGCGTCGGTGGTTGCGAATCCTTCGGCGGGCCGCATTGGAAGGTGCCAATTCTTCCGCGTTTAATCGGAAGTTTAAATCGAAAGTTATCTATATATTCTGAGGTGCCATTTAAGTGAAAATATAGTATTAATGAGGTTTTTTATAGTAAACATACCGATATTAAAAGATTTGTTAGCGAAATTTTCATAAAAATATGTGAATTTGTTTGTTAAATTTTTCGGATCGCTATTTCATCATGGCTTCACGGGCCGCACGAAAACCCTTCCCGGGCCACATCCGGCCCGCGGACCGTAGGTTGGGCGCCACTGGGTTAGACGGTAGAAGGGACTGTCCAGTCCCAATCTCGCCCAGAAATAAAGACGACGTTCCATTCTATTCTCCCTTTCTCTCTCTCCCTCCCGCATATCCTGAGGTCTCACTCACCTAATCCGTCCATTTCCAGATTCACCACCTTCACTCTCTCTCCTCCCATTATTTCTCTTTCTCCTTTCACCTCAATATTTCTTCCTACGTGTAAGTATATTTTCGGCCTTTCTTCTTATCTCTTATCCTCTCCCTCTCTTTCTCTTCATCACTTCTCTCTGCCTCTCCTTTAATTCCATCCCTCTTTCTCTACCAGTCTCCTCTTTAGAGATGATCTTTTAAAATTATCTCTCCCTTACGTTTCCTTTAATTCTGACCCTATCCTATCCCTGTCTCGCTTTGCACCCCCTTCCCTATTGTTACGTCATACTTCCTGCTCTGCTTCTCCTCTTTCTTCATCACTTCCCTTCGTCACTTTTCCTTTTCTCTCACAGATCCACTCGCGTCCTTTCACTCCTTCCTCACCTCAAACTTCCTTTAACTTTCACTTTTCTTTCTCTATCACTTTCTCTCTCTCCCTCTCCGTTCTCTAACTTCCTCGCCTCCCAACCCTTATCTCTTCGCGGGAACATTTGACATGGCCTTAACAACACTCCCACGCTACCAGATCCAACCCTACCCAGCGTGTTACGATCCATCTCCCAAGCCTTGCGACCTCCTCTTTCTCTCTTTCTCTTTCCGTCCTCCACACCTTCCTCCCTAGTCCGATTTCCCCATCTCTCCTCACATTTCTCCCCTTCTCCGAGTACTCCATCCTTCCAAAGTTCTCCTCCAAACACCGACGACTCTTGAGCGCACTGTTTTCTTTTCTTGAAAATCACTCGTTATTCTCTTCAATCCCCTAACCCGTCTCCAATCCTTGTTTATTGTTTTAATTTTCTCTCTCAGAGTATCTCTCTTTCGCAGCCTCTTCTAATGTTCCAGGTTCGCTCACGTTTTCCATTACACGGAATACGTCAGACGGTTCGCGGTTTCGAGGCGAGGATATACGACTATTATACCTCATTCGGATTCAAAACTACCTTCATTCGATGCACACGTTCTCAATCTTTCTTCCTTCATCCTTAAATCCACCGAAAACATAATAAGCGTGTCATACCATTCTACATGATTCAATTCCTACTCTACCGTTGTCATTCTTCGCCTATCTCTCTGCTTACCCCTATCTTCCACATTGAATCTCTTTGCATATCTCAAACCTATTCTCCCTCCATTTACACTTTTCTCTCTCACCTATTTGCTGCAGTAGGTACTTTTTTTACTAAGATAATTATTAGGTAATAATGAATAGATTATTAATAGGTGTTCGCAACATTTTTCTAAACTTGTCAGTTAATTGTAATGTTTATATGTTTATATTTGCTGAATCTATTCAGATGTAATATCCCATTCTCGTATGTACTTTTGGATACGTTTACATCAGTACAAACAGACATGTGTAAATAGGTACGACAAGATGTGGTAGTAAACTAGTATAAACTTTAAAGCAAGTTATGCGACTTTAATCAGAATTCTTGCGTTGCGCGCCGAACGTTAACCAAAACGATTTAATTCAATAGGTTTAGCTTAATTAGTTGTGCTTACGTGACCACACAAGAGGTCAAGAAACTCTTTCACGTGGCGGACCGCATTGGAGGTTTCGATTGTTTCCTCGGGTTGGATACGAATCGAAGATACCATAAGATTCTGCGGTCACATACAAGTTGCGATAGGGTCTAAACGTTTTCCAGAGTTAGCATTTAAACATCAAAGGTTTTACGTACACAGTTTTAACAAACTAATCTGAAGCAGTCCGTCTTGAATTTTTACTGACTGGATTTCATCATCATTTCGCTGGTCGATCTCTTGTATAAATACATACTCGGAAACCTGAAAAAAATCCAAAATAATCCTAGGACTGTTGTTATTGCGGTGTTACCGGAATTATGAATAATAATGTTATGCGTATTTTATCTAGGATGCATGGGCGGATTGCGTAACTACGACGGACAAATGTCAAACGGTAAATGTCAAAGTATAGTTAACAGGAATACAGATAGTAAGGCTACGGGCAATCCGCCATTCAAAATAATAATAATTCGTCAGGTGTCGCACCTTCAAACCCTTGTTTAACCATCCTTTCTTCAATCTCTCCCACGAACTCTCCCCCCACCCATACATTTCCTCTTCATCCACACCTTCCCCCCTCCCCCTCTACCTCCCTCCCTATCTATCCTTTATCCTTCAATCTAGTTCCGCATTTGCATTCCTCCATTTCCCCCGATATTACCCCATTCCCTCCCCCAAAAACCCTTCCATCTTTCTTCCTCCATTAAATCCCGCCTTGACTCCAACGCACAAACTCCCATTTCCTCGCACCCTGTTCAATAGCTATTTGCCATTCGCCAAGGAGTCATGGAGCTCCCTCTCCAACACCCTTGGATTCTCTCTCTTTCTCTCTCTTTCTCTCTCTCTCTCTCTCTCCATCCTTACATTCATATCCGGGTTCTTCTTCCTTTCCAAACGATTTGTGCGTTAGAGAGCCGCGGTTGAACAACACCCTCAACACGCCCAACTCCTCCCAACACACCCCCTCCCCCTCTCTCTCTATATATATATACACTCCGCCGTTTCGAGAATTATCTCCGTTCCGTGCATTCTCATTCATCGCGTCGAACCGACTATTTGTTTTCGCGTCACCCACTCTTTCTTTCTTCCTTTTTCCTGGGGAGGACTTAACGGTGGAGCGCCGCGAGAGTAACTGTGGTCAGGAACGGATATGAAAAACCGCTTAAGGGACGAAACGACGTCGATAAATCACGGCGCGGCACGAAAAGGAGAGACGGATAAAAATCTCTCGGTTCCGTGCGGCACGTTCGAAACTTCTTCTTGGGTCGGGCGTGCGAGTCGCCGCGTGCGTGTGTGTGCCCTTATGAGAGTTTATAAATAAGGATATTTCTAGATATAAGCATATAGAATGCAAGCGTATGCGCCTGTATATATTCTCATGTTCGGAAACGCATGGATGTGCTTGCAGTTGAAGTCTGAAACCGGGAAATGGTAAAAAATAACAAGTGAAGGGAGAACTGCATTACAAGTAGCAGGAGGATATTTTTTTTTCGAAATGTTAATTTTCATGTCCATAGACGGGCATAGTATGTCCAGTACATTGCTCCGTTCAAAGGTCAAATTTTGAAAATAAATAGGCCACGTTCAGCTTTATCATTTAGGTTCAAATCCTCTCTACAGACGTATTAATAAATCGAGAGACGGCAACGACTAATTTTTGTATGTTAATACTCTTGAATATAAGATCTTTAATGACATTTTGGTTTAACTGGCTCTTTCGATTCATGTTTTATTGTCCAACATTTACCGACCAGCGAACCGGAAAAAATAAGCTGTTCATCCATTTAAGCGAGCCACAAGTCTTCTAACTAAAAAAAGTTGATCGGAATGGATAAAATTTACTCCAGTTAATTGAAGTGAGACCAAGCCAGTTCAACTAAAGTGACATCTTAGAGCGACAAATGCATACAGATGGTTGAAAATATGTTCTTTTCCTAAGATCGTCGTCCAATCAAAGCGATTTTTAATTACTTCATTCCCGTCATGGCGTTAAAATGACGTTGGAATCAGAATCACGAAACCGAATCTGAGTGCGATTCCCTTATCTGTTTATCTAGTTGTGATTCGCCAAAAGGAAATAAATGCTAAATTAACAAACATCTCTTATTCATCGCACTTTGAACAAATAGGAAATTTCCTTTTATTTTCTAGTCCAAGAAAGCACTCTCAGGCATTGGAGATTTAATTGCAAGGAAGTATTTTAATCTTGACAATATCTTACAGGATTCAATGGAAGATATTTCAAAACCAAGAAAGCTGATTTGATTAAACATTTTCTGAAACACTGCCATATGTGAATGTCTCCGTGGATTCGTTCAGAAACGTGCCTAATTAGATCTCCGATATGTAAATTTCCATACTACTGAGAAGTGCGGCCTACGATGAATACACAACGTCAGAGATTTTATCGACATTTTTCATTAATCGACACCTGAATTGCATTAAACATACCATTCGAGGAATCGTTTCCTGTTCATTACAATGCGTGAATAAAAAAATCGAAGTGATAAGGAGAGCTCGCAGTGTCACATCATAATTACCTAATTATTCATCTTATGAATAAATAAGATAATGGAGTCGAGCACAATGTTAATGAGAAAAACGTTTTATTAATATGCTAGATAAAAGTTTTATCTACGAAAAAAATTATTTTTTAAAAATTATGCTTGATGAAACAGTAACCAATAACAGTTCACTGAATAATCTTACTACGTCACGGGCAAATGAAATAATTCCATTTTCGTTATAATAACACGACGACAATCAAATTAATGAGAAGATAGTTTTGGGTAAAAAAGTGATGTGTAATTAAACTGATAATAATGTTAACTCGTGCAGCATAATTTTTTCCTCTCGAGGACATTAACCAATTTATCAGAGTTTATAAATATACTTTCATGCAACATCCGAATCAAAATGAATCTTTTTAAAAGTGATTCAGAGAATTTAAATAATCCAAAATTTCGTTTACGTGCTGTAAGTATTAATATTATCTAAAAAAAAACCTGTAAATCATATAGTAGCCGAATGGAGACCTTTCCCTTTGCTTTTCAAACAATTTCCTATTCATCACGTACCCTAAGACCTCTTGAATAAAACACCAATATTTTTTCGCGCCGAAATTGGAAAAAAGAATGAATACGAGTGTACTTTCTATTTCCGAATAACTCCATCAAGGAAATGGAAGAAATAATAAGATAAAACTTTCCCTCCACTCTTATAATCCATTCGAGTCAGCGGCCACAGAAATGATAGAATAAAAATATCACGTTCGCGCACGAGGCGAGAAAAAGAGGAAAGGAGAGGAAGATGGAAGGTGACAGGAATCCGTGAAATACTATTCAAGATGAGTCCCTTCATGCGAGGAACATATTTCGCGACCGTCGTCTGGCTAGGCGTCCGCGGTCGAGTCGATCCGAGATGCACGTCATCCATCGTCATCCTCCTTCGATAAGAAAAAGAAACAGACGAGAAACGCAGCCAACGTTTTATGCGACGGGTGAGAAGAGCGAAGCGCAGGATAGAGACAAGAGATACAGAGAGAATGGGAGCGGCGTCGGAGTAATCTTTTGCGCTCCGTAACCATAGTGAAACGAGAACGATACATACGAACATACGTACAGCCAGAGATGATGTAATTCGATCCTTATTTGTCACGCCTGCCGATGTTATTTTCAAGCGGATAGACGCACGGAACCAATCGCCGTGAATGTTCCGCTCGACCATTCTGAGGTTATCCAGTATATACGATACATATCAATGCTTTACACGAGGAAATTGCGGGTATCTTAAAAGGTTTTCTTTTTCAACAGGGTGCGACGGATACTATAACACATAAAAGGCATATTCCAGGTTCAAAAGGAGTCATTTGTTTTGCTTCGACAATCATATTCGACGTGTGCGCATTTTCGAAAACTTCATAGACGTGAACGAGCAATTCATCTGTCAAGTAATGCATAATTTTCACTGGAGTACGTCCCGTGTACCAATAATTAACCACGTTGTCAGCGATGACGATTTATAAGGGGTAAAATATCAACGAAGTATGACGATAAGCAATTATGCGAATCCTAATTTAATTAGGTTGCTCTAATATAACGCGACGATTTAGTTTTTTTTAATCATCGTTCGATCGATTCGTATTTACGCACGCATTTAAAATGATCGCATCCCTCGTATTTTCAAAATATGCCTTACGTTCGGTATTAGACTTTAAATATGACTATAGATCTTATAAAATAGCAATAGTTTCATTTAAGACTCAAGACTATTACAGAATAATTTATAATAAAGGAGTTTTTAATTATAAAAAGTGGAGGGAGATTTGATGTGGACACTATAATCTTATGGCATAAAAAACCGAGTGTGTGCCTGCATTTGTTTAACCATTTATTGCATTCTTAAATAAGTAGCTTCTTTGCCAAACGATCTCTTAATCCTTTCAAAAGACCCATGAATATCATTCTCGACAGAGTTCTAAATAAAAATATATTTTTTCAAAATATTTCATTCAAAGCTACCGATTCATCATTGAATGATTTATATGAATAATTTTAGCTTCTCTACCGCTATAAGAAGCTCTTAATCTCACATTATCATAAGTGACTATGAAGAGTAACTTTTTCAGAAGTCTGGAAAAAAGAAAACAGAATGTATATTTATCTTTGAGGAAAAGCAAAGATATTCTCTTCGATGTCAGATGTATCATTTGGAAAAAAATAAAATAAAATTCTGTCCCTCTCGTTCTGTTCCTTTGGCACTAAAAGAAAATTTTAGTCACATAATGGTCATAGGATTCAAAGGATGTTGACGCAAACCTCTTGAATTATTTATTAAGCAGATAGAAATCGGACAAACGCGCTTATTCTTCTTTGCTTTACTAATCTCCCACCACTAGCTCTTAGTTTCACATCAACTCAGGCCATAAATCAAACTCTGATATAATGTAATATGTGGAACGCAATTTAAATTTGGCCGAGAAAGCCGGAATTGCTAGTTTTAATAAGGTTCCCATTTTGCACCCTGCATT
Organism: Uropetala carovei; assembly: GCA_036926305.1. Taxonomy (NCBI): domain Eukaryota; kingdom Metazoa; phylum Arthropoda; class Insecta; order Odonata; family Petaluridae; genus Uropetala; species Uropetala carovei. Next base: position 10,074,790 of record JAXCHB010000019.1, on the reverse strand, counting down.
TAAAATTCCCTGATCCTCGCTATCGTTGTAATCAAAACGAATGACTGACCAGGCGAATATGGTTGGATCCCTTGTTAAATCGCAGCTATAAATCATTTCATTATAATCCACCCGATGGATTGGAATATGAATCACAGCTTGACTATTACATTACGACCGCGACTTAGTCATTGATGCACATTTTATGTACCTATTTCAATATTAACTTATATCAATTTTATATCAATGTCAAGACTACCAGTAAAAACCAAATCCGTCGCTTAAATTTTCTTTTATTTGCTAGGATTTTAATTTTTTTGTTGATATGTTTGAAAAAAGACGAATAAAATATTAGACCATTAGTTTTTTGAATATATTATACAATATAAACTTGTATGTCTATTCTTCGAGCTCTTCAATATATGAAGAAATTCTGGATTTTTTTCCTTTCTACCAAAACAATGTTACATATATTTTCGAAGGTCTTCTATAGTTAATGTAATACTGGAAAAGCTGTAGCAATAGTATGTACCTGTTCCATTTAATCTGTCGTGATTGAGGACAACAGGCAACCCACATGTTTGACACATCATAACACCAAATAAATACCAAGCAAAATTATAAGCGATTTTTGAAAGTTACTCCAAATAAACTCATGTAATATTTCGAGAGATCTAAATTGAAACTCCGCAGCAACAAATATTTACTTGCCTCGCAACATTCTTAAATTTACAAAATTCCCGTGAATTAAAAAGCGATCGCCTGTTATTATCCTCAGTAGAGATTCGTATCCGCTGGTTTCCTTGGTAAATTTATTAGAAATTAACGGTGGACTAAAATGGATGCCAGCCTCGCACCTGTTCAAAATTCCTAAACATGTAACGTTTTTTCGTTTTAATAAATTCAGTCATTAGTGATTTTAATCAAATCCGTTTTAAATTCGTGATTAATCAAAAGGAGGTTGGTTGGCGTGTCTCGTATGAAATAATCTCCGTCAATCTCTCTCTCTCACACGCACACACACACACTCGCTTCTCACGATGCGCTCTCCAGATCGCTATCTCACTCGGAAATCATTCCTCTCTCGTCTTATGTGTTCAAAATCTCCCGTCCAGCCACCGCGTTCCAAAATCGAGACCTCTCAAAACCTCTCTCGTCCTTCTTTTTCGCGCGCGCACACACACACGAACGTACACGATCGCTCAAAGGCACACACACACACGCATAGTGCCCTCTTGGGCCACTTCTCGCATATTCCACTCTTCTCTTATCCTCGCTGAGCTCCTCCCAATTCCTACTTCCCCTCCCTCCATTACTTCCCCCCCTCCCATTCCTCTCCCCCGTCTCCGGTTCATCTCTCCAAACCTTGCTCTTCCTCTGATCCGCCCAAGCATAAGCTCTTCTCATCCACCTCTCTTTCTCTCTCTCTCTCTTCCGTCCAAACTCGATTGCCTCTCTTTTCATCCCGCATGCTTTCCTTCTTTTGTTTTATTCCGCACCATCTCTTTTTTCCACTCGTAGACCCTAGTTGGGACTTTGGCCGCAAATTGAAACAATGCGAGCAACGGCGCAAGGAGGAGGTTTTCGTGTTAGAGAGAGAGAGAGAGAGTGAGAGAGAGAGAGAGAGAGAGAGAGAGAGAGAGAGAGAGAGAGAGAGAGAGAGAGAGAGAGAGAGAGAGAGAGAGAGAGAGAGAGAGAATAAACGCATCCGTGCCTTCATCAGTGTCCCGCCCGCCTATAAACTGAAACAGTGTTCCATGTTGCTATTAATAACCACTCTCACTAAAACATTTTTTTCTCTGTATACAGTGTTTGAGGGTTTGGCTTGAAGGAAAGAGCTAATAATGGCTTCTCACAACAAACGCACCCTAACCTCTTTGTTGCTCGCTTGTTTTTTCAGGATCCGTTACAAAAAAATCATCTTTTCATCTTCGCTATCCTTCTCATACGTCGTCCACTTTCACGCGACACCCTTAGGTCACATCTATCCTATAAATTTAATATTCTTGGGTATACGTATGTTTTATTTGCACATTTTTACAGTCGATACTTTTGCTAATATTATACTTTTTAAAGAACATATGCACTTGATTCCCATTTTAGATTTGTTTTATTTTCTAACTCTCACAATATATTTGTTTACCTATCAAATACAGGAGCAATGACTTGATTTTAGAATTATCAGAATATTAAATTAAATTAATATGCAGAAAAATATAAAAAACTTACTGTTCAGTTCCACATGAGCGCAGAAGTACATTTATTTCCCAAAAGTTTACCTAGAAAGGAAGTACTCGGGTGTGGTGTTTGGCTGGTATTTGTGCGTGTGTGAGAAAAAAAGGGTCCCTGGCGTTGGAATAATTCTCCCTAAACCCGGAGTGCGTGAAATTGCGCGCGTTTAGTCTCTGGCGTGGAGTAAATTCCCCTAAACCAGTGCAATTTCCTTTTTAAATAATTTTATGGTTATTAGGATGGTTTCTCACTGATTACATTCACCTAGGAAGTTTTCATATTTGCTACAAATCACGTAATGGAGAAAATGACGCATTTTTATAAAAAAAAACTGGGGAACTAAGAACAAAGACATCTGAACGAAATACGAAATTAACTTACTTTAGAGTTTCGAACTATTGCTAGAGAAGTTTCTAGGACTTTCATCGCTTTCGATGAATTTCTTACGGGATACACGAAACCGGCGAACAACCGGAGAAAGGAAAGCCCTTCAAGGGTCGTTCCGACCACTTCACTCTGCCTCTTTCGCCCCTCCTGTGGCCTCGGCGTGTACTGCTCCCAGTGACATGCCCTGATCCTTCCTCTCCCGCCTTTAGCGAAAATTTTTTACAACCAGATGTCTTTCTCTATCTCTCCTCGCATCCATTAACCAGGGGATGAATGGAGGACGAACAGAATAGGGAGAGGTGTGATACGCAGATTCGCTAAATTCTGGAAGTGATTGAGGACGTTAGGTTCCGGATCGAATTATAATATTTAAAAAAAAAAGAAACAAGGTAGAGGCGACATCCGTACGGAATCGAATCACGTCGAGGTAGAGGCGCGAAGTATCTCAACTAGCGAGAGCTTTAGCAGAGAAAGGAAGGTGTTAAAGTGAGACGTGGAATATTCTGCCTTGAGAAAGAGAGAGGGAGAAAAGTTCATCGAACGGGAGTTGGTTGATAAACGAATGGCGTGTAATAGCGAGTGCATATGCAGATATGTACTCTCCCGCATAGGCGCTGGCATCAAAGGATTTCTTTGCGTTGAGACGGAAACGCTTCGCGCTGATAAATAAGACGGATGGAAACACGCCGGCGCACGTAAGTAAACTGTGAATGTAAATATAAATTCCCAACATTAAAAAATAAATTATTCCGCGGAACAATGAATACCACGTAAGAAAGTAAAACAATAGAAAGCCGGGAACTATTTAAAAAAAAAGCAGCACCATTTTGCACTGTCATTGGCGGAATTCACCGTCGGTATTCCGCTTTCAAATTTCCTTACGTATCTAGTGTATTATTCAGTATAAGTTGTTAATGTAAATCTGGTGACACAAGCTGATTTCCAAGTGGAAGTGTTATTCTTTAGCAATTTAGGTAGGAATTACTGTAATAATCTTCGATCTAACTACATAAATATTTATATTATTCTACCTATAGGTAGGATTTTTCTCCCCCGACTCCATCTGATCAATCCAAGTTATTTCTTCCATAATCCTTTCCTTTAATAAATTCACCATTGCTTTTCATAGTGTTGCTTTGTCTTCTCCCTAGCACATATTGCACACTATTTGAGTTATTTCAAAAGCACGTTGTTTCCCTTTGTTCGAAGCGCATTTTCCTTATTTCTCTCCATTATTACTCTAATAAAGCGCCTCCATTCTATTGCATTATAAATTTCCTCGTTTGTTCTACTAATCTAAAAATCTACTAATATGCTCAAAACTTCTTTCGTTATACTTTACACATTAGACGCATATAATTCTGCACATCAGATAGATGGATTGGTTGAAAAGCGTGAAGTATATATTATAGTTATTTTGGATGTAAAATATCATGCAAAACGTTTAGAGAAAGAAGCTTATGTGTAAGTTTAATGAAAATAAAGTTTTTAAACATGAGTGCGATTTTACAAATCCATATTTTCAGCCGTTTTAAAGCAATTTAGAGATCAACAGTTTTTTTTCTCCTGAGTATACAAGCTAGTTGAAATAGGATAAATATTTACCGTCTTACAAAGGCAAAACAATCATTAAAAATATCATCACTTTAGCCTTTTAACACTTTTACTTACAGGATTTGACCTTCACCATACTCATGAAAATAATCCGGCCCTAAAGCGATGAAATTCTTGTTAATAATAAAAGCATAAATGTCTCACAGTGAAAAATTTTCAACTGTTTTTTTCAGAGCTGCCGCACGATTGGATGGATTCTTAGCATTAAAACATCTGCGAGAGCTAAAAGCTCCATAAAGATTTAGAAATATTTGTAAAACATCCATTCCACGTCCATGTTCTCGGCATGCCGCCCTTTTTATCTTTCCCACGTTATAGGAGAAAACAGTAAAAAAAGAGGTTCTAGGAAACGACTGGAATGGCTTATATAACAGATTCCTCTCTGCCGAGAAGAAGAAGTGGAAGTTTATTTTCTTTCCACTTTAATGGCGATGCCGTGCTCTCAGAAACTGTCGGCAAGTCCCTGTTCCCACAAACTGGATACCGAAGGACATTCACTACATGATTTTATACTATGCAACACACAGGAGTTTGACTGAAGGTTCAGACCTCTCACGATCGGCGAATATCCAAGCGGTCCGTCGCATCAAAAAATTTGAATCGAGATTTCATCCCACGGCATACTGAAACCCGAAAACAAAACTCTTGCTAGTGAATAATAAGCAAAATCTACGCAATGAGGATTACGTAATTTTTGAACAGCATTTTACAATAATGTATTATGCAAAATATGGAAACCAAATGTAGATGAATTGGATAGGTACCAAGCTCCTAACACTAGATCCAACTTAATAAGGAAGAAGAATAATCAGAGAAAGTACACGTTTTCAATTTTGTAGTAGAAGTTAAAAAGTCTGTTTTAAATTTAACAAATGCAAAAATATTAATAATAATTTAGTTAAGAGGACCGTTCAGAACAAATATTTTGACACCATTGTTCAGGTTCCGGTTCCGATACAATTTTTCCGTTCTGGCTCCGGATCCAGGAACCGGAACCAATTTGGAACCGCTCCTTTTTCCGGAACCGGAACTTTCCCAGCTCTGGTTTATAATGTACAATAATTATTACATCGACCTGATTTTCTGTATCAGAAAACTGAATATTGATCAATTTAACTAAATAACTACACTACCACTCGCTTATCAAACGAATCGCTTGATATCACAGGTGTCGTTCATTGTAAAAAAAAAACACACCGTAAGGTGTTCGAAATTCTCCCTGCTGAGGTATACACCTCGACGGATTGCACCGCTAGAAAAGAGTGCCACACTCAGCAAACATTTAAATACTATATCGGAAGAGAGGTTTCAATGGAACGAGACTCTCTCTCTCTCTCTCTTTAGCCATTTCCCTCCCTCTCACTTTCTCCTCCCCTTTTCTCCCTCCTCACCACCATTAAGAGATGGGAACCTCATTAAGCAAACTCACCGTTCTAGGGCAGACTTGCCGCCCCGACGTCGCCCTAAAGGGTTCAAGCCGCCGCCGTGACAAATGACGGTAGAAAAAGGAACTACACGCAAAAAAAAGAGCGACGAAATACGCTACCGTTCTCAGAGGCGCCCCCCTTTTTTTTCTTCTTCTTTCTTCCGTTCTCCTTTCCACCCCATCTCCCGCAGCACGTACGACCGCCACTCTTTTATCAAACCCTTCTTCATCCAACCCAACCTCCCCTTCCACATCCATCCCACTCCCCTTCCCACCTTCTCTCCTCTCCCCGCTCCAACATCTCCGAGATGCGTATCCATCATTCTTACCGTCCGGAGGGTTCGTTCAGTTTCTCCTCCTCCTACTCCCCTCCCCCTTTCATCCTCCAGACCTTCCCCTCCCTCACTCCTCTCCTCTTTCATCGCTCATTCTCTCTCTCTCTCTTTCACTCTAGCGTCTATATCTCATTTATATGCCCAATCTTCCTCACAATCTTCTTCCTCCTATTTTTCCCTATTTTTAGTTGGATATTTCACATGTATGTTATTCTATTTGTTTACTTTAAGGTTCTTTTCTGCGAAATTGTGTGCAGGTGTACATATATAATCGTCATCATTATATTATTATTCTCCTTCGTAACTGTTGACGTAGGGTTAAATGTAGGAAAGGACTATATATAATCTCAACTTCGTCTTCCTTAATAAAATAATTTGTCTGTCTGTCTCTCCCTATCTCTCCCTCTCAATCCTATTCCCGTCTCCCCTATACGCCTCGCCCCTACTTAACGCCGTTCCTGGCCCTTCTCCTCGCACCCCCCCCCCTCTCCCCTCCCCCCACACTCACCCCCTTTAATCCACTACCTTTTCCCCCCCTCTCATCTCCTTGGGAACCTACTCCAAGTTTTTTTTCCGCGCACCGCGCTATCTACTCCACCCATCTATACGCCCAATTTGTTCCTCCGTCCTTCCTTCTCCCTCTTCCATCTCCGCCCATGCGTCTTCGCTTGTTTCTTTCGAGTTGGCGCGTAATCTCTCGATTTCTCACGCGCTGCATCGCTTCTCCCCCCCCCCTTACTTCGCTCTCGTTTCGAAACCATTCCCGAGGCAGCGGCCATTCGAACGTGAGATGATCGCCTCATTACCGCGCTGCTTACCAACGGACGCGAAATGGCTCGGCGAGTTTATTTCAAAGAAGACGTTTCATTCGATGGCGATCACGAGCACCACGCCGAAACGATTCCCATCTTCTTTTTATAAGGAGCATTCAGGGAGATTTATACTTTCTTCTTCTCACTGAACATTTGACTGAGCTATACAATATTCATCCACCTTATTTTTTTAATCAAGGAAATCAAATGAAACGATAGATTGGACATTTATAAAGTAACCAAGAGCTAGAAATTTATGGAAGTTACAGATCATAAGATTTCTATGCGAATGCTATCAAGTTGGAATTTCGGAAATCAAGAAAAAATCTGTCAATACCGGGAAATAAACCCGGATCCACCAGTTGCCGGATTGATATTTATCCACTGAACTGTCGAAGGAGACCAACGCGGATGTTTTTTTAGTTGGGGTCAAACAATTTAATATTTCGGCCGATAACTTTGTCTAATTTCCTAAACATGTACCTTGTGACACAAAATCCGCCGCTGCTTCTGAAAAATCTATCCTCCTTTTCTTTTTTGCAATGCTTCTTTTTTTTAGGAGGATATGATTTTTCTCTCTGATTTATTTCGACGGAATGCGTTCGAGCGAAAAAAAGAGACTAGCGATCACGTCGAGCTCGAAGCGTTTGATGATTCAGCCGTTTAAAGCATGCCGTGGAAAGTTCCAATGCCCATATAATTAAAAATGAACAATATTATTCGCCTGTAAACAGTCTCATTTCCGAAAACAGGAGGTTAAGTACACGGAAGAAGACGAAAACCCTTTCTAAATCAGAAGACAAATGTAACACTCAAAAGATAAATCTTAGATCGAAAAAAATACACCCTATTTCTCGAACCGATATTGAATCCACGCTTTTATTTATTTTTTCTCTCTCTCTCTCTATTTTAAGGGAGCAAAAAGGGCAATGATTTATGACGAACATCTTCAAGATCTCTGCTGAATTTTTTAGATTGTAACACTCGCGTTTGGATCGAAAATAAAAGCAGAAAAAGGAACGAGTTCACCTTCTACCTCTTTTTTTCTCTTCCTCTCTTTCGTGTCATCATCTCTCCCTTGGACACCGCCCCTAACTATTCCTTATCCACCTTCTTTCCTTACTCCCTCTTCCTCATATTCTCCCCCACACTATTTTCTTCCTCTGCAGAATAACCCGTCGCCCGATTCCCCCTTCTAAATCTATAGCCTCTTTCTCCCTTATCTGAGGCTGTTATCTCACCCCGATCCGCACCCTCTTCCGCCACCAATCCCAACACGCCGAAGACTTCCAATAATATTTTCCTTTTTCTTCTTCTCCTTCTTCGTATCTCCTCATCCACATACCCTACCCCCTTCACTCTCTCTCCCTCCCTCCCTCTCTCCCTCCATCTCTCTCTCCCTCCCTCTCTCTCCCTCCCTCTCTCTCCCTCCCTCTCTCTCCCTCCCTCTCCCTCTCTCCGGTCCTTTGGGTTTTTAAGTCCTCACCAGATTTTTATTTCTTTCAATCCTAACCGAGTAATAGTGTCGAGACTGGGTTTAGTTTCCCTCTCTCTTTTCCTCTCAAACATATATACACACACTTTCACACACACATTCTCTCTCACGCACACACTCACTATCTTGCATTTTGGCACGGCCGGAGAAGCCGATCAATTCGGCCTTGTTTATCCGAATCGGCTTGTCTCCGCAGCTTAATTTTTGTGCGACACTATTTGTAATTAATATTCCCGTGCAGTTGGGTTTTGTTAACGTAACAACAATATTATTCTTTTCAGAAAAGGAACAGAAATTATCGAGACATGATCAATGTAAAGCACAATTGTTTTTTTTATCGAAAATAAGAAATTATACCTGCCGCGCAATCAGGGACGGATTGGGAGCAAAAATCGGCCCGGGCAAATGCTCGGATATCGGCCTAACAACTAACATATTGTTGCGGCCCCCTAGGAGACCGCGGCCCATACTTTGAGAAACACTACTTTAGAATACGGAAAAGCAACAGCTCCTGGCCGAGGCATCAACAACTCAGGCAGACCCGGCCCAGGAGTAGCACCGGCCAACCGGGACTTTGCCGGATGTCCCAGGGGCCCAATCCGCCCCTGCGAACAATGGTTATTCATAGGTAAATAATTTTTCGAGAATAATCCTTATGAGATACTTTTTTTGGTTTTATATTTACTTATAACAGGTGCTTGCATTCTGCAAACATTTCATCTCACCTTAATATACAGAGTAAGAGCCGACAAATAATTTTTAAACGCAAAAGTTTGCACTCTGCACCGATTTACGTTTTTCTTTTTGGACAATATTGGGGCAAAAACATTCCTTTAAATTTATGATTATAAGAATTTTATATTTTTTCATAATTTGTTACAAATAACTCACATGTCTACCAATTTTTTGGTGTAGCACCTCTAGAAGTGCATATATATATATATGTAATTGTTTAACATTTATTAATTGTTAACGGCAGAATAAATAAACATTTAAATTTCTATAATCCCGTTTCAGTTATTTAGCAAATTCTACCGGAAGAAAAAATTTCATCATTGTAGCAGATTCAGAAATACCTAACAATGAAATATTTGTTTAAATTTTAGGAATTTTTAACGGCCAAAAAATTAAAAAATTTGTAATTTTAGATTGTTTTGGTCGGTTTTGCCGAAATACCTAACTATTTGCCAAATTTCAAGTTTCTAGCTCATCTGAAAGAGCCTCATAATTTGCATCCTCCTCCTATATATATACTATGTCAGAAGCGTCTATATCTTATAGATAACATAACTTAATTACCCAAGAAGATGAGATTAAACAATATTAAACGTTATTAGAATTTTCCTATTTATCAATCAAAAAATTATAGTAGCGATAAATAGATTTACGTGTAAATATATAGCACAGTGCATAGCGTAGAATCTGCCCAAAATAAGTCGCTATTTGGCAACTACTACGTTCACATTTAATCGATTACACTACAAACTATCTGTAAAGATTTCGCGGATCGAATGTATACAGTAGTCACAGACAAATTAGGAAAAATTTTGTTTGCTAAAAATACGACATTTTTTATTAAAAATAAATGTCATAGAAAATACTTTCGGTACAGTCTTCTTAGATATCGAACAAAACACCCACGGTTTTGCGTTATATCCGTTTGAAGCAAATGAAACAAATGAGAAACATTTTCTTCGCCTAAAACGCAAGGTTAAAGGCAACAACTATAAATTTCAAGGTGTTTTTAGTGAGCGATTTATTTGTTCGATTTGGCGATGGCCGCTAATCGTCGTGGAACACAGAATGGAAAACAAAGCAGTGCATCCAACCAGTCAAAAAAGAAGCTGCGAAATATATTTTTCTCCGTCTATAGATAATCTTGGAAATGCTTACGCCACCTCAGCAAAAGGCAACTCCATCGCTCACTCTTTTTTTTCTCGAGGACGACTTCGCTGTCGATTGTTTCCAATCAGTCGACGAATAAATCACTCGCACGCCGGCCTCTCCCACCCTTTCGCCCAACCCCAACCCCAACCGACGGCCTTAACCAACATTACTCCAACGCCCAGACCACTGACCGAACTCTATAACCTCCTCCATCGAACCTCCCAACTCTTTCTTCCACTTATACATCTCCCTATATTTATAAGGCGTGGCGTCCCACCTCCCTTCCTCCTCCCCCTCCATCCCCCCCCCCCCGTCACTCCTCCTCCAGCTTCTCTTTCCAATGCCCAATCGCTCGACTCTCTTTATTTTCTCATATACGAAGTATATTGAGAAAGTATTGTAATCGCGAGAAAATTCGACCTCGAGATTTGGACGGAAATATACGTTTTAGGTGTACCTGAGCCCGAAAAAGTGGTTTTCGCCATGCCGACTGTCTGAATGTTCGGGGCTCTAGAGCCTAAACGGCAGAGCGAAAATGAATGAAATGTCGTAGTTGGGCATTTTATCATACAGAATAGAAGCTACGAATAGATGGTTGACATTGCTCAATAATTAAGGGAAGTTTATTCTACGCATTTTTAACAACAATTTGATTTTCTCAAAAACGACTGTAACGATTTTGATCAAATTTGGTGCAGCTACTTGAGTTTACGTCTTCAATAATAATACATAGTTCATATCTCAAAACATGAATATAAGGCTAGTTTATTCTTGGGCAACTTGAACAAAAATTGGATTTCCTAAAAACCGGCTCATACGATTTACATTTTCTAAAGAACTAAACGACGCATTAGCATATGATAAAGTTTGTAAAATTTATGTTGTACCAATTTTTCTTTTCGAGTTCTGCTTCGACAACAAAAAGAAGTCACGTGAAAACACCTAGCAACATAAATTCGGTCGATGAAAGCGCCCTTCGCAACCACGCATTACCAGAAAATATATGGCCGAAAAAATCGATTGGCTGGAACAATCACCGCTCTGAATGTCGCGCGATCGGAAAATAATAAGCATAAGCAGAGAAAATTTATCTGCCTTGAACCTGCTCGCCGTAATGAGTGCGCGGCATAAATCAGTTTCATAAGTAAGAATGCGAACGAAGGTATCTTTTTTTCCCAACAGAATATTTTAGTGATATTTATTTGAAAATTTGTGTACCACTGTGACGTGTTTGCTGCCTTAAATATCGTCAGGATGAAACAAATTTCTTTCTCCAATCATTAGCAAGATTACTAAAAGGCAAACAAGAGATATATTCATGAAATCATCCCGTCATATTTAAAGCACAGGCGATTACTGTTGAATTTATCGGTCAACCTCTGCAGCTGTTTAGTAATTACAAAAATGAATTTTGTAATTAATCGCCTTGTGTTACGTATATCTTTTAATTCAAAGTAGCCTCAGTTAATTTTAAAATTAAGCTTTAAAGTTCGTAGAAGCCCAATAAAGAAGACAAAAAAAATTAAGAATGCAACCCTCTCGTGAATGCGCTAGATATTCACCAACTAGTGTAATGCCCGTTGAAATATCAACGGGTGTAAAGATTCGATCGGTCAAGCTATTTATGGAGATCAAATTGGCATCAGAAACATAAATTGTATTGAAAGTCATTTCCCTCTCCTTCATTCCCCCTCTCCCACTCTCTTCCCCTCTCTCCTTTCCCTCTCCCTTCCTCTACCTCCCTCTTCTCCCCTCTCTCACCTTCCCTCCTTCCCCCTCCCTTTACCCCCTCACTGTCTTTTATATCACTTTAGATTATGATTTTTCAAAAAAATGAAAAGTGGAGTTGTACTAAATATACTAGTAAAACGATGCCAACAAACTCCTATTCACAATTGTAGATTGTGTAGATTTGCATCTTATCGTATCAGGAAGCCATGGCTTGATTAAAATGTATTCAAAAAGTCATGCAGTCTAGTCCAATGATCGATAATGACAGGTGTCCATCAAACTATTTTATACGTGATGATAAAACTTCTGAACTTTTAACATGGAAACAAAAACTGTTTAAAGAGATTTCCTGGTTAATCTAAAAGTGCATTCCTAGTTGGCTATCCACAAAATTAAAAGAAAACAAAATTCCGTAGTCCACACTCCCCAGTCATCATAAAATAAAAACCCTTTATTCCGAACGGAGTCTACTTACTAGTCATTATGTTTTTTTTTACATTCCATTGCCTATCAAAAAACATTAAAATGCATTGCATGCATCGTAAATAATCACAAAAAATCTTCGAGATTACGATGGCTCTGAAATGCATTTTTAAAATTTCTCTCGGATATATTACTGAATATCCATATTATTTCAAAGCTGAGTGCTTAAGTTAATTGCATATGAGCTCACCTCATTTTGTTTCGCTGGGAAACTAATCTGGAGGATTATCCTGCCAAGAGTAAAAGAATTTTTTTTAAATATCTGAAAATTGCGAACGTGATTTTTTTCGTTACCACGTTAGTTTAATAATACCAAGAGAAAATTGAACTGTATCAAACTAAAACGCTTTCGATCGAGAAAATCACCACCCACCGAAGAGAAATTATATTAAACACGCGAGAAACAAAACGACCTACATCCATTTCTCTCAACGTTCTCATTTGCGATACGAGGCGAGGATTTCTTTTATTAAACTGCGCTCGCGAAATTGAAAACGGAGGGAAAATTGACGTCATTAAAAAAAAAACAAACTCCTCAGTCGTGAAAAAAAATGTTCTCGAGTTTCATCGTTCTCACTTGGATCTCATTCTCGATTTCCTCCACTTCGAATAAAATCCGCACCTCCGCTGCACCTCACGAGATTCCATTACTCATCACTGTGCGAATGATCGCTTCCTTTAAAACAAAACGCTCTCGCAATTTTATCGAAGAACTCGGGGGTGCCGTGGCGTAGCGGCGAGGGCGTTGGCCTGCTGCGCTGAGCATATCCGGTGCGAACCGAGTACGAATCCTGCGAAAGTAGGATTTATTCAAGAGATCTTGCGGCTCCACATTTACGTGTTTAGAGGAGAGCACGCGAATCAGCGCTACGTCCTTCGGAAGAGACGCAAATCCGTTGGCCCCTTTGGTGCTTCTCGCTAAGAGTAGGTTACTGCCGGCACCGGGTTTCTCTCCTTCTTTGCTTTGTGATTTAGGCTGAGAAGCCTACAAGCGCTGGTCGTTGTTTGAAGTTACAGGGTCGCAATTCAATATTCGAAGAACTTAGAAAGAGGATAAAGGTAGGGGGAGAGATAAATGGAGTGGAAGAGAGGAGGAAAGTGAGAGGGAGCAGAAGAATAGGATGGGAGAAAGAAAGAGAGGGAGGGGGAGAAAAAGGGAGATAGAGGGAAAGGGAGAAAAAGGGGGATAGAGGGAGAGGGAGAGAAAGAGAGAGAGAGGAGAGAGAAAGAAAGGCAGAGGGGAGAGAAAGATAGGGAGGGGGAAAGAAAGAGAGGGAGAGGGGAGAGAAAGAGAGGGAGAGGGGAGAGAAAGAGAGGGAGAGGGGAGAGAAAGAGAGGGAGAGGGGAGAGAAAGAGAGGGAGAGGGGAGAGAAAGAGAGGGAGGGGGAGAGCAAGAGGGGGAGAGCAAGAGAGGGAGGGGGAGAGAAAGAGAGGGAGGGAGAGAAAAAGAGAGGGAGAGGGGGGTAGAGGGGAAAAGGAGGAGGAGGGGGCAGAGGGAGGCATTCCTGCAGTTCTGACGTTCAGTTCGCTAAAGATCGTTATAGCGAGACGAGTTGTTTCAATCACGGCGTCGTAATAAGGTATTCGAGGCGAATATCGTACCGAGGATCGCACTTCGAGTTTTCCCATTTTTCCGATTTTTAAGGGACGGTGCCGAGGACGTGATAAATTGTCGTCATTGGTGAGATGTTCGGAAGGAAAAATGGCGCTCGCTTTGTCTCGCCTTTTGGCTCGTTGAAATATTGAAAGAGCGAATCTGAAATATTATTCCTCGTTGGAATAAAAAAAATCTCTATTTTTTTGATGAAATTCATGCACGAATGCGATATTTCTCCCGATTCCCTTTTTCCAACTTTGATTTCAACTTCTGGATCCTAGATAAATGATTTTCTTGTATTGAGTTATTGCAAGGCAGAACTGCTCTCCGTAAAATGTTAACAAACATATTCTGCAGTTTCAGTGAAAATAAATGCACCATTAATTACGGAAAATACACAGCGGGTCAGGATAAGTCACTAAAGGTTATAAATAATGAATGTTTAATCTCGAAGAGATCGCAATTGAGGATGAATGATGTCTGTATTAAAATGTACACGTTTAAAATTAATTGAAGGTTTGTTGGCGGTTACATGTTCTCACGTTGTTATTAACCGAACACGTAACGTATTGGCACTAACGGAGCTTGGCATATTTTTGGTATCGAGATAAACTGATTATTCACCTATATTCACTCGTTGTACTGTTCGAATCCCTTCAGATGATGGGTCGCCTAACGTTAGTTCGATTACGGACGGGAGAACATTCGAGAATGAATTGATTAAATCTCGAGGGCCCGTACGTGCGAGTTTCTTTTTCTCGTTTTAAATATTCCGTCAGAGGATGTAAACGACAGTCGGAGATCCCTTTTAATTGGAAATGGAGAGGGGACGGAGGCGTCCTTTGGGATGGATTAACACCTCTTATGTTTAAAATAAATACGTGCTTCCAGTTTCCACAACAACGGTGTTAATAAGGATCAAGAGAGGGAGATCTGTCGTGAAACGTGTCTTCCAACTTCGTGCCCTGCTTCCACCTCTTCGGGAATTCAGAAGGTAATAAGGAATCGAATGGACAGAAGAAAGATCGTATATCACCCGATGGGATTCTTTAGGCCTTTACTGAAAATATTGCTGAGATAGCAAACGTTCCATAGTTCTTCCATCAACTACTTGGCCGTCAGTCGCAGCAACTGACTGCGAAATATTCTTCCGCGTGTCCCTTAAGAAGGAATACATACATATATATATATATATATTTAGGGCAACTAGGTGTTGAAGGAAACCCAGTGAACACTTACCGGAAGTAGAGCCCCTGGGATGTTGGAGAGACACATTTGTAGAGGTTAGAGCTTTCGGGATGATCCCTTCCTCATCCCGAAAGCTCTAACCTCTACAAATGTCTCTCTCCAACACCTCAGCGGCTCTACTTCCTGTAAGTGTTCACTGGGTTTCCTTCAACACCTAGTTGCCCTAAATATCCTTACTTACCTTTCCTCTTCCGTAGTATTTTATAATGACCTAATTTTTTAATTGGAGTACTGGACCAGAGAGTTCAGCGATTTCTTTGCAATTTTTACTTATTAATTTCCAACTTCACACTTTTTTAATACAACCGTTACCGAGGAAACAATATCAATAATGTGACATCCAGTATTTGGAATAATTTAAAACTTGAGGAGAAACTGCTGGAATTTCTATCAATGAGTTTGTTTATAAAATATATAAATTAAAACTTACAATTTACTTATTGTTGGTTTTCAGGATGAGCCGGCGACATTTTAGTCGATTTAATACATAAAATATGCGAAAATAAAATAAAATAATCTGGAGTAGCACAGACAAAAACAGAGAATAATTTATCCGTAGAGGAACCGCATTTTACAATCGCAATTTTTTTTGTTTTACCCTAATGACTAAAAAATATCATTTTTACAATCAGAATTGTAATCGTTGTAAATTTTACTCAGGGACTGCGACAAAATTTCCATTTTTGTCGGAGTAAACGGATGACGATAATAAGTATTATTGAGAATTCTACGAATTTTGAATGAATAAACAAGGTCTAGCACTGTCAAGCTGACCCTCGTTGCCGCAACGCACGCGGAAATAACGCAAGAAATTATTTGCAGGAAAACTGAGTTATATTTGGAAGGAACACGGGAAAACGCATTACCACAGCACTTTTGAAAGTTCAGCAAGTGTTTTTTGCGTGCGAGGAAGCCCATTGTTTCTTTGGAATAAGAAAATTTTTTTAGAGCCTACGACAAGATTGAAAATAAATGGAATGTTCATTTTCTTTGAGGAAAGCCTTCTCAATTTTGGATTTTATTTTGGAGATTCGGGCTCTTGCTTTCCATACGTTTTGGACGTTTAACAACAAAAGGCATTCGTTTTAAACTACATGGAGGAATTGGCGACAGAGGCAATGTAATATTTTTATCGGTGAAAATTAAGAACCTTGGACGATACAACTGAGAGCTTGGTATTCTGAAACATAATCCCCGAAAGGAACGTTCTGGGAAAGTTTCCGTTTATGAAAAACCTGTACTATACTTTTTTTTTTAAAACGTACTTCCCGAATGCATAGTGAAGGTATTGCAAAAAATTATCGATAGTTGCCACCAACCGCAATATTCTTTCATGAAGAGTTGCATTCTTTTTATATTAACCTGGGTTTAAATGACTACCGACACATTGAAAGAGATGGTTATACCCTCTGTAAAATCACAAGTAATAAACTAATATTATAGCCAGCGTATTTATCCATTAATAACGAGGTTATTAAAATTAAAAATGCACGATTTTCAACATGTTATATCAAGCATCAAAATTCAATGCAACTTATACACTACATCAAGCTTAAAGCATAAAAAAATTTGATAAAATTTTCGGAGGAAAATATGATCAAAGATTGGTTCTTTTTAATATCGTCCACAAGCTGTAAAAGATTCGTGATATCGATTTTTAGGTCAAACGGCCGCATGCAGACATTTTTACTGCCTCGTACATATTCCGACTCTTAATAATGGAATAATCTGCGATCCTACGCAACTTTCATGACCAGCAACCGTTTATTATCCCCTCGCTCTCTTTTCCTCCCGTCCGTTATATACTATGTATTTTTTTGCA
The DNA here is from genome assembly GCA_036926305.1 of Uropetala carovei. Classification (NCBI taxonomy): domain Eukaryota; kingdom Metazoa; phylum Arthropoda; class Insecta; order Odonata; family Petaluridae; genus Uropetala; species Uropetala carovei. Next base: position 10,057,742 of record JAXCHB010000019.1, on the reverse strand, counting down.
AAACGACTACCACGAAGCAGCGCGAGTTTTTTGTTCCTCCTTCGGACGAAAGCTCATCAAACGGAACCCGTATTAAACTATCGTTTCTCGTACCTCGGACGAATATAAAAAAAGAGACAAAAAATGAAACGAGGCGGAAAACATCCGAAGAACAATCAACTGCAGTTCGTTTCATCGTTTCGCGATCTCTTACATCTCCGTCCAGGAGGAAAAAATACCGATCCAGGAGAAAGAGAAGAGAGAGAGATGTAGGAAACGAGGAGAGAAAAACCATTTGGACCGACCGCATTTGTACCTCGAAGGGTTAAGCGAAACAAATTAAAGCAACGGCCACCAAATTTTATGCGAATCACTCTTAAGGCAGCCGACCTTTATCGCTACTCCTTTACCCCCCCCCCCCCCCCCCCCCCCCAACACACATATATATAATAAAATCGTAATGGTCATGATGCGTAACGCTTTAATTTTGTGAATAACTCGATTAAAAATAAACTTAAAAGCCTGAAATTTCTCAGGATTTTAGTGTTGATGAATCTTTACGTTGTGACTAAAAACAATTCAGTAAAGGTCACGTCCAGAGGATGAATGTCCTTTCCTATAAGATAACACGTAAAAATCATCTTTTTGGTTTGAAGGCTTTCATTCCTTTACTCTTTAAAATATCTTAAAATTAAGTTATCGACACGAAATTTGCGCTAAAATACGCCAAAATGAATGAGGACTCTTATTCTTAACGTCGAATACTCAATCTCTTTCGCATTCGCTCATATTTTGAATTTATACTCGAGTTTTGGTAATTTCTTAACATTTCAATAATAAGATTCCATGATTAGGGGTATTGTCGTCCTCGATCATTTCCATGCATATGCACTTAAATAAAGGCCTCTAAGATCAAAATAAGATTAAAACTTGCTCGAAATGACCGAAGATATGAATTTAATGCAATTAAATCGAACGCAGTATTCATGTTGTTTATATTTTTTATCTATACTATTACTAAAATCCTATTTCTGGTTGTCTCTCTCTCTCTCTCTTTAACGCTCTATACCTCAGCCATTTTTAATCTCCAGGAATATCGATCCTCTAAGTTAATTTTTTTATCGAGTTATTGAACTAATTTTATAAAATGCGAGGGAAAGTCAGAAAGTAAGGTTCCCTATTTTTTAATTTTTAATGTAAACAAGTTACAATGCGGAACACATGGAACAGATATAGGCACATATTGTCTATTTTTCGACATAGTCGCCTTGTCTGTTGAGGCACTTATCATAGCGGTTGGTGGTAGAAAGATACGTCCTGCAGACGTAGCCAACGTTTGACCTCTTCTTGGACGGCTTCATCAGATTGGACGAACAGCCTCCTTAAGTTTCGTGAGGGTGGCCTGATTTACCAGCTGCTTTGATTGTTGCTCCGGAAGGAGTGAAATCCACCAAAAGCACTCCATGCATGTCCCAAAACTCACTTTCCATAAATAAAATGAAGAACTCACGAGACACGGTGAAGACAATGAATAGAATTGGAAAAATATCTCCAAATCACCGTAAAGGCGGTACTTACGTGTCTTCTGTGCCTCGACACGTAAGTACCGCCTTTACGGTGATTTGGAGGTATTTTTCCAATTCTATTCACTTTCCATCACTTTTCCCGGGCTTGTCATTTTCTTGAATTTTTTGCAACAGGGGAACGAGAATGCTTCCATGTCATTGATTCGGCTTTACTCTAAGGACTGTAATGGAACATCCAAGTCTCATCTCCAGTAATGACTTTGTCCAAGAAGAGGTCAAACGTTGGCTACGGCTGCAGGACGCATCTTTCTACCACTATGGCTTTGATTCCTTGACCTACCGCTATGATAAGTGCCTCGATAGACAAGGCTACTTTGTCAAAAAATAGACTGAATATGTGCCTATTTCTGTTCCATGTGTTCCGCATTGTAACTTGTTTACATTAAAAATAAAAAAATAGGGAACCTTACTTTCTGACTTTTCCTCGTATATTCATTAAACTCATATTCAAAACATTCCCGTTAAACTAACCTAAATCCAACAGGAACATGGTGGGAACGAAGAAACAGCGAGCAAGGGGGGGGGGGGGGGGTGTTGGGGTGGCGAGCGTCAGCGAGCAGCCCCTAGTGTGTGTGTGTGTGTGTATGTATATATATACACACACACACTAGCTGAAACGCCCGACTTCGCTCGGAAAAGAGCGGCAAACGATTTTTATTGCTCTGGGCAAACGTTCTCCATTCCTTAATTACGCAAGCGATGCTTACATTAACATTTACTATTTTATGTATTGCATTGTACGCATTAACGTCTTACTTAATATTCACATGGATAGATGCACCGAAGCCTTTAAAGCGGCAATAAAATTATGTGGATTATGTCAATACTATTAGCCAAAACGTAAACAATAAACAATATCTTGGTTACCGAGCAAATGTAAGTAGATGTATCGATTTATGTTGCGATAAATCTTTCAATGTTAATGGTAAAAGATAACAATGTTCTAATATTCCTTAAAAATCATTTGACTCACTTTAAAAGTATTCATAGACTATATTTAGGCATATCTTGACGTTAGCTATTCTTCCTCTACGGCGTGCCACGGCGTGGATTTTCCTTGCATTAATCTTTACGTTTATATCTCCCTTTGAAGAGGACAACAATTAAGAAATTTAGCTTTGTTGCCGCCTGGAAAATGGACATCTAAACCGATAAATTTTGAGCTTAAAGGAAAATTTCGAGCTATTTAGCATGTAATACCATGAAACATGAACAGAATTAAAATATTCAGTCTTTCATGCGTAAAATAATCCATTTCCCGTGATCGTAAGTTAATATTTAGGTATATTTATATCCACATCAGTGAAGGGCTGCATGGCATTTTGGGGTTTCTCCATACCATATCCCATGAATTCTTATGTAAATAGTATTTTGTTGACCCCATGGGATAGAAGGGACCCAACGGTCTGCAAACCTAGACCAAGTTCTTCCTTTGGTCCATAGGATGACCCATGAAACTTTTGATTTCGATAGCTTCAACGGTGTAAAAACGTATAAAGAACATACATTCACACACACACATACACTAAAATATTTATAAGATATATATATATATATATATATGCAGATGAATACAAAATACAATACCAGTTTTAACATTTTACAAATCTCTATTTAATTTGCGCAAAAATTAATTAAAAATATATATCCATGATAAAAATTTAAGAAAATAAACTAAAAAGCGCCTCTCTGAAAACCGTTCGCGACCTATAGTCTGGGAATAACTGAATTATGGGATACAAAAACAGACGTGTTACCACATTTTGCGTGTTTATGCCTACGTACGTATACATAGCATCATCAGCAATCCGCACACAGATCCGTAACTATATACTGAAGCGCGTTATCCGCATTCTTTTATTCTTCGCAACAATGTTCAATTCTTATCGATTCTCTTTCAATTTCAAATCGCTTATCAGTTGAAACATTTTTTTCACTCTGTTCTTTTTTCTTCAATTAATCTATCCTTCCGGAAATTCCAGATCAGGTTCGTCATCCTCTTTCGTTTGTATTATCTATCTTTTCTATTCTATTCCTCTTAATAAGGTTGCTATTTTTAATTAATCCGTCCGTTTTATTTTTATGTTTCTCCACTTAGAATTTCAAGTGATGCGTATAAATTTCCTGATTTATAGCTATAATTGCGTTTTTGTAACGCTGTCGTAATACCGTACAATTACGCGTATTCTTTACCATATGGCACACAATTTGAACCTCTCGGTTCTGCCTCTCTCGAAAGGAAAGTTTATGTAGGAGTGTGTATACATATGCATATGTGTGTGTGTGTGTGTTTGTGTATGGTATCCATCTAGGTACGAGGTGCACCTGCGCTAGACGGGGCCTCGGCTTCTTCTAAATGGAGACCAATTAGCTCTTTCATTAGGCAAAGAAAGGATTGCGAAATGCGACCTTCATTATTCTTTTTTTAAAGGAAAGGGGGGCGGCGGACAAAGGGCCCGCATCCAGGGAGCGGCTGCGCTCATCTGGGATTCTTCGCCTCGCAACGGTTGAGGTTCCATGGTTTCGCGTGACAAATGAAGAGCGTTTTTTCCTTTGGATGCTAATCCTCTCCCGTTCATTATACTTAAATTACAGCAATTTGAATTTTACATGAGTGCGACTCGTAAGCGCGGGTATTTCATGTCGGCCAGCTGAAGAATTGAGTCCATTTTTCCCACGCGAAGCAATGGGAAAGTCCCGATATTATTTTTTAAATTTAATTAGCGCGTGTTCTGTTAATTAAAAAAATAATTAGAGTATTTTTTCCAATTAAGCTGCAATGAATCGATTGTATGACGGAATGAAAAATAATTCCTACTCATTTTAATGAATTCATTGGTCGAATAGTATTATGCTTACCACGCCACCTGCTCGACACTAAAAAGTGGTGCAGAGGACCGAGAAAGGAAAGAAAATTTTCTTTCCTTTTCGCATCTGGCTTTTAACAACCGCTACTTACTTTGACAATAATGAAATATTCTTCTCTACCTTTTTGATAAAATCTTAATCTTAGGTCATTGTGACGCATATTCGACATGCGGTCGAACCAAGGATAAATAACATAATTCCTTCACTTTTTCCGACCAATGTCGAACTGTCCTCCCTATAAAACTATTCTCCCTGCATCTACAAGCATAAACTTTAAATATCACAGTGAAATAATATACCTGTGAACTTGAAAAATAACGCTGTATATTTCATTAGAAAAAAGCTCTATTTCACGATCTAGGTTTCATTATACCTGATCATGTTTCAGTGTGACTAACACTAAGTCTCGGTCGTTTCCCGGAGAAATATACTGCATGTTCTTTTTCATTTTTATTACTGTGTTATTAATGAATTCCGCAATTTACCACCGTCTTATAATCTATAGATATGCCTCACTGAATAATGTTTTCCGCAAAATAATCGTACACTTTTTTCGTACTTTTAAACGTTATACACGTTTATGATTTACAAAACTTTTATACGAGTATATTTCCAATCTTAGGTAGGCTTCCTGTCTTCAAAACTTAAAATTTGTTGTAAGTTTAACAAGAAAAAACTGCTCAAAAACTGTTGCATTTGTCGGCTCGTAATCGAAGAGATTATTTTACTGACGCAGACGAAAATGTTACAATTTTATTCGAAGCGTAGTAAAGTATCATTCAAAAACTATGACGCGAAGAAAAATAAATCACAGGGGCTCAGGAAAGTGGAAGTACTTCACCGCATCAAGTTTAAGGTTCATTCATGCTGTCCAATTCACAGGGGAAGAAAACCCATTCAGAAACGTTAATATGTTCGTTTTCAACACCCTGCCACTGTGAACACGACTCTGTCACCATCGGAAACACAGACGCCTCGTAATCACGGAAGAGGTGAAAATATCCAACCACGTTCGTCCGAGCGATAAGGAATACGTATGTATGAAGGCTATTTCCGCCACCTATCATTAATTCCGCCTGCATAAAAGACGCATCAATCACTCCAGCTCTCTCGGGGCACCCTAATATCTCTCTCTCGTTCACTCCCTCCCTCTTTGAAGGTCAAGGCACGAAATGGATAGTTTGTGCATTAATGGCGGCCATTAACATATAGCTACGTGAGCAGAATGAGATGGAACCGCCTTTACCGACGCGAGTCCAATTATTGGAAAGGCTACGAGTCGCTATCGAATGGATTGTATAAGATCTCATCCGCCGCCGCTTCGATCACATTTCAAAAGAGCCAAGGGTTCACTCAAGTGAAGCGCCCATCCATCCCGTCCATCGACGTCAGACTCTTGTTCTTCTCTTCCTTTTCTTGCCACTAATTCCATCCCGCCGAGGCCTCTCTTCTCAATTTCTCTTATTTTCTACCACCGTCAATGTTTCTGCCTTTTTATTTCATTTGAGATACCCTTTTTACTTTCTCCATATACCTAGTATAAAGTATTTTTTTCATGAAAAAAATCGAATTCGAGATTTCAACGGAAACACGTTTTGAGGACCCCTGAACACGTTTTGACCGTATTATCGATGATGTCTGTGTGCGTCCGTATGGGTCACAGAAATTTTGCGTGCACTCTAACTCAGAAACTATTCATCATATCAGCATGTAATTCTATATTTTTGATTTTATATATATTCTTAAGATTTGAAAAGATTTTGATAAAAATCGGTCAAACGGAAGTAGCGGTTTACTCTTGTAAAATTTTAGTTTTTCTTAAATATTTAGCTTAAAACTGAATTTTTGTTAACATACAAATATATAAAAGTTGTAGATATTATATTTATATACAACTTTTGTCTGAACTAAATTTTCATATGAAGAATATTTCATGAGATATTCAATTTTCTTCGAAATTGACGGTTAGTGGGCAGCTCGCGCGCGTGGTAGTGACAACAATCGATTCGCTAACGCTGAAGTATATAAGTTGAACTGTTCCTATCGCTGCATTTATTTGATTTTATTTGACAACTTACGTATGGAGAAAGTCATGTGTTGTACAAATTAATTTATTAGTATTTATTCACACAGTGATCTTTTTTTCCTAGCATGCTTTTAACTCACGTTCTTCGCGCAAATAGCCTTTCCTTTCATTTCCACTTACGCTTTACGGGGTGCGTTAAAGCTGTTAGAGTACTCTGCACACGTTGCATTTTGTACTTGAGAAGGCATAATTTGGCAACACAGAATTTCTAATTTAAATCTCGCATTAATAAATAAATAATTCGTACCTCTCTCTCACACTTACATCTCCTATTCCTTTCCTTATCCTTCCTTCTTCTTCCTATCAAACTCCTTTCTCCTTTTCCTAATATTCCTTCCCCATTCCTATGCGCGCCTACCTGTCTTTCAAGATAGCGGAAGTGTACAACTTCCCATTTTCTCCTGGGAAATAACGAAGATGGTTGCCGTTTTAAAAGGCTACCGGTAGATGACGCCAATATCTCCTCCTCCTCCTCCTTGACCCTTTCCATCTCTCCCCTTTTCGTGTTTATGTACTCCCAAAGTCTCGATCATTTGGGGCGAAAGCTTTCGAAACCGATATGTTAGCCGCGGAGAATCATGGCGACCGTTAGCATGTAGTAGTAGTGGTGCGGTTGAGAATTGCTTATCTCTTCTGCCCTTCCAGCGGAGCAATTCCTTTTTGGAAATGGTAAATGTTCCCTCTCCCTTTCTTTCCCCTCAAGAGAATACTCTCTTTCTCTCCTCCGCCCATTCTCTCTCTTCTTCCTCTCTCGCTCTCTCTCTCTCTCTTTACCTTAATTGAAAGTGACTTGCATGATTGTGATGGCCCTTTTTGCAAAAAAGACTTTTTTATGATCTCGTCTTCCGATGTCTTATTCGTAGAATTTATTGGGATAAATATTAATAAATATGGGACACGCACACGAATTATTTTCATATTTTTACTCCGTTTATATTCTCTTCCTCTTAACGAAAGGTTATTTCGACAAAACTCTATTATATTGATGTATTGTGACGAAATCGTCTCGTTTTTATCCTATGCAAGAATTTATTTTGCTTCACAAAATTTCTCTATGAATCTTCTTTATTATATCACAAAATTTCTCTATGAATCTCGTTTATTATATCGTCACCTTGAACCGTATTCGTGGGATTTTTTCAACATCCATTCTAATAAGTCTCATCACAAACCCACGAGTGAGAGATAAAGATTAATCTTATCATTAAAAAAAAGAATTTTCTCTCACAATTCCCACCACATTTATGTTTAATTTTCCATCTCATTCTGCTTTTATTTCAGTCCCATTTCCTCTTATTGTGAGCTGAATATTAGTATCAGACGTTTTCTTTTGAGCAAATAGCTGAGCGAACACGGTTTTCTTTTTAGATAAGAACTGATAGCCAGAGACGACCTTGAAATGTGATTGTAAGCATTTCTGCGAACTCTGCCGAACGTTTTTCGGTCAAAGAAAAATATTTCTTTCATGACGACTTTCAAATAAGATAGGAAAATGTCAGCAGATAAAGTCAACTTGGATATCCGACGAGGATTTTATTTATACACGTGAGAAAGTTGAAAAAAATAATTGATTTAAAAACTCGAACCGGAACATTTCAAACTATTTTGCAGTTCGAACGGAAATAAAGAAAAGGACGAGGATGCGCTTCAAGTTGAGACGATGTTTATTAATGGCCGCGAAAGACGAAAAAAATCTTTATTCTGCAATTGGTGAACAGTTTTATCGTCTTATCGAAAACCAATGCCACTTTATGTAGTGGAAATCAAAAACTACAGATAAACCGTTGGTTAATACACGCATTTATCTCCGTCTTTCGCGAACCCCGAACGTCGCCTTTGTTCTCCTTTGCGGTCGCGTACGACTGACTCCCTTCTTCGCTTTAAGACAGTTTCGGAGAAATATATCATAAGAGTCTTTCCTTCCTAATCTTTAGATTTGTAAACTATAGGAAATAGGATTAGATTAGATAATACTTTTGTTTCCTTAAAATATAATCCCTTGAAAATAATGTCCTTCTCCAACCACAAACCGCTGCTTCCAACATCCAACTTAACTCCAATACCATCCAACGCTTTAAAACAAACCTTGTGGCTCGTTAGAACCACAAATATTTTTGCGCCGTGACATGCTATGCAACTGCTCCCCAGCATCTCAGCTGTAGTAGCGACTCTGTTATTTTAGATTCGCAAGGCGCCTGGCGTCAAACGAAAAGTTTACGCGCGAATAGGAGAACGTAACATCGAGCTCGACCTCGGAAAAAAGCATAACAAATATGGATGTTGTTATTTACGCTTTAGAAGACTCCAGATTCAACACTTAGCATTCGTACAGGATATAATCCGGGAGACGATTTGAATGGATTAATTTGAAACGACTTCTGTGTGTGGAATATTTTTTTAAACGCCAATTAATCTAATGAAACTAGAAATTAGACATGTATAATATAGCTTCTGAAGTCGATAAACAAATCTAAACAATATTCAAGAAAATGTTTAAAGTTCATCCCAAAAGTTACGAATTTTAAAACGTTTTTTAAAGGAAAAAGGTTCATTCGGAGATTGTTATTGTTATTTAGTCTTTACTATTCCTGAATTTATAACTTACATTAACGATACACACACACACACACACCTAACGTGCGAACGCGCGCGCTTTTATATCACTTGGCTATGAATATTACCTAATCAATTAATTGATGCGAAGACAAGTTACCGAAATCCTGTAATTCGGAACGTGACTAGATCACCAGATTTCGACTGAAGGGGTGATATATCACGCGGATGACTTATTTTAGGCGAGGAAAGCGGTCGATATATAAATTATAAAACCGAAACTGAGGCCGCCGTGCGTCATCCGAGGGGCTTTAGCGAAGGGGTATCAGGTGGGAGCGGGTTTGAATTATCGCCGCTCTCCAGTGTCCGCGAGTGATATTGAAAGGAACACGGTCACTTTGCGGTGCCACGTCACACTAGGGGCAGTTCGCGGATGACAAATGAAGATAGAGGACGGGACAACGCGGGATGATTTTTTTTTCTTTTGAAGGGGCAGTGATTTACGACGGAACGCCAAAGACCGCGAGATTTATAATGAGAAAAAATGGAACATCGTCATTCGCAGCTTGTCGCTTCTTAAACTCGCGAAATTTAAGGTGGTTTCGTGAGTTATTCCTTTATTTTACCCGAGAGTAATTCGTGCCTTAAAGTCGAAGATGAGGAGTCAATCGAAAAATGCCCTTTTTAGGCGCGTTTCGCTTACAGCGTGAGCGCCTATTATCGTCCGTCCGTCCGTCCGCATGTTCGTTCTCGGCTTCTATCGAACGGATTTTTATGAAATTTGATATTAAGGACTTTCAATCAAATATAATAAGAAAATCGCAAAAATGAATCACGTACGCCAATCAGGGGTACCACTTTACTGGTGACAAAAAATTAAATTTTCGTCATATCTCGTAAACTATTGTTCATATCAAAATATTTTTCAAATAAAAGCTGTAGAACTGGTAAAGTAGAGTATTTCCTTTCCTATATATTTTCATCGTAGGAGTAGCCGTTATCGAGAAAATCAAACAAGAAAGTCTTATATGGAGTTGAACAAAAAATTTCTTGCATGGTTACTTCATTGTTGCTAACATAAACAATCTCCCAAACAAACGTTTAATTTCCTTACGTGTGCATGTAATACTATTAAATAGGAAGAAAATGGATTATTTATGATGAAGAAAAGGACTTTAAAACGCTATTTCCCTTACGTGCAGGTATATAATTGCTTTCTAATACTCCATTGCACGAAACGCGCCCCATTTGTGATACGTTGTACGCTTTCCTAACTTGTTTTTTGGATATTTAAGATATTTTGAAGGCTATATTTTCGTTGCGTAAAATGAAAAAACTTGAATATACTTTGTTGTACAAAGAAAATTATAAAATTGGTTCCTTGATTTATCTGTTTATTGACTATTTTCCTACAGTCAGGTTGGCCGAGCGGTCTAAGGCGCCAGACTTAAGTTCTGGTTCCCGAAGGGGAGCGTGGGTTCGAACCCCACACCTGACAAATTTTTGCCGGCTTATCATGTACATACGAGCATAAAACCAAACTTGTAGGAGCATTTAGCTTGGACGAGATATTTTGCAAGCCAGACAAGGTTTGAGAATTACGTCTCCCTCCTATTCAAATTATACCGTATACAAGTTTTTTTTAACCTCTCAGACAGTAGTTCATTAACAATGTGGAATTAAAATAACATTTTAAAAATAGAAAACGTTACACTTGAAAGTACAAATTTTCCTTCGTTGTGACACTGAATGTGCTGTGGAATCGGCGGGTGCCTCGCTCGCCTAGCCCTTTACTCAGCTCTGTGAGGAGAATCATTCTAATTCTATTAGACTTTATCACTCTTAATAAGCTGATTGTAAAAGGTGATGATTGCTTTTTTTATCAGAAGTGGATAGTTACAAATCTACAAAAGTAAATTAGGATTTCTCTAATCAAATATTAACTTGCCAACAAACGCACTAATCAGGAAATAAATTACATGATCTAACAAGGCATTTACTAGGCTGCGGAGCAAAATAACCTTGGTCGCCAGGCTGATAAAAACAATCTAAAAAATCATTGCATAAACAGATGGAAGATACCAAGATCGGCATGGGATAAAACTGTCGCCATTTATTCGTACCATTTGTTGTGACTTTACGGTAATGCCAGTTGGAGAAATGACTATTCTTCCATTGTACCGGTAAAAATTTGAAAAACTCTCTTCCAGCGCCAATGAAGTTGAGAGCTACGGAATATGAGGACATGCTTCTTTATATTGACGTTTACGAGAAAGAGATGTATCATAATATTTCTTAAAGAAAAGCCCAAAGTTTTTAAACATATTTATTTATATAAAAAATACCAACCAACCGCATGACCCAAAATGTCTAGACATCGCTGGAGCTCCTGAGAAATAATTTTTATGCGAAATTCACAGACAGCAGGAAAAAGTGACTACGTTGGAAAACCAACTATTTCAAAATTAGTTCCTCTCATCTTCGTCACAGCCGAACAACAGAAGGGCGACAGCAGAGTTACACGCTCTGATAAGCATTACTGGGACTTAAGTCGCAGTGTGTCGAAGGAAAGCGAAATTAACCTCCGAGGGAATATCATTCGCCTCTTCGATATAAATTTGGGGAACATTCTAAGCGGCTGGAGTGACAGGCGCTCGGGTATTAACACCGCATCTTTTGTTTTGAAGGGATTGCGAGAGAATTGAATGTAACTTCTTGGACCGTAAAATGTCATTATGCTTTCGTCGCCACCTAGGCCATCTCATTGTAAACTCCGCACACATTCATAGCAGAAGGTAGGGCGGAAAGGAACCAAACCGTGCGGCGCGTGCATTGTCTGGAGTCTGTACCGTAACTGAGAGAGGAGCAATGTAAGAGGAAGAGAGAAAGGGAAGGAGAGAGAGAGGAGACAGCAAGAAATGAGAGAGAGAGAAAAATGGGAGAGAAAGTTTAGAGAGAAAATGAGAGAGAAAGGGAAGGAGAGAGGAGACGGAGAGAAATGGGAGAAAGAGAAAATGAGAGGAAGAGAGAAAGGGAAAGAGAGAGAGAGAGAGAAGGAGAGGGAAACGTAGTAGGTGAACGGGGTTGAGAACATGGGTAGCAGGCAGTAAGTTATTCTACGCTGCATAGCTGAGACCGTAATTGCCAGTCTTGTGCTTAACGAAGGGAAGGGAAAGAGGAAAATGCGAGGGATATTGCAAGGAGCTATGACGATGGAGAAACTGAGCGCAAATGAGACGAAAAGGGAGAAGCAGAGAGAGAAAATGAGCGGCGAGGAGAAAGAGGAGGCGGCGAAGGAACGGGAGAGAAAGTGGAAGATAATTGGGTTCGCGAGAAAGAGATGGAGAGACGGAACAAAAAGAAATAGGTTAACTTTAGAAGAGTAATAGACGCAATAAAAGAGTACGGGAAGGGAAAGGGGTAAAATACGGAAAGAAGAAGAATAAAACAAATTAAATGAAAACAGGGAGAGAGAGAGGGGGAAGATGAGGACACCCCGAGAAGAATTGAGGGGTGTGAGGCAAAAACATGGTAACCTACAAACTTATCTATTTGGAGCTAGGTTGCGTACAGAAAATTAAAAAAATCGGCACAACATACATTGTACAAACTTTCTCATATATATATAATGCGTCGTTTAGTTATCTTTAGAAAATGAAAATCGTAGGAGCCTGTTTTTAGAAAATCCAATATTTTTGTTAAAGTTGTCCAAGAATAAACTAGCCTTATATTCATTCATTGAGAAAAATGAAATAAGTAGTATTATTGTAGATGTATACTCAAGCAACTGTACGAAACTTGATCAAAATCGTTAGGGCAGTTTTTGAGAAAATGGAATTATTGTTAAAGTTGCCTAGAATAAACTAGACTTATATTCATTTTTTGAGAAATATAAATTATATAGTATTATTTCAGACGTAAACTCAAGTAACTGCACCAAATTTGATCAAAATCGTTAAGAGACGTTTTTGAGAAAAGCAATTGCTGTTAAAAATGCGTAGAATAAACTTCCCTTAATTATTGAACAATGTCAACCATTTCTTCATATACTCTGCTCTGTACGATAAAATGCCTAAGTACGAGTTTTCATTCATTTTTGTCAGTGTTTCCCAACCTTTTTAGAGTCGCGGCACCCTTAAGTGACTTTTCAGAATTTGGCGGCACCCCTCCCTATCCACCTTCAGTAACAATCGCGATGAAGTTGAACCCCTAACCCCAATCTCCGTATATTCCTTCATTTCGAAGTGCCTTTGCGACGAAATGAAGGTCGACTTAACTCTGGTTTGCATTTTTGAAAGCCGACGATGCAAAATGAGGCTAAAAATGGGGAAATAGTATATTTTTTGCGGCACCCTTCAGAACGCTTCACGGCACCCAGGTTGGGAAACACTGGTTTAGGCTGTGGAGCCAATAACAGACAAACAGACAGACGGCATAGCGAAAACCACTTTTTCGGACTTAGCCACACCTAAAACGTACATTTCCGTCAAAATCTCAAGGTCGAATTTTTTCGCTATTACAATACTTTCTCAGTATACTTCGTATATGAGAAAGTAAAAACTGAAGTGATTTTTGAGAGCTAGAAATTAAAAGAGACATAGGAAGGAAAGTGAGAATATTAGGTAGAGAATGGAAGTTATAAAGAAAGAGAGGGGGGAGAAGGAGAGAGAGAGACAGAGAGGAGGACAGAAGGCTTCGAGGTAAGAGGATTTTTTAAAGATAGAGAGAGAGATGATTAGAAAACATGACAAGAAAATGGTTGAAGGACAGACATAGAGGAGGATGAGGTGGAGAAAGAATCAGAGATTGAAATAAGGAGGGAATGAGAATAAGGGAGAGGGAGTGAGGAAAATAAAAGAAAAAAGAGAGGGGAGGGGGGCGTGGCGAGGAATTGGAGATTGGGAATGGGAATAACGGGAATGGAGGACGATTCCCAGGAGCGCCTCTTATGGGAAAATTAACCTCATTCGAACTTAACGAACACGCGTAAAAGGATTATCTAGTCTTCCGCTCAAATTACAACAAAGTGAATTAACGGGGGATCGAGTGTCTTCTGCAAAACAATTCGAATTAATTGCTTTCAATCCTAACCCTCCCTTTTCGCTGGGCCATTTTCTTCTCCGCCGAATTTTTCCACCATTTGTTGGCTTTTCGAATACAACTGCATAAAATCGATCGTAAACTATTGATATTGTATGAAGAAAAACTTTAATGAAGACATTTTAGGTTTATTTTAATGGAATTTTTTATTTGTCAAAGTAATAACATTTTTCTTTGAACTGCAGTATTTGATAAATTTATCACTGTCACGATTATTAATGCATGAAGCCAATTTGAGTACTAAAACCCTGATATTGTCCAATAGTTTTGAAACTATAATATGTATACGCAAATAGGGTGGGTGAATAGTCTAAGAATTTCTGGTGAATACCATATATATGCGCAAACACAGCAAAATTAACGTTAAATTCTCAGGCAGAACAATTTTATTAATAAGTTTTCGCTATTTGTCTAACAAAATTGATATACTTCCTCGGAATTTTATAAGCTTCTTACCTCAACTAGCAAACAAGAATCGCCATCAGCTTTTGCGGTTTTAGTTACAATACAATAAATTTTGCTTTCATCTCATTAACAGTTATTTTCCTGAAATTCTGTCTTTAACATTGACGGAAACAGAAAATGTTTAAACAAAAACCCCAAAAATAATTTCAAACATTTAGAATAACGATAAAAATAACACACACATAAAAAATTCTTTTAGCAGAAAACTGAATACAGCCCTGCGATGAAAGATAGTACAGAGATCAGAGATTAAACAGCCAGCTAACCATGAAAAATATGACATGACATTTTTCGCGATTTGCGACTCGTTTTTGAGGTTGTATTTGTTATTTTACGCTCTAGTTTCGTTAATATCTTATACCTGGTTACGAAAAAATATTCTGAAAGGTTCTTGGCCTCCCGTTGTGAATGCGAAACATATTTCAATCGAAGAAAAACATCTGAGATTGGTCATACTTGCGCACTCCATTTTAATAAATTCTTCCTCCATGCTCTACTCAAGAATGGAATAGTCTCTTATTATTTCTTTAAAAGCCACCAACTAAGAAGATTATTATTAAGGTTGGACTTTTTCTTAGAACAATGCGACCCAAAATTATACAACTGTCGGAATAAAACATTGGATTTTATAAATATTTAAATGACGTAATTAAATTCAAACTTAACATAAAGTATAAATGAGACAAGCCCTTTCATTCTTCAAAAACTATACGGACTCAGTGTTTAGAATTGGACCCAGTATTGTGTTTTCGAAGGACAAACCTCCAAACTTCCCCTTAAGGATTTCTATTAAACGCCTTGCTTCCGGAGATTAAATGCACGGCAACTGCGCATGAGGAAGGAGAGCATAGTAGGGCCTACGAGGTTTTACACTGCGCGGAGGAAAATTTCCATTCGAAGCCTCACTGTCAACTAATACGTGGAGCTCGCCATAGGCACACAACCTGGATCCAGCAAGTAGAAAAAAAGAAATCCATCTCCGAAGCGAACTCGGATGCTTGTGTGTCAAACGCAAGGTCCTGCGGAATCGGTAAGCAAGTATGCAGGGCGCGGATTATGCGAATACGGAGTCGTAAAGAGGGAGAGGGGGAGGGAGAAGGTGAGAGAGCTTGCCGGACAAAGAGGGAGACTTGGAGAAGGAAAAGAGAAGGCTAGAGAGAGAGGGGGGAGGAATGGGGAAAAGAGAAAGAGAGAGAGAGGGAGAGAGATGGATAGAGAGAGAGAGAAGCAGTCCTAGTCACAAATGAGATTGCCTTCAAGGAGAATCTCCACACAAGACTCCACTACCCATCTCCTCTATTCTCTCCCAGCATTCCCCTTGCGTCCTACCCACCTCCATTGCCTTGCTCGCGCAAACCATTTCAACGCTTTACTTCCCCAATGAACTTCTCTCCCTCCCTCCCTCCCAGAGGAGGAAAGAAGATGCAATGGAGAGTGTGTAGGAGGCGAGCGAGAGAGGGGGAGGGAGGGGAAAGGGAAGGAAGGAGAAGTGCCTATATGTTCTCACTCAATGCCTCATTCATAGCACCTCACCCGAGAAATGATTCATGTCTCCGAGATGTTTGAGGAAGGTGATGATGAGGAGATTGAGGATAGAGGGAAGGAGAGAAGAGAAGGGAGGGAGAGGAGAGAGTGGAGGGGGAGGGTGAAAGGAGAGGGAAGAAAGGACGTTCAGGATAAAGATAGACAAGAAACGCGCGATAATACAGGACAGCAAGAGGAAGTAAATCCGCTGTTAAATGGGTTCTGGGGTGATTGGAGTTGAAAACCCGACCGACATCTTTGCATGCTGTTCATGGACGGGCCATTTATTGTCTTGCCTGCGAGGAAAAGCCCGCGAATTCTAAATAAGATGTATTTTACATGGGCCCACGGTCTGATTATTCAAATGTGCGTTTCACTCGCACGTAACTAATATGCATGCAAATTGAAGTAATAGTCGCCGCATAAATTGCTAACCGTGCATCACACTGCGGTGAGATATTCACGGCGATCAGTTATACTGCGCAGCATTCAAGCGTTGAACGGTCTCATTAATTTCTTTTCAAGTACATAGCTATCAACACCGGTCATATTTGTAGGAAATCGTTGCGAACAAAATCTCTTTT
This sequence comes from Uropetala carovei, assembly GCA_036926305.1. Lineage (NCBI taxonomy): Eukaryota > Metazoa > Arthropoda > Insecta > Odonata > Petaluridae > Uropetala > Uropetala carovei. The sequence continues at coordinate 10,040,997 of JAXCHB010000019.1, read as the reverse complement.
ACTGGATTTTTTCCGAAAAAAAATAACATTTTTATAGCAGATTTTAAATTTTCATAGAAATTATATTTAAAAAATAATGCTTAGAAAAATATGTTGCGGGTTTTGAATCAATTCCATCGATTTAAATAAAAATATCTGATTCGTTTTCATAACGCCAAGAAGAGTATTTATCGGAAAATGTTAGTAGCTCTTCCAAAATAAAAGAAATTATAGCTCAACGAAGCTAATTTCCCCAACCTATATAGTTACACATTAAGTAGTTAAGAAGGACAATGTTTTACAACCAATGTAACATCTTATTTATGTGTACGCCGACCTATCTTCGCAAATGCATCGCACTGTGAAATTGCAGTCGAGACAAAATGTCTTATGTTAGAAGACTTACAATATCATGGAATGAAGTGCATACAGCTGAAATTACTACACATCAAAAAGCAAACAACTACACATGAATTTCACGAAACTCGTTTCTCGCATTACACTGAAAGTTATCTCGTGTACTTTAGTACTTTCCGTTGTCAATTTTCTGAGAGAAATGCTTACTGCGATGATTTCAGCTACGATTGATACCCGTTGTTAAGGATACGGAATACTGGCAAAGTACTCACGCGCACATACGATGGAGGAAGCAGTGCCCTATAGGAGTTTCAATGTTTTCTGACGTACGATTTCATCTTCCTCAATTTCTTTACTTTGGCTCAAGTAAGGCAACCGATGGCTCCCAAACAACGGAGAATTCGAGGATTTTTTTTTCAGAAATGCAGTTATGAAGGAAAAACTATCTGTTCAATTGGAAGTATAGCCCAGAAGCAAAAGTTTGCAGTACGACGGTAAAAGATAAACGTTTTTCCAAAGTAGTTCAACCAAAGGATCCATTTACAATGGACCAAATTTGAACAATTTTCTGAATGTCACATGATCTACGAAAAGATCGCTATCGTTTATTTCAGTTTACGTTATGAAATAACATGTATATCCAATGATCCACTTTCATTGCATTCAATAATGTTTTTATAATATGTAGTGCTGCAGAAATTATAAAATTAACCAACACTCGGCTTTAATTGGAACAAGCAAGTTTGAGCTTTTTCAATTAATTTCAACTAAACTATAATGCACAAAATGCGAAAGTTTTACATTAATAAAAGTGACGTGAAGGTCCACACGGGTTTTAGAATAATTTGACACTTTCGACCATTTCATAACAAATGAACACCGCGTACACTTTTAAGATATTAATGAAACGAGTTTAGTAGACATAAATACACCTACACATAAAAATAATAAAAAATGCAAAATATTGATTATCTTTCTCCTTTTCAAGTTTATAAAAACATTTCCAGTTGTACAATATCTTAAATTATTGAATTTTATGCCGTATCGAAATGTTATCTAAAACTTCGTATTCGTTTATACTGATGTCGTATTTATGGATTCTTCAGAGGATATACAATGCGAACTTGGAATGAAACGTATTTTTTTAAAACCGCGTTTAACCATTGGAATTTCCACATCGAAGTTTGTATTTTCTATTCTCCTTCTTTGCGATTCACACGTCAAGACATTGCAGACATAACCACCTCTCCTGATCCTTCACGTTTCAAAAGGGCCAATCTCTCGTACTCCTTCTCTCTCCATCTCTCGCATTCTCCCTTCATGCTCTCTCTTGTGCAGGCGAAAGGAAAGGACACTGAAACTACTCCCTTCGCTTCTCAAACATCCTCACAATCTCCAGGTACGGTACGATGAGACGCATCAGCGGATATGAATGCGCGCGAGACATTCCCCCGAGCATTGGGCGCGGCGCGCCTCCCGCGAACGTGTATGCGCCTCGGACAAGTTTCCTTCCTTACCTCTCTCTCTCTCTTTATTTCTCCCCCTGCACCCGTAGTCCGTCTGAGTGCGGGAGATCGCGTCGCTTCCCCGCCAACCCCTCTACAGAGTTTATGACCCCGCTATTTCCATGCCGTATCTCTCCTTCTCTCTTTTCTCTCTCTCTCGCCCTCTCTTTCTCTTACTGACTTGCATTTTCCCTTTAAAGATAGCATTTTCTGTTGAAAATCCATATCAATTCACTGCATCGACACTATGTTTTTTTTAGTTTTTGTATATCCCTCTCTGCTTCAAGAGGAAAATGTTTATAATTCTTCTTCTTCATTCATTCGATTACTGCGAATCTGTCGAATCAGAATTTTGCTGTTAGAACTTCAAAAAAAGTGTAGAAAAACTATTTGAACATTGCTTAAAAGTAACATTCACACTTGTGGAAATTCGACGAACCGATCTTCCTTCGCCTGATATATCTGTCTACATTCTAAATATCTTCATGGGATATATGGGTACTCAGAATGAGCACTATCAGATACATTTAATGATGACAGATTAAAAGGGTCCATTTATAATATTTTCATTTCATAAGCGTTTTATAAAAAAATACAGAACTCGAATTCCATTAAGGAGGTAGCACCATCATCGGCTCACAGATCACTGTGGCATCCTTGCGAGCTGAAATTGGAATCGATGGATTCTGAATCATTTATACATTTCTCTTTTACGCGTTTTCAACTATACGAAAGAGTAATAAGAAGGAGGGTACCGCATGCGCTCCAAAGCAAAACCATTTATCAAATCGACGCCAACCACAGGTTGAAAGATTTATCAATTTCCACGCGAAGTGGTTTCTTTCCCCTTTTCGCTGACGAGTTTTAAAAAGCAATTGTTCGCGACTTCCGTGCGGAGGGCAACCGCTCCCGTGCAGCCGATTAACGCAACACGCCAAGAACATAAATCACCGCGGTTTGCGTTCGGCCTTTTAATTCGAAGACGTTTCAATCTCTTGAGTTTTTCTGCTTGTTCTTTCGCACTACTACGCCCCCGCCGAAGACTTTTACTGACGTGTGCAACAAAGACGGAGACAGAGAAAACGCCGCAATAAAAAACGGCGCTTAAACAGGAAACGAAAGAGCGCGCACTATTATAAAAAGACACGCGCTCCCAACGAATTAAGAAATGAATCTCAATGAGTTCCGCATTATTTTTCAGGGCGGCGAAACCTCATTCGCACGTCGCGCCATCTCAAGACTCGCGTGATCACTCAAGATCCTCTCCGAGAGATGTGTGTCGTAATGGAAATACTTTTCGAAGTGACAGGTTGTTCCCAACCCCTTTCTAGTTTCACGAGTCGGTTTTCAGGTATTTTGATGGCGCTGTCACACGCGAGGAAAGATTTTTTAATCGTATCTCGTTTGTGTGTATGAATTATCACCGGCGCTCGTGACCAAGTCTTTAAAATATTTAGATGATAAAGACATTGTAATTCGTCTTAGGCTTTACGGAAATGGCAAACACCTTATTAGCCCGAAGGAATCCAAAGCAGAATTATAGAGCTTGTTTGGAATCAAATTGATAGAATGTCTCCTTTCCGCTAGCCATAAAACATTTGAGAAAACCAGACTCGCACTTAGGCTACAATCTACAAATCAGTCGTCCTATTACAATTTACTACTGATGAATCATTTATGATAAAGGCGGATTTGTATACGAAATTCGCATCTAGTTATCTTGTTCTTTTATCAAGTTTATTGAAGAGATGAACTCAATGAATCAATTCCGGAGGATTAAGATTCATTATGTGTCTCATCAGCTATGGTTTTATAGACAAAAAACAATTAAAGCCTAAATATTATCTTTCAAATAAATTTAATACGAAAACAAAAAGTCAACAGGATTTTGAATAATCAAATTTGTTCGACGACACGCAGGTTCACGAAAACGAGGGAAATTTATCCAGGGAAGAGCGGAAACTGGATTTTTCGGAAAAATCTAAAAGCTCGCGACTGTGGGAGTTTCAAAGGTATGATAACAAGGATGCCAATGGGAGCATATCCAAACTTCAAGCGACGAACCTTTTGAAAGAGGAAATGAAGAAAATAATCATTTTGAAATCACATTGCAGGGGACGGTTCCCTGCGGAGCAGAAGTTTTCGATTTTAATACGGCGCATGGGCGGAAATTATGTAACGCGTCTACAGAAAATTTGCCAAAGCTAGACAAATGTCACCGAAGAGTTTTTAAATCGTACTGGTTGCGAAAAAGGAACAAACGAATGGTCCTGAATATCGCCGGAATACGAAAGCGCCTCTTTCAAGGAGACGGTTTAGATAAAAGGGATTCTCGTAAGAGCAGCCGAAGGGATGTTTCGCATGGTCGGATGTTAATTAAGAGGCGAATGGGAAAGCGGAAGAAGACAGTCTCTCCGTCAGTTGATAAGCAATTCGAGCATCAACTTAAAATTGAAAAAGGAAATTACGTTATGATGCGGCCTGAGCGAAGAAAGTAGGGAGAAAATATATGAAATCGTAAAACAACGTCTTTTTTTAAGGGCTGTGACCAAATATTACTTTCCGGAAAAAGAGATGATCTTCTTTTGTGGACAAACAGCGCATAGGGAAGATTTTTTTCCAATTTTTGCGAACCCCAATGTTAAGAGGATCGTTCTTTATTGATATCATTTTTCGCATGTCTTTCTTTATTTTTTATCGTCCGTTCTCTTGTTAAGATGAAACATGTCCATTCCTCCGGTCGCGAATGACCCAAGGGAACAAACTATTTACGCTAGAGCGTTCACGACGAGGACATTCCGGAGTCGGGGATATTCGTGACGATATGCAAAACTTGAGCCTCGCGGACCCTTCATAGAGGCAGAGTTCCGTGATTACGAATTCTGATCAGGTCAACTGCTCGAATGGTATGCGGCCTTTAAAAAAAATCACAACAAGATTACGTCCGGGAATTTAATTTGATAAAAAAGCACCCAAATTCTAACAACGCTTTAGATTCTAGTCGTCAAGATAGATACTATTTTGTAAATATTTGAATATATCTGAAATTCCATATTTGTTTTTTAACGTTGCGATATATAATGTAATTTATTAATATGTATTATTAAGTAAATATATTACAAATTATCCACGACGTAAAAAAGGCTTAACATACTTTAGTCACAGCACAGCTGCCATTTATTTGCCATAAAATTAATTGGTTCCTTTAATAAGATTAATTCTTTTAGGTTAAAATAGCAATAATTGAAGCAATAGTCTTGGATGTAATAGTCACTTTATTCCGTGCCCCCAAAAGCGTTGACGTTTCAAGCACATTAACAGCATGGCGTGCATTTTATATCCGCAGGTTATTATCGCTACCATTATCATTTTTCATTCAGTATAAAAACGGGATAAAATTACATTACGTGGATGAGTGTGCTCGACACATCTACGTTTTTCAAAATGGTCCTAATTCCTTGCTGTGAATGATACTCCCTTCAGAGCTTGGATTCTTTCATTGTAGGCATCATCTGAAAAATCCCACATTTTCTAAAGTTTGAAAAAAAGATTTCTCTGAGCTATACCGCAATTTGTTCATATATATATATATATATATATATATATATATATAATATACTATCCTATTCTATTCTATTTCGATCGCTGTATGCGTCTCTTTAGGTTACGCCCCGGGAGTTCCTTCCCATCTGAATTACTCGAAGCGGGTTTTATAAACAATATTCCTTGCTAGCGAGCCAATTACCGTCTGCACATATCCCTGCCGTGCCCAAGGGTTAACTTCCACCAACACCCCCTCGCTCTCTCACATGCTTTCCCTCTCTCTCTCCTTTCTCTCTCTCCATCACTCTCTCACTCTCCTTCCGTTTCTCTCCGCCTCCAACCTCCGAGACACGTGTCACGTGGACCGTGGACCCACAGAAAAAAACCTCTCTTCCTCCAAGTCGCCTCTCACGGGCTGCGATTTTGAATCCATTTCTCTCATGAATTTTTGATAAGCCCTTCCCTTTTACTCTATCTCTCTCTCTCTCTCCCTTCCTCTTTTTCCCTCTTTCACATTCTTTAAAAAAAGTAACCAAGAACCCTTTATATGTGCCCTATTCAGAAGGGTAAGTGGGTCATATCGCCTCCGGAGGGAAATCGGGAGGAACTCTCTGACATTTTTACTCGAAAAACCCTTTCGTCCCAACTCTTGCTCTCTCTCTCTCTTTCTCTCTACGGAATGGCAAACGGGGGATCCATAAGTTACGAAAATGGATGTCCGCGATTACAGATTTTCCTTTCGTTTACAGCTGAACAGATTCCCCGTCGGCTGAGAGCAGTGCATTGGAGAAAGGGAGAGAGAGGACGAAGATATTTCACTCTCACCGCCACGGAAGATGCTGTTATCCACACAAATTTCGGTGATAAAAATGCAAAACCTGGATTTATAAGCAGTAAGGTATGCCATACGGAAATATTAGGGGCTTTGATTTAGTATATATTTAGTAAATTACAATTTGAACATCAGCCTGTCGAAATCTCGGCATTCTAAACAATATTATGATTCAGCAAAAACAAAACCAGGATATACTAATAGCAACGAATATGTTAGTTAATTTTCATAAAATGTGGTTAAACTAACATTTCGAAAGGATATACCGCGTTAAGTAATAATTTATAATAATTTTTAATCTAAACGAAACAAAAGTTTTAAAATAAAGCAAGAGTTTTAATTTTTGTACTTTCAGATTACCATGAATACAACAATCCATAGTAAACAATTATTTCTACAACGGAGATATTGAAAATGTTTAATATAATAAAAGCACAATAAAGGGCGATTTCTAATCGAGTTTCTGTAAACAATTCTAAGGTTTCCTCTGTGCAAAGTTCTACCAGCACTCTTCAGGACGTGCTTCCAATATTTCATAAGCCTTCGAAGAAACGTTTCCGGAAACATTAAGCCTCCAAATAAACAAAAGAAATTCAACCTTCAACGAGGAACAATTCCTCCAGTGCAAACAAACTGACTCTATCCGGTTGCGAAAACATTCTTAAGAGCCCCTTTCCCCCACGGGACCATAAGCCTACCGGTGCTTCAAGCGGCACCAGCACCTTCTTCCCGTCCTAAACCTCTTTCCCTTTCTCCCATTTCTCCGATCCCTATCCTTTTTACACCCTTTTCATTCTCTCCTGCCCATCCTTCCCATGCTCCTTCATCCATCCCACCGTAAACAAAAAAGCATCGCCTCCACCTTCTCTCCCTCCCCCCCTTTCCTCAGCCGGAAGAGAAGGAATTAAGGTTCAATCCATTTGAGAACTTCGATCCAATGTAAGCGACCTTCTAATTGGGACCGCTGCGGGCGAAGGGAAGGGGGGGAGTGGACGATGAGGGAGGGGGGAGGTGGGAGGGGAAGGGAGGGGAGGGGAGGGAGAGAATGGACCAAGAGGGGGGATGTGGGGGGGGGGGGAAGGAATTTTTTATAGGAGAAAAGGAAATTGAAGCGTAAGAATTAAAAGGAGAGAAAATAAAAGAAAGGCGGAAGGGGAGAATTAAACACCACAAACAATGGAAGAGAGAAAAGAAAGACTGGAGATAGTTGAGGGAAAGACATGCTGGGAGCGAGTGTTAGCCAAAAGAGAGTGAGTTACAACGCATAGGGGTAACGTTTGTTTTCAAGTGGTTTCCGCCCAATTTATTCCGAGCCTCTCTTCCCCCTTCCACCACCCCCCCCCCCTCCCCTCCTGCCCCTCTTCCCTTCCTCTCTCGCCCGCAAAACTTCAACAGTTAACTGCTGCACTGGTTAGACGAAAAAAAATCTCGCGGGCTCTCATTAGCCCCGAGACGCTTGCGATGGCTTTTTCGACGGACGCTTCCAAACGTCGCTTTCCTAGTCTCGAAGATCGTTTAGGAAAATTGGAAATTATGATGCAAAATTCCGCTATTTAATGCAAATTGAATCAACTTTCTTGCTACACGCTCGTAAGATAAAATTTTATATTTTGGGAAGAACATCGTGAACTATGTTTGTGGCTATTGGGGAATCAGAATGAAATATTTTCTCGCATTACCTACGGGATGCATCAATTGAAATGGTTCGAGGCTTTTCGTGCACGCAGATACTTCCCCTTATTGAAGAAATAACAGTTTCAAAATTTCTAAAAAAGAATGCTAACAGCAGAATAAAAACAACACGGTTACCATTACTCACGTTATGTATAATATAATTTAAGGATTTTAATTCCAACCAAGACTAATATGACATTAAAATGTTATACTACAATACAATTGCTGCTCATGGGAAGCTGCCAAGTAAGAAAAGAGACAAATAAAAGTGGATAATATAGGCAATATTTTTAAACGACAAAAATTTATCTGGACGAGACGATCATCTTTGTGCGCGGTGGAATACCATTCGTTTAACAAATAACCCCAGATGATTCGCGAAACTAAGAAGGACAGCTAAAAATAAATAGTCTCAAGTAAAGTCTACCGAGAAAGCCGTAATTTTGTGGAATATCATTCAAATGATAGTACTGTAATTGACGATGGAAAGAAATTTATTGAATATCTTTAGCCAACCTGCTCGGAAAATATCGTGATCGTGAGAACCATTGTAAACTTTATATTCGCCCGAGTGGAATTGATACAAAGTTTTATTTAATCGTCTACAATTGAAGTTAAAAAAATATTCTCGATCTTTGAAGGGATAGGCCCTTTAAAGAGAAAGAAACGGCGGAATAAATAGGGTCACGTCGCATAAGAGACGGAAGAGTGCCTTTGGGAGTTAAGAAAGGAAAAGTGGAATTCCAGAAAAGGAAGGAATGGGGAGCGGAGGAGGGAAAGGGAAATTGCGCGCGGGGGACATCTTGAATACACATGAGAAAAAACACAGGGTTTATTTAATATGTATGTATATAAAGCAAAAGGTTAAAATAAGACTGAATGAGTCGAAATGCGCGAAATGAAATGCAGTGATATTCTCATTTTCGTAAAGAAATAAAAGAAACATCTCAAAGATTTATTTCACTCGAAAATTAAAAAAAACCGAAAAAATCGCGAGAAACGAGAACACGAGCGCACCTGGCGGAAACGAAAAGTACTTTTTTGCGTCAAATGCGAGAAGATAATTCAGTAAAAAGACGATAAAAAAATCTCGCTCCGAGAATGCCGGACATATAAATAAAAAAATCCGATTCGGATGCACGGCGCTATGAAACGGAAAGAATGACGAGCACTATGGTAAACAACGCACTTCTATCGAGGCGGAGGAAAGCGTAATATGGGGGAATACAAAAAAAGCCATCTGGTGGGATGAAAAGGAGTCTTGACTTAATGCCCTATCTTGTTAGCAGTGCCGTAACTATAGGGTATGGTGAAGGTGGCATTTGCCGTAGGCGCCGCTTGCAAAAGGCGCCAAACGTTCCCGAAAAAGTGCCAAAAATCCATTTTCCTATAAATAAATATTATTTTAATAGTCGAACGTTAATTTATATGTAATAAAAACGCCATTATCTTTATTGAAACGCATAAAAAATTACATCCTACATAACCAAGGTGTTCCCTAAAATTTCGCCATAGGCGCCATATCGCCTAGGTACGTCTCTGCTTGTTAGCTCAAGATGAGGAGGGCGATAAAGAGGGGGGAGGGTATATTGAAGATCGGGAAGCAAAAGGAGCGGAGTGCCGATCGAAGAAAAGAGAGAGGGGGGGAGGGGAATATCTAGTGCGATAAGGAAACGCTTAAAAGAGTCGAGGCGGGAAAGAGCAAAAGGATGTCGGGGGAGGGGGGGGGAAGGAGGGGGGAGGGGGGGGAAGGAGGGGGGAGGTGGAGGGAGGGAAAATTAGCTTACGAAATTCGCCCCGAGGATATCCGTCCGCGCACGCGCAATTCGTTGAGATAACGCGCTCGTGACGTTGATAGGTATGGGAATTCTTATTTTCTCGGCGGAATTGACGAAGGGGAGACGATCCGATAACGGATGATTTTTAAACCCGAGATTCCTTACTGGAAAGGGGTTTTTGGAGAGGGCGTTCTCCGAGGAATCTGCGAGAAATAGAGAGAGAGAGAGAGAAAGGCAAATGTAATTTCAGGAAGAGCATTTTGAATTGCGATTTGGGATCGCCTCTCCGTTCGAAGAGATGGAAAGCGACAAAAAAATGAACAAGGGTGTTTTTAGAGGGTGTGATAAGAGAAAGTCTATTCTATTCCCTGGCGAGAATACGAACGTCGAAGTCATTTGTTATACGGCAAAAGGCGTTTTGCAAGAGAGAAAAAGAGCGATGAAAGAAGAGATTTACCTATTGGAAATTCTTAAAACGCGGAGAAATGATACAAGAAACACGTCGGAGAGCGGAGGTAGAGGAAAAGACAGTTTATTGTATATTTTTGAAGAAAAAACGATAATTTTTCATTCACTTTTGAAGGGGTGCAATTTAAAAATCTATATAATTCTATTTTCTGTTCTCGGAAGATTTTTTTGCATTAACAACCGCATAACATAACGATATTTACCATTCCCTCGGAATGGTGCGATAATTTTCTTTCTACAAGAAGGCAGTCTTCTTTTCTGTCAAGCGAATCCGTACTTTCAAGAGCAGGATTTATTTAATAACAACGAAGGAATTTTTCCAGCTGCATTATAACTAAGTAATCTAAACATCAATAGCAAATGAAATACTGAAAGTGATACAAAAAGCTGGGGTTAAAAGAACATTATTATTTGTATACTTGTATTATGGCGAAGAGTGAAAACAAATGTGATATTCTGCTAGTGTATGATTACGTAAAAAGTAGGGCATTAAATATTCGTAAATAAGAAAAAGAAATTTCACAGATACAAACGCCTCCTACCCTTAAGAATCACAGACCATTTCATCTCTTTCTCTTCTTTTTATTAAGTGTTCAGGAACAACAGGGCAGTAAATGTGAGCAAAACTCATCAGAGAATCATTGGTTATTACTTTCTTTTTTACTTTCTAACCCAACCATTGCACCGAGAGCGAAGAATGAAAGCCACGAGGGTTTTTTTTCGATGGTATATTTCAGTAAATAAGCGCTAAATTTAGGAATTTACACGAGAAAAATGATGTCATCATGAGACGTGGGAGAAATTGGAGTGGGGGAGGGAAGGAGAAAGAGAGAAAGCGGACAAGATTCCAAGAATACATGGTGCGGAGATAGTAAATGGAAGGTGTGGAAATAGAGAGATGGCCACGGTGGGGTGGGGAGGTAAAAATAGAGGTACATGGAAAGAGAAAGCATTCCAGAAATGTGTCAGAGAAATGTCGAGGAGAGGAGTGGGTGAGGAATGCGGGAAATTAAAAAGAAAACCACGGATAAAATAAAAGAGTTAAGGGATGAAAATTAGAGCGTGATAAAAGAGTAAGAGAACAAATTACTGAACAACTCGCAATCTTACGAAATGCTTCGATTTATCTACGGATTGAAAATTAGCCTTTTAACGTCTTGTCTAAGGCCGTGGATGAAAGAGTTTCCATACGATAATGAGAAAGGTAAACTCCTATCTGAGGCGGATTCACTCGCGCGACGATGACGACCGATCGACGCGTGTAGCGCGGATAAAATTCCTCCTTACGTGGTTGGTGCGATTTCAGCTTGCGGCGGGCCGCATCTAAACCTGGTGCTCGCAAGCAACGCCGTGCTATTAAACAGTCTTAACGGCACCCTCCAACGATGCCCTTATAAACGCTAGATGTCATATCTTTGCTCTTTCAAAAACAGTAATAATTTTGACGTTGATTTGTTTATAGTTTATGATTATTCCTAATTGTTTGCGAAAATGCCACGACTGCTGGGTCGATATTGCAGAAAATACCTTGGTGCTCTTTACATAAAGGACAATATGATTCACTCATTTCTCTTAATAGAGACATATTGATAACCTTGTTTCCCCTTCCGCTTTTTAACGCCTCCACGCAGCACCACCTACTCCCTCCGAATATGTAAATGGCTTCTTCATCAAGGGTATGCATTCGGTATAATTTTCATCTTTAAAACATTAAAAGTTCTTTTTACTTTCTACAATTTTTGGTAATTAAAAAAATGTTTTGGATCCTTTGGGAAGGCTAACACAATTTTTATATTTAATCTGAGGACCATATAGCTCGATTTCCTATTACGCGTAGTTTATCCGGAATAGCATCCTGTGCGTTATGGAAGGGCCTACTACACAAAGGAACTCCACAAAAATGGGAGCAATACTTTTTAATAAAAAATCGGTACAACATACATTGTACAAACTTTTTCATATACTTATGCTTGTCGCTTAGTTATCTTTAGAAAATGAAAATCGTATGAGCCTGTTTTTAGAAAATCCAATTTTTGTTCAAGTTTTCCAAGAATAAACTAGCCTTGTATTCATTTTTTAGAAATATGAAGTAGGTACTTTATTGAAGATGTAAATTTAATTAACTGTACAAAATTTGATGAAAATCTTTGAAGCCGTTTTTGAGAAAATCAAACTGTTGTTAAAAATGAGTAGAATAAACTTCCCTTAATTATTGAGCAATATCAACCATTTCTCCAAAGCCTCTTATCAGTATGATAAAATGCCTAAGTGCGAGATTTCATTCATTTTTGCTCTACCTATTAGGCTCTAGAGCAGGGGTTGCCAACCTGCGGCACGCGTGCCACTAGTGGCAAGCGAAGCTCTTGTCAGTGGCACGCCCCCCGGTTTTGAAAAAATAAAATAAAATGTATAGAAATAAACTGAAAAATGTCAACGCTAACATTCTAGGTTCTACAGTGTTGTACTTTGACAACAGACTGAGTGTTATGTGTACGTGAAGCTACTTTAATCCCACGAAATTAGAACGTATTATAAGAAAATTGTGCACACAACTAGTCACTGTTTTCGAGACTGAATTGGCCTTCTCTTGTTTTCCAGGAAGTTATCTAAACAATTCAAAATAACTTCCCCACTCTTATATAGTATACAGGTATAAATTAATTAACGAAGCCTCTGGGAACGAAGCTCCTTTATAACGAAGTCGGAAATTTCGCAGTGAAAATTCAAAAAATTCGAAAATGTTGCGAATTAGTGTTCGCTTGTTATACGGCTGCTAAGATGGACGAGACAGAGTTGATACTGGCGCTACTTACATTTCGAACATAGTATCATATGTTCACAAAATTACAGCTACTAAATTGGAATGTTACTATATTCTTGCCATGAGAATGAGTTGGTCTGACTCATTATCTCGAAGTAGCCAGTTCTGAGATCTTAAGAAACCTCTCTTCTTCGTATTGAAATGTGGCGTAGGTTAACTTAACATTTGTACTATTTTCTGATTGGGATAAAGTCAACGTCAAACTTTAAACCATCATCCGAAAGAGAGACAGGCGGAACCATCTTCCCAGCAGGAATCGTGACTGATTCACCGTGGATCTCTTGCCGTCCTGACAACTAATAACATGAAAACGGAGGAGTAGAGCTGAAGTAATAACGACATTTTATTAATTTATATTATTAACCAATTAAAATTGTACATTTAGTATGTTATTAGTTCATATGTTTCGAAAGCAGTTGACAAACTTTTAAAAATTTCATTTTACTTTTCCCGGAAATCTTGGTTTAGTAGATCATATTCATTTTTGATAGCAGTAATGACCTTAAAAAATGCCAACCAGCAATCAAAAGGAGCACCTTCGATCCCTGCGTTGCCCCTGACATCTAGACTAACACTAACGCAAAGATATGTATTAGGTGGCACGCGACACATTTTCAGCATAATATGTGACACCTTACAGGAAAAGGTTGGCCACCCCTGCTCTAGAGCCAGTAACAGACAGACGACATTGCGAAAACCACTTTTTCAGACACAGCTAAAGCTTAAACGTATATTTCGGTCAATATCTCGAGGTCGAATTCTTTTGCGATTGTAAAACTTTCTCACTATATGCACTTCGTATCATCATCATAGGTAGTCTGTCCGTTGACAGGTCCGTAATTATTCATGGTTAAACTTGGTTCTCCATACACTCCTATTTTCCGCAGTTTTCTTCATGTCTTGATAGCTCTCTTTCCCTTTCAAGTCGTCTACAAGCTGAAACCTTTCCCTACCTCTTTCACTTTTTCCATCCAATTTTCCTTCTAGCACTTCTTTAATCATGCACTCTCTCCTCAGGTAATGCCCTATCCAGTTCGCCTTCCTCTTTCTGATAGTCTGTATAATCGTTCGCTTCTCTCCTATTCTTCGTAGTACTTCTTCATTTTTCACCCTATCTGTCCATTTTATTTTCAGCATTCTTCTCCATGTCCAAATTTCGAAGCTTTCCAATTATTTTATATCATTTTTCCTTAGCGTCCATGTTTCTGCTCCGTACAAAGCTATACTCCATACATAGCATTTTATCAACCTCTTGCGGATTTCCTGCTTTATATTTCCCGTTAGTAGGAGTTTCTTTCTTCTGAAAGCGGCTTTTGCTTTTGTTATTCTAGTCCTGATTTCCTCGGTAGATTTTGCTTCTCTCATTATGATGCTTCCAAGGTATTTATAATCTGAAACTTGTTCTAATAGCTTTCCTCCACTACTTATATTCAAATTTTCTTCTTCTTTACTTGATATTCGCATAATCGTGGATTTTTCTGTATTAATTTCCATACCGTATTTTCTACCTGTTATCACTAGTCTATTTATCATTTTATGGAGTTCCTTTTCCTTTCTTGCTAGAAGTACTTGATCATCTGCGTATTTCACTGTTCTTATAATCCTTCCTCCGATTTTGAAATCTCCCGTGCCTTCTAACGCTTCCTGCATTAGTCTCTCTCCATATATATTGAATAGAATCGGCGATAGACAGCAGCCCTGTCTTACTCCTCTACCATTATTTACTCTGCTGGTTTCTGCATTCTCCAACCTGACCTTTACAACTTGATTCACATATCTGATCAGTCTCCTGTCTTCCCAGTCTACACATACATCCTTTAATATCCTCATCAGCAGTACCCAATTTACTCTATCAAAGGCCTTCTGCCAGTCGACGAAACATACGCAGCAATATTGGCTGTACTCTATTGCCCTTTCTGATATGAGAAAGAAAAAAAAGTTTTTTGGAAACCGAAAATAGTTACGGGCGTCCACAAAAGGGAAAGAATTTCTGGAGGAAGAGAAAAGAATAAATCAGCTGAAAATTAACGAAAGAATAATACAATAAAATTAAAAGCAAAGAAGCAGCGACGAGAGAAGTTTTATATTCCACGTTTTTGCAGTGATGAACATTAATTTCTATTACTAAACCAATGTCAAAGGAAAGGAAAATAATCTCTTGCAAAAAAATTCTTAAAACCTCTATTTCCGTCAAGAACATTATACTCTAAAATATTTTAGTACTTTCTGTGATACTCTATTAAAATTCTTGCGGTTTCCAATTCTTTCTAAAGCTGGACTTTTTTCTGCAAGGATTTATAAATTAAAAGATGCAAGAAAGGAGTGATGTGATGGAGTGGCTGAGGAGATTATAATGGCGGCAGGAGGTCTAAAAATAAAAAGGCTGCGTCATACATAGGAAAGGAAAATACGGAAGTTAATTACGTAGTGTCTGAAGAAAGCAACAAAGTCCACTATGGAGAAATAGCGATTAATCCAAGTGCAGCAAAAATATTAATTTGGAAGTAATTAAAAGTGAAAAATAGGCCAAGGGAAGAAAAATGACTCGAAAGCATGAAAGGAGATTGCAGACGGAAAACAAGTGTTTTCATCTGATAAAACGTAAAAGCATGAGAACTATTTATCTAGGGCAGAAATTCGTGTTTAATGGTTGAATAATGTAGGAATAACAAGTAAAGTTTTAACTAAAGAAATTCCATGTACCCCGTTTTATACCTAACACAAGATATATAGGAAGTAGCTGAAGAATTTAACATAAAATTTCCAAGTCTTCTACAGTTTTCACATAATAATTAATACAAAAAGCAATATGGGAAATTAATTGGTATAATCCCATTCTAACATCAACTTACCTAAGTAATAACTTTTCGTGCTTTATTAAAAAAACCTCACGTTTTCTGTATATCCGTGCGATCGCTGTAAAAATAGCACACGGAGAGAAAGAGAGATAACGACAAAATATTAAATGAACTATCATTCAAATCAAAAGTTATGCAACATAATTTTTTCCGACGTCCATCGCAGAGGGAATTTAAAAAAATATCTCTCAATTCTTTTATCATTTGCTATCTTTCTTACTTAAACGTTGTATTTGATCGTTAAAATGTCATAAAGGTTAAAATAAGAGAGGTTCGAATACAATTTTTAAATATTGCACAACGTATTAAATTAAGCCGATGAATTTCATCAATCGCCAACTATGGCGTATACCATTTCAGTAATCGCGACCAAAGAAGAGGCGATGCATGCGTTAAGGGCAGTAGAGGAGATATAAATTTCCATGAACTGCTGCGAAACTTCCACGGAACTTCTTTCAAAATTGATAGTGCTGTTTGAAAGCAGAGCCGAGAAACGGCGGTCCGGGGAAAACATACATTTCATAACCCGTTTCGTGCAATATAAACGTATGTTAATTATTTGGCTCCGGTAATCAAGATTTTCATAAGAATGACACCGCGCACCGCAGTGAAACGTTGTGAGACTTTTCCGCCGAAGGACGCGCCTTAAAGAGCGAGCACAGAATAACAATCGTGCGAAAGAGGCAAATTGAATAATGGAATGACGGCTGAGTGAATGCATCGTGTCATTTTCGTCAGTCTTCCGGCAAATGTTTCTTACATTTTACAACGGAAAAACATTAGGAAAATATATGAACGGTTAAAGACCGGGAAATGATTCATTTCGGAGAATAAAATCTCTGTCGTCCGGTAAAAAAAAACGAACAAAAACGAAAAATTAAAAATAAAACGCGAAACGCGAGAAATGATAGCATCCATAAGGAGATGAGAAAATAAAATCAGAGTCCAAAAATGCAAACGGCGCGAATCGAGGGTATCGCGAAGTGGTGAGAAGAGTGGGAGGGGGGGGAATTAGGGAGGAGGAGGGGGTGGGGAGGGAGGGAGAAGAGGGGAGGAGGAAAATTTTCCAGGATACGAGATTGGGGGCATCACGAGGACGGATGAAGAGAGAGAGAGGGATAATCCAGGAAGGAGTGGTAGATGAAAAAGGAGAGAGAGAGAGGAGATAATGGAGTGGGACGAAGGAGGAAAGGTCGGACAAGGGCACGTCGAGGGGAGGCGTGGAGGGAGGGAAGGAGGGAAAGGGAAATGACGTAGAGATAAGGGGTAAAGGGATGGAAACTGACGATCATTGCCCTCGGGTGGCCACTGGTTGGAGACAAGAGTAGGAGAAGAAATGAATCTACTTGCTGATAAAAAGGCGAGGAAAAGATATTGGAAGCGAAAGTCCAGAAAACATCGCTTTATCAAAAAAAAAACCCGTCCCATGTTCAAAATCTCCGAAGTGACTTTTTTTTTGGTGCAATCAATCTGCTCAAAGTCTAATCATTCAGAATGATAGGGAATGATGTCAACACGCGATTTAAAACGACATAAAATTGCTCAAAATTACGAATCCGAAATATTTTACTATGTTGTGGTGAACGATGACAAGTTTTAAAAACAAGTTTAATTTTATATAAAATATTGTAGGTATACATATAGCGATAGCTTTTTAGTAATAATGTTCCATTCAGTCGATTTTGAAAAAAAAAATTAATCCATATAGTAAGCATTTTCACGTGATAAATAGAATCGCCCGATACATTTTGCATGATTACTGATAAGGAAAAAGAGGTATTAATAATTTATCTATCGAAGAAGGCAAATCTCATAGCTTTTAATATGAAATTCATCAACCATAAGTTTGCCAAAACTCCAAATAGGAGGATATTTATGTATATGAAATGTTAATTTTATCACCTAGTACTGTCAAGTGCTTATTCAAATTTTTTTCCAAATAAATGTTAATAAATCACAATCAATGTACGTTGAATTCTTTTTAATGTTGGTGCTGTGACTATTTCAATTTCTATCATTTATCTTTTTACTTCATACTTTCTAACTAAACCTACTTTTATTTACCTTCCTTTTCTACAGCTCCATACCTCTTTATGTATTATTTACGTATTTATTTATATATGTATTATTAATTTATGTATTTATTTATTTATCACAAGCTCATAAGCAGAACTTTACAGCCTTTTACAATGAGCGAAATAACAACAACGACGAAACATACAGCTATGCTCTTGGCAGGATTCGAAGCCGCGACCTCAGCATTTGGAAATAGACACGCTAACCACCTCTCCATCAAATGTAAGAAGGGACTATTATAGTCTTAATTTCGTCCTTAATAAAGCCGTTTGTCTGTCTGTCTCTCCCCCTTTCACTATTTTCATCTTCCCTATTGCTTTTTCCCCTTCCTCTCCTATCCTAACGACTTCTCTTTTCCCTCCTTTCCCATTCGCTCCTCATTTCTCCATCTCCCTCTCTCTTCTCCCCCTTCCTTCTCTTTCCTCTCTTTCTCTCTCCTTTGTCTCCCTCTGGCTCTTCTCCTTGCTCCGTCTCACTCCGCTCGCTCCATCTGTCACACGCTTCCGCCGCACAACACTCAACTCCTCCTCCTCTTCCTCATACTCTCCACTCCCTGACCTTCCTCTATCTCCGCACAACAAACACTGCTCTCTCTCACACATCATTGGCCGCACCAAGTAGGGCGTGCCAAGGAGGAAGACTATGGGTCCGCAAAAAAAGCAAGATGATGTCGCGGCAACACGCGAAAGGTTTCTTTGACCTCTGGCCACGGCAAGAATGGGACAATTGACTCGGTAAACTTCCATCGAAGCAATTTCCTCGAAATGGGAAATCCACGAAGCGGCTCATTATTTTCGTCGGTTAAACAGAAGTCGCGTTTGGCGAGCGGAGAAGAGCGTTCGAAATGAAACTGTTGCACTCGGAAAGCAGAGCGGCGAAGAAGGCCGCCAAAGCGAGAGAATTGAGAGATGGACGGATTAAGACGATGGAGAAATCTCTTTGGTCAGAAAGTTTGACAACTATTTATTCTCGTCTCTGTGCGTTAATTCCAGGAATTTTACCTTGTTAAAGATGAACATAATCTTGCGTGATTTTTTCGTATTTCAGCGCGTAATTTTAATAATAAAAAACAAATAAAACGTAGCGCTTACTATCATCGCCGCCACAACTTTTAATCGTAAACAAAGAAATTTTTACGGGCTTCTGCGATACGGAATACCTTATTCCGCGAAGTTTTGGATGGCTCAAGGAAATAAGATTTTTAAAAAATCAACCGAGCGGAAGTACCGATTACAAATATTCGAGGGAGTTACACTTTATATGAACTGAGAGAGCTTTTCAGTATGAAATATTTTCGTACATTGCAACCTTAATAATAAAAGTTTATTTGATAAACAAAAAAAGTTAAGGTGACCAGACGTCCTCCTTTTGGAAGGACAGTCCTTTTTCAATCGTTGTTCTTCCTAAACCTTTTCTCCTTTCATGTCCTGTTTTAAAAATCTTTCCTTTTACTTAAGCCAGGGTTTCTTAACTTTGTGTATCCACGGAGCATTTACGCCTACTTTGAAAACTCAGACCTGTGCTTACCAATATCATGTGATTTTTGTGGATTGGCTCTCTTTGCTCCTGTCTGTTACACTGTTATACGCGCGGGGAGTTCGTATTTTTACCAAGACATGATTCTCAGTGTACACTAAGCTTTCCGCCAAGCTTCTTGTTAAATGATCTTTGTCCAGTTCGCTGATTATGTTTTCTTAGAGATAAAGAACACTGTCTGCTAGAATAAATGTTTCATTTTCTCCTTGATTATATTTGTTTGGTTTCTGGTTTATTAAAATTCTGGTTTAAACAGCGTGAAATATACCTATCCCATGCTATTCATCAATTTTTTTTTGTAAAACAGTCGATTCACACCTGTTCACTTAGTTGTTATCGACAATGCAATGGATTTGAGTGATTATAATAGGTTTTTGTTTATATGCGTGCTAGTTAAACTCTTACAGCTTCCTATTACTTGTTTTGTTTTTCCTCTATCAGTGAATTGTGAAAAAATAGTTATATACTGTGTCCTGCCTGAATGAAAATTAAATAGCTGCGTTTACTTCATTATTATGGCAAATATAATTTTCTCATTTTAATATACAATGTAATCTTCCATTTTATTATATTGATTTTTAAATCTTTGTTGTAATGCCCTACGAAAAGAAAATATCACTTAAATGTAACGTTAGCTAAGGAATTTTCACATTTAAGACATGTTGGAAATGATGATACTGTCATTAAATGCTGTATGTGTTCCGCAGTATTTACTATCGCAGTTGGTGGGCGTTCGGAACACATACAGCATTTAATGACAGTATCATCATTTCAGTATTACGAAGCACAATCTTTCTCAAAAGCACCAAAGCGCTCTTAATATAGCATTCACTCACATAAAAACCCTTATTTTATTTTTTTAAGTGTGAAAATAGGGCATATAAACAGTTGATGAAACGTGTCCTTCCTTTGTGCTTCTTTTTTGTATAAAAAATTGGGATATGTCCTCCCTTTTGGTCAAAAATATCTGGTCACCTTAAAAAAGTATTTAACATTGCATAAAAATATCACATTACTGCATAAACCTCCAAAAACGCGAATTTCAAAAGATATAATGAATGTAACGCAGTGTCACATTTTGAGAGGTGAAACTGACGAGGGTGTCGACATTTTAATTTATCTCCAGGGACAACTTTTGTTATTTCAAATTTATATGAACTGAGAGAGCTTTTCAGTATGAAGTCTTTTCGTATATTGCAACCTTAATAATTAATGTTTATTTGAAAAACAGAAAAAGCGTTTAACATTGCATAAATACATCACATTACTGCATAAACCTCTAAAAACGCGAATTTCAAAAGAGAGAATCATGAGTGTAACGCAGTGTCACATTTTGAGAGGTGAAACTGAGTAGGGTGTCGACATTACAATTTATCTCCAGGGGAAACTTTTGTTATTTCAAAGTTTCTTGTAGCCATGTGCCATAAGGCGTGCTATGTAAACTGAGGAAATGAGAAAGGAAACGCAGAAGGGAGGAAGTTTTCGCCATATGTACACGCTGCGAAAGCTAACGTTTACTCTACGGTATTACGCGGAGACGAAAGAGGCTAATTAAAGTGTGACGAATGTCATTTACGCCTGAAATGCTATATTTTATATATATATATATATATATGTAAAATTCAAAATAAAGAATTGTATTAATGAGTAGATATATAAATATATATATGTGTGTGTGTGTGTGTGTGTGTAAGCTGTCGTCGCCATACCAAATTTAATGGTAGTGTAAATTTCTGCTAATGATTAGAATGTTATCGTCAGTATTAAAATTATAAAAAATTATTATCTCAATTATAACTATTTGAAAACATAATTGAATATTCAAAACTGAAATATTACTAAAATTACTAATTTTTATCTATTCATAATATCACATTCTCTGTAAAACAAACGTTATTATACCAAGTATACTATTTATTTGTATCATCTTATGAAACAAAAATGATTGATATTTACCCATCATCTCTAATTTAAAGCAAGAGTCTACCATTAAAGTCATTAAATATCTTAAAGACATTCTGCTATTAAATGAAAGCTCGGCAACGCAAGGCAAAACAAAAAATTACCTAAGAAAGTATAGCAAGAGATATGATAGTGTTCTTCGATTTCATTTTTACGCTCTCTCCATTTATTCAAAGTGTCGCTAATTCTTTTTTTAAAGACTTAAATCAAACCATGAAATTCATCGAGAATAATCTCCAAAAGATTTAGTTGTTTTATTTTAATCTTTTAAACTCTTGATAATATTATGAGGTAAGTAGCATATCGGAAGTTTTTTAGAAAATGGTACAATTATTTTGAAAACCAAATGAATGAAGTAAAATAAAATAGAGGTCGATTGTTTTACAATACGAATTTATCAAATTTGATCCCCAATTATGGAACTCTCGCAATTAAAAAAAACAACAGAAAGAATATGCATAAACGAAAACTATTTTCAGATCGTCGAGTGAGGAAACCGTGTCTGTGACGAAATGATCTTTTCATATCGCGATGTAAAAAAAACGTTTTTGATCAATAATATACAGACTCAATTTTCGTTGGAAATAATGTTTTCTGACAAGGAGACAGTACGAAATTGATGCCGCGGATCTGGTGGGGGATTTTTGTGGTGAAACTAGAACCAAAATAAGGAGACGTGTCTCGGCTTTCTCTCCCATAAGCCCTGGTTCGTGAGAAAAAAATAAAGAAGAATTTGCCATTTTGCATACAATACTTATTCCGATCGCATTTATATGTCACGGTCAGATACAATTATTCGTCGCTGTCGGTTGTCACACCGCTGCAGACCCTGGGATGGTATTTATTCATCGCAGGTATTTTCGCGCATTCAGGAACCCGCAGGTAAATTCGGTCCCAGAGTAGATGAAACCATCCGGAAACTTGAACGCGAGTTTACAAATATTTTCGTTACCTGCTCAAAGTCCGGGAAATTAACAACAGTTTTGTTCAAATAATTTCTTGCGTATGTTCTGAAACCGTATGTGAAAAGAGAAAAGTTTTTGTTGTTACTCGATTCTTGGGGCGTGCAAACGAATGAGAAATTCATCGACGAACATGGTGTACCGACGTGCGCATTAAAAATCATTCTACCAAAATGTACGCCGTCGTGCCAACCGTTTGACGTCTATTTTTATCTATGCTTCCCTTGCTTTTACGATGAATGCCATCCCAGGGTATGCAGCGGTGTGACATCAGACAGCGACAAATAATTGTATCTGACCGTGACATATAAATGCGATCGGAATAAGTATTGTATGCAAAATGGCAGATTTTCTTTATTTTTTTCTCGCGAACAAGGGCCTATGGGAGAGAAAGCCGAGACACGTTTCTCCTTATTTTGGCTCTAGTTCCACCACAAAAATCCTCCGCCAGATCCGTGACATCAATCTCGTAGTATCTTCTTGTGAGTGGATATCTGTTCAACTAATCTGTAATATTTCATTCGACTTTTAAGTGAATCAGGAAATTCCGCTGATCCTACTCCAAATATCAAATTTACCTACTTAGGACTCGGATATGCCCCAAAATTTTACTCCAGTATAAAAACTTCTGGCAAAGCAATTCTTTTTATATTACGATAGTATTGAATACGACAGGACAGACTGCATAACACGGAAATCCTTTTCCAAAGGTTCTTTACTGATTGTTGGATACGCATTTACGATCGTTTCGCAGGGATATTCCGATTCAAACTTCATACTTACGCTAAATTCAATCGATCAAATGCATTCATTCTCCTTTTCCCTGTCATATTAATAAGAAACATCAGAATAAGGAATAATTTCAATGTTATTTACAAAAATTTATGACGCTCTCTTTTCCTGGGACAATATTCTAAATTTTTCTCTAATTAAAATCAAAAGAGAAAATATAATTACCAACAAAAATGATGGAATTTGTTCAATTGCACAGAAAATGTTTACAGAAAAACGTATGAGAATAATTCAAACTTTGAAGTTGATATGTTGAAAGTTCTTTAATGAAACTGCAACGAAAACTAGTTCTAGCAGCTTAGACATGAATTATTTTTCACCTGCAATTTAAATCACGTTATTTTTAGAGAGAATTCTGGGAAATGATTAGCGGAACGCTGAAAATTTCAAAATCGAGGCAATGATTTTAGCGATGAATTTTGACAACAGAAATGCGAATTATGAAAACAAACCCTTTGCATAATTTAAAATGCTATTACAAATCGTACTTTATAAAATCGGTACAACTGGAGTAGCTTTATAAAAAAATTTCCTGTTATTTGCTTTAATGTAAGAATCTCGAATTTCGTTCCACCAGTAGAAATTCTGATCCGTTCTCCGAAAAAATCGCGTCCTGAAAAATTCATCGATTTCCCGATTTTCCGTTGAACGACGCGGGAGATGGAACAAAATGACACCTGTACGTATAATGTAACTTCCAGGTAAACGATTTTAATTTTTAAAATGTCGCAACGGAATTGGCGAGTTTCTAGTAGACTGGTGGCGGTTGAGTAATATCGGCCAGTCAAGAGGCTGCCAGGCGAGGAAATTCCGTCGCCAGAAAATCCTTCTTCGCGGAATTCTTATCCATCCCCTGTTTTTTTTCCCTTCATTTCTATCCCCGATGGATAATTCTCGTCGAGTTCACGCGAAAATTAATTCCGTCCGCTTATATTTATTCAACTCCGACGGCCCCGCGAGGCTTCCATCCTCCGCATCGCCTCCTTGTCGCACTCCCATATTCCTCGCGCGCATCTTCCACCACCTCTCCCCCTCCCCTTCCACCCCCTCTCCCCCTCCCCTTTCTCCCCCTCCCTGTTTATCCAGCTGCTTTCTCATCTCCTGATCCATGCTGCGAGGGACAAACGCAAAGGCCATCCATTCAATAGCGATCGTAAATTACCAATCCCGTGTCTCTGCTGGAGAGAAGGTCGAGGTCATAGTAAACGGTACACAATATCTGTGGGAATTGCCGACCTACGCACAAATTTGCCGTTGACAAGTTTCATATCTCCGGGGGTTTAATTTTTTTCTCTCTTCGAAACCGCCCGTTTTCGAACATTTAAGGTAGCGTTTTTACCACTGCGATTTTCGTGAAATATAAAATAAAAATTACTCGTAAATAGCTGCACGTAATCCTGTGCGCCCTCTATGTGTAATGGCAACAATATGGCTTCAATCGGTGACATAATAAGTGAATTATTATTGAAAAATTATCGATTGCAATATGGAATTTTACCGAAAGAATTGTGTAAGATGAAAATATACGGAATCATATTGTAGATTTTTTTCTTATTTCGTGCATGTTGCTGTTTTTTTACATTATGGAGAGGAAGTCCTAACGCTTCATTTAATTTTTGAACTCAGTAGCAAGCAATGACGGATATTAAGGTTATGGAAATCAGAGGAAAAATTCTTCCTTGACCGGGAATCGAAGTCTGGCGTTCCACTTGCCAGTCGGATGACCTACCACCGAGATATCGAGGCAGTGTTAGGATATCCGCTTGACAGGTGAGAGACCCAGGTTCGATTATCGGTCAAAGCAGAATTTTTCTTGTCCTTTCAAGAAACTTTTATATTCCACACGTCTGCATGCATAGAATTTATCGTCAAAGGCCTTCAATCGCGTTCACGTGAGGAATAATATATTTAAAACTCGGATTCTCTCCTTAAAATATGTACAATAGTATCAAATATGAAAATCGGTACAAAATTGTACAAAATTTCTCATATACGAATGCGTCGTTTAGTTATCTTTAGAAAAATATTAGCTATGTAGAATCGTTATAAACATAAACTTAAATAATACGAAATTTGATGAAAATCGTATGGGCCGTTTTTTTAGAAAATCCAATTGTTGTTAAAGTTTCCCAAGAATAAACAAGCCTTATATTCATTTTTTGATAAATGTTAAGTATGTAGTATTATTTCAGACGTATACTCAAGTATCGGTATGAAGATTTATCAAAATCGTTTTAGCCGTTTTTGATAAAATGAAATTGTTGTTAAAGTTGCCTAGAATAAACTAGCCTTATATTCATAAATATGAAGGAATAGAAAAATCTTTAAGCTAACTAGGTACATTACTGAAGTATTGAATACATGTGATAGTGTAAGAATTGATTAACTTTTCCCAAAAAAAATTCAACTAAATATGCGGTTCATTGTAAAAAAAATACATTTTGGAAACCTTCGCAAACCACAAACGAAACCTCCGCGGAACATGGTTTGGGAAGCACTGCTTTAAATAATACAAAATAGGTAATTATCATTTCTATGTTTATACATCCGGTCAATCTCGTGTCGTTCTGTATATTAATTACGAAGTTGGAAGTCACCAATAATTAACGAGCTGGTTTCTGTGGACCGGTATTTAGGAAATTAAAGGGAGAAAGACAGGAGAAACACACGTTAATACGTTTTTTCAAAAGGCCGATGCCATTTAGGTATGTGATGAAGAACAGTGAATATAAAAGAAAAGTTTGCAGTGACGTTTGCGTTTGATTATATCCGTTTTCGTAAAAATGTGTCAATGAGCAACGTGGAAGTTCTTTTTTCATCCTTTTTACTTTCTCATATAAGAAGTATATTGAGAAATTACTGTAATCGCGAAAAAATTCGACGTCGAGATTTTGCCGTTTGTCTGTTTGTCTGTCTGCCTGATATTGGCTCTAGAGCTTAAACTGTAGAGCAAAAAGGATTTTATCATACAGAATAGAAACTATGAAGAAATAGTTGACATTGCTCAATAATTAAGGGAAGTTTATTCCACGCATTTTTAACAACAATTTGATTTTCTCAAAAACGGCTAGGACAATTTTGATTAAATTTCGTACCTTTACTTGAGTATAAGTCTGCAATAATACTACATACTTCATATTTCTCAAAAAATTAATATAAGGGTAGTTTATTCTCGGGTAACTTGAAAAACAATTGGATTTTCTAAAAAAACGGCTTATACGATTTTCATCAAATTTCGTATAATTATTTAAGTTTATGTTTATAATGATTCTACGTAGTTCATTTTTTCTAAAGATAAATAAACGACGCATTCGTATATGAGAAAGTTTGTTCAGCGTATGTTGTACCGATTTCTTTAAAGCAGGGATATTTCAGCATCGGTGATCACAATGAGATGGCATTAAATCTTTCATTAATTTCTCCGCCATTGCAACAACAAACAAAACTCAAACGAATATTTATTCCCTAAAAGGGCACCAAACGCGCATTCCAGGCGCGTCCGTGAAATTATTAAGCATCTCAAGTGTGTTTCTCGTTAGTTTATTTTTTATTTCTGCCGATCGCCGCGCGGCAGTTTGTGACGCGCATTCCACACACGCTTACTAAACCCCGGAATCATTAGGGCAATCTGTAGACTCCACACGTCCGTGTCACTCCTTCTTCTCTCCTCCTGGCCTCAACCTAATCCTCTCTCTCTCTCTCCGACACAATCGAGAAAGCAAAACCGGAGCACGAGGGCTGCGCGGAATCTTTCGATGAAGATATCCGCATTCGCGGCACGGCGGTAAACAGGATAGCGAACGCTGATGATGATGCGAACGACAACAAGTCAAGGTGCTAATCCAGCGGAAAGGCGGCGATCATTGCAGGAGGCGTTCGTTTGCGAAAGAGCGATCAAAGAGATCGATCCGCTATGCCGCGACGCTCTCGAGATGCTTCGAGCCGCGCGGCGAAAAAAAAAAAAGAAACGGGAAATAAAATCATAAAGCCATCATCATTATTGTGACGCGTTACCATCTCTCTTGGGCGGCGTGAAAAAAGAATCTCTAGGAATTAGATTCAGAATGAACGACTGCGTTCGTTCGTGCATGGACGACGATGGCAGCTGCACGTTTTCGATTCGCCGCGCAGCTCACGCGTGTTCGGGAAAATTAATTAAACAAAAGAACAAGTTTAAAAACGTGAAGAGCTTATTTTCAGGTCACCTGGACCCACTCTAGAGGAAACACGGATCCGAATTCGAATAAAACAAATGCCTGGAGTTGAATAGTTTTTCGCGGCCGATGCAAGTGCCCTTAAATTCATTTGTCAGTTTTACGCAGGGCATCGAACCGGAACCGAACCGAAAACCCGAACCGAAAAAACCGATATTTTTGACCGGAGTGGAACCGAATCCGAACCGAAAAAACTGAATTTTTTTAACGCGAACCGAATCCGAAAACCGAAATTTATTTCGCTCCTTTATTTCGGTTCGCATAAGCAGAAAGGCGGAATTCTCCCACCGCTAAGTAACAATCCATGTTCAAATGGTCATCGCCTCCCTCACGCTACCAAACCCTATCGCCATGGGGTCCAAACCCCGACCAAGTTCACTAATC
This sequence comes from Uropetala carovei, assembly GCA_036926305.1. NCBI lineage: Eukaryota > Metazoa > Arthropoda > Insecta > Odonata > Petaluridae > Uropetala > Uropetala carovei. The sequence goes on along the minus strand of JAXCHB010000019.1, from coordinate 10,013,256 downwards.
TTCAATTCCCTTGTGTCGTTCCACGAATACGACCTTCGTCTTTTCTAAGATATTATCTACCGACTTCCAGAAATTCAATGGGGATATTTACCCATTTGAGAATTCCTTGAACCTTACGAATGCCTAGTGGGAGAAGGGAAGTTTTCCCCAATGTTTCGTTTGCTACAGATGTCCACAACCTTTCATTCCTTCATATGAACTAGAATCTATCAATCTGGACTTGCTAATTATTGAAGAAGGATCGTTCCACTTTTGTTTCTTGCATTAGTTGCCCTTTTTTACAGGTTATTAATTTTAAATAGGTAAATATTGTAAACTAAAAAAATTCATTTTTATATTGGATGTTGGTCGTTCTTGAAAATAGGAATAAAAAATTAATGTATATTTGTTATTTCCATTAAAATGTTTAGCTTATCGGTGTGAATAACGAAGTGTTGCCAACATAAAGGAGAAGATAGATCATCCAGCGCGAATGGAGAAGGTATTATTTGTTGACATTGTTATTTCTGTTGTTCAATGTGTTTTATTAGCTAATTGTTGAAATTGTTTTTATGCTGTTCATAAGTGTTGAGTTTATCGAATGAAGTAGTAAAACGGGGCGGATAATCCACAATAGGCAAAAACTCTTTTGCCCATTGTTCAATTATCTAAGCTCGCAATTACGATCACGAGATTTACAGAGGCATTATTAAAACCGGAACCGAAATTTTGTTTTGAGTGAACCGGAGCGAAAAAAATTACGGTTCGATGCACTGGTTTTATGAGTCGGTCTGTTATGTCACATCGACCAATCGAATTTACATCAGCGATGACGTTAAGCATAGTAGGGTATAAAGTCAAATGATAATTAATCACGAAGCAATATCGCAATGAATGAAACGAACAGTAGCTGATAAATTATTTACCCGGTAATTAACACGTCTATATTAATGATTCTAATTAGCGCGAACGACTGATTAATTTATCAAAAACATTTACGGCACATACTACAAAATCGACCTTAATAACGTGGCTCGTCGAAGTCCGGTACTAAGAATAAATCCAAAAAAAATCTTATGGTACGAAACTAATAAAATAATAATCGAAACGTTTGATATTATAATTCTGAGATGTTAAAAAAAATATTTCCATCATAATATGCAATAAAAGTAATCACAATAATAATAATATACGCGTGAATGATGAAGATAACTCGAAATAGGAATATATTTCGACGAATGCAAATATAGGAGAATCTTTGACGAAAGTACGACATTTTTATTAGGGCCTGCGTATATTTTTGCCCAACATGTAAATCTTTAAAAAAAACGCCCGAAACGAATATAACAGTGGAGAGAGTTCCGCTATGTTGACTCATGTATTCGTGCAACGGAGGACTTTTATTGTGAAACGAAGAGGGAGCGCGAGGAGGAGACACATTCGGAGTGATAGGCGTTAAAGAGGATAGGAACCGGATTCCAGCGTAATACGGAACTGACTCGTTCGAAAGAGAAGAAGACTCCCCCGGATGTTGCCCGCGCACCAATCTATTTAGGAAGAGGCTTCCGCGCAGATATAGAGGAAAGAACTCTGCGGAGCTCGGAGGCGGTTTTCAGAGATACTTATTTGACGGGATGGTTCATTTAAAAGGGTTTTTTATTCACAGTGATGGAGTTACGAGAGAAGTAAATTTCACGATAATGCGACAGCCATGGGACGCTTTGAAAGGAAAAGGAATGGGAACATAAATTATCCATATGCGCTCTATGATGACCCGGCAACGTATTTTTATACTTTATGTTACAAAAAAACTTTCTGACATTAATTGGCTTTTAAGCGGCATGGCTTAAAAGGCTTGAAGCTTGGGTCAAGTTTTTGATCTTAGAATTTTATTTATTTTATGCTACGTGTATTCGTAAATTTTAAAAATACATTTATTCCTTCATAGTTTATAACAATTTATTGACGCAATGAACTGCCTCATAAAATGGGCCGAATGAAAATACAGATCTTGGAATATAGGGTTGAAACAGTTTTAATTAATCCACGCCTTAATTTTTCGTGAATCAATACATATCTGAATGCATTATGTTGATGTTCGTTTGTTTGATATGATGCTGAGCTAGTACATTTATTGAAGCAAGAGATACCAGATTATTGGAAGGAAGCGGACTGAAGATCAATTTGGGGGAGATGAATCGATGAGGAAGGAAGACGTTCAGTTCAGCGGGAATTGTCTAGGTGACGAGCAATGTAATTGCTAGGGTGGTTAAAAACATCGGAATATACGAAGAGGAATAGACTGACATTAGATCCGACAAAATCCCACTTTGATATCAAAATAAATAAATATTGCTTAACACAGAATTTTTATGACTCAGATGACGAATAAACGCATACAAAAAAAGGGCAGCATACGGAACTGAATCTCTGATATAACATTTTTTGGAAAGGAATTTTTCAGGAAAGTTTTTGCTAAGCCACTGTTAGACTCCCATTTATGCATCCTGATTGGGCTACTATTAGAGGATAGGACATTTCTGAGTCAGTACGTTAAAGCTGGTTAACTAAGTCATAGAACCGAAATTACTTGATATTTATAAACTGTTATATGAAGTGTTTGATATTTTTTTCCTTCGGGGATTACACAGCTTCACAGCGGAGGGCTGAATTATTTTGTCTACGTCGTCCTCGTTACAACTGTTCGAATCTGTCAACAGGTGGTTTCTAAGTCAAATTTGGAAAGGATTAATAATATTTTCGAGACGAATTTTTCGATGCATTTCCCGATTAAAAATCGGTACAACATACATTGTACAAACTTTCTCATATATTGGTACTAATGCGTCCTTTAGTTATCTTTAGAAAATGAAAATCGTATGAGCCTGTTTTTAGAAAATCCAATTTTTGTTAAAGTTGCCTTATATTCATTCATTGAGAAAAATGAAATATGTAGTATTTTTGTAGATGTATACTCAAGTAACCGTACGAAATTTGATCAAAATCGTTAAAGGCCGTTTTTGAGAAAATCGAATTGTTGTTAAAGTTGCCTAGAATGAACTAGCCTTATATTATTTTTTTGAGAAATATGAACTATACAGTATTATTGAAGACAGTAACTGTACGAAATTTGATCAAAATCGTTAGAGCCGTTTTTGAGAAAATCGGATTGTTGTTAAAAATACGTAGAATAAACTACTCTTAATTATTGAGCAATGTCAACTATTTCTATGTATACTCTGCTCAGTATGATAAAATACCTAAGTACGAGATTTCATTCATTTTCGCTCTACCGTCTAGGCTCCAGAGCCAGTAACAGACAGACAGACAGCATTGCGAAAACCACTTTTTCGGATTCAGCGACACCTAAAACGTATATACTATCCGTAAAAATCTCGAGGTCGAATTTTTTCGCGATAACAATACTTTCTCGATACTTCGTATGAGAAAGTAAAAAGGAAGACTTTATTTTAAATTTAAATGTTCTAAAGATTTCCGTTCAAAAAGATGATTCGTGAACACAAAGGAAGAGTTAAGAGGCACGTATCCGTACTTATCCTCATACCACACACACAAACACACACACACGCGCGCGCCATACTTGCCGGATGGTAGGATATCGTACATTCCCAGATATAAAAACTTTTAGAAATATCTGTTCGACTATCATTCCAAATAAGTCCGGGAAATTTCCTCGATATACAGAAAGGATTTCGTTTTGAGTCTTCAACTCAATCGAGAACCAAACAATATTGAAGTTGGACGTATCTTTTGTGAAATAAAATTATACGTATAAAACTCTCCTATTATTGAAGTAGTGAAGTGGGAAAGATATTTCAGCAACTCATTGTCAGTTATTTCGAAGAACGGCGTGATAAATTTTCTTTAAGGAATGTAATGAAAAATGTAAGCGAATCGAAATCACTCAGATGTAAAAGACAGAAATATGTCACATTAAGTAAAAATAGCCAGTTAAGTGATTTGAAGGACGAGGCTTGCGCAGGAACGAAAACGATTATAAAACTGCGACGCCGGTTACCGCAGAGGATAACAATAGACTATGTAAATACGGAATAGAGACACGCTAGCGTGAATGGAAAGATGATTAGAGGAAGAAACGCTCGCAATGGAAATGGAGAAAGAAAAATTTTATAAAAAGTGAATTCGACTCACTACACGCTCACCAAGTCGACGGGATGACGGAATAACAAGTTATATTTTCGTTGGAAAAGTTTCTCGTGTTTACTTAAATCAAAAATGAAATGCCACGGCTTATTACAAATTTCCCTAATGTCTTCAAAAAATTTGGCTACATTCTTCTTGTAATTTTTATCGAATTACAATTCTTCTTCTTTATTCCGATGAAAAGGTTTAGCGCGGTGAGAAAAATGACTGCTACCGCGAAGTAGGCGATAAGGAAAGCAATTTACTCTCGGAAAATTATACTTACTTCGAAAGGACAACGGACTTAAAAAGGGGGCGCTTGATGGTTTATTCAAGAACGGCTGAGATCTGTAAGAAACACGTGGAATTTAAGCGAAATCGCGCTTTCACATGTCATTTTCATGAACTCCTTTTCTTTTTATCTCGTATATTTCTAGGAAACGTGGTAATCTCATATCCGCTTCAAATAACAGATTCAATTTTCTCGAGTTTATCTTTTATTTTTGGAAGTACTATGAAGAATTTTTTCGTTCCTTCGCGTTACCTATTCAGCCCGCCAACAACAATACCGCACGCGACAGCAGATTTAAATAAAATGTTTACTTCGGATACGAGCGGAAGAACCGATATTCTACGCTCTGACGTGATGCTAAATGACACCCTTCACGTTCGTTTACAGTAGATGCACGCGAGAGACTCCCAAGGAGTCACGGAGTTGGCTCTGATTCAAGGCCTTATTTGTGGATGGATATGCGCGGATCGCGGAGCTTAATAATTTGAATCTCTCAGATTTCCTCATACATTTTTAACCTGTAACAACTAATTTTAATGATTTATTTTACCATATACCTTTATTCTATCATGAATTTGATATAGTAAACTGCGCTTTTTGCCCACAGGGTCGGTGCGACATAAATCGTACGAATGTTCTCATATTCGTACGCTACTGATCCGCATAATAATGTAACTGGTTACATTATTTTTCCGCAGTTCGCCTCTTAGCAATAGTGCTGCTTCTAAGCGGTGTCGCTCAATGAGTCGATGACAGGCTGAAGTGGAATATTAGAAAAGGAGACGTCTTCTGAGAATACTATAGCAGTGACGATAGATCGGTGGAACATGGAGTAAAATATCGTTAGTTTGTAATACCACTGGGCGCTGTAAAGTTATTTTTGCAGACATATGGATTATTTAATAAATAAATATAATAAACTGCCCTGCATCTTAGCGCAATATTTTCCATATCACCAAGGTTTCTATCCCAGTTGATACCGTAAGTATATGAGTAAGATATTCCTCCAGATTTTTTTAAAAGCAGCTCACCCGCTAGAACTGCACACAGACGATTAACTACGGTAAAGCGGTATTATACGAGGCTGTTCCAATAAATGAGCCTTGAACAAACGCAAGACAAATGAGGAACGACCCATTAGGTCAACACACTGTATAACGCTTGTCCTATCGACGCCGCGCTCAGGGAAGAACCACAAACAACATTTGCTGGTATCGCAAGTTTAAATGTTCAGTTAATATAACTGGACATTTCACCCTGCGATGCCAGTTTATTTAACTGGAAATTTAACTCGCTACAGTTATAAATATTGCCCATAATAGACTTGGAAAGAAGAAAATTTGTTCCTATCGGGTTAGCAAACACAGCTAGAGAACTAATTCTTTGAAGCAAAAACTATTTACAGGCTGGGATGAGTACATGAACAAGTTTGGTGACTAAGTACAAAAACACTTATTTTAACAGTAGATAGGATATGCTTAAACTGGATTTATTTTAAACGAAAAATATCTACCCTATAACTACTAATGTTATCTTACTTATCGAAACGCTCTCTTAAAAAAATACTTTCGAACTCACTAACACCTAAAACATGCATATTAAAAAAAATATCGAAGCTAAATGATTTCACGATCACAATACTTCTATATATACTTCGTGTATGAGAAAGAAAAGCGTCTAAAAGACAATGATCGATTTTATATAGTGCACAAGGTATGATTTATAATCCAGTCGAAAAACATGTGTCATACTCGAAATGAATCCTTGTTCTGAAATCGCTATATCATATATTAATAGAGAGGGCTATTTTCATTGGGAATTCAAAACAGTGAACGAACAGCTGTGAATGAAAACGGTGCTATATTATTAGATTTCGAATTATAACATTAATGTGATAATGAATGAGTGAACAAAATTGTGTTACTGCCATCTCATTAAAAGATATCGGGATGAAGGCTGCGAGGTCACGCACGTGTAGTCAATATGAATACAGTACATATCTTCGAACAAGGCGACAGAACAATTTCTATCAATCTCTCACACTTCCACAATTTTGATGCTTGAATATTGTTTTTATCTAACAAGTACTCATAGTAAAATTAATTAATTTGTCCCATAATTCCATTCCGCCAGGAGTAAATTAAATTCCACTGCATCGGAGTAACATTAAATGAACACATTCTTCAACAATTCATACGAGTTAATTGACCCCATAATGACAACAGCATTTCGTTACCCACAGCATTCTACGCAATTAATCTCCCCCTCCCTCCTCCTCATCCCCCTTCTTCCTCTCCCCTCTCTCCGCTTACATCCCTTCCTCCTCCACCCCCATTCCTCACCCACAATCCCCCTCCCCTCCCCCCCGATCACCCTCTCATCCTACGAATGCTCGCGGAATCAGTAATGACGAAACAAAGTACAATCGGAATGTGTTATCTCCGGATGCGAAGGCGCAGCGCCCCGAGATCGTCTTTTTTCTCTCTCACTTACTCACTCTCCTCTCTCTCTCTCGTACGCGACGACATCAGCCCCGGCTATATCCAGGACACGAATCCTGGCTCCTCCCTTTTTCCCCAGAATGCAACGCGTCCCTCTTATACGAACCTCCTTACGTTCGACAACTGACAGCCTTAGAATGCCATTAAATTTAAAAAAAGTTGCCGAGAGAACCCTCTACTACCTATACCGTCGTAACTTCTTTCTTCTGTCCTGTCGCTTCCGATTTTATTGCATTTGCCAAAGTAACCCCTTAGGGAGCGTGAGGATTTCGCCCTTCATTTGTTTCTCCTCAATTTAAATCCGTAGGAAAACATCTAGTATTTTAATTTTGAAAAAAAATATTAGCGTAGTGTTTGTTTCGACAGCTGTTAAGATTGTGAGGTGTCGTAAATCGAAAAATCTCAATTGGGTCGATTCAATATTCTTTCAATATTTTCCCAAATGTTAAACCAATTGTGAAAGAAACACACCAAGACCCAATCACTTGATTCATATTCGTAACGACTCTCGAATAAAGTAATGCCCCGAGCATTTAACAGCTGTAAAACAAGTTATAAGCGCTTACGTTTGATCGGGTTGCTCTTTTGCAAGTATCTTTTCAGAAAAATTTTAAATATCACCCGCAGTATTAGCCGTATCTAAACCTAGCCCATAAATTCAACGTCTAAAAAAAATCTGATGTGGCCAACACATGACTTTCTCCATATTTGGGGTATAGATATTTAAATTATTATGAATAGCATTATAAGGCAAAATTATTGTTTCGTTTCGTAAAAGAATACAGTCGTCCTTATTGCCGTAAATTATATTTTGAATATGTTTACAGAATTCACCGCTACATGGTGGTGGCGCTGTATACAGGAAATTACGAAATATTTAAATATCTCTGAAATGGATGGTCCTACGAAAATTTATTTCAAACAAAACTTGGAAGAAATATTATTCTCTACAACTTTGGTTCTCACGAAGATTAACAATAACGACGTTTTTAAGGAGATATTTGACGGAAACCGAAAAACCGATTATTTATAAATAATTCCTAAGCAATAACTGATATGGAAAATTCTTTCAAATAATAGCAGTAGGAAATTACATTCTCTACATTTTTTAATGGCTGATATATACTATAATGAAGTATTACCGGAAAAATATCTCAGAAACCGAATCGGGTATCGAATAAACCTCGAATTCCGGTAAACCGGTATTGTCTAAAAATTAATCAGCTCTTCGTGCTCATACCAAAGTGTTATATATGAAATTTCGTAATGATATGGCAAGTACTTTTCGGGTTAGAGCGTCCACAATCACATACACACACGCACACACACATCATTCCGAAAATAGTCTTAAACGTGTTCTATGGACCTCAAAACATGTATTTCCGTTGAAATCTCGAAGTCGATTTTTTTCAATAATACTTGCTCTATACTACGTACGTGGAGAAAGTAAAAAAGGTCAAGTCGAAGGCAAGCTCAGACTTCAAGTTTATTGCGTCCCACAAAACTTTCATGATGTCCATAACGGCTGGATCGGTGACATTTCCGATTACGCCTGACAGAAACCAATGAGAATTTTTAAAAGGCCCACTTCCTTTGATGTGAAACGAATACTGAATGTCTACTCTATGAGGAAGGAGTTGGCGGGCAACAAAGGGGGAAGGTGGCGACAAGTGAGCTTTTCTCCAGAAAGGGAAATTGGATATTCCGATCATCCACTGACGATTTGTCACCCTGGCCCACGCTTAGAGATCAATCCGAATTTTATAATAGTCTGAAATGGAAACTCGGTGCGGCAGAGAAGGCACTGACGTTGTCGCCCTAAAACAAATGCTTCTTTTCTCTCCACTCGTTTAGATTATCCGTTATTTTCTAACAAACTCGGTACAACATACATTGTACAAACTTTCTCATATATTAATGCGTCGTTTAGTTACCTTTAGAAAATGAAAATCGTATCACTGGCTTTTCGAAAATCCAATTTTTGTTAGAGCTACCCAAGAATAAACTAGCCTTATATTCATTTTTGAGAAAAACGAACTATGTAGTCTTATTGAAGACGCGAACTCAAGTAACTGTACAAAATTTGATCAAAATCGTCAGAGCCGTTTCTGAGAAAATCAAATAGTTGTTAAAAATGCGCAGAATAAACTTCCCTTAATTATTGAGCAATGTCAACAATTTCTTCATAGCTTCTACTCTGTATGATCAAATACCTAAGTACGGGATTTCATTCATTTTCGCTCTATTCTTTAGGCTCTAGAGCAGCGAACATACAGTCCCACAGACAGACGACATTGCGAAAACCACTTTTTCAGACTCAGCTACACCTAAAACGTATATTTCAGTCAAAATCTCGAGGTCGAATTTTTTCGCTATTAATATACTTCGTATATGAGAAATTAAAAAACGCAAAATGTATCCCTACAGTGGTAAAAATCTTATATTAATTAACTCCAGGAGTCAATATAATTTTTCGATCGTTGGGTTTGACTGTCAGTGATTTATTTTTTAAAAATACCTCTCGATTTTCGTTTGTTTAACTGCGGCTAAAAATCCCATGGAAACCTTATTGTCGCTTCCCCGCTATGGAAGAAAATTGCTAATTACAGAGGCGTACAATTCTTCTCGGGTGAGTTTCTTACAGGAAGTCTTTCTTGCCTCCGGATGAATAATTTAAGACTTAATAAACTTAAATTCATCTTTCTATCTCTTCTTACGCAACATTTGAAATCATCCACGCGGCTCTATTATCCACCATGTTTGTGGCCTTAAATCGAGACTGTTTTCCACACATAGGTTCGCTTTAAAACACACGCGTACGAGTACTGAGTGCCTTTTAGAAAGAGTCTAAAATATTGATACAAAGATTTCAGGTTCAGATCCGAAAATCGTAGGCTAATTAATACTTATTTCTCTAAAAAAGAATGAAAGCCTGCAAGTCGAAAAGTCGATTTTTAAGTGTTATTTTACGGGAAAATGAAAATGTCTTCCTTGGAGTCGAACCCAGGACTTTTTTCGAGGTTTTTTTTCATCATCGCCTTAAAATGTGAATCGAGCGTTCCTATCAAATTTAGAGTTTCTATCTCCAGTTATTTACATTTGTAAATTATCACCAACCCAACCAACCAACACTTCTCTATTTTTATAAGATATATTAAATTCCAAGATCTAGTATGAACATTTAAAACAGCCCTTATTTTCTCCGAAGCATAAAATGAATACAAGAGAATTATATTTTTAGGTGAATTGTGTGTGTGTGTATGTATGTGTGTGTATATACACACATACACACACAGGGCCGTGCCCAGGCATTTTGCCGCCTGAGGCGAGATATAATATGGCGCCCCCTGGCCTCGCTGGCCTTACGAATTTATTTTGATAGGTTTTCATTTTTGTCAAATTTTGGCGCCCCCCTTCGAGAGGCTCCAGAGGCGCTTGCCTCGCCGCCTCACCCATCGAACGGCCTGTATGTGTGTGTATGTATATATATATATATATATAATATATAATATAAGTATTATATATATGAAAACTCCGAAATTTTTCAGAAAACGGAAATTCAACTGATATTTTAAAGGTAGTCATACATATATTGGACCACGGTAATATAAAGGCTGCTTCAAACAAGTGGCGTCTAACCAATGGGAATAAAAATATAATGCTTTGCTGCTACGAGATCTGACATGAGAAAATTACTGAGTAAGAAAACAGTGCGCAGAATCAGTCGTTTTTCCGCTGTTCATGCTACGAGGCACTACGTCGAAGAGCAAAAATGTAATTCCGCCCGAAAAGAACCCCTTATCTTCGCTTCTCCCAACTCAGAGCATCCGCCTAACTTCCCTCCAGTAAGTGCGTTGAATCACTTTATTACCATGGCGAATGAAACTGCTCACGTCAAAAGACCGATACCCTTACATGGTTTGTAAAGATGCTGAGAATAAATCCTTCTTATTTCCTTTTACAGCTTAAAAAAAAGTACCGCAGAATAATTCGTTTGGCTCGTACAGGAATATCTAAACCGCGTTCACTTAAAGGACAATTTACAATATGACTAGTCCATTGAATCGTTGTTATATTGAGATAAAGGGACGTTTCTGTAAGCAATTGCCTCTGCCCGAGGGCGCTCCGGGAGGAGGAGATGTGAAGGCAGGAGCGGAAGATGGGGATGGAGATTATATTACGTATCTCAGTCACGGAGGAAATGTTGGTTTGAAGTTTGAGCGGCGCATGCGCGCAACGTTTTGCAAACAAAATGGTGTTGCCCGTTCCAATTTCTTCTCGAACGAACTTTAAGAGCATGCTACTTTCGCCGGAAACGTTGCTTGGTTTTATAATGCGGGGGAAAGACTGCGTAATTTTTTGAATCACCATGAGCAAACTGCCAATTTGCTGTAGTGTTTTCTTTAAGATTACGAGAACTCTTGAGGACGTAAGTTTTTTCTCTTTTCAAATTCTACGTTACAATTGAAAGCTGTTCACATGCTTAGGAATTTCGCACAAACCGCTGTTTCATTCATAACTCTTAGACGTGGGATTGTTTTGTAAACGCATTCGTAATGGAGGACTGTTTGGTGCCCGTTAACTGGTGTTTACCCGGATCAATCATCGCTCTCACCAGGCAACGGAAGGTCTCGGACTTAAAATCTGACTTCGGGACGAAACTTTACTGTATTGTGGGGAATAAAAAAGGCGGTACGTGTCAGACTGAAAATTATCGAGTTATGAATTTTTGAATATGAAATTTTTGAAAAAAAGATGACCGATAAAAAAGCTTAAGCTAAATGTTTAGTTACAAAGTTGTGTGCGAATATATATATATGAGAATATTGATTCTACTTTTAGGGGGCGTGACTCCATTCCTATAAAATTTTTAAAAATTATCCATTATTAAATATTTAATCAACGTTTCATGGGCATGCATATCTTTTGAAAAGTGATCAAAGACAATCAGTAGTCTAACAATATGGACAGCGAGTAAAACAAAAATTGTTACAATTTACAATATTGCATTTATGGAAAAAAATTACTTCCAGCACACTTTTAAACCGCTGAAATTTGGATAAAAAAGATTCATATCCTGATCGCTGTCAAGCATACTGTAACGGGTTTTAATACCGGAGCACGTAAGTCGCTTCCTTGAACTGGACCAGTTTATTTTTCTGGTATAGTATTCTGGTATGGTATTCTGGTATGGTATTCTAGTATGGTATTCCGGTACGGTACTCTGGGCCTAAGCCGCAATTCGACCACTTTTGGCATGGTCTCTACCCACCATCATCTCAAATCCGAGAGTTTTGCACAAGAACCGAGGCGGGATTTCCAGCGTGATTACACGGCGAAAAATGCAAAAGTTCTCTTGTTATTTTTACTGGTCAAACGCTATACATAGCCGCTTATTTTTAAACGAGAATAAAAGTGACATGGAGGTTAGAATCATGCCGTCGGGAGCAATAAAACGAGAGAATCAAATTAAATCAACATCAAATATCTCACGCAGACGCGGTTTAAGAAATGACGTCCACAATTCCTCAGAGCGACTTTTCATTTAGGCTCCGCGGGAAGCACCACTCACTCCCTCTCTCTCTCTGCCCTCACAACACAACGGAGAGAACGAAATTGATTCTCCACGCGAGTAAAATGTTTTCTCGCGGAATCGTGATTATGGTCCCGTGTAACCGTGGAAACGCGCCTCGGCGCCGCCGCAACGCGTTTTTTTTATAACCGTCTCCCGCCACCGCAAAATAAAAAAAGAGGAAACGATTCGCTTTGAGGCGGAGGGGGCGAACGGACATGAGATAATAAAAAAAAAAGCCACGACCCTTCTCTCTCAGCGGTGGTCCGTAAATACATCCCACCTCCACTTAATACAAATCGCCCTGACGGCCGCCATTTGCCTGCCACGGCGCAAGGAGCCATCAGTCACGTGGTTCGCGTGAACGGCGTGCGCGCGCACGTTACACGAGAGGACGCTTCTGACGCGGATGTTTTAAAATGCCGATGGAGTGGTTGCGCGTGAAGGAGAGGCTGGAAGGAAGAAAAGGAGAGAGAGGGAGAGAGATTGAGAGGGAGAGAGAAATAGGGAGAGTGAGAGGGAGAGAGAGGGATAGGGAGAGAGAGAAATAGAGAGAGAGAGAGATAACGAGAGAGAAATAGGGAGGTAGCGGCTGAGAGGCGCAGTGTACGTATATGTCATCCTTAAACGTTAGTTTCGCGAAAAAATCTCTCTCTCTCTCACTCCCAAAATGACTACCTCCTCCTCTATTTCTCCTTCCTAAAGACCCCTTTCCCGTCTCCTTCTCCGGATCACGTTTATAATCTTCTCACAGTGAAAGAGGATCCGTCCTTGCAGTACCTTGAGACCGCTCGTTCAATTTTCTAGATGCCACCTGCAACCTACCCCAACGGCGAAGCGCAAAGGATTCCATCGTGGGCTTCTTCCCACTCAACTGAAATCTTATTCATCTTACGCTATCCGTGTTTCTCCAAACACAATTTTTGCGGCTGGATAGGGAAAGGAAGGAAAAACACTTTTTAAGCAGCAACCCTTATCTCCTGCGCAAGCTGCTAAACCTAAAACCAGCCAATTAACAACCGAATACTATTACATTTTTAAAATTGTAAGGCGGAAATAAATTACAGGCATTTTCAAATGCATTCTCTCTATAAAAGGAAGCGCACGCAGTCTGAGGTGGCAATTATTATCAGGTCGGGAGAATAAATAATTATACATATAAGCAAATAACTCGAAATATCTTTTATATGTCTTTTGTCAAGGAAGTGATAAAAAATAAACACTTCCTCGTCAAATCACATTAATGATAAATAATACCTATTTTATTTTCGTTTTCAAACATATGTCTGCTATGATCACTAAATTTCGGCATAAACATTTAGATAATGTTTTTTTGTGATAAACTACGGAGTAAGTGTGGACCGAGATGCTGTGCTGTTAGAGTGAGCCACAGAAAGAGCAGAGCCTGGAGAAGAATGGAAGGTATTGAGGCCATTCTATCTAATACAGTTTGCTTGGTTTGTCATAAACGCGTATTCTGCGTTTTCATTGGTTGAATGGCAGCCAATCAAGGTTCATGACACCAATATGAAACGATAGGTTGTACTTCAATTATTACTTTCTCCATATACGTAGTATAGAGAAAGTATTGATTTCATAAAAAAAATCGACTTCGAGATTTCAACGGAAATACATGTTTTGAGGTCCATAGAACACGTTTAAGACTATTTTCGGAATGATGTATGTGTGTGTGTGGATGTTTGTGATTGTGGGCGCTCTAACTCAAAAAGTACTTGTCATATTAATACCAAATTTCATATACAGTAGAACCTCATAAATCCGGCACTCGAAAATCCGGAATTATCAAAAATCCGGCAGTTCTTGAAAAGTGCACTTTTTAAAATTTTTGCCGCGGGTAGCCTAATCCACTATGGAACGATAGACGCACCGCTTCGCATCAAAATTCGCGAATTCTAGAACCAATTTGACGGCAGCAATTACATTGTATGTGTGAGTGAGTCCAATTGTCAGCTGACCAATACATGTTGGTACGTGTTAGGGAATATTTTCCACAGTCACATTGTATAACTTGTATACAGTCGCGTGTTCAGATTCGTAGCGATGGCATGTGTCTTTCATTAGTGTGATATTGCTCAAGTTCATATTGGAATGTCTTCAAAAAAAAAAGCTGAAAATCCCTCCAGTAGTATTATGAAGCGTACACATAAATCTCTTTCTTTTGAACAAAAAGTAGATTTATTAAGGAAACTTGAAAAAGGTGCTTCAGTTAAGAGACTTTGTGAAGAATATAGCGTAGGCAATTCTACTGTGTATGGCTTGAAGAAACGAAAAAGTGAGTTGCTGACATTTTATGCAGACAGTGACACTTCTAAGGCCGAAAAACATTACACACTTCCAGGGTCAACGATATCGATAGAGTATTGCTTGAATGGTTTCGACAAAGAAGAAGTGAAGGTGTACCGGTATTGGCCTATTGCTAATACAGCAAAGCAAAGAAATTCCACGGCGATTTGAAAATCAATAAAGCTTGTTATTATTCGCAAGGTTGGCTTCATCGCTTCAAGCTTCGCCATGGAATATGAAAATTAGCAGTGTCTGGCGAAGAACTTAGTGCCGATTCGGATGCTGCCGAAACATTTGTAGAGGAGTTTAGGAAGTTAATTTCGGATGAAAATTTTACTGCAGAGCAAATATATAACGCGGACGAGACAGGATTATTTTGACGATGTCTTCCTCGGAGCACACTTGCAGCCGCCAATGAGGATATGGCATTTGGAGTGAAGGAGTCAAAGGAGAGGCTGACGGTTCTTGCGTGCGCAAATGCAGCAGGTACGCTCAAACTAGAGCTAACTGTAATTGGTAAAAGTGCAAACCCTCTTGCTTTAAAGAGTGTAAAGAATTTTCCTGTCTACTACCGTGCTAATAAACGTGCATGGATGACTCCTCAATTAATGTTGGATTGGTTTTTGAATTATTTTGCACCGGAGGCACGTGATCATTGTAAATCTAACGGACTAGGTGATGACTGTAAAATAATTCTAACATTAGATAACTGTCCTGCCCATCCTGATGCATCACTTTTGGTATTGGGTAACGTGCGTGTGGTTTATTTATCTCCAAATTGTACATCTATTATTCAACCTATGGATCAAGGAATATTAAGCTCACTAAAATGCTATTACAGACAGCAATTTATGCAGAAACTGCTTGTTGCTTGCAATAGAGGCCAAGGAGTTCACGGATTTAAAAAGGAATTTAACATTATGGACTCGATTTGGACTCTAGCTAAAGCGTGGACTGATGTAACGGCCGCAACACTGAGAAATGCCTGGCATAATTTGTGGCCTGCAAGCATGTTTGAAGAATGTGATGAATCACCACCAGATTTTCTAGGTTTCAATGTTAGTGACAAAAAGAGACTGGTGTCTGAAATTATGAAATTTGCTAAGGGGTCGACGAATAACGATTTCACGAAGGGTCTGGAAGAAGACGTTGAAAACTGGATGGAAATCGACTATGAAGTGCCTGTAGTGAATCAGCTAACTGACGGAGAAATAGTTAAAATGGTTTTGGAACCCGAACGTGAGAATTATGAAAAAAGTGAAAGTGACGATGATGACAATGCAGCTGCAAACAAGCCTTCAATAGACCGTTGCATAGAATTAGTCACTGATACAATATCGGCTTTAGAGCAGCGGTCATGCATCGAATCACAGGATATGATGAATTAGTACCTAATTAAAGATAAACTTATTAAGCAAAGATCACTATGTATAACGCAATCTGTGTGATATGTTCAAGACATTTCGCAGAAAAACCTTCAAAAACTTCCAACACTGAAATGAAATGAACCTTGCATTCCCGCAACTAAAGACGCTGTCTCGACCTTATCGTCTAGCTATCGAGAGTAGAAACGAGACGTGTAAATTGGTGTGCATTAAATTTGCTATGACCTTATTCCAAATTCGTCCAGTTGTTAATGATTCTTTCTTTTATTAGTTTTGGCGTAAATTTTGGATTTTAATGTTATGTATTTTATTTTTTTTTACGTATAGGCCGTGATATGGTATGAAGGTGCAGTGGCGTAGTCAAGGGTGGCAAGAGAGCAAGGCGTCTATTATGATTTATTTAATATTTTGCATGTTTATTTACATACATTTTGTGTATGTATTTCATATTTTAAAATATTCTGGCGTGATTTCTGATTAAATTTGAAATACATTATATAGATTACAAAAAGCTTTCTTTTGTTTTATCCCGAAATAGGCCGATTTGCCCCTGGATACTTAGTCAATGTGCAACGTTTTAAAAAAACCGGGATTTTCTAAAATCCGGCTCGGGCTAGGTCCCGAGGGTGCCGGATTTATGAGGTTCTACTGTATAACACAAGCATGAGCGCAAAGAAATGATTAGTTTTTGGACAATACCGGTTACCCGGTTTATTCGAAACCCAATTCGGCTTTTGTGATATTTCTCCGTTAAAACATCATTATTATATACACAACTTGGTACAAATAGTATAGAGAATGTAATTTCCTACAACTTTCATTTGAAACAATTTTCCATAGCAGTTATTTTTTAGGAATTATTTATAAATAATCGGTTTTTTCGGTTTCCGTCAAATTTCTCCTTAAAAACGTCGTTATTGGTAATATTCTGAAGGAACAAAGTTGTAGAGAATAATATTTCTTCCAAGCTTTGTTTGAAATAAATTTTTGTAGAACCTTCCATTTAGTAGATAATTAATTTCTTCGTAAATTTTCAGTATACAGCGCCGCCACCATCTAGCGGTGAATTCTGTAAACATATTCGAAATATAATTTACGGCGATAAGGATGGCTGTATTCTTTTACGATACGAAATAATAATTTTACCTTATAATGCTATTCATAATAATTTAAATATCTATACCCCAAATATGGAGAAAGTCATGTGTTGGGCACAAGATATTTTTGTCATGTTTTCATCAACGTCGAGAATACAGTTGATTAAGCATATGCGATTTAGAACTTACATTAATTGCATTGAAGCACGTATAAAACGGTAGGTTATTCAGTTAATGTCCGAATTTACGAATTCGGATGTTCATTTTACAGAACAAGCAAGTCTCTTATAATAATAGACGTGTTGTTTCGTTGGTGATCATTTACAAATGCCATTAACTCAATAAAGGTTCGAGGTACATGTTCAAAATTTTTCAGAAATGCTCGGTTCACATATTTTAAGGTGATGACGAAAATAATCTCGAAAAAAGTCCTGGGTTCGACTCCAAGGAAGACATTTCCATTTTCTATTAGGTAACACGTAAAAATCGGTTTTTCGACGCGCAGGCTTCCATTCTTTTATAGATTTATATTAGAAAGAATTAACCTGCAATCTTCGGATATAAACCATTTTTAAGAAAACATTATAGAGATTCTTATTCTATTCATCTTTTTCAGCATAAATTTCGAAATCGCTCAATTTAAACGTTTAATTCACGCAGTTTGAAGAAATCTTGCCATTTTAACGTGATGCTGCCTTTCCTGCCTATTCCATTGTTAGACCTCGATATCATATTGTTATTTCAATCCTTATGGGTGTGAACGTGCTTTGAATGCGTTTAATACGAGGGAAATGATTTTCAAGAAAACTGACGATTCTGATGTCAATTAGATCTCCATAAATAGCTTGAACTATTGAATCTTTACTCACGTCATTTTTGACTGGCTGTAAACTAGCAATATAATAATATGTTACTCTGGTGAGTAAATAAATAAATCAACTTATTTATTTACGTTGCATAAACGCAAAAAACGGGATTTTTGGAATGGTATCGATAAACATATAAATACGAAATTCATCCTACGGGATATAAGCTTTTCTCAGTTACAATAACAGCCGATATAGAATTTATTTACGACAGAATTATCGCATCTTTTCATGGGCCTTTGCGACCTTAAAATTGCGCTAAAGTCTCTATTTTTCCAAAAGTGTTTGCCGCATACTATTTCCCTTGAAAGAAACACATTTGTCATAAAGCAAAATAAGATATGGCTCATATAAAAAAAGCGCAAATCCTACGTAGCATGAAAAGAGAGGATCGCGTACTTAAATTATATGGATGCATAAAAACGCGTGAAAAATATATGGCAGCGTATACGCGTATGTGCGTGGAGAGAGTTTTGAACTTTCGGCTGCGACTTCTTCGTTTTTACGGAATTTGCCCTCTCTCGTTGCTAGAGACGACAGCTCAAAATAATGATTTTCTGCGCGATTCCGGTTACTTTAGGCCTACGACTCCGCTTCCACTATAAACGGTTTATTAAAGTATTTCCGAGCGAGCAAGCGATAGCCCCTGCTTTCCTATAATATAAAGAGATATATTTAAAAAGCCATTAAACAGAGTCATATACACTTTTGAAACTGTAGCTATTCTGAAATATATAGGATCTTGTTAGTTCGAGAGTGGCTTTGGTCGAAAGGAAGATACATCACCAAGGTAACTGTATTTTAAGCTTTGGTGAATATATACAGAGCCTGAGAGCCAGATGGGGGGGGGGGGGGGGGACGCAGGGCCGCCCGAGCCCCGGGCCGAGAGTGGCCCCCAAAATTTATTCTTAAGGTTGTATGTGCAATATATTTATTCTAATATATTGGGAAAAA
This sequence comes from Uropetala carovei, assembly GCA_036926305.1. Lineage (NCBI taxonomy): Eukaryota > Metazoa > Arthropoda > Insecta > Odonata > Petaluridae > Uropetala > Uropetala carovei. Next base: position 9,994,142 of record JAXCHB010000019.1, on the reverse strand, counting down.
ACTCGGTACAACATACATTGTACAGACTCTCTCATATATTAATGCGTCGTTTAGTTATTTTTAGAAAATGAATATCGTATCAGCCGGTTTTTAGAAAATCAAGTTTTGTTAAAGCTGCCCAAGAATAAACTATCCTTATATCCATTCACTGAGAAAAATGAAATATGTAGTATTATTGCAGACGTATACTCAAGTAACGGTACAAAATTTTATCAAAATCGTTCTACCCGTTTTTGAGAAAATCAAATTATTGTTAAAGTTGCCTAGAATAAACTAGCCTTATATTCATTTTTTTGAGAAATATGAACTATTTGATATTATTGAAGAGGTAAACTCAAGTAACCGTTCGAAATTTGATCAAAATCGTTATAGCCGTTTTTGAGAAAATCAAATTGTTGTTAAAAAATGTGTAGAATAAACTTCCCTTAATTATTGAGCAATGTCAAGCACTTTTTCGGACTCAGCTACACATAAATCGTATATTTCCGTAAAAATCTCGAGGTCGAATTTTTTCTTGATAACAGTACTTTCTGAATATACTTCGTATATGAGAAAGTAAAAATTAAAAACCTGGTCTCAAATCGATATAAAATGAACATTTTCAAACGCATAAATTTTAATATTTAATCGCTTGTTCATGGATTTTTAAACCCTTTACTGTGGCAAGGCACGCTTCCTTTTGGACATTAACATCCGAAAAATTAATTATTATTCCGTCCGCCCTGACTGACTAATGGGGGAGACACCAGCTGCGAATGCACAGTCGGTTTCGCAAAAAAACAAGCGTTTTCGGCTAATGCGATGCAGAAGAGGTAAGCTTCAAGAATTCTGCGTGTTAAATATTCGCATTTTTCTAAATTAAGAAACGGCATAATTAAATTAGCGCGACGCACGTATCAGCTATATTTTAACTAGTTGCATACCCGCAGCCATGCTCTCCTTAACTCTTATGTTTCATCGGAAGATAAAATGCTACTTAATTTTACGCATGACATAGAATTTATTTATACACCATAGTATATGTGGCTTTGAATGATATTACGTGGACTAAGAGGCTAATTTGATAATAATTCGAGTTTTCATTGTTTTAATCATCGTAAAAAAAATTTAATTATAAATTCAAAAGGACCCTAGAATCACTGGAAACCCGCCCACAACTAAAAAATATTTCAATATTTTTCGATCAAACTTTCAGGAATCACTTGGCTTTTCGACTTTCCAATTTGAAACTGATCGCTGTGTACATAGTAGTCCTGGATTTGACCCCAAGAGAATATCCTTCTTCCATTTGAATAACATGGGCTGAGCTGAAACGAAGCGAGCAAGCCTTTTTCTTTAAGCATATTAAAATACCTTATAAATGAGAAATCGACGCGGGATTTTCACAGTTATGCCGATAAAACTATGGAAATAAATTTTCCTATCTTAGAAATTCAAATCTTATTTGAAAAAAACCGAAAATTACGTATCACCGCTATATTTGCGTGATTTTTACGCATTTATTCAATTCATTGCCGTGACACCTGCTATTGTATAAAATTGTGAAAAAACGTATTAAAACATAATGTTTGGAGATTTTCCGATGAAATTTAAATTTGTACGATATGGACTTTAATCTTTATAATTTTCTTCGCATGACCGCGTAAGTTTCGCGCCAAAATCTTATTTTTGAGATATTTTAAAATGTTAACGAAATAATGTCTGCAATCAAAAAAGTCGATTTGTACGTGTTATCTTATGGATAAAAGAAACTTGCCCCTACAGTCGATAGGAAATACCTATAAAAATTAACAATTTATCGAGAAATCTACAATGATAAAAGCATACTTCCATCAGTGCTGTCAATATATAGGCTTAATATATTTTAAACGCTAAACATGAATAATCGCACATATTCTATTACATAAAACCAATTCTGAGCAGCAAAAGCAAAAAATAACGTATTATTCACCGTTATACATTAATTAATACAGTTGATAATTATGGAAAGAAATAATACTCAAGATAAAAGGAAAAGAAGTCTCTCTGGGAATCTCGTCATATGGAAATATTGCTGAAGCTAGGAGAAGGGAAACGGAAAAGGATTGACAGAAAAGATTGAATGATCGGAACAAACGAAAAGCGAGGCATAGAGCTAATGAGTCAACAAAATCAACAGTAAATCGATTGACAAGGAACATATTTATAGATGCAAGAAAACGAGCAAATTAAAGTTCATTATAATCACAATAGCGATTATTATAGAATAGGTTATTTATATTTATGAAATAAAACCCTTATAGAATTATTTAGTATGTTTAACATATAAATATTCACTGACATATATCTTTGCCAAAGAACTTTTATATGTCCATGACAAATATTACTTTCCGAAACATTCGATTATGGGAATTTTATATTTACTTTTTTAGGTTTTAGTGCACATAAAAGTTGGTGTAATTAATTTTTACTTTATTTTACCGTAATACTTAATTCACGAATACCCTTCATATTTGACGGGCAATTACACTAGTAGTAATAATTATACAGAGAAAGGTGAAAGAAACAGAAATCTAAAAAATCGGTACAATATACACTGTACAAACTTTCTAATATACTATGTACAGTGGGGGAATTAAAACTGCACACCCTTGCGAGCGCTCCGCCGAAACTTCAGTGAACTACTAGTCTCGAACGAGCTGTCACGCGATATGGCAACAGAGATGGTAGAGGAGGGGGTGAAGGGTCTTCTTCCTCTCCCTCCCCCCCCCCCCCTTAGAGAACGGTTTACGGTTCTCTCCTAGCTCTTAAGGATCGGATATTTTCCCTCAAGATAATGAATACTTTTGAATTCAGTAGCGCTTACTTTCCCCATTGCGGTAACACGTGAATGAGTGTCAGATATAATTCTTTTCATTTCAAAATTACTTAGAATCGAGACAGGAACTCCGGAGTTTAACATACGGACGTCAAAAAGAACGATGTTTATTTTTCCATTCAAGATTAAATTAATTAAATTCCGAGTTAGCAGAAATATTTATTAGGAGTCGAAAGGAATACACATTTCAACGCCTTAACAATGAGAAATGTTTAGTTGCGACTACTTCACGTATTATTTCATTTCTTCGACGCCCAATATCTGTTTATGTATGCTATAAGTTGAATTTGAACAATATCTTTATTCATTTACATAGGAGGAGGATTTTGGTCAGTTATGTGACGGGATGCCTAGCACTTAGGTAAGCAATTTTAAAAAATAACAAAGTATAGAAAACTACGAAAAACGTAACATTTCAGGAATTAAGTGAGAAACTATTAAATTTAAGTTTATGAATTATGTGTAACCAAAAGTTAAGTAAATAACTTTAATAAACGAAACATTTTTTAAACGATAAAATTACTAGCATTCTTAAATAGGAATTACCGTATTTACTCGTGTACCCCGCGCACATTATTCCCGAAACGCCGGGGAAAAAAGGGGGTGCGCGTCTTACACGAGGATTTCTGATCAGGTTATATAAATTGTGAGTATCGATAGTAAATTCTCTGCAATATGATTGCATCTACGTTTATATTCGTAAAAGACGTCGAATTCTACGAAGTATACGCGTATTTATACGACCAAGCAAACGTGTAAATTACGCCAACGCTGCTGGAAAAAACTTGTAACAGGCCAACCACTTGGTTTCTTCTCCTAGGAGTTAGTTGGTTGTTGGGCATAGCTTTCTTTTTTCCAAAGAAAACACTTTCACAACAAAAAACGAAATAAACTAAACTTCGAAATAATGAAACAAATATAACACGCAATAAATAACAATAACAATCAAGAAATAACGATAATAAGGGAAGCAGTAAAATCACTAGTGAACGCAATGTAGTCTGGAGAGAGAGTGAATGCTCAACACAAACGTAAATATCCAACACGGCTACAGGGGTTCCTTTCCGGCGATCATCCTGACAAAAATTCGTCATCTGCACAAAAGCTTTTAGTCTACGATTCGTCGGTTTTTCCCCTGGCTGCGGGAGATCACTATGGGGGCAAAAGGGTCGCTTTAAAAGAAAAGGTGATTAGTGTTTGTGAGGTGTCCGTTGAAAGTGGACACACAAGTTTACAATAGCGCAATAGGAATCATTTCTGGAAGGCAAGGCAGGGGTGGGTTAGGAGAAAGGGATGGGGACGGGTTTGGGAGCCTGTGGGAGATGCCGACAAGAGTTCGTAGATGGGTAGAAAGGTTGCAGGTAGCAAGCAATGGGGAGTGAGTGGCGAAAAGTGTACTCATGGATAATGGGAGCGGTATTTCTTGGAAGAACATAGAGTTATCTCAAGTTTTTCTCAAGGTGGCTCTTATTTACCACATGCAGTGCTTCCACAGAAAAGGAGATTCTTGTGGTTTTGCTCCAACGACCTTATTGTCCACAGATCAAATGGAGTTATTTTTAAAAAAAAGTTTAGTTAGGTTGTTATAATTTCATTTAAAATATAAAATGAAGTAAAGATTCAAGGTTTTGATTGTTCAACGACACAAAAGGAAAAGAACTTCCCTACGCGGATGGAGAGTATTTTTGCGTATCGTCTCGTGAGTAAATATTGGTAGGTTAGGAACAAACAAGTCCTAACACTTGAGATGTGGATTTCTTTCTTGCTTTCGAACGATGAAATCTTTCATTCGCAACAAAATTTCACCATTCGGAATTCCTTGAAGTGGATGAGGGAAAAGGACCGAACTTGAACCTAAATGGCAAACACTCAGTAGTCATTGAACTATAGTTATCAGTTAGTGGGCGTATTCTTTCCGCCTACTTTTGCGAGTTTTTGCCAGCAGCGTTGGCGTAATTTACACGTTTGCTTGGTCGTATAAATACGCGTATACTTCGTAGAATTCGACGTCTTTTACGAATATAAACGTAGATGCAATCATATTGCAGAGAATTTACTATCGATACTCACAATTTATATAACCTGATCAGAAATCCTCGTGTAAGACGCGCACCCCCTTTTTTCCCCGGCGTTTCGGGAATAATGTGCGCGGGGTACACGAGTAAATACGGTAATTCCTATTTAAGAATGCTAGTAATTTTATCGTTTAAAAAATGTTTCGTTTATTAAAGTTATTTACTTAACTTTTGGTTACACATAATCCATAAACTTAAATTTAATAGTTTCTCACTTAATTCCTGAAATGTTACGTTTTTCGTAGTTTTCTATACTTTGTTATTTTTTAAAATTGCTTACCTAAGTGCTAGGCATCCCGTCACATAACTGACCAAAATCCTCCTCCTATGTAAATGAATAAAGATATTGTTCAAATTCAACTTATAGCATACATAAACAGATATTGGGCGTCGAAGAAATGAAATAATACGTGAAGTAGTCGCAACTAAACATTTCTCATTGTTAAGGCGTTGAAATGTGTATTCCTTTCGACTCCTAATAAATATTTCTGCTAACTCGGAATTTAATTAATTTAATCTTGAATGGAAAAATAAACATCGTTCTTTTTGACGTCCGTATGTTAAACTCCGGAGTTCCTGTCTCGATTCTAAGTAATTTTGAAATGAAAAGAATTATATCTGACACTCATTCACGTGTTACCGCAATGGGGAAAGTAAGCGCTACTGAATTCAAAAGTATTCATTATCTTGAGGGAAAATATCCGATCCTTAAGAGCTAGGAGAGAACCGTAAACCGTTCTCTAAGGGGGGGGGGGGAGGGAGAGGAAGAAGACCCTTCACCCCCTCCTCTACCATCTCTGTTGCCATATCGCGTGACAGCTCGTTCGAGACTAGTAGTTCACTGAAGTTTCGGCGGAGCGCTCGCAAGGGTGTGCAGTTTTTATGGCCACCACTGTACTAATGCGTCGTTTAATTATCTTTAATATGAATTATGTAGAATCATTATAAACATCAACTTAAATAGCTTAACGAACATAGATGAAAATCGTACGAGCCGTTTTTTTTCGGAAATCCAGTTGTTAAAGTTGCCCCCGATCGGATTTGAACCAAATTTCCCCGGGCAAGGCCGGGTGTTTCTGCTAGTTAGGTAATATGACTCACCCCGCCATTCCAACGTCCTCTTCCCAGCAAGCGAGAGCCTATCCTGTAAGGGGCTCTAAAAGTCCTTCACTTCGACTCTGCAAGCAGGAAGGAAGCTTCCACGCATCCCGTTTTTTCACCAAGGAGACGGTGTACCAAAAAAGTTCCTCGCTTTCCTTTCCTCGCACCCGATAAAAACGACGACGATAACGAAACATTAACATTAAGTCGATTGACACCACACGTCCAGTCGCTCCCGAAGTGTGAAGCATACTGTTACTTCCGATAAGGGAGAATTCAGATACGATCACCGATTTCTGCCAGTCACCCTCAACCAAGTCTCCAACCCCCCTCTCTTCCCTCCACCCTCTCCCCCCTCCCCTCCCCTATCCACCCTCCTCTCTCCTACCTCCCCTCCCCTCTCCTACCTCCCCCCTCTCCCCAAACCCTTCTTACTCTCCTTTAGCAATGCCTTAACGAAAAATACTATGAAACTTAACGGGTGTATCGTTTCTTCTTGGACACGATGCACAAGTCGCTTCGAGAAATTTATATAAGTCGTAATCTTAGCTTCTGTTTTTCACTGTTCGGTGTGGAGGGAAACGTGTTGAGGGTGTCCGATTGCTCGAGATAAAACGTTCTGGTTATTGCTAACGCTAAGGACACGTCGCGACGTGATTGGTTGAAAAAAAGTGGAATGAAAAAACGGATTAGTAGCTATTTCGCCGCGAGGCAGTTTGGATGCTTGCATCAACCGTTATTAATCGGAGGAATACGCGATTCTATTATATTTATCGTGTGTTAAGCTCAAAATTGAGGCGGGAGTGCTAAACAGAGCACGGTTATTCCTAGCTGCGTACGAATCAAGTTGGGAAGAAGATGTCGGTCGAACAGTTCACAGGTGCCGAGACAGGCGACTCTTCCGCTCCTGCAAGAACGAGTCATCGGAGTAGCGATTTGAGTACCGGTTTTACAACGAACAAACTCTTTAAAATATATAGTAGACTAGCAGAAATTCCCGGCGCTGCCCGGGGAAATTTGGTTCAAATCCGATCGGATTTCTAGATGAAATTCACTCTGCCACTGTTTTAAATAAAACGGGCAGAGAGAAACAAAAACCACGTATGAATTATTTCTGGGAGCACCAAATTTGATTCAAATCAATAGTAGGACTTGGTAAAATATGCGTAGTTTAATCAGTATCCGCCGTCCAATTACGGATAAGGTAGTAGTCGTTTCCCTCCTTTCTCACTGTGTATAAGATGTAGAGTTACCTGTTCTTTGAGAACAGGAAGTTTATGAGAATAGTTATTTTATTGAACAGTTTAGGCATCAGAGCAGTTCTAAAAGAACTGTCCCGTTCTTTCTGACCTATCTCTGGATGGCAATGCATTAGCATACAAAGTTATTTTCCTTTTTGTACAATTAATATAAAACATTTGGGATTAAAAAGTAGCCTACGACCTTCCTATTTGTGAAGAAAGTGTTTGTTGAAAGTTTGATTATTCAAGCTTTAATGATGTGGAAATATATAGATGCGCAAACAAACAAAGTTTCATAAATATATAGGAGATTGATCTTATACTTGTATTGAAAGTGACAAATATCAAATTTGAACTTCCTAAGTTAATTTACTCGAGAGTTATCGTCGAAAGACCAAATGAATGCCCCCCCAAACCTCAACTTAAAATTTTTTTTTAGATAAACCATATCTTATAAATATTTTATAGTGTATGTGTCTGTGTGAATGTATGCTCTTTATACGTTTTTAGATCTTTGAAGTTATCGAATTAAAAAATTTCATGAGCCATCCCATGGACCAAAGGAAGAACATAGTCTAGGTTTGCAGACCGTGGAGTCTCTTATACCCCATGGGGTCAACAGAATACTATTTCCATAAGAATGCATGGGAAATGGTGTGGTGAAACCCCAAACCATGCAGCCCTTCACTGATGTGTATATAAATATACCTAAATATGTTAATACGGGAAATGACTTATTTTACGCATGAAAGACTGAATATTTTAATTCTGTTCATGGTTTGTCATATTACATGCTAAATCGCTGGAAATTTTTCTTTAAGCGCAAAATTTATCGGTTTAGATGACCATTTTCCAGGCGGCAACAAAGCTAAATTTCTTAATTGTTGTCCTCTTCAAAGATATGGATATCCACGCCGTGGCGCGCCGTAGAGGAGGAATATCAACTCCAAGATAAAGGGTACAGATGGCCTAAATGCCTAAATATAGCCTATGAATACTTTTAAAGTGAGTCAAATGATTGTTAAGGAATATTAGAACATTGTTGTCTTTTACCATTAACATTGAAACATTTATCGCAACACAAATCGATACATCTACTTACATTTGTTCGGTAACCAAGATGTTTTTTGTTTACGTTTTGGCTAATAGTATTGACATAATTCACATAATTTTATTGCCGCTTTAAAGGCTTCGGTGCATCTATCCATGTGAACATTAAGTAAGACGTTAATGCGTAATTATATTAATGGTACAACTTTACAATACAATACTTAAAATAGTAAATGTTAATGTAAGCATCCCTTGCGTAATTAAGGAATGGGGAACGTTTACCCGGAGCAATAAAAATCGTTTGCTACTTAAAAGGGATAAACTGCAGTATTGTGGACCACTTACCTATCGCCGGCTCTAAATACATACGTATTAACGGGAAGCTCAACTTAAAAATATAAATACGGAACAAATATCATTTTCATTGTGTTTTAATTTTTCAAAATAACTGAACAGAAACTGATTGGCCGGTCTCGACATTTACAAGCCCAATCACCGGACAACGGGGAGGGATACTTTGGTTCCGGGCGAGGCGAAGGGCGCGGTAGCGCCCGGAGACGACTGCCCATTAAAACGAAGGCCCGTCAATATATCCTTTCAATGTTAAATCCTCTCCATTTGCGGCACAAGTTAGGTTAGGTATATTTTTCATGGTTTTGTTATTATTATTATTATAGATTAATTTGAATACGTTTCTAAAGTAAATTAACAATTTGTAATTCTGTTATTGGCCAAGAGACGGCGATAGGTAAGTGGTCTACTATACCGCATTTTTCCCCTTAAAATAAAACTCCTCCCCGAACGAAGCCGCGCGTTTCAGCTAGAAGCCTATATTTTAAGCTGGACCAGTCTAAAGATATGCTGGAAGTTTCATAAAAATTCGACCAGCCGTTTTTGAGTGATGCGGTAACAAACAAGCAAACAGACAGACAGACTTTTTCCTAAAATATTTCTTATTAGACTTCGATGTAATCAACCGTTAGCTAGAAATCAGCGATTTTTCTTAAGGGTGCCCCCTCCCCCACGACCCCCCCTCTCTTTGGTCTGATTTTTCTCATCTAAAAACTTGATCTTATACTTGTATTGAAAGTGACAAATATCAAATTTGAACTTCCTAAGTTAATTTACTCGAGAGTTATCGTCGAAAAACCAAATCGATGCCCCCCCAAACCCCCACCTAAAATTTTTTTTGAGATACACATAGCCTATATTTTAAGCTGGGCCAGTCTAAAGATACGCTGCAAGTTTCATAAAAATTTGACCAGCCGTCCGTGTAACATGTAAACTTCGCGGCAATAAGATATTATAGAGTTTTATTCGTCGAATAAAGCAATAACGAAAAAAATCGGTCCATATTTACGTATTTTAATGCTTGAAGGAAGAATACCTTGCAAGTCAAGAAATGGATTCATACGTGTTATCTTATGGAAAAATGTTAATCCCCTATATTGGCAGCACTGATTAATCCCGGTTGACCAAACATTGACATTTCACTAAGTTAGGATGTAATGAAGAATCGTACCAAATTTGGTTATTCTATGGTGAGGTAGGTCCCCTCTAATTTTCACATCGTCTTCTCAAGAGGATGGAATCGCTTTGAAGATGTAATAGCATAAAGAATGTGCGGCAGATTGTGCGGAAAGAGGAAATTTTATACAAACTAACGCTTTTTCATCGGCAACTTCAGTGTAACAGAAGTTTTGTCGTAAAAATGTTTCTTTGCGTTATAAATAACGCTTTAGCAGCTGCAAAATTTCGTGTTAAAGATATTTATGTTATTTCGCGGTGCGACTGCACACTTTATGCTCTGGCAGATCGTTCGTAATTGCATTAACGTAAAATATTCGGAAATTTTTTCAAAGCTATGGAAACGAATGATACGATACTATTTTTATTTCTCCATACGTAGTCTAGGAGACAGTATTGTATTCGTGAAAAATAAATCGAATTCGAAATTTCAACGGAAATTAAACTCTTTGAGTGCGTTTTGACTACTTTCGCGATGATATCTATGTATGTATAACAGGAATTTTGTGGTCATTCGAACTCAAAATGATAATGACTTTTACTAGTAATCAAGATCTATAAAGGTTTTGGCTGAAATCAGGCAACCGGAAGTAGTTTTATTCGTATCCTTTTTACCCGTTTCCTATAAATGTTCAATTTATATAAATACATATTTCATTATCCAAATTTATATAAATACATATTTCATTATCCAAGTTGTAGACAATTTTCTACAAGTTTTGAATAAACCATCTCTTATGAATATAGATGAGTGTTAGTTCGTTGGCTGGTGATTATTTACAAATAAGAATAACTCGATAAAAAACCGAGATAGAAACTCTAATTTTTGCAGGAATGTTCCATCCACATATTTTAAGGTGATAATGAAAAATAACTCGAAAAAAGTGTCGGGTTCGACTCCAAGGAAGACATTTCCATTTTCCTTAAGGTAACACGTAAAAAACGGCTTTTCCAAGTGCAGGCTTTCGTTCTTTTTTAGATTAAAATTAGAAAGAATTAAACTACTATCTTCAGATCTGAACCATTTTAAAGGAAAAATTATCAAGTTTCTTATTCTGTCCATATTTTTCCGCATACAGTTCGAAATCGCTTATGTTAAACTTTTAATTAACATTCTGTGGAAATCCTGCCATTTTAAAGGAATGTTGCCTTGCCTATCAATTATAGTGTTTGACCTCGACATCCTATTGTTCTCTCAATCCTTATAGGTGTAAACGTGCTTTGAATGCTTTTAAAACGAGAGAGACGGATAGGCGAGGGTGAGGGAGGGAGGGAGAGGGAATGAGGTGTAGAATGAAGGGTGAGAGAGGAGGGGAGAGATGAGGAGGGGGAGGGAGAAGTGGAGTGAGGGGGGGGGGAAGGAAGGAGGGAGGGTGAAAGGGAAAGATATGGAGGGAGAGGGGGAGAGAATGGGGTGAGACGGAGGGAGAGTTAGCGGGAAGAGAGGGAGATGGAGAGATGGGAGGAGGGGGGAGAGAGGGGGGGAAGGAAGGAGAGAGTGATTATCTTCATGGGAATTGATGTTTCTGATGTTAATTTATCCCCATAAATAGCTTGAACGATTGAATCTTTGCTCCCGTCATTTTTACGGGCTATATTACAATGGTTCTCAACATTTCTGAAGCCGCGGACCCCTTTCCCATTAAAGGTTTAATAATGTTGTTTAAATAGAGTAAAAGCTTAAATGTTTTACATTGAAATATATATATATATATGAGTTGTGTCTCTCTTGTGCTGACGAAGGGATGATCCCGAAAGCTCTAACCTCTGCAAATGTCTCTCTCCAACACCCCAGCGGCCCTACTTCCGGTAAGTGTTCACTGGGTTTCCTTCAACACCTAGTTGCCCTAAATATCCTTACTTACCTTTCCTCTTCCGTAGTATATATATATATATGAAAAAGAGCCAAAATTTAAATTTTTATTAAAATCTTATATAGCTAAGAAGATGCCATAAGCGAAAAATAGAATATCTAACTTACGGGGGTAACCAATCTTGATATTTAGCTTCTCTCAACACTCGTGATTGTACTCATAGCTGATTTGCTTCCATTCCTTGAACGTGAGTAACGTCTTGTTGTTTTTAGCAATAACGAGAACGACAATTGTCTTGGTTGGGCACAGACTTGCTCTGTCCATAAAATTTAGCAGTCTTGGCAAATAATATTTCTACAAGAGGGGGTCACAAATTCAGCTTACATCAAATAGTACCTACGGTTTCTACTCTTTTAAAAACGCACACGCACACACTAAAATGACACAGCTAGAAGGCTAATGGGATTTTCGCTCTTGTATATTTTTCATTCATTCATCTCCTCTCCGCCCATTTACCCAAAACTTCTAAAATCCATTGGATAGGAGCCGAGATCTTACTTAACGTTATAAAGAATGTAATATATGCTGTGAGACCATTCTTTTAAGATATTTCCAAACGTTATCCGACCACTTTAACGGTCAAAATGAATCATAAGGAAAATCATGCATCTTTATATATATATATATATATATATATATATATATATATATATATATATATATATATATATATAAGGTGCCAAAATCAACTCGCGGACCCCTGGAGACAAGATACGGGTCCCCAGGGGTCCGCGGAACCCCGGTTGAGAACCACTGGGCTATAACACTAGTATTTAAATAATAAGCTTAAAATAATAATAAATTCATCTTTGGATCGTATTTAATCCGAGTTATCATATTAATTTATATGTAAACGTGCTCTGCTGTGTTATGTACGACTCAAGACTTAATGAGACAGGGACGAAGTTTCACAGAAACATGCCAATAAAACATTATTAAGCATTAAATAATCTGTTAGCTTAATGTTTTCCCAAGGTAATACATACAAAATGACGCATTAACATCCAATTAAGATATTTTTATTGCTACCAGAATACGATAGGATATTTCTTTTAAAAGGTATATTTATTTTCGTTAGAAGACATCAAAAGCATTTTGAATGAACGTAACTTGAGTTAAGTTATAAAAAGAAAGAGCAATATATTATCTGGTAAAACTGAAGAAAATTTAAAATTAATGCCCAAAAATGGTCACTTAAAAGCGCGCGTGGTTCACGCACTGTTGCAAAACGAAAATTTATTTAAATTTTAAGTTTGAGCTTTGAAGTGATTGCATATTTTAGGGTGCCACATTGAAAGGTTTTTTATTGATGTTATATTTCCACTTTTAACAAGCTAGGTGGATATAAAAAGTTCTGCGTAACTCAGTGAATAAAATACTAGAATGATATAACTTTTCTTTATCGTAAAAAATGATGATGCTGGCGAACTTAATTCCCCTTCTTTTTCTCATTCATCTCGTAGCCTAATAAACGGACTTTGGAATAAGATTTTTAAAATGCCTCGCACAGAGATAACTCCGATAAAAATCTTCAGTAAAAAAATTGGATGAAAGACGACCGTATAGAACTAAGAGATACTTGGAAAAAAACTTTTTCCCTAATTTTTACTACCATATCAACTAAAAAAATTGACATTAGAATACTTTGTATGTTCCATTTCCTCACATCCATTCCGCGCATTACCTTCATTGACTACAGATTCTTGTCGTATTTCCTCCGACATTTCAATTCCTAAGGCGAGCTTCGTGTGAAGTCGCGCGATCACTCTTCCTAGCCCTTAAATAATGAGGTTTTCCTAATAGCATCGAAGAGCTAAAATGTAATACTTTTACTCGAAAGGAAGAAAACACGAATGCATAACTATGCTGTATTATAGAAAACTTATTATGAGAAAAAATACCATAATTTAAGATCCACGAAATTAAAGACAATCATCCAAAACCCCGATGAAATTTGGTCCCGCATTCAACCTTCAGATTATTGAGATTCATTTTTTTCTTTCATCTCCCAAAGTCATTATCCCAGTTTAACCAGCACAAAACATTCGCTCGAGGGGTCATTTTATCACGCACTAGATTTAAAGACAACTGTACTGGCGTTCCAGTCGTCTAAGAAATGGAGGGCGGGAGGAGGGAGGCGTTTCCCTTTTCTGGTCAGTATAAGTTATTCTTTCCAAAGCGTTCGCTTTAACTTCTCGACCTCAGGTGCTCGCAACAAGACTTGGGCATAAAGGAGTTGAAAAATAAGGAGGGCCGCGTCAGCGAGGACGGCGGTTTTCCGTCACTCACGTCCATCGTATCCGCACGCCACCTTACGCAACTCTCTTCCAAGAGCGGCCTCATATAAAGAAGTGCCCTCATCTTCTCTGTCTCTCTATACCTCGCCTCGTGCCGGCAGCGCCTCTCATATAAGATAACGCGCGGGAATATCCTATTGTACTTTCCTATCGGGATTTTTATAAATCGATCAACGTAGGCGGTTCTGGAACTATCTCTTAAGCGGCCCTCACACCATCAATATTACTGTCAGTATTGTAAGTATTGACAGTATTACTGACCGTGTGAGGTTCATACTGATGTATTGACAGTGCGAAAAAATATTGATTGTTTGATGAAAATACTGACAGTATTTACACAGTAATATTGATCGTGTGAGGGCCGCTTTAAACTCCTACATTCGGTGACCTCCATATAATCCTTATCCATCTCAATCTTGTACGAGTGGCCGCACGCCTCTTAGGGCTGCCCTCTTCCCTCACACGGATGACGCCTTTGAGTGGATCTCCTTTTTATTTAAAAGGCGAGAGACACAAGGGAGACAACGAAAGAGGGCTTTTCGCGACAAGGGTCCAAAGGTGTTCCGAAGACGCCTAACGACTGGTTCACGTGTCCGAAGACAGGCGGCGCCACCTTCGCCGCATCCTCTAATCACTTTACGTTCGCTCCTCTGTGGAGAGAATTCTCGGAGTCTTCTGTGAGGTCGTGTTATGCGCCTCACGTCGCCTTCAGATCCCGGCCTCTCGGCCTCATGCGGTGATGATTTTTTTCCTTTTTCTCTCTTTAGTCGGCCTCCTCCATCTCCTACTCCTCTCTCGCGATTATGCTGCCATCTGAGAATGTTAAAATCCAAACTGCAACTTGCCATTGGTTGCACAAGGCAATGGAGACGGTGCATGTATATTTGTATTCAATTAGCTCGGCATGATAAAAAATAAGGCATTAAAAAACACCCACCTGCATATTATTGTTTATGAGATATCTACATGGGAATGAATTTATATTTAGACTAGGATACGGGGGAAATGCTCGATATGAACGACTTAGAAGTTCAGGAGGTTTGGATCTTTAAATGAGATATTAAAACGTAATTGGAGGATTTTCGTTAAATTTAGCATTTGAGTTACAAAGAGAATTATTATCAACAAGTAAAAGAAAATGATTAGGAATGAAAGTGATAATAATGTGTCGGTAAAGTTAAACAAGTTAGGAAAGTCTACAACGTATCACAAATGGGCGCGTTTCATGCAGGAGTATTAGAAAGAAATGATCTACCTATACGTAAGGGTAATAGCGTTTTAAAGTTCATTTCTTCATCATAAAAAATCCATTTTCTTCCTATTTTAAAATATTGCATGCACACGTAAGGAAATTAAACGTTTGTTTGTGAGGTTGTTTATGTTAGCAACAATGAAGAAGTAACCATGCAATAAATTTTCTTAGTTCAACTCGAATTAAGACTTTCTTGTATGATTTTCTTAATAACGGCTACTCCTACGATAATAATGTATAAGAAAAGAAATACTCTTCTTTACTAGTTCTGCAAGGTTTATTCGAAAAATATCTTGATATGAGCAATACTTTACGAGATATGACGGAAAGTTCATTTTTGTCACCAGTAAAGTGGTACCCCTGATTGTCTTACGCCATTAATTTTTGCGATTTTCTTATCAACTTTGATTTTAAGCCCTTAATATCAAATTTCATGAAAATCCGTTAGGTAGAAGCAGAGAACGAATATGCGGACCGACGGACAGACAAACAGACAAACCGACGGAGAGGTCGGCGACAAAAGGCGCTCACGCTGGAAGCGAAACGCACCTAAAAAAATGAACAGAATAAGAAACTTTATAATGTACTCTTCAAAATGGTTTATATCCGAAGATTGTTCGTACATAGTTTCTTTCTAATTTTAATCTAAATAAAAAGTAATGAAAGCCATTTTTAAGTGTTACCTTATGGTAAATGTAAATGTCTTCCTTGGAGACGAACCCAGGACTTTTACGAGATTTATTTTCGTCATCACCTTAAAATATGTGAATCGAGTATTGCTGCCAAATTTAGAGTTACTATCTCGATCCCTTCTCGATTTAATGGCAGTTTTATATAGCAAATAAATAAATAAATACCAAGGAAAGTTAAGTAAAAGGTTGTAAAAAGGAAACTAGTGTAATTTTCATGAGCATATTAATTGCTATATATCACCGGTATAGTTGAATTTATTTAATTCAGTGACGGGATATATTTGGCTAATCGTCTTTTACTTTCTATAATAAAACCCATTCGTCCATATTTAACGAAAGGTTGACTGGCGTTTAGGTCGTCGCAGGCAAAGGTATCCGATTGATACGAAAATTAGTGTGCCCAGAATTTTCAATTTGGATATGACGTAATTATAAATGGGTTGAGTGAGTGTAAGCCTTTCGTTAAATATGGACGAATGGGTTTTATTATAGCAAGTAAAAGACGATTTACCAACTATATCCCCGCACTGAATTTTAAAAAATCAACTCACAATCAGTTTCGTGCGACAATATTTTATTTGGGGTAAGCTGATTGACAGACACTTTACCTCTTAACTGCGTCGACCGCTTATACTCGTCAACCTGTGTTTTCAATGGATGCTTGTGAACTGCTTTTAAGCTTCGTAGAGTATTTTTTTTGCTCTCAGCTGGTTACTCTAAACGGTTACACAGGTTAAACTTACCTATTACATATTAACACCTATTGGTGTCCGAGTTGTATTATCTGATGTATGCTAGAACTTTTTCCTACAAAAATATTAGGTATTCTCCGTGATCATGTTGATTTTGCACAGAGATATCGCTTTTACGAGTATTAGGCTTTCTTCTAGAAAGCGGAAATCTTTGGTTAATATTGAAATTGTTGACATTTTAGCTGGCAAAAAATTAAACCTCTAATGAGTGTTGACTGCAGCAAAGGGATGGGACGAGTCAAACTTGCAGATCAGTGCATCGTCACCTACTCTACTGCCAGGAAGACACTAAAAATATTACGTGAAAATGTTTCACCATTTATTGGATATAACAATTTTATTGCAAATGTAATATACAAAAAACGTAATTGAATCACCTAAATTTTAAGCTAGTGAATGCCAGGAGAGAAAAATAGTGAAAGTAAACCAAAAGCAAAGAGGGCATCTATAGAAACACCATTACGACCTAATGTACGTCTAATCAGTCGCATTCAGATAAAAGGTGTGTGGTTTGCATCTCAAAAAAAAAGAAATAAAGAGAAAAGAAGCAAGTTATTGCTGTAAACAATGTGTGGTACCTTTATGTGGGTACTTTTGTAGTTGGGTACCCCCTCTTGGCGTTTCCAAGGTAAATGTGTAGGATAAATAAAAACATTGCGGCGCAACAGTCGAGAGGATATAACACTGAAAGGATATATTGACGAGCCTTCGGCTCACTTTGTTTTAATGGGTAGCCGTCTCCGGGCGCTACCGCGCCCTTCGCCTCGCCCGGAACCAAAGTATCCCTCCCCGTTGTCCGGTGATTGGGTTTGTAAATGTCGAGACCGGCCAATCAGATATAGATTTTGTCCTAATTAAAAATTATTAGTTAGGTATCCCCTCTTGTCGTTTCCAAGGTAAATGTGTAGAATAAATAAAAAGCAAGAAGGGGGGTACCCAACTACAATAGTGCCTTTATGTGTTGTACCATGTTTCGAAAACTATAATACAAAATATTTTTTTTTAATTTGAACTTCTACTGGCTAAAATTAATGTATAATAATAATCGTCTCGCGTTCCCCTTCTGATATTCTTAAATATTTCCCCCCCTCTTACCCAAATATTTCTTTCGTGTTTTGAGTTATTCAAAAAAGAACAAGTTAGGAAAGTGTACAACGTATGAAGTATTAGAAAGAAATGATATACTTGTACGTAAGGGAAATAGCGTTTTAAAGTTCTTCTCTTCATCATAAATAATCCATTTTCTTCCTATTTAATAATACTGCATGCACACGTAAGGAAACCAAAGGTATTTTTGTGAGATTGTTTATTTTAGCAACAATGATGAAATAACCATGCAATAAATTTTCTTAGTTCAACTCGAATTAAGACTTTCTTGTATGATTTTCTTAATAACGGCTACTCCTACGATAATAATGTATAGGAAAAGAAATACTCTTCTTTACTAGTTCTGCAAGGTTTATTCGAAAAATATCTTGATATGAGCAATACTTTACGAGATATGACGGAAAGTTCATTTTTGTCACCAGTAAAGTGGTACCCCTGATTGTCTTACGCCATTAATTTTTGCGATTTTCTTATCAACTTTGATTTTAAGCCCTTAATATGCGGACGGACGGACCGACGGACGATAATAGTCGCTCACGCTGTAAGCGAAACGTGCCTAAAAAGATTCGTGCATTAAACATTCGATTGTTTTAAATTATACCATTATCTTTTTATACCTAAATATAAATTCAAATCTGTCAAACATGTGAAATATTAAACTTACCACACGGCGAGATGGAAATCTATTTAATAGCCAGTTCAGGAGATTTACTCACCTGAAAATGGATAAAAGAATGCATTTCAGTCATTAATATTGAGGCATTTAAATTTCATAAACGTATCAACTACACGAATCTCATATTTCAATGTCGCTATCAAATCTCATCTTCAAACAACGCTTAGACACGGAAAGCTCGCTAATCGCTTCACAGCGCAGCAAAACGGCTACATGAAAGATGGCCGAAGCCGATATCGGAAGTGAAACCCTGCAACGCAATCATAATTTTTCCCGAGATGGGAATGAGGAGAGCCGCGCGCGATAATATCTCGCCATTACCCGATGTGTGAAACGGCTTTTATATTATCTATTACCCCGTCTCTATTGTTGGGGCTCCATTGCGTGTTTGATCACGGAAAAAAGAAAATGGGACGAAACCGGTCTGGCTGGCCGGTCGCCGTTGTGCACGTAATTACACGAACGCGTAGGAAAATGGAATGGATGAAACGCTTATCTCCCTCAAGGTTATAAAGTTTCGATATTGCTCATACGAGGAGGAATTCTCAAACCCGAGGCAATAAAATGCTTCGAGCGATTAAAAGTAGCGTAATTTTTTCATAAAAAAGAATGCAGTCGTATTTTAAAAAAAAGAAGAAAAACGGATTGAGTTTCTGCGTCTCGTCATAATAGCCAAATTATTGGTTACGGGTCAAGCGACGCCATTCTTCTCTTTTTTTATATTCAACCGTGATACTTCATGCATCGGAACAAATTTATAGCGGCGGAATTTCTCCGCATATAAATTGGATTTTGAATGAAGAATTTTCCTGAAAATACATTCTTGAAAAAAAATATGGAGATATTTTTCTAGTAGACTAGTAGTCCCTCGTAGCAAGAATTTTTATTTTTTATCACATATTTTTCGGAGGAATGCAAGTAAAATAGCCGTTATCGGACCACACCGATGTTATGCTTATTTTAATGGAAAGGTAAAGCGCAGTAAAACTCTAACAAAAACGCGAATTATTCTGCTATTTTGCCTTCCTGCTATGCGAAATAACGGACGGACCTTATAAAGGGAATCCGGACAATTTTAATGCGTCGAGGCTCAAAAATTCCTGCACCAAATTCGTCTTCAAAATATGATTATTTTTCCTTCGGCTCCGGTATCTTACCCCTTTCGAGGGCCACGTGGCCGGCCTCTGAGTCTTCTCCATTGATCTTCCTGCTACCTACCACCTCTCCTTTTCCTCCCCCACCATTCCCTTTCCCTCCTCCCGCCCCTCTTTCTACCCGCACGCCGCAGCGGACCGCACAATCCACCCCCATCCTCCACCTCTCTCTCTCGGTCCTTATTTTCTTTGTTGGTAGTTTTATTTTATTTTTTCAAGAGCGTTCTCCGAAGCCATTTTTCTTCTGTTGACCCTACGTAACCTCGCCTGTGTAAGTTATCTTTCTCCCTCACCCTTTTGTCCCTCTCCGCACCCTGCCGTCTCCTATCCTCCCCCCTTTATAACATCTCTCGACTTCATCCCCGACCACCAAACTTATTCCCTCTCTCCCTCCTCCTCCTACTCTCGAGCTCAACATGCAAATGTGTTGTGCTCGACACAAGTCACGTGAAAAAATTTCGAAAATATTTTTCCTTTCATAAACGAGGAAAAGCCTAGGCATAAATACGAGGGGATTGAAAAATAAGTCGAAGGCAAGATTTAAAACGAAGTATATGCATAATTTATCATCTCTGACCAAATGAGATAGGAAGAAACGGCGAGGGAGAACACAAACAAAAGCAACGCTTACAATTAAGAGGATTCCCATGATAGTTTCATTAGTTTTCTCGAAGAATCACTTCCGATGGAAAGGAAAATGTTGCGCTTTTAACAACGGGTAATATAAATGGTTATATATATGGTGGTGTGCGATGTTTCTTGGGTACATTTAAGAGTATAGAAAACAACAGACCTTTCTTCATTAGCTAATGCACACAGCGGTACGTTGCGTAACATAAAATTCCAAGTACATTTAAAAGATTATTTCGTCATGATTCACCCGGTTTCTGAACGGAAAAAATGCATATATCTAGCTAAAAAAAGGTGTTTGGGATGTTTCTGAAAACAAAACCATCAAGTCAAACAAAACGTTAGTTATTATAAAAGGCAGGCGTCTTGCAGGCCTCATTTCGTCGTAGAAGTTATATGGTTTAATTCCCATTCATTTAACTTTAATCCTTTTCCAGTTATGGAGTTATGTGCGTTAATAAATGCCTTCACAATCAAAGATCCATTGATTAAAACATAAATTAACGAATTTTTTATTTTTCCTTTTTAATACGCTCTGACGATAAAAAGTAATCGCTAAATCCAAAGACCCAAGAATCAACTGAGGGTGAAATACGGCGGAGATTGAAACGCGCACCTGGTTTCTTCGACCGTTTTATAGCCGTTGTAGCTATCTTGATCGACATGGAAATACTTCATAAGCGTAAAATAACCTTAAATTATTACCTGCGAATCAGTTATTTGATATTCCAACCTCATCGATAATCAACGTTTCCGTGTTCATTTTTATCACAACGATTACATTAGCGCTAATGTTTCCTAGAAAACTTTCAAAATGTTCTATGAAATCTCATTAAAATTAAATCCTATGCGATGTCTAAGTAATATTGTTTCTCACTCGTTTCGCAACATTGAGATGTTAAGGATGACAACTGGCTCCAAGTTGAAGTTTTGTAATGAATTATTTATGATTATCACTATATAAAATAATAATGAAAAAAATTTTAAAATGCTGATCTGAATTTTTAGTTTCAATGGAAAAATTATTGCAATCATTTAGAAAAATCAGCATTCGTATATTTTTATTATATTGTTTGCAAACATTTTCAAATGGTATTGCCAGAAGCGCGAATGTGTGAAAACGCCACTTCAGAAATAGGAAATGCATTTTCGAAATTAGGTTACAATCATACGAACAGTTTTCTTTTATCCCGTTCAGTTTCTATGATTTCCATGGAGCGAGTTTAGCATTGAAAGGCGGTGATTTTATTTTCGGGGACAATTCCTGCAGCTATTTTTTATAATATCACAAAAAGAAATGGATGGTATGTCAGAATGAAGAACCTATCGATGTCACAAGAATGCGTGATGTAAAGAAAATCGAATATTTGTATTACCCTCCGTCGGAAGAAATACAGTTTAAAAAAAATAATGTTTCGAACAACACAAATCGTTATAAAATACTATCACGGCGAATAAAAAACCGTAAAGTTGAAGAAATAAAAAGTGAAAAGACTTGAAACATGATTAACGTACAAGTCTAGCATAAAATTTGTCAACCAGCTCAATCATGTTCAAAGGAATACGGATTTTTTATACATAATTCAGTTTATGAGACATAAAAACAACTGAAAAATAAGGAATGAAATTTATGTACGTTTTCCTGAACGAATCTCCTTAATGAAAACAAAAGTAAAAAAATATTGATAACTGAACTTTTAAGGTAATTTGCTTCTCTGAACATCAGAGCTTAGTTGTAATTAACTCATATAATTTCTAAATATGCATTTTTTATACAGTACAATGGGCACTAATGATGCAATTTAACTCGTTTTATAAATTAATCAAATTTTGTCTGCTGAAAGATGCTTTCGATGAAATTAATGATCGTTCGTCTTAACTCTTAGTATTTTTTAATTATAGAATTATTTTATACATGAAGGCAGCATGCTTTCTATAATTTTCTAATTGGCATAGCTCAAGGAAAACGGTCTAATAAAAATCACTACGTACGTCAGTCTTCATTCCCTCTGCCAGTCTATGTAAAGGCATATTTATAACATCCTTTGACGCAGCTGTCAAGTTGGAATGAACACGATAAATAAGATACTTTTATGATCAACCTTCTTGTTAATTTGTGGATTAAAATATAAAGATATTTATTCAGAGTTTTCATTTTGATTTGCTGATTCAATCGTATAAAAACGGAATTTCAATAAAAATAACACGAGTTACATTTAATTTTTTATATATTTAATAAAAAGTAAGTCTTCTTTTTAACGGTTTCAATTTTTGTTGGCGGAATAATTTCCTCGAACACCCAAACGACTTATCGAAGTAGCTTAAAATGCAACGCAAGCGCGCAACCCCAAAAAAAAAAAAAAAAACGAAAACCTTGGAATTATTTACTTTCCACGCCGCGACTCTTTTTTTCGTAATTACTCGCCTCTTAACGGGATTTCGTATTCACGAGGGCATTTTATACTCCCACGGCGAAACACACCGCGACCCGAACTCCGTTCCAAAAACGAATTGCGGCCGAATTCCGATTCCTCCAAAGCGCTCGACACATTTTTCAACCGTCGCTATAGATGCTCTGACGACTGCGTGACGAATGCGGAGCGGAAAAATTTAGTTTCAGACGTCGCTCCATTTTAGTAGAAAACTCATTTTTGGACTTATTTCGAAAATGCCGGGACGGATGCGGCAAGGGCCGCCGAAGCAAAAATCTCTCTCTTCGAGCACCGCTAAAGCACTTGCGCAATTCGCATTCATTCCGTCCGAATTCGCCAACATTAATGATGTGATGAATTTCCAACCGATTCTGAGTACGCAATCGGCGCGTCGAGTGTGATGTTTATGCCCGATGTATTATTCTTCTGTACGGAAAATACATTTCAAAATAAATACCAGTCGCATATAATCTCAGTCTCGGTCTCACTGAAAGACTTTCATTTGCGAGGAAATTATTTTTGCAGTTTACGTAAGATAGGACGAAACGCAATGGTAAGACATGCACCAGACGTTATATACCGCAGTTCACCCCGAATTAAAATTCTAGCAGGTTCCCTTATTATGAGAATGGCCAATTCAGAAAAAATCGCTATATTACGCCATCAATGTTAGGTGCTTCGAATACACGGAAAATGCATTTATACAGAGCCGTGGTGAAGGCCGCAGAAATATGTCGTATTCTACGAGAAGTGCACTCAGATGCTTTCTGACCCTGTTCTAGTTGCAATTGGTACCTTCGCATGCTGCTTTGATGCACTGACGTTGTTACCGGTTTTATGGACCGAAGCTGAAGCAGTGGACTGCCTAATAACTTGCTAAAGACAGTGGCGCACACAGAATTCTCTCAAGAGATATTTTGTACGCACAGAAGTTGTATGCAATTCACATCAATGGCGCGTATTGTATTTTAATTAAATTTATGTTAAAAACAAAGGGAGGAACCCGTCTACTATTCCTTTCTGGTGGATTCCATGAACCCTAATTCCATGGCAATCAAATGCGACAAGATTCTTTTTGCGAAAGGCTTGACTCGTAAAATAAATCACAAGAATGTGTCCGTCAAATATGATAACGCTGAAAAGCTCGAACCTATGTACCTATAATTGCAAAGTAACAGCTGAGTTAAGTCCTGAGAACGTCTCTGCTAGCTCTTTCATCTTTCGTTCCGTTTGTTCGTATGGCAATTCCCAATCCGCTTGAGATTTTTATCGAGTGGCAGTCTTATCTCATGGTATCATTGCAACTCCTCCTTTTCCAATACGGTGTTTACAGAGAAAGTATTGTGACCGCAAAAAAGATCGACTTCGAGATTTCGACGAATAAGCACGTTTTATGGACCTCCCGAATCGGAAAAAATGTTTATCGCAATATCAGTCGGTCGCATGTCTTCCGTAATCTATCGTCTGTGCGCGGCTATTAGGGGGGTAATCGGCTCAACGAAATCTGATAAAACTCTTATTTGTATCCATCATACGAGTTAGTCCGTCCGTAGATCAGTCTGTGATTATTTTTGCATTATTCCCTTTTATGCAAAAAGCAGTATTCGAAAAGGCAAAGCAGAAACTTTCTCTTTGACGGCACAATAGTTGAAATTGGTCTATAATAGTTAATATAAAGCATGATTTTTTATTGAAGTGATTCAAAAAGGCTCATGTACGCATAAATATGCTAAAAAATGAAATCCATGGAAATAAAATGTGTCGAACTTTATACCGTACCTGGTCTTTTGTGTCCGTTTTAATGTTACGATTAGAGAAATATAATAACAGAGCGGATAATTTCCCTATAAACTGCTTCTCTTTGGAACAGAGGCAGAAATTTTATCGATTGATAAAAACATCATAAGAGTCCAATTTCCACAGGGATTAGAATTGCGTGACGAGGAGTAATATGACGAACGCCGTTTTCAGGAAAATAAATAGCCATCGATTAAGGAGAAATTTTGTTAAAATCGTCGAGTAACATATTTAACTTTTCCGTTTATTACACTAGTTCTAAAACCTGTACCGGTTTAAAACGGTTTTCGTAAGCTTAACATTTGTTTAACCACTGAGGTAAAATGTTTTTAGGTTCCATTAAAACACATTAAACTCGGTAAAACTTCAATGACACATAGGCACTCGGCATTTTACTGGATATTTTTTTAAATCATCGGCTATTTTAAATGAGAAGCCTTATATGGTCACTTCACATGATAAATCGGGTGACGGAAATAGCAAATTTCCATTCTTCAGCGTCATCTCCTCGGTCGAGTTCAAAGGAACCGAACGCACAGAATCGCAAATAATAAAATTTATAAGGGGCATCGCTGGGATAAATTGATTCAGAGTTCCACTTCTTTTACCGCCGCGAAAAACAAATTTTCGCCCCGCATCCTTCGCTCTCCCTCTCCTCCGGCCGAAGGTCTCCTCTCCTCCCCTCGCAAACTCCAGCACTCCAATGGTGCGACGTGAAAGGAATTAGTAATTACAGAGCTAGAACATTGGAGAAGCTTGGTTCTGATCCCGGCTTCTCACTTTGATATAAATACATAGGGTTCGCTAAAGAAGGGGCATATCGCGAGAGACTTTTGCGCGGATAAAGCAATAACGCCTATTTCCTATCTTCTCCCTCGAGTGTCAGAAGAATTACTTAAACGGTACAGAAAGTATTTGATAAGCATTGAAAGTACAGGGAACAGTTAATCATTAAAGACAAAGAACAGTTGAGGTAAATATAGGCATTTCAACAACCATGTAGCCAAACGGGGGGTACTTCGTCGCGTTCTCTTTCTGATATTAATTAATAGTCGATGAATTGCCAGGGAAAAAGGATATTTTTCATTAAAATACATAAATGCTTGATCAACCACATTAGGATTTTACCAGGAACCTCCATTATTTTTCGCTGAAAGCCTTTTATAAGCTCGCCAATTCAACTTTGAACGGAATAAATCTATATGATGCTGTGGAATAAATATGAAGGAGCTATAGATAGTCCTCGAGACACGAAGACTGCACGAAATCCTTAAGTAACCTTAAGATACGTGTCATTCGGCGGATATACGGTCCAGAATTTCATTGATTCCTGTCCAGTTTGTCTAATGGAAAGGATCCGCTTCTACATATTCCTTTTCATGTTCCTATTTTATAGAAATTCCCTTTCTTCACTAAGCCTTTGGCGTCTCCTGCTGTCTGCTTGGGTCAGGCTGATTAAATCTCACGCATCAATGAACGTCTTCGACATTTGTTTAATCCACGCCACACCTTCGTCTCGCGAGAGCTGTTATGCGACTAAATATCCAGTTTATTAGGAAATTTCAGACAACGTCACTTTCCAAATCGAATGTTTTCCTCGATAGGGGGCGTAAGAGCCTTCAAATTAACTTCCTCAACGTATAAACGCGCGAATAGGACGTCCGATCCAACAGTGACTTTGAAGGGCCGAAAGTCAGAGACATACTTATTGGTCTGGAACCACATTCAAGTTCAGATGCGTGGCTCCGAATCCACTCCGGCGCTCTAAATAATTGAAATGGAATATCGTAAGGTCACGCGTGTGCGCACGACGTGGCGTTTGTTGTGAAGCGATGCAAGCGACCCAGAGGGCGGAACGAGTGACCGCTTTGTGCAACGGAAGGAGACGTTAATTGAAGATTCCGTGAGTATACTCTCTCTCTCTCTTTGCGACTCAATTACATCCACATGCTCCGGTTGGTTAATTTCTTCGTAAAACACTGTTTCGGGATCAATTGTCTGATGATGTTCCTTCATGCGGTATCCAAAATTGTGCTATTTTACGTTATGAAGAAATTTTTAATAATTATGCATAGTATCTGTTTTTATTTAATTCGATTTCGATTCAAAGGCACAACCACTATCACAAATAATCTTGATAGAAATTTCAGTTGACAGAACAATTAAAATACATTACTATCGAAAGTTTTTCGTGGAAAAAAATATATCCTATTTTTCCTATCTCTAATAGTAGCACACAGCATGTTATTCATTCCGTGTTAACCTACCGAGTTTTTTCAGATTATATTATTAGAACTTTAACTTCTACAAATGATACGTCATTTGTTAACATTCTCCCCCCCCGGTCAACGAAAACACAAAACAAATGCAATGAAATAATGCGTTTCATAAATACTCTTTTTTCAGGATTTGCCTTTCGACACGCGAAAGCTTTTAATTTTTCCGCCAACTCCTTTTGCTTTGCAAATCGCGGACCTTGTTTTCGTTTATGCCCGCGCTTCAACATCAATCTTAAAGGAAAAACAAGCGCTCTCGCACAAAGCCGAATGAGCGACAACGTAAAACTCCGACAAAATCCGCGACGAAACGCAGCGGAGATAGACACGAGCGACAGCGCCACACTTCTCCCCCTTTACGTAACACCGTAGGGGAATTTAAATATTTCCTCAAAATCCCCCTCCTCACGACATACTAACTCGATGCAACCGACGACCGAAGCGTAAACCGAAAGCACTCCCGAGGAGCGCATAAGACGCATGTTTACGATGAAAATATAGGAGGAGACGCCGAGTGTTAAGTCGAGGATGTTCTTTAAGGAGAGTAAAAAGGGAACCGCAGAAAAGTACGTTGATGGAGAAAGGGCAAGCTAGAAAATATTTTCTCTCTAGAAGGTGAAGAACGAAAAAGGGGAGGGGGGGAAAGAGAGAGAGAATGAAAGGAGAGAGGTGGGGGCGAACGGGGAAATGGGGCATGGCGTATTGGGGGCGTTTAAAGTGAGCGGAGGCTGAGGTTTATGACGGGGAACGAAGGAGGACCACAAAAAGACGACAAAAACCAGAAGGAGATTAAAGTGGAGGAGAGAAGAGGGAGAGGGAGGGAGAGGGAGGGAGAGGGAGGGAGGGAGTGGGGAATGGAAGGATGCGAAGGAATTACGAGAGGGGGGGATATGATAAACTAGAAAATAGGAGAGAGAGAGGGGGGGGAAGAAAGAGAGGAAGAGAGAGTGATAGAAATAATGGGAGAGAAATAGAACGAAAGAGAAAGAGGGAGAGAGAAACAGTGGAAAATAAACAGAGGAGGAGGAGAGTAATAAAAGGACATGAAGAGAGAGAAAATGATTGGAGAAATATGATGAAAAACACTAAGACTGAGATAAAAAAGAGTAAAATAAATGCTACTGTAGGAAGAGAAGTAAAAAAGAAACAAGCTAGGAAAGTATGCACTGCGAAAGCAGATATTAACAAGTTAGGAAAGTGTACAACGTATCACAAATGGGCGAGTTTCGTGCAATGGAGTAGAAGAAAGAAATCATATACCTGCACGTGAGGGAAATTGCGTTTTAAAGTTCTTTTCTTCATCATAAATAATCCATTTTCTTCCTATTTAAAAATATTGCATGCACGCGTAAGGAAATTAAACGTTTGTTTGTGAGATTTTTTATGTTAGCAACAATGAAGAAGTAACCATGCAAGAAAACTCGAATTAAGACATTCTCATTTGATTTTCTCGATAACGGCTACTCCTACGATAAAAATGCATAGGATATGAAATACTCTTCCTTACAAGTTCTACTACAACTTCGGCTCGCTTTTTTGTAATGGGTAATCGTCTCCGGGCGCTACCGCGCCCTTCGCCTCGCCCGGAACCAAAGAAACCCTCCACGTTGTCCGGAGATTAGGTTTGTAAATGTCGTGACCGGCCAATCAGTTTCTGTTAATGTTGTTTTTAAAATAAAATATCGTAAATGCAACAATACGTCAAAATATCCTTTCAGTGTTATATCCTCTCAAACAATCATAACAATACGTTTATTTTTTAAGGTATTCGCGTTAACAGGAAAGTACCAAAATAAATTTCTTCCGTTGGACGTAGTTTAATATTAATGGGTAATTTACGTATTATAGAGCCCTCTGATTTCCTTTAAAAGCTTACCCATATAAAAGCATTGAACTCGTTGCCATGGAAGTAGACTGTTGAGATCCAGATAAACTCCTACTTTTTTCCGATAAAAACTAAAAATATACGCTAAATCTACGGGGATTTGTATTCCGTCTTCAAAAATGAAAAAAAAAACTAAAATCTATAAACTTTCCAAAAGTGCAAGTGCTGATTTCAAATCTTGAAGGGGAATGATTTAAAAAGACAAATATATATACCTCATCATCGATTTGCGTGCTTTTCTTATGGGGCAATAATGCGGCTAAATTAGCCACCCAGCACCTCATTTCGGATCCACCAAATTCTCGCCACATGTAGCTCTCATATATAGTAACTTGTCCTAAAAATTTGGTTTATCTAGGTTGAGCCGTTTCAGAGATATCGTCTTCACAGTAGGACGGACAGACAGACGAAGTGAATGCATAAGGGTTTTTGTAAAAAAAATCGCTAAAAATATGAGATAATGTGATTGATTGAGGAATAGGTATGCGTGAAAACGACAGTTCTTAGAAATACGAAAATTCTGAAATCAATGATGAAAATCAGATACAGGAGCCTTCATCGGTAATATTCCTTTTATGACTAAATCACAAAATGAAGGACGATCTGGATGATATCTCTTTTACCGCCACGGGTAATGATAAATGCGTGTAGAAATACTCGTTAGTTTAATTAAACAAGGAAACCTTAAGCTTCGTAAATACTGAACCCGAAATGTGACTCCGAGCGAAATAAGATTTACTTATCATTTAAGCGGGTTAAAGTCTTGGAAAAAGAAGTCTCGAGGAAAAGGTACTTTTTCCCGTTATTAACGGCGAGAGAGATGAAATTGAATTTTTTAAAATGCAATGAGCAAATAACATCTGAAGGAAATTTTTTTCAATCGAATTTATTCTATAATTTAAACTTGGATGCAATTAAATCCCTTTGCAGTCTAATTTCCTACTCGCTTTCTCGGCGTCATGAGCCAATTTTTACTAATTGTAAGATAAAATTCTATTAACTACAAAATATTTTTCATTTTTCTTGCCGGCATTATATGCATTAAATTTCTCTAACTGTGAATTATAATCTTTCACTGATTTCCGTGAATTGCTTGCACAGAAAATTACCCTGAGTTTGTATGTACAAAATCCGAATAAAAATAAATCATTACGCCTATTAAATAGGACAGTGGAAGGCTCGCATTGGAATAAGTGGCACTATTAACATTCTTGAGATCCAAACGCATGCTATGGCCGATGGATAAGGCCGATACGAAATGGAAAGTTAACTGGAAGAGATGTAATATCACAGTCGCCGCAATTAAAAATATGAAACAAACAAACAAACACTTACAATGTAAATTTCGACCTTACGATCGCTACACGCGCGTGGATCGTGTCGATACTAGAAAACATAACCGAAAATAATGTACGACAGATGTTCTCCCAAACCAACGCATCCCAACCTTTGATAGGGTAATAACTATTTGTGTTAGGCCAGCGGGTGGTGCGAGGACGAAATCAGAATTTATCACCTGTTTTTTAAATCAGTTTCTGAAACGGCTGCAAGTTGACACTTTCCAAAAAAAGTAGCATATCATATAGAGCACACTAGTAATTATTATAGCTATGTAATTTAGTAGGTGATGAAAAACTATTTAAAATCTCTAAAATAACAACTTATAGAAAAAGAACGCTAAAGAAAATAAATTTCCTTCCCAAATTCAAATGAAAATGCACCACTATATTTAATTATTGTCTACTTGCTGGGGAAAATATACCGAAACTTCAATAACAATCACATTTGTCCTTATAATCTGCTGCAGCGAATTGCTACTTATATCTTATGGGAACGTGGCAGCACGGGTGTAAGAGGATGTGGATGTGATACGCAATTGGAAAGGTTCAGAAGCAATGCCATATACCACGGTATTTGTAATTTCAAATTTATGAAAACCAGAGAATAAATCGATAAGTAATACAATAATAATATGAATAACAGACGTCTCTTCCACGAAGAATGTCACTTTAGTTTGGACGTAAAAACTTCATTTCAACGCGCAGGTCACATGTTTTCGTGAGCACGTCTAACCATAAACGGTAAATGGAATGAGGAATAATTTTTACATGCATCGTTGAATTTATAAATAAACGCAATACTTTACAGGATTTGAGCGTATAATTAGAGAAATAAGATAGCGCGTTTCGAAGAAATTAGTGACGATAAATAATGAGTAAGCAACAAGAAAGAAGACAAAAATAAACACGGATGAGCGGAGGATAAATAAACCAAGATTGCCTCAGAGAAAAGAATAAGCTATTTTTAAGATTCAGTTCACAAAAAATATGCATCAAAGGGAAGAAGAAAAATCTGGAATTCGCGAGAGAATTAACGACATGGGAGTTAATGGAATAACTGGTTTTTTCGCGGGCGGTGCGTAGGAGAGTGAAAGAGAAAGAAAGAAAGATGGAGTGTGAGAGAGAGAGAGAAAGAGAAATGGAAATAAAAAAGAAGAAAAAAAATGAATGATAAAAAAGGGCGACCTTTTTTTAAATTTATTTTTAAAGCGAGTGGAAAAACATTCAGGAGGGCCACGAGTTATGAAACGCAGCCTGCATAATAAAATACGCGAAAGCGTTAATTTCCACCTTTTAAAAAATTCTGAGGTAATGAATTCTCCCGGATTTTTTTTAGATTCTTTTACCGATATTTAACGGTTCGACAACCTTTTTTTTTCCTCCTTGGGTGTGCCTTTTTTTATTTTAAAGAGTCCACGTCGATGATGAGATTGGCCTGAATATCATCACGCCTTTCTAGAACAGAATTACGAGTGAGCGTTCCAATCGCCTTCGGGACAAGAGAAAACAAAATTACACGACCAGATTTATTCTTCGGGTTCGAATGGCTAAAATATACCCCTCGAAACCTCTAACTTGCGTATGTGAATCTGTTTTCGGCCGAACGTAAATTTAAAAAACTATAGCGGACCGAAGTTTTGAGGGGACGAGAAAGAATCCACGAATGTCTGAATCGAATTCCGAATCGAAGACAATAATTATGACGCGAACCGTCGCTCCACCAACTCAACATTTAATCAAAGGACGGAAAGAAAACAGCCAATTAAAATCTTTTCGATCGGAAACGTCGAAACAAGACGAGATGAATAGTGGTGGGTTGGGTAAGAAACCAAGATGGAGGAGGGAAGTAAAATGGCAGGATATGGAAGAGAAACAGAAAAAGGAAAATAGAAAAGGGATGACAGACAGTGGGAGAGGAGACGGAATAAATTTGAATAGACGAAAGAAAAAAAATATTACAGCGAGAAGATGGAAGGAAAAGAGAGAAAGAGTGAGATAGAAAGAAACATAACTACATTTGACATTCTACCAGAAAAGTAAGGTCAATAAGTCTTTATTATATCTGGGAAGAAACTCATTAAGGCAAACTATTACACTCGAATGTTGGTGCATAGCCATGGAAACTGTATTACACTGAATGTTGTTATGTATATAAAAATAACACTGTAAATATAAAATGAAATCCGAACTGAGCTTTGTCTAAATATCATTCAGCTTTATATATATTCCATTCATAATATACCATTCCTCGACATTTTATTTTTTAAATAAATTCTCGTAGTTATTGAAGCAGTGCGTGGGAGAAAAACGAGTGCGAGAAAAACAGCAGAATGTGGATTTAATAGGACGGAAGGATAATCCAGCGAAGTATAAAATAAAAACTTTATTTTTGAAAAAGAGACATTTAAAGAATAAAAATTAAAATCGAATTATAATCGAAACTCGATCCAGTCGTATCCTTTAAAATAAAAAATGGATGTAGCGAAAGCGTAAACACTTTTTAATAGAGACAGAAAAGCAAATAAGGATGCCGGATGGTCAAAAATGTGTGGATTAGGCGTAAGTGCAAAAGATACTGGCAATAAGCTGTATGATGGGAAAATGGTAAAAAAGCTATAATAGTAAAGGAAGATAATTAACATTACATAATGGCGATGGCAGGAGAATAATAAGTGAAACTGCGGAAGAGAGAATGAATGGAATATCGGAAGAGACAAGAAGAGAGAGAGAGGTTGATTGATTGATATCTTTATTGGAGCGAGATTGAAAATTTATAGTCCCCTCTTCCACCTAACCCCTTGTCAGTAAACAATAGTAAACACTGCATTTTACAAGCAGGTAGAACACAGATAATATGAGAGAAGAATGGAAAAGTTATTTACAAGTGTGGGCGAATAAAAAATAGTTTCACAGCGATGTCGTGATTCTATAAAACTAATTAGAATCGCTAAAAAGTATGAAAGTACAAATATAAAAGACAGTGCAAAATCAAAATGAAGTGCAAAAACGTCAGTACTAACCAGAAATCTATAACAATGGGAATTAATAATAAATGATTATGACAAAAATTAAATAACTATTAAGAAATATGCATGTACACATACATGTATAAATGTATTTTCTCACAATAGTCTTTTGTTATATAGTCTTTCTAAACAATAAATAGTAGCCGTAAAATTATTTACTTTATAAGGATCATAAGAGAATTAAAGTAAATTATAAATGAGATAGATGAACATAACCAGGCGTGAGGGCATAAATGCGAGACATTGCAAAGAAATACATGTTCGTACAATACAAAGAGAATAATGTGAGGAACAAGTGAAATTATAAATATGAAAGAGAGGGAGAGAGAGAAAGGGAGAAAGAGAGAGGAGAGAGGGAGAGGGAGAGAGAGAGGGAGAGAGAGGGAGAGAGAGGGAGAGAGAGGGAGAGAGAGGGAGAGAGAGGGAGAGGGAGAGAGAGAGAGGGAGAGGGAGAGAGGGAGAGGGAGAGGGAGAGAGAGAGAGGGAGAGAGAGTGGGAGAGAGAGGGAGAGAGAGAGGGAGAGAGAGGGCGAGAGAGAGGGAGAGGGAGGGAGAGAGAGAGGGAGAGGGAGAGAGAGAGGGGGAGAGAGAGAGAGGGAGAGAGAGAGGGAGAGAGAGAGGGAGAGAGAGAGAGGGAGAGAGAGAGAGGGAGAGAGAGAGGAGAGAGAGAGAGAGAGAGAGAGAGAGAGAGAGAGAGAGAGAGAGAGAGAGAGAGAGAGGAGAGAGAGAGAGGGAGAGAGAGAGAGGGAGAGAGAGAGAGGGAGAGAGAGGGAGAGGGAGAGAGAGGGAGAGAGAGAGAGGGAGAGAGAGAACGAGGGAGAGAAGGGGGAGAGAGAGAGAGAGGGAGGGAAAAGGGATAGAGAGAGGCACGTAAAGAGAAACCATAAGAACAAAAGACGGATGAAGAGAGAGAGGCAAAAAAGGCGACGAGAGGAACAGACCGTGAAGGGAAAAGACGGATGAAGGCACAGGAAGCGACGAGTGAGAAAATGAGTGGGAGAGAGTAGTAAAAAGAAGAATCAAGAGGGGAGAGGTGGGAGGATAGAAAGAGGCAGAGAAAGAAGGGACAGATTCCGGGTTTTGAGAGGAGGAAGAGGAAGAGGAGGAGAGACTAATGGAATTAATGGAGCGAGATGGCTGTTGGAGATAAACTGACGGAAGGGCGGAGGTTGGAAGACCTTGGGGTTGTTCAAAGAGAGAAAGAGGGAGAGAGAGAGAGGGAGAGAGGATTTCTTCGGAGAAAGGGAGAATATGCGTTGATAAGGAGGAGGGAGAGAGAGAGAGACCCTTTTCCGGGGGTTCGACATGTTAAGGGAGCCGAAAATGAAACAACCGTGGCAAACTTGTTTGGGGCGATAAGAGGCGCATGGGAGACGACGCTTTTTAAAAGACTCCTTTTTTTTCTGAACGCGTTTTGCTCCGGGTAAACCTTTAAAACTCGTCGGTTTCGCGAATTGCGTATTGCGCCTGCCCGGGGCGGATAAAGCCCCCGAACGAGTCTTCAAGGGAGGGAGGTGGGGCGGGAAACGTTAATGTTTAATTGAGCGTTCGTCGGTATTCGCTCTAATTTCCTACCTTTTTTCTTTCCAAACCCGGTCGGAGGAAAGGGACAGAAGAAAGAGCGATCCATTCGTTTCGATCCGCGGAATTTAAACGTGGATACGCATAATATTTGTGCTCGTCGACTCTTTAATAGGTCTTAAAATTTCACTGGAAAATAACCGTCCCTAATTTCGTTCAATGTGTCGTCAAATTTTGAGGGAGCAGAATTTTGAACTGTCATTTTGGTTGGGTGTTTGTTAGGATTATTAGGGTGTTAATGACTTCGCCTCGCTGTCGAATTTTAATGCGCCGGTAAACTTATCCTTTCCGTATTTTTAAAAATGCAGGTCTCCTCCGTTTGTTTAACTAAGGATGAAATACATTGTAACTTGTTTATGAATATTAATCGCGTATCCTTCCAACTCTACCTCGAGCTAAAAGGTTTTTCTTTCATGTTTTCGCATGCAAAGGAAAGCTTTCATCGTGGCATTTGTCTGTTATTATGCTGTTTCTTTTAGCGAAAGTTTTTTCTGCATTTTTCGTGACGTTTTCTAAAATTTTATTTTTACAAAAACGCCAGCTGAATATTAGCGATTTTATTCGATGCTATTTATTAAAATTTCTTAAAATAAAAAGTTTGAAAGAGTGATTTCTATACATCAAATGTACAATTCGACCCAAAGTTTTCTTTGTAAAGTTATAATATTGAATTCTATTTTAAAGAAACAGGATTCTATACATTATCATAAACATATATATAAGACAGTGTCACTTTGTCCCTTGGTCATGTGATGCTTTTTGAAGCTTAATATCTCGCAAACGACTGAACCGAATTTGATGAAATTTTCAGGATAGCATTATGATATAATAACAAAACGTTTTAATGTATCGGTAATATATAAAAGCCTAATTCTGTTCCCATTGTCCATTTGTCACTCGCTCTGTCACGCTCTGAAACACAGAAATATACCTGGCAAAAGGGGACTAAGGTCAGCTTTTGAAGCACAACAGATACTCGAGGCGAGTGTTTCGAACCATCGCTCGGATCGAAGGCAACCCTCTCAGCAGGAGGTATGATTTCAGGTCAAAGAAGACTGCCTCAATTTTATTTCAGAACAATCGATCATCCCAGTCATTTTTTACGGGCACTTATACTAGTTAAATTATAAGATTAGAGCCAGTGCCCGAACCTTAACATTTAATCAGTATGCTCTAGATTTTCATTCGAATCGGAATATTTAATTGTTTCTTTTTTTTCAAAATTATACCTCTCTATGAAGCATATTAATGTAAAAGGGAATATTACAAATAATTTTTTGTCATTTGCCTCCAGATCCAAGATTCGTATTCTGAATCATGCGATGGGATATTTAAATTCCATCAAACATCTCCAACCCTCGCCATTAAATTATGTAATAACATGAATCAGCCATGCAAACGCCATTTAATTTTTGTAGAGATAACAAATCGATTTACTTCTTTTCGTTGCCGATTCTAAAACGGTAGGACCAACTGGATTTTTTTCCGCTCGACACAAGGAAACAATCGATTTGTCTGTAAATATGAAATCTAGAACTCTACCTATTGCGTACAAGTGAATGTGCTTTCCCGAGGAAATAATATCAGGGAATCGTATTATATAATGAAACATCTTCGTTTAGCGGGAAATGTTTGTCGCACACGTCTTCATTCAGTGCATTATTACACATTAGTTATGATTTAGAATGACATTATCATGGCATGTTATTAAATATCAGCGGTATTCATCTAAAATAGCTGTGAAAATGGTTTCAAAATCAGAGGGAAGAGAATTGGATTTAAAATTTCAACAACTCCGATACGGGTTTATAGCTTGGTAACACTATAAGAGATCATAAACATTTTCTTAATGACGAAGTAATGAATTGTTATTCTTCATTAACACCACATTTGATAAATTCCTAATTTCGACAAGAGTCATTGCAATAATTGTAGAAAGAATTTGGAAGTGTTATTTGTTATCGCATACGTGGAAATATATTTGAATTCACGAATGATAACGGCCTGTTGATTGCTATTTAACAGCTTTTTTTGAAAATTTTCATAACTTATGGAAATATTCTTTAAAAGTATAATCAATATATCAGGATAGTTAAAGGAAATGGTCTCTAAATGAAATGAAATTTTATAACTGAGATAAGTGCTAATGATTTTTTGTGATAGCACATTAACTGATGGTAAAAGCGATACTCAACCAACACTATATTTCCGCAGGTTTATGTAATTTAACTTTAAAATATCCACAAAAATATTATAAATGCCGCTAATCAGAATAATTTATATTTTATCGACTTCTAATTAATACGGTTTATAAGCTTTCCTCTGCCCTTTTATAGTAATATAAGAGTAAAAAAGTTGGGTGAAATGCATATTAACAATAAATGAATTAAATTCAATAAAGAAAAAATATCGAAGCAACTGTTTTACACAATAAATTCATCTTCCGGTAATAATATTATTATTTGATTGTTTTTTTTGTAATTTCCAAATATAAGATTTAATGATATTCTTTCGCAGGATTTAGGAATTGAAAATCAATTTTTTTCCCTTCCATATTATTTTCGGATTTAATACAAATTAAAAATCGGCCGTTACGACTGACTGACATGACCCGAATATGTAATTCCCGCATAAGACACGGGTAACGCTAAATGGATGATTCAGTGCAATATAAATATACGTAATCGAAGATTTTTGGTGGCATACATACCAAAAAAACGACGCATCATGCCAAAAATTTACATTAAAATCCGTTTTATTCTTAATTCAGATTTTATGTAATGAAAAGTTTACGAGTTGAAGCAATGAGGAAATTAAAAAAACTCTTTGACGCGTATTAAAAATTTTGTCCAGTGCACACGACCTGCATAAGGAAAATAAACACTATTAAACAGAAAATAATAGTAATCAAATGATTAAAATATGTATACTAATTAAATATGGCACTACATTAAATGTTATAAATATGTATAGGTACTAATTAAATATGGCACGTGAACAGGAAACTGCGCTCAAGTTTACGAGAATATCCTATCGTCGTACCTGATAACACGTAGGTACATACATAACGTGCATAGAGGGATTTACGTGTCTGCGGCACACACACGAACTAAAAAACGGAATACATATATATACACAATCAGACAAGGTCGGCATGAAAAATAGAGACTATGTGCGTGTGTGTGTGTGCTGAAAATCTTAAGATTAAATAATTTTAATGGTAAATTTTATCTGTACTGAAAATTGAAAAATTGCGAAATTTATTTTATCGTGCGCCAAGATCTCTAGTATAGTTTTCCAATTCTGTCTTTCTGTCTATAACGCTCTTATAATCTTTCAATATCTCAGAACTGGAAGGAGCTAGAGATATTAAATTTGGTATGTTCTTAGATGACCACATTTACTACTAGAAAATGTTATTACTTTTACATAAAGTGTCCTAGGTTCGACTCCAGATATCCTTCCGTATTGCCAATTAAAATCACGGGAAGAAACAATTTTGACCCTGCAGACGTTTTTTTCTTTTGCTCATTAAAATACCTAAATATTAACTTAGAAACTTTAAACAAAAACTAAAAGACGAACGAAATTCTAAATTATTTTATTGTAGCGGTTTTTTTTATTGTATCTTGTCCTTTAAATATAAAAAAACGTAAAAGTGCGTATCTTTTGTGATTTTAACGCTTAATCTAGCGTGAGCTGCTATGCAACCTGTATTGTTTTGTTATTAATTAATAATATCAGTATGTTATAATTTTTAATGTTAACCGTCATATGACGGGTTATTATTCTAGTATATAAATAAAATTCAATGCCATTTTCCTTCTCTTTTACATAAAACAAATGTTTCTTTAGAGAGCGCATGAACAGGTGCACCGTCTGCACTGCCATCAATCCACCCCCTGCACTCAAGAGCAAAAACGAACATGAAACACGCGGTAACGGACACGTAATGTCTCTAAGAATTATCAGTACATATACGGAAAATGACAATTTTATATACTGAAACGTACCATAGAATCTTTTCTCGTATAAAAAATTAAGGCAAAAAACTTTCGTTGCATTTCACCGTAATATGCCATTCATCCTCTTTCACGTAACTCCAAAATGCCAAATCTCATGGAAACACGACCAACGGCAAATCAACGTGCGTTTTAATACGGTACAGGATGCAGCAGGCGTCGGATAATTGCTGCATTATCACCGGCCGCAATTTTCGTTATAGTTAATTTCGCTATATTTCACACAACTAAAGGCGAAGCGTTATAAAAAGTAAACGACGAACGCCGTCCGTATCTCGAGCTGATTGATGTTTGCGGTTTTATCCGACAGGTAGAGACGCATTGGCGGATGATGAATGTTCCAGGATGAAAAAAAACGACCACCTCCCAATCGTCCATAGGGATTCGAACCCGGTCTCCGATTACACGGAGCCGACGTGCGAATACCCGCGACATTTACCGTTGAAAAATTAATACGTCACGCGAACGTCGACCAGCGAAGAAAGGCTTCCGATTGCTCCAACGTTTAAAAATAATCTTTTATGGCACGCTAGGAGTTTTTTCAAACGTTTTTCGGAAACGTCAAAAACAGAAAATGCTTCCGATACAAAAGTCTTCTTTTACCGCAGTTAGGAAAGAAAAATATATCACATCCAGAATTTCGAATCGCAAAAACA
The DNA here is from genome assembly GCA_036926305.1 of Uropetala carovei. NCBI lineage: Eukaryota > Metazoa > Arthropoda > Insecta > Odonata > Petaluridae > Uropetala > Uropetala carovei. Next base: position 9,954,843 of record JAXCHB010000019.1, on the reverse strand, counting down.
GGCGGAAGCTACTCCATTAAACATTGAAAGATGAATCGTCACTTTTTTCGGGGAACAGAGCGATTCGGTCCATCCAAGATACGGATAACATATCAAAAGCCGGGTTCTGCGCGAATCCGACACGAAGCATTTTTTTACAAAGAGGTAAAGCGCGCGAAATGGAGTTAAAATGGACACGATTACACGTTTTCCTGATTTTTATGGGTTTTTGAGGCTTCTAAAAAAATCCCCTTATGGTTTCCAACTTAAGGGGAAACTTTACAGGACAATTACACAGGCACATAAGCATTGCGCCAATATTTCCTTGGAAAATTATTTCATGGGATAAAGGCGTATCGCGTTAACATACACCTATAATGTAAGGTACTCAGTCAAAATAAAATGATCACAAATATTGTATCATTGTTTTATTTATGTAAAATCACTTTAACACGTTTTAAAAAAAATTTCCCAAGCCGTATTTATTTTACTCGGGTAACTTCATATGGAAATACTCTCTCAGACTAAGGTATACATTTTTAAGGATTAAAGTACATGTTTTAGAATCTTATCATTACGTAGTATGTCTACAGTATTGAAGAATATGCCAATATTTAGTGACTATAAACGAAAAATAATGTATATTATTGCATAATAATGTACGATTTTGTCATAACTACGATTGATCAATAGACCACTATTTTTTAAATAGTTCCAGAAACTATTCTTACAAAAAATGCGGCGTTTGGTTTTTCTAGTAATTATGGTACGTACAGCGTGAAATTTAAATCGTCTCCATTAAAATTTTACCACTAGTGTAAATTATACACCAATGAATCAGAAACTTCAAGAGAGACCCATGTGATGAAGTAATGCCGAGTATAATAGCATAAAATTATACTTGTATCCGCGCGTGAATTAATCGAAACGCCGACGAAAAAAAGAAAACTCTTATGTTTGCGAATCAAAAGCTTCTTCGTATTTAAGAAGAAGAACTTGTTTAGCGCTTTCAATTCGCCTCCTTCCCAAAATAATGTCGCGTTTGATGCGAGTGATTCGTAAAATATGTATGTATGCAGATTCCGGGAGGAGAAGGGTCGAGAGGGCGAGGACCTTTCTCACCTCCCCTCTCCCTCTCCCCATCTTCCCTCCCCCCTCTTCCTCTCCCCCCTCCTCCTACAAACGCAATCATTAAATACGCTTTTTTCTCTTCGTCCTTTTAAGGCGCGTTTCGACCATTAGCGTCGGTCCGTCCGCCCGTCCGCATGTTTGTTCTCGGCTTCTACAGAACGGATTTTCATGAAATTTAATATTAAGAACTTACAATCACAGGTAATAAGAACATCGCAAAAATGAATCACGTAAGCCAATCAGGGGTACCACTTTACTGGTGACAAAAAAATGAACTTTCCGTCATATCTCGTTAAGTATTAGTCACATCAAAATAATTTTTAAATAAAACTTGTAGAACTGGTAATATAGAGTATTTATTTCTCTATACGTTTTTATCGTAGGAGTAGCCGTTATCAAGAAAATCGAACAAGAAAGTCTTAATTCGAGTTGAAAATTTCTTGCATGGTTACTTCATTATTGTGGCTAACACAAACAATCTCACCAAAATACGTTTAATTTCCTTACGTGTGCATGCAGTACTTTTAAATAGAAAAAAGAACTTTAAAAACGATATTTCCTTTTCGTGCACGAATATCATCGCTTTCAAATATGTACTCCATTTGTGATACGATGTATACCTTCCTGAACTCGTTCAGTTCCTTTCTTCTTCGCACGCTCGCATCTTCATATTCTTCCACGCATTTCTCCCTCTCTCTCTTCCTCTCCCTCGACCCTCTTTCAAAACAAGTTCTCTTATTTTATTTGACCCTTCTCCTTTTTGATTGCGACCCTCTCTCTCGTGTCCCGCTGTCCTTCGGAGGGTGATTCATTAAGCAATCCTTTCGCGCCTCTTCCGGCCACCAACCCGTCTTCAATCCTCCTCACCCCCAATCATTTCTCTTCTTCTTCTCTTCTCTCCCCCTTCTCTCTCTCTCTCTCTCCGATCTGACCGAAACCCACCCATCCACCACGTCCGGGCCATTTAACCGAAATCTTTTGAGATCAATCATTAGGAAAAGGATCAGTTTGGTGCCGGCCACTTCCGAAACTATACTTCACGAGAAATAAGTTGGCCTCCCAGATGTTTACGCCCACAAAGTAGAGGGGGAGCTACGTTGTCGGATTTACGCTTACAGTCCAGTGAATGAGAAAACGAAGCGACGCTACTTAGGCACAGTACGGCAACGTCGCAAGGCTCTGATAGGCCCAAGCCTGAAAAGTACTCCCACCCTCCACTTCCTCAGAGACCAACTTACGTCTCGTCTACTGTATGTAGTCTCCCTTCTAAAATCTTTTTTCTCTCTCTCTCCGTCTTTCTGATTATCCTCTTCCCTTTTTGATTCCTTATCCCACATTATTCTAAAACCTCTGTAACTTCAACTATAACCCTCGAAGTGCTTGTGAAAGTTCCATCTGCGTTCATTTCCACTCAAATGCTACGTTCTCATCCGCGGCGATCACGTACGAGTTCTACTTGACACTTAATGGGAGCTGATAGTGAGAAGACATGTGACCATAATGAGAAAAGCTGCAGGTTTATTTCTTTGATCATGCCCAAGTTCGATGCGTGCATCTGCCCGCAGCAATTTTCGCCGCGTTGCAGAACCGATCGTCGTTAACTTTCTTCCTGCTGCTTTGAGTTATTTTTGTGTGCGCGTGCGTGTGTGTTTACTGGGGGAAGGTACGTTAGCTCCGTCTTTCTCACACTTTTTACACGTTCTGAAACGTGATATTCCGGAGCCATAAAACGGGACTGCTACTTCGCTTATCGCGAGCGGACGCCATCTTGTAAAAACCGGTGATTACAGCGCCGCATGGTGCCCGTTACCGTTGCCAGACCAAAAACAGCTCTTTTTTTTTTAATCCTCTCTTTTGGGTCGAGACTGATGCATTGCGCTGCTATTGTGTTTTGTGTTTCCGCGGAAAACTTCGCTGGAATCGGATAGCTCATTTGTGATCACACCGAAACGGACGATCAAAAGAATTTTTTATTTCTTTTTTCCCGCCCGAATCTCTTTCATCCAGACATTCCCATTCCGGTGGATAATGCCCTCTCCTTTTTCACCCAACGCTTTTCATTTTCCCTCTCTGACCCTTTTAGGGTCGTCTTTAACCCCACAGATTTCTCCCAACCCCCAATCTACCAAAAGTAAAGAGCTCCGTAAATTACTTTAACCTGTATAAGGCGGAAGACCTGTGAAAGACGGAATAATATGCCCGTCCCGTGAGGTTCCACCTCTCGCAGGTTCTACAGTACATACGTAGGTATATCGTTTTTAAACAGTCTCACACATTTCCTCGTTTATATTATTCTCTAATGAAAATCAAGTCAGATTTGAAATAAACTCCAATGAATCATGGTTTGATTCGTCATATGTTGATTATTTGAAAGCGTACTTGCATTTCGCATTATTATAGCACGAACATACGTTCAAAGTCATGCGCTTTCGCTGAGTCACCGCTTTATATCGGGAACAATTAGCATTTATTCTTCGTAAATCACAAAATATAATTAAATATGTTTTTTTACCGCTTTATATCGGGAACAATTAGCATTTATTCTTCGTAAATCACAAAAGATAACTAAATATAATATGATTTTTTTAAGTCGTAAGTTCCATTTATATAATCGATGCACAGATATAACTTCCAAACTATGGTTTATAATTACGTTTATTGTCCTTAAAATTGACACACTGGCTGCAATGGATGCGCATTTAAAAAAATAAACTTCAGAAATTTCTGCTCAAGCAATTATCCCCTTCTACCTGCAATAAACACACCGTTCACGCGCGTGATTGATGCAGATTTGGCGCGCGCCAAACCCCTGTCAAATCCCTTCGGCGGACTTCGGGATATAAATGTGAAGGTTAAAGTTTTCCACCCTTACTTTCTCATCTCCGCCGAACCCCTTTCACCCTCGACACCTCTACATACGTCAACAGACTCTCGCTCAACGTCATGAAAGGATATAGACGCAATTTTTATCTCATTTCCTCGCCGTCCGTTCGCGAGATCACCCTTCTCTCTCTCTCTATCTCTCTTTAGCCTCTTGACTTTTCATCTCGTCGATTTCCTCCCCCACCCAGTTAAAACGTTGGTTCAACGGCTTCTAGAAGGTCCCATTAAAAAGAACCAATCCGGATACGCGATAGAGACAGCTTAACCGTGTGATGTAAATACAGAGGGACTCCGAACATTTTTGTCCTGCCGCGACTATAAAATGACCACTCCCTGGCTTGTAGAAAAATTTAAATATGTATGTAACTGTAAACATAGATGTGCATGTCATTGCATTTATTTCATTACTAGGGGGAAAGCCCCCTGCTCGCCAACCCCCCCCCCCCCCCCCCTCCCCCCCTTTGCTTGCTGTTTCTTCGTTCCTACCATGCACCTATTGGATTTAGATTAGTTTAACGGGATTATGTTTTGAATACGAGTTTAAAGAATAGATTTTATAAGGGATGTCTGTTTAGTTTTTAATAAAATAAGAAAATTAGTTGAATAACTCGATAAAAAATAAACTTAAGAGGCCTGAAATTTCCGGAGGTTAAAAATGGCTGAGGTATAGAGCGTTAAAGAGAGAGACAACCAGAAATAGGATTTTAGTAATGTAGATAAAAATATAAATAACATGAATACTGCGTCCGAATCATTTGCATTAAATTTATATCTTCGGTCATTTCGAGGAAGTTTTAATCTTATTTTCGATCTTTAAGCCTTTATTTAAGTGCATATGCACGTAAATTACCGTAATTCCGGTAACCATGGAATCTTATTATTGAAATGTTAAGAAATTTAGCAAAACTCGAGTATAAATTCAAAATATGAACGAATTCGAAGGAGATGATTGAGTGTTCGACGGTAAGAATAAGAATCATTCATTTTGGCGTATTTGAGCGTAAATTTCGTGTCGATAACTTATTTTAAAGATAGTATTTTAAAGAGTAAAAGAATGAAAGTCTTCAAACCAAAAAGATGATTTTTACGTGATATCTTATGGGAAACGACATTAATCCTTTGGAGACAAACCCGTGACCTTTTTCGAAATTTTTTAGTCATAACGTAAAGATTCATCAACACTGAAATCCTAAGAAATTTCAGGCTTCTAAGTTTATTTCTAATCGAGTTATTCAAAAAATTAGATCGTTACGCATCATGATGACCATTACGATTTTATAATATAGAGAGATTAAGTATCTTCTCCATTACGAAAGATGATGCATTTTGCAACTGTTTTTGATGAGGCCCCTGCGACCCTTATTTGGGTCGCGAATCGAGGTGGGGGAACCAATCACCTCTACAAAATCTTCGAAATTTTCTGTCACGATGTTTGCGGCGTGTCGATGCGTTCGGCATTTTCGATATGGCTGTTTCGGCCATATATAAAAAATGCCGATAGTACGGTCGAGAGATACAGTTGATGAAAAAACTTGCAACGTGACAGGACTTCATTCCTTCCGACCATGTAAAAAGTTACTCTAGAGAAAAAGAAACACGTTCACGGTGTCATGTGGTTATACGATGTCACAACACCTGACCTGTCATGTATCGTATTTCGAAAAAATCGTGTTTGCGTTTTTATTGATGAAAAAAAAGCTCGTGACGAAATGTACGTCGCGATTTTTTTCAGTGTAGCAAAAAAGACTTGAATTTGGCAACATGTTTACATTTCCATCAAAAGCTGCGAAGGCTCTCTCTTTTATTATTTCAACAAATGGTTTAATAATTCACTAAGCAAAGAGAAAAGGGAAAGAACGCGCGAGTAAAAATAGGCGCAGCGCGTAAAAATACGTATATCAAAGCTGTTATAAAACTTCGATTCTCGTTTGTCAATGGTGATAAACATTCATATACTTTAGACAAATCATGATAGATATAACCTAGGATGACCGTGATTTTCCATGCTTGTTTTACAAAAGATTTAAGCGTCACAAAGCAACTTGTTTATAAAGTAGCACAGCTATAGAGACGTAATCAGTCCAACAACCCTAGTTTCTTGGCTACCTACTATTATAGTTGGAAGATTTTCTCCAGCTTGAAAATCGTCAAAGTGATTAGTAGGTATTTAGCTTTTACTAAATAATTCAAGCCTTTCAATCACTCTCTGTGTCCAAAATATCACATTTAAAAAAGAAAGAGGAAATTAAGCAAACCGGATGTGGTAAAATGAAGATAAAATCATATCGCGATGATAAATGGACACTTAAGGTAAAAAAATAATGTAACCATTGGATATTCAAAAAATATGCTTCGTGATGTTCGTCCCAACAATACTACAGTATCCTAAACAGTTTTACAGCGATCAGAAGGTAAGCATGCAGCATTGTATAACTTTTTATTACAAACACCCACCTTCAGTTCTCGGACCAATTGAATACATACAAGCGAATGTCTCACGTGAAGGATTAAAAAAAAAAACTATTAAGACACATTAACTCCGCGCGGTAGGATATCAACCCTAAAAGACTTTGGCGTTCAACATAATCGCGTCCGCAGAACTATAGGAGATAAATTGCCCCGCCTGCCCCTTCCCCCCAAGGACGTTCAATCACTCTCCTCCGACCGCATCCTCCTCCTCCCGTCTTCGGCGGAAGATCGGCTGTTAAGACGGAGGCACTTAACGATCGCATCCGCTACTGGTTTTCCCGCCACGAGTAATCGAGAGCAAAAAATTTGCCCCGCGCGCGCGGGTCTACCGATTTCATTCTACTGACCATTCAGCGGCGCTTGTCGCGTGGAAGGAATGAAAAGGCGTTTCCGAGTGCGTGCGACATGGAGTGCAAGACAAGCAGACGAGCAAAAAATATATTGGGAAAGTGAGATAGGGAAGGAAGTGTCGTAAGGAAGAGAGTGGAAAGGGGACGTAGGGGTTTAAGGAATCTTCCTCTTGATGACTTGTTTGATAAATCTCATTCCTTTCTATATCTTTCGGTTGAACTTTCGCACGTTTTTATTTTTTTAAATGGAGATATCGGTTTATTTTTTTGGAGCCGAGGGATACGCTCCGATTTGTTTTTAGAGGAATAGCTACGAAAGAGAGACGAGATCATGGTAACGTAAAAAAACATCAATATCGATCTTCATGCACTCGAAGTACGGGATATCTCCGCGTACACTCACATTGCCGTCTCAAATTCAACGATATTAAGCGCTTATTTCATATTTTGCGACGGCATTGAGCCCCATTGTCTGTTTACCCATGCTGATTCGAAAGGTTCTTAGCAACGACAACAACGCTCATTATTTTGACAGAATGCACCTTGATGTGCCTAGAATATATAATCAGATTATAGAGTTATTATGAAACTTAAACAATTAAGCGTATCGTCGTAGGCAATTCATGTTTATTCGACTATACTTTAGATGGAAAAATGAATGACAAAAGTTAAAAGGGGAAGGGAGGGTTGGACTATGTAGAGATAGAGAAAATTTTACGGTCCTTTAGGTGAAAATATTTTGTCGTCCAGGTTAACGCCAGTTATAAGAAAAAAGACAATTTTCGAATGATTTATTTTCTTTCCTATTTAAATGAATAAGTTCTTATTACACAAAAAGTACACATTCATTCAATGCTGAAAAATGATGCTTGTACGTAGTCCCTAATTAATTCAAATCTAGTCTGAATCACGTGCTATTATGGACTTCAAATAAAATTTGTCGAGTTATTTGTAACAATGATATTGATTGCAGCGAAGCGTAAATTTACGCGTGCAGAGGCAAAACAACAAGACGTTCTTTGTTATTTCAGCATAAGCTGAAATCTCTTGCGGCGGAGCGAAGGGATCTAAGGACAAAAACATTTTCGAAAACGCCCTTCTCCGCCATCCTTATTTAAGGAGACTGCTACTGTTCATTTTCTCTCCGGCGCTTTTTCCATTCTCCGGAATGGCGTGGGAAACAAACCGACCGTCACTAGAAAGACACCCACTCATTCCTTTGACGCCATGTTAAAGAGGAGACGGCGTTTTCCCGAATAAAGAAACTCAACGCCGACTTCTCTCTCTCTCTCGCCGGAGATGAAGACGTAAATGTGCAAGTTGATTCTTTTCACACGCGTAACAGATCAATGAGTTTTGACGGCGTGGAAATAAAACTGAGATGTACGGCGTGGTAAATGGGGAAACATTCCGAATATAAATGACCCTTTGAATGGATAGGATATCGTGAGATAATACAATCAATAGTCTATTCCAATCTACGCGGAATCTGATTTCAAGCGTCCAGAAGAATATTTATGGATTAATTGCCCATAGTTCTAAGTTCGCTACACCATGGTCTATAATCGGTTTGGTAAACAGTGCACATAACATATATTGAATGCAAAGCATGATGTTTGAAATGGGTTTGCAAAAACATCGCTTGTTATCTTACATTTATATATATATATATGTGTGTGTGTGTGTATACCATTTGGCCCGGGCTCCCAAAATTTATTCTAAAGGTTATGTGTTCAATATATTTATTCTAAGATATTGAACAAATAACCCTGGCGTAAATAAGCACAGATCAAAAGTTAAAGGGGAAGGGAGGGTTGGACTATGTAGAGATACAGAAAATTTAACAGTCCTTTCGGTGAAAATATTTTGTCGTCCAGGTTAACGCCAGTTATTAGTATAAAGACAATTTTCGAATGATTTATTTTCTTTCCTATTTAAATGAATGTTATTATTACACAAAAATCCCCTCTGCTTTAGTTTCATTTTTTATTCATATATTTGTATGGCTTTCGGAGTGGGGTGGGGCCCTACATTTGTGACTGGCCCGGGCCCCATTCCACCTCTCTCAGGCCCTGTGTGTGTGTGTATATCATCATCATAGGTAGTCTGCCCGTTGACAGGTCCGTGATTATTCTAGGTTAAACTTGGTTCTCCATATACTCCTATTTTCCGCAGTTTTCTTCATGTCTTGATAGCTCTCTTTCCCTTTCAAGTCGTCTACTAGCTGAAACCTTTTCCTACCTCTTTCTCTTTTTCCATCCAGTTTTCCTTCTAGCACTTCTTTAATCATGCACTCTCTCCTCAGGTAATGCCCAATCCAGTTCGCCTTCCTCTCTTTCTGATAATCTGTATAATCGTTCGCTTCTCTCCTATTCTTCTTGGTACTTCCTCATTTTTCACCCTATCTGTCCATTTTATTTTCAGCATGTCCATGTCCATGCCCACATTTCGAAGCTTTCCCAAGTATTTAATATCATTTTTCCTTAGCGTCCATGTTTCTGCTCCGTACAAAGCTATATTCCATACATAGCATTTTATCCACCTCTTGCGGATTTACTACTTTATATTTCCCGTTAGTAGGAGTTTATTTCTTCTGAAAGCGGCTTTTGCTTTTGTTATTCTAGTACTGATTTCCTCGGTACATTTTGCTTCTCTCGTTATGATGCTTCCAAGGTATTTATAATCTGTAACTTGTTCTAATGGCTTTCCTCCAATACTTATGTTCAAATTTTCTTCTTCTTTACTTGATATTAGCATAACCTTGGAATTTTCTGTATTAATTTCCATACCGTATTTTCTACCTGTTATCACTAGTCTATTTATCATTTTCTGGAGTTCCTTTTCCTTTCTTCCTAGAAGTACTTGATCATCCGCATATCTCACTGTTCTTATAATCCTTCCTCCGATTTTGAAATCTCCCGTGCCTTCTAACGCTTCCTGCATTAGTCTCTCTCCATATATATTGAATAGAATCGGCGATAGACAGCAGCCCTGTCTTACTCCTCTACCGATATGTACTCCGCTGGTGTCCGTATTCTCCAACCTGACCCTTACAACTTGATTCACATATAGATTCCTGATCAGTTTCCTGTCTTTCCAGTCCACACCTATATCCTTTAATATCCTCATCAGCAGTACCCAATTTACTCTATCAAAGGCCTTGTGCCAGTCGACGAAACACACGCAGCAATCTTGGCTGTACTCTATTGCCCTTTCTGATATGATTCTCACTACACCGATAGCATCTCTGGTTCCACGTCCTTTTCTGAAGCCGAATTGATCTTCCCCTAGCATTTCTTCGGCCTTTTTCTCTAGTCTTTTATTAAGAATCCTCGTGATATATATATATATATATATATATATATATATGTGTGTGTGTGTATGTATAAGTGTGCTTTCATATCGATATATCCACAAACTCGAGCCAAATTTCTTTTCCGAATAATTAAATCTAAGATAATTTGATTAAATGATAAATAATGGAACTAAATTTAGAATATGAGCGTTTCAGGAGGAGAGATTATGAGACAGAATAATTTTATAATTAATTGATGGAATATAACCTCAAAAGCATCATATTTCCTCATTATCGGAATATTTTAAAGATCTTAATTGTTTAATCAATGTTCATTTCATTAGCTGTGACCACAACTTCAACTCAATCATCATCTATTGCTGTAATAATAACGATACTTGAATAGAAGTTTTACCTAACTATTTAAATAATTATACAATAAACGTTACACGATACAACTCAACAGATGACGAGCGATTCATTCACAATTTAAAGTTTCATTCGATGAAAATTTTTCTACGAACTAGCTTTAATGTGGGAATTCAGGAGAAAAACATAACACAGTAAATCCGAAATAAAAATATCAACGTGTAATAATAAGACCATTTAATTTTTCAAAAAAACCAACGATATAATCATTTATCGTTCCAATTTCACTCAACTGTCTCATCGGGACATATAAATCAAACGCAAAGGAGGCCCATAATTTCAACTCTCGATCCATTTACAACGTCAATGAACCTAATCGTATTTCCGATATTCGGATATCCGGTTATATCTTATTCATTCCACGTACTTTTTCTTCGCCGAATTATTACTCCTAACCTATTAAGGTACCTCAGCTGAAAATTTTTCATTTAAATGCCAGTTTAGGAGCGTACGTATGTACTTCATCCTAAAATACTGCAAATCCATCCTCCTATCTCACTTCACCTTCAAAAGCACTCACCGAAATTGTTTCAAACTCTTCAAGCACCGGTAAACTTCCACAAAATTACTTTCTCCCATATCCTGTGACGTACCCCTTTTATGTGCTTTTCGATTATTTAGGGTTTATGTAATATTCTGTAATATTCTTTGTCGATAAAACTCGAGTCATATCGCATGTCTTCCAAACATTGTTTATCTGTTTATATACCATGCCATTTAAGTAGTCTTATACTTCTGTACACGCAGAAGAGTTTTCCGAGATTCGATATCTCTCTTTTCGTGTGTTCGGGTTTAAATTAACGGAAGTATGCCAACCCATAGCTAAATCAATCATAATAGTTGATGGATAAAAAGAAAAAGAAGAAGCAAATTTGAGCTGGAAGCTTTGAATAAATTACGCGAGTTTCTCTGAGGAAATGGTGATGCCGATTCCAATTTTTGTGCCTAGGAAGATGGCAACACTGATAAAGTCCAACGACTCGAATACATTATTCCATTTCATGATTAAGGTGTTGAAATTAAATTTTTCCATCTAACGTAAGATAAGTTGTCGGCCCTGGCTGAGGGAATGAACGTTTTTTCTTTCTATATATACGTAGCATAAAATATTGTTTCATGAAAAAAATCGATTTCGGGAAATCAACGGAAATACATACATCTTTTGAGGTCTCTAGAACACGTTTAGACCATTTTCAGAATGATGTGTGTATGTGATTGTGAGCGCTCTAACTCAAAAGGTATTTGCCATATCATTACCAAATTTCATATATTACACTTTGATATAAGCACAAAGACCTTATTAGATTTTGGACAATACCGGTTAACCGGAAGTCGAGGTTTATTCGAAACCCGATTCGGTTTTGGCAAAATATCTCCGCTAAAACATCATCGTTTTATATACAATTCGATACAAAGGTTATAGAGAATGTAATTTTCTACAACTTTCATTTAAAACAATTTTCCATAGCAGTTATTCTTTAGGAATTATATATAAATAATCGGTTTTTTCGGTTTCCGTCAAATATCTCCTTAAAAACGTCGTTATTGGTAATCTTCGTGAGGACCAAAGTTGTATAGAATAATATTTCTTCGAGGTTTTGTTTAAACAAATTTTCGTAGAACCATCCATTTCGGAGATATTTTGCTCTTTCTTAACTTTCGGTATACAGCGCCACCACCATGTAGCAGTGAATTCTGTAAACATATTCAAAATATACCTAATTTACCGCAATAAGGACGAGTGTATTCTTTTACGATACGAAATAATAATTTTGTCTTATAATGCTATTCATAATAATTTAAATAACTATACCCCAAATATGGAGAAAGTCACGTGTTGGCCACATCAGATTTTATTTATTTTCTCCCGGTATTTGATGAAATTGGATATTTACGGCATTTACTGAGTGATAAAGCCCATATACGTCATTTTAACTGGCATTTTAATAAAAGTCTCCAATATAAAAGCATAAAATATTTGAGTATATATGTATTTAACAGCTATGCGAGAGCGAAAATATTTTCCGGTTATTTGTTCAAAAATAAGATATGCTTTCAACAAATTTATGCAAAACGATGTGTGTTTAGTTCTTTTGAAAGGTATAAAATAAATTACATTCTCAGACAAATATTGTACTAGCTGAAGCAAATATTTTTAACTTTTTGCTGCTATAAAGCGGAATCCCTGATAGAGCGAATGAATTCAAATATGTGATTTTACTATCCTAAGTAAATATAAACACTAAATTCGTTCAAAAACTTCCCAAGGTGAAGAGCACTAAATGCAGAAAAGCAAATGGACAGATAGACATATCAAAATGGCGCTTTTATTAAATATAAAAACGCACTTGAAAAGGAAAAAATTGTGAATATTCATCATATCGAATAAACAAAATTAAAGTAAGTAGGCGTATTGAATATTTATATGCTTCGTCTAATTGAAAACAGCGTTGCGCACCGTAGGTGTATAAAACTTTCAAAATGCAACTATTTCCACAGTAAAATTAATCGCAAACAATGTAAAAATAGTTTTCGAACCGTTTGAAAAAGTACGGGACGATGACTATAGAAATATAATCACTTCTTATTAGTAGGCACTTCTATCTCAATTCAAAGCTGTAGAACATGGGTGTCCAGATATAGAAACTCATGTAGCCTTACAGTGGCCAGAAAAGTCTTGAGTGGCCGCACTAGAAGGGGAGGTCTGTAGCATTTGTTTGCTAGAGCAATTATTAATTTTTCTGTTATTTTTTTGTATTGCATATTTCTTTAAATGTTTTTTCCAAAGTATTTTTAATTCATTTAATTCAAATCAAAAATTTTTCTTTTCTTTCTTATAATACATATTTCTTTAATAAAGTTTAGTTTTTTACAAAATATTTCAAATTTATTTAATTCAAAAGATCATCAATTTGTAAATCCTTTAATTTTGTGGATGATAATCTGAGCTGATGGGTCTGATTTTTATCGGTCAAATTATATCGGTGTTAAGAAACTTTAATTGGCCATACTGCTAAAACAATATGAATATATATTTCAACAGCAAATAAAATTACGACAATTGAAAATATTGTGGAATTTCTGCTCTCGCAAATGGCGGCAAGTACATTAAAAATTAAAATCATTCAGCGGGCCACAGAAAATCGTGAAAGTGGCCGCATTTGGACACCCATGCTATAGAACATTACACACACGTTTCGTTCTAATTAACGAAGATAAATAATAATTACTATTTCCAGCATCGTTATTTTCTCTAGAAATCCGATCGCGATTATTTGTCCGAAAATTTAAAGCTTTATAATTTGGAAAATAACGACTCGAGAGTTGTCGTCGCGTGCTTCATAGTACATACTCCGGCCAGCACGCGATCCTTTCGGCCTGCGACGCACGTGCTCACATTCCGCGAGACGAAAAAAAGATACATTTTCTCCGACGGACCAAGTCAAAACAGTTCGCCAAAAATTTCCATTCGAATACATTCGAATTCTCGGAGATGGACCTGCGAGATAAAGCGGACGGCGTCGAATTCACAAGTGGCCGCGAAGAATCGAATTCATCCATCCTCTCCGCGAGCCGCATCCCGAACAAATTATTCATCGGATGCAAGAGAAAAAAAACATTCGTGCACTATTTTCTCTCTTTTTCGGTGACTTTTTCTCCCGCATATAACCGCATAAAATTCCGTCCGTGGCCTTCTGCGAGCGAATTTACATTTCCTCCGATCCGTGGAACGCACACCCCTCCTCCCCCCTCCCTCTCCCACTCTTCTCTCTCTCTCCCCCGCCCCCTACCCCTTCCCCTTCACCTTCCCACCCCACCCTCCCGATCCTCTTCCCTTGCGAGACATGACTATCGCAATTGAAGCGAAGATATCTGCGCAAATACTCCATGAGAATCGCATTGCAAATTCGGTCCGCATCCTATCTCGTCGTGTTCGTTCGCTCGATATTTCGAATATTTTTACTGCCACTTCAACTTAACTGCGGTGCCGAGTGAACTTCGACGGCAGACACGCAACGTAATATAAACAACTTGTCAATCCCACTAACCCACTTAGGAAAATGCTGAGTTGTGACGAAAAGGGTCTGAATTTTTATGTGTATATTTATTTTATTTCGATGGAATCTTGCGATCTATCATCGCCGTGTCTATCGTGACTTCTCTGTGGTTACTATACGCCAAGCACTAAAGCAATCGAGCTGATATATCAGCACGAAACGTCGGAATATAATATCTAGAATTTCGATGGTGAATCCGCAAAAATATATCCTTCTCATTGAATAAGAATTGGCAAGGAAAATTTATTTTTCGGATCTAAACGATGGGATAACTAAATTAATTCTTAACACAATAGATTAACAATCGTAAACTAAACGTACTGCACAAATTTTAATTGCAGATTCATTCCTCAAAATCCGGGATTTTTATCTTCAGTTTTATTACTTTAATCCGTAAATCCGTAAAAAAGTCATCTGTGGACTATAAATTAAAACGTAAAATACAATGAAAACACATGTTTGACGTAATCCATAGAGATGCTAATCTAATTGATCTTTTCTTGAAGAACTTAGTAGAATATTAAATTAAATCTGAAAAACAGCATTTTGTTCGGTAAAATATTTATAAAAAAGGTTTTAATATTTTTTTATAATACTGGAAGGTGCTTATCATATATTTTTCATTATTATAGTATAGAAATACTCAAGCTCATGTTAATGTTTATCAGAAAACTTTAGTTAATCACTGTGTATTCAGAGGTTGCAACGAATGGACTTTTCAGAATTTCGTGTATTTATAAGGTTACAAACATCATTATGCCGGCCCCGGTGGCGCAAGGGCTAGCGCGTTGGCCTACATCACTGAAGTCGCGGGTTCGAATCCCGCCAAGGGCATGGATGTTTGTGTTCGTACTCATAATTCATATTTCATCACTCATGTGTGTGTGTCTGATGTGGAAGGCAACGGGAAACCACCACATCACGTGTGCTTATTCCCTAGTCATGTCAAACCAATCTTAGGATTAAAAACCATGAATGAATGAAACATTATTATATTTTGAAAGATATTAACAATTTTTCAACCGAAATATATTTGACGTAGAAAAAACGTCAGTAGTAATTTTTCTTCCCGATATAATTCAATGAATTTTACTCGGCTAATCCCACTAGCACATTTATTGTCCTAAATAGCACAAGAGAATACTTCATAAATGCTATTATGACTACCTATCAGAGATTACTTAGATAGAAAGCAATTCAAAGTCCATATTAAACGATTTACACCGTACGTAAAAATAAAATATATGTTTAAACATAATTTTTATCTGAAAATGTCGTGACTTAGGCTAGATGGGCGTTTAACAAAAAAAACCTTACGGTGCCGTATGTTTGATATTAATATAAAATATTTAAAATTACAACCATTTAAAAAATAGTTTGGTAACCATTTCTAATAGTCGATTCACTTTTATAAGTTTCTCAATTAATATTATTACCAGAGGCCTATTCGAAAATGTCTTATAGAAGCTCATTTCGCTTATTTTGTTGCACATTTCTAACGCTGTTTTCCAAAACCAGAAAATTTGCCTTTACAATTTCACGCTATTTCTACTTCAACGTGAAAGTTCTAGACTGAGGGAGAGCCAATGAAATAACCCAATCTCGACATTTTATTTTTAGCCTGAGGATTACTCAAGTTCAAACTTCACGGCCGTATTTCACATTTGTTTTAATATAATAAGAGCTATAAAAAAGGAAACCTTACCCTCGGGGCGAGAGAAAGAGAGAGAGAGAGAGAGAGAGAGAGAAGTGGGAACGGAGTTCTATGCCTCGCCGCAGGAATGAATGGAGGAATATCACCCTATGGGAGAGGAGAAATTTCCATGACAAAAGCCCGGATTTAAAAGGAATACATCGCTTCGCTCTTTTTTTTTGCTGGCGTTTCCCCCCTTCCTCCCCAAAAGTGGTCTCCATAGCGACGTGATGAATTCCCGAAGAAAAGCGGTCGCCAAGGGAGCTCTAAAGAAAAAGGCTCCCTTAGCATTCTTCGCCGCTGCTCAACGCGGCATGGCAAACGCTAAGCGTGGCGGTTTAAAATAAAAGACTCTTGAGATCCTTTGATAAGTGTTGTCTGTGTATGTGTGTGTGTATCTCCCTTTTTCTTCCCCAATGGTGACTCAGAGCCACAGAGTTCTAGAAACGCATTGGGATAGGTCGGAGGGTGAATGCGTGTGTGTGTGTGTGTGGCGTGGGCGGATGTGGCGCACTCTTCAGTGCCAACGCTTTTTACTAGTGCTGTCCTCTCCTTTTGTGTTGGAATTAAAAGAACCGAGTGTCGTTGGAAAGAAGCGACGACTATTTATTTGTTTCAATAAAAAAAGGGGTCTAGGAATAATTATTGATATTAAGAGGTCGAGAATAGCACTGGATCGTTTTCTGGCGTAGCTGATTAATTGCATTTTTCTTCCTGTCGTGATAACTACGTTTTCTAAATTATTATCGCTAAATTTACCTTAGCTGTGATTCACTTCTCCTAGCGAACAAAATAAACACTTTGTCTATTATGCGAACGGAATATACGATTGGAGTTCAATAAAAGTTAAAAGATATTGTTCCTGAATATGTACGCGTAATATTACCATTGGAACGATACATAAATGAATTGATCAAACCATTTAAACCACTTATGGCGGGAATAATTTGGAAACAGGCGATAAAATTCTGCAATGACCGGGAATGGAACCCGGGTCTTCCATTTGCCTGTTTGATATTTTACCACTGAACCATAGTAGCAGACTAATTTCAGAATGGCGGAAAGGTTCGATTCCCGGGCATGGCAGAATTTTTTCGCCTGTTTCCAAATTAGTCCAACCCTACAGCTTACGCCTGTTATAGCATAGGGATCTTGGGATCGATTCTTTCCATTTAATTACGTATGATGGACAAATAACTATTAGTTATCAAATCCCAACCAGTTATCCGTATATATATTCCGAAGAAAATTCTTTCTGTTCTGTTCTGTTTGGGAAGAAATAACTTACCATAACATTACAAATAAAAATAAGAGGAAAAACGCCTTTAAAAGTACATATTTAGAGTCAATTTAACGCCGAGAACACAAAAGACTTTTAATATCCCAAAAATTTTACTTAAGCCTTTGTAAAGTGTAAACGACCTACTGAAATGTTTTAACATATTGCGAAGTGAATCGAGAAGGAAAATCTTTTTATTCATTTTTTTGTGTTTCGATAGAGACAACAGCAAGAAGATTAAAGAAAACACATCTGTCGTTTGACGCCTATTCTACGGATCCGTTGATGGCTAAGTTACTCAATCGGCACACACCCCATCCCCCTCTAAACCCCCCCTTCTCCCCCCCCCTCCTCCCCTAGATCTCCTACAATCATTCCCTCTTCTCCTTTCACTCAATTAAGAGGCTCTCAGCAATTCCACGCACACTGGATGCCGTCGACAAAGAGATGAAAAATTAAGACCGTTTATTTTCGTGACCTTCCGGAAAGGATAACGGTCGAGCCTTGACCCCTCACGAAGCAAAACGAAAATGCGGCGTTGAGCTCCCATTGATAATCGGGAAGAGAGTGAGCGAGACGTTTATTATAGGCTATGGAAGAGCGACAAAGAAGGATGCGCTCCGCCTCAGTTATGTATGGCTTCGATGAAAGCACGAGCGCGCATTATTTTCAAAGTCTGGGGATTATTTTATCCGATCATTTTCGATACTGAAGCCATGGAGTTCAACACTTGGATGTGTGCATAATATAAATTAATATAAATACATGCATGTGCATGATATACATAAAAATTTATATGGTTATTAAAAGTGTATTGATGCATAAATTAATAATTCAGTTTCAACAAGGATTAAATTTAGCCTACGAATGCAATAACAAAATTCGCAAAATTCCTCGTTGCCTCGTGTAACTGTTCTCATATCAAACACTTCAGGACGTCAACACCAACGTTATTCTTTTTAAGCTCATACAAATTGAAATGATTTGTTTTAAGTATTTCATACAAAATAGAGAATGCTACAATCTCCCTTAACATAACATTTTGTATATACGATGACAAAAAACCACTGCTACATTTGTTTACTAAATTCTGCATTTACACACTAATGCTGCTACTCGAACAATCAAATACAAAAAATACGTCTCTATCAGGGCTGCATCAAATACATTTCTGCTAACTATCGTACAAATATTATTTTCTGTTACGCAGAAAATGACTATCTTGAGAAAAAATTTTCATTCATTCTTGAGCCTTAATATTGGAAATTGGAATTATGTTCGAAAATAATTTTACCGCAAGATATAATTCAGCCTGGTAAATAGTTAAAACATTTATTTTCTTTTCCTTAAAAGATGAATTCCTGAAAGCAGTTAAGAATTTGTCACAAATTGAATTGTGCGCCCTCACCACATAAATATCGTAGGGATACCAATTACCAATGAAAATTTTGATGGCTTATTACTGAAAAAAACCTTTCAGGGATTAATAATTGCACGCCACGAAATTTAATCCTATTAATAATTTCGTTTTATGGCGGGGTCTTTTAATTAATTTACAGATTTAACAAAATTTTTAGCGGATTATTTCATTGGAAATGTGGCTTCCGTTATTAAATAAACCCTTTAATAACTTTTAATATATGTATTAGAAAACTATTTATATACGAGTATACAGTTGGAGGTTATATTAATAATAGCTACCATGTGGCAATTGATATGCCTTAACAATTGAATGAAGTGGGCCTGAGTCTATTCTTAATATAAAAAAATTCATAATATGAAAATCGTTTATCTGATAGTATGTATCACTAAGAAATATTTACGTATGCAATAAACATTGAAAGAACTCAAGTATTATTATAAATAAAACAGCGATAATTTTTAATTAAGTTGTAATTAAAGTTTGGCAATTTAATTCTTCGTTTGAACTTTATAAAATCATCCAATTATCATTACTGCTGCAAAGCAAGAGAAACTACATATTCAGTTTTGATTAAGATTCAAAATAAAAGCGAAGTCGCAAATCGCCCGAAGAAAATCAAGATCAAATAAAATTTTCCACGACTAGCTATCAAGCCGTTATTCAGGTTTCGCAACAGGTTCGGCCAATTGAGCGTTCTTGGTCGTGTGTTACTCTCGCAATTGCTTTATGGCATGTAAACTATCTTTGCAAGGACCAAATCTGTCTTTGCGGGTAAGTAATTTCAAGCGCTCAGAATTATTTATCGCATCAAAATTTTATAAATTAATCATGAGACATTTGCAAAAAGAACCGAACGTAGTGTAGAAATTTAATTTGTCAAAATCCTACCGTCTTCCTATAAGTAACTAGGAGTAGGAGAATTTCGATTGTGTGCTTGGAAAAGGTGTTCGGCAAAGAGTGATTCCGCAAACCTTCTGCGTGGTTGAGGTCGCATGGAGAGGATTAAAACTCCCCTAAACACGGCTGCGTTATGTGAATGAGGGATTGCTGAGAGAGAGAGAGAGCGAGTGCCGAGTGCATTAGCCGTTAAAGACTGTGAGCGTTAAAAGCGTCCCCGGAGAGCTGTTATTCCTGTTAATCTGCCGTGCGGCCGAGCCGAATGGTCGCCGCGTGCGAGTAATGAAACTCACATTAAAAAGGATACTCGCGTGATTGAGTGGTCGTCCGAGTAGTAACTTCCTCTAAACCGGTGTAAATGGCTATGCAGATCCTTTTGTTGCATTATCGTTTAAGGAGATTATTTTACTAACTTCTCCATTGTGAAATGTTCCTCCCGTAAGATAAATTGAAGCGAGGATGCTGCAAAACACGCAGGTGTTTTTTTATGTTCAACTATGACAATAACAATAATAATATTAACTGTGAGAATAAGTTGGAAAAATTATCTCTCTTCCATATTCGACGTATTTCAGATTTTTTTACCGGGTCCCATAATGCAATACGGTTTAAATGCAACTCAAAATGAAAAATACCGAACAAAACCTTTCTCATTGATAAAAAGAGGATTGAACAGCTGAAAACGAAACCAGTGGAGAGATTTATATGTTTCTACAAAAATGGACATAAACGACGTACATGTATTTAAAAGAAGATTCGGTGACCGGTCAATAAAAAATTAAACTAATATCAAGCCAAACAAGAAAACATGCTTACTATGCGTATTAATCCAGAAAATAATTGTCGTTTCACTTTATTGATGGAATCCGGTTTATATTCTCCAAATAGCCTTGTAAATGTTGGGAAGATCAGAATGCAGCATACTACTTACTTGAAACTACATTCGGTGATGTCGAATTAATGGTTACAAAATTCGTCTCCAAGATTATCGAAGTTATCAAAATCGTCAACTGCATTTGGCGTGTAGATGTTTTAAAAGTAAATTTTATTTTAAAAAAATTGTAGTTTCCAAATCCTAAAGTTTAGAAAATCGTGTAATTACTCGTGTAATTTTAGGAAACTGCATAATTTAACTGACACGGAGGAGATAACTCGTGTTGTCATTTCCAAGACTTCAATACTTTTTTCGATGCTTAAACTAGGACGGCGTGATAAATAAATACCAACGTCACTTTTCCATATCTAAAGAAAATCTGGCTAGTGACGCTATCACTATCACGAACGATGGAAACGGCAAATTTGCATCCCATTCCGGTTCAATGCTTCACCTCCGAAACTGCTGCTCAAATTCGCATCTAGAAGGATCGAGTGTCTGTGAATCCGTCGTGAAGACAAAAGGCTGCAAAAACCCTCCGGGGGCTCTAGTGAGTCTTCCTCCAACCCCTTCTCTCTCTCTCTCCTCCCTCTCCCTTCCCCTCCTCCCTCCCCCCTATCACTCCCTCTTGCATTGGAAGGAAAGAAAGGAGTCGATGGCACTTTATCGTTTTCACGATCCGGGCCGTGATCTCTCCACCCCCTCTCTCCCCCTCCCCCCC
Organism: Uropetala carovei; assembly: GCA_036926305.1. Taxonomy (NCBI): domain Eukaryota; kingdom Metazoa; phylum Arthropoda; class Insecta; order Odonata; family Petaluridae; genus Uropetala; species Uropetala carovei. The sequence goes on along the minus strand of JAXCHB010000019.1, from coordinate 9,933,362 downwards.
CTCGGGAGTTCCGGAAAACACCAACACCGGTCACCCCCTCCTCACTCTTTCTCCTTTCTCTCTCTCTCTCTCTTCTTCGCTCTTCCAGTATTTCAGCCTCATCTCCCTATTAGCCTCTCCGACACTACAAAACCTCCCCGCTATGACCTCAACTCCCACTCCACCTGCTTCTCTTTCCCCTCCCCTCCATCCACCCCCTCCCCATCGTCCTCCTCCCCTCCCCTCCACCCTCTTAACCCCCCTCCCACCCCACCATCTCTCACGATCCTTGCTTCATCTCTCATTCCCCCGGCCATCACACTCTTATCTCCAAAATCTTCCTCTCCCCTCACTAACTCACGCCTTCTCCCCCCTTCTCGATCATCTGTTCCCTCCCCCTCCCAACACTTAGTTCTCTCTCCTCCTCCCATTTCCCGCCTCCTCCCTCATATATCTCAACTCTCCCTCATTCTCACCTCTCACGCGCTTATAGTCCCACCCGAGATCGCCTCCCGCAATCGTCTTGGCTCCAGTCCTCTTAGCGCCATCCCCTTCTCCTTCCCATCCTTCTCTCTCTCTCCCTCCCAACTTGCGCCCAAACGTCCCTTCCCCAACCTCGTCGCTCATCTCTTTTCAGCCGTAAACTCACCCAACTCTTCCATTTTCTCTCTCCCATTACCTCCGCTACACCCCTCCCTCTCTTCTTTCGTCTCTCTCCTTCCATCTCTCTCTCTCCCTTCCTCTTTTCCTCTCTCCCTTCTCTCTCTCTTCCTTTCTCCCTTCCTCTTTCTTCCTCTCTACCTTCCTCACCCTTCCTCTCTTCCTTCTCTCTCCCTCTCTCCTTCCCCCCCCCCCACTCTCTCCCTTCCTCTCTTTTGCTCTCTCTTTTCTTCTCTCCCATCCCCTCCATTTCTCTCTTCCTCTCTCCCTTTCTTTCTCTCTTCCTCTCTCCCTTCCTTCCTCCCTCTCTCCCTCCCTCTTTCCACTCGCCTTCTCGTCGCGGTCTCTGCCAACTCTCCCGCCTCCTATCATTCGGAAGATTGAAGAAAACCTTGCGGTACTATTCCGGTCCTCGGGAAACAAGAAATTAAAAACAGAGAAACAAAAGACGGGAGAAACCAAAAGAGGGGCCAAATGAATAGGCTTCGAGAGAAGAGCTTCCCCTTCCAGGTGCGATACGAGAGTTTAAACGGAATTCGGACAACGTTCGGATCCATCTTCCTTGGAAGAGTTCGTGTTAAGGGCGGGAAGGTTCTTTTTTTTTATAGGTTTCCATTGTTTCCTTGGAAGAGAGCCGAAATGGCCGAACGGAGAAGATGCTCGTCAGAGGGATTAACGGTTATTACTAAGAGCGAGACTATTTTTTTTGCTTCTTGTTAACAGAAGTTTCGGCCAAAGATAAATTCATTCGTATCTTGGAACTTGTAAATGCCTCGTTTCGCCGATGTTTGCCTGTATTTATCTCCGTTGTAATAATTAAAATTAAACCCTTATTAAATTAAGCGTAGGATCTATTCTGACAAAAAGCACCCTAAGGGTAATTATTTGTTAAAATTCCATATTGTTAGTGCAACAGGTATTCTTAAAATTTTTTAAATCTTTCCTGTATTATGAAGGATCCCCAAAATCAATGACAGGAAAATGTTGCGTTACAATCTTCATACGGGATTTATCCCCTTAATCTAAAATTTTAAGTTCGGCATGCACTAAAACATAATTATTTGGATAAGGACAAGTAAATAACACAAAGAACCAACATAGCTCGTACCATGACTTCTTATAAAGCAATTAAAATATTGGCTAACTGTATTTCCCTCTATTACATTCTCATCAAGAAAATGGACGACAAACTATATTGTCAATTTTGGCAGCGGAAATTATAAATAACTTTCATTAAAACGATGATTTTCCAAAAGGTTTCATCAAAAAACACATATTCCTTAAAGTTCTTCCGATATGAAACGATTTTAGGATGTGTTGGAAGTTACACTTTTATTATAGACACTCGTAGCATGTAAAAGCTCACAGTCTAAGAGAGTTAACAGAGAAAGAGAAACTCTATTCCATTCGTAAAAAGCGCAATTTTTCCGAGATTTCGTAAAATGTTACTAGTGTTATGCGCCAGGTATTGACGCACATACAACGCAACCAGATTTTTTTTCGGCAACTCCCTTAAAATCCTAGAGAAACTCTAAATATAAGACACGAGGCATAGCGATTCGAACCTTCTCCGCGCAACGCGTAGTAGCTGGGGGAAAAAAAAGCCAACGTATTAATCTCTCGAGTTGAACAGCTCTAATGATACATTTGATAAAGTAACCGCTTTAACGACACCCACTCTCCCGACACGCCCCTCCGTTCCTTACGCTCTCCTTAGTTCCCTCATTAAATCCCGTGCTTCAATCAATTTCCACGGCAGCCACGCCTACTTTCGCCCCCCCCCTCCCTCCAAGCACGCCCTCATCCCCTTATCCTACACCTCCGTCCCGTTTTCCCCCTTTTTCATTTGTCCCACTCGTTACCGCACGTCAGCTCTCACTCCTGCACGCAGCAAATTTTCGATTATTTTTTTATCACGGACCGGCAATATCAGCTCAAAAAATTTAATAAGTCTCGGGATTTCATTATTTTTTTTTACAAACGATGGATAATTTATTACGCTTTAACGTTTTGTTGCTAGCTTCTTTACGGAGGCGAGGTTAACAGAAAGAAATAATTCTATTACAGGATATTTCTAAGCTATTTGCGACTCTTCCATTAAAAAAATATGGGTTTTTTATCTGCAAAATGGTACGGAACGCGGTCAATTTGTTATTCTGAGCCATTTTTGTTCCCTTAAACCAAAAAAGTACGAATACCTATTAACTAGCTACTCCGCGATCCTAATATATCATTGTGACTTGAATATATCTTATCAGTCTGTGACATCGTTTATGTATGTAAAAAGCGACAACATAAGGAGAAATCTTTAACAAACGGAAGAGAATGTGAGGTAAGAGCGTGCAGGATTAGAAACGGTAGCGTTTGAGTGGTAGAGCTAATAATATTCCGATTTTAGAACAATTCGGATTAGTTAGAGCAGGTGGGAATTGATTCAAGTACTCAAATTAATGGTTTCAGCCTTTCCTTAAGAGCTATGGCATGACGTCACTGAGAATGGGGAGCGAAATGTCATCTGTTAAAGCCCTAACTGTTGATAATTGAAAAGCATAAAACTAATTCATGAAAATTACACGGTAAATGACTTATTAAACTATTTTGAAAGTTCTACAATTTGCAGCCAGATCAGAAACTTGCCTTAAACGTGGAACTTACCATGATGGGAAGAAACACGAAAATATTAATGGTACTAATAACGTGTAATGCATACGTCAATGAAGAACTGAAACCCCTAATTGTTGACTAATACGAAAAAACTCAAATTTAAAATTCATGCAGAAATCTGTAGGTACGACATTGCTTCCGCGAAATTAAGTTGAATGTCCAAAGTGGCAGATGACAGGAAATGGAACATTCTCGGTGAAATAACGTGGTACCATGGGATTTTGTAAAGACTCTCTTCACTACAAACTCCGTCGCAAAAGACCCGGGTTCGAGTCCCGGTCAAGTTCAGAATTTTTCTCCTCCTCAATCTTCGCATTTGTAATGGATAAGTCAAAAGAATCTGTTTTCGGGAAGTATAAGACTGTCTCAAAGCACAGTCAAGTAAATTAATATTTCAAAACAAATAGATAATATGTTCGGGATAAAATTTGAGAATGACATCCCTGCGGAGGAGGAAGCATAAATAGGTAAACATATTAGGAAACTATGACAGATAATAGATTGAAGATAAAGCAAGTTTTCAAAGAGAGAAGGACTGGTGGAATTGGCATGCAATAGAATTACACGCGAGACACCGATAGTTGGATAATGACCACGTTAGGCCGAACGATGGGTAGCGCGATAAAAAGATGAAAAATGTATAAGGCTGATTAAGTCGTATCGTAATTACATCTCTTTCAGATGACAAGAGGGTTTATCATAAATCAACCAATCGAAGTTCAATTAATCTTGACTAGTATATTTTTGTCATGTCATGGTATTTCCTTTTTTTTTTAAATAAAGTCTGGATGCATAAGCAAGGAGAATAAGCTCGGTATACGTTTAAAAAAACCCGATGTTTGAAACACCTCGTATTATGCAGATAAAAATACAGCAAAAAACCTCCGACCCTTTGGTTATAAAAATCGGGCGCCACCCAACCAGCCATTATCCCAATTTCGATACCTTCGTTCATTAACCTCTCTCTCTCTCCCACTTTAACCGCTCAAACTATCCATCAAGCAGCGTTGCGAGGCAACTGAGGTCCCATGGTTCACATCCAGTGCGGAACACCACAAAAAAAATCAGCTGGCCAGAAAACTTCTCTCTCTCTCTCTCTTGCACGTCCTAGGTCTTCCCCATTTCCGAACCCCTTTTAAAAAGAGACCTATATATCCGAAGAAAAAAAGAGCCAAAATGTCCACCAGGAATAAATAATCCATCAATCACCTGGCCGAACCACTTCCTTAAAAAACGGCTATTACGACGACCTCCTCCTCTGCATCGGTGGCACTATCCTCGCCTCCCCTCAGCCTACTCCTCCTTGCTCCTCGCTCTCTCTCTCTCTCTCTCCTTGCATCGCTCAGCCTCCGCCATTTTCCCGGTCCCATCGGAGGCTTGTGATTTCGAACGCCAATCGCTCCTCTTTTTCCCTTCCTCCTCACACCTTTGACACCATTCAGATCCGTGGAGATATCTAATGAGGGAAACGATCCTTCGATTTACGACGGCTATAAGAGCGGCTTGTTTATTTTGATTAGAAATCCAAAAGGAGGCGTCGTAAAAACCACGCCCCGAGTTGGATATTTAATTCTTCGGTTTACTTATTTGAAAGCGATCCGTGCTTTTCGGAGAATCGTTTGACGCGCGATGATTATCTTGGAAAATTGGGCGATGAAATATTTTTAGGCGCGTTTCGCTTCCAGCATGAGCTCCTATTGTCGTCGGTCTGTCTGTCCGTCTGTCTGTACGTGTCTGTACGTCAGTCTATCCGTCCGTCCGAACAAATTTTTATGAATTTGATATTAGCGACTTAATATAAAAGATAATACGGAAATCGTAAAAATGAATCACGTGAGCCAATCAGGGGAACCACTTTACTGTTGACAAAAAGTGAACTTTCCGTCACATCTCGTAATGTTACGTGTGCATGTAATATTTTAAAATATGAAGAAAATGGATGATTTATGAGGAAGAAAAGAACTTTAAAACTTTATTTCCCTTACGTGAAAGTATATCATTTCTTTCTAATACTCCATTGCACGAAACGCGCCCATTTGTGATACGCTGTACACTTTTCTAACTTGTTCTTTTAAATCTTAGATTCGGCGAAGGGAGAGGAAAGATGATATGAGGCGTTACGTTAATACCCGAGCAATTTTTCGTGTCTCGAACTGTCACGGTATGACTTCCTCTCCGCACCGTTCTTAATTGCCAGGAAGAGAAAACTAAAACCTGTAATTAGCCGTAATTCCATCCGCGAGGCGGCGTTACAAATCACACGCGCACACGTCTCAAATCATCCGAATCCACGTCGAAAGCGAAAAGGCTATGATTTCACTGCCTTCGGGATTTTCCACAGGAATTCAAGCAGATGTCATCAGATATCGCTCACGAATCAATTTCCTGCTTTTCTGATGCAACAGACACAGTCACATAATAAAAATATCATTATAATGATAATTGGACCGAAAACAGAAGAACTCCTTTGATATCTAATTTTCAGAACAATTTATGATATCAGTTACAAGCGATAACATTTTAAATATTTTAAAAAATAAAATAATAAAATATTGATGGCTAATAATTAAATCATATTCGAATCGGTGTATGTATATTCACTGATATATATATATATATATATACTACGGAAGAGGAAAGGTAAGTAAGGATATTTAGGGCAACTAGGTGTTGAAGGAAACCCAGTGAACACTTACCGGAAGTAGAGCCGCTGGGGTGTTGGAGAGACACATTTGTAGAGGTTAGAGCTTTCGGGATGATCCCTTCGTCAGCACAAGAGAGACACAACCCTATATAGTATATACATATATATATTTACATAAGTCGAAGGAAAAAATATAATAATTATATTTTTTTAAAAGCTTGTTATGCGTCGCGGTTCTGTCTTATAAATTAAACAACTTCATATCCAACCGAAGTCGATCATCCCTGAGACTGAAGGGGAAATATCTCCCAGCCGATTTGCAAAGTTTTCACGTGGATGCAAATGACAAAAGAGTTGCTGATGCGACGAAAAAGCAGAAAATTTCGTTTCTCGTAGCGTAGTAAAAGGAGAATGCAATAAAAAGAGATCGAAAGAGAATTCAGTTAATTTGGAAAAATTTCACGCTTGCGCACCGCTCGACGGGGTGACCTCCGCCGGTCCTCTAACGACAACTTTCGTCGCAACTCCCATGTTAATCGATGCATCTCGCGTCGCCGAGTAAACCTTCCATTTTGGTCCCCTCTCCATCAATTATACCCCAACGCCCCCTTTAAACCTCCATTAATTATAACACGCCCTTTAACACCCTCTCCCCCCCTCCAATCCATCCCCAAAAACTTTCTCCCCGGACCGCCTTCACGTAATTACAATCTCGTCCGTCCCCAAACCCCAACTCTCGCGCTCCGCCTCACGAACAACGCACACCCACGTACTACGTACAGCAACACAAAGAGCGACGTAGAGCGTATCGCTTTCGATATCCACATAGCGCCCTATTCGGACCCACGGAATCGACCCTCCTTACAAACTTTTTTAAAAGAGCACTATCGCATAACCCAGTAATCAAGTAGGACCAGGAAAGGGCCAGGAATTTATAACCGTTCCGGCGGCCGTTGGAGCGATCCAACGTGCATCGGAATTAAATCACGCGCCTGATTGGGAGGAGGAGATAAGTGCGGGGGAGAGAGAGGAGGGGAGGGAGGGAGATTCCGTTGGATGTAATAGGACGAGGGAGGGAGAGAGAGAGAGGGTGGGAAGAGAGGTTTAGAAAGGAGAGAGAGAGAGAGGAAAGGGGATATACAGGTAGGAGTAGATTTTTCGGGAAGGCAAACGAGATAGGATAGAGTCATCATAACGATCAATTTCTCAAAACGGATGCGCTATTTTTAAATTGCTCCAGATTGCCGTTGCCATGGAAGCATGGATTGCCTTCAAAAGAATCGTTTTGTTTCCTCTCTCCCTCTGTTTTTACGACGCCGTCTAAACATTTCGTGAATCGAGGCAGAATTGACGGGAACAAAAGATTTATCGACTCCCACCGGCTCCGGAACGAGCTAAATACGATAAAAAGCTGTTTATCCCAGCTGATCGGAACCGCGCCGGTTGAAAATGGCGGCGAAGATGCCGATAATCAGAAGAATATCCAGAGCCGGAAAATAAATCGTTGGAAACAAAAACAGGAAAGGGTTAAAGAGAAAATTCGGCGAGGGCTGTTATTAAACTTCATCTGTTAGCTCTGCCGTCTGTTCTTTTTTTGTGTCTAACGGCTGCTAAAAAATCGCATTCGCGGTTTTAAATGTTTAACGAAAACGCCGTCTTCTACGCGGTCTCTGGAATGAGCGATTTCGGTAGTTTGGAAGACGTTCTGGAGTCGCGCTATTCTCTCTCCTCCGAAACAATTACGGGCGCTGGCGCTGTTAATCTGAGCTCTAAAGCATCGATTTCCCGTCAGGTGCCACCGAGACACCAGCGCCTTTCACGATGCACGTTAGCTATAAGCGTTAATAACGGTTAGAGGCAGATGTGTGGAATTGGTGCGATTAAAAAAAACTTTTCCATAAACTTTTCAAAAGGCGTTTCCGGAAAGTTAACCTCATTTTAGGAACATTTTTATTTTTAAAAATAGCTTAAGATGCTTAATTCCCCCCCCCCCCCCCCCCCCCATACATGACACAAATTTGATGACTCTAGACCAGAGGTTCTCAACGTGGTGTCCGCGGTGCCCGCCAAGCCATTTCTAGGTGCCCGCTTTCCTCTGCACACATGAAGATGTTCATAATCCCTTGTCCAATGATGCAAATCTTGAAAATTTTGTTACTTATATTTTTGTTTGCAGTGATGTCGAAAACGTTGTTAATGCCGTACCGAACGATAGCAATAACTCATTTGTTTCATGAAAACAATCGTTAAAACCAGAACGGTACCCAGATACCCTGTCGCCTATTAGAGATACGACCCATTTCTTTCCTCAACTCGAGCTTCTCTCCCTCCTCTGGTAAAAAAACTATTAAAATCTGTCTCTTTTCCTTTTACAGAATTCAATTGTTTCAAGCATTAATAAAAAATATTACTTGTTAAATTTATTGAAATATTTAACTCATTGCGTCATTTCTCGTGATGTCTAACAATTATTTTTATGCTTGTGCCCGCCTCCATATCCCAGAATATGTTAAGTGACCAATGGAGGTAAAAGGTTGGGAACCACTGCTCTAGACTTAGCTGCTGGGGATTAATCGAAGAATAGAACGCCTTACGTAGTTTTGCTCTGCAAATCTTCCTTCACTTGTTGCCTTTCTACCCGATTGCCGAACGATATATTAGTTTTTGATTTTTAGAAATTTTCAGCCAAGCGTGCCAGCGTATCGTTTTGATAGGTGGGTGCGGTTTTGCCTCCCGTTCCAGAGGTCGCTGGTTCGTCTTCCAGACGCTTGAAACGACCCGCCCATTTCAAAGAGCGTCGGTTTTGAACGGCGAGGGTTTTCTTCCCCCCCCCTCTCCACCGATGTTTTACGATCTAGGCGAAAAGAAAAATGGCCCCTCGTGGCCGTCTCGCCGAAATGAAAAACGCCCACGCGAAATAAAAAGGCTACGCGGCTACGACAGACAGACACGCGGAAACAAAAACGAAACGCCCAACCATCAAATGCGAAACCGTCGTGGGGTGGCGCGAATGCGTCGGAGGTGCGAATTTCACGTGGTAGCAAAGAAAAAAGGCAGAAAAGGACGACAGAGAGAGAATCTAGTTTCTCTCTGAGCGAGAGAGTCTTTCGCCCTTAAAGAGTTAACGGTCTCTGCCGTCATAATAACGCAATTTACGAGAGGTCGTAAGGCGGTCAAAAAAAGAAAAGAGCCGATAAGTAGGAATTGTTTTTTTTTTAAATTTTATTACACGCTCCCAAAGAGCGTGAGGGGCGAACAGCCACCTCGCAGATAAAGGGGACGACATAGAGACTGCTTAAGAGGAATGTTGACGCCGAAACATCCGGCCGCGAGTGAGAGCAGGCGCTCACACAATCCGCGTCTATCGCTTCGAAAAGAGTAAAGACAAACGAATAAAAGGGTTCACGCACGTTAGTGGATACACGCGTATATAGAGATGCACGTAAAATTCCTATCGGTTAGTTTCTTGGCTTACTCCACGCTTTATCCGAAGCAATTTTCTTCATATTCGCGTAAAAATCCCTTCAATGCGTATTCTTTCCATAGCTATTTGCTCTCAGAATATCGCCTCCATATTACAAACACACTCACACACACACACCGACACTCGCGCGCGCACACGAATATATACATGTGTGCGCAAGTACTCGTGCGTGTGTATACGCACATATTATTCAAGCACACCCGCACATGCCGATACACCTGGCCATCCTATAATACGGGTTATTATATGGATTCGCTGCGACACTGTTTTTAATACGAATATTCGTGAAGCGCGGATTAAGTTACGCATTGAAGCTGTTTTGCCGGACTTGTGATGTAAGATTTCAGATTTTTAAGCGAAGAATAAAAATTGTCGGAGGGCCACAGTGCTTTGTTCATAAGCTTAGATAACCGGCAGCAACAAACTATAATATTTGCACGTATATGTTCACCACAGAGAAGTTTTGTAAATTTGGGTCTGAATGAGGGTGACTGAATGAATGTGGAACGCAACCTTATTTAGCTAGCTATTCCAAAGAAAGCGCTAAAGAATCAACATTTTAAAAGATTTGTCTTTAGTATCTCCAATGGCCAATAAGAAGATTATGTAAATCCAGGCTCGCACAACATGGATTCCCATTACACGGCACTTTTTTCGGAAACCATTCCTCGGTGTTATAGAGGGGCCGGGTGAACGCGAATTAACCAGTGCTCGAAACGGAAAATGTTACGAAACGGAACGCTTGTTACAAGGGACGGAATTTCCATGTATCTGACGAAACGGAACGGTATCATCGGCGCGTGTGACGAGCCGGAGCGGCGTTCCGGTGCGTTCCGACTCATTCCGAGCGCTGGAATTAAACAATTAAGACTGAAAAAAAAACTCGTAATAAAAAGAGTCCATAAATTAACGCGATACAGATAAAAATCCATTAAATCTGAAATACGGACGACACGCAAAAGCGCATAAAAATTTCTTCGCCTTTTGCAGCGAATCGAAAGGAATTCAGAGGGGAGGCAAAAAAACAAACTGCGCATAAAATGATAAGTGGAGAGATGAGGCACTCGAGAGGTCCTCGACACCAAATGAGCGAGAGAGAAAGAGATAAAGCAATAGAGCAAGAGCAATATCGAAAGAGAGAGAGAGAGAGAGGACGTGGGCGTCCAATGCCTCGTAGCCCGATATCTTCCCGTCGGAAGGCATATCGTATAATATCGGGAAAATTTTCGCGGCGTAACTCGGAGGAAAAGGAACCTTTCGCAGCAAACGGAATTAAAAAAAAAACGCCCGTTCATCAGCTCTGTTTAAACCCCTCAGTGCCATTGCGTGCGTATTTTCGGCCGTATGTTGGCATAGGGTTGTTTGTAGGCAGTGGGAAATGATTATTGATACACGTCCATGTTTGTAGGTGGTGAGAAATGATTATTGATACACGTCCATTTTGCCCTTTTTTATGCTCCTTTTTTTAATCCTTTTTTTATTTCTCGAAGCTTCGACTCGCGCGCTTTATTACATAATGAGGGAATGTAAAAAAAAATAGGTTTCCTGGTCTTGCAAGGTGGGTCTCCTCTCTCTCTCTCTCCTGGCACGGGTATATTGCCCGTTAGGAGGAAGTTTCTCCTCGACTCCGCCCCTTTCCTCACGTAATAGCTCCCCACTGACACCTATTGAGGTCCCTCGATTTGAGGGATTGTATAAATTTTTTGCCACCGAAGGTCTTCCGGTTTTTTTCCTCTTATTTCTCTCTCCTTCCTCTCCAGATCTTCTCCTCCTCCTCCTCCTCCTCAAAAGAAAAAATTGGGATTCTTAAGACTAGTTTTGGGCGAATTCGGAGGCGTCCCTGAGCCTGGCGTAGATTACGGCGACGATACGAATACTTTTGAGTGTAAACAACTACTATTCGCCCCTCAGGGGATTATCTGCACTCAATCGACACAATGGGACGGGTTAGAATTTAGAAATCTGTATCTTTCATTTGCTTTTCAACGCACGATGACAGGTAATCGATGGATTTTACTCCTTGTGATTGAAAATTACATACGGGACTACAGTGATATGTATAATCACAGATTAGGTGGAAATTCGGTGGAGAAAAAACTCGAAAGTTCCTCGTAATTTTGTCGAGAGTTAGCAATTTATGTGGAATTTTTAGGATAATTGGATACCATGCGCCCTCAAGGGCGTAAAATATGAGCCAAAAATAATTACAAGCTTTCCATAAATTCTATTTTTCAGGTGGTAACAAGATTTCTCCATTCGTAACACGAGCATCCTTTGAATTATGACGTATTTTTTATACCAATGAAATCACTAATCTCTGTTGAATTGGTCAACTCAATATTAAGTTTATGAGGTAAAACTTGTGTCATATGGTATACTTCTAAAAATTTTAAGACTTTAAGACCGTTGTATTAGTTATATACGAAAAACAAGTTATGAAACTGCATAGAGTATCACAAATGGGCGCGTTTCGTGCAATGGAGTATTATTTGAAAAGAATTGCATAGGTACGTGTACATAAGGGAAATAGCGTTTTAAAGTTCCTTTCTTCGTCATAAATAAGCCATTTTCTTCCTATTTAAAAAAAATTGCATGCACACTTAATGAAATTAAACGTTTGTTTGTGAGAATGTTTATGTTAGCAACAATGAAGAAGTAACCATGCAAGAACTTTCTAAGTTCAACTCGATTTAAGACTTTATTGTTTGATTTTACTGATAACGGCTACTCCTACGATAAAAATGAGTAGGAAATGAAATACCCTACTTTAATAGTTATACAAGTTTTATTTGAAAAGTATATTGCTATGACCAATACTTGACGAGATATATGGAAAGTTCGTTTTTTATCACCAGTAAAGTGGTACCCCTGATTGGCTTACGTCATTCATTTTTACGATTTTATTATTATCTTTGATTGTAAATCCTTAATATAAAATTTCAAGACAATTCGTTCTGTAGAAGCCGAGAACGAACATGCGGACGGACGGATAGACCGATGACAATAGGCGCTCACGCTGGAGGCGAAACGTGCCTAATGTCCAAATCCTCTATATTACGGATAATTTCTCAAACTCCTGGCGGAAAAAATACCGTAAAATTATTCGTTACTGGCAATTTGATGTCACGGCACGTTTTATTTCTTAACTTTTATTTTATAACTAAATGAAGGAGAAACTGTAATAAAAATTTAAAGCGCACTGTCTAAGACGAAAATTAATCCATTGATCATGGAAAAACAGTCAAGAAGAGCAAATACAACGAGATTGTTATTATAATTCCACTATTTAGTAACGCAAAGAAATATTTCACGTTAGATACTTAAAAAGAATGTGCTCAAAGAGGTAAAATAGGTAATCTTTTGCAATCCTATTTTTTACATTTTTTATGGCGATCGTTTAAAACTTATTTTTCGTACACTCACCTTCACACGTGTGAATCAATTCTCTCAACCATGCTTGCGAAAGAGAGAGAGAGAGAGATAAAGAGGGAGAGGAGGAGAGAGAAATTGGGTTTCCGAAGTCGAAATCGGGAATAATCCACCTGATACTGTCTCGGAATCGCATTTAATCCCTCTTCTTCTATATAACTTCTCGCTGCACCCGCCGAAAAAGTCTCATCCACCATATCGATTCGAACTCTTTATATAAAATAAAATTTTTTTTCCTTTCTTTCAACTTTTCAAGAGCTCTAGGGTTTTGACTCGAACTGAATTGGTTTTTAATGCTGAAGGAGTGGCGCCGAACTCATTCCCAGATTACTTTTCGACAAATAAGGGAGACGAGCGCGCCCACCGTTACAATGCTGCTCAATGGCCTGTATTCGTTTTCGGATTAGAACCCGAGTTTTCATTAACCGCGACAGTTCGAGAAGTATTTGCTGTGAATCGCAGTGTTTACTGTCCTTTGCGATAGTAGGTGAATAATATGTGCCGTTGTGAAGGATTTTTTTGTGTTTGTCATTTTCATTCCAGATGCGACAGGTATTTTTGGTATCATCCAAATAATAAAATACCGAAAATAAAATGGCTCCGGCCAAGGTATAGGGGTTGTTATCGTCCCGCTTTATTCGAAGAAGATCGCGGGTTCGAATTCTGCCGAGGGCATAGTCGTAGGCGCTTTCCATAAACCATTATAAAAAAATGTAATGGAGAAATCAGTTTGTTCTACGGATCTTATTATTATTAAATAAAAATAGCATGCATGTCTGAAAGATAATGATAGGAAGCAAAGAGCTACGCAAAATAACAGGCTTTTTTTTTAATAGAGTAACTCTATACAGTACAGAACTCTACTAAAAAGACATATTAAAAGCGACTGCGAGCATTTCACGTGGGTGTGCATAAGAGAGATACGTCACAGTGTGCAAGAACAGAGAGCGAGATAAAGAGCTTCCGCGTGAATTCATTCAACCGACTACGGATATAGAAACCTAAATTTAACGGTCTTCTCCAAATAAAGTGGAACGTCTAAAAAGCTTTGAAACTAGAGAGAGAGAGACAGAGATCACGGTCTCAAAAGTGTTTACGCCACGAAATCCGATATCAATTTGAAACCCCTCTCAACCACCATTCTCGTTCGCCAACGATCGATCGATTCAGTAAAAAAAAAACAAACCTGTGTTCCCTTCATTAACGCTCCGAAAAATCGCCATAACAGCGCTCCAATCAATTCCTACCATATAAAAAAAAAGAAATTGTATTCTTGAAATTCATTTCTCTTCCGAAAACTTGTCCGAGAGGTTGGAAAACAAACTTTAAAAAAAAATAAAAAAATAGAGCGATATCCGAGTCTTGTGGACGTAAAATATTTTATGTCCCAGTCAGGGAGAGAGAAGGTTTTAAAAGTGTTATCGCCTCATCAAAATGATGGCAATCGGTCGTCTTTCTTATCCGAAGGAAGGGAGACGACGATCGCTGCCGACTTCCGTGGGTAGTTTTCGCGGAGCCCAGTGTCACAACACGTCACGTTTATCCAACCGTTAAAATAACAAGACATCATATTACAGGACTCCTTCGATTAGGTGGAAAGATCGTTCGAGCGAGAGAACGGGAAATATATATATCTATACTTTTTTCGAACGCTGAAAAAAAACCCGTCGACGTAATTCTTCAAAAGATTCGGGAGAAAAGAGTGGCGGAAGTAGACTTTTATTATTATTTTTTTGTTTGGATGGACCCCCCACCCACTCGAGAAACTCGAAAACGAGAGAGAGAGAGAGAGACTTGCCGTTAACATAAAGAAAATATAAAAACAAGAAGCGCACTGACGAATCAATTTATAGCATCCCTGCCGAATCTTTTTTTTTATTTAAAAAAAAGTTCTTTTCGGCACGGTCACACATCGAAATCGTTCCGAGGATCGTACGAGTGGGTCATAAGTGTTCGACCATTCGATTTTTTTATCGCTCATTACGAACGCCCGTCCGGAGAAGGGAGAAAAAAGGTAACACGAAGAGTATTTTTTAAAAAGGACGCTAAAAAAAAGGAAACACTAGCGCGTTAAAAAAAATAGCCGTTGAAAACCAAACCGTGCGTTCTGAACTCGAAAGGAGGGGAAGAAAAGGATGAGAAGGGAGAATGGGGAGGGGAACTTTTTTTTCGATGTCATCGGGAAGGAAGGCACGCAGGTATTAAATAAAAAAAAGAAGAAACTACTGACGGAATTCTAGAGGGAAGCGTAAAAAAAAAAAAACTTGGAATGCCGATTCTTCTGCGAATAAATCTCGGAGGAGATGGCAGCAACGGGTAGGAGGAGAAAGAAAAAAAAGAAAAATCACAGTCGGACGACAACCGGCCTCCTCGAGACCTCCTCTCTCCTTTCTTTCTCTCGTTTCTCTCGCTCTCGCTGCGGGACACCGAAAGCGGCTTCTGCCCTCCCCGCGTCCTACCGGACGCGAGCGCTCTAATATACGCGTGGCCGTGTGCTCGCTTGGGTCAATTAGAAAGACCACCGACCAATGCGGCCGACCTCCCGGGCGTTACGCTAAGGCCGGCAAACTGCAACGAGGAGGTTTGAAAATAAAATAAAATCGAACGACGCGTTGAAGGAAAAGAAACCCGGTTGTTAAGAGACGAGTCGAACTTCCATCTTCGTCGAAGCTATCTCAAAGGAGAGGGAAATCTAAGGGAATGGGAAGGGGTCGGTGGAATAGACTCACCTCGTAAAAGTAGAAGGAATTGATGTCCTCTTCGGCCGGACCATCTGCCCAAACGCCGCCTCCGCCGCTGCCGTTGCTGCCGGCGGCCGGCGTGGCGGACAGGTTGCGAGGGAAGGAGTGGCCGACGGTTGTCGCCTCCGAGGAGGAGGAGTAGAGTTCTTCCGGCAGCACGGTGGTGGTGGTTGTGAAGAAGACGGTCGCGTCGCGAGATGGCCCATTTGCGGAGACGCACTGGATAAAAAGGACCGCCTCTATGAGGAAGAGGGACCTAGGAGGTCGCAAAATGCGTCCGATGGCCCCTCCCAACGAGCAAGACGTGGTCGCCGAGAAACTGGCTCGCTCCGTAGAGTCCGTCCGGCTGGGAACCTTCGAGGAACGAACCGAAGAGGACGGCCACGTGCGATGCCGGAACCTTTCGCGAGGGAAGGACGACCTACCACCGCCGCCACGACGGCCCATTCTTCTCGGAGGAATGTTCGGACGAGAGACGCCGCGACACTACCACTACCACGAGTAGTCGAGTGGGACCCTTAAAAAAAAAGTTCTCAAGTGGCCGTTTCTAACTTCCGCTCATCCGTCTCTCGTCGGGTGCACTTCCTTATCGTTATTATTTTCACGCGAAGGAAATACGAGTGTTTTTTTTTTTCGTTGGGGAGGAAAAATAATCGGAAGAGTGGTTTTTTTCCCGGAGTGAACTCTTTCTCTCTTCAAACGATTTCCCGACCCATGGCGCCGAGGTCGAGCGCCCGACTGAGAGGACGACGTCGGAGAGAGAGAGAGCCCCCTTCGCGCCGAACGCACTTCTCTCCCCTCCGCCTTCTCCTCCGGCCCCTCTCTCTCTCTCCCTCCCTCTCTGCCAACCCCTTCCCGCCCCGCCCCCGCCACGCCGCTCCGTCCCTTTACACCCAGAGAGAGATTCTCCACCTCATACGCCCGCACCCTCTCCTGCAGCACTGGCTTTTTTTTCATGTCGTTTTCCCCCCACCCTCTCATTCTCTCCCTCTCTCTCTCTCTTTCTCTCTCCTCTCCCTCTTACTCTCTAGATTCCTTTCCATTTTCTTTCTACTCTATCCTCGTCTCTCTCTCTCTTTTTCTCCCTCTTTCTCTCTCCTAAATTCCTCTCTTTATTTACCTGTTGCTTCAACTTTTACGTTCTCCTATGACGCGTTTCCTTAACCCCTTCGAGCTCCTTTTGATTTCTCTCCGAGGTTTTTTACAACGATATATTTACTACTAATTATCCCGTTAAATGCCGTCAGTTTGACTACCTAAATGGAGAACATTTTCTCCTTTTCCTGTCTCGTTTCGTCGATGGTTTAAAAAATGCATCGACGCGCGTACCGCTTTTTGCGACGGATTCTCTCTCAAAAGAACAAAAAAAAACATTCTCTCTCTCTGGTTTGATTTCTTTCCTTTTTTCCTTTGTTTATTTGTTTAGACCTGTTGATTCGCTGACGTACCGCATCATTTTCTTCCTTCTGCCAGGCTTCTCCGACGGCGTCGCAAGGAACCGCGTTCGGTTATTTTTGGAACTGTCGCGATCTTGTTATTCCCTGCCGACTTTTCCTGTTCTGTTTATTGCGCGGATTTGCGCAAAACTGAACGCGCGAAACCTTATAAAAATGCCTATCGCTGGCATTACGTATCGTCGCCGGTTTTTTTTATATCTCTTCTCTTTCGTCCTCTCCTCGCGTCCCTTTTTATCGCGATGTTTCTTTTTTTTCCTCCCGTGCGCGTTCACCTCTCTCCCAGGGTCTCCTCTCTCTCTCTCTTCGTCTTTTATAGCTCGCGGAGGTGAAAATCTCTCCTTCCTCTCCCCCGTCCTTCGCACCTCTTCACTTCCTCCTCGCACAAAAAAGAAAGAGGAGACCCGTTGTGTTTTTTCCGCTGGACGCATTTTTTTTTCAAATCGAAGGTCCAAGGCTATTCTCTTCGTCCCTTCAATAAAGTCAGAATTCGCTCGCCACTTATCTGTTATTTTCCGCGGACTGGGTATCTTGCCCCTGTAGCGGCAAAAAAAGTCCTCCATCCTCGCGGTCGATCGCTCGTTCGCCCTCCCCCCTCCATTCGCTCCTTTCCTTCCCCCCTCCCCCTCCATCGCTTCCCCTTCTCCACCTCTCTTCCTTTCGGCCTCTTTTCCCTTCCCCCATCACTCCCCCTTTCATACCACTCTATTCTTCTCCTCTCTTCCCAAACATTCCAATTCTTCTCTATCCCAATTACTTCCTTCTCTCTCTCCAAATTCCCCTCCACTCTCTCTCCCTCAGTCATTCTCTCTCTCTCTCGTGGGAAGGAAGAGAGATGGAATAAACAGACAAACGACTCAATTTCGCCCTAAATAAAGTCTTTTGTCTCTCTGTCTGTCTGTCTGTCTTACTCCATCTCTCTTCTTCCCAATTCCTCTCTCCATATCTTCCTTCTTACCTCGACGCCATTTCTCTCCCTCAGAAAAAAATCCCTTTCTCTGCTATCCTCTCATATCTCTCTCCTGCATTCCATCTCACCCACCAGCTTCCTCGCGTTCTCTTACTCCTTTTTCGTTTATTACTTCCTCTCTCTCTCTCTCCCTGTCTCTCTCCCTGTCTCTCTCTCTCTCTCTCTCTCCAACCCTCTCGCAATCCACATACTCCATCAATATGATATCTCTTTCTCCCCCTCTATATACTCTCCGATCTCTTCTCTCCTTCCCCATCTACACTTTTTCGCCCTCTTTTCTTTCCTCTTTCACTCGCCATTTACTCTCCTCTCGTTCTACCGCTATCTTCCCCCCCTCTCTTTCTCTCCCCCTTCTCTCTCTCTCTCTATTCCTTTCTCTCCATCCATTTTTTTAACGGACCCAAAATCTTCCATCTTTATTGAAAATAATTCCGGAAACCTTTCCTTTCTTACAACTCGGCGATTATTAAGCGACTTTTTTTTACACTCGTCCGCCGGTTCCTTATCTCCTTGTAATATTTCACGCTGCACGAACTCTCTCCGATATCCATTTCATTTTTCTCTCACTTTCCTCTTTCGAAAGCCCTTATCTTCTAATTACTTTCGCCCCTCTTCCACTCGGTCCATTGCCACTTGTAAGACACTCATTAACTCCTCTCCATTTCTCTCTCTCTATCTCTCTCTCTCTCACACACACACACTTGAGTGAGGAATGAAATTTATTGGAGGGTCATTTCGCTAAATTGAGCACGGGTTATTTTTTATTCCGACCGGAAAATCGTATTTGATTCGGGATTTACGCAAAGAATTCATGGCCCATTGAAATTGTTTTAAACTGATAAACTTTTAATTGAGATGAAAATGAAGAGAATGCAGGGAAAGTGGCTCAACGTTCCATTGTTTATTGCCCGAAGACTTTTGTTAAAGGTGGGTTAAATTAAAGGTAATTATTCTCGCCTAGCAGTAATTAAATACGTAATATGTAATAGCTTATCTAGACCTTAAATATTATCTCCACACATTCACAAGTTTATCCTTCATTTCAGTGAGATATATTGAAATTGAAGTCTACCGGATCATATTAAGAGGCAAAACAAAGCTATTTCATACATTTATGCATCGATAATTTTAGTTTTGAAATGAAGTTAAATATGTAAACTTTGATTTGTAGATTATTTTTATTGCTTGTATCATTTGATAAGAACATTTTAATGCTTTCTTTTACTTTTAGTACTCATTTGCAGCGTTCGCCGGCTATTCCGTTACACACACACACACGCACGCACGCACACACACACACACACATATATATACTTGCGGAAGAGGAAAGGTAAGTAAGGATATTTAGGGCAACTAGGTGTTGAAGGAAACCCGGTGAAAACTTACTGGAAGGCGAGCCGCTGGAGTGTCGGGGAGAGAGAGACATTTGTAGACGTTGGAGAATTCGGGATGATACCTTCGTAAGCTCAAGAAAGAGACAAACCAAAAATGGGATCGCATTTCTTTTATTATCAGGCAAAAATTTAAAGCTCAGATTTTCGAATTAAGTATTTTTCCCTTCCAATTGAATAGATATAAGTTAACGTTATACTTGTGACCACACTTCCAATTTATAAATCTGGGTAAAAATATGCCGGGCATGGGTCTTTTATAACCGAATGACGACAAATAAGATACTGAAACACCTTAGGTAACAGTTGCGCAAGAACCAAAATCAATGAAAGATGGACTGAACTCTATGCGTCCGATAAGCCATATAAATTAAACATTGTAAATGGCAGGGTACACTCTAAATCATTGCTAAAGCTTTAATTAATCGACAAAACTCTCAGAATGATACCTATCCAAGTCCATTCTCATCGAGTATTCCATTGGTGCGCCGAGAGAGACATTCCCTCCCCTCAAAAAAAAAAAAAAAAGATACCCAACCCACCACGCTACGCGTATATAACCCAACTTCATCCCTCCCTCTCGTCCTTATTTCTCTCTACCACCACCCAATAAGAAAAAAGAGAAAAAAGAATTCTTCGTCGTAGACGAAGTGGCCGAAAAAAAAGAAAAAAAAAGCTCACCGCCGTTTTCCCAATCCCTTTTGTGGAGAGAAAAGGGGAGCTCCTCTCCTATAAGGCAACAGCGAACCCTTCAAGGGAAGAATTCCTCTTTCCTCCTTAATTCAACCCTCTAGGGATGAAACCTCTCCTGCTTCCCTCTCTTGCACTCTTTTCTTCCCCCTGAGCCGAAATCACTGCGGAGAACCTCTCCCCACCTTAAAACCTCCTAATGGAAACCACGCCATGGAACATAGACAGAAAGAGAGAGAGAGGAGAGATGGCGAAGGAGGGGCACTCCGACAGACGTCGTCATCGCACTGAGACTACACGTGCGCTTTTCATGAAAAAAAGCTACCCCCGTCACACCCACGCACCTCCTCCTCTTCCCCTACAACTCCAATCGGTTCTTCCCACCTTCGTGACGAAGGCATCGCCTTGCGCCCACATACACACAATCAACTCTCCTCCAACCCCGTCTCCCACGCACCAATCCGGCCTCCCCGGGCTATTACAGGAAGTCTACACGAGTTGACCGGAAAAAAAATATCCCCGTGCACGAAAAATAATAAACATTTCCTCTTTTTTTTTAACCTCGCAGCATCCATATCGCAACTCCTCCCACACCGTCTCAATTTCCTGTTTTCCACCCTCCACTCCATCCTACTCCTCCCCCTCCCTCCCCCCGTCCCGTTGCATCTGATGGCGATTCGGGTGGAGCAGCACGGCAGAGAAAGGGGCGGGAAAATACACCGATGTTCCTCCCCTTAATCCTCCCCCAACACCTGTCCTATCCCTTCTATTTCGTTCGTGTCCTTTACTTTTATAATTTACCGTTTCCTTCTGTCCTTTTCCTACAACTAAATCAGTGGTGTTTAAATCTGCGTGGCGCAGCTGATTTTAGGATTGCCGCCAAAAACATTGCTTAATAAATAAATCAACGATTTGGGCGGTGATGGGACACTAATTTTTCCTCCGGTGAATTAATTATGGTAAGGTGTCAACAAATGGATGCGTCCAAGGGTTGTTTTACTCGCATATAAAAATTGAAAAACCATGTTTCAAGACCGGGGTGAAGCGATATTCTGTTTATCTATGAAAGGGTGCCGTGCCTGCAAAAACGTTCTGATCTAGACCATTCTCTTTTCTCTCTTCTCTCTTTATCTCTCTCTAACTCTCCTTTTCTCTCTCTCCCTCTCGGTGCCTCCCTCTTCAACCCTCTCTCCTCGTCTTTCTCTATCCCTCAATGCCTATGCCATCTTTTTCTCTCTCTCTTTCGCTTTTCCCTATATTTACTGCAGATTTCCTTCACTCTCGCCCTCTTTCTCACTCAATTTCTTTCTCTCTCTCTCTCTACCTCCCTATCTCTATCAATATCTCCATCACTCCTTCCACCTCTGAATCTCTCTCTTCTTCCTCTTCTTCTTCTCTCCTCTCTCGTTCTTCCTCCTCCTCACTTTTCTCTCCTCCTCTCCGTCCCACTTCCTATCAAAGAAGAATGTTAGCGAATCGACGGCAGTTTTTGAGGTGGTTGTGTTCGTCGGAGCGTGAAGGAATATGATGAGATGAAGGAGGGCAAAAAGGAGGAGGGAGGCGAGCAGCCCTCTCAAAGAGAGAGAGAGAGAGGTAGGGAGGCAATTTCCGCCTCTCCCCGCAGGTCGAGATGAGAGAACGGCGTTTTTTTTTTTTTTTAAAAGATCCCCTTCGGACGACGCCTTTCATAGAGGGGAAGCTTCCCCGGACGATCAGCCCGTCGTCGTCGCGGGCCGCTCTCTCCTCCATTGGCGTCGCTCTTCCTCTTGCGCCCACCGCTGGACGAAAGTGCTTCTTGCACTGGACGGGAGAGAATAGGAACTCCCTTAACTCATTCCTCTCTCTCCTTTGGTCCTTCCCTTCCTCCCTCCATGTTTCCCTCTCCCGCTCGTTCTCTATCTCTCTCTCTCACTCCGTCGCTCTGTGCTCTCAAACCGGTTGCGATCGCAACATTTGCGGTCGCGTGGTGCAAGTTGTTGCCGCGCGAACGCAAAACGCCGAATTATTTATTTTTGCGCGCGTCGTATTCACTCTATATTAAAGAAACGCCCGAGCAAAAACTAGGAGGGAAATGTATATCGTTAAAACCTTTGGTCACTGAAAAAAAAGAACATTCCTGCTCGTGGCAGTCCAGAGTGCAATTTTCTCTGAAAATGGCCCCTCGAGAGAAATAAAGGGATTTATTTGAAAATTACTCTGGAAAAATTCTCCGTTAATTCTTCCTTTGTTCTGTCTACCTGTCTCGTAAAGCTATGCTTCCTTTCATTACGCCCCAATACTTCCCTTCGTTCCTACGTAAGCATTCTTTTATTCTTCGTAATTGCGAGTTTTACGCCAGAGAAACCGTAACAGTGATTGCGAAAATGTTCAAAAGTGTAAATAATACCTTCAAGGTTGTCTTTATACTTTGCCGAAGTAATCCCTACTAAAGACCGAATAAATTTTTATTAAAGTATTTATGTAGATACATACATAGATGTACTCGCCAGTATAAGAGTGTCCTAAAAATTCCATAACCCTATAAAACTTTTAGCCACTAAAAGAAAAAAGCATGCTCTAAATAAGACGTAGAAATAATGTTTCGCGAGTGTCGCAAAAACAATTATATTTTAAGCTTTTTATTGCTACAAAAATAATTTAAATTAAAAATAAAAATATCGATTAAATGGCAGGAATTACTTTCTATAATTTCAAAATATCACCTTAATAACATAAATTTGATAGTAGTAAATAAATACTCTTGATAGTATTTTTTTTAAATGTTCTAATAATACAAAAATATATAGGGACGATCAACTAAAACACAATCTTTTCAAATGGGAACAAAAATGGAAGACATGGATAAATCCCACAAAAGAGCGTTTGATGAAATTGAAAAAATGAAGAAATCAATCGCCCGATACATCTCACCAAAAAGATGAAGCGGCTCTGGACAAATTAAATTCAAGATTTGATTCCATCAGAGGCGTGAGTCAACCACAAAGAGGATCAAATCGAAAATCAGAGAGTGAAATAAAGATACTGGCAGATTGGTAGAAAGCATGAGACAGGCGACGGAAAGGTACATGACGTCCAATCAGCATTATATATATATATATATATATATATATATATATATATATATATATATATGTATAATTCTAAATAAAATTTTTTTAAATTTCATTCTTCGATAAAAATATAACATAGATGTAACATTAAACGTTACCTCAATATAATTATACTATGCACCAGTAGCAGCGCGTCCACTCAACGAGAACAGAGATATTACAACCGCTGCTCTTTGTGTTCCATTTACGCGCTACACTACTTTAATTTATTCCTCTTCGGCTTCACTTCGTCTGGTTCTTTTCCTTGTAACGCTCCCACTTTATCTCGACTCTATCACTCCTCGCTTTCGACGCATTCGGATGTCGAGTTTCCAGAGAAGTATACATGTTTGTTATACGCGTTAACCGTTTCCATCCATCTCCATCCAACCTCTTATGTTAGCAGAAAGCACTTATTTTTCCATTCCCTTTCGTCGCCTCGTCTTATTCCCCTCACTCTCTCCTCCCCTAACTCTCTCTATCTCTCTCTCTGTCTTCTACCTCCATGAACATCGCCGTTCCTTTATTCTCACCTACCTCCGACCTATCCCTCTCCTATCTCCACTCCAATCTCCCCTATCCTCTCTCTCTCTTTTGCACGCCGGATTACTCTCTTGTAAACACAGCCTGTTTATTTTTATTTTCTGGAAGGATCTCATCGGACATCCAGTCTCCTGCTGTCTTCATCTAAGCTTTTATTTTTCTCAAAGTATCGACTGATACAGGTTACACGTTTTTTTTCGCGTTTTCGATTCTCGCTTTTTTCCTGCTTGCGTGAATTTCATTAACTGTTATTCGGCATTTGCGGAACGTTTCATTTTCACCTATTTTTTGTTGGGGTATTTTTTAAACTCGTAAACATAAGGAAAAATTGGTCATAAATACATCAAGGCTTAAACGAAATGCTCTTCTAGTACAGTAAAACCCCGCTATAAGTTGCCTCGCTATACGTTGTTTCGCATATACGTCGCCAATCAATTAAGGAACATGTTTCGTTATAAGTTGTGTCGCTTCGTATATACATCGCTTGTGAAATACTAAAAGCAGAATTTCAGAAATTCCAATTGCGGTGCCGAAATTATACCTATAAAAATAAAAACTCTCTATTCGGCTTTTAATTTCATGTTTATTCTTATTTAATATATGAATTAATTTAATTTCATGTTTATCAATTCGTGTAAAATCATAGTCAGAATAAACATTTGCTGGCCATGTGTTTGAGAGATCACGATGGGTTAGGTACTTCACAAGACACACAGGGGATAAAAGGGACTGTCCCAATTTTAATGACGATGTGTAAAAACCTATTTCTGAGCGACAGTCAGCTATATGAGAGCTTTGTGAACAGTTGTGTCTAACATTTTGTGTGTTTACGTTTGCGTTGATATCTCATGAGATATTGGTTATATACTCTGGATTGTGAAATCTGCTTGAAAAGCATTCTAAAGTGCGTATCAGTGTACGTGTAAGTAAAGAAACAATTTATGCGCTCCATCACACTATAGAAAATTATTTTCGGTGAATTCTGAAGTTATTATTGCAATTGGTCACTCGTTGTTACGATTAAATGTATATTAAACCCTAGTAGCAATGAGTGGTAAACACATACTGGTAACATAGTACTGTACTGTACTGATATGTATTATTTGTGAAACAAATGTGTCAAAATATCCGCCAGGACTTTTATCATAGTTCTTATGGTAATCTTTGTTTCGCTATACGTTGTTTCGTTATAAGTCGCATTTTTCAGGAACGCATCTCCGACGTATGGCAGAGTATTACTGTATATGACCCTTTTACGTGCTATTACTCCATCAAGCGGGTCACAAAACCCGCGTTTGCTGTTTTATATATATACTAGACGAATGGGCCCGTTTAAAACAGCCTTTGAAAACAAACAATATAAAAATAAAACCAACAAACAAATGATAAAATTATAATATTTGAATAAGATTGGAAAGGGCTACAAATAAAAACAAAGGAATAGTTTTAAAAAATTAAGAGGAAAACAGTCTTATACCTAAATAAAATTATTTTAGCTATTCAGTAGCTCTCTTATAACGACTTTCCTTGTAAATACTCTTTCGTTTAACAGCAATTGCCCTTGATTATCTTTATCCTTAACCCGAAATTTCAAATTATGTTTGTCACGTGTTCTAGTTATGGCTACATACAGCTGTCCATGTGAAAAGCAATATTTAGTAAGTAATCACAATCAATCGTTCCATTCCACTAAACAGCAGTTAAGAACAATCTCAATACACACGCATTCAGCGCATATACCTTATTTATTTAGATAACAATTTAATCGTTGTTTGGTTGGTTACCCTATAATTGGATTGACGCGAATTAAAAATAAACAGCACGAAATTCTATTCAGATAATGCAAAAGCACAGGGCAAGCAACTGCCTTTAATATGCAGAAAGACTACGATAAGGCAACGAAGGCACGTTAAAACAACGTCGAATTATTTCAAACATTAGCATGTTTTAAAATACGTAATGTACAGCATTTATCCATGCAATTTACGTAAACGAATATAGGTTTATATGAGCATATATGGCTTGAAACAACAATGCCCGTTTCCAAGGCGATCATTGATGAAAATGAACGATTTTTCTTACATCGGCGAATTTAAACGCAAAATTTGCTAAAGTTTTATATTTAGGTGAGAAAAGACGAACAAAATTAAACGGCCCGTTTATTTTCCTTTAAAATGGTCCTAATTTGAAGGTCGTAGGTCAATTCTGTCTAGTTTTAATTTCCAAAATAGTAAAACTCTGCACGTCGAAAATTAAATTTTAGCGTTTAAACTTATGGGCCGAGATGTGAGATTCATATGCAATGTAAAACATCTCCTGGCGTCGAACCCGGGACTTATTTGAAAATTTTTTTATAGCATTCACTTTTTGAACGTATTCATAGCAATTCTACCGAATTTGACTGGACTGGCTGAAGAAATGGCCGAGATATGTTGAGATATTTATAACTAACTGATGAGGCTGCAAGGACACACACCGACAAAGACATCAAGCGTTTTATTATAGGATATATATATATATATATATATATATTAAAAAGTTACGCCATCAATAAAGAGTTTTCCAAACTTTAGAAAGAGTTTTCCAAACTTTAGAAAGTTCCAAGTTTCATCCCGTCGGTTACTTTTAACCGAAGCCATCCTCTTTATCTTCTTCCAGTCCTCCCTTTTTCCTTTTAATATCGTTATGGATTACCTGGTGATGTAGCGCAAGGACTTGCGTGCTCCTTAAGCCATGCGAACAATATTGGATGAAGCACTTCCTGCTTGCCTGGGGTCACCTATTCAAGTCAGGTCAGCGGGAAGAGATCAGAGCACGAGTAATTCGAGAAGGTTCTGTTATTCAAAGAGGCGATTGCAAAGGAATCTGCATCCCGTCGGGGGCATGCAAATCTTTCGCCATAAATAAGCAACGAGAGTTAAAATAATGACCTAAAAGATTGTGTTTCGCCATTAGTTTATTGCCCATATAAATCTTTTCGCTGATATTGGATTATATTAATTTTTATTCAGCTGCTGGACATATGATTAAGCAAGATATAAAGCTCAGTAGTTAAATAGAAATACATAAATGTTTTGTATAGTAAGAAAAAAGAGATTTAAAAAAACATTCGATATCCACTAATTCCAGTTAAGGACATAAGTAGACGAACCGTTATAAAATAACAAAATACCGAAATACAATAAAGGGGCAAAGTAGCAAAATTACTACCAAATAGACAATTACTGTCAAACATTCGCAAATTCAAAATTTTAAAACATTCTCATAAATATAACGATAAATTAAACATAATAATTTAATTAGATACGCCAAAAAAGTTATGGTATTCGTAAACGAAATTGGGAAATGGTCAACTTTAAGTTATGTAACTATCGTGCGGGAACCATTTCGGAAATTGCAAAGGCCTTAAATTTAGGAACTCATCGCTAACAGAGGAGATTCGTGAATAATAAGTTTGTGAGAGAGCTAATTACGGTAAATATGCAAAAAAATTCGACTCTAAAGCATGATTAGAAATCGGATACAGCGGATTACAAGCTTTGATAAATCATACATATATTAACAGTCACTGAATAATATGAATCAACTCGAAATTGATCGCATGGAAGTAAACGCATCTAAAAAAAATAGCCTCGAGTCAAATTATCAAAAATCGGCCAACGCCTCGCAAAGCCGCTTGCAGACTGCATGTTATCATTCGGATATTAGCGATCGTTCGAAGGTATTTCAAAACCGACCCAAAAAGAAATTAGAAAAATATTTTTCGCACATTTTTACGCCCTCTTTGGTTTCTTCTGATTGAGACAGCCATCCGAAAATCAAGCGGGTAAATCACGACATCCCTTTCTTCCGGAAACCGAAAATCACTCGAAAAACCATCTACTTCTGGATGCTAGAAAAGGACCGGATCTTCCACGTCCCACTCCATCTCTCTCTCTCTCTAGCTATCTCTCCAACTCCATCTCTCTCTCTCTCTCTACATCTCTCTCTATCCACCTCTCTCGCTCCATCTCTTTTCCTTTCTTCAAATCTCTCTCCATTTCTCTTTCCATTATACACCACATTTCTCTCCAACTCTCTCTCCCTCTCTCCCTCTTCCTCCCACTCCAATCTTCTCTAAACTTCATCTCCAACCTCCTCCATCCATTCCTCACTCATCCGATTTCCTTTGCACGCCATGCCTCCCCAATCCCCCCCTCCCAGCACCCCCTCCCCCCCACCCCCCAATTATTCTCCCCCACTCCCTTTCTCTTTTTCGGCGACACTCCCTCCCCTTCCTCTCCCCTCCACTCCCTCTCACTTTTTACCGCATCAAGTACTTTCTCCCTCCACCGAATAAACATTCCATCGTTCCCATGTGCCACGGTCACGACTAAAACCCGGATCCATTCCCGCAGTGGGAGAGAGAGACCGGACAGCTAAGATCCTTTTCGAGTTTATATACACGACCGCTCGACTATATTGCAGCGTCCTGCGTCGAGATTGCAACTTTACCAAGGACATATCCGTCGTGTTAGACGAGGCTTTACGTGGAGGTTGTAGCGAAGCAGAAATGGACAAGAGGGAGAGAGAGAGGGTCTGTTCTCATGCCGCTTCCTTTCATGTCACTCGGTCTCCTTTGTGCGCGAGTTCGTCTCTTTCTACCCTCCCTCTCCATCACACACACCACCAGGATTAACCCACTATGTCTTAATTCCGTCTCTCTCTCTTTCTCTCTCTCTCTCTCTCTCCTTTCTCTAATCGGAGTCTTTCATTTCAACTTCACACAATTCAATTCTAGTCTTATTTTCTCCCTCTATTTCCTTCCCTCTTACTTTTACCTTCCATCCTACTTCTCTGCCTCTTCCCTCTCTCTCTGCACCTCTATTCCTTTTTTACTCTCCCTCTCCAACGCACTCCCTCTTCCACTCCCTTTTACCTTCAATGAATCCATCAACCTCGCTTGTCCTTTCCCTCCTCTCTTGTTCCTTTTCGCAACGAATCTTTTCTTCACTCTCATATCTTCTTATATATTTATTTATTAAAGTTTTTTGTTTGTTTGTTTATTTGCGCATCTATAAATTTCCACACCGTTAAAGCTACAGTAATAAAACTTTCAACAGATACTTTCTTCACAAATAGGAAGACCGTAGGCTACTTTTTAAACCAAAATGTTTTATATTAATTGCATAACTTTGTATATGCTAATTTTTTCGCATGGTCAGCTGTATGTTGAAGCATCAAGAGTTGGATCCGGAAAAAACTTATATATGCTTATAAATAATCAATAAACCCAAGACATTGTTTACAACGAAGCACTGAAACAAAACAATTTTTCTTAGAACATTTTTTTGTGTTTATCCCCGGGCAACACCGGGTACTGTAGCTAGTCTGACACACAAGTACATTAATAGATCTTAAATGATAAGCCTTCCGGTAGGATTTCATGCGTTAAATCCAGATTTTTTCCTCTTCTACTTTTCTAATGCTCCTCCACGTGATATTTATTTCCGACGCATTCCTAGTACTCATAGCGCATCGCGTTATTGTTCGTTAATCTGCTGCGATTATTCCATCCACCCACGTCGAGAAAACCATTTTCTTCCGTTACTGCAGCCGGATTGGAGTTTGGCGACTGGGGAATGGGAGGAAAACCTCATACTTGTTCGGCCTCCCTTCGGGAAATATTACTTTTCTTGCTCTCTCTCTGTAATTATCCCCAAAATCCAATGCCTTATCTTTTCATAACCACCCACTGTCTTTCACTTTCGAGAATCCCTATAATTCTCACCCTATTTCGCCTATTTTTCAGAATAACTTCTATAATCTCTTACAAGTCGCTCTTCGAAGAGCTTACTTCTTTATGAAACTCCTTTCTTCCTCTCCTTTCTCTGGCTCCTTTCTCTTCTTGTTTTACAATATTCAACTAATTAAAATTAAACCTTAAAACGGCCGTTTCGTTCTTTTACAATAGAAACATTTTTCATCCAAACCCTTTAGTTCTACCTCACCAGACTGTTTCGTTTCTGGGCCTTCGAAATCCGAATATTTCCTCTTATTTTCATATATATAACTTCCTTCTCTTGCACTTGTCTTCTACTTCTCTCCCTTACTCTTTCTGTCTCCAGTCCCTCATTTATTCCTCCTCCTCCTATCTCTCCTGCTTTATTCTTTCCGTCTCTTCTACCTCCACTTACCCTTCTTTCCATCTCTATTCGCCCCACCGCACTATATCTTCATTCTTTTCTCCCCCACCCCCACCCACCCCCCCCCACCCTCTCCACCCCTCAGTTTCTTCGGCTTCGGACCCGGCTGAGCGTATATCATGCTCGCCCTCGCTATTTCCGCCCCCCCCATCTCCACCTACCCCCCTCCCCTCCCCCCTCCTACCTTGCTCCTCCCCTCCTTTTTCCCCACCTACTTCTTATCTCTCCCTCCCTCTACGTCACCCTACTCTCTCCTTCCTCCCTAACTCTTCCACCTCACATTCTACTCCCTCCCTCCGTCTCTCTTCGGCTGCACCTTTTACTTCCTCCTCGCCTCACTCTCCCACTTCACTACGCAAAGAAAATCTCGCAATGTAACAGAAGCCTAAAAAGCAACCTCCCTAGGTCTTCTGAAAAACGGAATTGCTCCCCGAGAAAGAGTTTTGCTCTGTTTGTATTTTTTCATCGTTTCGGGAGGACTTTCTTTTTAAAAAAAGAGATCGCGCGCGTGCCCTCTCTCAGTTCGTATTTTCGTATTTTTTTGAGGTTGTTTATTAAGGAAATTCACGCAATATCATGAAATCGGTGAAATTGGGCATTTTTTCCGGGAAAATCAGCGAGGGAGCTCGATGTCGTTGTGTGCTATATCAAAAAAATTATTCTCATGTTTCTAAGTTGTTCGCGTTTTTACATATGCTTCACGCAGAAGTTCTTTTTCCTAGATTTTGGAATAACACTCCAGTGCAGCGTTTCTCAACCGATGTTCCGTAACCGTTAGGTGGCTGCTCCGCAAGCTTTTCATCTTTCATACTTTTTGTGGATTTATTTTAATAGCCAATATATAATATGTGTGAGATCATCTTCAATTTCATTTCGATTTTTTTAGTTTATTCATTCATTTTTTCTTAGATCGTTTTCTGAGAATGTTTGATGATTAAACACGTGGAGCCACTTTTAAATTGAGCTAATCACCTTCGTCTTAATCGTACTTTCCATTTAAAATTTCAATGAA
Source organism: Uropetala carovei (assembly GCA_036926305.1). Taxonomy (NCBI): domain Eukaryota; kingdom Metazoa; phylum Arthropoda; class Insecta; order Odonata; family Petaluridae; genus Uropetala; species Uropetala carovei. The sequence continues at coordinate 9,902,427 of JAXCHB010000019.1, read as the reverse complement.
ATATCATTTTTGTCGTAAGTACGACATTGGTTCAAATGAAATGAGAAAAAGTGAATATTTTTTATAAATATGAGCATTAATAAAATATTTTATACAGGAAAGTTAGTTTTCCTTATTTGGCACCTCTGAGTGCAATTATCATGTGGTTATCCTGATGAATATTACAGTATTAACAATTAAAAAGGCTACATGCCGAGTAAGTTGAACCATGACCGATTTGAGAGCAGTTATCAGATTTTTTTTTAATGTGAAAGAAGTTGAACCAAATTAAATACAGCAGGGTTCGAAATACGTATCATAGGGAAGAGAGCATGAATGAGTCAAATTTTTTAAAATGGAGCTCATTATCTTAAAGATTCTGCTCGACATGGCCAGACGCCAACTGCTTAGTCACACCTAATAACATATCTGCCATTCATTGAAAAAAAACTTCACATCAATCTGAAAAAACTGAACAAGAATCTCAACATTACATTGGATCTTTTCCTCGAGTTGTCATTGAATATCTAGGATTGGATAATATGAGTGCAAGAAGAGTCTATCGTCGCCTCGCATATGACCTGAAACAACGACGGCTTGATAAATTTTCTGCATAGCTGGTTAAATATAAAAGTAGATATGATTTTCTAGGCTGAATAATCGCTGGTGGAGATTTACTTTGAGCCAGAGCGAGTCGGTAAATAGTGGCATCATCCCAGTTCACTATTGCATAATAGATTCAGAGCCAAACCATCTGCGGGAAAGGTGACGATAATCGTATTTTGGGTTAAAAATGGGATTATTTAGGAGATCTATAAGAAAAACGGGACAGCTATCACCAGAAATTCGTACTGCGATATGCTTAAGAGAGAATTAAAGTCTGCAACGTGGCCCAAACGCCGAAGTATGATCCCAAAAGGGTTTTGTTTACAGCACAAAAACGCCCCAAGCTCACAGCGCCGAAACAACTTTCAGCACAAATAAAAGTCTGTATTTTGAATGGATGCCACCTCTCTCTCTCTCTCTCTCTCTCTCTCTCTCTCTCTCTCTCTCTCATTATCTTGACTCGGCTTCAAATAAATATCATTTGGACTATTAAAAAAGGCATTAAAGTGGAAAGCAATTCAACCCTTGCGATGAGGTTCGAACAGCGGTGACTGAGTCACTCATAAAGCAATCAAAGAAACTCGGACAGATTCCAGACATTAGTTTTACGATGGAAGAAGTGTGCTGAAGTAGCAGGAGATTGCCACGAAAAGTAAAGAAGTTTCTTAACCTAGGTTTCAACAAATAATTTTTTATTTTACCTTTGCCATTTTCATCTTAATCGCCCTCGCATAATTCAGCCGTTAACTTGGTTTAAATTTTATGAGCTACTTAATAAAAAAATACTGAAAACTGACGCTTTTCATCCATGACCATACCATAACAGTGGAGTTTCTTTTTCGCTAAATAATGTAAGGAATTCAAGCTTCAGCAATTTCAGGTAAGTGGTATTGGAAACATAGTATTCTGCACATTAACACATTCTCTGTTTTATTTTACTATGAAAATATAGTAGATACATCGTAAAAACTTGATTTCGATTTATCGCACAAACGTTTTCAAAAATAAATTCCCCTAAAATTTGAGCAGAATGCGCTCGACTGCGAGGAGACGCCTCAAAAAAAATCCGCCCACTATCGCATTCACGCAGCAGAACACTTTTTCCCACTCGAAGCGCTTGGAAAAAGTTCGTCGGGAAATTAAAACCCATTGAAAGGCGAGAGAGACACCGAAAAAAGAGAGAAATGGAGAGGAAGTGGGTTTCCCTCGCCTGAGGCCTTTTTTTTAAGCGTGCAGGACATACATACATAAAAAACTTCGGGCACGCCTCTCATCCTCCGCCCGTTCAAAATGCGAGACAATTTTACATAAAATCTCCGTCCTCATTTATATGCCCGACTATTCATTATTTTTACAACTCCTTAAACCATTTGACCTCCGAATGGTAGCAAGGAGTACGCGGAGTGCAGAGGAGAGAGAGAGGGAGAAAGAAGAAAGAGAGAAGAATAGTGTAGTTAGAATGAGAGGAAGGGAGAGACGTAGGGAGAAATAAAGGGAGGGAGAAGTAAAGAAAGGAAAGGAGGGAGAAAAAATCTGACGTGGCCAACACATGACTTTCTCCATATTTGGGGTATAGATATTTAAATTATTATGAATAGCATTATAAGACAAAATTATTATTTCGTATCGTAAAAGAATACAGTCGTCCTTACTGCCGTAAATTAGGTATATTTTGAAATGTTTACAGAATTCACCGCTACATGGTGGCGGCGCTGTATACTGGAAATTAAGAAAAAGCAAAATATCTCCGAAATGGATGGTTCTACGAAAATTTGTTTAAACAAAACCTGGAAGAAATATTATTCTCTACAACTTTGGTCCTCACGAAGATTACCAATTACGACGTTTTTAAGGAGATAGTTGACGGAGACCGAAAAAAAACGATTATTTATAAATAATTCCTAAACAATAACTGCTATGGAAAATTGTTTCAAATGAAAGTAGTAGGAAATTACATTCTATATAACATTTGTATAGAATTGTATATATAATAATGATGTTTTAACGGAGAAATGTTGCAAAAACCGAATCGGGTTTCGAGTAAACCTCGACTTCCGGTTAACCGGTATTGTCCAAAAACTAATCAGTTCTTTGTGCTCATGCTAAAGTGTTACATATGAAGTTTGTTAACGATATGGCAAGTACTCTTTGAGTTAGAGCGCCCACAATCACATGCACACGCGCGCGCACACACAGACAATATCGAGAAAAGAGTCGAAACGTGTTCTAGGGACCTCAAAACGTGCATTTCCGTTGAAAACTCGAAGTCGATTTTTTTCATGGTCACAATACTTTCCCATTACTACGTATAGAGAAAGTAAAAAAGAAATGAATAGATACAGAGGAAGGAAGAGTGAGAAAGGGGAAAAAAGAGAGAGAAAGGAAAAAATAAAGGAGAGAGAGAGAGAGATTGAAAGCGAAGTAAGAGAAGGGAGAAGTTAGGGCGACATAGAGATGAGGCGGAGGGGCATTAAAAAAACACATAATTGATTTTTTCCTTCATTCTTCCTTTTGTACTCAACCACTCCGTGGAGCCTTTCCATTCTCCACGACGACACAGCGATGTTCCTTTTCCAACAGTTTCTCTATCGGAGGCTCTCGAATTTATCCCACTCCACCTCACTCACTCCCTCTCCTCCTCCGCACCATCGTTTCCTTCCTCCTTCCCCCAACTAAAATTCTCACCCACCCAAACCCTCCTCCCCCTTTCTCCACTACGCTTTTCCCTCCCATTCCTTCCGAAGGATTCTTTCTCACCCTCTTTCGTCCTCCCGCCACATAGTCCTCCCGCCTCCTTTTCCTCCTTCGTAAAAACCTCTCCCTCTCTCTCTCCCGATCTCCCTTATTCTCTCTCTCTCACAAACATTCGCCCCTCTCCTTCTTACCTTTGATGGATTCGTATCCTCGTAAATAGATTCCTCTTTTAAACGTCGGAGAGAAAGTGCGAGATCTTTTTTTTGCTATGGGGAGGGGGGAATATCCTCCTTTATTTTTTTTGTCGGCGCAAAACGTGTTCCGCTTCCCTCCTATCTTACGATCAATTTACTCATTTACACACCTCGTATCATATCCTATTCCGCTTTATGTCTTAACGCTCGGATTCGCGTTTTTTCTTTGCTTAGTTTTCTCAGCCACGGGTTCCGAAAATGGCGGCGGCCTTAAAGACGCTATTGATTGTAGAACTGAGGAAAGATGCAAAAATTTAGGTGTCGTGGGAAAACGATGAGATGAAAAGGTGTATTGTGTTAGCAGACCGAAAATGTACAACGATAAGGATGAGTTGGTTTCAAATGCCGCGCTTCAAAAGATTTTCGTCGACTTTGTAGGCAGTAATGCAAACTTCCACGAAATTGGTATTAACGCAGTATAACGCTCTGATTTGCGATCGATTACTTAAAGAGGCCATTTGGTAAATCTTCAAACTCTCATATTTCATGTATTTCGAAAATATTAAACCCCGCTATTATTATTTTCTCGATGTCCCCCATAACCCTATAAATAACTGTAGGAGAATTAAAATACTCTTCTTCTCTCATCATATTAATTAAATTCAAGGACTTTTTGAGAAAAAATTCAAGCTGTGGCATTTATCTCCAACTTCTACCTAGTCTTTTAAAGCAAGCCTTTGTTAATCCTAGTTTCTTTCATTAAATTACTTCCCTTCCGCAATATTTTCGCATTTGATTTTCTTCTGTTTATTTTGGTTGGTCTCGTTTTGTCCCCAAACTCATTTCCACCTCTTACACTGCATATCTCCATTACTGACTCTTAATTCTTCCCTCGTTTATTCTCTCAAGAGTTTCTTTCTTCATCGGCTTAAGAAGACTTTGTGAACCGAGTTATCTTTCACATTTTATTTTTGAAACCACTCGATTTATTTTTATTAAAAAAATAAAATCCAAGAGACCAGAATCAAACAAATTAATTAAAAAAGGTTTTTTTAAAAAAATAACTTTTATATTATGCACAAAAAAGGAAAAATAAATTTTTATTTATTTATCGATCGTGAGTTCGGCTGGTAAGGATGAACAAAATTTACAACAATTTCAGTGGAATAAATTCCTTCTTGCTCAAAAACGTTGATTTACTAAACTTTATTTAGAACTTCTGTAAAAGTTATATGGCGCACGATAATAAAACCTGTAAGGTGCCATATAACTTTTACAAAAGTGAGCAAGCTCAGATTTTTCGAATAGCCGCTAGATGCCAGACAAAGAGGAAAAATCAAAAATTACAAGTAATTGTCATTTTAACAGGATATATTACTGATTAAAATAATAAATAATTAATCCCTATCTCATTAGTCGCGTCGGAAGTGTCACTGGATGTATTTGCACCGTTCCCGTGGGCTTCTAGGGTGATACAATTCTGCATGAAGGTGCCACAAACCGCTATATATACCGATTACAAACCGATATATATACCTATCTAATATATAAAATTGACTTCCTCGTCTTCGTCGTCAGTGGGAAATCGGAACTCTGTAATGCTATTTTTAACAAACTTTCCGAGTAATTGACATATGGTAGGAATGTTCGGTTCTTAAAGTAGAAGCCATTTACGAAAAAAATTTCCAAAATCGACCCGGGTTCGATTCCCGAGAATGATTTCCATTCCTCAATAGATAACATGGAAAAATCGATATTTCGACCTGCAATATTATTTTATTTTGCTTATTAAAATTCGCATATTTGACCTACGATTTTCGGACTTGGACTGTATTAAAGAAAAATAAATGCAGTTTCTTATTCCTATCGTCTTTAATCGCTTTCGAATCTAAATCTTTCGAATTTAGCGTTTTAATATCATATTTTGACAAAATTTAACGTTTTGAACATGAAGTTGCCTTGCCAACCGATTACATTGTTAAACTCGAAATCCTATTACTCTCTCGTATGCTCAAGTTTTCTCCGGACCTCCATGGACCCTCTCGGCCCAATTCATAGGTATAAGAGATATCTCAGAATTAGTTTTTACTTTCTCCAATATACGTAGTATAGAGAAAGTATTGTTTTCATGAAAAAATTCGAAATCGAGATTTCAACGGAAATACACGTTTTGAGGTGCGCAAAGGGAGAAATGATTGTATTACCATATAATATATAATTTTATTCGCCAAAGACGTCTGCATAACCCGGGCATCGCCGGGTACTTTCGGCTAGTGTGTGTGTATCAAGTGAGGTTAATATAAAAGTTATTAAAAAAACTCTCCCCTGCCAAAAAGTCGATTTTTTTAAAGGCGAGCCGGAAAATACAAAAAAAACGGCTGCGAGATTACGTGATTTTTCAACTCGAAGAAATCCATTTCATTTGCGTGTCAACATCGCACTATGTCGAAATATTCGAGGAATCCCTGTCGGAATCCACCTTCCAACACGTTCTTCTCCTTCTCTCGCATTCGTTCCGTTCACCGTCTCTTCCTTCTTTTCCCCACTTAAATCTCTCCTATTTTCCTTTCTTCCAAAATCCTATGGCAGCCGTCTTCATTTGCCTAGCGTCGCCTATATATATATATATATATCTCATTTGCCTCTCCTTATACGGCAAATGCACTTCTCATTACAAGCTCCGATTTACCACACCTTTCCATCTCTTTCCATCTCCAAATAATCCCCCCCTCTCTCTCTCCTACTGCCCTCGTCTCCGTCTTTCTCTCTCTCTTTCTCTGTCGTATTCCATCTCGCGTCACATTTCTATTCCAATCCATAAGACTGCCAAAAGAAATTTCCCGGTCCAGGAGAGGCATATGGAGGAGACACGCCCCCTTTTTTTCCAGAATCCCTCTCGCACACAGCCAGTGGAAGAAACCGATCAAGCGTTCAACGCCTACGTTTCCTATCCATCTCTTCCACCCACTCTCTCCTCCGCCATCGGATTCCTTTTTCTCCTTTTCTCTCTCTCTCTCCCTCTCCTTTCAATTCATCTTCTTCAGACGTCTGCAATCGATTGAATTCTTCCTCAAGTTTTAAAAAATAAGTGCACATTCCAATACGATTCCGGCTGATTTTTTGCTTTTTTTTTCCAAAGATATTCTATAGAATTGTGAAGTGTTACCGAGTAAACTCCTAATTTTAGACTTCATCATCCCACATGTATATATTTTAATGCAAGATTAAGTTACGCAATGACGTCACTGATTTCCTTTTGGATTATACGTAACGATTCTACGAACTGAAGCTGCTTAAATGAGATTTGTGCCATTATCTTCCGTTAGAATGGCTCCCGAATATATCGTTAGTCCTCCTCCAATTAGGAATTCCTTACTTGAAAATTAAAAAAAGCTCTCCAACTCAATTTTTATTTGCTTCTTGAAAAAATGCCGCTCTTTCCCCTGCACTTTTGTCCTACTTCTTCGAAAATATCAAACACAATGCTTTATACACAGATTTAGAGTTTAAAATTAAAGTCTCCTTGTAAAACTGACAAAAAAACAAATAAAATGACTCTCAACAAAATAGGTATTAAAAGAAATTTCTAAGAGTCTTATTCCAAAGTATGAAAATCTAAAATTAATAATAAGTATATAGAAATAGGTAGCTCTGTACCATCTTTCCCCTTTTGGGAATGATATTATCAATACTATCGCAAAAATTTAAGGGACGCTATGTTCTACAATCCACGAATCATAGCATTTTCTGGTAAAGTAAATTTCGTCAAAACTTAATTTGTAATTCTTGCTTATCCGAAAAATACACACCTACGAAACATATGAAATTGTCAAGTTATTGTGAGTTATTGGTGACGCATGCAGTGATAGAGACAAAGTTATTACACATGGAATTTCTTTAAGTACAGATAACAGCGAATATTTGTTATTAATTAAGTATTACCTAAAACAGAAAAATCTCGGTTTGTCAGTCTATTGGTACATTGTGACACATGCACTTGCCTTGATATAAGATGGCCCTCCCTAATAAAACTTCCCACTTATAGAAAAAAAAGCAAACTTATCTTTTGGCCCACAAAAAACGTTCACCTTTTTGAATAACCCACTTCAGTTTTTCTTTACGTGCATTCGTTTCGGTTACGCCCAATTGTCAATTCGTTTATAATTTATCCGTTAACCCACAAACTTATCTATTTGGAGCTAGGTTGCGTACAGAAAAGAAAAAAACTTCAATTATGATTTTGGAAATTTGTTTGTCATTTGTTGTAGTTCATATTTTGTAATTTGCGTTTATTTCTGATGAGAATATAATTTTGAAACAAATAAATGTCAATTTTCTCAAAACAGCATAAGTATGGGTTACCACGTTTGCCTCACAGCGCTCATATATAATCTTAATGAAGAAATCATCCAAGCTAAATTAATAATTATTAGAGATTCATTAACGTGTGGAAGGTGATTTGAAGCGAAAGAAAAACTATTTTTTCTTGTCTTTGTTTTTTACACCGTTTTTATTTATTTTATTGCCCGTGCTCTTATGTAAACGTTTTGTGCGAAGGAGTTATTTCACACAACTTTTATTAATCACTAGCTGAAAGTACCCGTCGTTGATCGGGAACACGTCTCACAACCTAGACTACACTCCCTTCTCCCGATCTCGTTTTTTGTCGATATCTCAGTAACCGTTCCTCCTATCAAAAATTTGTATGGAACAAAAACGATTTAAAATCTAATTTACAACAACGTTTGTTACATGCATTTTTGCTTTAAAAGCAATGTTAAGCGAGATTTTGTGAATTTTATGGTTGGCGCCCCCCTACAACCCCCCTTCCCGTCAAGAATTTCCGGATACCATACACCCTAGATTCTAAGTTGGGCTGACCTAAAGACAAGTTCCAAGTTTCATGAAAATCCGACTTTTCGTTTTGGCGTGATGATGGAACAAACAGACAGACAGACAAATAGACACCAAGTCTGTAAATTGCTGTAATCGTCATTCCACACGAAATGCACAATAAAAGTGAAATTCTGAAAAAAAACTAATGTACAAACAGACAGAATTTTATTTATAGAGATTATTTTTGCTTTCGCAGTCCGCTTTCCCTGCAGTGTATCGCTATTCCGAAAAATAAAGAAACTCCCAAACGAAAAATTCAAGCACCCTCGGATAGCCGTATCGACGTTCGTCCGCGCCATTCGTATATCGACGATTTATCAAATTAAACGGCGGAATGAAGGAATAAGAGCCCTTCGATTTGCGAGGCGGAGAAACCCAACAAGCGCATCAATTTTTTTTCCTCTCACTCCTTTCTAGCCCGTAATCCTTTCCCAGAAGAGGAAAAAGAAACACGTCCTCCACGTCCACCTTTACGAATAGAAGCGAGACACTTTATTCTCTCCTTTTGACTCTCTCTAAAGCATCTTCTTCCTTTCTCAACCCTCCTCCTTCCTGCTCCGATTCATCACCCATCCCTTTATTTATCTCCCTCCTCCCATCTCTCTCTCCCTCCCTCTCTTCTTCCCCTCCCCCCCTCTCTCTCCCCCCTCTCTTCGGACACACCACCTACGCCCACCGCCACGCCCATTGGACACCCTAACATGGGAATAGAGGGATAGGGACAGGAGATACGAGAGAGAGGAACACACAAGCTCCTTCGGTAAGAGAGAGAGGGAGCAGCCTGGAGGTGGAGAAATGGGAGAATTCTCCGGATTTGTGGGCGACCGTAAACAAAAAGATCCATCTTTCTCCAACTTTTTTTTTTGGTGGCAGGAAAGGGGAAAAAACGGGCGGAGAGAAAAAAAAGAGCGTGCGTGCGTGTGTGAGCGGGCGGTGGAAAAAATGAGAGAAGAACGTAAGACAGCGAGAGAGGAAAAAAGATCGATGAGAGAGAAAAAGAGAGGACATAAAGTGAGTATGAGAGAGAGAGAGAGAGATTAGAAGAAGGGAGGAGGCAAAGGAGAGGGAGAGAGAGGAGAAGAGAATGGAAGCTGAAAAGATGGGGTTAAGAGAGATAGGAAAGAGAGGGCGAGAGAGGGAGAGAGTGAAATAGAGAAAGAGAGGATGAAAGAAGTGGAGCAAATAGAACAAGAAAAGTCGGAGAAGAAAAAAGGACGAACAATATGAGTGGTAGAAGATGAATGAGTGGAGGGAAATAGACGAAATGGGATCAAAGGGGGGGGGGGGGGGAGATGGAAATAAATAAGACGGTCGCCATTGGTTTCGGGGGGCACGCGAGTCTATTTAAGGATTTGACTGGAGAAAACGTAATAAATAATTAAATAAACAGCGCTAGTAATCACGCTGCATAGAAAAGGCGAACAAAAAATAGTATGTAAAAATTTTCCGATAATTTTATTTATTTCTCCGCAAATTCTGCTCTAACTGCGATAATTAAAACGAAATATTCAAAGCCTCGTTTTCGAACCTTTTACGTTTTTTTGCGTTTTTCAGAAAAGAAATTTCGTTTTTTTTCATCCGTTCGTGTAAGAATGTAATACCTGTGGTGCTAATGAAGACAGAACAACCAACTTTTTTAAATGGCAAGATACTATATCCAAAAGGCAAGGCGCAAGAACAGTTAGAGCGTCTATCATGCGTGCGTCCGTCCGTCCGTCCGTATATTTTTCTATTGCGATCGCAAAGCTTACGCTCGCAAACACCAAGTTGCCCATGAGAAAAATTTTTAAGTGTCGGATTGAATTTTGAAATAATCTTTGAGTAAAATATATCATAAGGAAAAATTATGGCTACGAGCCCCATGGTTAATTAACTATAATCAGGGTTGTTCACTGATTATAAGATATTGCTCATATAGGAGTCGTAATTTGTAGTTTGAGGATTACACCGCCTTTTACCCTTTTGCAATCCATTATAATCTTGCAGATATATATATGGCATTCGCCTAGCTTTAAAAAATTCTGAGAAGCCATTCCACGAATGAAGGTTGGTGATCTTTGTTTTTGAAAAGTAAATGCGTCTTAAGTGATTCCAAACTGCTTTTCCAGTTATTTCTTTGCAACAGCATTAATTTATTTACTCGTTTTTCTCAAAAGTTTGGAAAAGTGAACCGTTCACTGACTCCCGACCCTTTCTATAATAATTCACATCTCTCAATTCCCAAATTATCTCTTACACGATCTAGAACTCTCTATCAATTGCTCCAAGCTAAAAAATATTATCTGTTTATTCCGGTTATTTTCGTAGTAATCGAATATAAAATTACACCCTTTCCACTTTAGAATATCCCTTACTTATTCCTATTCTTTTTCTTCTCCTCGTTTCTTTGTCCTATTCCAATTATTCGTTTTTATTTAATATAACAGAGTAAAAGTTCAATGATCAAGCTAACAAAGAACAAACGAACCAATTATAAGAATGGCGGTAGGAAAATAGTGATAAAATACAGAACTAGAGTGATGGAGATATAGATGGAAAGATAGATCGATCTGAACCTTAAATTGACGATGTTAGGGTATTTTGGGCCTCTCCTCCATCTAACCTCATATGTAGCTAATTCTAAAGTACAAGTATAGGATGGGTAAATATAAGAACAAAAACTAAATCAAATAAAAAGAGAAGCAAGTAAAAAAACAATTCCAAAAGATTAAAAACAGTAGAGCAGAGGGGTCTGATACCTTTTCAACGTGGTTATCACTAATTCACATTCTGGAGCAACCAGCGAGCACCACTATAGTACTTTTGTAAAAATAGGAATAATCAAAAATCAAATCAAATCTACTTCAAAGTGATTTAAAATGTCCTTTCGCACATTTATAAAGAAAATAAGAGAACAAATCAAAATAATAGAACTAGGAAACGATTTTTAGTATCGTAGAAGTGCACGGTAAGACAGCTAAAGAGCACTAGGTTGCGGACCCCTGCAGTAGAGGCTTAGGGAAAAATCTCAGTGTCTGAGGGTTAGGCGAAAAGGAGAAGGAAATCGCTGGAACCGAAAAGACGTATTGGGAAACAGGTTAATGAGATTCCTTGTGGAGGCCAGGGGATGGGGATGTGGAGGAAAATCTCGAAAGATAAGGAGGGAGAGATGTATGTTGAAAGGAAATTACGTACGAACGCGCGTGTGTGGGTGTGTGTGTGCGCGCGTCCTGGAAGGTTTTGACTCGCCACGCCCATCGCGCAGTCAAATGTTTTTTACGAGTTCTCCCCCATGCATGCGAAACAATTTTAACTTACGGTCCGGATGGCTGACAGTAAAAGGTTACTTAATTTTATGAGATTCGTACGTTACGGAAAAAAAAGTTTGACAGGAAACGTAAATAAGGTACCAGTGCCGATTCGCTTAATCAGTGGTTTTCGACAGGTCCCGATTGAAATAATAACACGTTTTCTTGAATTTCGTGTTTTTTTTGCTCACAAGACTTAATTTTTCTCTGGAGAAAATGGACTCGTTTCGGTTTAAAGGCCGAATTTTATTAATGGTAATTTTTACTCTTATTTATCTTCGGAGCAACGATCTAGCGATTTATCGTTTGGTCCGCCTTTGGTTATTTATATAAACCATCATTTCAGGTAATATAAAGAAAACTAGTGCAGGTCATCGACGAATTAAACTTTTAAAATAATTTGATTACATAAGAACTCGTCCCTTGAGCGTAAAAAATGCCGGAGAGAGATAATTTAACAGCCATGAGCCCTAATTATCATTCATAAACGAGTTGTTTCTCATAATTATGATAAATTTATTTCATTACAAATTCGCTGAAATATTTCGTCCCGTAGACATAACTGGCGAATCTAAATAAGAGGGGAACATTCTATTCTTCCTTAGCTTTATGTAATTCGACTCGTTTTAATCACGAACTCTTCCGAGGCACAAAATCGCCCTCAAAAAGGGACTCGTTAACCGCCGCCATTCGTTTGAAGAAAAAAAGAGAAAATTCCCCCAAAAGATACATTTTTTTGAAAAAGATTCTGCAAACTTCTCGCAAAACCCTTTCCTGCGCACTCCTTACATTGCTTCATCTATTTTATCCAAGAGTTTCGCCGCGGAGAGCGAGTTGTAAATAAAAAAGATTTCCACTTCTTCGCTTCTCTCACTTCACCTTTTTCTTCCAACAGTTTCGATGCCCTTTAAAAGTGGACTGCCTAATGGTAATTCCTCGAAACCTCAATCTGCGTAAACAATCAATATTCTTTTGTTTCTCCCACAATTCCCTCTTCTTATCTTCTTCTTATCGCTTCCCAGCGTTTCTTTATACCTTCATTTCTTATCCCTACCTAATTCCTCCTCTCTCCCAACTTCTCATTAGTTTTCCCGACTCTCTCTCTCTCTCTACCTCCCTTTACGTCAGCGGCACAGCCACAGGAGAGGGATTTGCCCACCACCGCAAATAATTTGATCTGCGACTGCTTTCGCATCAATTTCAACTTTGACCAGAAAATTCAAATATCAATTAAATAACTGAAATTATTTGTTTAAAAGTTTTATGAAGGTGTTTACGAGTTATTTTGAAAATTAGCAGAGAAAAATGAGAGGGCAATCTCCTCATGAAAAAATGCCTTTATTTATTTGTCACCCCCCAAAATCCACACCCAAAGCGAATTCCTAGCTTCGCCACTCCTTTACATATCTGCATTTCCCTGTAATTCTCTCTGTCTCTCTATCGTACGTACTTCTCCTTGTAGCTTCACTTTACATAGCTCTGTCTCTCCCTTGTCCGATTACATTTTCCCTCTCTTTCCTCTCCCTCTTGCTCCATATCTTTCTATTCTCTTTCTTCCTCTTCACCCTTTCACTTTTCTCCCCGTCTTTCTTCTGGAGAAACCCTTTCTCTCTCTCTCTTCCCTCTCTCTCTTTCTCTCTCTCTCTCTCTACGTTGCTTCTCTTTCCTTCCGTTCGCTCTTTCACCTTTACCTTCTCCTCCATAAGTCTCTCCATATTCCCTTCTAAACTCTCGAGGCTTCCGTTGGTTGGGACGCGAGTGTTCATGCCAATACGGCCCTTAAATTTGCATACCCAGTCTTCTTCAAAGACCCTTTCTCCTTCTACTTCTCCGAAAGTCCGACCACTCCCAAAACTCATCCCTTTTCTTCCCTCTCTCTCTCTCTTCCTCCTCCTCTCTCTCTCTCTGCCTCTTTCCATCCTCTTTATCCCCCCATTTACCTCTCAATGAAATATCTTCACTTTCCCCACTCTTTTTCGCCTCTCTCTCTCTCTCTCTCACACGCACGCACGCTCTGTTCCGCACCTAATTCCTTTACCGTGCGTTTTTTATTTAAATACTCTTTGGTCAGTATCGCAACGGTAAAGCGTTAAGTGGAGCTGCTTCGAGCGATAATTAAAAAAAAAAGGCGATGGTTATTCGCGATTATCTTTCGGAATGGCTGCCCACGTGACACTTCGAATCACTTCACCTCTCTTTATTTTATGACTACGGGAGAGGTATTCTTTTTTTTTTTTTACCGTGCGAGACGAAAAAAGGAAAAAACCCACAGCTTCTTTCAAGAGATGCTGCGACGGCGATTGGTTTCGCTAACAGGGCTGTTGGTTTTAATTTATTGTGTGGCATTATGCTAACGACCGGTTTTTACACATTTTTTTTTAAATTTCGAAGCAGGCAGCGCACTCGTTTATTTTTTTCGGGCTTCTTCCCATGGACAGCAAACGCAAATTTTATACGAAGGAGGTTTTTGAATAAAAGTAACAAACATTGCTGTGTTGATGTTATTTAATTTGCATTTAATGTTAACAGAGTGTTTCCGAAGTCTGTTTTAGTTAGCGTAGCTTTTTTTAAGGGACATAATCTATGGGGAACGCTGCCAGAATTATGCTGATGGAGAATGGGCAATTTTTTCGTCCGTTTTTTACAGCAAGAAACTTATGAACGGTAAATAATGACATATTCATTTTAATTATGAATGCCCGCTGTGGCATTGTCTTTCCTATCAAAATCGTTCTGGGTTAGTTTATCGACATCCAGGTGGGATTTTTAAAATTCGCACGAATGCATAACGATGAAATGCGAGTGGAGAAATTTCTTAGACTAAATACGTTTCAAAATGCCATTAGTCTAGAACAAACCCATTTAAGTTACTGCTTAATCAACCACTTTCTGAGAGAAACTTCCGCTACGAGTACGTTGAATCCACTGTGTTCTTAGCATTAATACGTTTCCAGTCGATTGTAAACGGATGAAGTACTTTTGTGACACTTTTATTCAGCGATTTATTTGCTGAAAATAATCAGATGGTTAACACTTTGCAGTCTATTAATGAATAATTTCATTTAAAATATCTAATATGAATTTTTAAATTATCTCATACTATGTATTTATCGATACTATGTAAGAAACGAAATGAACAACGACTAATTTCAACTTATAGTCCCATACCTCACGTCAAAAGCTTCATTAAAAAAACAATCGCCTAATATTTACCTTATAAAACTTCGCCCGCGATTTTCAATCATTCTTGCGTAATGTTATTCCAATCGCGGTTTACCATCGTTCTAAATTTCTAGAAAAGGACCGCAAAACACAAAGGCACTCATATCCAAGGCGATATCCCTTTAGATACCGCTTTTTAGATTCTCTTCTTTCACGTTTTCATCTGGCGCACAAATGTATAGCCCCCGTTTCTCATCTAGCAATATCTGCACTGGGAGGCGATCGCGATGAATAGGATCTCATATACAGCAAGAAAACCTTAAGAGAAACCCTCCGGAATGCCTTGTCTTATCCCTCTCCATTCTTCCACTCCCCTCCCCATCACTTCCTCCATGTCTCCTTAATTTAATCTTCCACGGAGAGCCGCAAGAACTTCATCCTACCACGCTCGGATACACAGACAAGCATAACCCTCCTTCGCCTATTCTGTACGTCTCATTCCACAATGCATCCCACCCAAGCGACTCTCTCTCTCTCTCTCTATCACTCTCTCTTTCCCCATCTCTGCCGTTCTCTCTCTCTCCGCCACCCCCAGACCCACCCACCCCCTCCGCCCCCCCCCTCCGCCGCTCCCGATCCACCCCCTCCGCCCCCCTCAACCCTTGCTCCAACTCTACATTCTAAGCCGACTCTGAGCTTTATCCTCCGCCAAACCCAATCCGTTCCTTTCATCTACTCTTCTTCCTCGTCTATTCCTACCCAACTTCTTCCGCCATTTTATCATGCCTCCCTCCATGTAATAGTCCTATCCAACATGTGTACCTCTCCCTCCCTCCCTATCTTACAATTTTTCTCCTCCCTGTCCTCCCAATCCTTCTAAACTTCCTTTCTGATTCTCTCTCTCTCTCTCTCATTCTCTCCCTGCCTTTCTCAAAACATTTCTGGTTCTATCCTTCCTATCAACTCTTATTTATTGTCTTGACCCCGTAAATACTTTTTTGAAAAAAATATCCGCACGGCAAGAAGTAGGTCTATAACAATAAAAATGATTGAGAGACATAGTCAATTTTATTTAGGCTATTAGGCGGGCTCGATCTTCCATTTTGAATAAGGTGGCGGTCATGAATTAATGCTATTTTGTATTATAGTATTTTGCAAAAATTCCTTACATTTCGTTATCTCGAAAATATTATTCAGGAAAATCTGAAATGTGTGGTTCAACTCGTATTACAGGAATTTTCTGAAGAACCCGGATTCAGTCTAAATAGACCTCGCATCCCATTTTGTGTTTTGAAAAGATTTATTGTGAGAAACGTTAATAAATTAGGTCAGTTTTTTAAGTTTTTGATGCCATTTGGACTAAAGTCTAGCGTGATTTACAGAGTCAAATAACATGCAATTACTTAACCGTATGAGGATGAAATTGCCATATTTTCTTTAAAAAATCTTGGATAAAGCGAAAGTCAAGCTGTTTAAAAATGTTTTCAGTGAATAAGTAATTCTGTTCCCATTGAAGCAATGGAGGTTTAGGGCACGTTGAAGTCCTGTCGGAAATCACAAAATATCCCATTGTATAAAAGAGTTAGAAAACGATTCTACGGACAGCGCGATATGCATCCGATTGCCTCAATCGACCGAATCGACCGCAATCCGTCGAAGTTTTCGATACGGAAAATTACGCATATATATATGGAAATTCTCCGGCAATACAAAGTTAAAGAACTCTGAAGTTCGATTTAGCAAAAGAGAGAGAGAGTGTGAGGGGGAGAGTGCGTAGGGATAAAGGCGACCCTAAGTCTAGACACCAGCGTCCCTCAAACTGTTCCCTCACAGCCACAACAAACACGTACTTCCAAACACCCTCGCAAAACTCCATCGGCCGTTTTTTTTCCGCGTGCTCCGCAACTAAACTCCGATGCAAAAATTCGATCCTTCGAGTTTCCGGCGGGTTATTAATTCATTTGTTTTTTCGCTTCGTCATTACAGGGCGGGTTTAAAAAGTTTTTAAGGGCGGGTTTCTTTTTCTGCAGTCAGGAATTTTAATGGGCGACGAATTGTATTCTCTCTTTCGACTTGGCGTATGCAGAAATGGAAATGAATTCATGGCGACTGTTAGTTTCGTTTAACGATTTCTTCATCCGATTTTTAAAAAAAGGCTCTATTATTCGAGACGGAGAAAGGCATTTTGTCGGATATTTGAGGAGTAAAATTTTATTGCGAGAAATTTTAAGTTAAAATATTATTGTTTCAATTGTTAAAATGAATAAAATGCGCAGTAAAGGTATCCAATATAACGTGAACCATAAACGCCAAAAGAAAATCAGTATTTTCGCAACTAATGTTGGTAGTGTAAAATACGTTAGCTGTTCAATAATTTATAAACAATTTTAAATCCAAGAAAAAATTATATTTAATATTATTAGCACTTATTTTTACGCAACATTCTTTTAATTTAAAAGAGTAAGTTATAAATATTTTCGCAACTGATACGAAAATAAAACTTAGGGTTCGTGTAAGTTCACAGGCTACCAATGAAAGTTTTTGGAGGTTTTACTATATATAAATCAATCTATTATTCCACTAATGTTTAACTCATAATATAGACCATCGGCAATGTTCCTTAAATTTTCCTTTTTATATTTAGGAAAGAATTTATATTGACGGCATTTCTTAGCAACCATATTAAGCCCCACGGATGTAAATTCCGAATTTTCCGAGAATCTTTTTTATTACTTTTAACAAATATTTTTATTCGCGTTATTTTTATTATCGTTCCACCCGAAAGTTAAAATTAAATACCGTTTTTTTTAAATGCGCATCTAGCAGTTCGACCATTAACGACGCCATCCCACATTTTGGTATCGGATGATGCGCTGTATTGCATTCAGACTCGAATGTTACAGAAGTTTAAGTCCAGCAATGATATATGTGCTTCATATCGGAAGAGCCAGGTAATGCGCCGTGGTGCAATAACCGGTGAAGAATGAATGACCAAACCGACAATATAAAATTTTAGCCTCGATTTCTCTAGGTTTACGAGGGCGTTTCTCAAACGTCTTTTGCCTCCGCTCGTTTGATGTCCGGTGCAAAGAAAACGATGAGAATAGGCAGATTTACGATACAATACACGCCTATTTATAAATGGCCTACAAAGAAAACACAACCTTCTCCTCTTTGAAGAGATTGGAGCAAGAGGCCAAGTTGTTCTTTTTTTCGTTCCCCGAAGACGAAACGTGTCCGGTTTTTAAAGCTATTTTTGGGAAATCATAACTTCGTTTTAGTTCCTCCAGAAGAACCCTTTAAAACCTTCATGTCTATTCCTTATTTTATGGAGTTAACAAGCGTGCATCCAAATTTCAATGATGACGTTATTCTACGTCTGTGTCAAGAGTTAATTTACGGCGACCTGCCTCGAACAGACATCTCAGAGTTTCCGAGTGACGCCTTTATGCAAGAAAGGCACCGGTCATAACTATTAAATACGCCACTGTGCTAATAACAATTTCATAAACTTCTTTTACTGTTCTTATTTAGTGAGAATGTTTTTGGGTAGCCCATAAATTAACCAACAGAAAATATTTAATTCCGTCCCATATTTCAATAGCAGTAAATGACTCCTATAGCAAAAAACGAAAATTTAAAAGAAATTTGTGACGTCAGTGAACGATTTATCTCGCTCACAAAAAAACTATGTAACCTAGTATGATCGCTCCATTTTTCACTGTATAAAAGTTAGGTCGACCTTAAAAATTCCTTCCGCTGACGTTCCAAAAGGGAAAAGTCACCCTTTGCGTGAATTTCACGTGTTTTAACGATTTGGTAGAATAAACAAATAAAAAATTTGCAACACAAAAGATAATATTCTACCATTACATTCTTCCTTCTAAAATAAACTTAATAAATTAAGCGACGAAAAGCGGACTAACAATCAGTATCATCAAGGAAAAGACTCTCTTACGTCCGATAGTATAACGTGCCTTAATATATTTCGAAAACTGATAACACTACAAAAATAGACGAAGCTTCCCTTTCCCCTCTGCGGAGAAAAATCTCCTAAGCATTCAATATTTTTATGAGACTGCGAGAGACGTGAGTGGAATATTTTAGCTTAGGGCACATTACGTTCACCAATCCCCTTTTAAAATGGTGCGAAATAGAGGGAGAAAGAGAGAGTCCAGAGGAGGACAGTGGACGAACAGAGAGAGAGAGAGAAAGGGGTGTAGGAAGAAAGTATGATGAAAATAGAAAGAGAGGTACAGAAATGGAAATGAAGAAGATAAGAGTTTGGGAAATAGGATGAAGAGAGAGATAAAATTGTAAAAGAGAGAAGGGGTGAGTTGGGGAAGGGATAATATACCCCGTTGCATCCTTGGAAAGATTTACAATAACTCGCTACATCCGCCTTCTAATGTGCCATACTTTGTCCTTCTGAGAGCATACACACTCCGACGTCAACTGAATGGAAGGAAATCTTTAATAGGAAAAAGATTGAAAGTAGAAAGCCGCACGCACGGGCACACACTCGAAAGACGTGAAACTGCAGCGGACGCCGCTCCGCCTTTCCCTTATGCGGCGAGGCCTTCACTTACACGACAGAGCCTTCCCTCCTACCCCCCCCCCCCCCCCCACCTCCCCAGCCTCCTTCATCCCTCCACCACCGTCCACTACACTCCCCCCCGATCCCTCCTCCATAGTTCCTGACCGGCAAATAGAAAAATATCCATCCGTGTGCACTTTCTGGCTGTCGAACCAGTGGATGAAGGAATACTATAGGGAAGAAATGGACTAAAAGGGTCTTCGTGGCGTTGTGGAGGAGAAGGGCGCGGCGCGATGTCAATACAGAAAATTCGAGCGAAAGGATTGGAGTTTGTGAAGGGGATGGATTGAAAGAGTCATCGCCACGCTGCAACCTCGCGACGTCCTCCAGATGTCTCTGCCGTCCTTCCCCCGAGACTGTTCCCACGCAGTCCCAATTCCCGCCCCGCCCTCCTTCAATTCCCGCCCGATATTCGCATGGCATATAAACAAGTCCATGTGGTCATAAAGTGTTACACCGCCTCCATTGTTTCCGATGTAGTAATTATTAGCATGGCTCAATATTTATTGCTACTTTAGGCTTTTAATTCTTTCATTTTTACGGCCAATCGAATATTAACCGAGTTTAAGGTCATTCACACGATGAAATACATTTGACTTTTGAAATTAATGCAGACTTCATGCTGTCGTAATTTTTGGAGCTGTAAGATTGTAAATAAGATGGAGGAAAAGGCAATTGTTACGCAGATCATGCGTGCTCAAATGCAATTTCGATTTATAGCGCGCTTTAACTCATAAATCATTCGTAATTATAGGCCACGAGAATATTTCAATCGTTACGAAATTTCAGTTATGCAAGAACGAAAAAGCGATAAATAAAACGCCAAAATATGCGTTTTGGTTTACATTTTTTGATAAAATTATGACCTTAAAGTTCAAAGATTGTTATGCAAATCTTGTTTTTGGCCTTGACATATCAACCAATTAACTTTGACAGCAGCTCACCTAATCGCAAATATCGAGAAGTAAATATCGACAGAATATTTTTAATTTTACTGATCCATTTTGCTATGCGCATCCGAATGAGCTTCGTCAATATGCATTAGAATGCAAATTGACTACATTGGGGAGTTTGTCACAAAAATCGTCCTTCGTTCGATAAAACGTTTCATAAAAAACTCGGGTTAATTTTTGTACCGTAGAATTCGAATTTTTAATTAATTACAGACAAGTTGTTCCGTTTCAATAAAACTCAGCGCTTTAACACAATATATGTATTTACATAAGTTACAGGCGAATTATCGCTGCAGCAATTTTTTCCGAATCGTGATAGAGTCCGAATCAAATTGCATCCATAGAAAAATCAGCCTTTAATTTAAACCATTGTTAAAATATTTAAATTAAGTACGACGAAGCAGAAAAAACTTTCGTATGTTTTCATTAACAAAGCTGAAGGGAATGCTTTTAATGTTAAACTACTACGCATTCGCAGGCAAATATCGAATAATACAAGGCAATGATTTGTAGGTCGTAGCTTGAAAAGAAATGTCCCAAACACGGGAAGTACTCAAAAGTCCGCGTATGAAAAATGTGTGAGGGAAATCACTTTTTTAGGCGTAAGTTTTGAATTTTTTCAATGCAGGAACAATTGTCGTACAAAAAATTTCCCGAAAGTCCAGGGAAATTCAACATTATCGGATATTTTGCATCGAGACACGGCAAAGGAGAATAAAATCACGTGAAAAAATATCTCAACATCACCTACGAATTTTTATTCAGCGAAACTTGCCCGGACATATTTGAAATCGAATCCGTTCGTTTTTTTTTTAAATACCCATGCTAGTTTACCCACGCGCCGCTAAACCGGCGAACATCCGAATCTCCGCGATCGCTCTCCTTGTTTTTTTAATGTAGAGGTATGTGTGACGGTGCGAGAAGACGATCGAGACGGGATACGACGCCGGACCACACGGTGAGAACACGCCCCGCGTCCATCGTTTATCCAATCTTGTCTCTCTCTCTCCCCCTCTTCTCCCCACCTCCTTCCTCTCTCTATCTCTCTCACGTCTGGTCCAGTGTGTGCGTGCATTTCCGTGTAATCGTTCCGATTCGATCGCGTCTAATGCATCTGCCGCTCATTCCTTTATTCCGTCTCCCATTACACGACCTGCACACGGACGTTGCAATTTGTCCTGCCGCTTCCAAGCGGAGCGTGTCTTCATACGGTTATCGGGAACGCCGTCCCCGGAGCCCTCTTGTGTTTTCGGCGAAAACGTATTTTATTTACCTATTTCCTAATTTTACGGGTGATCTTTCGAACGAATGGCGATTTAACTCAAAATAATAAAATGCATTAATTGGCACCGAAATATCGTACTATAAACCTACTATGTATCTATAAACATATATAAACGACAGTGTCACTTTGTCCCTTTGTCATGTAATGCTTTTTGAAGCTTAATATCTCGCAAACGACTGAACCGAATTTGATGAAATTTTCAGGAGAGCATTAAGAAATAATAAAATTACGTTATAATTTATTGAATCGAGATCGAAGACCCGGGTTTGACTCCAGGGAATAATTTTCATTTCCCATAAGGTAACACGTAAAAATGGACATTTCGACGTGCAGGCTTTCATTCTTTTTTAGATTAAAATTAGAAATAATTGACCTATAATATTCGGATATAAACCATTTTTAAGAAAACATTATAAAGTTTCTTATTCTTTTAATCTTTTTTCCGCCTACAGTTCGAAATCGCTCAATTTAAACGTTTAATTCACACAGTTTGAGGAAATCTTGCCATTTTTAACGGAATGTTGCCTTGCCTACCAATTCCATTGTTAGACCTCGATATCATATTGTTATTTCAGTCCTTATGGGTATAAACGTGCTTTGGATGCTTTTAATATGAGATACAAGGAAAGAGAGTGAGGAAGAGGGAGGGGGAGAGGGATGAGTTAGGGAGGGGGAAACGATTTTCAAGACAGTTGTTTCTGATGTTAATATGATCTCCTAAATAGTTTGAACGATCGTACCTTTCCTCCCGTCATTTTTGACGGGCATTACACTAGTACCCTAATAATTAGGTACGTAAAAACAAATATGTGAGCACATATACAAACTCGCATATGCTTATATTAATTGACTTGACTGAAAACAGCGATTTCCAAGGTTTTTGCATCGGCGCAAAGCTTAGAATTAAAAAGAACTTGGTTTTCATCTCCTCGAAAGTAAGTCACTGGTGTGTTTGTTGCTGTTATATGTCTATAGTCTTGTGCAGAGTGCAACCATCGAGCAACTTGTCTATTCCATGCTTGTTCATGCATCTGAAAGTATTTAAATTGGATCAGAACTGACTATGAAAATCATAAGGGCAAAAACAAATAATATTCTAGCAAATTATGTGTAAAAATAATTTTATCTTTTGTCGATCTTATAACTTTTTTATATTATTGTGTTGGTATCATGTTTTTAGTATAGGTATATACTGAATATGTACTACTTTCTGCAATTGACCCCTATTCTAATTAGCACGTTTTCTTAAAAGCAAAAACATGCTAATGTGATCACTATATGCCTGTCCTTCTGTGTACAATCCACTTTTTTGTTACAAAAAATACTTGGAAATTTCATTTTGCATTAGATATGCATTTACCACAGATTGGATTTTTCGGGTAGTTCACAGATTTTCCGCTAGGTGGCTTCAAAACAGGCAAATTCCAAGCTTTGGAATGGTACTGTAGCCAAGCTACTAAAGCTAGGGGAGTTAATTTTTCACGAACACTGAAATGTTTTATGAAAACGTTCTTCCATTACTTGTTCTGTTAATTATTCTTATTTTACACTTGAAAAGAATTTACAAATTATGAATTTACTTTACAAACATATAATTTACACAAATATTAACTTTACAGTCTCATCTCATTATCATATGATTTCTACCTTTTAGTAAGTTTTAGGTTCTTCCAATCCAATCTGTCCCATACAAGGCGTTTTACTCCCATCACATTCTATCTCTGTGCCTCTTTCCTTGAACCTCCACTTCTATTTCATATAATGATTAATTTACACATTGTAGGTACTCGCCCCTGAATGGCTTTTATTGACTACGCCCGCACGTCGTTTGC
The DNA here is from genome assembly GCA_036926305.1 of Uropetala carovei. Taxonomy (NCBI): domain Eukaryota; kingdom Metazoa; phylum Arthropoda; class Insecta; order Odonata; family Petaluridae; genus Uropetala; species Uropetala carovei. The sequence goes on along the minus strand of JAXCHB010000019.1, from coordinate 9,878,942 downwards.
CGTCTGACATGAGTGAGTCTCTGGAACAATGGTTCTCAAAATTTTGTGGGGATGACACCATTTCCAAGACTAACAACATTTCGTGGCATAGGCTGCTTGGCTTCTGGTTTTCGTGGCACTCCCGCCGTGAGCCATGATTTCATGTATTTACATAAAGGTTACATTCAGCGTTTGTATGTATGAAATTGTTGGCACCACATCATAATCAATTTATTAGGAGAAACATCATTACCCCAATAATCTACGTTCTACAATGGCTGATTTACTTATTTAACGAAGATGTTTTAGTGCCACGCCCTACCATAAGGTGCCGAAACACAGCATTTGGGAAACACTGCCCCATTGTCAAAATTGTTGGACATTATCTGATTAAATGCTATAGTTATGCAGAATATTAACTGAAACAGGAACATTGTTGACATGGATTAAATAGCGTTAAATTTATTTTATGGATATTTCACAAAATATCATTAATAATATTAATTAATCCGTTTGTATAAAATTATATAGCGTCCGGTTGAATTATTAAATATATGTAAGTCCTCCCAACTCCGCTGGCATCATGCAAAGTGTCTACTCCCCTTTCCATGACCTTCTACCGTCTCACATCGACTCATTGAGCGATAAAAGCAGCGATGCTGCCGCGACAGAAAACCGCGGGAATATATTTTCATCGCGCCATTACGTATTAATCCGACCGACGAAATAACTGCACGTAGCAGGAGCATAGCGATATGGGAAAGTTTGCGCAAAGTATGCTGAGCTTATTTTAGAATCCCATTAAGGAGTGCTTTAACTCCTAGATAGCTGAATTACTAATGCCTCTATAGATAGGGAGTGCCGCCTTCTTGGTACACGGCTTAGAAATGAGAGCTTTTAAAACAAAAAGGTGGAAAAAATACGTCGAGGTATACAACCAGCGAATAAAAGGCTCCTCTAATCACCATAATTCCATTCCCATCCCTTCCTAAATAACTTCGGCGGCGGAAGAAGGAAAAAAGTTCCGAGTGGCTTTAAAAAGAGTGCCGCTCAAAAAAAAAGAGCCTCTTGACAATTCCAAGCACAGAGAGAGAGAGAGAGAAAGAGATCTGACCGCAGTTCAATCCCATCCCCACAAGAACATGTAGGGAAAAAGACTGAAAGAGAGGACGGATCCTGAATCAATTACGAGCGCGTCTTACACGGGAATGGGAACCCCGCCTAACGCCGATTCGGGAGACATCGAATTGCGTCCAGGTGAGGTTCATTCCCTCATTGAATCCTCTAGCGACCACAATCCCTCCTTACCTCTCTCATACAAATAGGCGAGCAAATATACATATCCATTTGTACTCCGCGGCATTTTTTTCTTATTACGTTTGTTTTAAGGTGACGTTAAGTGCCGACAAAGGGTACTAAATGAGAACAAATGGGTTTGCACCATTAATATTTATAAATTGAAGCTCCGCGGGAGAGTGAAGTATTGGGTTACCAAATTTGGAATAGGTTTATTCCGTTAGGCAGCCATGCTCTGAATAAAGGTTTTTTTTAGCGCATTTCTGAAAAGAAAAAACCTCGTGATTTATTTTGGACGATATCTGGTAAAGCGATAAAGCCAAAGCAATAACATTTTCAGGATTTATTCCAAAAGTAAGCCACAGCAATATTTTTATCGTCGTATGTCTATATCAGTGGTCTTCAACCTTTTTTGAGTCACCGCCCACTTTTACCATATGCTGTCCTTTGAAATAAGTTCACCGCCCACCCAGTGGAGTAGTGAAGGTTTCTGGCGCCCGGGGCAAAGAATAATTTTGTGCCCCCAGTAGCAAAGCGATTTACGGAGGTATGGTAACCCTAATACTAGTGGGATTGACGTTAGATGATATTACCGAATACGGTCTCAGTGGTAATAACAGTGTTTAAAAATTTATGATTTTATATATTTGATAAAATTAAACTTAAACGCTTCGCTGCTTCTGCGAGAGACTCCGACCACCCTCATGGGCCTTTCGATTTTACCGCAGCATGGATACATTATCGCTAGTGTAGTATAATAAGATACTATAGTTAACGACAATGAACTGTAACATAAAATAGTTGTACAGAATATGTGTGCATATCATTAAGCTTTTTTATAGAATTTTATTTTTCAGTGTAAAAATTAGAATAGCATTTGGTGAGATCTTTAACGCCCACCAAAAATCCAAAAACGCCCACAGGTGGGCGCTATCGCCCACCCTGAAGACCACTGGTCTATATGAACGAGTGAAATTTTTAGCCAAAGCTCTTTATGTAAAATTCAAGTCATTTCCGCAGTTAGGTAATGGGGTTAACCGGTTTTATTTTTTCACGGATATTATTATATTGCTGGATAATTATTGCTTTACAGGGCACACTGCGTGGACTGCTATTAAGGTTCCAGTGTAATCCAGAGTACGTTTGTAATTTTTTAAATTAAATGTATTATCTGTCGCATACAACCGATAACAAAGCTTAACTCACCTGTAATAACTTCATTTCTTATTTCAATGAATTTCATCGTCAAGGTATCACAAAGCATGCGAATGTACACACACACACATTCGAAGGTCTATAACTCGAATCAGTGTGAGCCGTGGCTTAGTGGTGAGGGCACTGGCCTGCTAAGCTGGAGCATACTCGGTTCGAATCCTCTGAAAGTAGGATTTTTTCCGAGGTTACCCGGCCCCCTATTTGTGTTGCTAAGAGAAGAACACGCAAATCAGCGCTCCGTCCTTTCTGAAGAGACGTTATGCAGTTGACTCTTCGTAAGAGCAGGCTAATGACCAGAGCTGGCGGGCGCAAAACGTGCACCTGCACAGGGCGGAAACTTTTGGGAGGCGCCAAAAATGAGTGTCAAATGCAATGCATAGAAACATTTTTGATAAGCAATTAACACTTCGGAATTCAAATAAAACCGAATGATCGGTGGCTTCTACTGTTTTAAAATCCTTCAAATTAATATCAGCATCGGCCAGAGGGTGTCATCGAGGAGGAGGGAGAGGGGGGAAGGGGCGATCGCCCTCTTTGGATATTCTTTAGGGGTAGCAAAAGAAGAATTCGAGAGGGTTTTCATTCTGCATGAGGTTTTCCCCAATATGATTCACTGTGATAATTATCATACTATTCTGTCGTGTACTATGTTTTATTAATAGAAAATAATTTTGACCAGTATTCTCTATGAGAAGTTTCTAGATCCGCACTTGGGTGTCATAAATGACTTCTGTCAAACATCATTCGTGAAGTATAGAAGTTTCCCTTGACTACACATTGTCGCCTCACATGGTGCTATAATTTTGAGATTGTTATTGTCTGCTAAATTACACGCTCTTCATCAACTACTCCGTAGAACTCACAAGTGTTTCATGGGCGACTTCTTTCATTAATTTTTAATCAAAAGAAACTGCTTTAGAGATACGGCAGACGCATGCGTTCTTTGTGCTTTCTATAAGCGTGCCAATAAGAAACGTTGGCCATCGTTCCGCTTAAGGAAAAACCTTTCTACCACACACTTTGCTCACATTAAAGATGTAACGTCTGCAATGATGCCTGTTTCTTCATTGATAAAAGATAAAATTATTTGAAATATTGCTTTATATGGCATTTTGCCGAAAGCACTTCATTATTACTATTATATACGTAGTACTTTAAAAGCAAAGGGGGAATGGGTGGGGGGGGCGGCAAAATCAGTATTTGCACAGGACGGCAAAACTCGTAGCGCCGGTCCTGCTAATGGCGGCACCGGCTTTCCCTCCTACCTTCTGTGTTTGTGTGTGTGTGTGTGTCTGGTGTGGAGGGGAACGGGAATCCACCACGCTATATATTCCCTAGTCATTTCAAACCAATCATAGGATTGAAAACCATGAACGAATGAACACGAATGCATGTTTCTATGGAATATAATGTACATTATCGGTTATATCTTGGCGAGTGTTTGGGCACGAAGTGCGTTTAGAGCACCGTGACCCAAACTCATGCGCTTCGTGCTTTATGGTTTCGGAAGGTTTCCCCCCCCCCCATTGGTCGACCCGCAGTCCTTCGCGTTCTTTGCGTGTGTATCGCCTGGCGCCTCTATATATCGGGCCAGTGGCTCACCATGCTCCCTCCTCCTCCCCCTTCACGGGTCTTGACCTCAACCCGTGCTTCTTTTGAGGCCAGCGCGCACACACACATTCGTACTCGGCCGTGACCCTCGAGACCCCTTAACTCTCTCTCTCTCTCTTTCCACCTCCCATTTAAAGCCCCTCTCGTCCTCCTTTTTCATTCCACCTTTCTCATCTTCACGACCTCCGCCTCTCTCTCTCACTCCCTTTTCTCTTTATTCTTCACTTCCCGCCACCCGCATGTCCGCTACAGGCTAAAAAAAGATTCCCAAAGCACCCTTTGTGCCCGTTTTTATTTTCGAATTTCCACTTCTCGTTCTGCCATAGGATGGGCAGTCGGATGCGTATATCTCCGTAACTCTAGTTGGAATGCCACCGATGAAATCAGAATGTTGAGAAATGTGATTAGTTTTATCGACAGTTTTCTTCTGTACTTAAATATAGTTATCCCGAAACTCGATATAAAAATTCTTCAATTTCCGTCATAAAAAATTTTCAAACTCAGTTATAAACATCTAAAAATTCAATCAATTCAAACGTCGATAAATATATTCATTTTAGTTTTAATCGTTGTTCTTGTACTTAATTAAAATACTAATGTGAGCAGTTTATAGAGTCAGATTAGAAAAATGAACTTTTTAATTGTAAATTCAAATAAGCAGATGCAGTACTGAACGCCTTATTTACCATCCAAAGCTGAAATTGCAAATGTCTTATTTTTAATTTAATGGAACATTGCACATAAATAACATATACAATAATTTTAAGTCGATGACTGTAAAACAGTTCGTTAAATAAGAAATGCTCTAAGTACTGCCACATACGTTTGATTCGATAACATGCGTAACTGGTATTGTCCTAAGTAACGGTTGAGCACAGTAGAATTGGAACGACTGTGGATTAGATGAGAATAAAGAATACCCTTTTTTAAAAATCAAAAAAATGCAACCCATAGGCACTTAAAAATTCAATTATTTATCTTCTTTGAGCTCACACACGAAACAGGCTTTGACGTAGGACTTTGCATAAGAAGAAGCAAAACCGTGGTAAGAAATCCTTTTAAGTTATGTCGGCCATTCCCGCTTACATGGCCGTTGCTAGGACACGACAGCGGCGATGCAAAGTTATTACGCATGCAGTTGGCATCCGTAAATAATAAGCGTCGCGGAGTAGCAGCCCGATGCGCGTCACGACATTTTTGCCTATGGTATAAATCATATCGCGAGAAAGCTAAGGGAAGTTGAATCTTTAAAAAAATCCTAGAATTATTTGTAGCGTCAATACTTCACATACAAACCGCGTGTATACGCAAAGCTGGCGTACAAATATCAATGTCAACAGGAGGAGAATTTGATATCTATTTATAGATAATATTAGAATATTATATCTGAAGGTTGCCATCCTGCAACGGACAGTATGTGATTTTATGGGCCGTTGGCATAGTTTATACGTACTCTCTCTTCTTTAAAGATAAGCAGCACTTTAAAATATTGCTGAAAATTTATTAGACATTTTTAATGTGACTTATCCTAATTTTAGAAATATTACTTTAAGAAATTTAATTTGAAATGGACGAATCTATAACTATAAATATCCACACGACTTCCCTAAAGAGATATGATTTCATATTATTGTAGTCAAAGTGACATTTTCATAAAGACTTTAATACCAATAATAAAATTAATAAATAAAGAGATAAGAAATTTTCGCAAATATTACGTCTGCTGTCTGGAATACACTTTTGGTCACTTCACATCCGGCATAGGTTTAACATATATTTTTAAACTTTGGCAATGATCTATTTTCTTAAAGTTGTGACATTAAGTAAAATAACCAAGCTTTATGATTTCCGTCGGTTTAGGTACCTTTTAAGTCTCATTAAAAATTAAATTCATTTCTTCAAGTCAACTCTGGAACACTCGTATGTGTGTGCGAGTGTTGTCAGTTGTGTGGGTGCGCGCACGTGTCCCTCAAGGTCTCTTCCCGGGTCCTGTTTGCATTCGGGATTCCGTCATAAACTCGAAGCTCACTAGAATCTTCAATAATCATTCTTGTGGATTGGCTGAGAACCACATTGATCGTTTCTCTGGGGTATTTCGCCTCCATATCGTGCCAATTCCACAGGAAAGAGGGTTTCCTCTTCTCTTTTTAACTGTAATTCTCTCTCATTTTCTTTATACCCTTTTATCTGTATATTTCATGTTCTCATATTACCACGTCTTTCTTCATATGTTCCATAACTTTTATCTCTCCCGTTCTTCTTTCATTTTTTTCCACTCTTCTGCCATTATTCTCCGATTTCTTCTCTACTCTTCCCATCTCTCCCTCTCCCTCCTCTTGTCCCATTGTATGTTTTCATGTCTATTTCCATTTATCCTGCCAGATTAATGTATATATCTTGTAAAAATTAAGTCAATATCTTTATATGTATTGTTCTGACGCTTTACAGTGTGACTGTATTCAAGATTTCTCCTGCTGTACATACTATTTAATGTTTTAGTTTTATATTGAAATGTATTTACTATCTAGGGCAGTGTTTCCCAACCTTTTTAGGGCCGCGGCACCCATTCAGAATTTGGCGGCACCCCTCCCTTTCCACCTTCAGTAATAATCGTGGTGAAGTTGAACCCCTAACCCCAATCTCCATATCTTCTTTCATGTCGAAGTGCCTTTGCGACGAAATGAAGGTCGACTTAACTTTGGTTTGCATTTTTCAAAGCCGACCACGCAAAATGAGACTAAATATGGGAAAACAGTATATTTTTTGCGGCACCCTTCAGAACACTTCACGGCACCCAGGTTGGGAAACATTGATCTAGGGGTTTCACAGGTTTTTCACACTCCCCTTCTCAGTGAGTGTTTTCCTGCGTGGGTTTTACCAGTTAGGACAAGCTTGTTCTTATCTAGGTTTTCCCCACAAATTTAAATATGTCTTAAACTTACCATTTCTTATTATGTTCGACTTTTATACTGTTCTCTACTCTTGTACTATTGTATTCTAACTTCAACTGAAACTATCTATATTGACGAAGGGTTAAATGTAAGAATGGACCTTTTGGTCTAAATTTCGCCCGAATAAAGACGTGTATCTATCTATCTATCCCTCCGCTGTATACCTATCCTCTATCTCTTCCGCCCTCTCCTCCACCTCCCCATCTCCTCATGTCTCGCAGTCGTGGTAGTTCGCATTCGACTGTACGATTCCCTTTTCCTCCAACCGTTCGCCCCCGTCCTCCCCGAGGGATGATCTCCAATCATCGACTTCCAGGAAGAGACTCCCTTTAATTTCCAATATACCGAATCGATGGCTCCCTTCCTCTCTAGAGTTGCTCCTTTACTCTCAAGGAATCCTTCTCAACTCTCAATTATTTCTCGTGACTGCCATTGCCTTTTCCTATTACAAAATCAACGTGGTGTTAGCTTGCATGGAATCTAAGGAAGACAGCCTTCAGAGAGGTCAATGTTTCCACCTTAATTGAAATTCCCGTGGATAGGAAATTTTTTCAAAGAAAATACTGCTATTTATATTTTACATTTGCATGGAATTCTCATTATGAATTTTTTCCGATTCTAGAATAACTAACGTGTTTTTTCCTTACGAAAATTTATTTAAAAAACGTTTTGAAGAGAGTGCCTAAAGGATTTATAATAGATGGATATTAGGTGCCAGTTTATCGCTGAAGAGTACATTTATTTATAAATTTAAATTTCAAAATATTTTACCCGTAAAATATTATAATGAAAAAATTAAAATAACAGGCTCCTGAGACTCTATATTGGCTCTCAATTATGCGGCAAAAGAGAGGGATTAAATCTTATTCGAATAATCCCTTATACTCTTGACTCCTCTTCCAAAATTACGATCAAACAGTCCCAAGGAATAAAGTATGACTCACATCAGTGTTCGGTTCGAACCAATTTAAGTCGAAACCGATTTAATCTCCCCCTTGCTGCTCCTAACGAGCCCTACGTCGTTCAATCTCCAGGACATTTCTCTGCTTCTTAAACGGCGAAACTCTCTCGAGAATTTCCTCGGAAATGACTACGGCAGAGGAGGAAATCGGCGACCGAAGGGAGCGAATGGGGTTCGAACTGTTTTTCACTTTTATCCGACGCTCGCTAATGAAAGGTTGGAAGGCGACCGAAATACTGCTTTTTGGAATGCACTTCATCAGCATTCCTACATTTATCATACCCATTAACTTCTCTATCTCTCTCTCTTTAACTTCGCGAGGAAGAAAAATAAAACACACCTGGAAGAATGTTTGCAATCGAACCACCTTTGCGAGATCATTCACCGTCAAAATTCCGTAATTCCGATGAAAATATACATTTTATCGAATTTTTTTAAAGTTGTTAACATTTTCATCGTAGGTCTACAAAGAGCAAAACGAACACTTTTCGGAAGTCACAAAAATGAAAGCGGATAAAAGCTTTATAAATGGTTTTAAAAAAATCTACAATCCAACATTTCTTTGGAGTAAAACAATAGTTTTTTATACAGTTGTTTTTAAATGAGACACCTGAAATATCCTCAAAAGATAAAATTCCTTTTATTTATAACGAACGGACGGATGTATGTTTACGCTGTTGTATACGACAAAACATTTAAAACAAAATTCCTTAATTAATTTGTAAAATTATTGTAATATAATTGGGCGGTAATTATGCTAAAAAATAATAAGTGTTATTATATTCAAGACAGTTTAAAAGGATGAAGATCTTTCCATTGAAAAAAGATTGTTTTTCTCGAAGCCAGTGAGAGACAATAGTATAGTAGCAAACTATTTTACTTAATGAATCACAGAAAAAAATACTCCTGCACAATACCTCAATGCGAAATGTGAAAATGAGACGCAAGCTTTTGGTGAGCACTATTATGCCAAATTTTGCGATTTAGCAATGGTACCAATTAGTAAATGCTTCAAAATCCCAGAAAAATTATACTCTTTAGAAACTTTCTCCGAACGGTCGTTTGAGTGCCAAAAATGAGGATATCTTCGGAAAAATGAGTAAACATGATGGCCTAAGCATTGTACTTGATTACTGGCAATATTTATTTTTTTCTACAAAGAAAATTTTTTTCCGTAAACATTAAAAACTAAAATTAAATAGGCTTTGAATAGAGTTACCATTATATGGGGTTTAATACGAATCTTCGGGCTCCGGCTTGCACTCACGTACTCTTCGTGCTTGCAAAAATTAGCTGTCGCCAATTTTGAGGGGTTATTTTTGGCGATTGGCAAAATTCAGACGCACGAAAATAACATATTATTGCTGAATATTGGGAAATCGAGATTTTCGTCATAATGGATTTTGAAACGATTAGCTGTAACTTCAGAAAATTTATAGCCGCCATAAGTTAGTAACATAAGTAATTAACAGATAATAGCTAAGGCATTATGAATATATTTACTTAATTTTACTTATTATAGTAACAAACGAAAGTATTAATCTAAAATTCTTTCACTAGAACCACTCATTCACCATGCCAGTTTTAGTTTCTATGCAATGTACAAAACATGCTATTTTTCAGTCTATGGATTGAAATATAGTCCAAGATTGTAATAGTATAAATACTTTAAAATGACAAATGTACCAAGTAATTGGCAAATAAAAGTAGTCGCAGTAATTGCAACCCCGCGTACTTAAGCCTTCTATGACGAACTTCGTAATTGTTACATCGAGATTTGACTCCCCTCTCGCGGAAGAGGCAATTTCCGGGAGTATCAATTTCCTCCGCTGGAAGTTATATCGCGATTACAAAGCCAAATTATTTCGGGTGAAATCGCAACCCTCTTCGTCGCTCCCCTTTACCTTGGTACCGCTTTCCCCCAATATCCCGCGGAGTCTGAAACATCTCCCCCCCCCCCCCCCCCCCCCCCACACCTCCCCAAAGGGTATACATCGGACCGAAACGATCAAAGCGGTTAATCGACGAGGGAAATTCCATTTTTACTTTCTCATATACGAAGTATATTGAGAAAGTAATGTTATCGCGAAAAAATTCGACCTCGAGATTGTTACGGAAATATACGTTTTAGGTGTACCCGAGTCCGAAAAAGTGGTTTTCGCAATGCCGTCTGTCTGTTTGTATGTCACTGGCTCTAGAGCCTAAACGGTAGAGCGAAAATGAGTGAAATCTCGTACTTAGGCGTTTTATCATACTGAGCAAAGGCTATGAAGAAATTATTGACATTGATCAATAATTAAGGGAAGTTTATTATACGCATTGTTAACAACATTTTGATTTTTTCAAAAACGGCTATAACGATTTTGATCAAACTTCGTATAGTTACCTGAGTATACATCTGCAATAATACTACATATTTCATTTTTATCAATGAATGAATATAAGGCTATTTTATTCTTTAACTTTAACTTTAACTTTAACAAAAATGGGATTTTCTAAAAACCAACTGATACGATTTCATTTTCTGAAGATAACTAAACGACGCATTAGTATATGAGAAATTTTGTACAGTGTATGTTGTGGCGATTTTTTTTTCGTCTTCGGAGAGGCATCGTTCTTTTGTTTTATTTTTTACACCGTTCGAAAATAAAACCTTCCGCCCCATTCGATTACCATTCCGTCGTTAAGTCTGAACAACGACGTTAAGTTATGCATCGGTCCCGAATTCGTCGGTTGAGGAGAGGGAAGTTTTGGTAATCGGGTCTCGCTGAACCCGCGTGAATACCGCATTCAATCGCCTCCTGCTTTCCATCGCCTCTTTCCCTCTCTCTCTCGAAGTTTCCTAGATGTTTCCATCCGTACTCCAGCCCTCGCTCATGTCGTCTCCAGTGACTTCGCCCTCTACCCTCAATATATGTATGTATCTCTCTCTCTCTCTTTTCCCTTCCTCTCTTATCCCTTTCGTCGCTGGCACAGCCTGACCTCCGAATTTCCTAGATTAGGATGAGATGAAGGGAAAGGAGGAGGAAAAGAAGGGATGGGAGAAGAAAAAAGGGGAGGAATAGAGTCGAGAGGAAAGTCGGCAGACTGAGGTTGCAGGTGCCAAGAGACCGAGTTCAGAAATTGGTCGAGACATCCTGCGAAGATGAACTCCATTCTTACGAGAATTTGAGAACCTCCTAGAGACATTCTTGTCCCTCTGGAAGGATTTAAGAGGAAAGGATGGAAGGGGCGAAGGAGAGAGTAAAACGGACAGACAAACAACTTTAGTAATACAAAGACGGAAGTCTGTTCAGAAAAAATTCTGATGTGGCCAACACATGACTTTCTCCATATTTGGGGTATAGTTATTTAAATTATTATGAATAGCATTATAAGACAATATTATTATTTCGTATGGTAAAAGAATGCAGTAGTCCTTATTGCCGTAAATTAGGAATATTTTGAATATGTTTACAGAATTCACCGCTACATGGTGGTGGCACTGTATGCTGGAAATTAAGAAAAAGCAAAATATCTCCGATATGGATGGTTCTACGAAAATTTGTTTCAAACAAAACCTGGAAGAAATATTATTCTCTACAACTTTGGTACGAAAATTTGTTTCAAACAAAACCTGGAAGAAATATTATTCTCTACAACTTTGGTCCTCACGAAGATTACCAATAACGATTTTTTAAAGGAGATATTTGACGGAAACCGAAAAAACCGATGATTTTTTATAAATAATTCCTAAACAATACTGCTATGGAAAATTGTTTCAAATGAAAGTTGTAAGAAATTACATTCTCTATAACCTTCGTATAGAATTGTATGTACAATAATGATGTTTTAACCGAGAAATATCGCAAAAATCGAATCGGGCTTCGATTGAACCTCGACTTCCGGTTAACCGTTATTGTCCAAAAACTCATCAGTTCTTTGTGCTCATGCTAAAGTGTTACATATGAAGTTTGGTAACGATATGGTAAGTATCTTTTGAGTTAGAGCGCCCACAATCGCACACGTACATACACAGACATCATTCCGAAAATAGGCTAAACGTGTTCTAGGGACCTCAAAACGTGTATTTCAGTTGAAATCTCGAAGTAGATTTTTTTCGCGATCACAATACTTTCCCATCACTACGTATGGAGAAAGTAAAAATGATGAGGCAGCTCCATATGATCTACAGACTTGAAATTTGGCACGAATATAAAATTTTCATTGCAACCGAACATAAAACAAAATACTGCGAAAATTCCAAATTTTAATGGCGGTTTTGCCCCATTTATGCCCCATACCAGTGTGAAAATTATACGGCAATTCTTAATGAGATATAAACATGAAATTTGGCAGAATTATGGGATTTCAGTTACAACAGAAGGAAGAAATCCGATATTGTAAAAATACGAAATCTTAGCGGCTGTTTAGCCACATCATTGCCCTATGCGATGAAAAAAATTATAAGGCATTTCTAAATGAGCAACAAACTTGAAATTTGACACGGTTATATGATTTTGTACGTAATTGATTGGGAATAATCCTAAATTGTAAAAATGCTAACATTTAAAAATGCTTGCAGAATGTAAGCACATATTACTAGTATATATATATATATATATATAGACACATACACGCTTATGGAAGATAAAAAGGTATATACTTACATCAATGGGAACTAGGTGTTGAGGGAAGGAAGCCCAGTGAACACCAACCAACGGGAGAGCCGTTGGAGTGTCAGAGAGAGACATACGTCAATTGGAGCTTTTGGATGATGCCTAGAAAAGAATATGCCAGTTAGCTATTTCATGCAATCGTTTATTTGCATAAGAGTTTCTAAATTTAAAAAAATCTTTCCAAGCTTAAGATAATAGCTGCATCAATAACAGCTGCATGGCAAAGAGAACTGGAGGACGTATGAGGTTCAAAACTGCGATTTGTTAGGCACAGAGGCAAAGCGAGATAGATTTCCAACGCGGAAACTGAGGTATGAGCGGGAGAAAAAAATAAAACTGCTTCGGCGGTTACACGAGTCCTTTTGATAGGTAAGATGAATCTGTGGCCATTATAATTCTTCCGTCCAAGGTCGCCTCAGACAGCTGTGGGCACCTCCATCAATTTAAAATTCCACTCGCGCAGAAGAGAAAGTTTTAATCTGGTGGCTTAAACAGTGACATACCACCTTCCGAAGATAGTGGATTCTCTAACGTGTAATTTACGCCATGCTCAATTAACCGAGGGAATTAACTTTTAACCAAAAAATACGAGAAACGTCATAAATTTTGTCGCTTGCGGTTACGGGAGGGCGTGTGTATTAGTAATAGATTAATGCGAATTAGGCTGCTATTGAAACAAAGTTGACAAAATGCAGAAAGAATATTTCCTACATAAGTGAGTAATTATCAACAGGTCGAAGGTTTTGATAAACTAATTTTTTATATACTCTGATTCAATCACAAAAATAGATAAACGTCTTTATTTGGGCGAGATTGAGACTACCTAGTTATACTCGTTTTGCATATAACGCATCCCATAAATATTGAAGAAGTCGAGATGGAATATTATATGACGTGTCTCTTAGCATTTTGAAGGATACATTTTGCTATTTCACGTGAAATTAAGATGTTTTGTCGTTAAAAATGCAGGTTAAATCCAATCTGCGACCTCTTCTTAAGTCAGCCGACCTTATAGCGATCCCTTCAACCCCTTCCATCTACCAATAAATATAAAATGCAATATAAATTTAAAATGTTATATTTTATTTGCGCAAAAATTAAGATTAATTCTAAACATATCGTTAGATAATAATAAAAGTTAGTTACAAAATTTCCGTCTCCGCGGAACTTGGACAACGCTGGGTTAAATTAACAGAGGTGTCGCAAATAATTATCACTTGTTATTCTTACCAGGCTGTTATTGCATTAAAAGTCGAACGATCCAAATCGAATCCAGCTTATTTTTGTGTGCCGCCAATTTTTATTAACGGTTTAATGTTGTCAATTAAAATGAACCCAACGTGAAGATATTAAGGATCTTCATTGGTAACGTTGCTACAAATTACATCCTGTTGATACTTGTTAACTGAGAATATGGTTACTAAAGAAAGCGATCATAAAATAACTTCGAAGTTAAGAAAAAGAGTACAGAGCCGGTTCTCACCTTTGGAATGGCGACGCCGCAGTGTTTTATCCATTCATTGCTATGTTCAGAGGAAAACTAATTTTATAATGTGAAAAATTTGCTAATTCTCCTAATTGAACTAAGTATGAATGGTACTAAAAATAGTTTTTCTTTTACTCTTCATTTGATTTAATATTTTTAGAAATAAAATGTCAGTTATAGGGCATAGGAAATTTCAATAACCTCGAAATCTATGTTTAATAATAATCCTTATAAATTCATCAATTATTTTTTATGGTTAGAATTTATTCGATTATGATAAATTATTAAAATAAAGTATTAATGAAGTAACCGAGTGTTCGCAAAACACTACGCCTAGATTTGTACGTTCCATAAATATTATCAAAAATGACCTGGATAATTATATTATTAGGAGGATGTAAAATTTTGTCCTTTTCCTATTAAATCTCTCAGAAAATTTCAATACAGACACTCATATCATTTGCAATTTTTTCGCGCATTTTAGGCGCGTTTCGCTTACAGCGTGAGTGCCTATTGTCGTCGGTCTGTCCGTCCGTCCGCATGTTCGTTCTCGGCTTCTACGGAACGGATTTTCATGAAATTTGATATTAAGGACTTAAAATCAAAGATAATAAGAAAATCGTAAAAACTAATCACGTAAGCCAATCAGGGGTACCACTTTACTGGTGACAAAAAATGACCTTTCCGTCATATCTCGTGAAGTATTGGTCATATACCAAAATATTTTTCAAATAAAAGTTATATATGTAACTAGTAAAGAAGAGTATTTTCTTTCCTATACATTTTTATCGACGGAGTAGCCGTTATCAAGAAAATCGTACCAGAATGTCTTAATTCGATTTAAACTTCGAAATTTTCATGCATGGTTACTTCTTCATTGCTGGTAACATAATCTCACAAAAAAACGCTTAATTTCCTTACGTGTGCATGCAATATTTTTAAATAGGAAGAAAGGATTATTTATGATGAAGAAAAGAACTTTAAAACGCTATTAACCTTACATGCAGGTATATAATTCCTCTCTAATACTCCCTTGCATGAAACGCGCTCTTTGAGATACTCTGTACACTTTCCTAACTTGTTAGTTGCTCCTCGTTAATTATAGACTTACGAAAAAAGTATTGCATTATCTTTTTTTTTTTAATTTTGGTAAATTTCTACAAGCTAAGTAAAATAGAGCTCGCTTATTTATTCTAACACATGTGACTTGATCGGACACCTAAGCACGAAAATAGAAATGCAAAGTTATTATGCCTTAAAAACCCGACAAACCGCTTCGGAGGAGAAGTGCGATCTCGGGGTCAAAGCGTTAACACCGCTGAAGGAAAGGTCACCCGTGTCGCGAAAAAAGATGCATTTTCCTCCCTCTCTCACTTCCACCTTTGTCAAAGTCACACTCTTGTTCTTCCACAGAGCCTCTTTATACTGAGATTGACCCTTTCATCTTTGCGAGTTCCTTTTCTACGCTACATGCTAAGCTCGTGGGTGAGCAAATATTCCACATTTTTTGCAGCCAAACTATCATCGCGGAATACTTCCAAATTTCAAGAGGCGACGACCTATGTTGATCCATAGTAATTAAACGAAAACTTCTTGCTGTAGAACTAATGAATGACAAAATTTTTCTTTGGATCCATCACATACGTATTTTTAAATTTCCCTCAAAAGTTCTATTCGCATGAACGTCTCATAAACATTTTTCTATATAATTATATACACTTCGGCGAAGATACTATGCAGAAAAGAATCAACTCCAATGCCGTAATTTAACAATAAAAAATATAATGATATTAAATAATTTGTCAAATGACGGCATTGGAGTTGATTTTTTTTCTGTACATATACTTGTGCCCGAGAAACTTGGGAGGATAATCTTCTAACGGTCAATTAGAAAATGCATTTTAAAAAGACTAACTTTATGTAGAGTAGATATTTAAAAAATCTTGTTCAAAGGCGAAAGTATTCCTGTTACTTTCTCATATACGAAGTACGAGAAAGTATTGAAGTATTGAGAAAGTATTGTTATCGCGAAGAAATTCGACCTCGAGATTTTGATGGAATACGTTTTAGGTGTACCCGAGTCCGAAAAAGTGGTTTTCGATATGCCGTTTGTCTGTCTGTTATTGGTTCTAGAGCCTAAACGGTAGATCGAAAATGAATGAAATCTCGTACTTAGGCATTTTATCATACGGAGTAGAAGCTACGAAGAAATTTTTGATATTGCTCAATAATTAAGGGAAGTTTATTATACGCATTTTTTTTAAATTTGATTTTCTCAAAAACGGCTCTAACGATTTTGATCAAATTTCCTACAGTTACTTGTGTTTACGTCTTCAATAATACTAAATAGTTCATACTTCTTAAAAATGAATGTAAGGCTAGATTATTCTAGGCAACTTTAACAAGAATTTGATTTTCTCAAAAACGGCTAGAACGATTTTGATAAAATTTCGTACCGTTACTCAAGTATACGTCTGCTATAATACCACACATATCATTTTTCTCAATGAATGAATATAAGGCTAGTTTATTCTTGGGCATCTTTAACAACAATTGGATTTTCTCAAAAACGGCTCATACGATTTTCATCAAATTTATTCCTCCGATTCTTCTGCTAAATATATATGTTTTCATTTTATTTTATTAATTATATTGTTAATTACTCATAACATTAAAATATATTTTGTAAATTTTATCTTGTTAAACTTATATGTATTATTGTAATTCCACTATTGTTCTTTTATATATCTAGGATTTTCGCAGGTTTTTTTCCACCCCCCTTCCCTTCGTGGGTGTTTTCCTGCGTGGTCTTTTACTAGGATGGCCAAATCAGGTCTTTCCTAGGTTTTTACCGCAATTACTCTGTCTTTTTTAGAAATTTTCCGAATTTGTAATTTGGTATTTTGCTTGTATGTTTTTCTATTTATTTTATTTTATGGTTCTTTTCTGTGAAATTATTATTACTATTTTATTCTCAATTGTAATTGTTGACGCAGGGTTAAATGTAAGAAGGGAATACATAGTCTCAATTTCGCCCTAATAAAGTCGTTTGTCTGTCTCTCTCTCTCTCAGTCTCTCTCTCAATCTCTCTCATTCAATCTCTCTCATTAAATCTCTCTCTCTCTCTCTCTCACCCTCTTTTATACCTCTCCATATCACTTTCTCTTTTCACACTTTCGTATCACTAGCTTTTCAGTCCCCTCTTCCACTCCATTCATCTTCCACCCCCTTTCGACTTTTTTCTTCACTCCCCCACATTTCTCTTTTCATAATACCCGCATACTCCTTTTACTCTCTCTCTCTCTCTCTTTCCTCCACCCCTCAACATTTTACTCTTTCCAAACCCCTTTCTCTCCCTCTCTCGCCCTCTCTTTCCGATCTCTCTTAGCCCTATCTTTTCAGCTTCCATTCTCTTCTCCTCTCTCGCTTTCCTTTGCCTCCTTCCTTCTTCTAATATATCTCTCTCATCTCTCTCATCTCTCTCTCTCTCATCTCTCTCTCTCTCATCTCTCTCTCTCTCATCTCTCTCATCTCTCTCTCTCTCTCATCTCTCTCTCTCTCATCTCTCTCTCTCTCTATCACCTCTCTCTATCATCTCTCTCTATCATCTCTCTCTCTCATCTCTCTCTCATCTCTCTCTCTCATCTCTCTCTCTCTTAAATTATTCAAATTTCAATCGTCTATCCCTTTCTCTCTTCGTTCCTTTTTGATTCTTCTATTTCTCCCGTCATTCTCTCCCCATCTCTCTTTTAATTTTCTCTTGCTTCAGTCATACATTCATCTGCTGTTTTCAACTCTGCTTGTTTCCTTTCTCTCTCTTTCCTTCCGTCCCTCTTATGTCAACCCCCATTCTCCCCTCCTCCACTCACCTCCTCTCTCTCCCCTTCCCTACCTCTCTCCTTTCTCTCTCTCGCACACTCCCGCTCCCGAAAATGCCTTAAAATCGCGTGTGACGCATACTCGTTGCCATACGCAATGGTCCGCCCCTATAACAAGAGGTCCCGCACATCCCGTCGATCCTTTTACTGCCTTCCTAGCAAACGCCCGCCGCTCTCAATAACGCTTGATTTGCATGTTAGCGGTACACCTCACTCGGAGAGAGGAAGAAGAAAACATCAAAGGGTTTTTGTTTTAAAGGGAAGAGGACAGATGGCGTAGGCGAAAGAGGGAACCACATCCGCCCAATAAGATTTTTTTTATTTCATTTTTTTTTAATGGCGCAGCAGACAATATGGCCGCCGCCCTTTTGCAGCCAGGTAACACGGCGCTGATATTAAAACGCGGAGCGGGAGACAAAAAAAAGGGAGGGGAGCAAACGTCAACAGTTTCCGACTAAAATGGAACTCGGAGATAAAATCGACACCGAGTGTTTGTCGCTGGTTGGAAGAGAGGAATTGCGGTTCGGACGATTCGAAAAGAGTGACGTTAGTTGTCATCTGTGACAAGTAACCGTAAAAGGCTTGAAGTGCACGTCTTCAAAAAGGGCCAAACGTAGAGAAAATAGCGCGCACGTGTGCACGTAGAACCAATAAATTCTTGTTAAACATCCAACCGCCAAAAAATGGCCTTAAATTTTTCGTTCGCACGAAGCAGTATACATTATATGCTAACAATATTTTTGAATTTGGTTTTACTTTCTATCCTTAATTAATATGTTCGCTTTTATTTGCTTTTCATCGATATTCGGCATATTGAAACACTTTCCGTGAATTTATGCAATAGCAGATCGAAGTATTCGGCATTTAATCCGTAGAGATGCATAAAAGAATATCGAGCAAAGACTTTGAGACTTTAGGTAGTGTTGAGATAATAATTCTTGATTTTAAAGTGAGGAGTGTCGTTTGATCAGCTTATTTCTCTGAAAATATTAGTATGTATTTAAAAAATAATATGTACCGGCTCATGCACGAAAAGAATTTTGTGCACCGCCTTTACAGCCAATCAGCATTTAAAAAAAAAGGCATAGTAAAACATAGGGCGTCATCGCCTGAGTTTCTTGTAAGCAAAAATTTAACAAAAGTATATCACTTGGCGTTCATAAAATGATCTATTATCGCAATATCACTAACATTTCGAATAACAATTTATTTTTCTGCATTGCAAACATATATGCCAATTGTATTTAATAAATGCTCGAATAATGTGAAATCATAGCTTAGCTGATCAAAAACTGTTTCTAGCGCGGCGTCCGAACAAATATTCGTGCAGGTTGAGATGCGCTCTGATATGCTGACCTTTAAATATCTCATTTCCGACCAATTCATTCATTTTGTCTGCGAAAATTATTTACGGAGAAAAGACAAGAGGAATAACTAAGAAAATAAAAAGAAACAATTGGGAAGAACTTCGGTAGTAGAGAGACAGACAAACGACTTTAGCGTAATTGAGACTGTAAAAGTTTAACCCTTGTAGGAATAAATGCGTGCTAAATCTAAGAAATACTCAAGGTAAGTGCTTCCTGAGGAGGAAAATCGGAATGATATCGATCGAACATATTATAGCGAAATTCGAGTGCAATTATAAAGTTGAACTGTGACAGCAAACAATATCGCCAGGGTTATTATTTTCCACGGACCAATTAAGCATAATGGAAGAATTCATCAACATAAAAATTCTCCAAAGGAATAAAACATTCTCGTCTTAACTTTTTCCATGATCCAGAAAGAGAAGGCAACTCGTTTAATATACGAAGTAGAATTGCACATTTTTTTCATCGTCAACCGTTATGAAGAAAGACTGACTTCGCGACATGGAGTAAAAAAAAAATGAGAATACAGAAATAATTCTTTTTAGGCGCGTTTCGCCTCCAGCGTGAGCGCCTATTGTCGTCGGTCTATCCGTCCGTCCGTCCGTCCGCATGTTCGTTCTCGGATTCTACAGATCGGATTTTCATATAATGTGATATTAAGGACTTACTATTAAGATAATAAGAAAATCGCAGAAATGAATCACGTAAGCCAATCAGGGGTACCACTTTACAGATGACAAAAACTGAACTTTCCGTCATATTTCGTAAAATATTGTTCACATCAAAATATTTTTCAAAAAAAACTTGTAGAAAAAGTAAAGAAGAGTATTTCTTTTCCTATACATTTTTATCGTAGGAGTAGCCGTTCTCGATAAAATCAAATGAGAATGTCTTAATTCGAGTTGAACTAAGAAAATTTCTTGCATGGTTAATTCTTCATTGTTGCTAGCATAAACAATCTCACAAACAAACGTTTAATTTCCTTACGTGTGCATGCGGTATTATTAAATAGGAAGAAAATGGATTATTTATGATGAAGAAAAGAACCTTAAAACTCTATTTCCCTTACGTACAGGTATAACATTCCTTTCTAACACTCCATTGCACGAAATGCGCCCATTTGTGTTACGCTGTACACTTTCCTAACTTGTTTGTCTCTGTCTGTGGACGAGAAAATAACGAACCGTGATCGCGATATGAATGAAAACTCGTCGGTCCGGTACGAGAGGCATCTTTTCGCCTGGAAATAAAAAAAACGCGAAGGAAAACAAAGAGGCATCGGAGATATCGAACAAAGCAAAACGAAATACACGTACCTATAAGGATCGAGAGCGATACTAAAGGGCACTCCTCGGGCCCATTGCTAAGGGACAAGAGTAAAAAGAATAATTGACAGTCGTGTAAAATGAGATGGATCACACAGTCCAAATATAGGAATGGAACACGGATCAAGGAGAAGAGAGAGAGAGAGAGAAGGAGAGAGAGAGAGAGAGAGGAGGAGAAAGGGAAAGGACGGCCTCCACCTTTAGCGCTCGGAAGGACACCTTTCTGTCGGCGGTGAAAGCTGAGTATAGGAGCGTTGATTATGAGAAGACGTGTGAATGAAAAGAGAGAGTGTTATTGCAGGAAAGTTGACGCCCGAAAAAAGAGAGGGGGAGAACAGCAGGAAAAGAGAAGATTGGAAGCGAGAGAGATTTATGCGAATGAGAGGAAACAAAAACAAGAGCTCGTGGGCGCCAAGTGAAATACTCCGGGAAAAAATCAAAAGAAGATATTCTTTTTCGATAAAAAATAGAAACACAAGTCAGGAAAGTGTACAGCGTATCACAAATAGGCGCTTTTCGTGCAATGGAGTATTAAAAAGTAAATGATAAACCTGCATGTAAGGGAAATAATGTTTAAAATTTATTTTCTTCATCCTATCAAAAAATACTGCATGCACACGTACGGAAATTAAACTTTTTTTCGCGAGATTGTTTATGTTAGCAACAATGAAGAAGTAAGTAACCATGAAAGGAAATTTCCAAGTTCAACTCGAATTAAGATTCTTGTTTCATTTTATTAATAACGGCTACTCCTACGATAAAATGTATAGGAAAAAATATACTCTAGGTACTTGTTTTACAAATTTTCTTTGAAAAATATTTTGATATGAGCAATAATTTACGAGATATGAGGGAAAGTTCGTTTTTTATCACCAGTAAAGTGGTGCCCCTGATTGGCGTACGCGATTCATTTTTGCGATTTTCTTATTATCTATGATAGTAAGTCCTTAATATCAAATTTCATGAAAATCCGTTCCGTAGAAGCCGAGAACGGACGGACCGACGCTGGAGGTGAAACGCGCCTAAAAAATACTTTGCATTTTTGAGATAATTAGAGAGAGATAGAGGTAGAACGGCAAAGAAACGTCATGAAGATTCAATTTTTCTCCAAATACTATCGATAAATCCTTCAGATGAATGGGAGGAATTTTTTGCAGCGCCATTAAATTTAATCCTATTTATCCCAAAAGGTTGTTAATCAAATGCACTTCGGACTGGCCGAATTCACTCCCTCTCCCCCTCCCTCTTTTTTTAGGGAAAATCGAGCGTTTATTTATCAACTTTCGCTCGTTAGCGGTTTCGTGCTCCAAAGACGAAAAGGAATAGCACTCATCCAGTGGATTAGGTAAAAGCGTGCTCGAAACGAAATACAATACCTGAATTTGAAACTCACCCGTCAATTTTAATTAGATTATGGTAATTAATTCTCTTGAAGAGTTGAAAATTCATTCGTTATCCGCTTTAATAAAAAACACGGCGGGAGGAAATTCATTTCCGTTTTTTTTTCGAAGCCTTTTAGCCAATCAAAAGTTCCGCGAACCACAAATTTCTCATTTTTCGTCGATAATTCGAATATAAAACGAAATATTACGAAAAATGTTCGCATGGCCTCCGTCCTTGTTCAGATGAAATAGTAAATACACAATCTTCCCAAACCTTGACAGTATCCCTTCCGCAGCTGTCGAAGATTGCATTTATTTTAACAAACGGATAACAAAAACAATAATTATCTGCGCCTACTCATCCAACGCCATCAAAGAATGCACATAGCTTTTTCTACGTTCGAAATTCTCTTACTATAGATACGAACTTCATGTTCCATAATAATGCATCCGTAAAAATTAAAAAATAAACCGAGGCGGTCTAGGACGAGATAAATTCATGAAAAAACTTTCACCCCATAGAAATAACATCGCCTTAGTGGATCATGACGGCTGCGGAACAAAAAAAGGAGAAAATGGTGATTATAATCTCTGCATTTGAAGAGAACTTAAAATAATATAAATTCTGGGTAAGACGAGTCCTCGCGTGTGTGTGTAAGAAAAAGAGAGAGAGAGAGAGAGACAGACAGACAGACAGACAGACAAACGACTTTATTACGGGCGAAATTGAGACTGCAAAGTCCCTTCTTACATTTAACCCTTTGGTCAGTTTTAATATAGTATACAAATTTTCACATACATATTAATGACAAATTTGGTTAGTAGAACATAAAGAATTACTACAGAATAATGGGTGCTACTATAGCGTGTGGTCTACCAAGATATTTATACTATAGCGTGCGGTCCACAACATATTTACACTGAAGATTGCAGTCTACAATTTTTACAGTCCTTTAGAATGTGTAAAATCCCAATTTGACTGTTGCGCCGTAATAATACAAAAGTATCCTAAAGCTTGCTAACCCATGATATGATCGGCCTGTCGCGACATTTACAAACCCGATCACCGGACAACGGGGAGGGATAGTTTGATACCAGCGAGGCGAAGGGCGCGGTAGCGCCCGGAGACGACAACTAACGTAAAAACAAAGCGAGTCGAAAACAAGCCAATATCCTCTCCATTTGCGGCGCAACAGTCAATCAAGATATAATTTCTCTGTAGACTACAGATATCTTGGTAGACCGCACGCTATAGTAGCACCGAATGATGTTAGGTTTGTGTTCTGAAAAAAATGTGTAATAGTTATGTTTATTACAGAAAAAAGTCCCACTGCGGAAAAAACACTTACGAAGAGGGTGTAACAACCGCGAAAAATTCCTAAATAGTTACACAGGAAAACATAGTAGGTAACGAAAGTAAAATAAAATGATTTGAATACCTAAATAGAAAAAATAACATATACATACACACAACACGCAAAAAATATACATGTACAACATATACAAGAAAAATTAAAATAATGTGCAGAGAGATAGAGAGAGGGGGAGGGGGGAAAGGGGGAAATAGCCTAGCACTCATTTTGAAAATGCGTTTTAACTCGCAGGAGACGCCAAAAAAAGGGAGGAAACGTGAGAGAGAGAAAGAATGGGATATAAAGATGAGGATATGAAACGCATAAATATCTGTGGGAAGAGACGAAGGCAAAAGTGACTCATTGAGGTGAGGATGGGAAGGCGAGAGAGAGAGAGAGGGAGTGGATTGTGGAGATGAACAGTGAGAGATGCGCGGGAGTGGGTGGCCAAGGAAAATGGAGGTAACAGAAAAGAGGTTGGAGGAAGTAAAGAGGATTAACGGGGCGGAAAAGCTAGGATGGGTTGAAAAGAGGGAAGAGGTGCATGCAAGGGGAGGGTAAAAAAAAGAGGGAGAGTGAGGACTTGGCGCCAGGTCGTTGTGACGGAATACACGAGAGGGGAGGAGGAAGGGAAGACGGAGGGAGTGATGAAAGTGGATATTTAAAAACAAGTTAGGAAAGTGTACAGCGTATCACAAATGGGCGCGTTTCGTGCAATGGAGTATTAGAAAGGAAACGATATACCTGTACGTAAGGGAAATAGCGTTTTAAAGTTCCTTTCTTCGTCATAAATTATCCATTTTCTTCCTATTTAATAATGCTGCATGCACACGTAAGGAAACCAAAGGTATTTTTGTGAGATTGTTTATGTTACCAAGAATGAAGAAGTAACCATGCAAGAAATTGTTTAAATCGAATTAAGACATTCTTGTTCGATTTTATTGATAACGGCTACTCCTATGATAAAAATGTATAGGAAAAGAAATACTCTAATTTACTAGTTCTACAATTCTTATTTGAAAAATATTTTGATATGTGCAATACTTTACGAGATATGACGGAAAGTTCATTTTTGTCACCAGTAAAGTGGTACCCCTGATTGACTTACGCGATTCACTTTTGAGTATTTCTCATTATATTTTATAGTAAGTCATTAATATCAAATTTCATGAAAATCCGTTAGGTAGAAGCCGAGAACGAACATGCGGACGGACGGACGGGCAGACCGACGACAATAGCCGCTCGCGCCGGAGGTGAAACGCGCCTAAAAATGAGGCGGAAAATGGGTCAAAAGTGTTTAAATGTGAGATAATACGGTTTTATATTCAAATTATTAATCATCCTCAATCGATGTGTAATTTCAGGAAAAAAACGAACTGGTAATAGATTAAAATTAACGCTGACAACACTACATTTACGTATAATCGAAATGAGTATCTGATTTTCCAAACACTTTTTATGGCTATCGTAGCTTCAGAATTAATTAAACGTGTCCGGTCCACCTACATCATAAACCTCTGTTTATAAAAAACGAAACTGAAATGTCCACCAACGGTCAAAATAATAGGAGTTTGTATATGACCTTATAAATCCAAATCTGAATTAAAATGAACAAATTGTTCACATGACCTAAAGAGTTAATGTATCATAAAATACAAAATTAAATTAGAACGAATGTTTTTACAGCTTCTGCGCGTTTTAGTAGAATATTACTGGAAAGCGAACTTTTCATGTCGTCTTGAGCGGCGCTCGGAAATATTAGTTTCTGATCGAAATGCGAATGAGTGGCCGAAGTATAATGTGTGGTCACCTATGTTTCATTGATTTTCATAATATCATTTTATAGTATTGGGGTTCTTAAGCAAAGCATTTACATTAATCCACAGATAAGAACCCAATCCGACCCTGTGGAAGGAGCGACAATGTACCTATGAATATAACAAGTAGTGCATGGGGATGTAGGCACACATTACGGTGCCATTCGTGGTTAAGGGTAATTGGTACGAAGGAAATGTGAAGGAGAGAGAGCCAGAGAAAACACCGGCTCTAATCTGAATGGCGGATCACATAAAATGGAGGCAACTTTTTCGGTATGGCCGGAGGGAGAATAACGTGAAGTGAAAGGAGAATTCGATACAGCAAAGGGAGACGAAGGCTATGAAAAGAGAGAGAGAGAGGGCGAATAAGACAATGCGCACATGAGGAGGGGGATAGTATAATTGGGAGTGAAATCCGAACACAAAAGGAATTTTTAAGTAGGATTTCCTAAGAAACACGAGATGATATCTCTTTTTTCCGCAGGAATAAACACAAAGGTGGCTTTGGGGTTTTTTTTTGAGAGAAATGATAATAATAATAAAGGTGCGTCTTACTGAGGGTGATCCATTCACTCCGTGGGCGAAGGGAGTATGCAGAAGCAATACCTAATTTCCACGTTTCCAGGGCTAGCGGAAATATTTTATCAATTTCAAAGGATGTTGGATTTGGGAAAATGTTTCATTAAAATCGAATCGTTTCATTAATAGCGAAAACGTATGAATTGACGTCGAAAATATTTTTTATAGATTATATTAGATACTAGCTACAGTAACCGGCGTTGCCCGGGGAAAAACACAAAAAAATCCTCTAACAAAAATTAATGTTTTATTTCAGTGCTTAAACAATGTTTTTGGTTTTTTCATTATTTATAAGCATATATAAGTTTTTTTCGGATCCAACTCTTGATGCTGCAACATATAGATGACCATTCGGAAAAATTAGCATACAATGTTATTTTGCTTTTTGTACAATTAATATAAAACATTTGGGATTAAAAAGTAGCCCAAGGCCTTCCTATTTGTGAAGAAAGTATCTGTTGAACGTTTGATTATTCTAGCTTTAACGGTATGGAAATGTATAGATACACAAATAAACAAACTTTCATATATATATATATATATATATAAGATGGTCTTTATTTGGGGCGAGATTGAGACTAGGAAGTTCCATCTTCCACCTAACCCCTTTATAGTGAGAAGAGGAAAGAGTGAAAAAAAACGTATGCTGCAATTACTATACTTAATGATTCTGAAAGAAGTGGCTCGATAAAGGCGCTTATGTTTCTGGATGAGCTACAAGATATTAGGATGAAATAGTAAGAGAAATAAGGGAATCTAACTAGAACGCTGAAAAACACTTCCTGTGCTTAAAGATGATTCTAAGTCTATGGAGGAGGTGTAAGTTAAGGGTATTAAGAATTCGGGAATTGGTTAAATGTTGAAATGATGATGTACGATGGCCAAATATTTTGATAAAAATTTAAGAGGAGATCGAGAAGAGAGTGATTGGATGCAGCAGACATGGACCAAGGGGGCGAGCAATACGTAATGAGGGGAAGAAAGATACTGCAGAAACAAGTGCAAAGACCAATAGAGTATTTAACGTCGGTAATGCGATAGAGAATCCCAAGGCGAGGCATTGCCTTCTTAATTGAAGTCAGATTTAGAATAAAAGTATGTTTGGAGTCGAGATATACACCGAGACCCTTCTGACAAGAAACTCTTGGTATCGGGCTGCCATTCAAGAAATAGGAGTTGAAGAAAGGGTTTTTGTTGAAGGAAATAGAGAATAGGCTGCATTTCTCTCAGGGTTGGGATTCAGTCTCCATTTGACACACCATAGACAGATAAGTCTTCGTTTAGGCGTGCACAGTCATGCTATCATTCGGGTGATTTTGCTGTCATCTGTGACATACGGCAATCTTTAGAAATTGATTCAGGAAGATCATCAAGATACAAATAAAAATATAGGAGCCAAGGACACTGCCATATGAGGGATCCCTGAAAGGACAGGAGTTCGAGAAAAATGAAAACACACTGCTTCCTGTCAGGAGAAAACTGCGAACCACAAGGAAAGAAAAAGGCCATGGATGGGTCAGTTTGTGGAGCAGAAACTTGTGATCGAGGAAATCAAAGGCTTGAGCCAGATCGATAAAAACAAATGTCAATCTGATATTTCGTGGAGAGGCATCAATTTAACGATGCTGCGGAACAGAAAGGTTGGTAAAGCAAGAGCGGCCAGGAAGGAAACCGTGTTGATTTGTTGACAGGTGTGGTGAAGTAAAATCAAATATCTCCTAAAAATAATGCGTTCGCAAATGACTGACAGAATAGGAAGTAGCGAAATGGGACGATTTGAAGTTGCAGAATTTTTATTGCCAGACTAATAAATACGTATAGCGTTGGCCGATTTCCACCGAAGGGGAATATAACCGGAAGAAAAGCATCTGTTCAAGCAGAGGGAAAGAGGTACGTACGGCTAAATATGGCGCGGCGTTTTTCAGGAATAAAACTCTCGAGCTTTTTGAGGACCAGTTGAACTGTTGGGAGAGAGGCAGAGAACTGAAGAGATGCAAGAATTCATCGGAAGATTCGGAGATGATAGATAGAGAATAAAAACATACATTATCTACACAAAAATCAAAGAGATTATATCGTGTGACGGGAGCAGAGTAGTTAAATTAATGGAACATTACGGGAAGAGGGGAGCCCGCGGCTTCTTCATCGCCATGGGACATATGCTCGGGAATGCCACCATTCTCGCGGCGAGAGTTTACCATAGACTAGAAAGGTTTGGGGTTAGATGCAGACTCTGAAGTAATTACGTGGGCGTTAAAATCATGTTTTGGAAGGAATTTGCAATGCCTCCGTATGTCACAGAAAGTCCTTAAGTCTATGGATTGGAAAAATTGTCTTATAAGCACGAAGCTCCGTGCTTATTCTTAATGGAACAAATTGTATCAAATTTGAACCTCGCCGGGAACTTGCTACTATGTAGTTACACTTTAACTTTTACACCCCATTTGATTTTTGCTTTCCGGATTTGTACACGTCAATGGTAGGCAGTCTACGGCCCGCGGCCCTCGAGAACGTTTTTAACGGGTCGCGATTAAAAAGAGTTTTAACAGCAATTCATATTCCACTTCATATTCATTATTTCTCATAGTTATAGGCATGAAAATTATATTTTTTTATTCTAAAGACAATTTAGTTTGCGGCTATTGGAGTTAACATTAACATAATAACGAACCACAAGCTGAACTACCTAGATATTTTATTTTTAAATGTAAAACAATATTCTACGAAACAATAAACCAGTGCAACACAAATAAACTTGCTCGTTTCCATATGCTTCCAGCCCATAAAATAATTTAATTGATTGCAATAATGCGTGTTACCGCGCAGTCGTCTTGTAGCAACAATGCTGCTGCTGCTAATGGAGTGGATAGCGTTTGGCGGTAACCGAAAGTAAAACTCGATATATTATAATTCAACATGAAGCTATAGTCATTGAGAAACGTGGGCTATATAGTATTATGTATGATAGCAAGCTATATATATATATATATGATATTTATATTTGCAGCGGGCGCAGTGGAAATTCGTCTTAACCCTTCCTTGTCGCAATGAATCCTCTTGGAGATATTTTGAGTAATTCGGAATTATCCACGTATCACGAAAAAGCGCGCAGTAGCTTTCATGTCGGCGAAAAATGAATCTTTTTTAATTCTCCAAAATTCTCCTTTTAAACGTCTTCGCCTTTCCCACTGTATTTCAACATTCAGTCGATTTCCTCTCAGTTGCGGTCACCTCTACTACACTTACACTCTACAATGACTTAATTTCGGGAAGTAAAGCGATTTCGCTTTATTTATCAGAAGATGGCTTCCAACTTTATAGTAATTGAACGTGAATTAACACCACTAATGCGAGTGCATCAGAGATCTCGAGGGACCTGAAATGGCAGACGTTGAAGAGTAAAAGAATTGAGTACAAAATGAAACCACTTGAAAAGTTTGAAAGTTCTGAATTCGTGGAAGTCGTAGGCGGCATACTAGTTGTACCCGTCTGTGTTAGTGAAAGTAACGTTAGATCAGAGCGTACGAGAAAATATGTTGAAACAATCGCTAGAAACGAGAAATACTACAGATATTTTTCCCCAGGCGCGATAAGACAAGCCAACAGAGGCGTTAGTTATCTGGTGCTGTGACACCCCCTGCCAAACGCTTCTGGCGACTTACAGGGTATTCATGTAAATGTAAACGTAAATGTGGTGCATAAGTGGCGAAGAAATGAGTTTTGTGTGAAATATATAATTTCAGAGAAAGAATTGGAAACTATTTACGACACGGAAATTACACAATCACCAATATTTAGGCTTAGAGAGAAAGCGTAAAAAAATTAAAATATCTAAAATGATAAGAGTGAAAGAAATTCAAACTGGCTGTTCCTGTAATAAGGAAATGCAGGAATTCCAACTCGTTTAAGCGGCAAAATGATGGGGATTTTTGCGTCAATTTACGGAGAGGAGAGAATATGGAGAACAAAGGAAAGTGGAGAAATGAGAGTGTAAAGGAATAGTGGTTGGAGTAGGAAAGAATGGGAGAAAGGGGGGGAGGAGGAGGCTGCTGAAGGAGAGAGGAAGGAGGCTGAAGGGGCGAAATGGAGGAGAGGGTCCCTTATGATCCATTTAGTCGTAATTGGCGCAGGAATAACAAAGAGTCGTTCAACTTTCATTTCAAACAACTTCTCAAAGGGACTTTCTTGTGAGTTAGCAAAGACAAGGAGGGGAGTCATACAGTATTTAGCCGTATATTCACGTGTAATGGATAGCAAGTGATTCATCGCGGGGAAAAAATAGACACCCGTAATTAAAGTTTTGGATCATTGAATTCGTAATAAAATAAATTTTAACATATATCATTTGCTGAAAACGTGGAGAATTCTTACCAAAACTTTTTCGTATTTCCTGCGAAGATTTTTTTCTCTCAAAAATATCGACCAATTTTCACATTCGCCTGTGTAATTGATGTCCTAAAAATACTTTTCTTGGCTTTTTTATGTCAGAAAATTTGAGATATTGTGTTTCCAATCAAGTGCAGAACACTTTTTATCTGCGAAATTTCCTTTTACGAATCACGGGCTCGTTTGCATCAGCTCAATTGTTTCATTCTAACAGTGATATATCCGACTCCATCATAAGGTCAGAGTATAAATATT
Source organism: Uropetala carovei (assembly GCA_036926305.1). Classification (NCBI taxonomy): domain Eukaryota; kingdom Metazoa; phylum Arthropoda; class Insecta; order Odonata; family Petaluridae; genus Uropetala; species Uropetala carovei. The sequence goes on along the minus strand of JAXCHB010000019.1, from coordinate 9,848,441 downwards.
GGCAAAAACCCAAAAAAAAATTTAAAAACTTAAAAGCAATTTGCAAAAAAATCTTAAAACCCTATTTTCATACAGATGAATCGACACAAAAATTCAGCAGTTATTTTGTCGAAACAGGGAAACATTTATTGTTATACATTCGATCGGCGGATAACAAAAGCTTCGCCTTTTTGATGGTGAAAAATCTTCGATCAATGCGAGAGCGGCCAAGAACACGCGTGTTCTATCTGCCCCGCGACATAACTGGTTTATATGCAGCTTTTTCCTCTCAAAAGAAAAACTTCGCATTACGTCCGTGAAAGCGTTTCCGTCGGGCATCTAATAGTATTACAGAGAAATGGCGTTTCCAATTGCAAACAGATTTTTTTCAAATTTCTGCCACAATGCGGCCGCTGGAAAGAACGGAAGAAATTCCACTTTTAGTAGTGTCGTTTGTTACAATCAAAAATCCCGTCGAGCGAACATTTCAAAAGCGAGCGAAAAAATACGGGAGTATTTTTCGAAGGGAAGAAGGGCGGAAAACGCGAAAATTAGATGGGAATGAAGTTGCGAGAGACAAAAAGAATAACTATCACAGAGCGGAATATTTGTTTATTTGTTTAATTCCTCTCTTTTTCTTTTTTCGTTCTCTCGAAATATGAAGAGGTTTTGAGGAAGAATTAAACTTTCCGTATTGGCACAATTCAGACAGCTGGAGTACAAGCAGTATTTTTTGTTAGAGGAAAGTATTAACTAAATAATAAAAAATGGTTTATCCGCTGTACGTAAAATAACAGCTAAATTAGAAGGCGCAGAAAAATGTTCTTACAAAATAATTAATATTATCAGCACTCACTTTTCTACGAGTTTAAGAATGCATACATAAGGTCAAACTTGGCGTTTTATTCGGGAAGATGGAAAGACAAATTAGAATATGCTGTCATTGAACCACTTACAAAATTAAAATTCCTAATACAATTTCTGTTGATTTTTTAAAAAACAAAGTGAAGCATTTGGTTACTTTATGCATGCAGAAGTATTTTTATCTCCACTTTCTGAGCTTGCGGATTATGCCCACCTGCACGGAGAGGCATTTTCTTTTGACAGTGAAAAGAAATCTTACGAAGCTGCAAAACAATAAGAAATCTGACCCGCGACATAATGAGTGCTGAGCGAAGCACGAAGGAAATTAAGTGAGGAAATTTCCCTTCTTCCTTTTGATCTCATTACGTTTGTACTAGATCTACTTGTATTTTGTGTTTCTTCGTGGTTAGAGGAAGGAGCGGCTGTATAACATCAACCTTGCCGATTAAAGAGTAGAGAAAAAAGAGGATAGAGTTCTCTTTGGAACGAGTGGTTAGGTTTTAGGGTAGGTGGATGAAAAACTTAGAAGGCAGGAATTAGAGAGGAGCGGTTGGTGAATCGTATTAATTTACAAGGAAAAAAGAATTATCTCTAATTATTCTATGTTTCAAATGTAACGCGTTAGTGGAAAATTTCAATTTTAATATGTCCAGCTAACCGGGACCTCGCGTATCAGTATGCTCCTTTTAATTGTGAGAATGTGAGTTGATATATCAGTGAAATTCCACGTAGAATTTTTTGTATTCCAAACTCTGGAGGTAAACCGCTCCTTATATCCTTTAGCATGTTATAACCCAGGGGTCTCAAACTAGCGGCCCACTTGTTCATTTTATGCGGCCCTGTCACTAATCTAATTATTTCGAAGAATTTCTTGTAATTTATAGATTTAAAATGTTTTTATTTCTCTGGAAGTATAATTTTTTCGTTTTCGACCCTCGTACGTTTTGAGACTCCTGTTATAACCAAAGTAGTTACAAGCAAGCTTCACTGTAAATGCGGATAAGTTATTTCTTTGTGTAAGATTTTTAAACAACAAAAAATCGCTTCGGTGGAAGATATTTAAAAAATCGGTACTATATAATACATGCACAAACTTTCTCATATATAAGTATCTATCTCACTATACTCTTTCCGGACTGGAAAGAAATCCGAAGAAGCCCCATTGCTAAAGTAGACAATGAATCCGCGATTTTTTTCCGCACGCAAATAGTATTAATATGTTGATGGCGACATTTACGTGAAAATGAAACTTAATAAATAGCTACACCATACATAAATATCGAGCATTATGTGGACTGACGAAGTCCCCTTGGCGCTAAAGCATTGCTAGGCAAGATTTTTGCATGGCGTCAGAGCAGTGCTCCCCAAACTGTATGCAGCGACCAAGGCACTAGTGTGCCGCATACTCTTAGGATATTTAATTTTCACAAAAGCGTTCGGAACAAACAAATTCTTTATCATCCAAGGAATTTATCCTGAAACTACGAGAGGAATTGATAAACCTTTGCAACGATCATAGCATTTAAAATTAGTATTCTATCTTTAGATGTATTTTGGCTAAAAGCTAAAGATGAATATCCTTCAATATCTGAATGTGCCATCGATATAACGTTCCAAATTCAACAATGTATTTATGCGAATTTAGTTGTTCGTCAACAATCCATATTAAAAACATTAAAAGGGCATGTTTAAAGAATCTAGATGGAGAGAAGTTCTTATAGCTCTTTCTATTATTTAGCCAAATATAAAGTGTTTTTGTACCAAAAAGGCACGCCTAAATTTTCCGCCGAGGAGAACGTTTTACACGTTGAATTATGCATTTACTTTATTTACAATAAAATTATGCAATTATTTGAATACTAGCAGAAATACCCGGCGTTGCCCAGGGAAATTTGGTTCAAATCCGATCGGAATTCTAGATGATTAATGGTACATACTTAAGAATTCATTCCGCCGCCTTTTTGAATAAAACGGGCCGAGAGAAACAAAAACCACGCATGAATTATTTCTGGGCGCCCTCCACAATCGTACCAAATTTGATTCAAATAAATAGTAGGACTTGGGAAAATACGCGTAGTTTAATCAGTACCCGCCCTTCAATTACGGATAAGGAAGTAGTCGTTTCCCACCTTTCTCACTGTGTATAAGATGTAGAGTTACCTGTTCTTTGAGAACAGGAAGTTTATGAGAACAGTTATTTTATTGAACAGTTTAGGCATCAGAATAGTTCGAAAAGAAGTTAGATGGCAGTGCATAAGCATGCAAAGTTATTTTGCTTGTATTACACGTTGGTTGTCTACACGAATCTGCCTCTCTTCTACACTTTCAGCTACTCTTAATAAAGCCAATTTTTTACACCTGCAGTCTTTCTTCCCAGCTGACTTTCTTTTTACTGGCATAATATTTTTATAAAATGGTCTGAAAATGGATTTTTTTGTGTAATAATATTTTTTTCAGGAAAAAGATTATAATCCGTTCAATAATTAAAGTGACTTAGTATTTGGCTAAAGTAGAAATCGCGGGAAAATGTTTCGGAACCCTGCTATCGATATAAAAACAGTTCTCCATATTTTGTTTAATACTGTTTAGATTATAGCCATTAACTATAATCATGGAAATTCAAATGGAAAATAGATTTAAATTGTCAAATAGACTGATATTACATATTGTAGGAATTGTAGAAATAAATAAATTATATTATCCAAACCTCTAGATCCAAACTTACTACGATCGTAGAATTTTTATTCCTCGTATATAATGACGTAAGTAATGAGGAAAGATTTCAGCCAAAATCCGAACAGAAATAAAAATGGAATGAGAATTAAATTTCATGAGTTTCCAAATAGATGTAATAAACTAACAAATATACCTATCATTTGATCAAAATATGATTATCGTATCAATTTTTGTATACTGTTTTAAAAGCTATTGAAATCGATATTTAAAAATGAAAATTATTATTCATGTTTTACTAACCTGCTGTATATAATGAACAGTTTATTATGATGCAATTATGAGACTCTTAAATCGTTATCCTTATCAAATAATTCCTTAACATGAGTTATTCTAAACTATTCCAATACAAAAAACATTCGGTTGTCAAAATAAACAAAATTTGTTTGGTTAAAAAGGAAAGAGACAATAACCGGTGGCCATGGTAGTCGTAATAAAAATGGCAATAGTTAACATAAATTTGCGTTTTTAGTGATTAATACGAGAAATTTCACATTTCTAGCGAAAAAGAGGAACAGAATAATAAACCTTATAGATTTTTCTTTACTATAGTACAAATACGAAGTTCGCAGGTCAATTATTTCTGATTTAATTTGGCAAAAAAACAAAACTCTGCACGTTAAATTTTTTATTTTTACGTGTTATCTTGTGGGAAATACAAAATTATCCCCTGGGGTCGAACCCGGGTCTTTTTCGAAATTTTTTTTGCCTAAAACCTTCTCAGGGATGACATAAAAGCATGCGCAAAGTTTGAAAGTTTTTTGGACTTTGTATTCTTGAGTTATTAAGGTACAAACATACAAACATATAAACATACAAACATTCTCCTTTATATATTAGATTACTTAACCAATCATAACAATCTAATATAATTTCGACTTTTAGTTTTTCTTTAAAACTGTGTATTTAAGCAGTGAGATTAATTAGGGGTGGTTTGGTGTGCCGCGATGTTTTTAAGCATGCATGGTGTGCCGTGGAGCAAAAACGGTTGGGAAGCACTGCATCAGAGGACTGGGGAGAGTAAACTCGATGTCATTTAGCTATAGAAATTTGGCTTCTGTAGTATTTTTAATGACACAAAGCTTTGTAACTGAATGAATGTTAATTAAAATCGTTTTGAGCCATTTTTCACTAAATCGTCAAAAATTAAATACCCTTTATTGTGGTGCTATTTCGTTCATTTCTTCTTAGTTTCCAATTGTTTTAATGAAATAATTTATTTAAGTTATTTAATTTTGTTTTGACTGATAATAATAAGAAAAACTATGCAAGAAAAAATATCCCACGGCTCGTTTAATTCACAAGGAACACCGAGATGTTTACAACTTTTCTCATCCGCCTTGTTAAGGACCTTCGCGATAATTTCGAGTGAATTATTTATTCGAGAGCCATGAACATATAACCATTATTCACGTTATAAAACAGATAAGTACGCTTTTTTATATTGTAGATTTTATGTTTCCCATAAATTCTTATCGCCCATCAATAAATAAGCTTCATTCCAGCCAGTGCCGCCCCTACGCCCTGAAATAATTTCCGCCCTCTATGAACTTATTTTTGTATTTACGAATTAGTATGAACTAAATATCAAACTAAAAATCATTATAGGCAATTGAACATTTACATTTTGATGCAAAAATTAATTATTAGATTGTAATAAACCATTATTAATATTAAATAATAATTAGTGGAATTTCAGACAAAATTGCCGCCCCTAGAAATTTGCCGCCCTAGGCCTTGTCGGCCTAGACCAGGGTTCGGCAACCTTTTTGACAAGAAGAGCCATTTTTTCAAAATTTGTACAGAATCCAACAAAACATGAGCCGCAGAGCATGTATAATGTTAGAATACGTATTAAATACCGTCAAGCCATATTTAATGAAATATATTTATTTAAAATCTGCACACACGCATAAAATGATGTTTTGGAGATAATTCGTAAAAAGAACTTGAGAAACAAAAGAATGTTTACATAATTTTTTATTCAATGAAAATATAAATAAACATTCAAATGAAGCAAATAAAGAGATTCTTGCAGAAAATGAATCTAGGACTAGGATAGATGAAAATGAGAAAGTTGAAAATGAAATTTTTACTCAACAGCCCATACAGGACCCTTTCATTGAAAACGATTATATTATTATCAATGGAGATTGTCATTGTCGTCTGGTGCGGTTTAAGCGGGAGAGTGGTCGTCGGGAGCCGCAGGTCATTTCTCAAAGAGCCACATGCGGTTCACGAGCCGCGGGTTGCCGACCCCTGGCCTATGCGGTAATACGCCATAGATTCCAGTGCATTCTCGTATACGAATTTTAAATGAGCAGTCGGAAAAAGTTTCATTTTAGCATTTCGGTAACCTGCCATCTTTCGGACAAGGGCTCATCCATTTATTCCAAATAAATTGGATCGATTCATTTTGCTAAATTATTCAATAAGTTAATTATGAGGAAACCACGATATCTTCCGGTTTACATGGTAACAAATCAGAGCTACCAAAATACATCCCAGGGCATATTTCCGTTTCAATGGTGACATTTGTATAACCCATCAATGTTTAATCGAAAAAGATAAAAAACAACATTATATCTCATTTTTGTAGTGAGGAACATTTTTTCAACTCTCTAATAAAGAAATCTCTCCCAATTATTTACCATCATAGCTCAATTAAAGTTATGTAGATCATCGCGTATTCATTTTTATCAATTGGTCGTTTCCTCATAGTTTTTTAGCAAAATCTGAGAGGTGAAATTATTAAATTAGTCATTCAAAACCGTATTGACTGAATGTCAACAATGACATGAAAATCAGTCCAATCGCAACCCAAGAGATTTGAGAAGAAGTACAATCTGTATTGACGAGATGCTCATGTTTGATAGCCGTTTACGCAGTTTAATTAACCGTTAGAAGTTTGACACGTAACGTAATGCTTCTCATCAGCATAAAATAATTTACGATTTAATTAACCGTCAAACATGATGAAAATATTTAGTATTGGTCCAATAAACTCTTCTAAATGGATAATTTTCACATGATCGCCATTTCAGAAAAACTGATTGTAACACTATTATTTTGTGTTTATATATTTGTAAATAGGTACTGATTATAACCAAATATTTTATGATATACTGTAAATAGCGTCTATAAATAAGAAAATTCTGTATTCTAGAATAATCCCTCTTCATAAATATAAAGTGGTTATATTTCTCTTTAAAAGCTTGGTTACGTAAAGCTATAAACTAGTGGGATGTGTAAATTTACACACTTTATCTCCATAATAGATTGATAGGTCGAAATAAAAAAGGGAAAGGCGTAATATTTAATATAAAATTGATATTTATGTTCGTGGAACGCGCATTTTTTTATCGGTGGAAATCTTTTCCGGCGGGAATATGACGGTAAAAAAAGAGATATGACGGGAATATAATATAGACTTTAACGGGTCCGTTTCATTTTATTAGGCGCGTTTCGCTTACAGCGTGAGTGCCTATTATCTTCGGTCGGTCTGTCCGTCCGTCCGTCCGCATGTTCGTTCTCGGCTTCTACTGAACGGATTTCCATGAAATTTTATATTAAGGACTTATAATCAAATATAAGAAGAAAATCGCAAAAATGAATCACGCACGCCAATCAGGGTTATCACTTTACTGGTGATAAAAAATTAAATTTTCGTCATAACTCGTAAAGTATTCCTCATATCAAAATAATTTTCAAGATGTAGAACTGGTAAAGGCGAGTATTTCCTTTCCTATACATTTTTATCGTAGAAGTAGCCGTTATCGAGAAAATCTAACAAGAAAGTCTTAAATCGAGTTGAACTTAGAACATTTCTTGCATGGTTACTTCTTCATTGTTGCTAACATAAACAATCTCACAAACAAACCTTTAATTTCCTTACGTGTGCATGCAATATTATTAAATAGGAAGAAAATGGATTATTTATGACGAAGAAAAGAACTTTAAAACGCTATTTCCCTTACGTAAAAGTATAACATTTCCTTCTAATACTCCATTGCACGAAACGCGCCCATTTGTGATACGTTGTACACTTTCCTAAGTTGTTTATTTAAAAAAGATATCTATCCTTTTCCCATCTCTATACCTCTCTTTCTCTCTATCTCTACCTCTTCCACTTAAACACACAGATCAGGGAGGGAGAAAGAGAGGCAAAGCGAGAAAAACGAGAAAAACGAGAGAAGTGAATCCTCGTCAATTTTCGAGAATGGCATTAAAGCTTTTGTGAGGCATTTAGAAAGCAGGGGAAGAGTGGAGTGGAAGGAGGGAGAGGGGAGAGGGAATGCGGGGGAGAGGAGGGAAGGAGGAAACGGAATGAGGGAAATTCCGAGGTGTAAGTGTACATGGAATGTGCGCCTGCTCTTACTGGAAAGAGTCGAACGTAAGAGAGATGGATAGCAATTCCTCCGCGCCCACTTATTTCCCTTCCGCGAAAAGGACGTGTGCGTTAAGTATGGGCGGAACGCATTTAATCGAATTGTAGCCGAAAATCCTTGCAGGCGAATAGAGCGGGAAAATTCATTTTCACATGAATTTAACTGACCCAGAATGCCTTTTCCTCGTTCCTGAAGCGAAAAATAATGTCGAAATCGGGGATTTATACCGACTATCAAGGGCAGACCGAGGATTTTTGGTGCCCCGGGCGAAATATAACCCCTCTCCTACGTAAATGTATGCTGTCATGATTACGAAGTACATGTTAATTTATTCATCGCTCTGTAAAGATTATGGATAAAGAAAAAAGAGAATGAATGACAAAGATTCCAGACTGTTCGGCGATATAAATCGGTATTCAGTAGTTATTAACTTGCAAGTAATGCATAGATAGATGGTCGGAATAGCGCCCGCAAGATTTTGGCGCCCCGAGCAGCCGCCAGTTTCGTCGGTACCTCGGGCCGGCCCTGCCGACGATTATGTTTTTAGCAATTTACATATAATAATTTCTAGTGATGTACCGGGTACCCGACAATTACCCGGTACCCGGCATACCCGGCCATATTTTCAGTACCCGGAAATTACCCGGACCCGGCTGGGACCCGGTGCCGGGTATTGGGTCCCTCATGAGCAAAAAAGGATAACAATAAAAACAAATTAAATGGAACTTAATATTTTACTTTCACTTCTTAGCCTGCAAGAAACATTCAGAGAAACGATATTTTAATTATAATAAACTTTTAAAAAACCGATTACTATAACAAAAGTTAAACTGAACCATGAAATAACACTTTCCATAATATGCATAATTGTATTTAACGACCTGTTAACAGTACCAGATTGTAAAATCTTATAAACTTTATAAAATCACCTTAAGTAAAGAATGAAATGAAAATGCAGTCAAAATTTCAATAATTAAATTTCAACAATGGGAGATTATGATGAAGAAACAATAGTTTTTCCGTATTTCGCGGAAGGAGTTTATTCCTCCGCTCTTTGTATATGATTCCCGCCTCGCTAAACATCCTTTCACTGGGTATGCTGCTTGGAGGTGATGACAAGTAACGTCTGGCCAATTTTGACAGTTCAGGAAGGATAGCTTCATTTTTTGCCCACCAAATTAAAGGATTTTCTTTATGAAGGATGTTAGGGCATTTAAGAAAATTTTCAAATTTCCTCCCTTCTTTAGAATAAGACGTATTATCCTCAGCACGAAATTCTTCTTGTTTGCTTTCATTTTCAAACAAAATTTTATTTAAGCAAGCCCAAATTGGTTCAACCTTCCCGGCCGGGTACCCGGATACCCGGCCGGGTAATTTTTCTTTGTTTCCCCGGGTACCCGGTATTTTTTAGTACCCGGTACATCACTAATAACTTCAGAGGTAAACGAAAAGGACTGCGATGGCTCTCAAATCGTCTTACAATTAATATTCTTTAATCCAAAATATCTGGGGTATAAAAAAATATGAAATATAATTCGAGAGCTTTCAGCCACCCGCACAAACAGATCAACAATAATTTGTCAAATCATCCTTTTGATTTAGATTGTTGAATTTTTATAGCGATTGATGTCAATCATGTTTATGTAAAGCACTAATTTAGACTATTTTATTTGCTAACGGAATTTAATTTTCGATTATTATGCAAAAGCTTCGTAGGGCAAATCGTTGATTCACTTTTTTAAACTCGGAACGATAATATAATTCATTGCTACTTATGGATAATTGCGAACCTGTTACAAAATTAATTTACAGTCTATTTTAAACATACTCCTTTCAAGCAAATATAACAGATTATCAACGTAGAACAATCAATTAGCGTCCTCGATTAGCCAAGGAGGATAATGAACCCGTTATATGAAAGGGAATTCTAATAATGAAGAATCTCAGATTAATGTTACAGGGCATAGAAAAAGGGAAATTGTTTAAGTATAATATTCTGGTAAATTTGCTAAAGAGATCAAGACGAAAATATGAACAGCAAAATGTAGCAGATACGAGGAGACAAAAGTTGAATATAACTTTTATATGAAGTGCTGTATTGTAATTGAGTGAGACGTGGACTATGAGGAAAGAAGATGTGAACAGATTAGAGGCGTTTCAGATGTGGGTATGACGTACAACAGCAGGAGCGCGCAATCTACGGCCTGCGGGCTGCATCCTGCCCCTGAAAGCATTTTTATGCGGCCCGGGACTCCATTATGGGGATGCGGTCTGTGATGTTCAATACACATAATTTCGTGTACTTTAATTAAAATTGACGCCATAATACCTTGCCTAGTGTAGATTTAACGCTTAAAAAATGGTTTACATTTCATTTACATTTTACAAAATCAAGTTTAATCTCCTGAGCAAGTTCACATGTATCGTAAACTTTCATCTGGCTCTCCGAGGAGCTTGCGACTACTTCTAAAGCACTCGCGTTTGCGAATGTGGCCTTCCACGCACACTCCTGACGTAGAGTGGAGAAAACCAGCTGGAGTAAGAGGAAGTTTAAAATACAATAGCAGGATTAATAAAGGGAGAGAGAGAAGAAATACTTAGGTCAACAGTTCAGAGGCAACGATTTTTTGTAAAGGGAAGATGGAGAGAGAAAAAGTGATAGGAACATTGGATTTGTGACAGGGAAGGTTATTACAGAATGAAGATAAAGTGCTACAGGTTAATTCTTAAGCCCGCGTTATGTTAAATGTAAAAATTATCATTTTTCTTCAATTTAATCTACAACACTGAAACGTTTAATCTTCGTTGTGAAGGTTAATAAGAAATTAAATGCGAGTTATTATATTAACGAGGCTAACCATTGAAAAGCAATGGCCGCCAGGCTGGTATGTACTTAATAAAATCGCGTATTTATTTAGAAACACAATACGATTATCGGGTTTTTCTGACAGGATTAGATTGATGGAAAGTTGAAATAAATCGCTTTCCCAATTTTTCCCATTCCACTGATGGATATTTGTCTTTCGTTATCATTTCGAAAAATCCGCACTGGGGAGGAGATGTTTGTTACGTGTATTTAATAAAAGTGCCGTGGGCCGAAAGATTTTTTTACGCAAATAATTTTTTGGTATAAGAGAAAACAGTTTTCAAACGAAATGCTATTTGTTTCAAAGATAAAAATACAAAATCTTTCACAAAAATTGATTACGTACGACACTGGTTAAAAAGAAGAAAATATAGTATTTAGGCAAGTGCTTCGATGGTTTACTCTATAATTAATGGACGGTCTAGGATGAATCTAACATAAAATTTGGGCTGGGAAAAAACTTATTTGCGGAAAGCAAATTTTTGGCACCATATTCCGCGATTTTTTATATACCCGCGTATAGCACGCATATGTTCCTAGAATTCGATTTCTATCACATATTTATAATTCAATGCCAAAATTATTCGTTATATTTTCAATATCTTTGAGATAAGTAAATTTATAAAAAACATACGTACTTCAGTTCGTACTAACAATAAGTAAGACAGCACTTCGCTCAAGTCAGTTATAAAAAATTGCTATTTTAGAAAATAACCGTTACAAAGTTTAACGGTTTCCCAGAGTGAAGGCGACAGTTTTAAATATCAGTCGAAGCAGAATACATCATTGCAGTTCATCCGCACTTCGGACCCATCGGTGGAGGTCGACTGGCACCGTTATTTGATAGAGCCAACTCCGTCATTCGCGCGTTAGTCACCAACGTAAATGTAATCGCGAGGAAATTACAATCTATCAATAAAACTTTATATTATGTTTGAAAGCCACGTTTCAGTATTGTAAGAGCGCTTTAACAGGCATCTACAAGCAAATTATCAAAACAAAGTATTAGCTGAATCTGGGTGGGAGGATGACGACAACAACACCGTGGAGAACGCAACGCTATCTTCCGCGGAAGATGATTCCGATAACATCGCCGATGAATGAGGCAGCGATCAAGAATTTCTTGGATTTTGCGATGTTTAATACTGTTCTTTAATATTTTTACTTCATTTGAAATATCTTCCATTGTATATCAAGTATAATTATTTAATAAATTTGACATTTTTGTTCTTTAATTTCTGTTTTCCGTTCAAGTTATTACCGAGAAAACGCACGAGAATACCATCATAACGTTTAATGTCATCCCATTATCGAGCGGAGGTAAAACCGTGGACGCTTACTAACGTCGGTCCATTATAATAAATACCCTGGTAAATATATACCCTCGTATAAGACGCACCCTGCTTTTTAGCCGAAATTTATAGGAAAAAAAGTGCGTGATATACGCGGGTATATACGGTAATTACTTTCTCCATATACGTAGTATAGAGAATTGTTTTCATGAAAAAATAGAATTCGATATTTCAACTGAAATACACGTTTTGAGGTCACCTGAACACGTTTTCACCGTTTTCTCGATGATGTCCGTGTGTGTGTGTGTGTCCGTGAAAATTTTGCGTGCGCTCTAACTCAAAAACTATCCATCAGATCAGCATGAAATTCTACATTTGTGATTTTATGTATATCCTTAAGAATTGAAAAGATTTTGATAACAATCAATCAATGGAAAGTAGCGGTTTACTCTAGTAAAAGTTTAGTTTTTCCTTAATATTTCGCTTAAAACTGAATTTTTCTTAAGATACAAATATATAAAAGTTGTAGATATTATTTTTTCTACAACTTTTGTTTGAACTAAATTTTCATATGAGGCATATTTCAACAGATATTAAATTTTCTTCGAAACTGACGGTTAGTGGGCAGTCCCGCGCGCGTGGTAGTGACAACAATTGAATCGCTAGCGCTGAAGCGTGCAAGTTGAACTGTTCCTATCGCCGTATTTATTTGATTTTAGTTGACAACTTACGTATGGAGAAAGTCATATGTTGGGCACATCAATTTATTTTTATTGTAAAACAGCGATCGTGATTGACCCTTGAGCTGCTAATTAGTCACCATAAGCAAGAAAACATCCACCACATCACATAAAATGTCATTGACTTCAGTAATCAATGACATTCTACCCACGCTGCAGTTTGTGGTAAACTCGCAGCGTGGGTAGAATTCAATTCCACTTCCATGTAGCTTCGCTTTCCAAGGTTTGGGAAAAACATAATTATCCCTGCGGCCATTTGGTAATCATAACTGAATGAGTAAAGCTAGAGCTGCATTGCGTTTTTGAAATGAGTAATGAGTAAGGCCGAATGAAATTGACGTCGTGCGCGAATATGCACGAAATATGAAATGCATTTTTTATCTTAAATTACATTTACTATGATTATCTTACTTCCGAAGGAACTTTTGTATCACGTTAATAAAAATGTTAATTTAAAAAGTTGTTTTAAATTGAAATTTGCACAATATAGTATAAAATAATTAAAATAAGTAACTTTTAAAATAACTGTAACAAATGGAACATAGCAATAAAGCTATTATGACTTTCTTGAATATTAGAGTCAAATATGCGATTTCACACCATGCAAAGGCTAAACATTGAAAACAAACCAATTTGTCATATTTCCTGATTTTTCATTCTTAGATCTCGCATGCAAAAGTGATTATCGTTACAAATATCGTATTCTTTCTAATTTTCTGGTAAATTAAAGTAATTTAAACTATTTGATTTTTTTATTTTGGGATTTTTAAGCATATTTTACAATGCACCCTATTTTTTAATAAAAACTATTTTGGAGAAAAAAGATTAAATTTTTGCACGAATGTGAAAAGTAAACTAAATTAATTTATAATGCTAACCAATTACTGCAGTATTCAATTAAATGGCTATTTTAAAAAAAATGCAAGTAATGATAATGATGTGTGTGAAATAATAGTAATCCTTCAAATACTTATTAGATCTGGGATATCATTTCATTTTTAATTCAACAGTTAAACTTCCTTTTTTGAGAAACAGTTATATTAGGCACACGAATGGTACGTTTCATCAAGAAATCGAATGTATAGCTCATCTAATGGTCGTAATATTATTAGCATATTAGTAATTCACTAATGAGAGACATCTGACGAAACTAAACCGAATGAAGTATGCAAGTCCTGGTTCGAGAAGAAGGCGTGGTCCCTTAGAGGAACGAACACGATGGGAATATTTGCAGAATTGTGGCTCCCTTGAGATTCCGCTCTGCCTTCGCCGCCCACCTCTCCTGCCTCCCATCCCCAATTAGCCCCCTCCCCTCTCCACCCTCCTGCAAGTTTGGAAGAAGAATACAAATATCCATTCAATTCTATTCCTCTTGTCATTATTTCTGTTAACTTTTTCAGTGTCTACATTTTCCTCAGGGTTTCGTCTATGCTTCAACGGTGTAATGGAAGAGGTAATGTACGCGTTGATATATGTATTTTGCATTTGCAATTTTATAAAGATTAACACATTTCCATACTTTCCTCTTAAAATGCGCACTTAAAGTTACTCATTTTTATATGCGCAAGCTTACACCGTTACTGTGCGGTTTTCTTCTTATCATATAAATAAAAGCCTTAGCAAACGTTGTGTGTAAGGCTTTTTGACGCTTAATATCTCGCAAACGACTTAACCGAATTTGATGAAATTTTCAGAATAACATTATGATATAATAAAGAAACGTTTTAATGTATCGGTAATATATAAAAGCCTTATTCTGTCCCTTTGTCCTTTTGTCACTCCTTCAGTCACGCTCTGAAACAGAAATATACCTAGCAAGATCAGCTTTTGAAGCACAATAGATATTCGCGGCGAGAGTTTTGAAACTTCGCTGGGATCGAAGGCAACCCTCTCAGCAGGAGGTATGATTTCGGGTCAAAGAAGACTGCCTCAATTTTATTTCAGAACAATCGATCATCCCGACATTTTTGACGGACACTTATACTAGTACATTTTATAAAACCATTTTAGCCATTTTTACCCGTTCTATTTTCTTTACTTTAACCCTTATGGAATAGCGCACGTATCTGTTCTATTGCTCTTCTACGTCAGCATAAACACCCGTCGCACTTGACGGTGACGTTTTCCGACAGAGTAACCAACCAAACTCTTGTATTTGACGATTCAAACGAACGGTCTCCTCCGAAAATTTGAAGCGAGCGTTTTTGGCTGTGACCTTGGTCGAGACGTGCTCGATGCGGCGACCTTTCTAGCTTTCGGTTCGCTGCCCGATTTATTCCGCGCTAGGGATTTTGACGCGTCTTGGCCGAAATGTGACGCAGATACGCCGAGGCACTTCATTACTGGACGCACCCGAAGGCGGACATCGCAAGAGGGGGATGGGTGGGGTGGAGGGAGATATAGGAGTGGTTAAATTGGGAAGGAAAAGAGGTCAGAGGGGCAGAGAAATACGTGACCTTACTGAGTTCACGAACGCATTTTAGTCGTAATCCCGTCACGTTCTGTTGTTGATTAAGTGGATAAAAATTTTTGCCGTTTGTTCACGCTTTTTACACTTATTGTTAAATTATTTTTATGCAGCGTGAAATTTATGAAAATTGTTTTTTTTTTCCCAGCTGTAAGCCAAACAGATCAGGAAGGGGTGGCGATGATCCACAGGCCTTTTAATAGAGTAGTGACGTTATTTATTTCACGAATGCGCTTCATCATTGAAGAATCTGCTAAAATCAACTAGCCAATAAGATCAGTTTCCTTTTAAAAAATCGTTACAAGATACATTGTACAAACTTTCTCATGTAATAATGCGTCGTTTAGTTATCTTTAGAAAAAGAAAATCGTATGGGCCTGTTTTTATAAAATCCAACTGATATTAAAGTTGTCCAAGAATAAACTAGACTATATTTATTTTATGAGAAATATGAACTATGTAGTATTATTTCAGACGTAAACTCAAGTAACTGTACGAAATTTGATCAAAATCGTTTGAGCCCTTTTTGATAAATCGAATTGTTGTTAAAGTTCCCTTAATTATTGAGCAATGCCAACCTACATAATACTCTTCTCAGTATGATAAAATGCCTAAGTACGAGATTTCATTCATTTTCGCTCTACCGTCTAGGCTCCAGAGCCAGTAACAGACAGACAGACGGCATTGCAAAAACCACTTTTTCGGACTCAACAACACCTAAAACGTATATTTAGGTAAAAATCTCGAGGTCGAATTTTTTCGCGATAATAATACTTGCTCAATATTTGGTATGAGAAAGGAAAAATCGGTACTACATACATTGTACAAACTTTCCCATATACTAATGCGTCGTTTAGTTATCTTTTGAAAAATATGAACTATGTAGAATCGTTACAAATAAACTTAAATGAGTATGCGAAATTTGATGAAAATCGTATGAGCCGTTTTTTCGAAAATCCAATTGATATTAAAGTTGTCCAAGAATAAACTAGCCTTATATTTTTTATGAGAAATATGAACTATGTAGTATTATTTCAGACGTAAACACACGTAACTGTACGAAATTTGATCAAAATCGTTAGAGCCGTTTTTGAGAAAATCAAATTGTTGTTAAAAATGCGTAGAATAAACTTCCCTTAATTATTGAGCAATATCAACCATTTCTTCATAGTTTCTACTCTGTATGATAAAATGCCTAAGTACGAGATTTCATTCATTTTCGCTCTACCGTTTAGGTCAGGGGTGCCCAAAGTGTAGATCGCGAGCCACATGTGGCTCGCGCAACAATTTCAAGTGGCCCGCGATGACTATGTATTTTAATTTTCCGCGTCATCTGTACTAGTGAGTGAAACAAGTTTGTTGGGAAATGAGGAAACAGGTGAAAAAATCTGCCATGACCGGGTATCGAACCCGGGCCTTCGACTTGCCGGGCGGATATTCTACCACTGAACTACCGTGGCAGACTAATTCTCCTGTTTCAGAACGGGAATATTTTTCTTAGGTTGGGACCAAGCTAGCTATGCTAGTATCAATCAGCCCCAACGGATGTCCTCAAGGAGATACGTCAAAGAAAACCCCTACCCTCTCAAATGGTGAGAATGCCATGATATAAATTGATAGATTCCCGGTCATGGCAGATTTTTTCACCTGTTTCCTCATTTCCCATCATAACAGCTTATGCCTGTCGCATAAGGATCTTCGGATCATCCTTTCTATCAATTTAAACAAGTTTGTTGGCAAACTTTTGGAGGTTACATACAGTTATAATCTGTTTTGAGTAGTCGAGATTGTTGCAAAATGTCCATTTCTGCATGTAAACAAACCAAGCCCGTCATATTCCTACTCGCCGCCATAAATAATATCGCGATTACTCATATTCGAGTTGTATTTCGCGACGACGCGATGCGCGTCGATGATCGATCTTGGCGACTGAATCAGAAATGTTCATCAGTACAAACCAGTCTAAAATCCATTTTTATCATCTAAATGTTGTTATTATTAGTTGCTATCCTCTGATAAATAAGTAACTGATTTTGATTAATTATTATTTGTAGATACCCTAAATTATGTCTGCAAGTGAACCACAAAATAAGAAAGCGCGTACATACAAGTTCAATTTTCATGAAGAAAGGGAATAACAGTATTTTTTCATTGACTTTGAAGACAAATGTCTTTGCTTAATTTGCGGCGCAACTGTTGCTGTTGGAAAAAAATGTCATGTAGAACGACATTTTATTACTCTTCATAAGAAATGCGGCATCGAGTATCATTCTAACAGCAATTTAAGAAAAGCTAATGTTAAGGAATTAAAAACTTCATTGGCTGCGCAGTAATCTGTGTTTGCCAAATCTGTCACTAAATCCAAGGCTGTTACTATTGCATCATTTAAAGTGGCACACATACCTGCGTTAAAGAAAAAACCTTTTGATGATGGCGAATTGGTTAAGGAAGCAATGATTGTAGCATCAGAATCATTGTTTGACAAATTTAAAAATAAGATTGAAATTTTGTCAGCCATACAAGAAGCTCAGCTGTCTATAAATACGGTGACTCGGAGAACTGAATCGATGTGTGAGAATGTTAGGGAGCAACTAAAGAGGGATTTTGAAATATGCGAATTTTTTAGTTTACAATGCGATGAATCAACAGATATTAATAATATATAGCACAGCTGAATGTATTTATAAGGATGGTAATTAAAGACTGCACTGTAAAAGAAGATATACTGTCAGTTATACCAGTAAAAGGAAGAACATGTGGGAGAGACATCTATCAAGAACTTAAAAATTATGTAAAGGAATTCAATTTTCCACTTCAAAAAGTCGTCTATATAACAACTGATGCTGCACCGGCCATGACTGGGCGGGGTGTTGGTTTAATTGCATTGTGTAGGGAAGATGCTGAGTTTCCAGATTTTCTAAACTACCATTGCATCATTCATCAGAAGGCGTTATGTTCAAAAGTACTTCATTTTGATCATGTTATGGCTGTTATTCTGGAAATTGTGAATTCTATTCGTGCTAGGCCACTGCAACATGGACTCTTTAAAGCACTTACAGAGGAACTTGATTCACAGTATGGTGTTCTTA
Source organism: Uropetala carovei (assembly GCA_036926305.1). Classification (NCBI taxonomy): domain Eukaryota; kingdom Metazoa; phylum Arthropoda; class Insecta; order Odonata; family Petaluridae; genus Uropetala; species Uropetala carovei. Next base: position 9,830,023 of record JAXCHB010000019.1, on the reverse strand, counting down.
TTTTGCATTCAGAGGTTAGATGCCTCAGTAAAGGTAAAGTGTTGCAACGATTTCAAGATCTTCTTCAAGAAATAAAGCTGTTTTTGGAATCAAGGTATGAACATTGTGAAGAACTCACTAACCGTAGGTGAACTTCAAGGAAAAGAAAAAACCAAAGCTCAAATAATTGGAACTGTAAATTCGTTTAAATCAAAGTTAATTTTATGAATATATCAAACAAAAATCAGAATCTTCATTCATTTCCCAGCTTAAATAAAAAAGCTCAAGAGTTTATGGAAATAGACATGAGTACATACTCTTAAAACCTTGAAGAGATTAAAAAAGATTTTGAAGCTCGATTTTCTGATTTTTATGTGATGCAACCAATTGCCACATTCGTATTAAATCCATTTGGTGATTTTGAAGTTGGTGAAATGTCAGCATAAATAGCAAAAGTAATGCATAGAAGCATTGCTGATATAGGAATGGAAATAATTACTCTCCAAACGGATTTGCAGTTAAAGGCAAGAGCTTCACAAAAGCATTTTTGGACAATGTTAGAAGAGGAAAAATATCCTTTGTTGAAAGAAACTTTCCAAAGAATGAATGCATGTTTTGGGTCATCGTATTTGTGTGAAAAATGTTTCTCAACAATTTCATTTTAAAAATCTAAGTACAGATCGAAATTAACTGATGTTCATCTCAATGAGTGCATGACACTAGCTGTAACACCGTATATACCGGAGTATAACAAATTGGCGGGCAGCATGCAATGCCAAATTTTACATTCAGTAGGTAATTAAAAATAACTTCTTTTTTAATAGTGTTAAATGATACTGATGTATTAAAATAAACAATAGTACCTTCAAATTATTTTAAGTAACACATTTCAGTATTATTTTGTAAATAATTAGTAATATCACACTTTATACTATACTTTTATACGTATTAAACCCATATGTGGCTCGCGAGACATACTGAATCGTTAAAGTGGTTCGTGGTAGCCCAAAGGTTGGACACCCCTGGTTTAGGCCCTACAGCCAATAACAGACAGACAGACGGTATTGCGAAAACCACTTCTTCGGACTCAGGTACACCTAAAACGTATATTTCCGTCAAAATCTCGAGATCGAATATTTTCCCTATGACAATACTTTCTCAATATACATCGTATATGAGAAAGTAAAAACCATTGCAATTCAGGAGCCTCAGATGATCCGGAGTTTATATTTCATCATCTCGTAATAGGAATATTCCTTTCTTTATTTAGCTAATTGCCTCTATAGTAATAAAGTAACCCATACGATGATTTTAAATAAACTTCATCGTAAAAAATAATGGTAAAACAAAAATCGATCTTCCACGTCAACGGTTTGCTAAATTTTGCTCAGTCTTGGGAATTTCTTAAAAGATACCATTAAATGGATTGATGCCTCACTTATAAAATGCAACTAATTAAATTTCGCGCTTTACTTAAGCCATGGAGAGTACATACCTACGGAAATACATAAATGAATCTACTTGAATGCACGCCAAACAGAAAGAGATTCTTACATGTATTATAGATTTAGTGAGTGTATTATAAATACGAATATACTATATGTGAAGTATTTAGGTTAAATTAGTTCTTGTTACCACTTAGTCATAGGACTAAATTGTAACGACGATTTTTAAATAAATAAACATAATTATAGTGTAATTGCAGCGAGGAACCTTTGCGCAACTCTGGCAAAAACGACATTCACGAAAGGAAAGACGGAATGCAGTAGGTATATTAATCACGCAGTTTGGTCGCTGTGCGTCAAACATTCAGACTGCTGGTTCCACCATATGAGACCGGCGCTCACTTCAATTTCCTCATTAGATGGGAACTTATGTGCCCTTGTCAACGAATATTTAGACAAAAAAGAACTGAAAGCGGAGAGAGTTATTTTTCAAGAGAACGGACCTTTTTTTTACCTTTTTGCTGCGGTGAATCCTCAGACGGTGAGAAGGCAACCGCTTTCCCAAAGCTCGAATACCTCTCGAATCAAACGTCCAAATGCACGTATCGCGATAAGAGGAGAAAATGAAGCTTGCAGAATGGGAGGTGTAAAAAATACCCATAGGTTTAATATGGAAAATAAGGCCTTTTTTTTAATGTTAAGAAATTAAATTTGTCTCGCTAAATTTAAAGAACTAATATCTGCCAATAAATCTCATAACGAATTCATTCGCAAAACTGTTGTAGTTTTTCGCCTATAAAACTATACAGCGAAACTATACGGATTTTTCATTTAAGTGTGAAAAAAGTTTTTTACGCATTTCCGAAATAGAAGACGCGATAATGCCATTGGGTCACAAGCAGATGCACAAGATTTATTTTCATCTATTGCCCTACAAGCACTTCCTGTTAAATGTGGCGAAATTACATTAGTAAAATATCATTTAGTATTACCTTCGCAAAATCGAGGAAGTGTATGCATCGAAAACTAATTCTTAAATATAGCCTAGGAATAAATACCATAACCGGCCGTTTCCAACATGTTAACGTCTCCCACAACTGAGCTCTTGACAGGTGATCTGACCTGACTTCCTCTTGTCGCCGTGGAATTTTCCGCGCCCAGCGCATCGGCAGGCGCACAGGCTCTCGCCGCCCCTTGCGACTAGAATGTCTTGCATAATTTCCGTACTTGTCCGTTTTTAGTTTGATGTAGATACCATGTAACTAGAAGGTGTCGTGTCGAAACTTGTAGAGGGTCGAACTCTATAGCGGAATTAGTAAAATGACATAATCGGGGGGGGTGACGGCACGTAATGGCTAACTAATAATGTAAACGAAACTGCTTTTTGGAACGAAGCTCTTGACAGGTAAATACTTGGCCTATTTACATACACCTTCTGGAAATCCGAAGAGGTCGTGAGTTTCGTCCTTGACGATCGGCGAAGTCTAAGTCAGTGAGGCGACCTCCCCAGAGTTACTTCTCCGCTTACGTTAACTAGCGAAGTGTTTTTGCCGGCCTTGGTAGAAGGATGGTTCGAGTATCTGCCGCCGAATACTAAGGTCGCGGGTTCGAATCCCGCCGAGGGCATGGATGTTTGTGTTCGTCGCAATGGGTTGTATGTAAGAATGGACTATATAGTCTAAATATCGCCTTTGAAAATAAAGTATAATTATTATTATTACGATGAAATTATTTCTTCTTCATCGCGCTACGGATACAGGCACTCAGAAGAGAATCTCTGAATTAGTCCGCTCGTGCAAAAACACCGAAGGGTTAAAAGACTGCTTAAATGTCCCTTCCGAATGACGGAGAGCTCGTTTTCCACCTAACGTCAAAATCGAAGGGGACGGAAAAAGTCCAAGTTGAAAAACTGCCTCCGCCAAGATTCGAACCCGGATTAGCTGCGTCTAAAGGCTTAACAAGAGTAATCGCTCTGACGTCGCTCTGAAAAATAAATCCTGGACGGGAGAAAGCAAGTATTTGTCCCACCAAAGGTCTCTCCAAATTCACTATCATGCGTTCTATCGAAGGATATGATGTAAGCCTAATTTAACATCCTAGTATTAGAGATAGATTTTCTTGGTAATCAATTATTTAGATCATTATACCCTCATAACTCTAAGTAATTGACCGCAGAATGAATTGACACAGCAAAGTATTCGATAACGCACGATTTATTTTTTAAATCATTCTCACATAGAACTAAATTAATTATATCAACAGATGTTTCAGTATATACGTATATTTAGCACTCACATTCAATCGTGATGAATTTTCTTAATTGACTTTAATATAAAACAAAAATTAATATAGCCACAATACAGGTTTGCATTCTACAATACACATTTTTCGAGCGTCGATAATTTTCGTAAGATGATTCTAATTCATTGGATCGAGGTGAGGTGGAAAATAATTTCTAATAAAGTTCCTATCTATTTTGGTGAAATAATTAAAATTTTATTAATTTTGTTCCAGAATACAGAATACAGAGGAGCGTGTGACAGTAGTAATTTGGCCAATCCAGGGAAAGAAATGCAATGAAATCAGAGAGAAGTTTAGAAGGAGATTTCATAAGACGGGGCCAACAGACAAGACAATACGTGAATTGGTGAACAAATTTAAACGAACGGTGTTTGTGAATGATGAAGCAAGATATGGACGACCGCGTATGTCAGAGCGCAACGTGAACGCAGTACGCCGAATTATCACTGAGGAGCCACGTACGTCCGTTCGTGCAGCATCACACAGACTCAGCCTCCCTGTCCTTCACCTGTCCTTCGTTGCATTTCTTTTCCTGGATTCGCCAAATTACTACTGTCACACGCTCCTCTGTATTCATTCTAAAGGTTTCTGGAACAAAATTAATAACATTTTAATTATTTCACCAAAATAGATAGGAACTTTATGGACACCCTGTATTTATCATTCACTTTTAATGCGTTTTATTAACTGATCGAAGTGCATCCTTGTTCATGAGGAGAAAAAGATTTGGATGGATTGTCAGAACGTTTCATTCAATAAAAAATCCGCCATAAATTTTCGACGAAAATTCTAACGAATATATTGCACGTATACACCGTTTTCGATATACAGGTTTTCGGGGAAGCCCTCGACGATTTCGTCGACATTTGGTTTCGATGTAACTTCAGGTATCTATAACAAGTGAATGCAAAGGTGGCATATTTAGAAATTCGCGTCTTTATCATTTGCTAATATGGTTGAATACAATGATGGCAAAATTATAGCTTTTAGTTAGTAGAAAAGATTGTTATGTTATGATCCTTTATAACGTTCGTGTGTTATTCATTTAATTCAATCTTCTTATAAAAAATATAGTTCCGTCACTAACCTAAAACTTTGCTTTAAGTATTTCTCGGCTACATCAACTTGAATTTAAACAAATCCTAAACAAAGAATATAACTAAGAGGCTAGTCATCGCTCGAGTTTCTTTAACTTATATACTCGTGTGTAACGTAATCAGGGGATTTAAAAGCTTGGTTTACGGCTAAAGGCGAAAGTGCACATCTAAGGCAAAATTAATACAATTAAAAAGTTAAGGTATAAGGCTGCCATGTTGGCTTTTATAGCTAAGTGCTGAGTTTCTAAAGGATTCTCTTATAATCTCCTTGACTCCGCTTGTTTGAGATGCAATATGTTACCTCGAACTTAATGCACTTAGAATTTATCGTGTCACCGATAGCTAACAGACAAAAATCAACGGCGAAGAATATTTCGATCGAAATGTCCTCCAATAATTTATTATTAATTTGCTCAAAAAATTTCATAAAATGAAAACCGTGAATGAAATAAGTATCATTTTATCTTTAACTTTTTTCTGTACCGCAATCCAATTTTAACTTGCCATCGAACATAAAATTGAGTTATAAAAACAAAGATTTTGCGCACATTAAAATGAAAGAAGCAGAACCACGTCATACGTATATTTCCTGAACAGTGAAGATGAAAATATTTAAACTTTCTTTTTTTCGCACTTGCAGGCGTGGGATGATATTACGTAATTACAAGGAAATACCCCCAATGAATTTAATGTTATGCATAAGTGTGTCTAAATTTTCTACTTTTGACCTACAAACGCATTTTTCATGTAATTATCGAAGGGTACCAAAACAAATATACTCACGGATCTCGTTTTAGTCGTTAATGTCCCTCTAAATAGTATTTACAAATTCGCATAATTTACAAAAAGAAGTGGGTAAAATTCTCTGCACTGATCAGCATCGAGTAAAAGAACAGCGAACGTTCATCGTATACCGCGGCACTTAAAAAGGCAATCCGTCGCATAAAATTAAACACGCGGCCACTTTTCCGCCACGAGATTACCGAGAAAAAAGTCGCGACACGAGGAACTAAAAGCAAATCGCTGTCATCGTCGCTTCTCCTTTTTCCTTGACAACGGCGAATAAATTCAGCGAAGCGCACACATTCGTCCCACTTGAATTTTCTCATAGGTCTGCCCCCGTCTCTACTCGTCAACGCACGCCACCACAACGTACACGGCAGAGAGCGCATGCGAACACACACACACGCACACGAGACCATCATCCTGACTTATTTTCATTAACGAATGCAATAATAATTAACGTATATTCCGGTGTATATGTCGACCCCTGTTTTTTAAATGAAAATTCATGATTAGGCATATATTCGCCGTATACGTCGACCCCAACTTTTTCACTTTAAAATACTCATGAAATCGTTTTCAAGAAAATCAAAGTCATGTACAATCCAAGTTTTCAAAACACAGAAAAACAATAATAAAAAATATATAAATACTGTTTATAGTCCGTTCTTGGGCATTCCATGTGACAGACGTTTTAGTTTCAACCAATAAGAAAATGTTATCCTTGGAGAGCTTGAAACACTAAATAAAGTTTCCTATAATTCGATTGATGTCAGCTGCTAATGATACTATCGAAATGAACTATACTTAGTGATCGCGATCGATCTCTACGGTTGTGAAATTCAATAAAATATCGCAAATGTGGACCCCGTGCACCTTTTTTCCCAAAATGTCGGTGAAAAAAGAGACAGAGCGTCATATATGAAGATTTCTGAGCAAGTTTTAAAAATTGCGCGTTTCGACAGTAAATTTACTGCAACACGCTTGCGTCTACGTTTATACTCGCAAAACACGAAGAATTCTACGAAGTTTACGCATATCCGCACGACCAAGAAACCTTTAGGGTTTAAATGCGCGGTTTATACTGCCGTTGGTGCATCTTCAACATTGAGATGACGTACTACCTTTATAATATTAAAGCTGTACCTTTTGAGTTTTAAGTTTATTATTGTTACTTAGAAAAACAGTTGTCTCAGTTTCTACATATAGTTTTTGCCGGAATAAGTTTGCATCTGGTATCTGTATTCATCGTGTGCCGCTGACGCTCATTTAACTCGGGAGATAACCAAAGTTCCCTCTAATTTTTTTCATCCATGGGCGGAATGAATATGGCCATGCGCACCTACATGGCGCTAGCGCGCGGATGTGCACCGGGGTTGACGCGGCTCTATTCCGATATATTCTAAAATACAATCGTGCGCGCTTGAAAGATTTATTGCGCGGCACTTCAAAAACTGCTGCGCGGCCGCGCAGTCGCGCAGCAGAGGGAACCATGGAGAGAACACACCTACGAGGAATCCCCGCACTTTTATGATTTTTTTCTAATTTTCCGCCGCCGAAGACGTCAACTTATTAAAGAAATTCATTTTTTTCTCCTCGAACTGGTCCTAAAATAGGAGTGCGCGTGGTACACGAGGGCGCGAATTACGTAAATACAGTATTAAAATTAATTATTATTAATCTTCTAAAATAAATGTCATAAAATAGAACACTGAAACAGCTGATTTAAAGTAACGATCACCTCCACCGAAAGATCAATGGTCTTCGTGAATATCGATGTTATCCATCTGTAATTTTAGGTTATCATTTTATGATCGGCTAACTTTTTGGAATTTTTTTTAGGCTTCAAAGGTCAACTTATACGCCGGAATATGCGATATTTAAAGGCAGGAAATGAGAGGTGGTGTAGAAAGCCCCCCTTCCGGCCTCCCAATTTCTCCCCTCTCTCCCCTTTATTCCTCTCCATTTCTCCCCTCCCCCCTTTCCTCCCTATCGAATTCCTCCCGTGAATCTCAAAATTCCCTTTTAGCACGTAAGTGGCACCTCCTCTCTCTCTCTCTCTCTCTTTCTCTATCCCTTTTTGTCTGTAAAGCTCCAAGTGCGATCCTAGGATCAAACAAGATGTTTTATAAAGAGTCCGTGGACCCTCTCCTCCCAACAGGTTCCCGAGCGGTTTCTAGCGTCCTTCATCCACTTCTAAGGAGGTGTGTGTGTGCGTGTGAGACAGAGAGAGAGAGTCGGGGAAGTGATGGAATAAATAGACGAAGAGGATTTAAGATAAAAATTCCCAAATAGTTAGAAGTGGCTTGGACGATGAATCCAAACTTAACGCTTGTCAAAGCACGAACATTAAAGTGCATCCGTATTTAAGTTTTGATAGTGCAAGAAAACGGCTTCAGTGGTTAAAATATCCCTAGCAAAATTATTTTCCTAACAAGTAATCGAATGATAGTTCCTTTGAAAAATATATTTCAAAATGCATTAAACTTTTTTTTTAAATTTCGAACACAATAATATAACAAGTAAGATGCCCTTGATAAAGCAAGAGCACCTTTTCTTAGAATATTTTGGGAAATTTTTGTGCCTCCCCATTAAGATTGGGGACTGTTTTCGACGAATTTGTTTTCGACGAATTTGACTGTTCCCACGGTTTACACCACATGAAAGCGAAACTCTGAAAGTTTTACATATGTAACTTCTTCTACCGAGTGCGAATGGATTTGCTCATGCGCCAATTGAGGGAAAACTGCATTGTGGAGATCACGCGGAGAAAGAGAGAAACATTTATTGAGAAAATTAACAAAGCTATAAGAATACGGTTTTCACCATATGAAAGAGAAACAAAGTTTTTACTCCAATTTATGGAAAATGCACTTCAACCTGAGCTCCCCTTCTTGCTCGCGCAATGTTCATCCGGCATTCATATGCCCGGAAAGCGTTGTCACACATTTCAGCTGGGATTCCTTTCACAGCATGGACGATGCGGTCTTTCAAATCTTGTAAAGAAGTGACTCGAATGCGGTACACCTGGTCTTTCACTTAACCCCACAGAAAGAAGTTCATGGGCGTTAAATCCGGCGTTCTTAGAGGCCATGCAATGGGCTCGCCTCTTCCGATCCATCTTCCAGGAAAAGTTATGTCCAGATATTGTCGAACGGTAAAACCCCAATTTGGCGGTGCTCCATCTTGTTGCAATATGTCCAGTGTATTCATGTCCTGAAATTGTGGAAGTGCGTACAATTCCGGCATATCAAGGTACCCAGGCACTTGTGAAGGTGTTTTCCACAAAAAAGAAAGGACCAATGACGCTGCGATGTAAAACTTTCATAGTTCCACTTTCATGTGGTGAAAACCGTTCCCTTGTACCTTTATCTTGGCTAGATCTCCTCATCTGTCTAAACCAGTCTCTCGAATCAGTATTTTGGATGCAATACCGTTTCAAACTTCGTATCTTCCAATTTTCAAGTCACCTGGCGGAAAATATATGAACTGCTAGGATATTCCAATCGGTAACAAAAATTCATAAATTGATATCTAATTCAAAAATAATTTTCCAAATTGTTTTAAAAGAAATAAATTAAATGTCAGCAGATGAAAATACAAAGAGACGAACAAGACGATCGGACAACAAAGCGTTAAAAATAACTGTTTTTCTTAATTTTTGAAAACTTGCTAAAAATGGAGAGAATAACTTTTACGTAGCACAATGCATAAAACGTAAAAATTTATTCTTTCTTTCTTTTTTGTTGCATTATGGAATTCTACAAATTTCAAAGCTGTCGAGAACCGATAGCTATATAAAATACAAAAAAACTTAAGAAAACTTTTCATAATGGAAATAATTTACCAAAGGCCACTCTTAGATGCAGACATAACAGTATATATAATAACCTAAAATTTATACAATAATTATTACTGTAAGGAAGACGTGTAGTTTAGATGGAAGAATTCGCAGAGAAGGATGAGTAGAAACAAGCGAGAGAATGGAATGAGGAGTGGGTGCCACAAACACACACAACTCTCTCGCACTGATGAGCCAAGAGGATTAAGTAAGCACCGCCTTAACAGATAAAGATTGTAAGGGAAGACACGGTCGACCTGTCCGGTCCTCTAAAAGGCGACCTCTTTCGAAGCCGAATTCCTGACGCGTGAATGATTATAGGGATTTAAGCACCCCTCTCCCACCTTCCTTTCTACCGCCGTTTTCTCTCTCTCTCTCTCTCTATATATATATATGTATATATATATATATAACCAAAAACAAAACCTGAATGGATTGGGAGTGGTCTACATAAGTGCTCCGAAACCGGTGTGTCGCGGCACACTATATACTGCGCCGCGACACAGAACTCGGTGTGCCGCAGTAAATTTTGAAATTATGGGCAAGGGGAGTAATGTTTTATTCTTCTAAGTCTGAGACAACAGAAACCAAATAACTCCTATACTTGAAGCGGAAACCAAGTTGCTTCGTAACTGGAAAATTTGAATTTTTACCATAAGATAGTATAGTAATCCGGTAGAAAGTATTTGAAAAATGTAGATTTTTAGCAATAATTTCCTTCGTGGGTGTGATGAAGGCGATTTTATCTTTATTTTTTTGCTGTAAGATGGTATTCTACGCAGTCTCGATAAAATTGGTTCGGTGTGCCGCGAAGTTCGAGAGCACCCGAAAATGTGCCGTGAACTTAAAAAGGGCGCGGAGCACTGGCCTACGGCCTCGCCGCAGACGAGTTAAAAGACTTTGAAGGTGCAGACGTCGTCATGTTTTCTTGGGTTGAGGGTGGGCGCCGCTAAGACTTTTCAATTCGTACGATTAAAGAACTCCGAATGTGTTTTTATGTGATGGCTAGGTGAAATAAAGAATCGGACTGACCTGTCTTTTTTTTTACTTTCTCATATTGGAAGTATATTGAAAAATTACTGTTATCGCGAAATAGGTAATTCGACCTCGAGATTTTGACGAAAATATACGTTTTAGGTGTACCCGAGTCCGAAAAAGTGGTTTTCGCAATGCCGTCTGTCTGTTGTTCGCGGATCTAAAGCCTAAACGATAGAGCGAAAATGAATGAAATCTCCTACTTAGTCATTTTATCACACATAATAGAAGCTATGTGGCGTTTTTCCCCCTCCTCGGGACTTTGTCCATAATCCCGAGGGACTTTGTCCAGAATACTGAGGTGTGGAAGCCCGGCAGGAGAGACCAAGGCCGAACTAATCGCCTCTCCGCTGTGAAGCCGCGGACTTGTCTGGACGTCTGATTAAATACGCCGAAAAGTGTCCCCTCCCTCCAGTCCCCTTCCAGTTCAACGAACTTTAAGTCTAGAATTGCAAATCCAGAAACTCCTGTTTAAACGTTCGCTAATCACGACTCACCACTTGCAAACTCCAGAGTGACCTGTGAAACCCTCCCCTCCTACCGCTGGAACTCTGTCATGGCAGTGAGGGGGCTCTAGCTTTCTCTCATTCTCTTCCCAACCGCAGCAGCTGTAGTGACCTCACTCGTCACTACATCAGCCGAGCTAACCTCGCCCGAACTCTCTAGTGAAGTCCACGGTGCACAAAACACACAGTAATTTTGGTGAATTATAAGTTGTGAGAGTTACTGGTTTTTTCAAGTGTTAATAAATTGTCAACTATTAACCAAACGTTAATTTTCTTGTATTTTGTAATCTATGTAGCATACCCAATTGGTATCGCTTCAGCTATGAAGAAATGGTTGTCATTGCTCAATAATTAAGGGTAGTTTATTCTACGAATTTTTAACAACAATTTGATCTCAAAAACGGCTCTAATGATTTTGACCAAATTTCGTACAGTTACTTGAGCTTACGCCTTCAATAATACCATATACTTCATATTTCTCAAAAAATTAATATAAGGCTAGTTTTTTAATTCGACAACTTTAACAACAGTTGGATTTTCTAAACAAGTTAGGAAAGTGTACAACGTATCACAAATGGGCGCGTTTCGTGCAATGGAGTATTAGAAAGAACTTATATACCTGTACGTGAGGGAAATAGCGTTTTAAAGTTCTTATATTCTTCAAAAATAATCCATTTTCTTCCTATTCGATAATATTGCAAGCACGCGTAAGGAAATTAAACGTTTGTTTGTGAGATTGTTTATGATAGCAACAATGAAGAAGTAACCATGCAATAAATTTTGTTCAACTCGATTTAAGACGTTTTTGTTTGATTTTCTCAATAAAGGCTACTTCTACGATAAAAATGTATAGGAAAGAAAATACTCTTCTTTACAAGTTCTACAACTTTTATTTGAAAAATATTTTAATATGAGCAATACTTTACGAGATATGACGAAAATTTAATTTTTTGTCACCAGTAAAGTGGTACCCCTGATTGGCGTACGTGATTTATTTTTGCGATTTTCTTCTTATATTTGATTGTAAGTCCTTAATATCAAATTTCACGAAAACCCGTTCGGTAGAAGCCGAGAACGAACATGTGGACGGACGGACAGACCGACGATAATAGGCGCTCACGCTGGAAGCGAAACGCGCCTAAAAACGACTCATACGATTTTCATCAAATTTCGTAGTTATCTAAGTTGATGTTTATGACGATTATACATAGTTCATATTTTTTTAAAGATAACTAAACGACGCATTCGTACATGAAAAAGTTTGTACAATGTATGCTGTACCGATTTTTAAAAATTTTCTTCATACGAAAAATTTCATTTTCAATAGAAAGGTTATTTCGCGCAGAATAAAAAAATCAGTCTGCGCAACGTAATGGTCGACTGCTTTTGGGTATTTGAAAATGAAACTTTATACGGGTGATTTCAGGAATGAATCACATCGGTCGTTTACCCCATACGTAACATAATTTGCAGTCTATAAGAAAAACACGCGATATTTCCTTTCTGCGGCGTGGCCTTTAAAAGTAATCTCAAACGAACATTGGGAACGAAGGAGAAAAAGTGGATTATAGGATATCACTGTCGGAGGGAAAAAAATATCCGTATATCTTTAAAGCGAGTGCTTTCTTCTACCATATCCATTATTACTTGTGTCTCACTTGCACGAAGAGACCGTATGTAATAGGACTGGTACCCATTAAATCCAGAACGAAATGATATTGGAGCACGTATTTCATATAACGTTAAGACCACTGCGAGAAATGGAAAATTTTAACAACGGGAACGCTATATTTGATTTAAATGCCTTATATTTCATATATGTATTTATTTCAATACATGGATTAAATAAGCAGAACTTTTTAGGCAAGTCTCGCTTCCAGCGTGAGCGCCTATTATCGTCGGTCTGTCGGATTTTCATGATATTTGATATCAAGGACTTAAAATCAAAGATAATAATTGGAAAATTGCAAAAATGAATCACGTGCGCCTATCAGGGGTACAACTTTACTGGTGACAAAAAATGAACTTTCCGTCATATCTGATCAAGTATTGCTCATATCAAAATATTTTTCAAATCGAACTTGTAGAAATAGTAAAGTGGAATATTTCTTTTCCTATACGTCTTTATGCAGCAGTACCCGTTATCAAACAAGAATGTCTTAATTCGAGTTGAAGATTTCTTCATTGTTGCTAACATAATCAATCTCACAAACAAACGTTTAATTTCCTTACGTGTGCATGCAATATTTTTAAATAGAAAGAAATTGGATTATTTATGACGAAGAAAAGAACTTTAAAACGCCATTTCCGTTACCTACAGTCTAAAAAAAAAGGAAATTTGTACATATATTACTATTATAAGCTTGGACGTGGGCGCTGAAGCGTTGGAAATCACAGTGCACAGTCTGCCAAGGTAACATAGATGTCCGAGAGAGAGTGGACACATTTAAAACACTTTTAGTGAGAAAATGAATAAAGCTGTAAGAGAAAGGTTTTCACCAAATAAAAGTGGAATTATGAATGTTATACATCGCAACGTCATTGGTTCTTTCTTTATTGTGGAAAATACCATCGCAAGTACCTGGGACGTTGATATGTTGGAATTGTACGCACTTCCACAAATTCAGGAAATGAATCCACTGGACATATTCCAACAAGATGGAGCACCGCCAAATTGGGGTTTTGCCGTTCGACAATATCTGGACATAACTTTTCCTGGAAGATGGATCGGAAGAGGCGAGCCCATTGCATGTCCTCTTAAGAACGCCGGATTTAACGCCCATGGACATCTTCCTGTGGGGATACGTAAAGGACCAGGTGTACCGCGCACGAGTCACTTCTTTACAAGGTTTGAAAGACCGCATCGACCGTGCCGTGGAAGGAATCCCAGCTGAAATGTGTTACAACGCGTTCCTGCATTTGAATACCGAATGGACATTGCGCGAGCAAGAAGGGGAGGTCAGGTTGAAGTGCATTGAAATATGGAAAAGTGTAGTAAAAACTTTGTTTTTCTTTCATGTGGTGAAAACCGTACTCTTATAGCTTTGTTAATTTTCTCAATAAAATGTTGGAAATGTTCCACTCTTTCTCCGCGTGGCCTCCACAGTGCAGCTTTATCTCAATTTGCGGTATGCGAACATCCATGCGGGCTCGGTAGAACTAGTAGCGTATGTAAAAATTTTGAAGTTTTTCTTACGGGTGATGAAAACAATTTCCTTGTATCTTTATTCATTTTCTCACTAAAAATGTTTGAAATGTGTCCACTCTTTTTCGGACGCCCCGTACAATCCGAAACGTGAACGAGGCTGAAAAAATAACAGGAAAGTGGTCGCTTCGGACGTGACTGGGACGGATCTGAAGGAGGGGTCATTTTGGCAGATCGGGAGCGAATATTGTGAGCCATTCCTCCTAATTGGACTAAAAAATGAGTTGGGATCGATCGTCGTCCGTTTCTCCGAATCAATCTTACCCAGAAACGAATGTAAAAGTTGATTGCTTCCTTGTTTCCGGTTTTTCGCGTTGATCCGATCTCCGTCTCAATCCGCTACTGGGGCCCCTTGCCCTTTTTTTGGAAACGCTATTTCGCTCTCACTTCACACTCTTGTTTTAACTCGATTCTTTCTTCTCTCTTATTCCTTTAATCCTTTCTTCTCTCTCTCTCTCTCTCTCTCTCTCTCTCTCTCTCTCTCTCTCTCTCTCTCTCGCTAAGCTCCTTTTGTTCCCTTTTCCTCCTTCACTACTTCGGTGAAAAAGAAGGAAGAAAAAAAAAGCATCTGGTCACGTTTCTTTCGCTCCTGGAATCTTCCAAAGGAGATATTAAAGTCGATGGAAGTGGTGATTACTCCTACTTATCTCAAGAGTCCACATTTCCAGAGGGTCCTTCGCGTTTTGACTTATTTATGCCATCAAATACTCTCTCCCTCTCTCTTGTCTTCCTATTTCACCTTCTTAAATATTTGCTGTTGCCATGGTGAAACTATTCAGTCGACCTCCACTTGCACCTTCTCTTCGGTTTATTTACTTTTACGATTTGTCTTCCAGTGGGTTCATGAATACGATTTAACTAGGAAGCATTACATCGTGCTTAATATCTACTGCGCGCTACATATCTCTATATTATAAAATCGTAATGGTCATCAAGATGCGTAACGCTCTAATTTTGTGAATAACTCGATTAGAAATAAACTTTGAAGCCTGAAATTTCTGTATTTCAGTGTTGATGAATCTTTCGTTATGACAAAAAAGATTTCGAAAAAGGTCACGGGTTCTACCCCAGAGGATGAATGTCGTTTCCCAAAAGATAACACACGTAAAAATAACCTTTTTGGTTTGAAGGCTATCATTCTTTTACTTAAAATTAAGTTAACGACACGAAATTTGGACGAAAACACGCCAAAATGAATGAGGATTCTTATTCTTACTGTCGAATACTCAATATCATTCGAATTCGCTCATATTTTGTATTTATACTCGAGTTTTGGTAAATTTCTTAACATTTCAATAATAAGATTCCATGGTTACCGGAATTACGGTAATTTCCGTGCATATGCACTTAAATAAAGGCTTAAAGATCGAAAATAAGATTAAAACTTGCTCGAAATGATCGAAGATATGAATTTAATGAAAATAAATCGAACGCAGTATTCATGTTATTTATATTTTTTATCTGTATTACTAAAATCCTATTTCTGGTTGTCTCTCTCTCTCTTTAACGCTCTATACCTCAGCCATTTTTAATCTCCGGAAATTTCAACCCTCTAAGTTTATCTTTTATCAAGATATTAAACTAATTTTTTAAATTTGTTATTAAAACCCAAACATACATCCCTTATAAATTATGTTCATTAAACTCATATTCAAAACATATTCCCGTTAAACTAATCTACAATAAATCGAATAGGTGCATGGTAGGAACGAAGAAACAGCGAGTGAAGGGGGGGGGGGGGTGGTTGGCGAGCGTCAGCGAGTATGGGGCCTGTCCCCTAGTACATGCATACACATACAAACGTGGACTGGTGTAAGTAGGCCATATGGAGAGCTTAAGGTATTACCGGACATAAATCATTGGATTTTTCGTTAACATATATATCGGATTACATCTTTCCTTTGATTCCAATAGCGAGAGCGAAACGACTAACGACGAATGATTTTACATTCGGATTCCATTCCATCGGGACACCTTTATATTTTTTAATTGCGGCTGCTTTCCCGGAACAATGCGAGCGACGTCGGTTGATAATTCTCCCACGAGAGGGTGCTGCTTCGTATTTAAAAATTAAAGCGCCCATTAGTGAGGCTGTTGTGTATCATTTGCTTTCCGGGAACTGAATTAATGAAACATCTTTTGCAACGTGTATCAGTGACTTGGGCGGGGCGATGGTAATTTCGTCCCTGGTTAGGGGCGCGTCCCCTAATCCCCTAGAAGGGTTCGCCAGGTAGCCCCTTGAAAACGTGTAGTTTCATCCCCGGGCTTCCCCCGCGGGGCGTTCACGGGCCAGGGGTTCCCTATCTATCACTAGGCTTTAAAGATGGCCTCTAATTATTGCTTATTTTCATGAACGATGAAAAGGGTAAATTTAGGTAAAAGAAATTTGTTTATTATAAAGGTAAGCACACTAAAGCACGATAAATGCTCAAATTAGTAGTACACAAATATAAAACGTATCCAAAATAGAAATAAATGAACGAAATATCAACTTACATTAACATAACATTAAATAAATGCGTTTTAAAGAGAACTCGTCCGGACTATGAAACAAAAATATCACATTGAGCTGCAGACTAGAAAAACAACTGCACTAGAAACATATGTGCCAGAAAAAATAAACCAAAGTACGTGATAAAATAGTGAGGAAGTAATGATTTTGACTATAAATTATAGACTAATGGGTATGAAACCAACTTAATATAATTAATCCTTTGTATATATAGCCATTTAAATATAATTTTATTTTTGACTCTACGAAAGCCTTCCTCCGTTTTGTATTTGTATTTGTTGATATATTGTTGTTTACACTTTTAGTACTGTTTTGTTTTACATGTCCTTCATTTTGTAATAGTAATAAATGAACCTTTCCTTATATACCTATTTAGTATCAAATCAAGAAGAATTAGGGAGTGCCCATCCTTCCTTAAAGCAATATATCAGTATTATAGCTTTGATGTGTGGGGAAACCCTCGCAGGTAGCGGGGGATGAGGGACCTGCTTAGGGGGGTCTGGGTCGAGCCCCCATCGAAGAGGCGGGGATGAAATTACACAGTAGAGATTAGCGAAACTTAAGGTACCTCCTGGCCGGGGATGAAATTACACTTGCCCCTTCAGCGTAGCCTCGTTTAATCGCACTGGTCATTTGTAAGCTGGCTTTTTTTTATTAGAGGCTGAAGGGTCGTTTTTCCCTTTTAATTAGACGTACCGAGATCCATCCGTGGTAACATAAGCGGATATCTGAGCAATTTTTTTGAGTCAATAGAGCGCGAATCGTGAAAATCTCCCGAACTGAATTTTTTATATTTATTTTGCGGGCACATTTATTACGTCGTTTTTCTTGTAAGTTCTTATTGATCACTATTTTAATATTAATATTTCTACATCGTACAAACTTTCTTACAATCATTGTTAAAGGGACCGTGGTAACGCTGGAAAAAATGAATTATTTTATATTTTAGAATAATTATATTTTATATTTATTCAATTTTTAACTTAGAAAAATTACGAATACCGTAACATTCCATTTTACATTATTTCGTAAACTAAATGTACATTTCACTTGGTGAGCTGTTACGAATTAAATTAAAAGTCTCGACACCATCGAAAAATAAATTTACTTATAATTTTTCTATAGATCATATTTATGTTTGGTTACCTACTGTATCAATAGAGCGAATTAATATTAAAGAAAGATATAGTATTTTCCACAATAAGCAGTTGTTTAGGAGCACGCATAATATTTGTACAAAAACTGATGATTTTATTCGTAAGAGTTAATATATTTAAAAAGTTATCTTCTAAAAAAGAAATTTTCACTCTAATATAGTTATATAAATAAAATTGTTTTTTTCATTTCTGAATATTATAGTGTTTTGTTTTTCAATTCACGAAAGCTTCAACATATAACAAATATCTCGAGCACGTTGTGTAACGAAATTAATTCTGTGAAGTTCTACATTACTATGGCAACGGAGTGGCAGAAAGAGAGTGAAGATGGAGGTCATTATAGGTTAGAAATGGATCTTTTTGTTGCTTGGTTAATTTTACGTGGAACTCGAAAGTAATTTAATCCAATTGGAAATTGGAAGCATGAGGATGACGGAGTAAAAAGGGGTTCGCGTTATAATCAAATAAAGAGGCGGAATATGAGGTGCGGGAAAGAGATAAATAAAACAAGAAAAGGAAGCGTGATTCAATTATTCGCCTTTCGCAATATTTTAGGTCTTTTAGTTTACGCGACCATCTTTTTAGTCTATTCGAGCTTATTTGTCCATTTTTTCATTTTTTTTAGTTTCAAAGGCGATCTTTTTCATCGCGTAACTTTGGAACCACACTTGTTGCAATTGGTGTTTTACGCCAAAAGGTCATCATAGTCCCCGAGATAGATTGCACGCATTACTCTAATGGCATTTTAAAATGATTAGTTATTACAGCCTTATATAGCCTCGGGTCAATGCATTGTCTCCTAATTTAACACAAAAATTACATTAAATTAACATTCCTCATTTTTCGCACAGTAAATCTCAAAATATTAGTGGCAACTTCCATTTTTAGGCGCGTCTTGCTTCCAGCGTGTGCGCCTATTATCGTAGGTCTGTAGGTCTGTCCGTCTGTCCGTCAGTCCGTCCGTCCGCATGTTCGTTCTCGGCTCCTACCAAACGGATTCTCATGAAATTTGATATTAAGGACTTACAATCAAAGATAAGAAAATCGCAAAAATGAATCACGTACGCCAATCAGGGGTACTACTTTACTGGTGATAAAAAATGAACTTTCAGTTATATCTCGTAAAGTATTAGACATTTAAAAATATATTTCAAATAAAACTTGTAGAACTTATAAATTCAAGTATTTCTTTTCCTATACATTTATATCGTAGGAGTAGCACGGTTCATTGTTGCTAACATAAACAATCTCACAAACAAACGTTTAATTTCCTTACGTGTGCATGAAATATTTTTAAATGGGAAGAAAATGGATTATTTATGACGAACAAAAAACTTTAAAACGCTACTTCCCCTTACCTACAGGTGCAAATAGCATTTCTTTCTAATACTCCATTGCACGAAACGCGCCCATTTTTGATACGTTGTACTCTTTCCTAACTTGTTTTAATTTAATTTGCAAATGAGGAGTTATCTTTTGTTAGTTTGCGATGGGCATTTATTTTTAATTCGGAATATAGCATCTCGGAGATTTTTTTCATCATTAATTTTTTAAAATTTTAAGATGGATTAGTTTAATGTCACTTCGAATAAATGTTCTGGGAAAGGCCGTTACAGAATTACATTCGTATTCGGTATGTTCGTAATCTGAAAATTTTCCTCCTACCTTTCAATCTTTTTTGTATGGAGAGAGAAAATTCAAAACCTAGTTAGCTAAGTAACCGAAAGAATTATTTACTTATATGTACTAGGTGATTATTGGAAAATAAGATAAAAATCGTAGAAAATATGAATAAATATAATATAAAAGCATGACAAAAATGATAAATCAGTGACAAAACTGATAGAAAATTTCAGAGGATCACTGGAACCTTGATTGAGAAATGTTCTCAAAATAGTTATGTATGTAGATTTATGAATGCATACCGCTATCGATGCAGCATTTTTAGGCGCGTTTCGCTTCCAGCGTGAGCGCCTATTGTCCGTCTGTCCGTCCGTCCGCATGGTCATTCTCGGCTTCTACCGAACGGATTTTCACGAAATTTTATATTAAGGACTTACTATCAAGGATAATAAGAAAATCGTAAAATGAATCACGTTAGCAAATCAGTGGTACCACTTTACTGATAATAAAAAATGAACTCCGTCATTTCTCGTATAGTATTGCAGATATCAAATTATTTTTCAAATAAAACTTGTAGAACTGGTAGAGTATTTCTTTTCCTATGCATTTTTATTGTAGGAGTAGCTGTTATAAAGAAAATCGAACAAGAAAGTGTTAAATCGAGTTGAAAATTTCTTGCGTGGTTACTTCTTCATTGTGGCTAACATAAACAATCTCACAAACAAACGTTCAATTTACTTAAGTGTGCATGCAATATTTTTAAAAAGGAAGAAAATTGATTATTTATGACGAAGAAAAGAACTTTAAAATGCTATTTCCCTTACGTACAGGTATATCGTTTCCTTTTTAATACTCCATTGCACGAAACGCGCCCATTTGTGATACGCTGTACACTTTCGTAACGTGTTTCTAATCAAAGGTCTATTTAGACAATGCCTAAGAAAACTTTTTACGTCAACAGCACATGCACGTGATATGTTTGTGTTCGTTTGACACGATTAAAGTTTTGTTTTAAAAGAATATAAGCCTCAGTCTTGTGGAACTATTCCTATCTCGACCTCCTATTTTAATTTTAATTAATTTAAGAATGCAGTTTTGTAGTGTACTGCGCCGATTTCATGCTATTCTAATGTGAAGTAGAAAGAGTAGGAAAAAGGACACCGACTAATTATCAGCAGCTGATCTCAAGATACACCAACTTTGTACCATGCTCAATTCTCGTGTAGACATTAAAAATTTGGCTTTTACATGTTGCAGAATTCCAGAGATATTACCCGAACAGACGGACGGGCAGACAAGCCGAATACAAAGCGATTTTTATTACAAATAAAGCGCAAATAAAGAATATTCCGGGCGTTAATGTATCTCAACAAGTTAGGAAAGTGTACAGCGTATCACAAATGTCCGCGTTCCGTGCAATGGAGTATTAGAAAAAATGATATGCCTGTAGGTAACGGAAATAGCGTTTTAAAGTTCTTTTCTTCGTCATAAATAATCCAATTTCTTTTAGACTGACACGCTGACTCCTAAACGAAAGCATACAGAGACTTCTTTGTGCTTCTTTTTTCGTCTATTTTTATAATATCATTTCGGGATAAACGTAATATTATAAAGCTTTTCCTCACTTATTTCACTCTGCAACAATTGGAGATGGTTTAAAATTAAAATTTGAAACCCATTCGGCATAATTTGAAAGAAGCCACCGAAATACTAGTGGACTCTCCAACATAGTAACATTTGTATCACGTAAGCGTTGTTTACTGATTATTATTTGTGAAAATTAATGCGTCATTTTCTGATCCCTCGTAAAACTGGATTTTCAAAATTTGAACTCTCCTTCCGCATTCCGGAAATATAACGAAAAACATAACTACGGTGTTTTGCTATTTCCATTTTCGTCTTCATGTTTTAATCAGAATTTCAAGTTTATTAACGTCACAGCCTACGGTCAAATGGACATGATGAAGTAAAACGAATATACGTATTACTATTAAATGTAATCATACCTACGGACTGGCAAAGGTCAATAGTAGTTTTTGTTTCAGATCAAATTTCCATTTAGGTAATTGCTCAACAGAGGAGAAGACAAAAATAAACTACTAGAATACTCGCCGTACATAGCGCAAAGAACTCCATCTGAAATTTCCATTGTGAAAGTTTAATAACGATATCAATTTCTACCAGATAAATGCGATGGCGTTACGCCCTAAAGGGATAATATTTTTCTACGCCCCCGTTTTAACCTTTCTGAAAATAACTTCCATGGAAACCGATGCAATTTTTCGAATCTTTCTCGATTTCAAACTCGGTTTTTTAAATCTCGGAATGATATGAGCGATTTTCGATATTTTGTGTGACCAAAACACGTAAAAAAAAGCGTGTTAGATTTATCGGCTGGGATGCATTATAAGATACATTATTTAATCTTTTTCAAAACAGTCCAGGTCTGAAGATCGATGTTTTTTTTATAATTTTAATTTGCTAAAGAATGAAAACCTACACGTCGAAAAATTGCTTTTTCCGTTTTTATCTTACAGGAAACAGAAATTATACTTTATCCTGGAGTGGAACCCGGGTATTTTTTTCTATTTTTTTCCTCATTGGCTCTTTTATTGCGTGATTCATGCATTCCTACCAAATTTCAATCTTATACCTATTCGGGATGTTTGCTAAAAAAAAGGTTTAAAAAGCGTTGCGCAGAATGATAGAAGAAGCGTTTATATCGAGAGAATGTCTCCTCGCTTGAGAATACAAAAATATCGTTACAGTTTTTATGAGAACCTGCTTAATACCTATCAACTTTATACGGAAAAATCTTGAGTACTCGTTCGTTTTTCCTTCACTTGTTTTAGAGGCTGATAATCCTAGGCAGTCTTTTTTTACTATACTGAAGCATTTGTTTAATCAACATGGAGCTGTTGTATTGTTACTGCAGTTGATATTACACAACACAAATATTTTATGACGTATTGTTTCCCCATTTGATTTTGAGGACACACTTTAAACAGTTTTTAATTTCTACGGAAAATCTCAGTATTTACAAAGGCTGAAAGTGATAGTGTTGCGCCACTGGACGCTTCCTTCACAGTAACCTAACGTTTTTAAAATATAACATTTAAATTATTCTCAAATATCGGGGCGTTCATAATTGAAAAAAGTGACCACTGAGCGGAAAATGAACAACAAAAATTAACTTGAATGCCCCTTTCACGTCATTTATTTCAAATAGTGAAACGTTATTGGTGCAAATACAACTATCGGAGTACATGGAGAAAAATTACATCCTTTACAAGAATCGAAAACGTTGGTAAGTTCATACGCCTCATGACTCGATTGAAATAAATAATATTAGTTTCGAGTAATAAAAACTGTGCAAAATATACTTCAAATCAATTCACAAACAGCTTCTTCCTAGAATGAAAAATACCTTCCGCCATTATCCTCTAATCATTATTTATTGTTTAATTTATATTTAAACTTAAAAAATTCAATTTTAAAGGCAGACGACAAACTTTAAAATATACGGTTTAAGTTTAGTTCAATTATAAAATTAATTTTTCCTTTGAACTATGCTAATTTTTATTCGCTGCGATAAGACTTTAATTTTGTTAATTGGCGTTCTCCTGATAAAAATAAGAGTATGATCTGACTTAATTAAAACGCAGTGTCCTCTGTGAACTCTAACTCGTGCGGGAATCCACAAAAAAAAATTAAACAAGTCCATGAATAGAGATAAATTTGCGCGTTTTTTAATTTTTCATGTGGTTATACCGACACACATTTGGTCATTAGAGCTAATTGGTAATAAATAAGTTAAAATGCATATTGAGAGAGGCTGCACGTGAGGATGGGGTTATCGTTTAAATGAGATAGAACAAGTTAGCTGGTTAAGTTTCAGCCACACCTGTCATTTCGATACCAAAATGCACAAAATTATTAATTTCACGAGTTCACTACCGCTCAACGATATACAGTAAATTTCCATCGACAATGGAGAATTTCAGTATTTTTGCTCAGATGCGGAATCCAGAGAACTCTGCGCAAATAATTACGTGCTAATCGATACGAAAATTGATGCCGCTTTAGAAAATTTGACGAATGGATTTACATAAAGTAATGTGAGAATATGAATGATAAATTGGTTTCTAAGTAAATTTTAAAATTCTTTCGTCAGAAATTGTAATTCACAATTTGTTACAAAGTATGGAGAGTGTTGTCATAAGTTGATGAGCGCTTCTTATGCATGTATGTACCTATATCAGAGAATTTTAAGGTGGTACATTGATCCTCAATCATTTGCATTTTTAAGTTATTCCAAAAATCCAAAAGTTTTATTCCCATTAGTAAAAGTTCTAGGATATATAAAAATAAATTACTGAATATGAGGCGGAAAACTTCCCTGCGTGTTATACGCGGGTATTTACGATATTTTACTTTTCTACTTATAAAATAATCTTGACCTATAAATGTTAATATCTATTCCACTTTTTATTAATAAAAGGCTTGCAAAAATTCTCCCTTATTTAATACTAATAATTAAATATTATATATATTGATATTAATTTATAAAAGAGATAAAAAGTTTACTAATTACATGAATAAGAATCATTCGAAGTATTTATAAACTATTTAATTTTTAACAACTTTTTAGCGACATTTTCTTTGAGTTTAGCGACTTTTTAGCTACTTTTTAGGGTGATTTGGCGACATTTTCAAATTTATTTTGGCAACTATGATTATATCTTTACTTATGTTTTCGTAAAAAAATTTATCTGTAAATGTTTTCCTGACGCAATAGATTTATCGTGTCACGACACATTTATCACTTGAATTTTGATGAAGTGTAGTTAAAACAAAAGAAATTTGTTAAATAATTCGATAACAGATACAAATATATTTTCATAATTCTAAAATTTTTTGATAATAACATTATCTTCAATTAACTGACTTAAATATGTTATAAAACGATATACTTGTTACCGAAGAACCTTTCTTATCCTCTTAAACTGTAGTTTCAATTTTAGTTGTAGTGGTTGTTTACATTTAGAAACTCCATTGTTACCGTTAATTTTTTTTAAAGATAACTTAACAAAATGAAATAAATTACCACATTTTCAGGTGATAAAACGCACTTTTTTCCAAAAAAAATTACTCTCAAAATCAGCCTGCGTCTTATTAGCTGAATCAGAGGTATGTTGCCAAAAACGTAACAACGAGGTAGCTATAAACTCCGCCCCCGACAGTTAGGCCCTTAGATGGCGTTCATATAATCTTTGCGGGAATTAGAAGGGATTTCACTAAAAAACAAGATAATATTTGAAATAAAAATTACATTTTTATATTAAATGTTTGAATATCATTAATGACCAATACATGAAAGGTGATGGCTACGAATAAGCACATTCCATGTATTACTGTTTGGCGTCTTTCAGATAATAAATTGCTACGTAACACGATCTCGAAATCGCCCTTAAACTTTTGGCGACCCATTATCATCATACCCTGATGCGTCGGTAACCTCGGAATAATGTGGAATGCTCAGCTCAACAAACGACTCGCGCGAGCCGGACGGAGCCGGCTGCAGCACAATTCTGCCACAGAAGACCAGATTACAATGGGTCCCCGTTATTCGCGGAGGTTACGTACCAGAAAATGGTTGCGAAAAAAAATGCATTTTCTCTTAAGATTTCATGTTATAAGGGAGATTAAAATCGTTGCAGTCGTGAAAGGGTTAATATACATGGCAGTACATACACTTAACATTGCATAATCTCCTATATATTTATAAAAGTGTTTGTTTATTTGTGCATCTATACATTTTCACACCGTTAAAGCTAGAGGAATCCAACTTTCAACAGATACTTTCTTCACAAATAGGAAGGTCGTATGCTACTTTTTAATCCCAAATGTTTTATATTAATTGCACAAAAAGCAAAATAACTTTGTATGCTAATATATTGCCAAATAGAGATGGGTCAAAAAGAACGGGACAGTTCTTTTCGAACTGTTCTGATGCCTAAACTGTTCAATAAAACAACTATTCTCATAGACTTCCTGCTCTCAAAGAACAGGTAACTCTACATCTTACACACAGTGAGAAAGGTGGGAAACGACTACTTCCTTATCCGTAATTGGACGGAGGGGACTGATTAAACTACGCGTATTTTCCCAAGTCCTACTATTGATTTGAATCAAATTTGGTACGATTGCGGAGTGCTCCCAGAAATAATTCATACGCGGTTTTTGTTTATCTCTGCCCGTTTTATTCAAAATGGCGGCCCAGTGAATTCTAAAATACCATGTATCATCTAGAATTCCGATCGGATTTGAACCAAATTTCCTCTGGCAACGCCAGGTATTTCTGCTACTCTTAATATAAATGAAAATAACTTAAAATTAGAATTTGCCAAGAATATAAAGTTTAATTAGGTTCCTACTTAAAGATAGTATTTGTCGTTTCATCACGAAATCACATTATGAAATTCATTAGAATGCCGCAGAAGAAACGTCTCATTAGCTGGAACCATACAAGCGTTTATTAGCTCGGATCCATCAGTCTGATTTCACAACGAGAGCAAGCCAGGGTGTCCCCAGAGTCGCATGTTCTTTATGTCACATGAAAGAAGGTATTTTTAATGGCCACCCGCTATGTCGGCACATAAGGGCGACAAACGGACCTGCAGGTTAACAACGATGAAATTAAAGAAAACAGCGTACGCTTAAAGTAAATATTATCCGTCGCAGACCCACTTACATAAATAACAATTTTAATGATCAGTACACTCCTAGAGGATTGCATTCATAATTGAACACCCTAAGGGAAAAATATTTCGAAATGAACATCCTAGGAATTTTAAGCACCCACATCAATTATGTACGTACTTTGGCGCTGCTGGGCAAATACATTCAAATTCATAAGATTTTTCTCGAACAAGTACATGAAACTACATATTAACTTCAAAGTAATACATTGAAAAAGGTGAGCCAAATTCGTACTTATTTTTGAAAAAGGATTCTATTTCAATTTTTAGAACATGCTATCCATAAAAAAAACCCCTTTGTACTATAAGAGAAAATCACAAATATATGGGTCGCTCATAAGTATGACAATAAAAATAAATTCTGAACGAAAATAAATTTAAACCGGCGTATATTGCGCTTCAGGAGTAGTTAAATAAATTATTATTAAGTTTTCTTCTCGTAAAAGTGTACGTCAAATGTTAATTCAATTTTCGGAATACTCTCAGAGAACTGGTCTGAAAACGTAGAAGTGCATATAAAATATATCTCTGCGATCCTGTGCAAAAGTTAATTTATTTTCAAGAAGTTGGTCGGACTGAGAATACATTTCAGCGGAGCGCCGGAAAAACCAGCGAATTCTTGGAAATACTTCTCTTCCATCGTCCTTCATTCAACACGCTAGTTTGAAATTCCGCGAATTGATTTAGCGTTGGTTTCTCAACTCGATTGAAAGAATCCGAGACTTTTCGAGTACTAGGTTACGGAAGCTGGCTTCGCATCCTCGGAAAGATGGGAAACCGGATAACATGCGGGGAGTTAACGGGGATGCAAATGTGCGAATGACAGATGGAGAGGGACATGGATGACAAGTGGTCCACGTAGGATCACGTCTGCAAAACCTGAAATGTCCGGGGAAGGAAAATTCAAGCAAGCTTAGCGGTTCTTTAGTCTCGAGAAAAAGGAATACGACCGTAAATCCGCTATCGACTCTGCAATATTCTATGTGAATCTTTGATTATGCACGCCTCGCGAATCTATGGCCTGAAGCAGACAAATTTTGTGTATATTACGTCAATGTTCCACTGTAAAGTGTTTACATATCGCGTCCTTTTACTCTACCGCAAATAAATTTTAATTGCGTGTTACATTTTTATAATATATCACATTCAAAAGAGAAGTTATCTCCAGTTATAAGAGCTGAATATTGTATTTTAAAAGTTTTTACCAATATAAACGTTCAACGCCATTTCCAGGTTCAATGCCGATAGCATTTTTGAATCCATAACGAACGATAATAGTATTCGAAAAGCATCTTTTGAAAGACCTGACGTGGGCGAATAAGTATAGTAAGAACTTTTTAAACAGATTTTTATGTGGAAATCGTCCCTTACCTCAAGTTTAGATTAGATGCATAAAATCAAAATATTTTTCGGAAAATTCGACGGAACAGTAAATTCCGAGAAAATTTTTAGTTTCCGGAATATGGGATTTTTAAATGCATCTAAAATTCTTGAGAAACTTGTCGTGACGGCTTCCTTGAACGGCTTCTAGCGAGTATGGGCGAAGAAACCTAGAACGAGAAAATAAGTTCAATGAGGAATGCTAGGACTCTGACGGTAAAGACGGCAGATTAGCAAGTCCTTATCCCGGTTCTATGAAGTTTCCAACAAAGAAGACGTTTCACCCACAGATGTGGCGGGCAAAGCTTTATGGTAAATCACTTAATTTGGTCGTTGTTGGCATTTAAGTTTTTAATAAATTCTATATAACTACTTTTTTATTAAAATGCAAAATAATCCATTAGTTAAACAATATTTACATCAACATTTTGTTTGAAGCACGAAAGGAATGTGTCTGGAGCTAAACCTATTTTATCAGCCTCAGGAATAAAAATTACCGCTCCCTTTTCATTACGTAGAGGAGCCTTTCGTAACAACGGAAACTGTATAGGCCTTCGTCTTTGTAAGCAATAAGTTGATAGAAGACCACTGTCTTCTTTAAACAATGCACAAATCGATATCATGGCGGATAATATAATTGTAATGCGCTCTAAACGAAAGGTACAAGGACGAATGTTGAGACATAATATTGTACGCAAATTGAAAACACAAGTAAATTTTGTACTTCTTGGCTTTGTTTTAAATCTCAAATTTTCAAGAGTATTATTCGTCATTTTAATATGCAAATATAAATTACGCTGCTCCCCTTACTACTTATATGGCCACAAGGTTATACACACGCAAATAAGCAACGGAAAAGTATATATAAAAGGTGGAAATAATGTTATAATAAATATTGTATATAAATATAACAAGTTAGGAAAGTGTACAACGTATCACAAATGGGCGCGTTTCGTGCAATGGAGTATTAGAAAGAAATTATATACCTGTACGTGAGGGAAATAGCGTTTTAAAGTTCTTATATTCTTCAAAAATAATCCATTTTCTTCCTATTTAATAATATTGCATGCACGCGTAAGGAAATTAAACGTTTGTTTGTGAGATTGTTTATGATAGCAACAATGAAGAAGTAACCATGCAAGAAATTTTCTAAGTTCAACTCGATTTAAGACATTCTCATTTGATTTTCTAGATAACGGCTACTCCTACTATAAAAATATATAGGAAAGAAAATACTCTTCTTTACAAGTTCTACAACTTTTATTTGAAAAATATTTTTTTATGAGCAATACTTTACGAGATATGACGAAAATTTAATTTTTTATCACCAGTAAAGTAGTACCCCTGATTGGCGTACGTGATTTATTTTTGCGATTTTCTTCTTATATTTGATTGAAAGTCCTTAATATCAAATTTCATAAAAATCCGTTCAGTAGAAGCCGAGAACGAATATGCGGACGGACGGACGGACAGACGCTCACGCTGTAAGCGAAACGCGCCTAAAAAACAGTTTACAATGTATATTCTTTAATAATTCATACTTTATAAAAAAGATAATCCTTGAAAATGTTTATTTTTAGGAGGGGGTTCGCAATATTTGGATCATTAAAAAAAGGGGTTCGCGCTGTCAAAAAGTTTGGGAAACGCTGCACTAGAGAAAACTTTCATATTCAGGTAAAAAGAGACATTTGAATCTCTTATTGTCTCCTTAAGCATATTCACCGCTTGCCTAAACGTCGCCTCACAAAATTATCGTGTTGCATTTAATTTAAAACTCATTTGATTATAAATCACTATAAGAAGTCTTATTTATCAAATTCTCATTACGGCATTGTAAAATATTTACTCTTCTGTTTCTCGCCCATATATCACGAAGATATCCCAGAACGTTGTCAATGGTTACGAGTGTTAAGTGCTAATTCATATTACAATATCATAGGCCCTGGATAGGTCAAAGGATTTACCTCAATTCACAATACGTCCGAGTTCGTTAAGAGGAAAATGTGGACTCCGCTACTTACATCTTTAAAAAGTTTTAAATCCAAATATTGTTTCTTTATCTCTATTTCATATATTAAAATATCCCACTCTCATTCCTTCCTCAATTTAAGGATTCCCAAACTTGTGACTGACACCCAAAACAATTTTGAAATCCGTTCATAATAATTACTTTAAAACACCACTATTTTGGAAATATACATATGAACTATAGACGAAATCACTGGAAATTGCCGCCCTAGAATCATAACACGGCGTCATTCTAATTAATCTAATTTTCATAAAGGCAAGCAATTTCTGACAATAATATTGCAAAGGATGTTACAAATTGCACGTTCGTTTCTTCCGAGACTGCCGACCTGCAAAATTCGCATCACTACCGCCTTCTTCGTCAATATCTCTCTTCCATTATTTCTACAAAGTTCAACTTCCTAGTTAATTTTTTAATTCTAGCAATGAAATTTATTCTGGATTTGCATCTTATTTCCGGTAAATATAAAAAAGTCACCTGTATTGCCGGAGAAAGGCCATCGCGGCACTCTATAACCATATTGTGGCATTTCGCCAAAAATAAATTCTATTAGATTCAATACTGAAATAACATTCATTTGTTAAATTGTTAAAAAGCCCTCCCCCCTATCTCTCTCCCCCTCTCTCTCAATCTCTCCCTCCCTAGGTAGGAATCGCCTTTCCTTAAAACGAATGCGCCCAAAAAAGTATCGAATAAACATTGGACGGAAACTCCGCGAGATTTAAATCTGTTCAAAAAATATGCCCATATCATTCAGAGAACGAGGAATTCCGAACATTCTCTTCACAAGCGAGAGGATTACGACATAGTTCACAACCCGTACGTCCGCCATGAATATGCAGCCTTACGCAAGGGAGAAAAAAAAAGGCTAGGGAAATATAGCCCTTAAGTCGGATAGGGTAGTAGTACCTTTTGCGCAATCCACATTCTACGCCCATTCCCACGGCGCTTACGGCATCGCATCCACTTCTCTCCTTCCTTCCATCTCACTCTCTTTTTTCCTCCTCCTCCTCCCCCCCTCTCTCTCTCCCACTCTCACTCCCTCTGTACGTGTGTCCGTGAAATCTCCTGTCTGGTGGGGCACGTCCGGCAGAAGGGCTCCGGGCGATCCTTTGGACGTAACAAATGAAGGGGTTTCCAAACGTGGAGGATG
Organism: Uropetala carovei; assembly: GCA_036926305.1. Lineage (NCBI taxonomy): Eukaryota > Metazoa > Arthropoda > Insecta > Odonata > Petaluridae > Uropetala > Uropetala carovei. The sequence goes on along the minus strand of JAXCHB010000019.1, from coordinate 9,799,216 downwards.
ATGGGTGAGGAGGAGAAGAAAGGAAAGTGGAGGGAGGGGAATAAGGCAGCACTCAAAGGAGAGCGTGGGAGGAGGAGGAGGAGGGGAGAACAGGTGGGAGGGGAGAGAGGCGGACCGGAGAAGATGATAATCAAGGGAGGAGAGGCAATTGATGGGATGGATCGCAAGGGGGCGTGGCGGTAGGTTGGAGAGGATGGGGAGGGAGGGAAAGGAATGAAGAGGAATATATTCCCTCTCCCCCTTCCCCTTTTCTCTCACTGACTCATTGAAAGCTGGGACGCCGCACGGGAAGGCGTATTGTTGCGTCGTGGGGCAAATCGATTTTACTATCTCTCGTTCACGCACAAGAGAGACCTTCTCATAGTCACAGCGGGTCATGCAGCTGCTGTCTCTCTCTCGCTCTCTCTCTTGTCTCACATACCCTTTTAACCTCTCTCTGTCTCTCTCCGTCTCTGTCTGTCTGTCTCTCTCTTTCTCTCTCACTCTCTCTCTGCACGTATCTCGGAGGTTTTCGAGATCTAACATGATGAATTGAAACAAATAGAAGGTAGAGAGAAGGCGAGGAAAGGAAGACGATATGGAGCCAGTATGACAGGAGAGAAATGGAGAAAGTAAAGGGGAATAAGGAGAAAGTGTGTCTAAAAGCAGTAGGAGTGAAGAGAGAGGAATTAGAACAAGATATTACGAAGGAATACAGAGGAAAGTAGGAGGCTATGGTGTGATGAAGAAAGAAATATGGGGGAAGAAAGAAAAATGACGTTTTGTTTTTTTAATGCGTTTTATGTTTTAATGTTTGAGAACTAGAAGAGGAACAATGGGAAAATTGTGTGGCATCCCCCACGGACCGCCAATGAACGTGGCCGGTATTCTCGCTCCAGGTAATTTCGCTCCCGGTAATTTTACTACGGTAATCTAGTTCCCAGTAATTTCACTCCCGCTCAATTTCGCTCCCAGTAATTTCACTCCCACTGACTTCATTCTTTTTGTAAACAAGCACTAAATGTAACATTTATTTAAAAATTGTTTATGATAGGCGTAAATACTAATCGACGCCTTTAATCTGAATTTCATGAAGGTAATTATTATTGATGATTTTAACATTAAAAACCCGATTGTTCGCATAGAAATTTAGTTAAATGTTAAGAACGCTTAACAACTCAATAAATACGGCTATTTAAGGATGTTGCAATCATTGAGTAATAAATACACTAATACAAAATTATTATTGTTTTTGGATAACCTTATAATTTTAAGCACCCGATTTTTTTCATGGAATTCTGTAGAAAGCTGAAAACATAAAAACTCAAAAAATAAATGGCCTTTAATCAGAATATGCAACGAAAAATTAAAATGGAGGGGTTAGGAGGAGGGGGAGGGAAAAGGGAGGTGGGGCGTAAGAAATCCTAAGGAAATTCAGTCGACATTGGTATCATCAACTAAGAATTTTGTAACAATTAAAATATGTAGCAAAAAAATGAAAATGGAAGGGCGTAGAAGGATTGCAACATCCTTAAATAGACGTATTTTTTTTATTGTTAAGCGTTTTCAATATTCTACTAAATTTTCATGCGAAAAATCGGTTTTTTTTATATAAAGCTTAACAAATATCAATAATAATTCTACTCCCTTCATTTTCAGTTTTTCGCTGCATATTACCTAGTACAGTAGAAGCTCATTTATCCGGAATCTACGGGGATTTAAAGATGTCGGTTGCTTTAAATTGCGGTTGCATGAGCAAACGTACATTTTTTAAAGAACATTACTAATCACATTTAAAATAAAATTTTCCTTTAAAAATTATTTTTATTTGCTTATTGTTAGTATTGTTAGTGCATTCCGCAAGAATTTTTAAAATTTGAAAATTTACTATTTTGTATTATTCCCGTAGGTTTTGTCCAAAATCTTATAAGCACGGAAAATTTCAAGCTCATCTGAAATTGATTTGTAATATTTATCCTCGTATGGGGCAATAATGAGGCAGAACAGCCCAAAATATGGGGATTATATCAATATCGGATTTCTTTCATTGGTCGTAGTTTAATATTAATCGCATTATAATATAAGCCTCTGATTCCCATTAAAAGCTTACCCATATTAAAGCACTGAGCTCATTGCCACGACAGCCGATTGTTGCGATTCAGAAAAATTCCCAATTTTTTAAACACTTTTACTTAACTTCCCTTTGTATTTATTTATTTGTCACACATCAACGCTCGCTATAGAAATGCCATAACTCAAGAAAAAATCGAGATAGAAACTTGAAATTTCTAGGAATGCTCAATTCACATATTTTAAGGTGATAACGAAAAAATATCAAAAGAATTCCTGGGTTCGACTCCATTTCCATTTCTCATCAAATAGCACCTAAAACTCGATTTCTCTACATGCAGGCTTTCATTCTTTTTTAGAATAAAATTAGAAATAATTGACCTACAATCTTCAAATATAAACCATTTTGAATAAAACATTGTAAAGTTTCTTATTCTGTTCATTTTTTTTCGCTTACAAATCTAAATCGCTCAATTTAAACGTTTAATTCACACAGTTTGAGGAAATCTTGCCATTTTAACGGGATGTTGCCTTGCTTACCAATTATGTACATTGTTAGACCTCGATATATATATATATATATATATATATATATATATATATATATATATATATATTGTTATTTCAATTCTTATGGGTGTAAACGTGCTTTGAATGATTTTAATACGAGAGAGAAAGAAGGCGAGGGAAATTATTTTCTTAGCAACCAAAATAAACAACATTCGTAAAATATTCTATTGAATATACATTCATTCTTTTTCGTGGAAGAATATACCCAACTGTTTTAAGGTTAAGTTATAATTTTTTTCACTTCGGAAATTTCATTATAACAATATTTACTTCTATACTCCCAAATCATCTGAAGTCTTGTGAAATCAAAAATATTATTCAGTGAAAAGTTCATCATTCAGATAAAACAGGTATATTATTCGTTGCGCATTTATGCTGTATTGCAACAATTATTCCAAATTTATTAAAATATTCCATAATTATTTCTCGTGTAAAGAAACACGTCATTAATAACAGTTATAAGAAAGAAAAGATATAAATAAAATTAATTAAAAAATATTTTCACTGTATACACACTTTTACTGCACTCAAAGGAAGAAAATAATTTTTTCCTGGAGAAAAATATTTTTCAAAAATTTGTTTCGTAAAAGTGGGCGGCTTTTTTCTCTTCTAATTCTTACATTTCAGCTTCCTCTTAAATTAGTTCTTATTGTTGGGCAATTAACATATACTAATATTAATGCCACTCACTTTTACGAAGCATATAAATTTGTTAATAATATTTTTTTTCCGGGAAAAAATATTTTCTACTTTGAGTGCAGTAAAAGTGTGTATACAGTAAAAATATTTTTTACTTAATTTTATTCCGATAGAAACTAAATATTTACGCTAATTCTATTCGGAGTTAAATGCGGTCTTAAAAAATAATAAACTACATTTTTTAACATTCCGATGGTTTAAGTCCCAAGTTCGAATCTTGACGGAAAATAATTTCAAAATGCAAATATAAAACCTCTACACCGATTTCCGTACTTTTTTATGGGGCAATAATGGGGCCAAAATAGACCAAAAATGTATATTCGTGGAAAATTTCATGTTTATAGTACATCTGGAAGTGCCTCATAATTTGTATCCTCCTATATCCTATATCCGATGTAAGAAGCGTCTATATATTTACTTATATCCACATCACTTAAAACTCACGTACAGTGAGGTTGTTGTTCAAACTTTATGATTCCACACCAAATATACTCAACTTTGCTGTTTGTGCTTTTATTAATCGTTGAGGAGCCAATATTGTACACCTTCATAAGGATGTACATTACGATTTTCGCCTTTTTCTAGTCTTCTACATATATCCAGTTTCTGTTTTAACCTCAACAAAACACGTTTTCCTTTCTCACCAAGTTTCGTATAGTTCTTTCGTGGCATAACAAATGGATTGGGTACATTATAACCAGTGATGAGCTGATGCCGTCTCGCGCGAGCTGGTTCTTAATTTTTCCCTAAATTTTCGAGCCGGACAATTAACTGATACTTGAATGGCGGCGGCTTCCAAAGAAGAGCAGATATTAGAGCATCTGGTTTTCACTTTTGTAACTACGTAAATCATTTTTCAAATGTACCGGTTGCTTGAGCTTTCCAGATGGATGAATGCCGGATAACTGAGCTTCTACTGTAATTGCTATAAAATTCTTAGTTAATCGATACCAATGTCGACTCTGTTTCCTTATGATTTCTTGCGCCCCCCCCCCCCCCCCCCCAATTTTCCCTCCCCCTCCTTCTAACTCCCACCATTTTTATTTTTTTGCTGCATATTCTTAATTGTTATAAAATTCTTAGTTGATCGATATCAATGTCGACTGAGTTTCCTTAGGATTTCTTACGCCCCATCCCCTTTTCCCTCCCCCTCCTCCTAACCCCCTCCATTTTAATTTTTCGCTGCATATTCTGATTAAAGGCCATTTAGTTTTTCAGTTTTTATGTTTTCAACTTTCTACAGAATTCCATGCAAAAAATCGGGTTCTTAAAATTATAAGCTTTTCCAAAAACAATAATAATTTTGTACTAGTGTATTTATTACTCAATGACTGCAACATCCTTAAATAACCGTATTTATTGAGTTGTTAAGCGTTCTCAATATTTAACTAAATTTCTATGCGAACAATCGGGTTTTTAATGTTAAAATCATCAATAATACTTGCCTTCATGAAATTCAGATTAAAGGCGTTGATTAGTATTTACGCCTATAAACAATTTTTAAATAAATGGTACATTAGTGCTTATTTACAAAAAGAATAAAGCCAGTGGGAGTGAAATTACTGGGAGCGAGATTACCGTAGTGAAATTACCGGGAGCGAGATTACATAGAACCGCCAATGAATGCTGGTTCCGCATATGAGCGATGACCGTCGTCCTAACTGAGCATAAACCCATTCAGCTTACCTCTTTATACTTAAACAAAATAGAAATTTAAAATAATTGTTTCAGATTTAATATCCTTAGTTTAAATATCACAATAAAGAGCATTGGGCACGGTGAAATCGTGATTAATCTCTTACGGTAAAGCCGTGCCCGTCTGTTTTCGGTGCAATGGTACAGTCTTAATTTTGAAAGCTTTCTTAACTTCATTTTAAATTAAATATGATAAGATAAATACTGTGTAATGAAAGTAGAAATTCTTTAACTAATAAATAATGCAGAGACACATAAATGGTATTTATGATTGACCTAGCGAAGATGGAATCATTGATTCCAAAATGCGTATTAAGCTTTTTTTCATGGAAAGACAGGTGTGCGGTTTATTGCATGCATGTTTCGTGCGTTTAATCCATATCTTCACCTATTCTCAAGGAACGTCCACTTCGATCAAATTGGTTCGACTTTCCGCTCGAAAGTTCGGACTGCGCTCCTCTAAAAACCCTTCCGTAAATGGCGGAAACCTAAGAGATGACCATTTAAGCATTTTGGGCAGAAAAAATTGAAGCCACTTTGTTTCCATCGAGTGAAAGTGCTTCGCCTGTCGTAATAAACAAAGTAATAAAAATATGGCTGCGGGATAAGACCATTCGGCATCCGAACAAAAGCAAAAGTCTTCCAAGTACGAGAATTACGAGGAAGAAAGTCGAACTCCACGTCATAGATGGAAGCGTAACATCCCGAGGAATGTTTACAGAAGGTGTTGTAGAATATAACTTTCAGAAAAGGTTATAAATGTTATGTCAGCGGAGCGGAGTTCAATTTAGCACCGAAAACAGGCGGTAAAATAGTTCCCGATGAATGGTCATAAAAAAATGGTACCTACCGTAAACGCTGAGAAAATGCGAGGTCACGGAATTATTTATTTGATTCTTTTTTTTTGTTACGACAGAGCGGCGGCGGGAAAATAAATCGCAAAAGAAGGGAAAGTCTGTGAAAGGAAACGTTCGAGTCCTTTTCCTTCGGTAGGGAAAGAGGGAGAGAGAGGGGAAGGGAGAGAGAGAGGAAGGGAGAGAGAGAGAGGAAGAGAGAGAGAGAGAGGGGAGGAGAGAAAGAGGGAGAGAGGAAGAGAGAAAGGAAGGAAAAAGTTCGGATCGTAAAAGTGACGAGAGCGAAGAGCGAGAGAAAAACAAGAGACGGTGGGGAAAAGCGTTTCGATTCGAAGATGATAACAACGCAAATAAATTAAGTTATTGCGCGGTCTCTTTAAGGACGGAGATTGCACGTGCAAAAGATGAGAGGTCGGTTCGCTTTTACGGCCGAAATTAAACGTTTAACGGCCTGGGCGGCTAAAAAGTATGTGCGACTTGACGAGAACGAGTTAATTGGTAAACTTTTATTGTTCCCATAAGTAAACAAGAGAGAGAGAGGTGAAGTTGACGTGCGCATGCAAAGAAAAGTGAATATTTTAAAGAACGTTTTCTTATTAACGACGCTTCGTTGAGCAGAATATGCGAAAAAGCGATTAACACATTACGTACCATCCGAATCTGTACCTGCCCATTATTCTTTTAAAGAAAGGAATGTTTGCTATTTGTTACATTTTTGTTGTTTTTTTTCAAACTTCGCTCTTTTTTATCTATAAAAATACTTAGATTAAATGCGTTTAAGGATTCTCAGCATTTATCTATTAAGCAAACCACTCTATGAAATACATTACAATATTTCATTGTACCTCAAAAAAAAACTCTTGAATCAGGATTACAAAAATTACCACCCACCATTATTTGTGAATTCACGACGATTCTCAATATTAAAAACTCAAAAAATCCCAAAATGAGCGCGACGTTCTTAAAACTAATTTTAAAGCTCAATCTCTCGCTTCGTGTAAAAACGACCTGCACTATGCTTGAATCCGACGATAATAAACATTTCCTTCGCCGTACGCAACAGTCACTGCGACTTTTGAAATTAAGATTTCTCTCATTAAAAAAAAAACCCTCGGAACTTACGCCCAAGTTGAATAGTTGAACACGTATGGAATATCGGAATATCTTGCCTCTATCACAAAATTAAATTATGGAAGAGCTTTGAGGCATCATTTGTTGTAGAACTGCAAATTTACCTTTCCCTCCAAGTGGAGCACGTCTGCCTGTGCATAGGTAAGCCCCTGAGGAGCGAACCGATTCCCTAAAGACCTCTCAACTCTTGGGCTTGTATATTTTAGTGATGATGCATTAATTATCGGCGAGTAACCTTCGCGGTAATGCAAGGCGCCCTCCGCTCCGCTTAAAAAAAAAAGGCAAACGAGAATTTACATTTTCCGGAAAAGAAACTCCCATCCGGTGCGTCTGAGATGCTGCCTTCATTGAGCCGTAAATTCAGGGGATGAGTTATTTTTATCCTCGACTAAGGCATGATTTAATGATGTAAAGGGAAAAATTGCATATAATTTGCAAAGGAAACGTGGTCAAGTTGGTAGTTATATGAAGAGATTTCAACTGCTTCAAACAGAAACAACATAATACAATTATGAGTATCTATGCATAAATAATAAAATTTCAGCGGTTGTTTTTTTTACTGTTCCTGCTATAATGCTATTTTAGTTTCTTTTTGACATAGACGAAATTTAACTATACTTACAGCCACCAAAACGGAAAAATTTAAAAGAAATTTATTTATCGTAACAACGGGGAAGATGTTTGAAGAATTAATATTTTGTGCTTTTTTAATTTTTAATCACCTAAGCCTTTTATTTGTGGAACTAAAGTTTCTTAGAGGAAATTTTAAGAAGACATCCACGTTAAATTCAATAGTTTGAGAAAAGTGTATTAGAAACGGGAAGAATCCACAACAAATGTTTCGTATGCAACCCGGAATTAAAACTTTCAGTTGAATACGGTTAAATGAATTTAAAATAACCACAAAAATTAAATGCGGTCCGCCATGAAGTAAATACGTACAAAATCCAAAGTTCGTGCGCGAAACCTGCAAAACGAAAACGGTGGGTGGCAAAAATCTACAAGATGGAATATTCTAATGAGACTTTTTTTAAACTGAACTCTGAATAAACCTTTCGGAATACGTAACACCTTTTTCATCACTTTTTTCGGTTAAAGTTATAACCTGTTCCATCAAGAACTGAACATTCGATTCGGATTTTTTTTAACCGTCTCTATTCAAATTCTTATATGACTGCGTTGATGATGAAGCACGGCTGAGAGAGTGCTTCTACGAAGACGACGGCGAGGGAGAAAAGGGAAAGGGGCGGAAGGCATCGGACTCAAAGCTTAATAAAGAAGAGCCTTTAGTGAAGAGTTTCGCGGAAGGGTTTTTGAGCGGCGCGCGGTAAAGGGTTTTGGTTTCGTCGATTCCCCATTCCCCTCTCTCTCTCACTCTACAGTTCCCAAAAGTTCATTTCTCTCCCTGCCTCAATCACCGCCTCTCTTTCCAGACGTTTCTCTCGGCAGTCGCGCGTCTATATAAAGTAAACGTCTAGGAATATAAAGGAACTCTTGAGTATGTCTTTAAAATTTTCAACGCGTACGTGCGTTGTACTTTGTATGAAATTAATTTTCTATCCGATGTGAGATGTGATGGTTTTACGAGTTCCTCGGTGTTTGACAGCGTGGGAAACGAATGCGTATTGTCGCAAAAAAAAATTCAAAGTTTCGACGCGAGGTTGACATGCAGAACAAAGAATATTATGACTAAACTTTAAATACGCAGAATGCAATCTTGCACCACATTAATGCCACTGAAAAGTAGTTCACGATTCTGGCCGTTTAATATCCGTTTTAGCAACAATTTACTCATCGAAAAAACTCAAAGAATTGTTAACTCTGTACTTTGCTAGATGCCGAATAATGCGTTGGTAATTTATACCACGTGGACGGATTAAGTTTTCTGATATTTTCGTTACATTCCTCCTTTGATATCTTTAAAGTTATTTGTAACTTAAAAGAAAATTTCCTATCTCATTTTTGTCTTTCTGGTAGTCTTCCAGTGTAAATTCATTTGCCTTTTTTATATATCCCGAAGAAATATTTTGTTTTATAGTGGTTCAGTGAAAATTTTTTATTTTGGCCATTAAAATTTCAATTTATTTGGAAACCTATTTTTTAATATACGTTAAAGAATTTTTTAATGAGAGAGAGTTAGCTTTACAAGACAGTAATGCGCAAAATATCAATCAAATACAAAAGTTTTCTTTCTCTTTTCCCACGTATTGGATTCATTTAGACATTTACTTACGTTTTCCTAATGTATTTGATCGTGGACGAGTCTTGAAACTTCTACCTTTAGGATTTTCCTAAATTTGTTCAATGGAAATGTTTAATCACAACTCCGCTTCAAATTCAAATGCAAATCTCACGCAAGACAGAATTGAAAGACATTCGAAGAACGAATGAGGAAATAACGGGATAATATCTTAGGAAGGGTAGCAGAGTGTTTAAGGTGCAAATGCTGTTCCACGAATAGAAATCATTGGATAATCTGAAAGCAAACTTGAGACGACGGAGGTGTACAGAAATGAGACTCTGGCAAATAGCGATCGACGGCAAAGGATATAAGTTTTTTCCATGGAGGAAGATTTTATGGAGTAATCTGTTAAGAAAAGCGTAATTAAGACACCTTCAATCAAGATATTTCCAGCGCTGCGACAAACTTCTCCAATGTATTTAAACCCATGTCGACCGAAGAAATTCTGTTTCATCTTCTAAGAAATGTTCGAAACTTAATAATGAAAATACCTGTTCGGTTAGATGGTATTAATAATTATGTTATTAATAATGTTTGCTCTAAAGAATTCACTTATACTTGTTTTTGTTTTTTAACCTGTTTACTGAATATTCAGTATATGGAAATATCTTTACGAGGAACAATGTATGTAGCAGAATAGACACAATCGCCTGTCTGTGGCGTATTCTGTCAGATTCTGTATATGACTTATGTCTTTTATCGTTTTACATCGACGACGCCATCCGCAAAGAAACGTTTTGTACTGCCAAATTAAATCCTAATATGATGATTTTTTTCAAAATCTGAGGAATCCACCAAATCATAATAATATTTAGCTAAATGTCGTTGATAAGTCGTCCGCAGCTCCGTGCAAGAAGTTTCTCGAAATAAAATCAGGTCCATATTCAGTCCCAATTCCCGAGGTCCTCGATAAAATTTCCTGGCGACATTCTTATCTTTAAAAGTTTGTTGGTGCCTAGAACATAAAGACGGAAATGAAATGCAATTGGGGACTCTGTTCATGTTGCTCGCTTGCACTTTGTGTCATCTCTGACGATTTACTCCATATTTGGGAGATGACCTCATCTCGACGGCGACGATAAAAACAATCGCTTGTTTAAAGGTCTTTTCTGAGACTCCGAACTTTTTTAATTTATAAACTTCCTCCTAAACACGTCTGGACTGCAAGAAGATTAGTAAAAACTGTTGTTGTTGGCCACTCTTTCCACGCAAAAATTGAGCAGCGAAACGGATGTAACAAGTTCGAATAATGCATCTCGCTCTAATTTGTTTTTATCTGCCGTTAATGACTTAAATCACATAAATTTCACATGTAATTCAACGGCCTTTTGAATTTTGGGCTCTGGATTTGTATTTCTTTTCATACGGTTCCTCTGAGGGAGAAAAAGAGCGTTTTTAAGTTCCACAAACGTTAATTTACAGCTTAAAATCACAAGATAAAAATTAAATTTTCTCCAAATAACGCCAGAATCGGTAGGAAATTCATTAATTCGAAACGGTTTCAATCTGATAAATTTTGATAGTGCATAACTCTTTACATCGGTGTAGGAGTGGATAGCATTGTGGCTGGAGTCTCTTAGACAATCCATGAAGGGTCTCTCTCCGTCTCTCTCCCTCAGCTTCCAAAAATACGCCTCCTCTTTTCCGAGCGAAAACAAAAGACATAAAACAATTCGGCATCCCACCCACGGTCCCCTCGACAGCCCTTCTTGACTCCCCCAAGAAACAGCCATCGGGTAACTTTAGGGAAAAAAGGGGAAAAGAGCGGAGGAGATAGAGCAAAACTCCCGATAGATCCTCCACATAGCCTACGTCTGCAAAGATGAGAGAACCGACGCGTCAATAAAACGCTTAAGGAATACGTCACCGGTCCACAAACAAGGACGCTCTCTCTCTTCGGTCCCTTGCACTACCTCTGGCACCCTTCTCTCTCTCTCTCCCTTTCAACCCCTCCAAACTAAACCTCGGGAGCCTAAATCCTTTCAGTGCCGCCCACGCATCCACCAATGCCCATCAGCCGACTCTAAAAAAAAAAGAGCCTTCATGCAGACCACTCTTCTTGTTCCCAACTATCCCATCCGCCGCCGTTCGGACTATTCCCCATTCCGCCCCCTTCCTCCATTCTCCCCCACTCACTCGCTATCAACTCTAGCGAGAGGCTATCTTCCTCTTCACCCGTCCCCCCCCCCTCCCTCCCTCTCTTTGTATGTTTGTATGTTATTATTTTTATTTTCATTTGTAATTCATAACGTAGGGTTAAATGTATGAAGGGACTATGTAGTCTCAATTTCGCCCTATATAAAGTCGTTTGTCTGTCTGTCTGTCCCTCCTCACACGCCCCATCGCCCTCCCTCCAAAGGACATAGACACCCAAACACGAGCCATAAAAAGATTCGCAAGGCAAATATCGGGTTCATATCAGGGCATTCGTGTATTCTTAGCTATTTTCTTTTTTCCTTCCCTCATTCACTCTCTCGTGTAAGGAGGTAAACTTCCGTCCTTAAACCCATTTCCTTCCACTCCTCTACCTCTCTTTTTCTCTTTCCCATTCATCCACCAATTCTGAAATGCATTAGCGTCACCCATTTCTTTCCTAGACTAAATGCTCTCCGAATCCGTCCACTAAAGCTGTTCGCTAAGTGCATGGCTACTAACCTGCCACTAAGAACGAGGGTTTCCAAACTCTATATTTAATTTTCGACTTCCGAGAAAACAGTAGCGCTCAAGTTTCAACGCTTGTTTTGTTTCATTCCTGCGTTTTTGTTTGACCTGATATCGGTGGTGCACCGGAAGAGCTCTGTTCTCCCCCGAGGCAAGGATTCATGCTCCTCCATATTGGATTTCTTTTGGCCGTGTCCCCCTTCCCACCCACTCTATACCCCCTTCCACCCCCGCCACGCCGGAGGAGTTGCGGGGGTGTCCGGTAGGCCACTATCTTACAATTAGACAGTATGGACTTGAATTTATATTATTTTGGCATAGTTGGAGTCCCAGGAACCATGAGCGAAAAATTAATTGTATTTATAGTTTTCAGAAATAATTTCATATCATAATAAGAAACTCCATTGAAACTACCTAAAAATACGCTAATTTTAAAAACGTTGTGGACAGATTCGTGTTTATGCTTAAAGTGGCTTTGAAAAACATTTATCAACACATATGTTAATCGAGTGAAAATTCTATTCTATGAGAGAAATCAGATTAAAAACCGCAATCATTGGACGTAAAATCTATTTTAGCTAAAACTTTTCGGTTTTTGGTCGACGAATGATTAAACAAAGCTTTCTCCTGGCTTTTCTTTTTTAATTTCGACTGCCACCGCGACACGTGCTTCATTCGAGACAAAAGCAGCGTGCTGGCGAAAAGACCCAACGCTGGATTCAATGTCAGATTCCCTCGACCTTGCCCTTCACCAGCCGAAGCGAATTACCTCAGGTATCGCGTCCATTACGTCGCTGTGAGAGAATTTGAGTTGCCTTTCCCTTTTGATTGGGTTTCCGCCGCAAATTGGTCGGTATTTAATTCTCCGAATACGGTGTTACTTTGTGGGAACCGTCCTCGAGGAGGAAGTTTAATTTCTTAGGGATAACGGAGAAGAATGATTCCAACGGGGGCATTTCCGAAGCACTTTTGTTTCTCGACGTGGATCGTCCATTATAATTGAAACCATGAATTATTTTAAGGCTACGACAAAGATTACATTGGAGGTTATTTTTGGTTACCAGGGATATTATAGTCAATCGAGCACGCATGGATATGCAAAAAGACCTATGGCATTTAGGTCGCAATTCGCAGCGTCGTTCACCTATGCCGCAGGGTTTCCCAACCTTTTCGATGTGGCGAGTACCAATTTGTACCCTAAAGCATAAAGCGAGCACCAAGTTGTGTCCTAGAATATCAAAAAAGAGCGCCACTACACTTCCGCCTGAGTAGTAATGATAATAAGTAAAAATAAAACCTACATCAAAATTATTATTAATGATGTTAAATACGTTTAGAAAGAAATCAAACTAGAAAATTAAATTATTGGTCCTAAGAAATGGGATATCAGGCACTGCAGGAGAGCACAGTTAGGCTGTCAAAGAGCACAGCGGTACTCGCGAGCACCAGGTTGGGAACCTCTGTTCAAAGGTTTAAGACTCAAAATCTACACTTTCATGCATTACGCGAGCACCATTTTCAACATCGTAAAAGATGCACCGTCAAGACTGCCAAAGAGCACTACAATGCTCACGAGCACGGGGTTGGGAACCCCTGACCTATGGCATCATAGAACGTTTAGAACAGAGTAAAGATGACGTTTCTCAGCGTTGTGTTATAATGTAGCTGTACACAACATATGGAGTTCCATTAATGTTTCACATATATTGTTGTACAAGGACACTTTAGGAAGATTTTATTTTGCCTCTATAAATCGGACAATTTCAAATTCCGCGAATCCATGTTTGCGTTAAGTATTCATTAAAACCATCTTTATAACATGGAAAGGTAATATTGAACGGTTTTATCCAATCTTTTTAAGTAAAATATGGATCACAAATTCTCAGCAGATTGGTAGGCAGAATCGTAGCCCGGAAAAATAGAATCAAAAGTACATATTACCGTCGCAAACACAAGACGATTCTTATAGAATGTATGGTTAGCCATGCATTAGAAAATGGCGGTGATGATACTTGACTTGCTACTTCACAGAGCGTATGATAAAAAGGTTACGTATATTTGGACGCGAAACTTAATGGGTTGTATATTTTTCAACGCCACAAACTCGGAAAATGCATCAAATATAAAAGTGAGCATTCACTACATGGTCTGAATTTGCTCCCTTTGGAGATAGCAGAAGTAATAAATTTAAAATAGGTAATAGCTTTAAATCGATTGCAGTAACATATCGCAAAATACTGCTAAAGGCGAGTGTTTTACTTTCGATTTCAACGCCAGTCCTCTAAAATACTGCTTGTACTATAAAAATATATGCGTAAACAAAAATTAGTATATATACAGGGTGTTTCTGAGATAGGCGGCAATATTTCAGGGGCGTAATCTATGAACAAAAACAAAGCAAAAAAGTCCCATAAACATGGGTCCTTGGAAGCTTGGTTTTTGAGTTATGATACACTTCATTATCATACTCTGGAAAGAAAGGCTCCTGAAGAGATACCTCCCGCATTACACACATCCCTTCATTAGACCCGCTCTTTGAATGCGTTAGTGTTGCATAGCCCATGTGACAGTTGAAACCTCCCTTCACTAGACCCAAACCTTGAATGCGTAGATAGTGTGTTCTCTGCTGTGGTTTGGATCAGTAGGGAATGAGATGTGACGGCGTTTACATTGATACTGTAATACTTTAAGCGATGATTGGTGAATACACGTACTCCGAGTTAACGGATATGCACATCATGTTTAGTCGTGCTTACGGCAGCACGCTGCAGGCACGTCGTCTGTACCAGGATGCATTTCCTGGTCGCCGAGTTCTGGATAGGAAAACGTTTGCTAGCATTGATCAGCACCTCAGAGAGAGAGGGACATTTGCACTCGCGACAGTAGAGCGAGGTCGAAAGAGGACGGTCCAGACACCACATCTATATTGTATTGCCGTAAGCACGACTAAACATGATGTGCATATCCGTTAACTCGGAGTACGTGTATTCACCAATCATCGCTTAAAGTATTACAGTATCAATGTAAACGCCGTCACATCTCATTCCCTACTGATCCAAACCACAGCAGAGAACACACTATCTACGCATTCAAGGTTTGGGTCTAGTGAAGGGAGGTTTCAACTGTCACATGGGCTATGCAACACTAACGCATTCAAAGAGCGAGTCTAATGAATGGGTGTGTGTAATGCGGGAGGTATCTCTTCAGGAGCCTTTCTTTCCAGAGTATGATAATGAAGTGTATCATAACTCAAAAACCAAGCTTCCAAGGACCCATGTTTATGGGACTTTTTTGCTTTGTTTTTGTTCATAGATTACGCCCCTGAAATATTGCCGCCTATTTCAGAAAAACCCTGTATATATTCATGAAGGCTACGGAAAACATACTATTAAATAAGCGCTTAATTGTTGGCGTTCAGCCTAAGGAGCAAACACCCTCGCAAACATTCTGAAAGTCCGTATTGTTAGAGGAAATATGCTTCCAAATGAAGCGGTATTTCTTCAAATAAAAAACAAATCATATCCCAAAAAGGTACGACGAACCAGAAATTAACGAAGGGGAAATGAGAAAATTAATTTAATTAATTAATTTCGGCGCTGTTTTCAGATGTTGGGTGACAAAACAAATTATTAATTTTAGAAATACGAAATTCTTTAACCGAGTTACACCCGCCGCCCGAATGGATGAAGAGGCATCGCGCGACCTTAAAACGAAAACCTAGAACGACGGAGTTAAACGGAGGACGGAAAAGCAACTCCTCCTATAATAATGTATGACCGCAAAATTTCCCCTTCGTTTATTTCCGTAATGCATCGATGAAATTCGGACGAAACGACTAGGAAGCTCACGTCTCCCTCTATAATGTCCACGGATCTTATTACAGGACCAGCATGAGACTTCCTTTTTTTCTCCCCGCGGGCTGCATCGCACGAACTAGGGTCGCTCACAAAAGCCAACTCGTCCGTTCCACACCCACGCACTCACGTACGAACGCGCGCGGAAAGGGTAGTGAGAGGGGGAGGGCGTTATCTGGACCAGCTCCGATTCCCTCTCCCTCCTTCCCTCCCTCTCTCTCTCTCTCTCTTCTCTTCCCTATTTACCCTTCTCCAAATCGCTATGCGACGCCTTTTTCCGGCGCATCGACCCCGAACGCGAGCGAACGAATAAAAGACGAACGAGGAAAATAGCGGCGGGCGAGTAATCTCGCGAGCCGTTGGAAAGACGAGCGCTGCAAATTATGGGACGTCCGGGATTCGCTCGGTCGCGCAAAAAAAAAAAAAGAAACGCGCGTGTCACGCGATGCGTCGTCGAATTACGTGCGAGTTTATGGAGGGATGAGAGGGAATAAAACTGTTACGGGGCGGCGCGCGATGGCAGGGGAAAAAATATGTAAAACGTGCCGTCGTTCCGGCAAATTTAACATGCGCGGTCAAGAAATATATCGCGCATTCAGGCGTAACTCTTGTCGGAAGGGCGAAATTTAAAGAGAAACGTCACGCAGATGGTTCGGATAAACCGCAGGAAAGTCTGTTGATGGACTGGAGAAATTTTTGTCGAGTCGGATATTTTATGGAGAGAGACCTGTGACAAGTGTTTATAAATCGCTTTTGTTTGCAATTAAACAACAACCTTGAAAACACGGATTAATCGGTTCCCTTTCTTACAGAAGAAGCGTTCCTCCCTTTGTGGTAAGTGAACGAATTCTGCTTCGTTTAACTCGAATCGTGATGCCGTCGAGCAGGCGGAATGATTCAATTTTATCGGTAAATTCGTTATGGCCTGTTTGACTTCCCATTTACACGAATTCCAACATTCAGACTGAAGTTTTCGCTGAACAATTTCCACGAAAATGGAAGTTCAACAGTGATGCCTCCCACAGCAGCTCAATGACTATTTTACGAAATCGTCACTTTCATTCATATATTTCTACATCAAAGCAATTCAATTAGCGTAATCGAGTAACAAATAAATTATTTTTTGAGAACTCTTCCAGCACTCTTAAATTACGTTATTCTTTTATAAGTTTCTCGTTCTATTAATAAAACTCCTGTCAAATAACTGCGTCAAAACCTTTGTAATATTCCGCAAAATAATGAAGCTAGAAAGTGCGTTAATCGAATAAAATTAAAGCCCTTGGGCTGTTACTTGGAGTGTTAATATTTTAGCACTTTCCTTCAGAGCAATCTATATTATTACGCCCACGATTTCCCCGAAATCTTTTGAGTTACGGATAAAAACTTTCCCATCGCCCAGTGTTTTATGAAAAAAACTAAGGAAAACGATAAGGAAAGAACGGCACGACGTAAAAAAAAAACAAAAGGAAGCTATACAGATGCGAACTAAAACGTTGACGAGTGTTTCCCAACGAAAGTTATATCGTTCGATTCAAAAGAGAGACAGAGAGGGAGAGAGAGAGAAAAAAAGGTTTCCCGGAAGAAGAGTAGCGCCCTCTAGCTTCCTTATCTCCTCTCCCCCCCCCCCTCTCCCCCCCCTCTCCCCCCCCTCTCCCCATCCCCCCCCTCCCACCCAACTCCTCCACCTCTACTCCCTCCCACTTTTCTACGTCAACGCACTTCTTTTTTGCTTCGTACTCTTCCTATATAATTAATTAATTAAAATCTCCCCAAGAAACTCCACCGTTGCCCTACATTCCGATAGCCGCGTTATCTGTCGATCGATGCAGAAAGTGGCGAGCCAACATCCTCCAATTGCAACCCTTCAGGCCGAGGTTGAAAGGGAAGGAGTGGGATGTTAAGGGAGAGAAGTGACTCGAGGAGAAGGAACCTCCTGGAGGAAGGAGAGAAGCTTAACAATGAGACCAAGGGATGGGTGTATGTGGGTGAAATGAAAAGGCAGCAGGACTGATGGGAATTTTCATAGATTGACTTAACAAACATCAAATCAGATGGGTGTCCTAGGTGGGATGGCACCGAGCCCATACGGCAAGCCCGTCCGAAAGGATTTGCTCCATCAATTTTATCGGAAGAGCGTAATCGTAACAAAACAAAATAGGCAGAGGATAATAATACCATTTTCGTACATTTATATATAACTAGCGTTAGGTTACTCGGCGTTTCCCGGGACCCATAACAGCGTAAAAATGACCTAATTAAAAAAATACAAAAACTATATTAATTTATTTTTATTATGCTTATAGTAATTTTTTTAAACATCTTCAATTTTTAATCGTACAAAGCTTCAGGATGTACATTGATGCTCGTTTGTCATACTAAATACTAAAATAATCGCTTATATGTAATTTCCTTATCGCAGCCCCTAAACAGAAGAGATGTAAAAGTAAAAAATCTGATGTGGCCAACACATGACTTTCTCCATATTTGGGTATAGATATTTAAATTATTATGAATAGCATTATAAGGCAAAATTATTATTTCGTATTGTAAAAAAATACAGTCATCCTTGTTGCCGTAAATTATATTTTGAATATGTTTACAGAATTCACCGCTACATGGTGGTGGCGCTGTATATTGGAAATTAAGAAAAGGCAAAATATCTCCGAAATAGATGAATCTACGAAAATTTGTTTCAAACAAAACTTGGAAGAAATATTATTCTCTACAACTTTGGTCCTTACGAAGATTACCAATAACGACGTTTTTAGGGAGATATTACACGGAAACCGAAAAAACAGATTATTTATAAATAACTCCTAAACAATAACTGCTATGGAGAATTGTTTCAAATGAAAGTTGTAAGAAATTACATTCTCTAAAACATTTGTATAGAATTGCATATACAATAATGATGTTTTAACGGAGAAATATTGTAAAAACCGAATCGGGTTCGAATAAACCTCGACTTCCGGTTAACCGCTATTGTCCAAAAACTAATCAGTTCTTTGTGCTCATGCTAAGTGTTATATATGAAATTTGGTAACGATATGGTAAGTATTTTTTGAGTTAGAGCGCCCACAATGACATACACAGACACCCACGCACACAGACATCATTCCGAAAATAGTCTAAACGTGTTCTAGTCTAAGTCCCAATATCGTCCGATGATTCTAAGTAATTTTAAAATGCATATGAAAAATATGTTGCACTCGTTCCCGATGCGAAATTTCAGTTTTTAGTTTTTATGACCGTTTATTTAATTTCTTTGGTTCCCTCTCCCCCCCGGCCAAAGTAAAAATTAAAAAAAATAAGCCGAGGTGCAAACCCTCAGGATGCTCTTAGTATGTATGCCAAGTTTCAGCTTTCTTGGTTTATTGGTTTTGGAGTTACACCGTTAACACACAAACACACATTCTCTTTTATTTATGATTCCAGCTGAAACCGCGAAGAGATGGCGCAGCTGTAATTTAATACGACGCTTCACGATATGTGAATTTCATCATTAGCGTGGTTTATTATGATGTTATGTTTATAAATTAAAATACAACGCAATTTAAATAAGTACATTGAGGTATAACCAGCTAGTTTCTTAATTAAAATTTCTTCATCATTTCTGCTAATAGGCTGAGAATATACCGTACAATACACCAAGCAATGCATTAATGACTGTCACTGCAAGGACTCGATAGTCACTTTATAGAAGCATCTTACAACTATGTCATCAAAATAAATTATGAGGCATATTAATTACCGAGGTAAAGATGTTTTAACTATAGTTTATTTTAAAGCAAATACGAAAAATAAAAAAATATTTTTTGGGCACTCAGAACTTGCTATTAGCAACAGTGATCATTTGTTAGAGTTGACTGATGAATCGCATTCGTAAATAGAACGCGAGTTCGTTTTGCTTCTCTTTTGAGACGCATCCTGTTAGGAGGACCAGTCCATGAACAAAGGAGGTATACTAATGAGTGATATGACATGGATAATGAGAAAAAGCGAAAAAATGTCGGAAGTTAAGGAGGTTGCGGCGATCGAAAGGATGCTGGATTGGAACAACATTTTAATTAAAGCGATTTTATTTCCATGGAACGAAATTCAATGAAACGCATGCGCAGAGGGAACTATGTATGCCGGAGTGTCGGGCTGAGGGGAAAAAGTCTTCCATTGAAGCTGTTGACAGTGCGTACGCATGAGAGAAGAAAATACGACGAACTCGGTGATAAATGAGCGAAGGATTTTAACAAATGCTGCCGGAGAATCAGCGAGACGTAAAGCATACAGGCGAAATGGTTTGGACAGGTTTTGAGAGGGAAAAATATGTCCAAGTAGGTCGTTGAAATAAAGTTCAACAAGGAGAAAAAGAGGAATTTTCCATACACCCGATAATCCTATAACGCAGAGCAGGGCCGTCCTTAGGGCATGGCGAATAGGGACCACCGCTTCGGGCCCCGCGATTTCAGAGGCCTCGCGCTACTATATTGTCGCAATGAAAGTCTAAATTTAATTTGGCTGTCATAGGTCGATTTGCCCTGAGCCCCGCACCTCTGTTGGGGCGGCCCTGAATCGGGAGGATGCGTTCTGAAAATGTGCCGTGTTGTGAGACACTGGCTTTACGTAGTGAAAGGAGAGTTTCGTTCCACAACCTTTTCAGGCACCCTCTTCAAATCCAGAAATTCACAAACGTACCTTTGATGCAAATATATTTGCAAATACGAGGCTTATGAAGTCTGATTACCTAATCTTATAAAATAAAGTACTAATCTACTTCCGACGCGTCTCCTCCTCGCTCATAAATCTGAAATCCCACATACACTGTCCGAACAAACCACATTAATCCATTATTTTTATTATTAAAAACTAATCCTGTTTTAAAGAATCCGTGATATAAGTACCCGTGTTTAAAGAAGGACGTGTGTATAAGCATAAACAATATAGGGTTTTTCAAAGAAAGAGCCATAACGTCACTGTAAGGAGAAAAAACAATGAGAAAAATTCACCATGCGTCAATGCAGTGTTCCAAATTTTAACTCTTGTTAAATGCCTTTGATATGAATGTTAATAAGCAGGTGCTCATAAAAAATATAGATATACATATACATGAATTGATTGTTATGGGTGTTGTGCAAAAGAGTTCTAAAATGCACATAAAAGGCTTGGCGATACCTCTCAGATAAAGAGAGCGTGAATAAAAACAGATGAAGCGATATGTGTCCTTTTCAGAACGAGATCGGGAAAGTAATTTCCCCATTCGACCTGATCCCAAGAAAATGAAAAAGGGTCCACAGAAAAAGATAAAAACGAGATAAGACGGAACGGAATGGATGCGAGAAAAAACAAATGAAGAACGAAACGGGATGCGAAGGCGGGAATCGAGAAGGGAAAGAAAGGCGCGCGCGGAAGTCGGGAGTCAGGCGGACTGAGGCAATAAGACGCCTTTTAAGCAACCAAAAACAAAATCTTAAGGTCAACGCGTTCAGATACCTAAGATGGACGGCGCCCGAGAACAGACTTAAACGTATTTAATTAAGGAAGTGAAGCGCCATTGGGATTATCTGACGGACGATGAAGAGGTCGTCTTCCGCGAGGGAAAATAAAAACGATGTTTCTCCTTTCCTCCCCTCCCCTCTCTCTCTCTTTCCTCCTCCCTCTTTTTCTTTGTATCTCTCGCTACTTCTCATACCCTCCTCCTTTCACCTTCTCTCTCCCCTTCTCTCCCTCCTCCCTCCCTCTCTCTCCCTCTCTCATCCTCTTCCGCGTTTCTTTTCGGGCGATATTGGCTCAGAGATCCAGTCTTAAAAAAAAAGAGAAGAAAAGACACGACGAGGCAGTATATCAATCAATTAAGGAGACTTCCCGATTGGTAAAGTGGAAAAGAGAGAGAGAGGGAGAGAGATGAAGAACGCGCGCACGCGCAGACGCACATGCGTGGGGGAGAAAAAAGAAGATAGCTTTCTCTCTCTCTCGCCGACTTTTGTTTTACGAGGAAGAGTATATTTGTGTTATTTGGAAGAAGACATGTTTCCCGAGTCTCGAGGAACGGGTTTTTCCCCCTTCTTGGTATCGAAGTTCATCTTGGTGAAGGAAGACGTACCGGATTAATCTCCTTGCCTCTGCACTTTTCACAAGAGAAAACTGAGCGAGAGAGACAGTTCAAACTATGGACAGCTGCGCGCTTCAAGTTTTGTGATTTTTGTTGACAATTACAATGGCCAAATATTTGGAAAGTTAGGCGAGATTGTTTCTTTAGTGTGATCGGTATACGCCCGAGATTTAAAAAAAATCCTCGCGGAGTTGCATTTCCATTTCGTGGGCCGTCTCCATTCCGGGAGCTTTGAACTAATGGTAAAAATGTGGTTTCTTTGTGATACAGTAGACAAGTGTAACGCCAAGGGACACAGAACCTAGCTGTAAAGAGAATGCTTTAGATATACGGGAATTTAAATGAAATATCCTCGACATGTGAAAACGAGTAGTATTTCAGAGCATACGTGTGAAATAAAGTTTTCAATAAATAAATAAAAAATATATGGTACTTTCCTGTTAACGGGAATACCACTTTCCTGTTAACGGGAATACCTCCAGGACCCTTCGCAGGACCTGGTACTTACGTATTATCTCCATGCCATACTTACGTACAACATTAACAGAAACTGACTCGACATTTACAAACCCAATCACCGGATAAGAAACTGATTGGCCTGTATCGACATTTACAAACCCAATCTCCGGACAACGTGGAGGGTTGGGTTGGGTTGGGTTGGGTTGGGTTGGGTTGGGTTGTGCCGCAAATTGAGAGGATATATCTACGAGCCTTCGGCTCGCTTTGTTGTAATGGGTAGTCGTCTCTGGGCGCTACCGCGCCCTTCGCCTCGCCCGGAACCAGAGAAACCCTCCACGTAGTCCGGAGATTGGGTTTGTAAATGTCGAGATCGGCCAATCAGTTTCTGTTAATGTTGTTTTTAAAATAAAATATCGTATATCCAACAATAGGTCAAAATATCCTTTCAATGTCATATCCTCTCAAACAATCATAACAATACATGTTCATTTTTTAAGGTATTCCCGTTAACAGGAAAGTACCAAATTTATTACATTAAGCATAAATAGACGTAGTTGGTTGGAAATACATGTGTTTCCAAGGTCACTTAATATGCAGGCGTCCTCAAACGAGCTAATTTCACGGTAAATTTGTTCCGAACGCCATCATGTATGCGCTCTTCTTATTTTCTGTTTCATTTTCGCGGTATTATTCATCACGAGCCGGTAGGTTAAAATTAATGAGCTGGATTACGTTCAAACAATGAAATCGTGATCCATTCTCAATCCCGGCGAATAACAGAGGCAGTGCCAATGTACCGCGTAATCATCGGCTTAAAAAAACAAACGGAATCAGAGGATAACATCGATTCGCCGAGCGCACAATGGACGCCGTCTGGTGCGATGAATCGTCCGTGATAGTATGCTGGAGAAAAGAAATCGCCGTCACCCGCGAGCTCCAAATTAAAATAAAAGGCACTCTGCGGCGTCCCATCGGGCGTGGGTTTCAGATGCGATGGGAGAAAATAATAAAAAATTGTATGTAAAAGACATTATTGTATCCCTTTCGTGTAATTTCATCTGACAACAATACGAGCGCTGGTCTAAAGGCTTCATCCGAGGCGGTAGAGAGTAATAAGGTGAAAGAGAGACGAGAAGAGATCAGAAATCGTCCGTAGAGGGAGAGAGAGAGAGGGAGGGAGAGTGAGAGAGAGAGAGAGGGAGGAGGGGGGGCAGACAAGACAGACAGACAGACAGACTTCATTTAGGGCGAAATTGAGACTGTGAAGTCCCTTCTGACATTTAACCCTTTCGTCAGGTGTGAATATTATATACAAGTTAATTACAAAATTTCACATAAGTACATACTGATTACAGCTTTTGTTAGTTGAACATGAATAATTACCATAGAATGATGTTAATTTTGTGGGTTGAAAAAAAAACTGTGTAATCGGCTTTGCTCAGCACAGAAAAAAGTCCCACTGCGGAAAAACTCCTACGAAGAGGGGGGAGGTGTAAAAAAACCGCGAAAAATCCCTAAATAGATACAGAAGAAAAAATTAAAGAATAAAGGAAGAGAGAGAGAGGGAGAGAGAGGAGGGGAGAGAAAGATAGAGTGAGAAGCCGAAGTTAAGAGAGAAAGGGAGCGGGATCGGATGAACTTCCACATTCGAGAGGAGCGGCGAGATAAAAATTATCGAGGTAAAACAAATGAAAAAGACGGTCTCTCCGAAAGCAGAAATTCCTGCAGTACGCCAAATCCGCGCGTTATACTTTTCCCTACTCTGGCATAAGTTCGATCGATAATTTTCAAAAGGAAGGATTTCTGGAAGTTTCGGCGGATCACGGTCCCCTCCGTTTTGAAAAGGTCGAGAGAAGAGAATTCGTGACTCGTGCATGCTTCAAAAAACAAAAAAAAAACGAAGCGTAGGGGGACGCCGCCGCGAAATAGATTAATATCGCAAAGGATAACAAGAGCTCTGCGAACGAAGTTTTGAGAGGAATCGGCACACAAAGGAGTTTTCCTCCGTCGGATCATTTGTAAAGATCTCCTCTTGGATCTCGTATATATATATATTTAACTCTTTCCTGGCGGATACTGATGATGAATTTTTCTTGGGTTTCAGGGTCCTTAAGATGACGACATAGATAGTCGTCGAAACGCCGGCAAAAATGCACGCGAATACCCGGCTTGAAACCCGAGAAAAATTCACACACACACACACACATATATATATATATATATTTATACACACACACATACATATATATGACGCGCAAGAGCGGTAGTTTTATCGTCATCTAACATTAGCATTTGTTTGAAAGAACTCGAAGAAAATTCGAAATAAAAGGTCTATTTCTTTAAATTCCTCCTTGTTCCATAGTAATAACGCATTACTCTCTCGCGTTCACATATTCGCCGAAAATGTGTGACGTAATATTTTGTCATTTTTAAATGCGTTACTCATCGTTGTATACTATGGAATGTAAATATAATAAGTTCTTTAAGCAATTTTAAGCGCATAAAATGATATTATGCGCGTTCTCCCCATGTAAAATGCAGTTTCGAGCTGCATTATATAGCACATTAATGCAAAGTACACAATGAATATCTTTCCTAACATGCACAATTTTTTTATCGTCACGCGACTGAATGTTACAGCGCGATTCCTATGGTAACGAACCACGCAAACCATCATATACCACGATATCGGCCCGTCGTTGTGCAACACACTGGCCAGACAAGAACTCCAAAATTATGAGAGGTTCGTTATTATTGTCGTTTCAAAACTTGGAATGAGCAACGACGCGGTTGCGTCCATTTTATGCCATTTCACCGACATCTGTCTATACTTGTAAAGGGTTGAACAAAAAAAAAACAACATAATAAATATCGACAGTGAAATATTTCTCATGCGCCGCTCCCAAAAATAAAGCAAGATCATAAACGCTTCGCCAATATTATCGAGAGGGGATAATTTTTTTTATATCGCGAGTTTGTCTCATCGGATGGGATATCTCCATCTTTTCTCTTCCCTCTTTACCTCACTAGTTTCCGGCTTAATTTACCTCTTTCCGTTCGTCCGCATCGGATATCGCGAGAGAAATGTTTAAAAAATAAATAAATATGAAAGGAAAGATCCATATCGGAAATTTTTTTGACGCGAAGTTCCGCCTGGGAGTTCCACGCACTTATCCGCCCCTAATGGCAGTCTGGATCGATAAGCTCCGGCTAATATTGGATATGTCCCGTGACAGCGGATTCCATAATCTCTCGGCTTCCTGTTCCGACGTGAATCGGTCTCGAGTGCAGACATCCAGCGAAATAACGATAATGCCGCACGCGGGAACATTTTTCGGAAAAATCTCTTTCTCATTCCACGCGCGATTATTTTTTGAACTCGCAAGAGACGGATTTCGACGATATTTTTTTCAGGAGGATAGACTACGTCTAAATCTATAATAGCATGTGCTTGGGTGTATGCGACGCTATGTGATAGTATCCAAACTATACAAAAGACAGTGTCACTTTGTCAGTAATGATTTTTGAAGCTTAATATCTCGCAAAGGACTGAACCGAATTTGATGAAATTTTCAGGATAGCATTAAGATACAATAACAAAACGTTTTAATGTGTCGAACTCAAGATCAAAGACCCGAATTCGACTCCAGAGGATAATTTCCATTTCCAATAAGTTAACACGTAATTTCACATAGAAATGAACTTTTCGACGAGCAGACTTTCATTCTTTTTTAGATTAAAATTAGAAAGAATTGACCTACGAAATTCGGATGTGAACCATTTTGAAAAAAACATCATGAAGGTTCTTATTCTGTTCGTCTTTTTCCGCATACAGTACAAAATCGCTCATTTAAACGTTTAATTCACACAGTTTGAGGATATTAGCCATTTTAAGAGGATGTTGCCTTGACTACCAATTCCATTGTTAGACCTCGATATCATATTGTTATTTCAATCCTTATGGGTTTTAACGTGCTTTGCTTTTAATACGAGAGAGAGAGGGAGGGACAGGACAAAGGGAGGGAGAGGGTGAGAGATGGAAGGAGAGGGAGGTAGAGGAAGAGAGAGGGAAAGGAGAGAGGGGAAGAGGGAGACTGAAGGAGAGGGAAATGACTTTCAGTACAATTTATGTTTCTGATGCCAATTTGATCTCCATAAATAACTTGAACGATCGAATCTTTACTCCCGTTGATATTTCAACGGGCATTACACTAGTTATATTATGAAGTTGAGTTTACACTACATACATGTATGAAAAATACAAATCTAATACCTACATGTATAAATAGAAATCAATAAAAGTATAGGATTTGTATAAGACAAGTCTAAGATTTTTCCATGTTCTAGACTGTATGAGAGAAGTAGTATTCAAATCTGAAGCTTCCGTTCCGAATGGGAAACTTGTATTTATCCACCAACTCGCGCATGCGCTGTAGGATCTAAAAATCATTTGTATCGACGTTGACGGTCAACTTATCAGTCTGGACCAGGGGTCCGCAATCTACGGTCCGCGGGCCTCATGCGGCTCCTGAGAGCGTTTCATGCGGCCCTCAAAGTCATGATAAAGAAGTGATCGGTATAATTAACCACAGCCAATTCCATATTTTGTCAGTGAAATTATGTTCTCAAAAGCTTTTCTGGTGTGGTTTTAACGCTATTAAACTGATTAGAATTGATTTTCACTAATATGGGATCACAAAATCTCTAGGTTAACTTCTGATTTGAACGTCCAGCCGACACGCCGAAGCTCTCGATTTCCAATGCGGCCCTCCGAAGCACTCACAACAACGAATGTGACCCGCCATATAGAAAATGTTGCCGATCTCTGGTCTAGACTTACGTGCGGTAGTGCTGACTTCATGTGCGACTTAAAACAGTGTCTTTACTATTAGTTTCTGTTCTTTGCACATTTAATTAAATACATAAACAAATAAAAAAATTCTCATCCACCATCGACATTTATTTTCTTTTTTTCTAGTTTGTATTTAATAACATAATTTGCACCAGCACAAATGAAGAGATATTACTCGTTCGAAGACTTATTGTGCACTGACTCGTCTAACCAACTGTGAACGCTTAAAAAATTTATACGTGTACTATTCTTGTACTATTAGACTTGTATATACTAAGCCGTATATAAAGGTAGGACAAGTCTCACACTTGTATGTAGTATACATGTAGTGTGAACGTATCTTAACACATGACACACACACAAGGACGTGAAATGCGTAAAAGTACCTCAAGTATAAGTAATAAACAGGGCAATCACGAAGAAGAGTTTTTGCCGATCCTAATAGATAGAGCTCAATATAGGAAAATATATATTACTATGTTGCGTTGATGACTTCCGGTGAATTAGTTAGATGCCGCACAAAAACCGTTACTAATAAATTGCTATTAAATCTAAAATTTTGCCATTTCCTGCGTTAAATTTCAGTATCCTGAAATCGAACTGATTTCTTCCACAGAGATTTCACGTTTCAACGATTTGCGTGAAATAAACGACAACGAAATTACACTTTCTGAGCCGATCAAATTTTTAATTAATAAAAAAAATAAAGGCGCCGAAGCGGAATCTCAAGCATTCCAAATTATGTTTCGATGTAACAGATTTCGAAATTCAGCATTTTTAAAACATAATTTTCACAAAAGTGAATATGTATAGGTAATTCATAATACAACTAACGACTTCAAAAAAACCTACTTTAGAAATTGTTGAAATATTTTTAAAAATATACGACAGTGTATTAAAGCAATACCTTGCAAGCAATCATAATTAATTTCCAATTCAAAAATTATCCATTCGTGTAATAGGCCCCGATTTGTGAGGGTAGAATTCCAGAACTTGGGAGAATAAAAGAACTCGACATATATTTTCCCTCATAAAAAAAGTACAGCTATTCTTTTTCTTTCAAAATGACAGAGAAATCTCTCGAAATTAATAAAAACCCAAACCACCCACAACGCGTATGACGGACGTGCGTAGTACGGCGTTTTACGATCTCCTTATCCGGCAGTGTTTCGTCTCATTTCTCGTTCATTTTCAATTTGACCTCTCAAGTTTGAAGGTCTTAGTCTTCTCATAAATACTATATATCCATCTCACGATCGTAATAAGCCTCTTCCTGCTACGTCTCATTTTTTTGTCAATCTCCCACCTTTTATTCGACCTTAATAAGTCATTCGACACCGTCCCACGAGACCTCATATCATCTCTCAGTATCGTGAAGATTGTTCTCATATCGAGATTTATCCTTTTGTTCCCATTCCATTTTCGCCCGTTGGACTCCTTAAATAATACGACACTGTGATTTTTTACTTTCTCATATAAGAAGTATATTGAGAAAGTATTGTTATCGCGAAAAATTCGACCTCGAGATTTTTACAGAAATATACGTTTTATGTGTAGCCGAGTCCGAAAAAGTGGTTTTCGCAATGCCGTCTGCTACTGACGCTAGAGTAAAAGATATAAATAAATGGTTGATATTGCTCAATAATTAAGGGAAGTTTATTCTACGCTTTTTTAACAACAATTTTATTTTCTCAAAAAGGGCTCTAACGATTTTCATCAAATTTCGCACCGTTACTTGAGTTTACGTCCACAATAATACTACATAGTTCACATTTTTCAAAAAATGAATATAAGACTAGTTTATTCTAGGCAACTTTAACAATAATTTGATTTTCTCAAAAACGCCTGGAACGATTTTGATAAAATTTCGTGCAGTTACTTGATTATGTCTGAAATAATACTACATACTTCGTATTTCTCAAAAAATCTGATGTGGCCAACACATGGCTTTCTCCATATTTTGGGTATAGATATTTAAATTATTATGAATAGCATTATAAAGCAAAATAATTATTTCGTATCGTTAAAGAATACAGTCGTCCTTATTGCCGTAAATTATATATTGAATATGTGTACAGAATTCACCGCTACATGGTGGTGGCGCTGTATAATGGAAATTAAGAAAAAGCAAAATACCTCCGAAATAGATGGATCTACGAAAATTTGTTTCAAACAAAACTCGGAAGAAATATTATTCTCTACAACTTTAGTCCTCACGAAGATTACAAATCACGATGTTTTTCACGAGATATTTGACGGAAACCGATAAACCGATTATTTATAAATAATTCCTAAACAATAACTGCTATGGAGAATTGTTTCAAATGAAAGTTGTAGGAAATTACATTCTCTATAACCCTTGTATAGAATTGTGTATACAATAATGATGTTTTAACGGATAAATATCGCAAAAACCGAATCGGGTTTCGAATAAACCTCGACTTTCGGTTAACTGTTACTGTCCAAAAACTAATCAGTTCTTTTTGCTCACCCTAAAGTGTTATATATGAAATTTGGTATCGATATGGCAAGTACATTTTGAGTTAGAGCGCCCACAATCACATACACACACAGACATCATTCCGAAAATAGTCTAAACGTGTTCTAGGAACCTCAAAACGTGTACTTCCGTTGAAATCTCGAAGTCGATTTTTTTCATGAACACAATACTTTCCCATTACTACGTATGGAGAAAGTAAAAATGAATATACGGTTAGTTTATTCTTGGGCAACTTTAACAACAATTGGATTTCCTAAAAAACGGATTAAACGATTTTCATCAAATTTCGTATAGTTATTTAAGTTGATGTTTATAACGACTCTACATCATATTTTTCAAAAGATAGCTAATCGAAGCATTAGTATATGAGAAAGTTTGTACAACGGATGTTGCATCGACTTTTTATCAATCCGCTGTAGGTGTTTTTAGTTCTTCGTGACTTGGAATAAAATTATGCTCGTTCTTTTAACTTTAAACTTCCGAGGAATTACAATCGAGTTCATTCAAGCAAATTCATATTAGGTTAGGTGAATCAAGAACCCGCAGAAAGACTAAAGAGAGACATTGACGTGATTCACGGAGGAGGATACCTCTTAACTGATGGTTGATTTTTACTCGACCAATAGTTTCTATTCATTTTACAAAGCAAAGTTAACTGGTTGATTTTTTATACCGCATCAATGATTGCAACCCAACGGTTTAATATGCATTTAATGGAAAAACAATTAACAATCAAAGTTTCGTCAAAAAATTCAATTATATTTTTTCTTGTTGTGTTGCGATGACATATGCAAACTTTAAGGCAGTAAATTATAACGGAATGTGACTCCTATCAATTTACTGCAATTTTACAGAAAATTCCTTTCCCCTCGTACACTGACATGTCGCGAGCTGATGACGCACCTTTTTGTAATGTATTTTTCATTGCCATAAGTTTATGCCGTTGTAAAGTTCTTCATAGCAATTTCTCTTCTTCCAAAATGTTTTTTGATCGAAACTTTTATCCAGCCTCGTTTTCGATATACTGTCTTACTCTTTTATAACAACAAACTTTATATTTTAGGTTTTATTTGCCATAGATTTAGCGAAAACAAACAAAAGAGAATAAAACAGTTACACTCTTACAGTTTCTCGCTTAGATTTCCTTGTTCCTCGTAAGCGTCAACATGTAGATCATTTTTGCTTAACCTGGAAAAATGCCTCATTTTATTTAACATTGGCAAGAACAAGTTCCAGTTCTATTTTGAATTTCCCACTTATTTATTTATAAATATGAGAAAATGAATTCAACATAATTCCTTTTAGAAGTACTGAAAGCGCTAAAAATCTAAGCTTCAAATTATGCACCTGGATTAATTGCATCTATCTATTGAGTCATTTATTGTCACACTGCCATACTTTCAATCCCTGTCAAAACACGAGATTCTCATCGGTAGTCACCCATCCTGCGACAAGTGTCAAAACTCTTCAGTGTTGTGCCGCCACGTAAAAAGGTGCGTGAGAACGTGGACGGAAGAGGTTAAAATGACTGGCTCAGCGTTCGTTTTCAAAGACACGCACGAACTATGGGATCGCTGCTGACAAAGTATTGGTTGGTTTTACACGTGGAGTATAATTCAGGATGAAAAGTATTATTAGAGAAGGTAGAAGTACGCGTGGGTGTTTGTACGTATGTGTCACTGAGTACTGTAGTCTTTGTTGAATGGACTCGTTACTCGTGCGGAGGTTGGAAGCGTAAATGATTCGAGAAGAGCGGGATGGGAATTATCCGTAGAAATAATGGATGATGACACGGGAGAAGGATGGGAATAGTTTAGGAGGGGAAATTAGGAAGAGAGGGAAGCGAGATGCTTGTTTCAAAGCAGTGTATTCAACCGTAATATGTATTCCCCGCCCATTGCGCTAATTAACACGATGCGCTTTTTTAGGCTGGAGGATAAGGCTATACAAATTGTCAACATGAGAAATGTTATCCTGCAATGCGGGAATTTTAATGTGTGGTATTCTAGACTGAAAATTTAATCCGTAAATGCGAATCTAAAACGTTGAATTTGTACGTATATCATCATTCATGCATTTGCCTTCTAATATCCATTAGTTTATTCTGCTGGATTAAAAACAAAAGAACCTTGTATGCCGTGGCGAAAAAAATACCATCCATTTATAATTTATAGGAATTTTGTTCAAATCTAAAACTTTAGGAATAAAACATTTAAAATGTCTCGCAGAGATATCTCTCTCTCTTTCCCCAACTGAAAAGATGTGCGTCAAGACTGAAACCTATGCACTTATAGGAAAACACCGGCGGAAATTTACTTCATGAACATAAACAAAAACACCTCTTCGACTAGAAACTGAATTGTCTTTCTTTGAAAATACGTCCAATAAAAACTCTCCAGAGAAATAAAAGCGTAATATCTAGGTCAACGCTCCTCAAAATGTACTCTTCTACAAATGCTCTACTTTCGTTGAAAACACTGATGAAACACAAAGGAATATTAATCCAACACGAAAAACGTTAACGATTACTTTATGCACATACTTCACATAGTTTTTTTTATTGCCATAATAATTTTACTTATCACTGATTCTATCATAGATATTTTCACATCATCCGCGAATTAGAAATTACGTCAATAAGATATGCGCAATGTAAGCGTTTAAATAGTGACATTCTAAAGCTTTAACTGAAATAGACAGATGATTCAACTATTCCTTACCAAATTTTGTGAAAATAATATATTTCGGCATAACACAATGCTTACATAATGCTAGAAACGTTATGTCTGCAAATGTATGCGATAATTGCTTCCACTGAGTGATTTCATCTCGCGTGCATTTGTATCGAGGACTTGCGGTTTTTCATTTACAGAATGCTTTGTGTGTAGCTTAACATACGCATAAATCCATTTGAGGCCGTGTCTTTCCATGCACGTGTGTTTTATTTATTTATAAGTTTTTTAATTAATGTAATCTCGCCCTTGTAGAACCACTCATTGGCAATTTCTAGTATCTCATTTTGGACGTTGCTGCGTACTGGTAATTTAGTATGCAGATGAACCAGAGAGTGTACCGTGGGCGTACTTGTTTTAAACAAGGGTTTTAATGCAGCTATCCCGATTCAAAAAAAGGTCCACCAAATTCTACTCTCGAAAAATAATGATGACATTTGCCAAATTGATAAAAGGTTATATGCGCAGATGCACGTGATCAGCTACTATATGCGATTATCTTTGTTTGGAACTTTGAAAGTTTTTATAAGCAAAAAGAAAAACTAAATCGGTAAAACTAATTTCGAACTATACCATATGATAATATGCCATAGCGTGACATATCTACACAGATCTTAAGTATATTCCTGAAAACCAAATATACATTTAGTTATGATTATGTGAGCCATATAATAACGTTGAGGTTATGAATCAAACGTTAATCTTCTTACCGAAATCCATAAATAGCGATTCATTACTCAAGCGAGATTAGCCATAAAGACCATGAACTAGACAAATGAGAAAATAACTCATATAGCACTTCATATTGTAATATTGCTATGAATTCATACGATTTATAAGACATATCATTCCATGACATCCTATTAATTTCTACATACTCAGAAATGTAAGACATTTCGCAATATTGAAGCGAAAAAATGTTTTTAAATAAACAGAATAACAAACAAGAAACATATTAGTATAGGTAATAAGACCAAAGTACTGAAGTGGAATATAACAAAGTTAAAGAAAAAATTCCAAGCAAAAAATAAATAACGGAAGTAACTTTTGTGGCCATAAAAGAATTTATAGAGTTTCGTTTACTTTATTGAAGTGCCCCAGGCCCCCTTACGAGTCCCAAACCTTTTTTACCGCTTGTTTCGTTTGTTATGAAACTTATTTGAAGTGAATTTCATAAATATTTGGATTATAAAATATATATTCGGATTCTTAAGATACGCAATCGCTACAACGCAGTTAGTTTTTCAATGCCAAAAATTCAGATAAGGCGGTTCATTCTTCTCATTAACGCAGTTTGGTCGGACCTGGTATACGAGGTACTACTTTGATGAGCGAAAAATATTAATTTGGGAAGGCACATTTAAAAGCATATATAATCGACAAGAGAATTTATACAATACATTACAAATTATCAATTCCCATTTAACCGCGTTGGGTTCGTTGCCATGCCAGTTGATAGTTTTCATCATAAACATGCAATTTTTCTGAATAAAAATAAATGTTTACGACAATTCCGCACAGATTTGAAATTAGTCTTCGTAAAAATAAATAAACGACATTCTGTAAGTTATAGAGCTGTTTATGTTCCTACAGTGATTCTGAAGCTTCTATTATGAAAAAACGGGGTTGACAAAACTACCCTAAAGATTAAATCGTTTCTCTTCGGTTGCTTCCAATAACCTATCGTCATGCCAAGTTTCGGATATTTACCACTTCTAGAAGTAATCTAGCTTTTTTATCCTCTTATATCACATATCCCGAAGTGAAGAAACTTTTTAGAAGTATATAGAAAGATGTCATTGATTTAAATCGAAATTTCCTATTCCGAAACAATGAAGTGATTTTGGAATCATGTCATAAAAATACAGTGACGAGAACTGCATAAACTTGATGTCATTCTCGGTCCAAAACCTTTGTTTTCCTTCTTCAATAGAATTTATATCCTTCAGTTTATTTGGTGATTTTTTCAAGATAAAGCGGAATTTGCGAATTATTAGCTCAAAACTACATTCATTTCACCATTTCTGGTAGTTTCATAATTCCTTATCACGGAAAATTCCTTTTGAAGCTTAGCAGTCAAACTCATGAATAGAAATATTGTGCATTACTCATTAGAAATTGTGGATGGCTATAAATTTGCGATAAAATGCTGAATTTCAACAACACTTAAGCTCATTTAGTTACTTCATAAAATGAAATGCCGAGATAAATATGTGACTTTAATACAATATAGATGGGCTTAATAACTCTCACATGCCCAGTATTATTACAATGACTGATTCTTCTTCTTTTTGGTGATCAACCTTCGGGTTGGTTTGTCGCAGCTCACAATTCTTCCCGATTCCTTGCCTTTTCCTTCATTTCTCTATATGTGGAGCAACCGACATCTTCTATGATTTGGCTGATGTACAACCGTCTTGGTCTTCCTGTTATGATTTTTACCTTCAACCGCGCCTTCGAAAATCAAGGGCGGTTTAGCTTGTATTTGAAAAATCTCAATTTCTCAAACGTTTTTCTTTAACTATAGGAAATAAACTAGAACATTTACTTATTCCATTATTAATTTACGAAGATTATAGAGATCAGAATTTCCATATGCCCTCTGTATTTATAAAAATACAGGACAAAAATTTCATTCCTTAGCTTTTTCAAAACAAACTGGGTTTGAAAAAGTTCGCTTAAAGCATTAGTATTGAATGAACCTGTCTTCTTTTTTCCCCAATTAAGAATTTTATAACAGTTATTTGAATTTTTTCCTCATCTCTCTCTCTCTCTTTTTCTCCTCCCTCCTTTCTCCCTCTCTCCCCCATCTTTCTATTTCTCCTCCATCTCGTGCGTTCGTGTGTGGGCGTTTGTGTGCCTTTAGGTGTTGCTTTAGCTTCGGCTACAATTAGAGGAGGCCGGAGGATGGACAGAGTGTTAACTAGGCCAAGTGGCGTCGGATGTTGGTTTGTTTGATGACCAGAGCTCTCCAACACGAGTAACCGCGTACGCTAAGAATTGGACAGGAAAAGAGGAAGGGGTAAATAGACTCTTCAATGGATTCATCCCATTCAGCCAGCAGTTTTACCTCGCCCACTCGATTACATCCCGGATATGAAGGCAAAGCAAACTAAGGAATAGACGACGACGTTCTAATCCGTTTCCGAATTTTAATTGGACCATCCTTTTCTGTGTGTCCAGGAGAGTTTAAAAAAATCTTTTAGGAAACCGGAGTATCAGGAATAAGGCTGCGGAATTTCAGAATTTACTAGAACAAACAGAGGCAGATATAGGCTAACCTCGGATATTCACGACGTGAAATTTTCTCCTTACGATATATTATTCATAGACAAGATAGGACAAATAGGAGCGGTGGAGGGGTGTTTATAGCAGCGAATAATACACTAACAAGTTCTCCGGTCAAGTTTGCTGAAAACAATATTGAAAGCACTTGGCGTACTCTAAACAGTGAAGGTTTGGGAAACATTCATGTATGTGCATGTTATAGGCCGCCAGCTTCAGACGCAGAAGAAATATGCGATCTAGAGGCTCAAACTCACTAAAGAAGAAGAATAGTAAAAGCATTATCATAGAAGGAGGAGACTTCAATCTACCCTCGATAAATTGGCAGAGTTGTAGCTTCATACCCTTCGGTAGGAATCGCGAGTCATGCGAAGCGCTAATAGACATCTTCAATAAACATTCCCTTATCCAGGTAGTCAAAAAACCTACGAAAGCGAACAATATAAGATTTACTAGCAGTTAACATCCCCGAGCGTCTTTTCGAAGTAGCTGTTGAAGAAGGAATCAGTGATCACCAAGCAGTTCGAGTACTTTTGGATATAGCTGTCGCAAAGTATCGCAAGCCTAAGCGAAAAGTGTACATGTATAAAAATGTTAACTTTAACGATTTAAAAGAGAAACTCATCAAGGATTACGGCGATTTCAGCAAATCGACAAGCACAAAAAACGTTGAGGAAACTTGGAAAGCATTTCTATCAGAAATTAGAATGGGTATTAATACGTATATACCAAGTAAATTTATTAGCGATAATGGGGAACCAAGGTGGTATAATCGGCAAGTTAGGTGTGCCCTCAGGCACCAAAGAAAGCTTCACTCCAAATTTAAACGCATCAAAAACTGTAAGTCACAGGAGGAAGTAATTTCAATTTCACATAAGTACAGAGATTATCGGACTAACAATAAGACCAAAAAGGTTATGCTCAAAGCATTAGCGGACTTCAAGAAAAAGACTCTTAGTGAACATCTAAGTGAAAATCCCAAATGCTTTTGGTCATATGTTAGAGAAGTTCAAGGTCGTCGCCCAACCGTAGCCCCTTTAATAAACGACAAAGGAGAGGTAGTTAGCGATAGCACAGATAAAGGAAATTTGTTAAACTTATTTTTTCAGAGCGTATTTACTACCAAAGACGTGAGAGCGAAGGTCGTTGCGGCCGAACCAGGCAAGGAAAAAATGACCGATATAGTCATATCAGCGAAAGGGATAGCTCAACAGCTTAAAAATATCAAGTCAAATAAATCTCGAAATAGATTTCAGTGAGTCACTTAGTCATGGCGTTGTACCTAAGGAATGGAAATTAGCGTTTATAACGCCGTTACGCAAAGGTGGAAAAAAAGACAACAGAGAAAATTACAGGCCAATTTCGCTTACCTCCCTATCTTGCAAGGTTCTCGAGCACATTATAGTTAGCTCCGTGATGGACTTCTTAGATAGCCAGAACTTGCTAAGTAAATATCAGCACGGCTTCAGGACGACGAGATCTTGTGAAACACAGCTCGCTCTGTTCGTTCACGATATACTAAGATCAGGAGACCGTAAGACCTTGACTTCAAGAAGGCCTTCGATAAAGTTCCACATAGTAAGTTAGTGAAGAAATTAAATGACTGGAATTAATCGAAAGATAATCGAGTGGATCAGGGACTTTCTTAATGAGCGTGAACAAATAGTAGTTATAGATGGATTTAAATCAGATTCAGTCAGCGTAGCCTCAGACGTTCCACAGGAAAGTGTAATCGGCCCCCTACTATTCCTTTTATACATAAACGACTTAGATAAGGTTATTAAAAGTAAAATCAAGTTATTCGCGGATGATACAGTAGTTTACAGAGAGATTAACAGTCCTAATGATCAATTATTACTTTCTGACGACTTAAATGCAATTATCGAGTGGTGTAAAGAGTGGCAGTTAGAAGTGAACTTAGGAAAGTGTTCCTTTATGAGATCCTGGGGAAACAAAAACATCGACGCGACGAATTACACTGTTGAAGGCGTCCAGCTAAATCTAGCCGATTCCGTCAACTACTTAGGCGTTACTTTAACAAGCAACCTCTCGTGGGACATGCACATACGAAATATACGCGGGAAGGCTAAACAGAAACTAGGATTCATCAAACGCATAGTAGGTAAAAGTGAGGAAAAATCAAAGAGACATGTACGAGAAAGGATCAATCTCAAAATCAGAGTTAGAAAGAGTGCAGCGAAAAGCAACTAGATTCGTCAAAAATTATTACGATAGAAACAAAGTGTTACAGGCTTGTTACAGGACTTAGGATGGGAATCACTAACTGAGCACCGATCACGCTCTAGGTTAAAACTACTTGAAAGACTTAGAACGCATATATTCTCCAGCGATGTCGAAGAAATAATAAAAGTGCCAACTTATATTGGTAGAATGGCCCATCCTCGTAAAATAAGAGAGATAGCCTGTAGGACTGAGAGGTACAAAGGCTCCTTTTTCCTTAGAACGATAGCTGAGCAGAACAGAAGTTACGATAAGAAATCAGCCGATATAGGGTGATATTATTTATTATTATGCGCTTTTCCTTGGTGCTATTGCACCCCCTGCCACACACCATTGCTGTGGCTTGCAGGGTGAGCTATAGATATAGTGTTTATAGCATCCTTTTTCTTTCAATTAATAAAGGGAAGAGATTAATTCATGCTATATATTCTTAAAAAAAACATTTTAATTCTAAATAGAAAAGATATTTAAATAATATTTTTTAAAAATCTTATTGCCTCATAAAAGAATTAATTAATGAAAGAATTACTGCATTTTTTTCGAATTCCAAGCTCATACCCTCTTTTTGGAATATAATCCTAGATAAAATGGTATTTACTGCGACATTCAATCGTAACTATGAACATAGTGCGTGTTTCAGTATATTAATCAAGTGTTGTTCCACCTTTGATCGATACTCTGCATTTGATACGCCTATAAAACAAATCGAACAATCCAGTTGAGAAAAATTCGCTAAGTAAGACAATCTTCTCTGCAGAGTTTCAAGAAAGCATAAATGCAGCTCCCAACTGTCTATATATGTATAAAAGGCCATCATAACTGTTTTAGTTCCTACAGTAGCCTCTTACATTATGGCAAAATTTTATATCTATTACTTTTAGTAAACACAATTTTGTTCTTTAAATCGATAGAAGTGTCCAAATGCGATTTTCACGTAAGCGTTTCACAAATCCCTAAAATTAAAACGCGCAAGATTCTGAAAAATAGTGGTTAGCACTTGACCAATACAAAATTAAATCATAATCGGAATGCAAAAGAAATAAGTAGGCGGGAGATATCTGAGAGAAAATGATTTTCAAAAGTAAAAATACGAATTATGTACTGTAGCTCCTCGACGAAAACGATTTTCATCCTCGGATACGAAAAATATTTTCAGCTCCCGCTGCTAAGCGCGCCTCCGCGAACAATGTCCCGGTTTCACAGAGCTCCGAGATCCATTTTTTTCTTTCTTTCTTTTCATTCCCTCTTTCCTTTCTTCCACCTCCCACCGAAGCCTCCCTCCCCCTTCCCCTCTTACTCTCTCTCTCTTCACCAATCCCCTCATCCTTTACTTGCCACTCAGACAGGCATTACTCACCACTGCGTAGACCTCTCTCCTTCCACCAATCCAATCCGACCACTCGCAAACTGTTCGCCCTCGCACGGATAAACAAGGAAGTTTGGAGTTCTCCATTTCATATCCAACTTCCATTTTTGTTTCATGTTCTTCCTTCCTTCCTCTCTCTCTCTCGCTTCTTTCCGGTTTCTCCCTCTTCATGCTTAAACCCTACATCTTTTACTCTCTCTTTCTCTCCTATCTCATACCATGTTTTATATAACCCGAAAATCGGCATGAGGGAGGTTAATGCGAAACGCCAATCTGGATATCCTTAAATAGTACTTTTTGGTCTGTCTGTACGGTATATGCGCCATCGGCGGCATAAGATACAGGGGAGTATTATATGTACGGTCGGTCCTCCTCCAACGCGGGGGTTACGTACCTCGACAACGCCGTGTTGGGCGAATCCGCGTTGAAGGAACTTAATACCTTGCTTATAGCATTGGGTGGGATACGTGAACGCGGCCGCGTGAAGTCTCCGATAAATACCTAGATATGTAGATTATTTTAGACACAAAACTGAAAGCCCTACCTTATATTGTGTGCACTTAAAGGGGCAGAAGCCTTAACACTTGCACGTATTTTCTATTCACTATTCACGAACGTACGTGCGGTAGACTCATTCACGCCATATTCCCGGCCTACCGATGCTACACTCAAGCCGCTTTGTAACTTATCAAGGATCTTAATTGTCTCAGTTAATTTAATCCCTTTTCTGCTTTTCTTTGCCTCTCTACCACTTGAAGATGTTTCGATTCCATCCTAAGGGTTATTGAAAAAACTGCAAAAAGTGGCACTGAACTTAACTCGATCACAGTTTACATGAGACTGATGGAGATGAGAGAGCAGCGCTCACCAAACAAATGAAAACATTGTTACTTTGTCTTATATGAGTTCTATAAAATGGCAACAATGTTGTTGCAGAGATGTTTAGTTTACTAATCGGCAATTTAAGGGGTACCCGGATACGGTTTATGAAGTTACAGAGCGCGCATACTGTTGCCTGTTTGGCAAACCGCGCATATTCAAATTTTCCGCGTTCGGCAGATAATTGGTCGCATTTTTTTTTGCTCATATAAAAGCCAATCCGCGTTGGAGGAGGGGTTGATGTATCGGTAATGCATCACCGGCGGCATAAGATACAGGAGCGCACGTATTCTATCACTATCGCAGAGGGAGGGAGAGAGAAATTGATAATAAGATGGAGTGAGAGAGAGAGAGAAGGAGAGAAAGAATAAGAGAGAAACGGGAAGTTTAAATAGAATTCTTTTAGTCATGCACACCCGTCATTTTTTGACGGGCAGTATCACTTAAAACTCCAGAAAAAGGATACGTATTTTAGGGATGAATGAAAGGGGCCCAGAGGATCTCCATGAATCTCCCTCTTATAGGTCTTTGAAAGAGAAACTCCGCCTCGAGAAAAATAAAATTATGTCATGAGATGGACGCAAAGGAAAGAATACAAGGCGTATTTTCCGCCCAAGAGGATTGAACGCGTATCGAAAACTTTGTGGCTTCGGACCGAAAAGACTAAATGAAGATAGAAATTCCGTATTCGGATTCGAGAGACGGACGGTTAAGTTTTATACACATTTTTTTCTTTTTTATTTCAAAGACAGCATTCATCTCGCGATATCTTTTTCCTCTCCCTCGCGCAGTGAGAGAAGAATTTGTGCAAAGAAAGGTGAAAGGAAGGGATTTATTAATAAGCCTCCCGAGTCGTGTAGAGGAAGGAAATAAAAGGCGGATGTAAGTGGCGATGGGAAAATGTAAGTGGCGATGGGAAAATGTAAGTGGCGATGGGAAAATCACCGTGGTTACCAAGTTTCGTTAGTTTTCACCTATCAGTGGCTCCCTCTTTCGGAATCCGTCCACTTAGCGAGGTTTATTTTTTTTTATCGAATCGATTAAAAATAAAACTCGAGAAATTCTCTCCCAGAGAGTTGGAATCGGATTTTAATTTCCCCGGATAAGAAAGTAAAACGAAACAAGGAAAGCTGCAGAAAATTGGAAATAAGCTAATCAAACACGTTTCCTTTTTACGAAATCCTCGGTTGCGTCCTTTTTCTTTTTGAAAAAAATAAGTTTCTTAATTCGTCACTAGGTGATGTTGAATTGAGTTGAACTCAAAATAAGAAGAGCAGTTGTATCTTTCCAAGCTTAAAGTTTTGAAAGCAGAGCTCGACCCAGAGGGACTTATTTACAAGACGGGATTACTCGGCCGTTAAAAGTAAGTTCGTTTTGATAAGATACAGCGTAAATTTAAGCATCTGCAGGTATTCAGAGATCAAACGCTTAAAAAATCAAAATATTGTAACATTATGAAAAAAGATATGCTCATTTCGGCTAAAAATCAGACGTCTTCAGTGGTAATTCACCAAAAAACTGATTCTCTGTTGAATCTGCAAGCATGCTATTTGATTACTGTCTTCTAACAAATAATAATAAATCCATTGACTGGCATTTTTCAAGAGGCTGAGGTGGATTTTATTTGCAGTTAAAGAAATGAGA
Source organism: Uropetala carovei (assembly GCA_036926305.1). Taxonomy (NCBI): domain Eukaryota; kingdom Metazoa; phylum Arthropoda; class Insecta; order Odonata; family Petaluridae; genus Uropetala; species Uropetala carovei. The sequence continues at coordinate 9,757,400 of JAXCHB010000019.1, read as the reverse complement.
AATACAGGGTCGTCGAAAAAGAATTCCGGGATTTCAAAATTTAATATCTCTTTAAATTCAGAACAAAACTCACTTAGCATTTTTTTTAAATGTGTAAAAACTCTCAATATTTAACACCATAAATTAACACGTCACAATGTGAGCACTATTTGTAGCTCTACAAACGTCTAGGCTGTAGACCGCTTCCGACCAGATACAGTGAAGCATGTCCGGTGTGATTTTTGCTACAGCTGCAGAGAGAGCGCTAATTTATCTCCAATATTAAATCATATTAATTGGGTTTTAACAAATTTCGTCCATTTTATGAATCGGCCTCAATTTACTGAAATAAAAAACAGAAAACAGCAGTATAAAAATAAAACAGAACTGTCAGCAACTTATGAGAGAGGTTGCTTTAAGTCTGCATTGTCTACGGGACATTATAATTTAGAATCCTTTAGAAACAACGTCAAAACGAATTATGGCGGTCGTTTTAGTAAACGGGCGTATCGGCGAACGAGTTCTTTCAATGGCAGGGATGAATTACCCACTCTCATATTCACCTGCAGCGCCAAATCGAGCAACGATGTCAACAACAAGCCTTGACACGAGGCGTGTTTGCCCGACGAGAAAATCTCCCTCCGTGACCTCTCTCTCTTTCTCTTTTAAAGAACGTGAGAGGGCTTTTTAATGTCAGCGCGATATCGCTCATACTAATTAAACCTCGCACAAGATAAGTTTTCGTTAACCTCTGCACGAAAAAAAATCCAGCGTCAGTCGTTTTGGCTGCGGCAAAACTCTTGCTATGTAGTGAAGGCGAGCAGCAAATGTTTTTAGCGATTTTTTTTTACAAATCGCTCATGCATTCACTTTGTCCGTATGTCCGACTGTTTAAACGGTATCTCTGATACGGTTCAACAAAATTTCAGGATAGGTAACTCCATATGAAGGCTACATGTGGCAAGAATTTGGTGGACCGGGATAAGCTGCTTGGGCTATTTTGGCCCCATTATTGCCCCATTAGAAAAGCACGTAAATCGATGATGAGTATATGCTTTTTTAAATTATTTCCCGTCAAGATTCGTACTCAAGACTTAAACTGTCGGAAAGATTAGAAATTGCAGTTAGTTTCTTATTTTTTGAAGACGGAATTTAAATCCCTGCAGGTTTTGCGTAAATTGTAATCGGAAAAAAGTGGGAGTTTTTATGGGTCTGAACAATCGACTACCATGGCAACGAGCTCAGTGCTTTTATATGGGTAAGCTTTTAATGGGAATGAGAGTGCTATATTATAGTTCCATTAATATTAAACTACGGCCAATGAAAGAATTTTTTTTGTAAAAAAATCGTCTTATAATATCTGCGTTCGCAGTACTACCACCTGACTTGTTTTTTTCTTTCGTTCGACAGAGATAGGGAAAATCTATATCATTATGAGCCGAGTTTGGGCACTGTGTTTTCCCATCCGCCAACACACGTACGTTCCTCTCTTTCATCCTCTTTCTCTTCTCCTTCAATTCGACCTCACGGCGAATTAAACGTGGTCCCGGAGAAACACTGAAAGGGCTCGCGCATAACGTGGAAATTGGAGCGTTGAAAAAAGTCTGTTTCCTTCTCTCTGTCTCTCTCTCTTCCCCCCCCCCTCTCCCCCCCTCCCCCCTCTCTTTTTTCCTCCCTTTCTGCCCTCCCTTCTATCTCTCTATCACTTTTATCTCTCCGTCTATTGTCTCACTCCCCTCTCGCGAGTTCTATTCTGCGGCTCTATAAAGGCAGAAAACGCAATGGCTCTGACGGCCGAAAGAAGAACCTCACGTTCGTCTTGAGCTTTTTCCAGGAAGCATTTATCCTGATAAGTGTCTCAGCGTGAATTTCAGTGGGATTTGAAGGGTTCGGCGAGGTGAGAGGGGGAAAAGGAGGGGAGGGGGCAGGGCGGGGGCAAAGCGGAGAAGCAGAGCGGGGGCTTATAGAACTAACCGCGTCGACGGAACAATCGCGTCAAGTACAGTAATGTGGAGGCGTTCCATTTAATCGAAGAGAGGAGTTGGGGCGGCTTGAGTGGGAGGATGAAAGTAGACTGCGATCAGTATTTGTAAAAAAAAATCTGATGTGGCCAACACGACTTTCTCCATATTTGGGGTATAGATTTTTAAATTATTATGAATAGCATTATAAGGCAAAATTATTATTTCGTATCGTAAAAGAATACAGTCGTCCTTATTGCCGTAAATTATATTTTGAATATGTTTACAGAATCCACCTCTACATGGTGGTGGCGCTGTATACTGGAAATTAAGAAAAAGCAAAATATCTCCGAAATAGATGGTTCTACGAAAATTTCTTTCAAACAAAACCTGGAAGAAATATTATTCTCTACAACTTTGGTCCTCGCGAAGATTACCAATTACGACGTTTTTAAGGAGATATTTGACGGAAGCCGAAAAATCCGATTATTTTTTATAAATAATTCCTAAACAATAACTGCTATGGAAAATTGTTTGAAATAAAATATCTAGGAAATTATATTTTCTACATTTTTGTAATATGTATACAACAATGAGGTATTATCGGAGAAATATCGCGAAAACCGAATCGGGTTTCGAATAAACCTCGACTTTCGTTTAACCGTTATTGTCCAAAAACTAATAAGTTCTTTGTGCTCATGCTAAAGTCTTATATATGAAATTTGGTATTAATATGACAAGTACTTTTTGAGTTCAGAGCGCCCACAATCACATACGTCCATCCATCGATCCTAACACACACACACCATTCCGAAAATAGTCTAAACGTGTTCTACGGGCCTTAAAACCTGTATTTCCGTTGAAATCTCGAAGTCGATTTTTTTCGTGATCACAATACTTTCCCTATACTACGTATGGAGAAAGTAAAAAACAGTTCGCAATAACGCAGTCGCGTAGGACTCGACTTCGCTATTTGGAAACTGGGTTTTTCGTGGCAGGCGTATCCTACCGCGCATCGCCTTCGGAACGTGCTTATTCGATCGAAATCACGAAAAGATCGGTACAATATACATCGTGCAAACTTTCTCATATACTAATGCATCGCCTAGCTTTCTTTTGAAAAATATGAACTATGTAGAATCATTATAAACGTCAACTTAAATAACTATAAAAAATTTGACGAAAATCGTATGAGGCGTTTTTTTTAGAAAATCCAGTTGTCATTAAAGTTGCCCCAGAATAAACTACCCTTATATTCATTTTCTGAGAACTGTGAGCTTATGGGTTATGCAATATTATTGTAGACGTAAACTAAAGTTACTTTACGAAATTTGATCAAAATCGTTAGAGCCGTTTTTGAGAAAATGAAATTATTTAAGTTGCCTAGAACAAACTGCCCGTAATTATTGTTCAATGTCAACCATTTCTTCAGAGTTTCTATTATGTATAATAAAATGTCTAAGTACGAGATTTAATTCAATTTCCTTCTATCGTTTAGGCTCCAGAGTCGCGAACAGACAGACAGATACACAGACTGACGGCATGGCAAAAACTACTTTTTCGGACTCATGTACACCTAAAACGTATATTTCCGTCAAAATTTCTACGTCGAATTTTTTTGGCGATTACAATTCTCAGTAGGTATACTATATTAAGTAAAAAAGAGGCGGAGAAATATTTTTAACGTGAAATACAAAAAAGGCGGACGATCACGCAGGAGAGCATCCTGTCACGACGACAGATCTCCGTGAGAAACGTACGTTTCAACAATTTGCGATAAGACAGCAGTAGAACTCGCGATCTGATAACGATGCAAATTTCAACATCCTCCAGCCGCTCCTAGTCTCCGACACCGCTTCCGTCCTAGTTCTTTGATGCTTCAACCTTCGGTGCGTGAATGTGAAATGCCATCAAGAAATTGAATTAACGCGTCTCTCGATTATACGCTTTCTCGAACGCAAGAGGCATCGCCTGTGGCAAGACGATGCAAATTTTACGTATCTCGCGCAACAGAACGACGAGAAACATGCTTTAACGTAAGACAAGGACAGACTATTATTAGCTTGCGGTACACTGCCGCGCGTCCGTAAACAAATTCCGAAAAAAATCCTTCATTTCTTCGACTCTATCCTGTAATATTAATCTACTTCTATTAATCTCCAAATCCATCAATTACCAAATTATTTCGTGACCATGTTTCACTTTTAAACAGTTACTTCCGTTAGAACGCACAAAGAATGAATTTCATGAAATGCACTAAAGGAATTGAATGATTTCATGAATTTTACTTCATAAAAGCAAGCCAAATATCTAATTTGAATTTTTCATAATAAAATATTCATAATCATCAATAAACCAGCGATAAATTTCGTTTTAGTTCGTCATATCAACAAGGAAAATTACATTTTAAAATGTATAATTTAATTTTATGTGTAACTGAGGAAAAAACTAAAAAAAATAAAAGCTTTGGCTGAGAGAGAGTTAATGATGTTTTATGCTCAGCGTGATATTTAGCGGATGCTTATTAATTGGTTTTAGAATATTTCGCGGAAAATAGAATTTAACCCAAAAGCGTGTTATTTTTTCATCATTTACCCCTTGGAGCAGGTGTTTCAATATGCGCATACTTCAATAAAAACGTAACGAAAAAAAGGAAGTGTCCTTTCATTTTATTAGTGATTGGGCGACATTATCAAGCTAACTCTACGTCATTCAATATAATCTAAATATTCAAATTTTTCATAAATATCCCCCGATCACGACAATAATTGAGATAAAAAATATTACTCCAAATTGTTAAAATGATAATCTTGTCATGTGCACAACACAAAAAGCGTTCAACAACTACCCATTATATTTGCAACGATAGTTATTGCTTTAGTCCAAATCATAAGAGCATTTTTAATAAGGCGAGTTATTCTTCTCTCACATAAATCAGAATAAAAACGTCGATTAATTTTCAACTGATGTTTTCTTGGGAATTTTTAATGCTAGGATAAAAAAAGACATGAAGCGATTAGTTTCGACAATAACTCATAGTACACCCCAACATCCGCAACTTGCCCACGGTCAGTGAAAAAGCATTAAAAAAAAGCAGAGGGACATTAATACGCGCCGCGATACATTAGAAAAACAGCGAAAAGGAAAGAAGGAGAAAAAAATTAAGGAAAATAATGTTTCGGAAGCAAAAACGCCATGCCCTCTCCCTCCATCTCCCGTCTTTCGGGCTATAAGGGGCGAAAACAGATAATAGTATAAACGACTCGTCTGCGGAATAAAAATAAATGAATAATTTCACCCCTTGTTTCCAGGAATTTGCGAGGAGAAAGAAGCAGAGGAAAAAAAGACTTTGGCGGTAGAAAGAAAATAAATTTGAATGATAAATTATTTTTATTTTCGTATTAGGCATGCTCGTCATGCGTGCATACTGGAAAGAGGATCACGAAAAGAGGAAAATTGAAAGGGATATGAAGCTATAGAAAGATGGAAATGTTTTTTTTTAATAGAGATCGCTTTTGATGATTTTCAGATTTGAATAGCCGTTGGTGCGATCCCTGGGGAATATTCTCGGACGAGAAATTAAAACTTGTATGTGTGTGTATGTGTGTATATTTCTCCACCCTCAACTGAAAAAACCCTTTCTGTATTGATGTCGGTGTGGCGTTGGCGTACGAATCGCCGAGGGGCGAAGGAAAATATCAGAGTGGGCGATGAATCTAAAAGAAAATTTGTTGAGAGTTTAAAAGCTGATACAAAAGGGAATTCCTACAAGGCAAGTCTCTATTAGAGGCAACGTCATCCCACGCCACAAAATACGCAAGCCTACGTGATTCCTCGCTCCACAGAGAGAATTGAACACGTAAACACACCCTTGTGACGTCATCACCCGTCCCTTGGCGAGGACAGAGCGTAACAGAGAGAGGAGATAAGCTTTTAATTTTTTAACTGAATTATAATGAAAGGGATTACGCAAAACATTTATGGTTATATAATAAAATAATCACTAAATGATAAATAATCGTCCATAATCATGAGATATTTTTTGCGTGCATGGATTTGCTCTCTCGGTTCGCGTTTCATAGAGCATGCATATCAAAAGACATTATTTCGGTAATGCAGAGCTGCAATTAAATATAATTGCGAGTTGATAAATCCCAATATTAAGTTTCCAGTCTCACTCCGAGTATATAACGTTTAAGTGTGTTATCGCCTTTAATAATCGCATGTCTCCAGAAGCGTCTCTTTCCATAACCTGATTAAACCTGGAGCTGAAACAGGATGTTTAAGTGCACTTTATAGGACATTCACATACGTGCGTCAGAAAGTTTACTCCAATGGCAACAAGGATTTAAATCTATGAATATTTGGTGGCTAAAGAAATTAATTTTTACCCGCATGCTTCGAATAAGGAATCGTCGAATTGTTAAAAGCGATTGGGGAAACTCAATATAAAAAGAATTCCATATCTTATAATCGATTTCAACAGGCATACTCGCCAGCATAATATGGTGGGCCAATTATTCTCCTAGGAAGATTTAAGTTAGTAAAAATAAACAACCGCAGGTTAAAGCGCTTTTGGTTAAAACACTCATCAGCGAGAATGGTAAGGCCGTATGTATGTTTGTTCTTTGAACCTCCGGTAAAGTTAGTATCACAACGTTTAACAGGTACTTATATATATATATTTTCTCTGTGAATATGGGAGTATGCGGGCGCCTTGCGCAATTGCCTAGAGTAGTCCTGGACGTGAGATCCCTGACCAAAGCGATGTGAAAGGATCCTGGGGGTAGGTTCACGGCACATGAGAATGAGTTCGTGATCGCCTTGTGTGATCGAAACACGAAATTCATTCAAGTGGAACTGTTCTCATCTCATAATATGAGAAAATAGACAGAGCGTAAAATTCTACAGCAAACATTTCTTCTGGAATCAAACAAGCGCCGTTTATTAATTAAATTAAATGTGACAAAATTATAAATATTGATTTAGGACTTCAAATAGGATGTACTACGTTTCGCCAGAGAGATGAACATTTCGGAGTTTACCCTATTATCATAAAGAGAAGAAAATTTCCGCGGATCCTTTTCCTTTGAAATAAACGATGTGAATAAACGGGCGTTTTCCCGGAGAAATTAAAGCAAGACGGCGCTTTTCCCTAAGTTTGGACGCCTCAGGAACGTATGGCGGAATCTTTTTCTTCCGGATTGGAATTCTAGCAAAAACGAAAAATAAGGGAATGCGTAGGAAATTTGCGGAATCTAAGTTAAGAAAAAACGTCGAAAAGATGGCGCGCGCAAAAAATTTCATCTGTATAATACGTTGTTTTTTCTTCGCTTTTCGATTCAAAATATTCGGAAAACATTTGGGGATTGGGCTCTGTCGGCCAAAAAAGTTTTTCGCTTTGGAATCTCGAAAACTCTTCCTGTGAGTGAACTGCCTCCTTGCATCTTGTCCTCAAGTGGAACGCGAACATCCTCTTTTTCTAATTTTAAACCGCTCTTGAGCAAAAGCAGGACGTACTACCCGGACGGGATCCTAATTGGATCCGAAGAAGCTGCCTGGAAACCCGAGGTCAACCACCCAGGCGTGACCCCTGACAGGGAACCCGACCCTCACAAACGTCCCGAAGAAGGCCCATAGGACCCTGAGATGCAGAATTCACCTCGCTCCTCCACTAATTGTAAGAAGAAAGCATATCACCAGGGAAAGGAAGCTGCATTTGTACCAGGCGATAATCTTCCCTGCTACGTATATCATACGCATCCCCAGCATGGAGCGGACGAGTCAGCGCAGTTTGGAGGTCGCTGAACGAGCTTGCCTCCGCACCATAGTGGGAAACACCAGAGGAATGCGTAACAGCGATCTGTATGAACATCTGCAGATCTCCGGAATAAAAAACATCAGTGTCCTTCGACAAACAGCGGAGTCCCGCCCCATGTCCTGGGACAAAAATAATACGCCCTAGAGCAGGGATGGCAAATACGTGGCATGCGTGCCAGAAATGGCACGCAAGCGTTTTTACTCGGCACGCGTAAGCTTGTATTTTCTGAATAAAATATGGAGTTTCTTAGAGAAGGAGTAAACTAGTGGCACATTAACTTCTTGGCACGCGACTGAAAAAAATCACTCGCCTTTCGCGACTCTTTTGCTTGCGCAAAATAATAAACGCTCCAAAGATTTCGTCCGTGCATTTTTGTAAATCGGGCATCGAGGTTGAACGCACCTTTTTCGCGCTTGTTAAAAGATTTCCTTTAACGACCTGAATTATTTTTTCACCATCGTATTTTTTCCGTGATTTTTCGTCGCTTCTGCTGGACTCATAAACCGCTTACCCTCCATTAAGTCGAATGCGACCATTCAACGAGGAAAAATTCTGGCGTATGCAACGCAAAAAAAATGTAACGAATCGCAATACATACACGAAAGTAAAGAATCTTTTGAGGAAAATTAGGTTTTTAATTTAAATTTCTCAAAACGTAAAATACCGTTCGAAACACGTTGCCTTTATATGGCTTATGTTTTCCCAGTGATGCAATATTAGAGACCAAAATCCATCGTAAATTCCCATCTTCCTTTGTATTTTCTTTCATTTTAAACCGTATTTCTCAGATCTCTTTGATATCGGTCAGTCGCGAAAAACAAAAGTAAATAGTTTAACTAAAGATTTGGAATTACAGAAAAATTGAATTAACTGAAATCGTTTTCGGATTAACTAGCGAAAAATCTCTAATAAATTTTTATTTTTTATAAAACCTTCTCATATCGGTTTCAAAACATATTCGTTATAATTTTAATTAGTGAATAAATCCTCGATTTTTTAATAATATGAATATGAGTGGTCGAATTCTCCTCTGTGATTGTATGAAAGTTAAATTTTAGTCTTGAAAATTTTTATAGCACCAAAGTAGTTAATAGAAAAATGTTATTTTATGAATTTTTAAACGATGAAATTTCCCTTCTTGCTAATTCAATGTTCTATTTTACTTTAATAAACAGTAATGATAATTTACCATTAAAGCCCCGAAAAAATATTCCCATATCCATGCCGAATTCACTGAATTTTGACTTGGTAAAAGTTTCAAATTATTCCTGGCAACATTTTGTAAATTAATCCAAAGCCAAGCTTAACGTTTTATTACGTTTTTATTTGTCTACGATTTTAGATTTGCTTGAATGGTATGATAATTACACAGGATAAATCCCAAAATACGATTTATGTTTGTAACCTATCTAAATTGCTTTTTTAAGTATTGGTAAGCGCAAAATGAAATGCTATGCTTATAAGACGCATACACAATTATTTTTTGAATAATTATATTTTATCGGATTATTCATATGCCGCCGCAATTTCTGCTTGGTACGCGATCCATATTCAACATGTATTTTTTCTGCTTATCGCCAAACAAATCTGCTTTAATTTTACAATCGTAGCGAATCTAAGTTATCTCTAGAAGAAAATATAGTAAAGCTTTCAGAATACACCCAATGTTGATAGTGAGTTTTCCAAATTGCTACGTGGAGTACACCCTATCTCACTATCATTTTAATGATTAAGGATAAGCTAATAGGCAAACACGACGTATTTATGAAGCCTCTTACCAAAGAAACGCTTGCTTTCGACTGATGCTCTCCTCGACCATCGGAGCTAAAAAACACTTCTTACGTATTCTCTTAGCGACCATTCATCTTAATGACGATATAACGCATTAAAGAAAAATAAACATCACACACGTCCCACTGAGGGCGGTGAGCAAACAAACGATAATTTGAATCGAACGCACGCATTCGGAATTCCACAAATGTTTATCGAATGCCATCAGTAGATTACGATACCACCCCATAAATTTTCTTCAGCGGTCGTAAAACTCAATAAAACAACTCAGATTAGCAATTGTCGATAACAAGGTTATCAGTCAATGGAAATCTCCCTTTTCAAGTTGCCAAGCAACTGGTTGAAAATGGACGACGCCTTCTTAGAAACCATAAACCGGCGTAATCACGTAGACGAAACATCTCGGAATCCGCTTACTGAATTCAAAACATTCCAGCGATGGCCGCTTTGAGGAATGCGACGTAGTTTCAAGAAACGGACAGGTATTACATTCCATGTGGTAGCGCTAATCACTAAACTACACTATCATAGTTACTTTCGTCCTTTCAGACTCTCTTTTGGAGGATATATTTTAAGCTCTCGAAAATATTAATAATCATTTGATAAAAATTTTATCCCTTACATTCTAAATGGAACTCGCTTTTCTTCCATTTTTTCCAAAAAGAGAAGTAAAAATTATTTACGTTTGCCGGAACGTGGTTTGCTTCTATCACGAGTAGTTCATTTTAAATCAAAATTTCCAGTAAGTAACGATTTTTTCAAATTTGCATGTTCCGCATTTTACCACAAATACTCCCCTGGAGCGGAGAGAATATACATATTTATACAGATAATTCATTTAAAATCGTCGGTTTTCCATTAAAGTAAAAATGTTTTGTGATAACGTATAATTTTTTTATATTTTTATACGAGACGCATTCCCGTTTGATTACTTCCTCTCCAGACCCTCCTCAATTCAAACGGCATTTCTTCCTATCCGGTTTATTTTCTGAGAATAACCCTTACCGTAGGACATTTTCCGTTCTCTTCTCTATTTATCCTTTCCTTTCCCTTTTTTGCCTCCTCTTCCTTTTTCTCTCCCCGTGTTTACCGATGTTTCTCAAAAAGGAGCATTGGCGTCCCTCTTTCTCATCTTCCTGCATCTCTCTTCCTTCATCTCTGCAACTTGAAACTCTTGAGCAAAGTGAGTTGGATCTCTTCTTCGACTAGACACATCGCCCGCCTTAATAGGGAATTAGGTAGAATTTCTTCTTCCAAATACCATGTAGGTTGAACAGATTCGATTCGATTGTCTGTCGGTCGCCGGAGACTTCGAAATGAAGAGGAAAAAATCGGTACAACATACATCGTACGAACTTTCACATATATTAATGCGTCGTTTAGTTATCTTTAGAAAGTGAAAATCGTATGAGCCGGTTTTTAGAAAATCCGATTTTTGTTCAAGTTGCCCAAGAATACCTTATACATTTTTTGAGAAATATGAAATATGTAGTATTATTGCAGACGTATACTCCAGTAACGGTACGAAATTTGAAAAAAATCGTTCTAGCCGTTTTTGAGTAAATCAAATTATTGTTAAAGTTGCCTAGAATAAGGTAGCCTTATATTCATTTTTTTTTTTGAGAAATATGAACTATTTGGTATTATTGAAGACGCAAACACAAGTACCTGTAGGAAATTTGATCAAAATCGTTAAGAGCCGTTTTTGTGAAAATCAAATTGTTAAAAATGCGTAAAATAAACTTCCCTTAATTATTGAGCAATGTCAACTATTTATTCATAGCTTCTACTCTGTATGATAAAATGCCTAAGTACGAGTTTTCATTCATTTTCGCTCTACCGTTTAGGCTCTAGAACAGGGGTGGGCGAACTTTTCTGCATGGCGGGCCGCATCGGTGTTTGCGAATTCTTCAGCGGACCACATTGAAAGATGCCAATGCTTAGGCGGGCCAGATTAGAGTTTAAATCGTAAATTGCTTAGATTCTTAGGCATCATACATAAGTGAAAAACAAGCGCAAACAAGGACTGTAGGGCTAAATTTTCAAAACTAAAGGTTTTATTGTCATAATTTTACCAAAAGTAATATAAAATTGTGTTAAATTTTACAGATTGCTTTTCCACCAAAGCTTCGCGGGCCACGGTTTGCCCACCCCTGCTCTAGAGGCAATAACAGACAGATGGCATTGCGAAAACCACTTTTTCGTACTACTTCGTATATGAGAAAGTAAAATGTATGCAAACATGACGGGTTTCAATCCCGTTAATACAAAGCGTTGATAGGGAGGCACTTACTTAGCCAACCCTCCATAACATCTTCTATTATTGAGGTACAATCATTTACAGTTTATAGCACCGCGTTGATACAAAACACTTTACGCTTGCAAAATTAACTTGAAGTCTCTATTATGTTGTTTCAAACTAAAAAGGAATTTTTCTTTCGACTAAATATTGTACTTTCATTAGGTGCTATCTAAATATTATAGGTATCAAAAGGCGATATTACCTTATATAAATAACAACTATATGTAAGTACCGATATATGCCTAATACAAGTCCTTTTAAATAGGTTCGGAAAATTCTATCAAAACATTCCCTCTCAAAGAAAAAGAAAATTTTTATTTGGAAATATAACTCGAACAGTCGTTTTCGATGGTTGATTCCAACTTCAAACGCAAAATTTCTAGTACGCCACTCAGTTTTTGTGAGATATGACATTTGAACGATCCAACGGAATAAACATTCCGTTGGATTTATAGAAACAAAAATATGAACGGCGAACTTCTTCAGCAATCCCTAAGGAAGTGTTTATAGTAAAAGATGGCGGCTTCAATCCGTCCGCGTTCCGGGATTAAAACTCGTGCGATGAGAAGGAACGACCTTGATCCCATCCTTTGCGCAGCTTAATCGCATCTCATTCTCTCTCGTCTCCAACTTCATCTCATTCCTCTAAGAGACTTTTTCCTTTAAGATTTCTTATAGGAGCCTTCTCAAAGAGTCCCTTTCTGAATATCCGAGCAAAGCGTCGCTTTCTCAACGTCCCATCGAGAATACGAAATATTTTAATCTAATATATTTTAATCTAATCACCGAAGGAATAAAACGATAGTATGAGCGGCACATTTTTTTTTTTGGAAAATTTAAAACATTGTAGGAAACTGACACCATGCTTGGATGACCTTTCCAAAACTTGAAGAATAACTTGGAGGGATGGAAAAATTCGCAGGCAAAGGAATGCCCAGCAACGGAATGTAAATAATAGGAATCAAACTGTTTGCGATGGCGCAAAAAAAACTGCGTAACTGCGAGGATAAATATCTCAGATGGTAACTAACGACTGACACCCTTTTTCCTAAGCCGAGAAAGACAATCACCGAACGGAACGTAGTGAACCAATGCAATTTAAAGGCAGACGTAGAAACTCTGACACGCAGGCAATTGTTTACATCATAAGCCGATTTGAACAAACAATTTTGTTGGTTGGCATCAACCTTTTTAATGGATAAAAAAAACGCACCAATGAATTCGACGACCTTTCCGACTGAGATCTGCGTTCTACGCAGAAAGCCTCCACACAAACCTCGCCCTATACCGCTGGGGGAAGAGGGAAAATTTAAAACTCACTCTGAACACAAACGAGTGAAAGTCGGTTTGAGTGTGTTTGTTTTAATCTTCTCCCGCCGAGGAAAAACTCGAAGTCAGCAAAGTTCGCCTCTGATCAAACATATCAATCATAAAGTTTCCTCTCATACATAATGCATGGTCTGTTTTATATAAGCTTTACCTCCGTCAAAGTTCGGAATACCAATGAATGAAATAGAAAATGGAATATTAGATCAAGAAGATATACACGAGAAGAACAGTGCGTTAAATCGAGGTGAACAGTATATTACTAATCCCTATAACAATAACTTCCGTTCAAGTGGAGTTCTGAAAATGTTGACATATTAAGAAGGCGACTCAGTTCTCACTTGCTGCAAAATATTTTTTAAACCTTCGAAACATCATTATCAACAACAGAGACGCAGTTTTGAATTTAAAATTAAGAATAATCCTGCTCTAAATGTGTGATTCAATTGAGTTTTCTTGAAGAAGTAATAAAGGTATACAAAAGTATAAGCCAATGAAAATGTTAATTTACCAACAACAGTTTTATGTGGAGTTTGTGTACTGAAACGCGTTAGTAAACTGTTGATCAGTACTCAAATATGCGCAACTTTCTAAGAGCACATTTAAGATACCACACGAGAAACAGTAAAAATAGATCGATTTGAAGCTGAGTATATTTTTTGCGATGCATGACCGCTCGGAAGACGGATAGGAAAATTCGTTTCTAATTCCCAGACTAAAGTATTAAATCAATAGGCTTCGAAGGAAGTTACTTACTTTTTTAACCTTTCAGTAGGCGTATTTCGTTATTTGCACGCCTGTTATAGAGGAAGGATATTCTCTACGGTATTTGCACGATAAACTTTTCTGTTTGTTTATTTGTTTTCTCGAACATTCCAAAGGTCAAGCGGAGAAAATTGAAATTCCACTTTCGAAACCCAGATAGTTCTGAGCCATAATATTTCGGACTAAAGTGTGTTTGACTGTATCGAAAATTCTAGTTATAAAACACACAGCACGTCGAAATAATAGATTCTATATTCCAAATGCGACAATGCATCCAATTTTATTTATATCATTATTCTATCTTCGCTAGCAAGGTAAAACAAATCACAGAAGCCAAGGTGAAATAAATATGCATGCATCTCTAAGCGCAATATTTAGTATTGTTTCATACATTTCTAAGACATTTAAAAAAACTTCCAAAACACTGAAACATACGCTCCACGCCTTATTCTCTCCTCTTTCTTCTTTAACGTTCTTGGCTTTCATGCCAAAAATAAACTTAATTTTTATAAAAATAATTCGATAATTCAGATATTATTCTAAATCCCATGAGTGTTTTCAAGAACGATTTTTCTGAAAATGTACGCAAATTTAAAACTTTTTAGCTAGAAAAATTCAGTATCTGAATCGGATTTCACATTGCCCAAATTGATACAACGGAACTTAAAATACGAAAACTGTGCTGCCATGCGAAAAGAAAAACACTTGAATGTTTTTCCATTCAAGGCGTATATAGGTTTTTCAAACTTAACCCTCGTACCAAACGGCAGGCGCCAGTGGATGTTCTGGGGGAAACAAATGCGCATATACCGGCTTCTTAGATAACATCATTATTTGCAGAGGTCGCCGAAACGGAACATAACAAACAATTCTTGACAACCACCGGCAATGATACGGAAGAAAACAAACCTTCATTAAGGGAGTCTATCCTCCTTTCCTCAAGGACATCACCAGCTCCACTCTCACGTTCTTTTTCTTTCAAACCTATAACTCTGTTCGATCGGGTCTTCGCCCTCTTCCACCACCATACCATCTCTCTCTCTCTCTCTCTCGCACTATGTGGAACCCTCAATATTTATCGCAGTTTCCCGCACTTCGGCGCTCTCCCGGTAATAAACCATAAAGCAGGGGAAGCGGGACACAAAAAATAAAGCGTTGAGGAAGCCATGGGGTGGTGGCGAGGCGTTGTTTCGGAGCCACCCTCATACCCCGATATTTCCCTGTCCTGCTCCAAGGGAATGACGATTGGGCGCTAGCGAGGCTGAGAGGGGGAAAGAGGAGAAAGAGAGGGGGAGAGAGAGCGTGTTTTTATCGCTGAAGAGGGCAGAGTATAACAAAAAATCTACACGGAAAAGTTTTTTATTGAGAAAAATCGTTAGAAATTAGTGAGGTAGGGAATGGTGGGAGGTAATGGGAGATGTGCGAATTGAAAGGGATGGAGGGAGAAGGGGGAAAGAGAGGGGGGAGAGGAGAGGGGGGAGAGGAGAGGGGGGAGAGGAGAGGGGGGAGAGGAGAGGGGGAGAGAGGAGAGGGGGAGAGGAGAGAGAGGGGGAGAGAGGAGAGAGGGGGGAGAGGAGAGAGAGGGGGGAGAGGAGAGGGGGAAGAGATGTCGGGAGAGATGGAGGGAAAGAGAGAAAGGAGTAAGAGAAGTAGAGAGAGAGAAGGAAGGAGGGAGAAGAAGATGGAGAGAGAGGGGGGGAGAGAGATGGAGGGAGAGAGTGAGATGGAAGGAGAGGGGGGATGTGGTGCAGGAATGGGTGCGGTCTACCCGTTGTGGGAGAATGGGAAATCGGATTACTCTGAAGAATCCTCAAGATATAGAGGGAGAGAGTAAAGACAGTCCCTTCACCTAAGCCGTTATACTTAAGAGGGAAAAAAAGGATGGGAAAACAAGGCTTTTGGGAGAGCGAGGTTAAATTGATTATCCGTTCCAGGATTGGAAAATTTCGCGCCGCTGTCGTCACGGAACGACTCGCTCGGGATGTTAAGGAGAGTACCTTTTATTATGGAGAAAGTTTTGTCCAGAAGTGTTCCTTAGTTATTACCTTGGTCGTGTTTCAACGGTGTATTTCTTTCTTTCTGCAGTGTATTTATGTAGTACGTGTACCATCACTAACGCCCAATCCTCAAACAGCTCAGTAATTATATGTCAGACCAAGTTTTCCCATTATCTTATTCTACGAAACCTCTACCGGTTCTTTGTCATTCTTGTCTATAAGCTTTTATTTCTTTTTACCCTTCTGTTTTTCCTTCTACCATATCTGTAATCATCTAGTCTTAACTCAGAAAGTGCCTTATATAGCTCGCTTTCCTCCTTTTAATTATTTGTACAACAGATATATTTTCTCGTCCTCTTACTTATATGATATTTGCTCCACGAATCAAAAAGTTCCCGGAATGGTTTCAGTAACACCGTGCCTGAGTTGAAACAATATCAAAGTATAGTTTTCTGAAATTAACATTGTCGTAGCTATAAACATGCATTATTCGGTAAGAATTCTTTCATTTTGGTACATACAATATAACATCTGTTTTTAACCCAAATATTCGTGAGCACGGACAATTTTAATTTTGAGATTCGAGCGAACATTAACTTTTTGACAACACTTGGTTGGGAACCAACTGGCAACATTCGGGATTCGCAAAATGTTTACGGAATGCACCAAAGAAAACAACAGTTTATGAATGGGTGTAACGGTTTAAGGGTGAGCGAGAAAACATTTAAAATGGCAATCGAATTGGGAGATAACAACGTTAATCGACGAGGAAACTATGACCGCCGCATGCAGTTGAGTTTCTCAACCGAACTGACGCCGACCCTGAAATTTATTCTGCCGATTATGGGCTAGTGATGAAACCCGGATTTATCAGTACGATCCAGAAAGCAAGATTCAGTCCAAACAATGGTTTCCAAGGGGATCAAGTGGGCCAATCAAGTTCAAGGACAATGGACAGTCAAGAGGAAATTATTACGAAATTCAACGCTCTCATGTGACAGAAAACCCTGGAAAACTGCATCGTCGAATCTTTTTTCACCATGACAATGCGCCAGCAGATTCGTTCGAGGTTTCAAGAATTGCATTGGGAACTGCTCTCTCGTTCACCCCATAGTCCCGACTCGACCCGTTTAGGCTTTTTCCTGTTCCCAAAAATCAAAAGATCACATCAAGGAAGCTCGCTAGGAATGGATATCTTGTGCCAAACGATCAGTTTTTTACTGGTTTTAGTCAAACGAACCAACTTTCTACAAAAATGGGGTAGAACGATATACTGAAAAATAAATGTTTGTTTTAAAGTTGTTCTGTTTTTATGCGATCATTCCAGGAACTTTTTGATTCACTCTCGTATTAAGCAATTTTCTTCTCGGTATTCTCCTCCACAATTTAAAGTTTTCCAATTAATGCATATTATTTTTTTCAAGCAACTGTGTTTCCACTTTATACAAGGCAATGTTACACGCATTGAACTCCAATAACTTCATATTTATCAATAGAAGACAATCACTTATTAATGTTTTTAAAATTAGTAAATTCGATTTTATAATAAGTTATAGTATCATTTTCATCAAAACTCAAACTACGAACAAATTTACCGGCTCACGGAAGAAATTAACTAGACCGACTTACCTTTCTACGATATATACATTTGAAAGGCGAAGTAAGTTATTTGAAATTTCCCGGCATAAATGTTTTTTAAAGATAAATATATGGTATAGTAATTTATAATATTGATTGAAAAACATTAAAACACGCCCTCTTAAATTCTAAACGTAATTTACATTTTAATCGTACGTGAGTGACGTTCCGGAATCGTTCTGTTTCTCCAGACACCATTTAAAAAAAATTTATCTTCAGCATTCTTCTCCATGTCCTCATTAGTCCTCATTCATCATGAATCTGAACCGTTCCTCTTCCATGAACGATAGTAATGAGAATTCTAAGTTTCGGGATTTCGTATTCCTCGACATTCGGTCCTCCGCCTCGCGGAGATCACGAAGATATCACACATGCCATTGGCGATGCGGGATTGTCACAATCACTCGTGTCGAATCTAACTTCTGCGATCACAGCGACAAAAGCCGTATCTGTAATTCTCTTGGCGTATCTTCAGTTCGCTGTTGGTCTCTACGTCGGAATGTAAATTGCGCATTAACTTGAGAGAGGTGAAGAATGTGTTGTTGTGCACACCTTGGTAGCCATTATGATGGCATTATCAGACTGACGCGAATGCGCATTATGGATATAACAGCGAGCGTTAAGTCGTATTTCGCAAAAAAAATGTCCTGCTGAACAGTATTTATTGCTTATGAACTGCGCTTAATAAGAAAACCCTACAGTTCAAAATCGAATTATGTATCAGGTAATTGTTTCCGTTTGATGATATTGCACAAATCTTCCAGAGCCGTTGAAAGGGAAGCCTGAATATTACATGCCGATGTAGATCTTGTATTTATCATGTAGTATATTCCATCATATTATTGACAGCTTTTACGAAGTCATTTCATGCTTTAAAATGTTAGCATGGTTTTAGGAAAGGTTATTCATTACAAACACAGCTCTGAATTTTTAATAATGATGTAATGCAGAGGTGCCCAAACTTTTTTATGTCAAGGGCTACTTCCATTCTGTAAATTGTCTTGCTGGCTACTAAATATTTTAAAATATAAATTGAGCATTGGAACTTTAAGTAACAGTAAAGAAAGCGTTTCTTATACACCATTTATGAAAATCGACAAAAAATAATTGGATTTATTTAAATTAATTCTTTATTTAAACGACTACGGGGAAATATACACTGCATATTTCCAGCCAGTGATCGGTAATTGGGCTTGTAGCTAGAAACGGAGAGGCGTAAACAATCTTCAAGATGTTCATTGGTGAGTGCATTTCTGGTTTTCGATTTAAATAGATTCACATTAGAAATATTCATTCACATAAATAAGTGTGAAGAAAATATCCTCTTAAAATAAATGAAACTTTTTTATGTTTGAAAATTTTTCAGATGAAACAATTTTCCAAAAATTTGAATCGTTGTATTTTGCTTTCAACTCTATATTAACATAGTTATTTAACTTTCCAGATCTGTTGCATCCACGTTGAATATATCTCACATTTTTCAGAAATTTCTTCAACGTCAATTTCGGCGAAAGGAAATTTAAACCAAACGTTCTTTGAATTCAGTTTTTAATATAATTATTTCTGGCACCTCGCCGCCTCCGAGGGCAACTCCAATTTTCCTAAAGGGCGACCGGTCGCCCGCGGGCGACGTAATGGGCACCTCTGATTTAATGCTTTGCAGAGAGGCGGATATTCAGATTAGTGCCGCTTTATGGTTTTGAGGAAGGATTTTGAAAAGTTATCTCATAGTCCATCTTGAAACTAGAAATTCATATGTTAACTCGAAAGTTATTAATTCGATTATAAATTTTCTCTCTGATACAACAGAAAGTTGGATAAAAGAGTTGATTCGATTAGGTGCTGAGAATATGTTGATTCATTATATTACCTACCTAAATGGACGAGGGGACCTTTTGGTCTCAATTTCGCCCTGAAAATAAAGACGTATATCTATCTATCTACCACCTGTCTGATAAATTGCAGCCTAATATGTATACGTAGATGTAAAAATCTTAAACAGTAGTTCCAACGTCATATTTTATATGTTTACCCGTACAATAACCAATTCTAATTCCTTGAAAGTCATTTATGCGATGAAAAGCTTTTTAATGTTATGAAAAACAGTCCTGGTTCAATTTCCTGTCATATCAAGCATTTTCTATTGAGTTCAGGGGTTTTTCTAAGATATTCATCTTAGTTTTTAAAATGAAAAGTATTTTTCGTAAGGGTTAGACAGGTTTGCATTACGAAAAGTTCCTAATTGTAGCTATGTCAATTTTTATAATTCATTATCTATGTAAATAAGAAATTATGAAAGCAAATATTCAAATAGCTTACTTAATATTTACATAATGGACACGTTGTGAATTTCATCATCTTACGTTTTTTCGTTGATGAAATTTCATCTCTAAGCTGTGACCAAAATATGTTTAAGTAAAATTTTTATGATGCTGTAATAAGTCGTCTTGGTTCTCAATAGAATTCGATAAAATGACAGCAATAAAATGTAGTACCTAGGTCAGTGGTTCTCAAGTGCGGCCACCGGACAATTTCGATGCGGCCATAAGAAAATTTCAATAATTGTAATCTATTTAAATAAATTACAATTATTAATGATAAGTAACAGTTGTCATAAAATAAGAAGGTATGTTATAGATTTTACATGCTTATTGTTACATTTTCTTCAACCTTTCCTTGATGCGGCCCCGAGGGATTGCTCGTGGCCGCATCTGCTGCCACAAGAAAATATCTCCTTAGAACCACTGATCTAGGTATACGAGACCGTAATTTGAGGCATGAATCGCTTATTTTGTCACTCAACACTGTTTGCACCACCGGCGGCATAAGATCCAGGGGCATATATACATCTACACAATACCCTGAAATTCAACAGATTATTATATAAATATTGAGCTATGTTCATAATTCTATCGCGTCGTGTTATTATAACTCGCTGAGAGAGAAAGCTGCATATTCGAAGGGAGAGTAAGAAAAATGGGAGAAAAGAAGAATGGGAAGTGTTTAAATTTTAACCTTCATTCATATATACCCGCCATTTTTGACGGACAAATCATCATCATCATCATAGGTAGTCTGTCTATAGACGGGTCCGTGATTATTCATGGTTAAACCTGGTTCTCAATCATTCTATAAGCTCAAATCTTACAGAGGAGGATACAGGAGGATACTAATGTCTGGCCCAAACTACAATAGGTGGAGAGCTGAAATTTTCAGAAATTGTAGATGGCATAGAGAAACCGCCAGAAAAATGGAGATCTCGTATCATGGGTTCGACTCCTGAAATTCTCACAGTTTCGTTTATTCCCATAAGAAAAGCATTGCGGTATATTTGACAATTAATTTCGGGCACTTTCCGATAAGATAGAAAAATGAAAGATGGATGTTTGTTAGATATCCAAGATATCTATTAGGAATCGTTACAACTTTTACCGCAAGTGTCCTGGGTTCGACTCCAGACGACCCGGTATATCTCCCATAAGAAAGCATGGAAAAAATTAATTCCTGCATATAGACGAAACTAAGAGGAATAAAGACCTGATATTTTCAGGGTTTGTACATGTCATGAGAATATTTTCATATTATTTGAGGACTCCTGCGTAGATGTCATCGGTTCGACTCCAGGCAGCCTTAAATTTGAGATTATTTCCCATAAGAAAAGCATTGAAATTGGTGCAGGGCACTTTTGCGTTTAAAATATACTTGTCTGCTCTTACACTTTATAATAAGGTGAGATAAAATGATTGCGGAATGCAAGTACATATTACTAGTATTCTCCTTATTTTCCGCAGTCTTCTTCATGTATTGAAAGCTCTCTTTCCGTTTCAAGTCGTCCATCAGCTGAAACCTTTTCCGACCTTTCTCTTTTTACTCTCTCATACGAAGTATCGAGAAAGTATTGTTTTCGCGAAAAAATTCGACCTCGAGATTTTTACGGAAATATACGTTTTAGGTGTCGCTGAATCCGGAAAAGTGGTTTCGCAATGCCGTCTGTCTGTCTGCCTGTCTGTTACTGGCGCTGGAGCCTAGACGCTACAGCGAAAATGAAATCTCGTACTTAGTAATTTTATCATACTGAGCAGAGTACACGTGGAAATGGTTGACATTGATCAATAATTAAGAGTAGTTTATTCTCCGCATTTAAACAACAATCCGATTTTCTCAAAAACGGCTCTAACGATTTTGATCAAATTTCGTACAGTTACTTGAGTTTACGTCTGAAATAATACTACATAGTTCATATTTCTCATAAAATAAATATAGTCTAGTTTATTCTTGGACAACTTTAATATCAATTGGATTTTCTAAAAACAGGCTCATACGATTTTCATTTTCTAAAGATAACTAAACGACGCATTAGTATATGAGAAAGTTTGTACAATGTATGTTGTACCGATTTTTCCATTTAGTTTTCCTTCTAACAATTCTTTAATCATGCTCTCTTCTCAGATAATATCCAATCCAGTTCACCTTCCTCTTTCTGATAGTCTGTATAATCGTTCGCTTCTCTCTTATTATTCGTTTTTCACCCTATCTGCCCATTTTATCGTCAGCATTCTTCTCCATGTCCACATTTCGAAACTTTCCAAGATTTAATATCATTTTTCCTTAACGTCCATGTTTCTGCCCCATACAAAGCTATACTCCATACATAACATTTTATCAACTTCTTGCGGATATCCTCCTTTATATTCTCCTTTAGTAGGAGTTTCTTTCTTCTGAAAGAGGCTTTTGCTTTTGTTATTCTAGTCCTGATTTTATCGGTACTTTTTGCTTCTGCCGTTATGATGCTTCCAAAGTATTTATAATGCGAAACATGTACTAATGGCTTTCCTGCAATATTTATGTTCAAATTTTCTTCTTTTTTACTTGATATTCGCATGACCTTGTATACACTTATATTAATATAAAGAGTACTAAATTATTTTAGCGCTAATGGATAAGCATTATCAGCTAAACCGCAATAATGGATTTAAAGCGAGAGTCAAAATCATCATTAAAATAGGAAAATACACGTTTTCCGCCGTCGGAATGCTTTTGCCTTGTGGCTGAGAATAATAAACCAGCGGAATCACGTGGCGCCATTAGAGTGCAAAGTATTTTCTCGACAGAACAATAGGAAACGACACCAACAGCTCGTTAGTCGAGGAGTGAACGAGCGCGGTTTTCGGATTCCCAGGACGATGGCGCCATTTCAATCTCGCTCAAACTTCCACTTTCCATCCATGTTATCCTTCTATACCATTCCGGAATGGAAATATTTGAGAGAGAGAGAAGGGAAATGGGAAGCGAGAGGAAAATGCACGCGATCTGCGCTTAGTTAGGTATGTCACATACACAAACACCCACGCTTCACTCCGCCTTATTTTCAGATCCGTCTATCTCACTCCCCGAGTCGTTCTTTCCCACATTCTTTAAGCCTCCACTCATTCATTCATTCATTCATTACCCGAATATCTTTTCCCCTTTCTCTCCATCCTCATACGATGATGATTCTCAAGTGGCCGTCTGCTCGTCACTGTGTATGCACCACCGGCGGCATAAGATACAGGGGCATGTTATATCATTACTTCAGAGAGATAGAGGAAGAGAGAGAGGGAAAGGGAGGGAGAGAGAATGGAAGGGAAGGGGAGGGAGGGAGATAGAGGAAATGGGAAGGAAGGGGAGAGAGGGAGAGGGAGAAAATAATCCGACGGAGGGAGAGAAAGAGTGAGGGAGAATGGGAAGTTTTAATTTAATTCTTTAGTTACGCTTGCCCGTAATTTTCGACGAGCAGGTTACACTTTTTTCATACATTTCTCTCCTATTTCTTCCCTTTATACATCTTCCTTTCATTTATTATCTCGCTATCCATTTCATTCGCACCTGCTACCTCTTCACTCAAATGCCTCCTCTCTCCCTCAAGGCATTTCCTGTTTTGCCCTATGAATCACGCTTTCCTAAGCCTCTCATAGCGAGCGGCTTCTCTTCTCTATTCCGCATGTTCGCCTGCCTCTCTCTCCCTCCCTCTCCTCTTCATCCCCTTCTTTTGTTTTTCCTCCCAAAAGGCGCAAAGCGGGACGCCGTATTCGACGCACTGACGTTTTTTAATTCCTCCGTCGAATTCGAAAGCGGGAATGTCCTAATTAATTGCAGCTCGTTTTCGAAATTAATAACACTGCAATTTCGACTCGCGCGAATTGCAAACAGTAGAAGTGCCTATCTGCTCTCTTTCTTTGGCAATACAGAGCAACTAGGTCGGGAATTGGAGGAATGTGCCGCGAAAGGTTTTCTCACAAACTTTTTTAAAATTTCACCTTGGGTTATTCAAAGCATTTTACTGCCAGGAGTGAAATGATACTACACGGATTAAGAGAAATGCATTTTAAACCATTGCGCTGTGGTTATCTGTACGTACTCAAAATTTACACTTTTAAACTGGTTATATATTGTAATTTCTCAATTAATATTTAAAAGAATTCAAGTTTTGATATAGCCCAGTTCTTCGGGAAAATATCGACAATTTAATTACAATATTACTTGGTCAATTTCTCTATAGATGTTGAAGGAAACCCCGTGAGCACTTACCAAAAGGAGAGCCGCTGGAATGTCGGAGAGACACATTTGTAGACGTAGATGAAGCTTTCGTCAGCACAAGAGAGAAACAACTGAACACCTTCAACACCTAGTTGCCCTCAGTTAATGGTAAATAGAGAATGCTTTTGCTTATCATAAGATAAAAAATGAGTTTATTACATAGGGACCGGATCATAGTATTCATGCAATTTTCTTAAGCAAAATGAGTGAAGGGGATAAGGGTATCCGTGTCTCTCAAATAAAGCAGAAAATTTTTAAATGTTTTTTCCTTTCTCTTGCTAGAGTGATTTTGGAGTCATTGTCTATATTACATTTAAAGTATTTTTCTAGCAAGAACCGGAAACACTAAATATCGATAAAAAATATTGGATAATGTCCTTGTCTAACGATTTCCTTTGCTAACACTGAAGACGTGAAATACCCAAAGATATTTTCATTCGAGAAATAATTGAGCTATAAAAACACGATTTCGGAATTCAGAATTTATTCAGTCAATAACTTTCTGATTATGGGAAAGAATTCAAAAAGGATTTAACCTCAAATAACCTATCGGTCCAGGTACTGCCGTCGAAATGGCGGATTGGAAACCCGTTAATAAATGATGAGTGAAGCGAGATCTGGATGTACCTGCAATCGCTTTTGCGTCATGAGTTTGATCAGAAAGTTATTACAGTCGCGATCCACCCCGCTGCCTCGGCCTGGGCAAAGAAAATGAACATCACGAAGCGAATTCCGCCTGCAACGAACGACGCGTGCACGCTAGATGATTTTCCGTAGAAGCAGACAAGGGTATTTGGAACACAAATATATATCGAATTCGATTATTACCAAACATCTTCTCGAGTTTTACTCTCATCTTTCGCGCTTTAAAGAATGTTTGTGCATGTCTGCCGACACGAAATGAAAATTAAAGTTTATCGGAGCATAAAAAATGATGCGGAAAATTAAAATCCGTGATTAGAATGAAAAATGAGAAAAATACAGTTGGAGAAAGAAGTTAAGTAATTCACAATGATCTCAAGAAGCAAATAGAGATATTAAAATGATCAAAAAATTAATATCGGTCATAGTTTACTTGAAAAAATGTTGAAAATGTAATTTCCCTGTTAACTATTAAGGAGGCTTTGCTTGTGTTTACTTAATTCCAGAATTTCGTAAGGATTATCTAGCTTATTTCAATAAGTTAAACGAAAAAAATCATGCAAACTCTATTTGAAAACACTAAAATAGGCTCACTTTTCCTTCTATTTTTACAAGAATAATATTAAGAGCTACTGAACTACAAATAAAAAATGGCACGAAAAAAGTTTTATTTACTTTGTCATAATATCACATTTTTTACTATCCTTGTTTGTTGGATTTTAAAAGGCGAGAGGGCATTGACAGGAGTCATTAATTAAAAGAGGAATAAAGATAAATTCCGGGAGACTACCCCTTGGGATAAAAAAATAAAGTCTGGCAGTGAGCTATTAATCCGACAGTGGACAGCCATGTTTATCTGGCTGCTTTTAGATATGCAACAGCCGTATATAACCAATGAAAAACTGATAAACGATCTACTTCAGCCATAAAACGGTTTACCTGTGTTATCTAGATAATCTGTCGGATTAGATAGATGAGGTGGCATCAATTATTCTTTTCGTAAAAGAAGACTTCATCGAAATAATCGATTATAGATGCTGTCGGATATCAATTTGTTATGCATTATCAGGTTCAGAAGATAGCAATCTAGATGTGTCGATGAGCGCAGAATGCAAATCGATCTGGAAAAAGCAACTCTGCGAGTGCCTCAGATTTTTTTCAAAACCAGTCGCTTCGAGAATAATTCTAATAAAGAATGAATTTGGATACATTCAGAGTGAAGAAAACGTGAAGAAACATTAATGAGGGTTGAAGAATTTATTGCTCCAATAAGGAGTATAAAGCCTGATATTGTAGTTGGCGAATTTCATTGCGAGATTAAATTTGTTAGCTACGTAGGAAAGAAGCTAAAATTTGAAGAGAATTCTTTTATATTTGTGTTAGTCTCTATAATATTGAATTAAGTAATCGCTTTCGTAGCAAACATTTCTGTTGGGTTTTCAACTCTTATTTTTACGCCACTTCAAAAGTTTTTAAATGAATTTTCTTTTAGTTTTCTTTGCAAACTTAAGTACATTTGAAAAATGTACTTAAAGATCTAGATCTAGATCTTGTCTCTACTAAAAAAAAACAAGTTAGGAAAGTGTACAACGTATCACAAATGGGCGCGTTTCGTGCAATGGAGTATTTGAAAGAAATCGCATACCTGTACGTAAGGGAAGTAGCGCTTTAAAGTTTTTTGTTCGTCATAAATAATCCATTTTCTTCCTATTTAATAATATTTCATGCACACGTAAGGAAATTAAACGTTTGTTTGTGAGATTGTTTATGTTAACAACAATGAAGAAGTAACCACGCAAGAAATTTTCCAAGTTGAACTCGATTTAAAACATTCTTGTTCGATTTTATGGATAACGGCTACTCCTATGATAAAAATATATGGAAAAAGAAATACTCTAATTTATTAATTCTACAAGTTGTATTTGAAAAATATTTTGATATGAGCAATACTTTACGAGATATGACGGAAAGTTGATTTTTTGTCACCAGTAAAGTGGTACCCCTGATTTGCTTACGTGATTTATTTTTGTGATTTTCTTATTTTATTTTATAGTAAGTCCTTAATATCAAATTTCATGAAAATCCGTTCCGTAGATGCCGAGAACGAACATGCGGACGGACGGATAGACGGACGGACGGACAGACAGACGGACAGAGAGACAGACCAACGATAATAGGCGCTCACGCTGGAAGCGAAACGCGCCTAAAAATACTGCAATAGGTGGTGTAAAATTGTCCGCCATACAAAAAAAATAAAACTCAAAATTCGGTTTTTTAATCAAATGGAATTTAATTTTGAAATCTATCTATAGTAGATATCTATAAAGTTTTGTATGTATGTATGTATGTATATATGTATGTATGTTTTTTATAACTCAGCAACTACAGCATGTAGAACCAAGAGGAAGGGTCACTTTAGTCGGAATAAAGAGTTAAGTGGTGTAGTCAGGTTTTTATACCTATTTGATTAACCTTTCTAATTTTTAAAATATTTTTTTTCATTTTCTCCATTTGAATATCATAGGGATGAGTGCAGTTTATTTTTCATTTGGATTTTTAATTACTTAGAAACATGGTATGAACTTAAGACTTGGATGGTTCTCTGAAGAAAAGAAGTTTATTTTTATTGAAGAAGGAATCCGAATCCTGATCGAATTAGCATAAAAATGCGTTTAGAATCAGAAAAAGACGTGATTCTATCAGTTTTATGAAAATACCAGCTTTAAGCTAGCATGAAAACTTCTATTGTCGCCGAAGGTTTTAGTCCAATGCATGTAATATATGGAAAAAATTTTAACGTAAAATCGTTTTCAATTTCTGTGTGCGATTTTGCTTTGTTTACATGGCAATAAAATATTTGTTGATTTTAACTGAAATATTACTAATAAATATTTATAGTGATATTTTCGTGTTTCGTAGAGCTCTCCAAAACAAACTGTTTTTAAAACTACGCAAGTAACTTCAATAATTAGATTTTCCAAAATTTGTGATTGGATAAATCGCTTCATTGTTTCCAAAGTATTGCCGATATAAACAACTTTCTCGTAAGAGAACTACATGATGATAGAATTGAGTTAGTAGTCGGAGGATAATATTCACTCTGTGATTCTTAAACATTCTCTATTTACTTTTTTGTCTTTCGCTAAATTAATTAATTTCGTTTGATCCTTTGTTCATCCATTTTCTGTAGATAATTGTGTTTTTGCTGGTTTTACTTACAGTATTCGTTTTGAAGATACCGTCACGAAACCTCCCATAGGTATATAATTTTACCATGCGGGTAACATAGGCTATATGGCGATAAAACACTTGGGGGGAGGGAGAGCTTAATTCAATATTTATTTTCCCATAAGTTTACACGTAATTTTCGATTTTCACAGTGCAATATTTTCTTCGTTCATCTAAATAGGTAAATGCGGAGCGGTTTTCTTCATTTTTGCCTTATTCGAATGTTAAAACTTTGTACTATCTTATTCTTGCTATGTTTACATGTTACACGGTCGAAGTTTTAGATTCACCAAATACGTTTAAATTCAACGGGCAGTTCTTC
Source organism: Uropetala carovei (assembly GCA_036926305.1). Lineage (NCBI taxonomy): Eukaryota > Metazoa > Arthropoda > Insecta > Odonata > Petaluridae > Uropetala > Uropetala carovei. The sequence continues at coordinate 9,729,052 of JAXCHB010000019.1, read as the reverse complement.
TAGTATGTCTATAAATTAATATTCCTCCCGATGCGCTGTTGGCTGTTGGACAAATCGTCTTCATCACATAAGATATTAGGGGCGCCCAATCCCGTGCCACGCTCCGCGCGGTTACTTCTCTTTAGTTAAACTTAAAAAATAATTGCTTCTCTCCTTCTCGCTTTCTCACATTATTTCTATCCCTCTGTCTCTCCCTCCCTCCCTCTCTCTCACCCTCTCTCACCCTGTATCAGTATTATTGTTCTTTTATGTATCTAGGGTTTTCGCAGGTTTTTTTTCACCCCCCTTCCCTTCGTGGGTGTTTTACTGCGTAGTTTTTTATTAGGTTCTTCCTAGGTTTTTCCCACAATTATCTGGTCTTTTATTTTTATTTAGAAGTTTCCTGAATATGTATATTCACACTCGGTCATTGTTTTTATTGCGATTATTTTCATCTTGTTTTGACAATTTGAGCATATTGTCATGTAATATATATTTTGTAACGTAGGGTTAAATCTAATTTCGCCCTGAAATTAAAGACATCAATCTATCTATCTCTCTTCTTCCCTCCCTCCTACCTTATGGGAATTACGCTTATTATTAATAACTTACACAAATTATCTACATTAAATCACTTAACAGATTATTAAAATGGATGTATTGAATATTATTATTATCATTTACGATATTATCATTTATTATTATCGTCTATGATCAAATAGTGGGTTATGCCACCATGACGTCCTAAGTTTACACCAAATGAGAGCCGCTTTGAAAAAATGTACCTTTTGTTCTTCTTTCTTGAGTTTGAGCTCTTCTGTGTCCATTAATTTCTTCTCTAAATTCCTGATTAAGTTCTCTTCTTTGCGCATTGATCCTATCACGATAATATCAATATTTGGCTCTTGAATTTGACATTTTAAAATTTCTTCGAAGGTATTTGCTAGACTAAAAAAATAATGAATATTATTATTATAATTAATACTAATTAATAATAAATATTGTACACTAACCTTATCTTCAAAACTTCAAACAACTGACAAATTTCTTTCAAGTTTAAATTGCTATTATCCTCTATGATTCAAATTTCTTCGCTCGACTTCATCAATAAACAAAGAAAGTTTCCGTTTCTATGTGGATGTTTCCGTTGCTATGCGGAACGACGTTTACTATAATATTATAATGGATACTAGGTCACTAAAGCACTTGTTACATTACATCTAAATTCAGAAGAATAAAAAGATATTGTCTTTCTTCATCTTCATTAAAGTATTTCCTGCAATAACTAGCAAAGATCCGAGGCATCTCTTTGGAACGGAGACTTGTTAATCAACAATCTCCCCCCGACAACTATATGGAAGGGATTTAATAAAAGTCTCCATTTTCAATTAAGGCTGACATTTACGGGCGATGTTCTTTGAAACACTTTTCCCTTCCTCCCACTCCTTCGCCTCTCTCTCTCTTCCACCCTTCCCCTCTCTCCCTCGCCGCTTTTATCCGCCTTCTTTCCTTTCGCGTCTAAATCTTCTCCCGCTAAGATAAAAATGGGGGAGGCGCGAGTTTAACGAAGCGGGAGTCTCTCCTTTGCATGCACCACAGAGGGAAATTAACCCGAGGGTCGGAAGGCGGCGCTTAATCAATTGGATTAGAGGGATGACGGAAGAGCGTCGCTGCAATCGCGAGTGAATAGAGAAATGCGCAGTCATAATGGGGATGACGACGGATATCGACGTCATGGGATGCAAGTGGAACAAATTCAAGTCGATATGAAATTATTTAAACGGACCTTTCGTTTTCTATGAAACGTTTTTTTTTAATCAGGCGAATGAAGGTTTTTCTCTTTATGAATCGTTTAAACTAGCATAGATATACAATTAATCTACTTCTACTATAATATATTTTGAAGCGTGTGTTTGTGTATTTGTTTATGGAACTCCTCCTAAACGATAAAAGCTAGAATAGCCAAATTTGGTATGTTTCTTCCTTACATACTAACTTAGTGAATTGTCAAGGATTGGTCAACCGGGATTAATCAGTGCTGCTAATATAGGGGATTAACATTTTTTCATAAGATACCACGTATGAATCCATTTCTTGACTTGCAAGGTATTCTTCCTTCAAGCATTAAAATACTTAAATATGGACCGATTTTTTTCGTTTTTGCTTTATTTGACGAATAAAACTCTATACTATCTTATTCCTGCGAAATTTACATGTTACACGCTCGAAGTTTTCAGAAATACGCTATTTGTTTTCCCGGTTTGTTTAGGGAAAAGACCGGCGAATAAATGCAAATAAAATAGTAGAAAAAGTACTAGTGCTACAGTTATTTATTCTCCAAATATGGATATATTCCACCAAGTAACGCCTACAACGGATTTTACAATAAGTTCGTTGTGAGGCGAGGGAGTCATGTCCTCCGGAATGATCGCGTTGAGAAAAACCGCGTTGTCTTACTAAAATAAATCACGTGTCCGTAAAGGCTTTCCCTCGTCACATAAATACGTGAAATTCGGAGCGCGCCCAATTCGAGACCAGAATAATTAAATTTTATGCGTGTTACATAAATGAAAAATGAATTTATTTAATCGTGAATGATAAAACAAGTGATAGGAAAAACTTACGCCGTGCAAATAAAATTTTGGCAGAGTTTTCCCTTTTCTCTTCGAAACACGGGTGCACAAAGTGCGGCCTGCGGGCCACATGCGGCCATCCGTTGATTTTTGCGCTGCCCCATGAAGATTTCACATCATAAGGTTAATACTGAACAATGTTTAGGTTAGGTTAATTTGGTAAATCAAATAAGTGAAAATTGTAAGAGCCTACCTTTAAATGGACCGTTCGCAAACACGTAACGCCATGAGGTAAGTCGGATAAAGTGTTGCAATTTTTTATGGAAGGAAGGTTTGCTTGAATGTGACGTGGCAGATTATTTTCATAAAAATTAACAAATAAAGCGACTAAGTTTATTTGTAGTAGCATAGCATTAAAAAATCACACGACATCAAGACATATGATCCACCCGCAACCATGACTTCTGGAACTGGTGCTCGTAAAATTGAGAAGGTTGGGAATCCCTGGATTAAGCAAATAGAGCTGAAATTTAAGTTATATACATATAGTGATGCTATTTATTAAATAGGTTGCTGCTTCCTATCCGCTTGTCTGAACGTCGCGTAATAATTAAAATGACAAATGAAACAGGCCGAGAATATCATGTTGGCCGTACAAAGGCAGTGTGGGCCTAACCAATGAATTCCTATTTTCATTAGCCTAATTATATTTCCTAACAATGAATCATGTATATTATAGTAATCATTAAGGGCATATGAAACTATATACAATGATGGAATTGAGCTGAGGAAGGGAAAAATCGCACTGAAGAATTGACCGATTGTTTCAACTGAAAACCACATTACCTCGCCCTGGGAAGAAGTAATCTAGTAAAAGAAACAACCATTCTTTTTTTTAAACAAATTATCTCTCAACTTGTTTGACGCAGTTCGTTAGACTCTGTTTTACAATTGCATATTATATTTTATCTTTTTATAAAAATGTAAATTAGTGAAACTTCTTTTATAATGTGTTAGACAGGTGTGTCGAATAAGTTTTAAAAATTATTTTATGTAATTTGTGAACGACCTCAAAATAGAGGAATATATACATAGATCGAATTCTCTGTTCAATATAGACACATGAAAATTTGTGAGGCTACGAGAAAAGATTTTATCCATTATTATTGCCAAATGCTTTATTCAAGAATGTTTTCTTTCCTATTAAATAGACACTCTGTTTCGTGAACCTTATCGATGACAGTTATGATTATAAAGTTATTCAGAACGAAAATAGAAAAAAATTCAACAGGGTAATCGGAGATCATCACACTTAAGCTTCGAACAGATATCTAAGCAGGTGATGTTAAAGGAGTGACACACAATATTTTGGATAATTTATTTTCAACACACAATGACGAAAACTATTTCAACTCGAAAAAAATAGCACTCACGATTTTAAAACACTAAAAATAAAATGCAAACTTGATGCAACGGAAACGTAAACGCTACGCCTCGGATTGAGCTCCATGCAATTTCTTTGTGTTACAAATTCCTTGTCTAGCAGGAGATACACGGTGCTACAGGATGAAATAGTGTTTCCAATTAGAACTGGAAAGAAGGATTCAACGGCGAGCAAATAGCAAACTTTTTAACACACAAAGAGATAGAAAAAAACGAAGCGATATGCACGAAGGAGTTTCCAAAAGAGGACGATAATGGTCGTCGTGGAGGCAATAAATATGACCCCGTTAGTGCTAAGATCGTCGGTTGGATAAAAAGAGGGCGTGTGCGTGATTTCGGGCACTAACGTTATTCGTGAGTATAGGAGGCGACCAGGTCTTAATTCGGCGACAGTTTCAAGACATACTACCGACTACAGTGGCAGAAATAACACGCTTGGGAAAAAATAACATTAGAGATTACGAATTTTTATTCCTTATTTATGACCATGAGTTTTTACAAGGCATTTTTTGCCCGGTTACTTCGATTTTATACAGTAAATATTCTCTTGACGAGTTATTGGACGGTAACAATTGCAATTTCCCTCATAGTTATGGAACTTTGTCTTATGTCATCAATGTAATCAGCTAAAAACAAACGCTAGAAAGCATGAAACCCAAAGGAGCAAGAAACAATAATTTCTTCGAATAAATAAATAATATATATAGTTTTTAATTAAATAAAAACATAAGAAAAGTTTCTACCAGATAAGTAGTCCACAGGGGATAAATTTACAGAAGAAAAAATGTGCACCAACTCCGTTAAATGGCCTCTTCAAAACCGGAATGCTGTCTGCGAGTCACGATATAATTTTTAAATGAAAAAATCTGATGTGACCAACACATGACTTTCTCCATATTTGGGATACAGATTATTATGAATAGTATTATAAGGCAAAATTATTATTTCGTATTGTAAAAGAATACAGTCATCCTTGTTGCCGTAAATTATATTTTGAATATGTTTAAAGAATTCACCGCTACATGACGGTGGCACTGTATACTGGAAATTAAGAAAAAGTTATATATCTCCGAAATGGACGGTTCTACGAAAATTTATTTCAAACAAAAGTTGGAAGAAATATTATTCTCTACAACTTTGGTCCTCACGAAGATTACGAATAACGATGTTTTTAAGGAGATATTTGACGGAAACCGAAAAAACCGATTATTTATAAATAATTCCTAAACAATAACTGCTATGGAAAATTGTTTAAAAAGAAAGTTGTAGGAAATTACATTCTCTATAATCTTTGTATAGAATTGTATATACAATGATGTTTTAACGGAGAAATATTGCAAAAACCGAATCGGGTTTCGAATAAACCTCGACTTCCGATTAACCGGTGTTGTCCAAAAACTTGTCTTTGTGTTCATGCTAAAGTCTGAAATTTGGTATTAATATGTCAAGTACTTTTTGAGTTAGGGCGCCCACAATCACATACATCCATCCACACACACACAGACATCATTCCGAAAATAGTCTAAACGTGTTCTAGAGACCTCAAAACGTGTATTTGCGTTGAAATCTCGAAGTCGATTTTTCTCATGATCACAATACTTTCCCTATACTACGTATGGAGAAAGTAAAAATGTTACAGGTTTCCTGCGTATTAGAAGCGTTAAGTTGCCCGCGATAAGAAGCTGGTAAATTTATACATGAAAATTCTGGAAATACGATTACCGCCATGCATGAAACTAGTCTAAGCCCTTCAAATGAAATATTTATAACAAGTTGGGGATTAGGAACAGGGTCTGCAATAACAAATCACAGGAAGATTTGTAATTTTGTATTCTCACGAAATGCACTGCGTATCATGTAATAAAAATATTGAATGAATCGCTCAATCTTAGTTTTAGCGCTACGACCGTAACAAAATAAACCGAACCGATTATTCTGTTCCCAAAAAAATAGAATTCTGTTAAAGTCTTCTAAATTGACGCCATTAAGAAGGAAAAGCTTAGATCAAAATAATCATGCCCCAAACAAAAGTTCCTTGGAAAATAAACCGTTCCAGAAAAAGGAATTTAAGCTCTTATGATTGAGTTATTTATAGCCGGCATTCCTGTTCCTTTTATTCTTGGATAAATCCGTAATGAAGCTGAAACACCAGATTATTTTCATTTGTAAGCTTTTAGAAGCAGGTGAGACGTGGGAAAGGGCAAACCAAAACAAAAAATTTATCAATATCAGCCGTCTTATGTTCGAAATGAAATTCATATGAAATATAGGTATATTTAATCCATCCCTCCTCCGCGTAGGACGAAAATAATATTCCAAGAGAATTTGTAAGAGATTTATTTGCAGAAGCAGGTATCGTTGCCTTTGAGGCATTTTATTTTTTCGTTTTTTTATATTACTGCAGTATCGGGAAATACATTTTTTTCGGAGCCGCTCGAAAATTCGCTATTCTAATTTTAAAAAATAACCATCGAGGTTACTAAACTAATCCGTTTTGATTCACTTCGTTAAACCGGAATTTAATCTTAGCTTGTCATTAACCAAAACATAATTTTCTATATTTACGCAAAGCGTTCCTGCTTCTGTTGCTGTGGAGATCGTTGCTTAGCAGCCTCATTTAAAAGAGATTCTTCTTCCCAATCTCACAGTATGGTCGTTAAAGAGTGCCCCTCTTCCTCTCTCCACTCCTCTTTCTCTCCCGCATAACAGCAATGCCCCTCTCTTTCCCCAGTTGGAATCCCTACCACCTGCGGCTCCCACCCTTTCTTCTCTCCCGTCTTTTATCTCCTCAGATTCCCTCCGCCGTGTTATGGCGCCCGTCCTGAATCCCTCATAAAATTTCATATTCTATCTCTGTATTGCCATTCTTGGTTCGTCCGCCACCGCTGGCCCTTTTTTTCCCCCTCTTGACCTCTCCGTTGCTCTCATGCTGTCAATTCGGAGCTCTATATACATCTATTTTGATAATCTTTCGTTCGATTCTTTTGTTCTGTATCTCTCGCGCTACGTCAATACGTCCAGCACTTATGACGGATTGCCTTCCCAAATTTCTTTTTTACTTACAAACCGTCTCTCTCTCTGCCTCCGTAAAACAAAGATCTCTCTCTCTCTCTTCCCTTTCTCTCTCGTCCTTAATTTTCAGATGTCTCACGAAAACTTTTCCCCGCTCGCTTCATGTACGACACTGATATCTCCGCCAAAATAACAAGCTTATTTAACGTAGGCATTTCGGAACACTCAGATTTCTAACGCTGCCTACATATTTCTTTTTCGGAATAATTGAGGCGTGCTTTCGCCGACTCGGGCCTTTTCGGCGTGCTGCGGTTAACGAGAAGGATCGCACCCAGTATAACTCGATTACCTTTTTTAGCGAGGGCATAAATCCGAAATAAAAAGCTGAAGAAAAATTATCCATGTATTTTTAAGGATAATATTTTAATATATTTGTAGTCCATTTTTATCTATATTAGGGTCATACCAAAATTAATGCATGCTGTATTGCTACGTACATATTAATATTTCATTTCACGAAGTGACATTTAGTTCTTCCAATGAAATCAAACCGTGTATGTAAATTTCCACTTTAGTTTATATTCACGGCCGGTTTCGAAGTACCAACTGCATCAGCAGGCGATTTGAAGCGTTTACAATAGCAATGCATATGTAGGAATACTGACAGAGGGAGAAAGGGGAAGAATGGACCTGCAGTTGACAGTTATCGAAAAGTGACAATCGTCATTTAAAAAGAAAAAGTAGACGTTAACAGTCATGCGGACCAGATTTATCACACTCGTTTTCCACAGAAAAACCGTCCTACGAGAATTACTGCTTATTCTAAAGAGCAGTATTTGGACAATTTTTGCTTTCGGGACATGAGTGTTTTATTGAAGACATTTTTACATTGGCTCTAGTTTCGTCGTATCCGCTGTGAGAACTCGGAGAGGAATTGAGAGAGAGAGAGACAGAGGGGAGAATAGAGAGAGTGAGAGAGAGAGTGAGAGAGAGTGAGAAAGAGAGATGGAAAGAGAGCATGCGACTGAGAGCGAGTGTAATGTCTCTGGATCTTTAAGTCACGCACGGGTGAGAAGGAAAGAAGATGTTTGTCGCGTGGACAAGGAGTTGACGGATGGCAAGTCTCAAACAGCTAGAGAGATAGGAAGGAGAGAGATATAGAGAGATAGGGAGAGAGAGAAAGAGTGAAAGGGGAGTGGATGGGAGGGAGAGAGAGAGAGAGCGGAGGGGGGGAGATGAATAGGAGGGAGAGCGTCGTATCGCAATGGAGATTGAGTCGGTTAAGCAAACGCGTTATAATAAAACTCTAGGAGAGCGTCCGAGAGTTTTTGACGGGACACGTCTTCTTCCCACCGTTCGGAAGTAGAGGGAGGGAAAAATGGGTGGAGATACACGAAAAACGCATTATATAAAGGGAACGTCTTTTCCGTGGAAGGTGATGACTCAATTTATCGCTTTTATGCCAGGATTCCCGTAGCACCGAAATAGCTCGGGCATGATTGCGGAGAAATTCGAAGACACTACAAGTTATTAGTATATTACACGATGAAATAAATCTTCAGAAAATTTCATTCCGTGCATCCTCAACGATCATTGTTGTATGGTAAAGTGCAAGCGAAATGCCTCAACTAGTTGAGGCGTCATTAATGATATATAATTTTCTTGTAAAACTATTTATATAAAATTTACATAATAAGTATGAATAAAAAAGTCTTAAAATTAATATCATCAATAAATAAAACTAAATTTTGGACAACATACCCAGGGGTGTGCTGCCAAATATGTATATACAACCGGCCCCAGGATGTTAGATTTTCCATTCAGTATCGAATTTTTACCTTTTTTTGTGGCCCTGAGAATTGTTTGGCGTCATTCATATAACAAATTATTATCAGACCGCGATGCGTCGCTAACCTCCGGATAATGTGGAATGCTCAGCTCAACAACCGGCTCGCCGAGCATCAAAAATGTTAACAAACGGAGACGGCTGCAGCAGTCCCCTGAACGTACATATTCTTATAAGAAGCAGGTAAAGGGTAAATCGATTGATTTACACAATTTTTATCCGAATAAAACCACTCTTCCATTATAGATTCGGCATTATTTCATTGAGCATAAAAACATGTTAATCAGTAATTTAAGGAAGTTTTTATGCTGATATTTATCAGCTCAATTCGCTAAACGAAGCATGAATCATTTTTCAGGAGGTCTCACACGCAACAACACACCAGTTAGTCATTTCAAGTTATTAAAATGAGTAATGACAGAAATGCTTGTTTTATTTATACTTCTTCGTAGTAATATTAGGTTTGAAATGAATCTGTAAACGATTTATATACGCTCCATAATGAAATAAGACAAAAAATATCTGCGCAATAGTTAAGATTGCGCACACTCTTATGAATAGCTTATTCTCAGGCTTCCGTATTAGTTATTTTGGCAGCTTTTTCTTTCTTCCGCTGATTTTTATAGCATCTCCAACGCATCAACTCAAAATTTTTCTGCAGGGCAAAGACGCGAATTAAACGGCTGGCTCAAAATGTCAGCGTTCGGTCTTCCTCGCAAGACGTTCTAACGGATTCGAACGGTTTCGAAAATAGTTTTAAACGATTCAGTTTTCCCGCAAGCGAGGCTTAGCAATTCATCAACTCCGCTGTCCTGCTGCTCGTCGCGAGCACAACGGGTGAAATTTTGACGGCCTCGCACACATTAAGACGTCACTTTTTGGAAACGTGGAAACAAGCGACAGTCTGGAGTTTATGAAGACGTGGACATGAAGGATGGCGCTTTCATCCTCCCATTTGGTTTAAAACGGGAATCTCTCTCTGTCTCGTCTCTCGCCCGTTGGAGTTGAAATGATATGAACGAGACAGTTTGAGTCAAGTTACCCTGAAAAAAATTACACTGGGATCTGCGTTGAAGACGGCGAACGATCGGGAAATATGATGCCGACTCCCATTAAAACTCGGGATAAATTTAAATTTTTTAATCGTGTGTTAACAATAGTGCACACGCGCTTATACGTAAATGCAAATTTAGAACTTCTCAAGGAAACGGAAATTAATATTATTTTTTAAATTTCGTTTTCTAAATAGATAAATACTTGCTCAATTGATAAGTGGACGCGATGTTCAGGGTACTACAATTTTACCTTTTAGTTGAAGTGCCTGTGACCGAAAGGATTGTTCAACGTTTCAATATTCAGCCTCCGACGCACTATTTATAGCAGCGAAAAGCTTCCAGCAACTTTCGTCAAAAATCCCCGAGACATTTCGGGTTTCTATTAAAAAATTTTTAAAAGTACATGCTATCCTCTCGTCAAAAATTATTCTCTCGGAAAGACGTTGTACGTAATTCTTATAACTTTGGAAACTTTATTTAAACGCATTCCTGACCAATCTCGTCTCTCTCACTTTTACATTTATAGCGAACGCATGAATGAAATATTATTTGGAGAAGTTTATTTCCAGAAGCGCGGTAAACTTGAACTTCCATTTGGATGAAATTTTTTATATTAAGCAAATTCTATAGAATGCCATTGTGCATATCACCCACCGATTCTTGATAATCCTTCCTTAAAGACAGAATCCTTTCCATACTCCAAATATAATTGCATAAGTTCATAACAAAAACTGTATCACTAGTACAATACATGAAAAAGCAAACGTGATAGCAATGTCGGCAACTTTTCAGTAAATGTCCTTTTCTTCGTTTCAATAGTTCGAATACGCGTAGATGAAAAATAAGCTCAGACCATCCATTGTAAATTCGCAAAAGTTTTATTTATGGAAATTTATATCTTCCTTTTCTTTTTATCGCGTCGTTTAGAAGTTCGGAACATCCGTTATTTCCGAAAGAGAAACACATTTTCCCATCCTTAAATATCCGGTTATAAAACGGAGACAAAAAAATGTGAGAAAAAAGTTTCCGGAGGATAAACGATCATTTCAATTTTAAATTGTTTAATTTTTTTTGGCGCCTCACTTATTGAAACATTCCATTCCACTTCCATATTTATAAGAAAGAAATAAATGTTCTGTCCACTTCGTTGCTTTTCCTTTGTTCCCACTCGCGCTATTTTCTCGAATGAAAAATCCGCGCGTGGGACTCTCAGCCTTTGGTTCAGCAACAAAGCGCCAATGACGTCTCTCAGGAATTTATCAATTCCTTTCCTCCAGCCTCTATTTCCCTCGTCCTCACACCATCTCTCTCTCTCTCTCTTTCTTGTTACTTCCCCCATTATTCCCTCCTTTTCCTCCACCTCTCTCCTCTTCCTATCCGTCCTTTCTCTTTCACCCCACTCTCTCCCTCCCCTCAACTCTTCCTGGCTGGGATGAATAATGAAGCAGTTCTACATACAAACACACCCACGTCACTTCTCTCTCTCTCTTCAGTATCCACATCCGCCGCCATCTCCGGCTGATTAATGACGCGAATTGGACCGAATCCGTCCTCCTCCTCCCCTTGCGGGCACTGGTCTTCCAATTTTCCTAGGCCACTTGACGATGTTATTGTCACCCCTTCCACCGCCCCCTTGCCCACCATGACAACCTTCTCTGGAAGAGAGCCCGCTGAACCCCTTTTCTCCATAAAACCCGCAGTGCATTGAGCACTCAAGAATTTCGATAAACGTAGAAGCACTTCCTTAAATAAATCCGCATCGATGTGGAAAATAAAGAATAGTTCCACGCGATCACTTGCGTTTGCATGCATTCATTCGAATTAATGTCCATGAGATGCGCTCCAGGCATCTGATCAATAAGTGATAATTTATATTTATTTAGGATCATGGTCGTTATCACGGTAATTAAAATTTCCGTTATCGATTGCACGTGTCGTTCAATGCTTTCGTGCTGGTGAAGATTAATTTCAACAGCGCTACCAATGATGCGTAGGACACGATGAGAAGAAAATTTTTAATTTAATGTTTTATCATGGTGAACGAGGTAAAAAAATGTAATTCGGATTAAAATATTTATCATTTAACAGAAATAAATCCTTACTGACAAATTTGTAACATAGGTATAAAAATAAAATTTCAAAAAATAAGGACTTGAATGTCACGAGCAATATTATGATTATTCTGGTGTATATGGAACAAAACAACAGTGAAAATGAAACTTTTATTACTTCATTTTATTCGCTTGTCAAATCGAATAATATTATCATTTTTAAAACAGTAGTAAGGATAACGAAAACAATCTTCGCAATCACGATCTTTTTGACATCGAAAAAACTGAAGTTATTACACATTTTTTATATTTGATAAGAAATGTTCCACGATCTTATTCTCGCAGAGGACTTTTGTAATAACATTGAGCAACGGTCAAATCGTTACTTGGGATATAACTGCTCGTTCGCAATCACAAAAAAACAGTTAATAGCAAAGAATACAATAAATCTTAACGCATTTTAATCGAAAGAAAATTAGAAACGTACAAAATATTCCGATAAAAAAGGAAATTTTTTAAAGGAACTATCTTTCGATAGAAACTCTTACATGGACATCAAAGTATAAAAACCCCTTTAATTAGGCCGCCTCCACGGAGAGCTGGCCCCTTATTTCAGTCGATGCTACAAAATTCTACTTTAAATAAGTTTGTAAAGGTCATGAGGTAACATGTTTCCAGTCTGCTCCGACCTTTTTAAGTTTTATTTCATTTAACGAGTGAGTCTCATACATTTCGCTAATGCTTGACCCATATAAGAATGTTCCCTCTTTGATACACCTTGAGGAAAACTTTTTGTAATAACTTGATGAAGATTAAATTTTCCGAAATTTTTTAACACCACTGAATATTTATTCGAGGTGGACATTTCCAAAAAGTATAATATCCAATGCGTGTTTTACTTTGAAACACGGACTATGTTTTTTTTAGGTAGATATAGAAAAAATATTGGCATTACTGATAAAATAAGGCGTACTAAAATAATAAATTTATTGTTTATTCCACATGTTTCATGAAGACAACCTTTTTGTAAAGGGAAAACAAGCGATAATGATTCTCTCAACATATAACGGTTGCCACGCACGCAGTCTCCCATTCCGTATATCTCTCGAATATGCAATTATCTCGGAAACAAATGGGATTCTTGCAACAACAAGAAAGAATTTGATTGATAATTTTGCAGTCAACTAAAACGTGACTCCGCAATTATATTTAGTATTGTTGTAGTAGCGTTGCATGAGTTAAAGGTATTGCAATTAGAGAAAGAAACAAGTTAGGAAAGTGTACAGCATATCACAAATGGGCGCGTTTCGTGCATTGGAGTATTTGAAAGAAATTATACTTATATGTACTTGTACGTAATGGAAATAGCGTATTAAAGTTCTTCTCTTCGTCATAAAGAATCCATTTTTTCCTATTTAAGAATATTGCATGCACACGTAAGGAAATTAAACGTTTGTTTGTGAGATTGTTTATGTTAGCAGCAATGTAGAAGTAACCATGCAAGAAATTTTCAACTCGAATTAAGATTTTCTTGTTCGATTTTATCGATAACGGCTACTTCTACGATAAAAATGTATAGGGAAGGAAATACTCCTCTTTACCAGTTCTACAACTTTTATTTGAAAAATATTTTGATATGAGCAATACTTTAGGAGATATGACGAAAATTTCATTTGTTGACACCAGCAAAGTAGTACCCCTGATTGGCTAACATAATATGTGATTTTCTTATTATCTTTGACTGTAAGTCCTTAATATCAAATTTCATGAAAATCCGTTCTGTAGAAACCGAGAACGAACATGCAGACAGACAGAAAGACAAGACGGACGGACCGACGATAATAGGCTCTCAAACTGGAAGCGAAACGAGCCTAAAAAGAAATAAAGCAAATTGCAAACTGTGGGAAAAACTAAAATTTGATGTAGCTTTCGAGTTGCGCAAATTGGGTAATATTGAGCGACTTCCGATAAAAACAAAAATTCTTGATAATCGGAGAGGAAAGGAATTCAGTCACCCGAAACACGGCAAATTGGATATCGCAACGCCTTCCACTCAAGCAAGTGAGGAAAGGTTTAATTCAGCTATGAAAATTACTTCAATAGTTAAACGATTGTTTGAGAACAATTTTTAGAAACCATTCTATTTTTACTTTCTCCATATACGTAGTAAGGATTGTTTTCAAGAAAAAAAATCGAATTCGAGATTTCAACGGAAATACACGTTTTGAGGGCCCCTGAACACGTTTTGACCGTTTTCTCGATGATGTTTGTGTGTCAGTATGTGTGTCTCACAAATGTTGCGTGCGCTCTAACTGAAAAACTATTCGTCAGATCAGCATGAAATTCTATAATTGTGATTTTATATTATATATTCTTAAGATTTGAAAAGATTTTGATAAGAATCGGTCAACCGGAAGTAGCGGTTTACTCTTGTAAAATTTTAGTTTTTCTTAAATATTTCGCTTAAAATTGAATTTTTGTTAACATGCGCATATATAAAAGTTGTAGATATTAATTTTTCTACAACTTTTGTTTGAACTAAATTTTCATATGAGGAATATTTCAAGAGAAATTAAATTTTCTTCGGAATTGACGGTTAGTGGGCAGCTCGCGCGCGTGGCAGTGACAACAATTGAATCGCTAGCGCTGAAGCGTGTAAGTTGAACTGTTCCTATCGCCGTATTTATTTGATTTTAGTTGACAACTTACGTATGGAGAGTCATGTGTTGGACATCAATTTATTTAAATTAAATAATTAGTTATGCAACCAATATTTGTTTAATCCTTAATCGAGAGTTTTTTATTTTTGTGTTCATTTTTCATCTATACAGCATGCAAAAGCTGTTTTCGTTGTCATAGGGACACAATGATTTTATGGTGATTATTGCCATTTAAAAATATTTAGCTATTATTATATGTAATAGTACAAAAGGGTGTTGTCATGGAATGCAGCCAATGTGTTTCTTTTCTTTCGTTTTAATAACTTTTATTTTGACAATGTATTATTTTTAATTAAAACACACAAAAAGGATATTGTCCTTGCAATATGCATGATGTTTGTCCCTTGTTTCCCGATGTTTATACCACTGAAAGTCATTTATGTTTATTGCATACGAATTTGTATCTTCTCATTAATAGGAAAACGACGAAATAAAAAAGTATGTATCATATTTTTGTTTAAACTGAACCGAACCATTGTGACAAATCAACTCTGAACCGAATCACTGCTTAAATCGGCAAGCCATTCCGTAGAGTTCCGTGATTATTGTTGGTTAAAGCTGGTTTTCCATATCTTTTGTATGTCTCTTTGCTCTTCAAACTCATCTAGATTGTGAAACCTTTTTCTTCCTCTCCTTGAATTTGACACGAATCTCAGCCGAGTGATTTTTTTATTATTAGAATTATACGATTACCGTACGAAAGCGTCTCAGAGAAACCTTTGCTTATCGATTCGCTTGTTGGTTTCCTTACTGATTGCCTTGCCAGGCTCGTTAAAAAAAATAACTACCTCGTCAAACTCGGCGGAAAATGTTAGAATATCATGTTTCGTTATTAGTCCATTGACATTTTAAATCAAAGGTTAGCTAAGTATCTACTAAGTATTAAATAAACAGAGGAATAATGTATTAGAGGGTCCACGATTGAAAACTAGCAGTTTATTCAAACTATATAAAAGACAATGTCACTTTGTGTGTAATGCTTTTTAAAGCTTAATATCTCGCAAAAGACTGAATCGAATTTGATGAAATTTTCAAGATAGCATTATGATATAATAGCAAAACGCTTTAATGTATCGAACTCGAGATCAAAGACACGCGTTTGGCTCTAGGGGATAATTTCCCATTAGGTAACACGTAAAACCGGCTTTACGACATGCAGGCTTTCATTCGTTTTTAGATTAAAATTATAAAGAATTGGCCTACAATCTTTGGATAGAAGCCATTTTGAAGAAAACACTATAAAGTTTCTTATTCTTTTCATCTTTTTCCGTCTACATTGGAATTTCTCAATGTAAACGTTTAATTCACACAGTTTGACGAAATCTTGCCATTTTAAGGGTTGTTGCCTTGCCTAACAATTCCACTGTTAAGACCTCTGTATCATATTGTTATTTCAATACTTATCGGTATAAACGTGCTTTGAATGCTTTTAATACGAGAGATAGATAACTGTCTTTATTTTTAGGGCGAAATTGAGACCATAAGTCCCCTCTTCCAGGGGAGAGGGAGGTAGAGAGGGGAGAGAGAGGGAGGAAGAGAGGGGAAAGTAGAGGAAAGTAGAGGGAGAGAGAGGGTGTGAGGGGGAGAGGATGTGAGAGGGAGGAAGGGAGAGAGGGAGGGAAAGAGAGGCAACTATTTTAAGTTTAACTAAATATAGCCCGTCAACAACAGGACATTCACTATAAATGTTGTATATGACAAAATATTTCATATGTGAAAGTGGGATATTAATTATTTTAAATGAAAATAATAATAATACATATATCTATAATTCTTCTGTTGATATTTCAACGGACATTACACTAGTTTAAAATAAGGAGACAAATTAAAGGTAGAGATTAAAATGGTCAACTGAGGCCAAATATATGTCGAAGAACGACAAAAAAACACCGGAAAATTGAATCCGACTAGAACAAATAAAATCAAATGTATAAGTTTACATGCAACTTGGCTGAGCGAGGAATAGAAGGAATATAACGCCAAAGGGAGAAAATCTTCCAGGATTTTGACGGAAAGTATAGTGAAGAGAAATGAGAATCGGTTTGAGCTCTCACATGATCAGTGGCACGTCTTTGTTCTTTTTCCGTCCCAGGATTCCATTGAACCCCACGTCGATCCCGTTAAGATGAAATCGATTCGCTTTATCCTACATTATTTTCTGAAGTTATCGTATCTTGTATCAGATATTTTGGGACTGTATGATAAAAGACGCTAAGAGATCACCTTCAAAGGGGTTGCTAAGGTCATAACTATATCTCTGACGGCCTTCGCTTTTGATCACTGCAGCCATCCAGCTTCGAATATCACGCGTCTTTTTGGGACGAAAAATCAACATTTATCGAGGGATTTTCACCTACCTTTTTACTTTCTCATACACGAAATATATTAAGTATTGTAATCGCGAAAAAATTCGACCTAGAGATTTTTACGGAAATATACGTTTTAGGTGTAGCTGAGTCCGAAAAAGTGGTTTACGCAATGCAGTCTGTCTGATATTGGTTATAGATCCTAAACGGCATAGCGAAAATGAATAAATCTAGTACTTAAGTCATTTTATCATAAAGAATAGAAGCTGTGAAGAAATGGTTGACATTGCTCAATAATTAAGGATAGTTTATTCTACTTATTTTTAAAAACAATTCCATTTTCTTAAAAACAGCTCCTACTATTTTGACCAAATTTCGTACAGTTGAGTTTATATCTTCAATAATGCCAAAAATTTCATATTTATCGAAAAAATGAATATAAGGCTAGTTTATTCTAGGCAACTTTAACAATAATTTGATTTTCTCAAAAACGGCTAGAACGATTTTGATCAAATTTCGTACTGTTACTTGAGTATACGTCTGCAATAATACTACATATTTCATTTTCTCAATGAATGAATATAAGACTAGTTTATTCTTTAAAAACTTGAATAACATTTGGATTTTCGAAAAAACGGCTCATACGATTTTCATCAAATATCGTATATTTATTAAAGTTGATTTTTATAAAGATTCTACATAGTTCATATTTTTCAAAAGATAACTAACGACGCATCGGTATATGATAAAATTTGTGCAATGTATGTTGTTCCGATTTTTTCCCCTCATCACCCGTTTGTGCCGTCATGCTTCCGTATTTTTTTCTCTAGACAATTTGCTCTGACCGTCTCGTTCACTCAAATTCAATCGGGAGGAATACTCAGGCGTGATGAGAGAAGAGAAACAGAGGAGGAGGAAAGGAGGCGCTCCTTCACGTCCATGTAGTAATAAATTTTATAAACATTTTCCTGGTTTGATTTCATGCTTTCGTTTCTTATATCGGCAGATAAAGAGCCAAATTTATTTAACGGATAAAATATAGTCTATTTTTCTGACACACCTTTCCCATAAATAATCTATAAGGAAGCCGAATAAAAAAATAAAGTAATGCCACACAATTAAAACTAGTTTTCAATCTGCCATTGGAATTCGAGAATAGAAGAACGAAGGGTGAAACGTCCAAATTAATCATCTTAAAAAGCTACGCAGGAAAAATAATTAATTGTTTAGCTAAGCTTACACATAAACTGTGTAGGTCGGCGGTTTCCTGTAATTCGGCTTATTAAAAAAACCTCATCTGATGGTAACCAAATTTCCTATTATCTCTGGAACGTTCAACTATATTTTAATCTCCATATAACGGCCGATTTTCATATATGATAGTTTCATCTGTTACTCCCTCTCACAAGAACCGTAAGTTGAAAAGTTCAAGTTAAACGGAAAAAAAATGTAACAAGGAAAATTTTATTCCAAAGAAGAAAACGTCCGATAAGCGATCGGAAAATTTCCAGCAGAGTCATTGGAAATTCGGCAGTTAATTTTTTTCGCGCAGAAACTAAAAAAAAACTTTTGGAGGTTTTTTGGGAGTTCAACGGATTACAGATTGGCGACGGACTTGAAAAGATATTTCTAACCTGACCGAGTCAACAGATCTTCGGAATCGCATCTATCGAAAGTTTGGAACATATGCGGCTGAATGATGGCGGAAAGTTCGGGCATTAATCTCCTTATTCCTGGAAGAAAACAGTTGCGGAGCGGAAGACAAGGTAGGCGAACGGTGTGACGCAGAAGACATTGTCGTCGGTTGCTCCCTCTGCTTATGGGATGAAATATCGGTGGATTATGCCTGGAAGCATGAAAGGCGACCACAAAGGGAAAGCTAATATCTCTTTTAGTTAAAGTTGGAGGCAGCAAGGCCGTGATTGATTTTCTCTAGAGACGTAATGTGCTTCCGATTGAATTACGCCACTTTGCCGTCTTTTTCATAACTGTTGTTCATTTGTCAGAAGGATCGCAGCTACTCAAATAGCGATTGCTAAACCACTTCAGTCATTCTTGCAAAGGCTCAGTTATGTTTTAAAATACTTACATCAATGTGAGATCACAACGGACTACTTTTAAAAAATAATGAGATTTAGAATATATCATTAGTGTTTCTTTGATCATTTGCTCGTAGCCGTATATTACTTGGAATATCGGAAAATGCACGGAAAACCATCTGTTGACTGGCTAACGCTTTTCTCAATAAGTTACTTCAATTATACACGTTTTTGTGTTTATATTTATGATTATAAAAGAAATTTTTAAACAAGCAGCGAAGGAGTAATAGTTCTGAGATTATTTCTCCTGTCGGTAACTTTGAAATAACAAAATGATATTTTAAGCAAAATATTCAAAAAACAATTCATTTCATCACATATTGATGAAAACAGTCTAAATTTAGTGAAAGTTCATCAAGGATAACCTTTTATTAAAATAATTGTAGCTCCTATATTGGTAAATAGTCAATCGCAGGTAAAGCGTTTTCTTCAGCTCTCCAATCCGCAACGATTTTAATTTAATTTTTTAACACAATTTATATTGCTTCTCACCCTCACTCCAATTCCGCACCTGCTTTGGCTTTTGGAGTAAACTTCACTCGATTCCCTTCGCGTCTTCGGCAATGGTTATTAGCCGCGCCGTCGTATGGTTAAACTTCACCCAGTCGGGGTTCGAAGGACTCGGTCGCAAGGTCGTAAAGGAAGTCCTTGAATGATACAATTTTCATGAGATCGTCCACAGGCTCTCCGGACCAACCTCTCCGCCATGAAATTGTACGAGTGGCGCTCTTAACCTTTGCTATAAGGCTTTTAGTTCTCGTCGAGATATTGTTTGCTGCCATAACAGGAAGCTTTCTGCCGGCGTAGTACGTCTAAGGACGCATGGCCATAGGAGACA
Source organism: Uropetala carovei (assembly GCA_036926305.1). NCBI lineage: Eukaryota > Metazoa > Arthropoda > Insecta > Odonata > Petaluridae > Uropetala > Uropetala carovei. The sequence goes on along the minus strand of JAXCHB010000019.1, from coordinate 9,709,130 downwards.
AACCATTTGTACATCTAGCTGAAACTACCTCAGGATACGTATTTCCTTCGGATGTCTTCAGAATATATCCTTATATTCAACGAAAGGTACGATTTAAAACGAAAGTTGTTTTTTTTACTGAAAAAAGTTGGGGCTCTGGTTAAGAGTCAGCGGCAGAGGAATCTATGGCAAGAAATATTTCGATTTATTTAAAAGGATCCCACGTGTGCGACAATCGGTGCTGAATCGCAGTGAGTGGTTCTCTATCAATCACCGGCACAGCATGGAGTGCCGTCAGAGTTGGGGAGGTGAAAGGCTTTCTCAAAACGACGACCGAAAAAGACAGCTGACAGTTCTCATCCCCTTTCTTCCGCGTGACTTTCCGCGTCTTTTTCCTGGTCCTACTCTCGCCATCCTCCTCTATTCACACATATTAATCCCCACTCTCTCCCTTCCTCCCTTCCTAAGAGGCATCACGTCATTAAACCAGTATGGCAGAAGAAAAACGGGAAGATACGTCATCGAAATTACGAATTTCACAATAATTTATAAATTGTCGATAAAATTGTTCTAAGTTTGCTTCTTATGAAAAGGACGCTATAAAACACATCCAAAGTTTCACTAAATAAGGATAAACGCACTCAAACGTTTGCATGACAATATGTAAATTAACGGAAATACGTGTGGTAGAGGATGACATACAACCATACCAATATATTTTGTCGGATTACAATAAACGAGAGCACTTTTTTAAATTCTCATTTTCCTTTTGTAGCCCCTTTTTCGTTTCAGTCATTTTTAGGCGCGTTTTGCTTCCAGCGTGAGCGCCTATTATCGTCGGTCTGTCCGTCCGTCCGTCCGCATGTTCGTTCATGGCTTCTACAGAACGGATTTTCATGAAATTTGATATTAAGGACTTACTATAAAATAAAATAAGAAAATCGCAAAATTGAATCACGTAAGCCAATCAGGGGTACCACTTTACTGGTGACAAAAAATGAAATTTTCGTCATATCTCCTAAAGTGTTGCTCATATCAAAATATTTTTCAAATAAAAGTTGTAGAACTGGTAAAGAGGAGTATTTCCTTCCCTATACATTTTTATCGTAGAATGGCCGTTATCGATAAAATCGACCAAGAATATCTTAATTCGAATTGAAAATTTCTTGCATGGTTACTTCTACATTGCTGCTAACATAAACAATCTCACAAACAAACGTTTAATTTCCTTACGTGTGCATGCAATATTCTTAAATAGGAAGAAAATGGATTATTTATGATGAAGAAAAGAATTTTAAAACGCAATTTCCCTTACGTACAGGTATATAATTTCTTTCTAATTGCACGAAACGCGCCCATTTGTGATAAGTTGTACACTTTCCTAACTTGTTTATTTCCGTCCTCTTCTGTATTCAACCTGTCTGATGTTCTCCTTTACGCGTAATCCATTTTATACTTCTCAATTTGTTATGCTTACGAAAATCAGAAACTTAACGCTCAAACATTTAAGATGCTTCAAAAAAATCATTTTTTTTAATTATAAGTTACCCAAAAAAATGTAAGTTATCTTTTAATTAGAACTTACATTTAATTTTTATGGAAAAAAAGTTTCCGTCTCAATAAAGTACAGTTTCTCCGTTAGACATAAAGAAATTTATACCCTATAGCAGTGATGGGGAACCTATGCACGCGTGCCATAAGCGGCAAAAAAGACGATTTTGATTGGCACGCCAACGAAAGGCGAAAACCAATCCAAGCCTTTATCATACTGATTTAGCGCCGCAAAAACATTTGTGTTATTTAGCCAACTATTGTAGACGTTAGTTTTACTGTTACAATCACGAATTAATTTAGTTGGTACGCAAAAAATATCAAGGATTGTTGTGGCACGTGAGGCGGAAAAGATTCGACAATTTCAGTAATATTGGCACGCGAACAATATAAGGTTCGCCATCACTGCCCTATAGCATGATGATATGGAATTCATAACTCCCTGTTAGCCAAATATACGTATAATTGCGTAAGATACCCATAATTTTAGGGATTAAGAAGTTCGCGAAAGACGCTTCTTCTTCAACTCCACATAAATTGCATTATCCACCCTTCCACGAGATTTATCACCTGTGCCAAATTAATGAGTAGTGGAGATTCTGTAAAGCTAACTTCATCTCTTTGGCTCTTACTTTTCGCCAACTCTCTCAAAATTTCACCTCACGCCCACCCAATAATGCCGTCAAGTTCCGAAAATGCCGAAGATGGGAAACCAAATTCTACACCTCGCTTTAATCTCCTTTTAAAGAAGAGATGCGTTACTGTATTAACCAAGGTTTGGGTTGGAAACATGACAAATTCCTTCGAATAGAGAATGTCACCTCAACATCTCCATTGAAGTCATCGAATGACCTATTATGCAGTGGAATTTTCACAGAACAATAATGGAAATTCATATCGCAAGATAGTTGTATTTGTCTACAGCCGCCCTCCGTGTCTATTATTACAATGGAATTTCTCGAATCCGACTAATCCAGTTATTCCAATATTTGGGATTTTCCAAAACAAAACTTTCACAGCGACAGCCAAAGTTGCTCCGATTTTTAATGCCAATTGTCATGCTTTTATGAATGAGTGAGAGGCTTCCTGCAGAGTTTTATGCTTCAAACTAAGCTTTTAAGGATTGTGACACAGCTAGCTTATCCAATTCCTACACCTTTCAAATCCCAGCTGTCCGTATTTGCCGCCAAAAAAATATTCTGTTCGCAGTAACAACAGACACTAAAAAAATGCAACTAATAGGATGAACATTAACAGAAAATCTTCTACGCGTTTCAATAACATCCTGCACGGCATGATACTTTTGACGATTATATGAATGGTACAACGTGTTCACAATTTTAATTTAATAACTTTATTTTTCCAATTCATCTTCAAAAATAGGCATCCTCTTTTCGGTCCGAGGGCCACATAACCCGTTACTGCACTCATCGCGGGCCACACCAAGTCGAAAATTGAGCTTAAGAAAAACAAGGAAATTAATAATTTAGTTGAGAGTCGAAATTATCTGTTATGCTTTAATTATATTTATCTGTGCGGTTAGAAAGGTAAACGCAAAATGCATTTCAAGGAACCATGTAGCACGTTCCACTCACTTCGGACGATCACTTGGCTTAATTTCATGTTTCATCTGAATTTTATAGGCGTGAAGTTTTAGCCGTTCATGTAGCACTTCTTGGATGGTAGATTTTGGTATTACCAGAGTCATACTACGGCGCGAAATTGATTTTCCCGGACTTCGTACGCATGGGTAGCCTTTTATAATGACCCTGTGTATTGTTTTTATAATTTTATATTTTCATTTTATGTTACATTGTGTCCTTTAATTGCTAAACTCATGGCGTGCCGGAAATACACAATTGTTTTCGAAATTTTGCCGATTTTTTGTTCTCCTTCGGGACGTTGCCAAGTCGACCTTAATTGTTGCCTCTGATTCAACTACCATCGATTAAACGTTCATCTTGACGTAAAAATGGAATCCTTAAGTTGGTAAGATCATGATACGCTACATTTTTGCTTTAATTAAAGTTTTATTGTTATAAATATAACAATGGATGAATTCATTAAGATAATGATTTAACTCGAGAACATTCAGTAACATTATTTTCTGTGACTAGGACGTGTTTATCGTAGATTGTGGTAGAAAATCATATTTATTTTTAAAAATACTGTTTCTGAGTATTCAACCTTTTGGAAATAACAAATGTTTTTTGTTTTCGTGACTGACCCTGTCAGTGGAAATAGGCGTAAGACTCTGCCATTTCATTACGAAGGCTTTGGTGAGGGGGAATCTTCCTAAACCCCGGTAAGTTTATACTCCGCATCAATCAATTGTTTCAGCGCTTACTTTTTTAATACTTTCGCCTGGTTTAAGTGGATAAATAATTATTTTTTGTAGCGTCGCTTTTACAAGAGTTATGTTTTGTGATTGATTAAGTGGATGACATTTCCTGTAAATTACAGAAAGTTCACATCTTTCTTTTCCCAATATTTGCTTTCTTTGAGGTGTTAAGACCCAGTTTGACTCCCGGTCTTAGCAGTTCTATTCTTCTGTTTCCTCATTTCACATCACTACAGTTTATGCCTGTCGCGTAAGAATCTTCCGATCACTAATCATTTCAATTTAATTACTGTGCCGCATCAATTTACTCTCTACCATAACTTATAAAATACAGATTTCTGATTACCTACGGATAACATTTTTTTTAAATATATGCACACTGCACTTCCCTCAGTGAGACTCTAACACGCAAACCTTACATTGGAAGTCAAATATCTAAGTAACCTATACTGTGTAAATTCATTGCTAGAGTAAAATATGAATTATTAACACCAACTTATTTCACAAACATTATTTCTTTAAGAATCAATTTAAAATTAAACCCGCAAATTTTGCGCGGGCTCAGCTAGTATTATTAAATAGGAAGAAAATGGATTATTTATAATGAAGAAAAGAACTTTAAAACGCAATTTCCCTTACGAACAGGTATATAATTTCATTCTAATACTCCATTGCACGAAACGCGCCCATTTGTGATAGGTTGTACACTTTCCTAACTTGTTTTAAAGATCGTGACCCATATCTTTGGTATCAATTTTCAAGAGACAGCGAATAACGTCATAAGAGATCCCGGCAGAGACAATTTCGCCATTAAATTCGACCTCCGAGCAACGGATGTCAGCACCCTCATTACCTAGATGGAGGCAAAAAGGCAAGCGTCGAGCGCGGATAGATTATGGCAGTAAATGTGAAAAGAGTGGCAAGGCATGCCTGTAATTTTGAGTCAATTTCGCAAAAAAAAATGGTGGCGTTTTTCAACTTTTCGAGATGGATATTTGCGCTCATAAACATCAAAGAGAACCTCAAAAGAGAAGAAAAGTTATGGCATTCCCCCTCCTTTTTTTTTTAGAGCGAAGTGTTTTTCCAGTCAAGATCAATGCACTGAGGAGAACCAGGCCCATCGAAAGTTTTTGACACCAGAAAATCTGGGAATGAGTTGCTGTAATCTCAAAGCCTATTTCAAACGTCTGGACACTCACAAATCCCACCGAAAATATATCACTTCGCCCAAATATATCAAGAACTTAAGATGTATAGTGTTGAAGTTTTTTTTATTTTAAGATCTAATTTATGAGTTTGAACCAGATAACCTTTTCTAAATGAATTGTGATTTAGAACAAAAATACGGTCCAATGGTCACTTTTTGTTGAAAGAATTTACGGGAAGTCACTCATACGTGGTAAAAGTGGAACGAAAATATAACAATACAATATAATATTTTGAAACTTTAAAAGTTGCTCCTTGCTAAAAGATTACAACGTAATCATAGAATTAACTTATCCATAGTAGAGAAAATGAGAATAGGAATTTAATGCGTCGGTATTACTGTGTGTAGACGCCTGATTGCATAAGTAAAGGCAGAAGTGACTCAACACGACCGCCAACGAGTGAAGAAAATACGGCAACAGCATGATTGACAAGGAGGGCCGTTATCCTATCCCTTCGGCACGCACTGAAAATTTCCCTGAAGCCCCTTGACCGGTCAAGTAAGCCACGACCCGGGACGTGACAATAATCACGTCTCGGTGACCTCACACAGCAATAAAGGAAGGCAGTCTCTCCTGGGAGGTCGCACATCGTATCGCCTTCAGCCGGCCATCCGTTAGGATGATGCCTTTCAGTAAAGAGTCGACGGAACTTGGGCTGAGAGGGGAGAGCCATCAGTGCGTAAAAGCCATTCAACCCCACAGGAGCGAGAGTAATATCCGCTAGAGCGGCATTTCATTAGGGGGAAAAGTGACATTTTATGTAAAAGAATCCTTAGCCAAAATGACTTCCGTCCTGCGTTAATCTCGGGCATACATATTATAGCAAATGCCTCAGTTCACAATTATGTGTATCTATATGTATTTATATAAGTACAAACATGGATACAGTTAAACAATTGATTTTAAAAGGATTTAAATTTCGTCAGTACGGACATACCAATAATACACCTCGCTGTTGACTTTTATTATGGTGGCAAGCTATTACGGCTGTTTCAAATTAAACAATGGAATTGCAATAAATGAAGCATTAATAAGTAACAAGTAAGGATAAAAGTTGCGATAGTTACAGCATTTATAAAGTGCAATAGTTACAGCATTTATTGGAGTGGTTGTAAAGAAAATAATGTATTTCTATACAATGTTCTATACGGTTGAAAACTCAAGTTTTTCTGGCATTATACGACCTAGCGTATTTTACTGTCAAATATTACGTAATAATACTAACCTATGTATGTATACAAAATCGCGCAATCACCAGGAAGGCGGATTGTAGGAGGTGCGCAGTGCACCAGACTTCATAAAAAAACTCAGATTCAGTCATATTTTACCTTGATCTCTGATCGTCCTGGGAAAGGAAAATTTCGATATCGCTCTGTCATACGGTTTAACAAACGTATTTTATCACTGTGATTCGTGTGTAAATAGGATATGGATTTTACCAGATTTGTACTCTCCGAATGTTTTTTTTTAAATTCGTGTTGCACCCGAAAAAAATAGAAATTGTTATTTATTTTTAACATCTTCTCTGCAAAAATCAATTTAATTCTTTTTAGAGCAGGGATCCCCAATCTGAATTTTTGAAATACTCAGAGGTAGCCGATATTTAAAACACTACCTAGCACAACAGCTATCACTATATTTATAAAAGAGTTTTTGAAAGTTCTTTCTTGAAAATGGATGGTTATAATTAATAGAAATCTTTATATATCCATTAAACCTTTCCGGAGAGAGGCATCCGTACTATATCTTTTTAATAAATCTATGCATGTCACAGGTGCTGATGATCACGGCCTCAACCCTAATAAAATATTTGGATATTGTTAAGTTTTGGATGGGAGGTGGAGTCCGAATCCCTAAATTAAACAACTTTGCGCTAAACATTGCGCGTTCATTTAGCCATTTACAGAGGCTTAATAATTGCTCTTTCTTGTTATCTATGGACCAACTAACCTTGCGACAAGAATTTCTCGAAAATAATCTAATTGTGTAGTACGATTTCATAGGCTTATTCTTTTAAGACCATCTATATATTCCTTCTTTTATGCTGGCGTAAATCCCTATAACTAGTTAGCATCAAGAATAAAAGCTTTCTGAAAACGTTTGTTCAATAAATTCGACTTATCAACACAAGTGAACAATGAGTCCAGTCTCAAAGACCTTTTCTCATGAACCTCTCTGACGTAGATCCAGAATGATTTAGAATCATCCTAGCAATCGTCAAGAACATTCCTTTGAAATCGCTAAGCGCCTTAAACATGTTCACATTTTTTAATGATTATTTTTGGAAATTAATGGAAAAATTTTTATGGAAAATCTTTTATGGAAGATTTTTTTTTTTTAATTTTATCTTAAAAATTTTTAAAAACCTCCATTTTATACTCCCTTTTTTACCCCTTCTTTCCAAACACCCTCCCCTTACAAACCCCCCTATCAAACCCCTCCTATCAAACCCCCCCATAAAACCCATCCCTATCAAACCCCCTCCTTTCAAACTCCCCCTTTCAAAACCCCCCTTTCAAACCCCCCTTTCAAAACCCCCCTTTAAAACCCCCCCTTTCATATCCCTCCTTTCAAACTCCCCATTTTTTGTAATGTTTTTATAGAATTTTACTGAAATTTATGGAAATTTTTTTGAAAATTTTATCTGAAAAATTTTTAAATTTTTTAAAATAATTGTAATCCTCCATTTTAAAAGCCCTTTTTAACCCCTCCTTTCCAACCCCCCCTTTCAAACCCCTCCCTTTCAAACCCCCCCTTTCAAACCTCCCTTATCAAACCCACCACTATCAAATCCCCATATCAAACCCCTCCCCTGTCAAACCTCCCTGTCAAACCCCCTCTTTGAAACCCCATTTCCAAACCCCTCTTTAAAACCTCCCCTTTTTAACCTCCCCTTCCAAACATCTCCTTCCAAACCTCCCATTTCAAACCTCCCCTTCCAAACCCCCCCTTCCAAACCCCTCCTTTCAAACCTTTTTAAACCTCCCCTTTTAAACCCCCCCTCTTAAACGCCCCCTTCTAAACTTACTTTTTTAAATATGCTCACAATGTGAGCATGTTTACATGTTCACAATAACTCAAAAAGCAATCAGTAGTGCTCGAGATGTCGAGGAACGTGGACCGATACGTGGCATATTACACCAATCAATGCGGAGGAGAAATCGGACCTGTTTATCATGCTAGTTACCGAGAACAGAAGGGGAGGGGATTGGGAAGTTTTCTGGCGGTCTCAAAGCGGCAGGGAAAGAGGCTCAAGACCGATCAACGAAATATTACGACCGATTGTGAGTGAGGCGGGGTCGAACTTGACGAGAAAAGCGGAAGAAAAAATTAAAACGATGAGAGGATCGGGTTTACACATCATCAAAATACCACAGGTAATAAAGATAAAAAGGGATGTTAAACGTGATAAACTTCATTCGTGGAGAATAAGACGTCACATTAAGACGAAAACACATACGGATATATTTTCTAGATGGCTGAGATGGAGCACATGCTCTCTTCATTGGACTTATTCCGCCCACAACCTTTGCAAATGAATATCTTGGGTAAGAGTGACATTCCCTACAAACCGGTCTCTTCTCATCGAATTTGTTGTGAAAGATTCGGGAGAATCGTACAAGGATTTCAACGGTTTTCATTTACATCTCAAAGTTAAGAATTGCAAAGTGGAAGCGGATAAAAGTAAACAACCCGATGTAGTGAATAATCTTCTGCATTCTTTGTTCGCACAATGCAACGTCTATTTTAACGGTACTCTGGTCACGCCTTCGGAAGACTGTTATCACTATCGCAGCTATTTGGAAGATCTCTTGAATTACGGGTATGATGCGGGTCGCACTCAAATGGCTTTCTATGAGTGGTATCTTGACGGTGGTAAAAACATCAACGCTATGGACGCCAATAATGTAGGTTTCATGAGGAGGAAAATCAGATACACAAACAGTAGAGTAGTGGAGCTTTACGGAAGACTTCACGCTGACGTGTTTAATCAGCCACTTCTCTTATTGAACGGAGTCGATGTAACTGCTAAACTATCCCTCGCTAAATCTAGTTTCTATCTCATGGAGGAGGCCACGGGAACTTCTTTGCTGAAAATCATCGATGCTACTCCATACGTGGAACATTTCGATATCAATCCCTCCATTTTGTTAGCTCACTCCAGAGCATTGGCGCAAATCAACGCGAGATATCCTTTCAAGCGAGTTGAAGTAAAGACGTTCACTATCGCTCGCGGTAATCAATCGTATTCTATAGATAACGCCATAATAGGAAAACTACCTAATACTGTTGTAGTCGATAACGACGCGTTCGTAGGAAAGAGAGATAAGAATCCGTTCGCACTTTCTCATTACTCTTTGTCCGATTTCTCTGTCAACGGGGTTCCAATTCCAGCGGAAAGTCTTTCCACGAATTTCTCCTCTCAGAAATGTTGGACCCGGGCTTATCATTCTTTGTTTTCGGGAACCGTAGCATATCACAGCGATAGGGGTAATCAAATAACTTTGGAGATGTTTGCACACGGATTCTTTAGTATTCTTTATTATTCGATCTGCCTCCTGATTGTTGTGGTAACGATGAATACGTAAGTTTGATGGATAAAGGTACCATGAGCATCGTGGTTCAAAAACGGCTGTAACGATTTTGATCAAATTTAGTTCAGTTACTTGAGTATGCGTCTGCAATATTACTATCTATTTCATTTTTCTCAATGAATGAATATAAAGCAAGTTTATTCTTGGGCAACTTTAACAAAAATTGGATTTTATAAAAACCGGCTCTTACGATTTTCATTTTCTAAATATAAAGACGCTTAGTATATGAGAAAGTTTGTACAATGTATGTTGTACCAATTTTTTAAAAAAGAGGCCTTGAACCTTTGGATCAGATAACCCAGCACGCCAATCGCTACGCCGCCAATTGTCACAGCATAAACGTAAAAACCCATATAATTTGAATCGGTACGGTATTTCTTTTATCTATTACGGAAATGCCCGGAACAACATGTAAATGAGATATACTTTCGTTGCTGCATTGTGTGTTTTGCGTCGGCAGAGGTTCAACAAACCCCTCATTTTAAAAAAAGAGAGCGAGGTTGAAAAACTCTTAATATTGCCCGGTTGAGCTGATACTTATACGAAAACTACCGCACACCCTCGAAACGATTCCAAAGTGACATCACCATCCAGAGGCGATCACGCACCACGTCCGTTCCGCTACCGAGGTCGGGTAATCCGCACGAATTCGTGAATCATCATCTTCTTCTTCTTCTTCTTCGTCGACCTCCGATCGCGAACTGTTTGAAGAAATTTCTTTTCCGTTTCGAAAGAAAAAAATCACGGTTCCGCGAAGATGAAAGTGAAATTGGAGAGGACGTAATGAGCGCCTACCGACCGCGTGTAACGGCCAAGTATACCGTGATGTGATGGCAATTTCACCGGCCACGATGATAGTCACGCAGCGGAAACCGTTCAGGAGTTCACGGAAGGATCAACTCGGATTGTTGTAGCGGACATCATTCAGCGACCTAACACTTTTCGTGGAAAGAAAGAATAAACAAAAAATATTCATATATATATATATATATATATATATATATATATATATATATATATATATATATATAACAACAGTATAATACCGATAACCGTTTGGAGATTAAGCTCAAACTTTGTATGAAGTTCGTCACCACTTGGATAGGATTAGGTAACACTATTTAAAAACTTCCTAACTTGTAAGCATGTACTTCAATCATTAGCGGATTTGCTATAAGGCCAAAGTAAGCAATGGCCAAAGGGGCGGCGGAGTTTTGGGAGCGGCAGGATTTGGGGGAGGCAGGATTACAGGGCGTTCGGATTTGTGAGTGAATTCATTCGGCAGGGTGCAAGGCCGTCAATATAGTATATGAGGAAACTCTGTAAAGAGGGCCTTCAGTGTGATTTTCAAAATCATTGAGGTCGAAGAAGATTATTTTGAAATCATGAAAGACTCACCAACGGAAGCTTGTCAAGGAAATAATCATAAATACTTCATTGTTACGTATTTGTTTGAAATTAACGTACTTTTTTTAAATCCCAGTCAACTTTCCCGTATAAATACTAATTAAATATTTAAAAATAGCGTAATTCAATCCTACGTATAAAATTCAGTTTGCGCATACGCTGTTTATTTTTGAATGAATAGAGTACACCCACGCCTAATGAAAAATTACACAGGTCGATTAAAAAAAACAGCTCATACGTTTTCACCTGGAACTGTAACATTACAGTCGTGTAATTTTCTCTAAAAACTAAGTAAGAATCCTCCCTCAAAGTTTTTCTTTAGTATACAGTATACTCTCTGCTTTTTTTACGACTACAGCACTGACTATAACCAATTCTTACTCATTCAAGTCATTTACGCCAATTTTGAAGGTATCTTTTGTCTTAAATACTTACATTATAAAGTATAAAAATTCATGCTCCGTAGAAATACGCTGTATGAAGATTTTACTGTGATATATAAATTTAACCGATTTTATTGAAATTTATTTTAAGGGGCGGAAAAATAATTTGGCGTAGGGGCGACAAATTTCCAAATCCGCCACTGACTGCAATCCTTGTTTACAAATGGGTGATGTAAATCGTACTAATCAAATTGAAAGCATTTCTCTTAACTTTTTCTCGCTATTTGAATATTACAACTTACGGATTTTTTACTCCCGGAGAAAAAAGGTAAACCTTACGGAGTAGACGCTAAAGGAAAAAAAGCGTGCGTTTATACGTTCCGATTGAGAAAAACAGATATCACTCCATTTAATAAAGAATTTAATACTTCCAATTAAACAAGGAGTTATGCGTCAGGCTGTTAAAAATTTTGCCTTAATCCGCTAATTGAATTCAGAGTATTGTATGTCAAATTCGAAATGTGTTAAAATTATTATCGGGACATATGAGCGTAAATGAAGGATGGCGTCTTTAGTTAGGATTTCAAATACAGTTGCATTTTTAAAAGTAATTATTCTAATAAACTGATATTTTGAGAATCCGGCAATTTATGTTTTAGAAGAATAAATCTATAGTACTGTATAACCATATGAATTTAATTGATAACGTTGAATTTGTTTAATTAGGTGTTATCTGCACGAAAATTTTAAATCTCAGTAGATTCAGTTTAATCCAGTATTTCTTTTCGCATTAAAGAAGTCAACAATATGGCACCTTGACTTAATAAGAACTTCGAAAAATTATAAAGAAATTAGTATGAAATTATTTTGTATTCGCCTTTCTTGTAATTTAAACGTAAACAAGAATGGATGAAGAACAATAATGCTGAAAAAAACTTTATAACAACTTTTGGAGGTTCTTATGCAAAACGTATTTGATATTGTTTGATTATTCTCCGATTCTGGGACAAATGAAACGCATTTAACCTAGAAAAACAATTAAAAACTGGCCTGAAGCACAAGTTATAAATCTCAAAATTACCATGAATATGCATTTTTCAGCCTATACTTAAGTCCTTAAATTTTAAAATATTTCCACCGGTAACCTGCGAATCAACGTTGGGACGCGATAAGATGGATTCCAAGCTGACTATTATTTTACGAAACGGTTTCGATGCTATCTGGGATATATACATTTTATCTTGAGTCACTATAGAAAAATTTAACTTCCATGGCTGTATTGCCTATAAATATTTAGCCACTATAAGTAGTAACCATAGCAATCTAAACTTGTTAAACGCAATTAACATAGGAAATTTTCCGGATTACGGCCTGACAGCCATTCATTTCACCCACTTACGTGCGTCAGAAAAGCAATGATTCATCGAGGCGAGACGTATGCCGAAAATATGCAGAGTGCACAGCCCGTTTTAAGCTTTTAAGTTGTCACGAGGAAAATTTCTCCACTACAAAACTTCCCGGACCTGATAGAAACGTGCCCTTTTGAAGTTTTGATATCAGCGATACTGTAATTTTTTTAAACCGGCTTAATTTATCACCGGCCTTGTTTTAAATTTTATTTTCTCCGAAATAAATATTCATGAGCATTTAACTCGCGGCATAGTTCCGCGCGAAGGTTTCGTAAAAAAAATTCCTCCAATATTTCAACACCATTCAGAAACTTCGATTATTTGACACAAAAAGTATAAAAATTTTTTCGAATGAAATGTTTCTTCTCAACGGGCAAAGAAAATTTTTCAACAACTTGCAACGAGAAAATATACTATCTAAATTTTCATCAGCGACACAAAGAGTACAGAAAATGCTGTAAATTATTCGTCGAAACTTTTTCAGAAGTGTAGCTTCTTATCGAGCGAGTGGAAGCCGATGACAATTAATCACTAGTCTCCAGTCAAAAATCAGATAACACGAAAACATAATAAGCACAAAGTGCCTCTGTAATTCGAGTGATTTATGAACAATTTTTTAGAGTGTGCGGCAGCAAATCAAACTTCCCGATCAATTCCGCCCCTGCGTGCACTCCCTTATGCGTCACAAAGATCTCCAAAGACACACTGCTATCAAGAAGCGGTAAAAAAGAATACACCTTTCGCGGAACCGTTTATCCACTACAAACGAATCCGATAAAGAGATTCGACCCGCTCGATAAGGTCGCTTCACCTTTCCCACTCTCTCTCTCTCTTTCTCTATCTCCCTCGATGTGTCACGAAGAGATTTAAGCACCAACCTGCACTGAGCAGGCGTAGTACAGTGAATATACCCTCGTGTCAAGAGCCAATAATAGCCCAAGAGCGGACGGCGCGGCAGAAATATTTATGAGTCCGTGTGAGAGAGGGAAAAATGGAGGTAAAAAGAGTGCGGGACGACCCGAGGGTATTTAACTCGAACCAATGAGATGAGAGAAGCGAGAAGAAGGAAATGCAAGTTGGTGTGTGCGTGCAGTGATGCCCTCTGGGGGAGGAGGAGGCACGATTTGAAGAGAAGGCGTGGATGAAGCAACAAGTCTCCCAAGAGTGACAAGGGGAGCAGGAGGGGGAAGAGAGAGAGGGGGGGTGAGGGGTGGTCTCCCTATATGACCTCTCTCCCCCTCCCCCCCCCCCCCCCCCCTGCGGCTAAAGCATTGCCCGTGACTTATACGAGGCGTATCCTTCCCTCTTCCCACCATTCCCTCTCATCATCCGCTCCCTCTTGTCCTGTATACCGCTCCATCACTCCGACGCAGCCATTACCACCTTAAAATGGTAAAAAAAACAGGACGAAATCTTTCACGCATTAACTCCGGTGAAAACTTTCTCTCCCTCACGGCTCCTCCCTCCGAAAACGCCCGAAATATTGCATTAACTCCGACCGGGAACGTCTTCTTGTCTCTGAACTTTATCTCCTTGACATCCTTCTTCCTCGATATTCCCATTAGCTACGGCTTTCCCCGCGTGAAACTCGATTCTGATACAGCGCCGCCTAACTTTGCCGAGTACCTACTCGGTTGTCTCCATTTTATGGAGTTGAGGGATTCCTAGGCTTGGATACGCTTCGGGAGAGATTCCGTCGTGTTTTTAAGACATTTTTTTACAGTTTAGGGAGTATAAATCTGTCTGTATTATAAATTTATATGAAGAGTCTGTCTTCCTCGCCTCAAAATATTTTTCCCGAACTGTGAAATGAAAATTGAAGCGAACACTCCGAAATCAAATGAGGTTACTTTATTCACCACGCATACGGCATTTTCTATCTAAGGTTTATTTTCGCTATTTTTCAGAATTCCATTACAATTGCTAATCAACTGTATCACATTGAAATTTTTTCGTCGGGAAACCGACTTGCAGATAAGACTGGTAAAACATCAAAAAGGTGTAAATTATCGCGAAAAACGGGAACTTCTTCGATGTATTTTAGATAATTTTCATTCACGCAAAATCTCTGTAATTTATCACTTTGAAACATTTGTGGGCAAGCCAAAATTTGAATTAAAATTTACTAGACTTTTTTATTAGTACTCGTCGTAAAGGTGCTTTAAGATTCTGCTTTAAAAAAACAGCTTCGCGGTTGCTGTACAAAAACTTAGCCATGAATTAACTACGCATCTAAAAAATGGTCATGAAATTTGTACACTTAAATTTCAGGCAGATGCAATTTCGCTTTATTCGAGGGAAACCAAAATATTCATATAAAAGCAGCGGCGGATTTAAGATGGATCGCACTTGGCGCGCGCCAGAGGCCCCTTGAAATATAAGGTGGCTCGAAAAATGTTTTTATGCATAATCTCAGAAATATTAAATATCTCATTTTAAAATTCACGAAGGAAAATTTATATTTTTTCACTGCAATGGTTTATTTATTTAAATGGGGGAGGGTCAAATAAAGGGTAGTCGTTACAGCAGGGACCCCATTTGTTTAACGCCAGGGGCTCCAATAGTTTTGCGCCAGAGGCCTCAGAATGTCTAAATCCGCTATTATATTTTTAAAAAAACAACTCTTATCCAATGAATCTACATTTTTACTCAAAAAAAGGTTGACATTCGTAGATTTAAATGTGATGCACATGAAAAAGTTTCGAGAACAATCATTTAAATACGAAAAACTGAGAAAAAAACATTTCAGGTTTCTCCATTAGCAACAAAGTCATGAATATCCGAAAAATGTAAAAAAACACAATATTCACCCAAAATTCATGAAGATTTTTTTTCAAAAACAATTATAAACTTCGCTCACAAGAAATGGCTTCAACTTGAAATTAATTCCCTGTGCACAAAAAATACAGCACCTAGGATGACAATAATACGACCTATAGATTACCAATAACATCAACAACAACGTGAATCACAGGAAATATATGCCAAATGAATGTGCACGAAAACAGTTTCATTTTACAATGCTCTCGCATTGCATTCTACAAAAAAAGTTGTGTAACAAAAACTAAAGAGCGGGAATTGCGTCTTTGTCGGTAGCGAATGATACTCGCACATATTGTCGCAGACGATTCGCGGTGCGCACGCGCGCACACAAAGTCGTGATTGCCTCTCTCAAACTTCCGCACTCCGTCCGCGTTCCTTAAAAATTACGACCCTATCGCCAAGAATTCTCAATCGACCTCCGTTCCCTTAGCAACTGCCTCTTACGACAGAGGCCTCAATCCTCTTTCCCTTTTCGATCCGCCGAAATACACATTTGAGATCAGCAAAATACGGAATTGAAAAACTGACGCTGTATTTTTCATATTATAGAATTATTTTATACCATCGCTTTTCTATCTTTCCACCAAATATATTTAATCCAAAAATTCAAATGCTTTTCATTGCAAGAGAAGGATCTCTTTTTTCCCATATACTTATATACTGATTGGTGCCATTGATTGTTTTGAAGCTGCTTACACGTACTATTCAACATTGAACACACCGCTGCTTTGCTTGAATTTAAAATAAATGTATTTAAAAAATAATTACATAAAGACAGGACGACAATTTCGAAATTTCGTATCATATACTTAAACGTTGCAGGTAAAAATTAAACCCAAAATAAGCAACATTAACACTTACTGAATCGTACTGATTTACATGCATACGTAAAATGATGAAGGAGTTTGTGTTATAAGTAAAATTGATAGAGGAAGGATGAAAGCAAAAATGATTTTAGGAAGGAAGGTAAAATTTTTTAATTGTATGCTGAGCGGAGGTTGATTCCTGAGCGAGACGGCTGTCGAAGTATCCATAGATGAAGCCGTTTCAACGAACTGAGTCTTTAAGCTTGAATTGTCTGCTACATGTGTTCGAATCCTGCGTTGAGGAATGGGATGTCTATGACTGAAATTGTTACTGTTTAAAAAGGCATTTTTTAAAAAAGATATGGATTCCCAGTTTTATTTATTAGAATTAATAAAATCAAATGAATTAAGTGATGTCCGATCCAAGAGGAAAGAGAGAATGTATGTAGGACAGGTTAGATATCTTGGATTTCCAGAAGAAAATTACACGATTATGAGTCTAAGACAGAGCGGTCTTTTTTTGCGGTCCGAAGTGTGCCACAGTGGACTTGGCAGTGCACGGCAGGTAAGAACAGAAAATGGGCATTATCAAATGAGAATTTTAACTAATGTACGCATGAAAGAAAACCATGAATGTGGTGGACTGATGAGGATAATTTGCATAACAGATTCGGTGAAATGATGTCATTTGGACCCACCAGCGCACAAAAAACAGCGGATAATTTGCGAGTGAAAGAAATCATTTGAATTGGAAAATGATGTTCATCTATCCAAATGGATAAATCAAAAGTTTTTACTTTTTAATTAATCTCCCCCAGTCCCCCTCAAGTAAAAAGAGCAAGGACGCAAGATTTTTTTTTCCGAAGGGGGCGTCATCTCAAAAGCCGAGTTCTACCCTCTCTCCTAACCCAAGTGGATAGAATGCTTGGGATTCCACACGATCGTTTTTAACGGAAATTTAGATCGCGGTCGGAAGATTATTTGCCGCTTCACTTCCACCACCCCCCCCCCCCCCATCTCTCTCTCTGTCTCTTCGTATCCAGGCGACCTCGCAAATACGTCACTTTAACACCCAATGCACTCGTCCGCACTTGGCCACGATCGTCATTTGAGCGGCTAGTTGCGATTCAAAGAGAAGACGATGGAGGCGCAGCTGCGCATACCTTTTATCCTTCTCCCCCACTCCTCCCTCCCTCCCTATCCATCACCCTCCCTCTCTCTCCATCACCCTCCCTCTCTTCTCTCCCTTCTCACTCCACCTATAATACGTGTCTTGGGTGGACACTCTTGTACTTCTCTTGCTCTGAAATATTTGGCGCTGCCCGACGTCTTTGCCAATTTTTTTTCGCGGCAGCAAACTAACAAGAGGACTTTCTAATCTGTACGCGTCGGTTCTACGAGTTGCGTCCCTTTGGGTTCGTTTTGCAATGAAGAAAGTGGGATGCGTCATTTAGGTTTTAAGCTGTATGAAAGAGATCACGATCCGCTCTGCTTCCCACGGCGTAGGAGGACGAACTTATTATATGCTTTGAGTTCTTCCGCCATGTTTGAGGGTTCAATTTTTTTCTCGGGGTCGTTCACTTTTTTTATAAACTTGAATTTATGCTTGTCTAAGACAGGTGGTTACCAAAAGCGGGAAGGTGGCAAAGAATAGTTAAACAATTATATCGTATAAATTATTTTTAAGCCAAAAGGTGACGCATTGAGATTCACCATGAGGAACAAAAATTTATTATTTTAATGATCCCGCTGCTTATAAGCAACACAGTCAATATGAGAGACAACCTATTCCTTAAAGCGAGATTGGGATACTTTTCTAATTTTAAACATTGTAACACACTGAATTTTTTACTGTTATGAAAAGGTGAATATCAGAAGGAAACAGCAAATATATTGATTTGGGTTTGGCAAATAATAATTCTCAATTAAGAATACCATGAATTATCATTATCTTATTGTTTCCAAATGGTCAGATACTAATTTAGAAAGTAATGCCGTGTATTGATTTCTGTAATTTTGTTGCTGTGTGTTGTTTAAAGGCGCATTAGCACCAAGCGCAGTAAGATTATAATATTAAGTGAAAGTCAGCAAAACTTACTGAGAGGATGAGATTGCAGAAGGGCTAAAAACTTTTCAAAAAAAGTCAAGGTATAAAATATTTCTTCGTAATAAAAGATTTTTTTAAGTTAATTAAATGCCTGGCATGTATTTTCGTATCTTTAGGAATAAGAATTGAATTAATATCATAGAGAAAAAAGTTGCCATATAAATAAGCTTTAAGCAGAAGCAATAAATAATTTCACATAAGAAAAGATGAACGCAGAAAAACTTATTTGCCACGATAAAAATAAAACGAACCTCAACGACACTCGATTAGATGAGAGTAATCAGAATTATGTAAAAGAATACGCAAACATCAAAATTCTCATTGGATATTGAAGTACTCCACAACAGAAAAACCAAAAGGGAACTACTAATATCCATGGAATGGTCAAAGGTTTCCCGTCTTCTTACTGCGTAATGAAGCATAATAAGCAAGCGAGGGAAGAATTGCAAAGAAAATTGTATAAGACGCTTTTTCACCGACTGCCATTTTAAAATCCGAGTTAAAAATCGCAGATGCGATGTTTGGTTGATTGCCTATTATCATATTGATTAGTATCAGCATGCTCTTTTTTTTGCGATTTTGCTATTACTCCTCATTAGTTGATCCTAGAGAGCCACTAAATTTTTACGAGAGCAGCCAATTACGAAGATTTGGCAGGATTGCAGAAATTTTGCCCGTACAAATGAACGGACAAACAAAACCGAATACATAAGCGTATTTATTTTTGGAAAAACCTGCCAAAAATAGAACTCGGCAGACATGGCGCTTCTTAACAAAATTGCAGTTAATACCAGCAAAGGAAACGGCGTTTTCGAAAGGGCACATTTAAAATACAGTTATTATTCGAAAGTAAAAAAAGATTCAAAATGTTCGTGATTAGTCTTTTAATAACTCGTGCACGAAAGACAAAAACAAAGAAATAAATAGTACATGGTACAGAAGAAGAATTACATTGAATCTCTTGAAATCGCTCGTTCAATGCATAAACGTGGAATCGAGGCCTATTAACGAAAATAAACAATTTTATTGATGTTGTGAAGTGTTCGCCGACACAAGGAAAACAAAACGTCATCGTGTACAAAGTCCGCCGGTGATCATAAACAAATTACAGAGGATGCGAGCAGCTCTCGAGAAGAATACGGACCCAAAGATACTGTAAAATTTCAGAGGGTCCGCCAACCGTCCATTCCGTGAACTTCTCATAGACATTATAAGGAGCGCCTCTTCTGCAGGGTGGTTATACCCGCAATGGTCCTACTCTCACGTCCGTCCATAAAAATCCCTCGCTCCCATAAATCCGTATTTCCACGCCTCTTTTGGTCCTACGAAATAACATAACCACTTAACTGTACCTGCACCTCCTCCCCTCCCCCCCTCTTTCCCCCATGCTTACAAACATGCACGCTTGAGGCATCCCATCCGTCTCCTACGCTTCCTTATATCTACTTTGTACGCCTTCCTTGCTCCCTTGTTACAGCAGCTTCTTATTCAACCGATCGTTAAATTATTTGTAAATTATATTATAAATCTCCGTATGTATTTTTCAATGTTTTCCCTTGTGGCTATTCTATCTCCTAAAAAGGGCCTCATTTTTTCTCGGAATCGTTAGGTTCGACTGCTACCTACCGTTAGTCACTTGTAAAAATCTTTTTCCTGCTTCTCGGATTTTAATGTCTTTTTTCCTTCCCATGTATTTCCTCCATTATTATTTATTGAAATATTAGATAAAATACATGTACATATTTATAGCTTCCAATGTAATCTAAATTTTCAGATCAGACCATTTTAAATATCAATATCGAATTCTCAACTCTTCTTATTTTTATCCAAGCATCGACATCTCTTTTCGTCCATAATCTGATCTCCTTAATGCGTCTATCCCGTTCGGACGAATTATACAAAATGATTAATGCATTTAAAGCCTTTGACGTGCTTCTTTGTTCCTTTATACATTTTTTGTAACATATGAATATATCCAAGTCATAAATTTCAAATCATCTAAATTTATCATTGAGGTGCAATTCAGGTCGTTTTATCTGCATTCTTTTATTTATGATGGTAGCTTCTATAAACTTAGTCGACACTGCAAAAACAATGAAACTTTATCGGCAATATTTTCTAACGCATAGAGCAATTCTTTCAATTACGCGGAAACAATTCTTGGATGTCTCAAGAATATAATATTCGCGCAAATACGATACACAGATTAGAACGTGAATAACCCTTATAGACTATGAAATCATACCCAGCCTAAATACTTCATCAAACTTAAAGAGCGTGCATATCCACAAACTCGCAGGGCTGAGCCATTTCAGAAATATAATTTCCCAACGTCAAACGCGTCCATTTCCTGGAATATACTGCACAGAAAATATAGTCTAACGATGGCCGCTAAGCCCGAGAGAACAGGCATAATCACTTGGTTTAATTTCGTCGCTCATTTGTCCTCCCTAGGCGCAGTCGGACGTCGCGAAAAGAGGCGGCGGGAGTCGCCAAGTTGGCCGTCGAGCGCTATTCCGTTTGACGCTAAGGAAAAACTCCTCCTCCATTGCCTTCCCGACAATCGTGACGGGGTGAGCTCTCGGACAAGATGAACTCCGAGAAATTTGGTCACCTTACACTCAAAAGACACAAGCGAAAATGACCTCTTTCCGCGACAGAAGGATAACAGCCGAACGAGAAGGGGTGGGTGAAGAAAATGCTAAACCCTCTTAATGGTGGTATTATATCGAGAGGAATGCGGAAATGACGCATTCACGCAGATATACGTACATAGCCTAGTTTAAGTGGGACTACATAAGCGCAAGATAAAGCTATACTCCCACAAAAACAAAGTTTACACACAAATGTATTGAAAATATATAATGTTCAAGATTATAAAAGTACGCAACCTTTAATAAAATAACTAATATATATATATATTTAAATATATATATTTAAATCTTTTGTTAGTCATAAGTCTAGCATTGCACGTTCGAATTGTTTTCACAACTCAAGTTCGATGTCATGTTGAAGGACGAGATAAGATAGTTTTACTTCAGTTGGAAAAGAGAAGAGTGAGAAAACCTCCGCGAGACAGATCCAACCTCCGACTTTCTCATCAGAGATAAAGCTATCATAACCGCTTACGCACCTTGGCGAAGCTAACAATAGGGCCGCGGCCTATTCGATAAATCAGGGGGCGAAAGAAAGAATAACTTAATGAGAGAGATTAATTCTCCCTTGTTCTCAAACGAAAGAGAGAAAGGAAGTATTAGCTTTCTATATGCTTAAAAGCACACACGCATAATTGCAGCGGTTTGTGTGTGGGAGAAGTATATCATCTCGGATCGCCTATATCCTGAGGCTACCGTAATTTCTTCTAATTTGCGATGCGCAGATATTTTTTTAAAAAATCATTTGGCGAGAGATTTAAAAACGCAGTTCTGTCACTCACTCTCTCCTTTTCTCTCCGCTTCCACCCTTGAGAGACATTCACTTTTCTTATACTTCGTCCAACTTTGATCTCTTTCGTTCTCGAGTTGAATGGGCTTGTTTGAATATCCTGACGATAATGTTATTTTCATCGTGCAGAGCCATGTTTTATTTGTCATAAACTGCCTTTTCAATTTATCTATCTAATGGTGCTAACATCTCTCCCAAAAGTATTTATTAGGTGAACCTCCTATTCTGTGATTTTCCATTGGCGGCAATGCCCTGTTATTATCCGGATCTCCTGGCCACCACGAGAATTTCAAAGAAGGCGAGGACTTCCTCCTGACTATCTGATTGCAACGTGACGTCATCTTCGTCAGACAATGGCACTGGTTCGCAATCCGTCGCCTCTCACGCTGCTGAGGATACCGTTTCCAGGCCGAGCGCCGTGGTGCTATTTCCGTCGAAAATGTTCCCCTAACCGCTTTTTGGCTTCTCTCCCTCACTTGTCATCGGGGCCTTCCGCGGAGGTGCAACCAGCCGCGAGTGGTCGAAATCAACCACCACCCTTGCATCCCCAAACCAAAACCAAACTTTTATCCTTATTTTCTGTGCCTAATCCTTTATATATCAAGATAAATTTATTCGTAAGTTTAACAAATACTGATAAATTATAAATCATTCGATCATATTTGATTTGAAAATTACAAGCAAAAAAATAGGAATATTAAAAAGGATGGGCTCTACGCAAGTACTGCTTGAATAGGATTTCATTGAATGACAAGGCAAGATAAATAACACAGGCGCAGGCTAAAAAGAAAATTGTCAACTACCGAAACAATTTATCACTTCTTAATTTATTCATCATTTTTACATATCGCGGTCTTTTTAACAAGTGAACCAACAATGCACGCAAGGGGGAGGGGAGGAGAGATGCGGGAGGGGGCAGCAATCCAGCCGAAAGAGCAACAATAAAATCGGTACAACATACATTGTACAAACTTTCTCATATAATAATGCGTCCTTTAGTTATTTTTAGAAAATGAAAATAATATCAGCCGGTTTTGAGAAAACCCAATTTTTGTTAAAGTTGCCCAAGAATAAACTTGCCTTGTACTCATTCATTGAGAAAAATGAAATAGGTAGTAATATTGCGGACGTATACTCAAGTAACTGTATGAAATTTGATCAAAATCGTTTGAGCCGTTTTTGAGAAAATCAAATTATTGCTAAAGTTGCCTAGAATAAACTAGCCTTAAATTCATTTTTGAAAAATATAAACTATACAGTATTATTGAAGACGTAAACTCAAGTAACTACGAAATTTGATCAAAATCGTTATAGCCGTTTTTGAGAAAATCGAATTGTTTTTAAAAATGCGTAGAATAAACTATCCTTAATTATTGAGCAATGTCAAACATTTCTATAAATACTCTGCTCAGTATGATAAAATGGGTAAGTTCGAGATTTCATTCATTTTTGCTCTACCGTTTAGGCTTCAGAGCCAGTAACAGACAGACGGCACTGCAAAAGCCACTTTTTCGGATTTAGCGACACCTAAAACGTATATTTCCGTAAAAATCTCGAGGTCGAATTTTTTCGCGATAACAATACTTTCTCGATACTTCGTATGAGAAAGTAAAAAAGGACCAGTTCTGGACCATTAAAAATGGAAACTTTTCCACATAAGAGAGTTCGTTTTTCATTAAGAAGAACGAGCGTCGAGGATGAAGATTGATGCGAGATAAAGATTGGGAGCGAAGGAGCGGATTGGAAGAATGCAGAATGAGGTGGTAATTACAGAGGAGGAGGAGGCATATTTCCTCGCCTCGCATAGCCCACCAATTCCCCATCAAGCTCTTCTCCCGGCCTCTCATCCTTACATTTCTCTCCTGTTAACTTCATCTTTCACAAAAAAGGGTAGTGACGGGCAATTTTTCTCCCCTACTTCACCTTCTTCCCTGCATATCTATCTTTCTCTCTCTCTCTATCACTTTTTTATCCCTTTTTTTCTTCCTCCTTTTCAGATCCATCCATATTAACTTAGACTTTCGATGTCTCCTCGGAAGTCATCTACCATTAATGTGGAGATAGAGAAGGAAAAAAATTCTGAACTTGGCCTGGAATCGAAACCGGGTCTCCCCATCTTTTCATCTTTTCATCCTTTCACTCATGTCATCTACCATTTCTTTCATACTCCATTCAGCGTGATTTACTAATCACCGCCATTTTCCTGGCCTTATTTATGCGCCTATTCTTCTCCTATTTTGCTGCCGCAGTGTTAAGATCCATCGATATTTTCCCCCTCTCCATCATCAACTCCTCTGCGCATGTTGATTTAATTTGGTAAACCCCAAAATTCTCAAATTGTGTCTATTCACATTCCGTTCCGCCCCTTAAGCTTGCAGTGGCTTACGCCAACCTTTCCGTATCTAATCCAATATCACAATATTCTCCAAATGAATGTTTATATTTTCCCTCCAACCGCACCTAGTTTAACTCAATTTAAATTCATAAATTATAATATTGTTTTTCTTAGTCTATCCCATTCATAAGGGCTCCATCTCTGCCTTCAGCATACAATTATATCCTTTTCGATCTTTAATAAATTCCAGAAACCTGCAACACCTATTCTCAAATAGTTTTAATGCACTCAACACAATTCTGTGGTAATTAACGTGACAACTCTCCATTTTCATTTAGGACCAGATATATTAAGGCGTTCTTCTTTAAATTATTCAAAAAATTGCTCATATTTCCTAATATTAAGAAGTTGTCTCTCCGTTCACTTATTCTATCAAATTATATAAATATTGCAGGGAATCGACTCTTTATAAGCTAGTGTCAATGCCATTGCCACATGAAAGACGAAATCTTATAAGGTGAATGCATACCCTTTTATACCTATAATAAAAAACAAAGTACGTAAGTACTCTTCTTCAGTCCAAGACACGTACACAATAATCGATAATTTATGTTCTATCGCGATTTATTAGCGCCCTAAAGGACTCAAATATAACTTTCTTCGGTGGAAATGGCAACGCCACTGCCTTATATAGGATTAACATTGCACGTTGATTATGCAGACGAGTTTAATTAGCTCACGAATTAATTTTAACGGTCGTATTCCTATTCATCTAGACTCAAGATGCAAACGTAAGATTTTTTTTAATGCTTTGATTCCCGATCGCTATAATTATTATTATCTTCGTTCCTTCGAATGCTGAATAGCAGGTTAAGCGCATTCGTCCATCCCCGAGCATCCGCTGATCTCCCATCTCACTCTCTCCATTCATTATCCTTCCCTCTTTTTTCTCTCTCTTTCCTTGCTCCGCCCGCTAATCCTCCTCTGTCGCACTTCATCCCTTATCATCCCATCTTAATCCCTCCCTCTGACCTCCCCTTCCTCTTTAACCCTCTCACTCCAACCTCCCCATTTCCTCCTTCCCCCTCTCCCTCCCATTCTCCCATCAAACTCCACATTACGCTATCTTTCCATCGAATCGCCACACCCACTGACCGAGCGCCACAATCCCGCGTATTATTTCGATCCGTTTCCTCCTTTCGCTGAAGCTTTTAATAAAGCAATTCTCTCGCATTTTGTCGCCGCCGCTCGAATATTCATTCCGTCTCTCTCTGCTCCGAAACGGCCTTTGATTTCAAGGTTTAAAGATTGGCCGATCGAAGGAATGTTAAGATCGATCTTAAAGATCGTTATCTCCCGACGCAACGCCTTATCCGAAAGGGTTGCAAAATCACGATTCAATGGCCGTATACAATTATATTTTCCATTTATGTGCGGATTTAAAAAATATAATAATAATAATAGTGTTTTGCATAATCTGGACTGTTTCTTGCTTTCCTCACCTCCTATTGGCAAACATTTTTTCGCTGCAAGCCCAGTTCAATGAAAGGTCTTATTTCATAAATTCATTGCTATAACATATACTAATATTAATGCTGCAAAATACATTGACAAAAAGTAAATTAACTTTCTTCAGATGGCGATTAAATAAATATTATACGGGCGTTGGATGACATTCTTCAGTCTGCCACTGTAGAACGTACAGGAAATGACATTGTATTTACTTTTAAGAGGTTTCGTTTAAATTCCTTATTTTAATGACGCATAATCGATATCGTCAACCAAGAAGGATGTTTCATTTAAGTGAGAGAGGTTTTCAATAAATAGTTTAAATAGCAGCCAGAATAAATTAATTTTATCCCCGATGCACCAACAAAAGAAAAGAAGGAATTCAAAATAAAAAATAGCTAAAACATACATAGTACAAACTTTCCCATACAATAATGCGTCTTTTGGTTATCTTTAGAAAATGAAAATCGTATCAGCCGGTTTTTAGAAAATCCAATTTTTGCTAAAGTTGCCCAAGAATAAACTAGCCTTATATTCACTCATTGAGAAAAATGAAATATGTAGTATTATTGCAGACGTATACTCATGTAACTGTACGAAATTTCAACAAAACCGTTCCAACCGTTTTTGAGAAAATCAAATCATTGTTAAAGTTGCCTAGAATAAACTAGCCTTATATTCATTTTTTGAGAAATATTAACTATGCAGTATTATTGAAGACAATCTCAAGTAGCTGTACGAAATTTGATCAAAATCGTTGCAGCCGTTTTTGAGAAAACCAAATTGTTGTTAAAAATGGGTAGAATAAACTTCCCTTAATTATTGAGCAATGTGAACCATTTCCTCATAGCCTCTGCTCAGTATGATAAAATGTCGAAGTACGAGATTTCATTCATTTGCGCTCTACCGTTTAGGCTCTACAGCCAGTGACAGACGGCACTGCGAAAACCACATTTTCGGACTAAGGTACACCTAAAACGTACATTTCCGTAAAAATCTCGAGGTCGAATTTTTTCGCGATAACAATACTTTCTCAATATACTTCGAATATGAGTAAGTAAAAAACCATTTTATCCGCATTCTTTTGCGCAGTAATTTCTCCGCAAATAGGGCATAGTGACGGCGAAAATGTCTTTGGCGAGAGGTCAACGAACCGCGTTACAAACTTGGAAAAAGGCTTTAGTTGTACTACCAAAATCTTCGACCTAGGATGGTAGCGTGAAGATTTTTATTTTTTAGGCTAGAGTACTTTAATGTCACTTGCCTGTTATGCGAAATGCGAATATACAATTAAGAAAAAATAGTAAAATAAATAAAGTGATGAAAATAGAAATGTATTCAACCTTTTGCGGAAACTGCTTAAATAAAATCCGCGGATATTAATGCTCTAAAAATAAACACTTAAGAAAATAAAGCATTCGCGTCAAGCACGGCCATTATGACGCCATCCATCTCAACCGCTTGAAATCAGCTGAGGAGAAATGAGGTAGGAGGAAAGGGATTCGCCGAAAGAAACAGAAAGAAAGAAACGCGAAATCCAATAATTTCTACAGAGAGAAAAAAGGATGGAAAGGGGTGAGAGATAGTGGGATGGAGGAGGAAGGGAGAGAAAGACCTAATTTCGCGAAACTTGATTACTAACTAACTTCCAAACCTATTTTTCCCTCCACTCCGCCAGCGGAACAAAGAGAAGGAAATCTTTTCGAAAAAGAACTTCTTCCTTTCTGTGCGAGAAAGAGTTACCACCTCCTTCCCTTACCCCTTTTAAAAGCAAAGCCCGCTGAGGGGACAAATAATCTTCGGGTGAGAGAGTGAGGGGGGAGGGTGAGAGGGAGGGAGGGAAGATCGAAGGCGAAAAGGGGACGGAGGAATTTTTCCGAAAAATAAAAACAGAAACGAAGCGACAAATCAAACGGGGATTACAGTTTAATCATCTCGGATTTCTTGTAGGGATTGTGGGTCGTTTTCCTTCTACCCGAGAGAAAATGTTTCAAATTGTTTTCAAATCACTTCACCGAATCCGTCCGCGTGTCTTTTTGATCCGAACTCAATCGCTAAGATAAACGCCAGAGTTGAAAATTCTTCCACGTCTACGTGACCGAAATTTATCTCTCGAGACGAAAGTAAACATGTAGGTGAAGCGCTTGATAAGTAGCGCGTCCTTTAATCGGAAACTCTTAAGATAAGAAGATGGGGGTTCGGTTTCGGGACTCCTAATTTATACAGCTCGACAACTTTCGTGCAATATAATAAAGGGTCGCATCCACGTCCCTCTTCATGGTAGGAATTCGAGTATAAATCTTTTATTTTCATCGAGAGAATTCGATACCTCCCCCGTTTCGATATACTACACTTAAAACGTACGCTCGGTACAAAACTGGAGCGGATCCTCTGATGACACGGAGCAAAGGCTATAATAGATTCGGATTCCTGAGGCCATCTCCTGCAGAGGAATCCAGACTGGAATTCTCCGCCTAAATTTTGGACGTCCATTAAAAAGCCTCCAGAGAGGAAGTTGGAGTAAAAAGACCCTCGACGGCTTAGTAACACGATATGAGAAGCGTGCATCTAATAGTCTCCGGATGAAACAATTCAAATCCTTGTTGTAAACTAAATAAAAACGGAGTTACTGCACGTCGAGCTGAGTGCAGTACTATCGAATAAAAGAAAAAACAGCGAAGGCTGAGAGGAATTGCTGGAGGCATATGAAGCGGATTGGTTAAGAAAAACCCTTACATGTTCTCAGAGAATCGAGACCAGTAGCCATTAATCTGCAGCAACATGGATAGAATACCTCCCCGTCTTTTAACCTCTTTGTCGTATTTTTACTGCAGAAGACCAACTTAGAAGCTCTCCTCGATTGCTCATCGTGCAAGCAAATTCCGAGAATTTCGAGGTTATATTAATACGACAAACCACGTCAAAAAATCACTTTGTTAGAGAATCTCAATGTAACTTAAATGTTAAGATATCTGATGTCATGTAAAATTTCTCTTGCACTTTATTAGAGTAAAATTCGCACGCGCAGATTATCAGGAATATAATATTGACGTGAAAGAATCCCTTGAACAGATAAAATCATCGTAGTACATTAATGGAAATATATTGATAGAATGTATAAAAATGTATATTTAGGAGAGAGAATTTAATTTATTGGAAAATATTGAATACAATTCATACTATATATATATACATACTATAATATACATACATAAATTCATTTATATATTTGATTACTCCATTTTATTACTTTTATAAATGCATCACCTCTGCCAATTTTAAATGAAATATTTTAACATTTTATAACACTACCATCCTTACATATCGCGTTTCCTCGTTCAAAACTTAAAAAGACTACAATTGCAAATTATTTCGTTGCGACAAGAACACGGGATACGAGCAACAAATATCAAGGCCAATTAAGTGAACATTTAATTATTTACTGCGTATGTACCAAAGGAAAAACTTGGAACGGGAAGTTTAGAAGTTGACCTTGTGAACAGTAATTCTAGCTCGTTAGGAGAATTTTTTTAATGAAACGATCTTTGTTAAGGCTTCTCTAGACAATTTACGTAGTTTTTCCGAGAGATAAACTTTTCCTTCTATTTAATTATGCTTTAACTGGTGACGTAAGCAAAGCATAGCGAAGGAAGACTTTATTCCTTCTTTCTCCGTACACGGTACTTACGCTGTTTTCTTTTGATAAAGTTTACCGTGGCATTAATTTTCTTTCTTTTTTCTATGCATCTGCGAAATGAGGGGGTAGAAAATTTGTTATCAGAAAAGCAAAAGGTGGGTTAGAAAAAAATCACGTTTCTAATTTTTGAAAAAATTATGATATAATACTGGAGTTCCACAAAATAAATTTGTAGTAGGCACTCCTGGACGGCAGGAGCGGTGTTAGCGAAGATTGGGGATTCACGGTTAATGACTGTTATAGACTATGTAAATTGACATTTTTTTCTCGTTATGAGCTATGGGACGAACGAAAGATACATAATAGCATAGCATACATCTACGGGATCGATAACCAACACGAATAGTATAAACCAATATTATGGCGTAAATTGTAGATAAATTAATGATTTCTAACTATAGCTCGAATGACTACCAGAAATCTTAAAAAATACAGCGAGAGCTAAGTGAGAGAGATTATTGACAACGAGCCTATGTGAGATAACTCATGCAAAGTAAGTTCTGTCTCATTGTCAGAATGATCCCGACTTTGAACAAAGCTGCCCAGCAAAGAGAACTGTGTTACCAGCTTTGAATTACCACTCGAAGATATTTCGTGAGAGAAAGAAGAGGGAAGGTAGACCCCACATCAAGAAGCCTTCCAAACAGCACCTACAATTGTCACAGCCACGTCTAGCTGCCAGCACATTTTGACCAAACTCCGAACCGATATTAGAGATGCGAGACCGATTTAACAAACGCTTATCAGGTTAGCGTTACATTTGCATGTCAAAGAATTTACGCAAAAACAGGAGAAAATCATCGTCATATTACTGGTAACTGGTATTCATGAATTATTTGCCATAAATGAATACAGTAAGTCCTCGACTTACGAAGCTCTTAACCTACAACGTTTTCTAATCAAGGAAGATGCTCCACACTTACGACGCTCGGCCATGCCGAAACGATGTTTGACTCCTTAAGGTCAATGCGGACAACAATGTTTATGACGCCACGCAAAGCATGCTATAATGTAATTTAACGCGATTTCAAATCAAGTTCTCTATAATTGAATCTAATCTGAAAACATCCGATACAGACTTTTTCCTTGCTCTCTTCCACTCCACTTCAGGGTGCGATCATAAAAAAACTCGCTTTTCTCTCTTTCTTGAGCTGTCAGTTTTACTTTTCCGTCTTTTCCAATCCAACGTCCTAACAATATCTACCGCGGAGTGAAAAGCATTACTGACTTTTGGAATGATGCGAAAAAATCCAATTTGATGTGTAGAGAAAGCTGTGCGCTAATTTGTTCCGACGCCCAAGTTTTTACGAGACTGAAAATGTAGTAGGAATGGGCAAAAAACTCAACTTATAGGTGGTGTAAGATGATGTTGATGAATTGCTGGCATCACATTCTGAGGAACTGTCCAATAAAGACATCCAATTGGAACAACGAAGAGTCGATGACGAATTAGAGATACAATCCTCGTAAAGTCTTGACAACGAAAGTTCTATGATGCATTCAAATATTTGGAAAGTTTTCCTTCTTTGAGGAGAATGATCCAAACCATGAGCGTAAAACGAGAAACAAACAACATGTACAGTTGCTAGAGTGAAATTTACCAGGAAAAGAGGAAAGCAGCTGTTCAAACTTCTTTAGACACCTTCGAGAAAACAGAAAAACCTGCAAGACATGCCCCCCGTGAAAAGTTCTGTCAA
Source organism: Uropetala carovei (assembly GCA_036926305.1). Classification (NCBI taxonomy): domain Eukaryota; kingdom Metazoa; phylum Arthropoda; class Insecta; order Odonata; family Petaluridae; genus Uropetala; species Uropetala carovei. The sequence goes on along the minus strand of JAXCHB010000019.1, from coordinate 9,677,839 downwards.
CACTTCTGGCAGCAGTGAAGCTGACTCTGCTGGTATCAATCCACCTAAAGCGCCAATTTTTTACCTTAATTTTTTGTAAGTACGTATTACATTCCTTCAGCAATTTTTTACAAGTTCTAACTGGAACCAAATTAGAGTAAATGATATGTCATATCTTAAATAAGTTATACAGACTTAACAGAATATTAAGGATAATTTTTACGAAAATATATTATCTATCGATTAGTGAGGAACGTAAAACCATTTTATAACATTGTTTATATGGGAAGATGAACAACCACTTACGACGCGATTTTTAGGGACCAGTTGTGTCGGTCTAGAGCTAACTTCGTAATCGCGCGTAAATTTTGCATGATTTAATGAAATATGCTATAACAAAATGTCAATGTTCAACCAATAGTAACAAATAATGCAATGACTAACCTCAACATTTTAATCTAAAAATATTTATAGTTATAATTCTGTTCTTCATAGAAAAATAAAGCTAATGAGTACCTTTGAATTTGTGACGCTAATTTTTGGAGCTAAACATTACTACTTTGGTGCGAAACGACGAAGCGTGCAATAAAGGCTGCGTCCAATTTCCCGAAACAGCAAGAGAACTTATAAATTGGCGCTCCTCGACCCTTTAATCCATTCCGCTAAACAGTCTGCAGAGATGGGGGAAAACATTATAGGCAGTTTGCCATATAAAGAAGGGGCATCCGAAGCGCAATACTCATCTCCTGATATTACTCGGAGTCTCACTTCAGCACGCACTTGGCTCACGCGCACGGCGTTACATAAGTTTCAATAAGTCTTGTTTATTCATGCGGCGAGAGCTTGATTGCGCAGCAACGAGAAAGACCCGAGCGTTTGATAAAAGCGCTACGAAATAAATATGTCACTCGTTAATGTCTCTTCCGCATCGACAATCCTTCCTTCATTAGTTATTTTTTCGAACTCGCATTTTAGTATTCTAGTGAATGTTGCATAAGATCATTGAAATGTTCTGCTGCATAGAACCCAGCAATTGATGTGTGTTCCTTATATGTATTGTATTTCTTTTAAAATTAATTTAAGATTGCTGTGACTGAAATGAATAACGAAAAATCAAATAATTGCCTATTTATCGCTTTCGTCCTAATACATATTACTAGTTTGTGTTCCATGAAGATAAATGAAACCAATGATGATATAGTTCGTGGGTCTTATATTGTGGAGTCAGATACAAATTTTGCAATTTGTAACATCAAGCCAAATTTCACGAATTTAGAGAGGAAAATAACTAGTAGCTTGGTATGGGGTTTACTGGCGTTTTCGACAAATGTGTCATAAGCATCTGTCACCTGTACAATTTAAAGAGATTAAGATCTCTTCGCCTGTTTACGCCATTCAAAAACTCTTTGGGGTATTTTGTTTTAAAGTTCGTTGAGTAGTTACGAAAAGTACAGTTGCAGTCAGAGCTTATTAGTCTGTCAAATAACAGAGATGAACTATAAGAAAAAATTTCAAAAATGGAAAACTGCGATTCAAATTTCCTGGAAATAAAGCATTCAAACTACAGTGAAACTTTTACGTGTATTCCTCGCTCTAAATCGCTGTCACTTTCTCAATGAGGCATATTTAAAAATAAGAGGACGCATACAATTACCCCTTTACAACAGCTCCTGTAGCATACGACAAATTGATGAAGACTGGACCTAAGAGTTCGCTAATTGTAAGTGGAGGCACTCATTTGATGTCCGCAATGAGAAATATTTTTCATCGCCCACGCACTGATAGAATTACAACAGATCTTCAACGTTAGCTGTTTTAGCAATCATTATCTTGACTATTAATAGAAGGTTTCACTGTGAATCATGTTACATTAGCGGCATATTAACGTGTCTATCGGCAGTTTTAATGTGCATCGAATGCGTATCTTTTTTTGCTTTTTATACGCTTTCAGAGGAATTGTAGACGTTTTTCTTCATTCATTTTTAAGTATGGCAGTTTCTCCCAGGTGGTGGTTCGCGAAATACTTGGGGAGTTTCGTTAAAAAAAAATATTCGTAACGGTGGATGGGAATAAAATTTGTCTTTATAAAGTGTGAATGCGAGTAAAATCGTCTATAGATGCAGATCCGCATTTAAATACGAAGACTTCTATAAACACCCTACTCGTGCTATAATACGTATAGTCAAATCCGTCCAATATTGAGATATGGCATAATTTTCTGGGGATCATCACCCTACACTGCCAGACTAATCATAACTCATGAATGAGCCATTCGAACGATATACAATTTAAATTAGCGTACGTCATGCAAGCCAAAATTTATAGAAAATAAAATCATAATACTTCCTTTTATTTTAACTACGAATCTTTCGTATTTTTAAAGGAGAATTTTCATCTTTTTATCCGAAATTCCGCCAAACATGATTACTGTAGAAGAAATAATAATGTTACACTTAAAAAAGTATTTGTTTAGCTTTAGCAAAAAACAATTCCCGCATTATTTATAGACTTTTTAAATAATAGCCCAAAGAAATAAAAAATATATAGAGCATGCATATTTTTTTAATATGTAAAATTGTATCTTGTAAGGAATATTTACAAAAACATTGACAGGTCTCCTGTATATCCTATGTTATTACTACTGGTTCTTTACGACCATTAGATGTACATTATTACTGCCTCATTATAAATGTAAACCAACGGAATCAATAAAAATAAGAACATCTAAACGCACGCTGATAATAGAAAAGTATGGTTGACTACCGATGAGTGGTCTCCGCCTGTTGGGCAAAGTGAGCGAGAAAACTTAATGGCAGTTTGAACCACGTGATTCTCAACTAGTTTTCTTTTGGCTCGTCTATTTTTCCACTGCCATTTATAATCATTACTCTCCACCTAAGGAATTCTTCTTACGTCCAAATCAAAGCCGCCAAGGAGCTCACGTCCTCGACATTTAACAAAGGGAACCCCAGTTTTAGAGCCTTTTATATCCCTAACAAGGAGACGAGGGATTTGCAAAGAAGGACGAAGAAATAACGAGTTTATTTTAAGAATTTAATTGCAGGTATACCTTCTTCCTTCGCAGGCTCTTGTAAGCCGCTGTTACGGAAAGACTTTCAAAAGGACCTCACATCTTTCTAACCCACCCACCCATTCCATTGCTCTCTATATCGCCACCATCGGTTATTCAAAATTTCTATTTTTGCATTTCACTTTTCATTAATTCTTCGTAAATGACACTTAATAGTGCTATCATTTCTTTATTGGTTTATTGCACTAATTACGCATTTATTCTCATTTATCGTGAGTGTTCGTCTTAATTACCGTAAAAACGTTGCGCCTAACTACCTTTTCACATAAGCATTAGTTCTAACATTCGCGGAGATTTCTAGAACCATAATCCACGCCAATTAAGAGGCCTACCGTATAAATAACGTCACTTACATAAAAAAAAGCTCGAGAGTGTTAATTTTACATCAAAAGTTATCGAAGTTATTTAGGGTTATTGTATTTATTAAAAATAAGATTTCATAGCTTCTGTAAGGTATGCATGGACTCCTTTCAGAATGGTTTCAATAGCCTCTTTAAGTGCCTTTAATGGCCGAACATTGCTGTTCACCAAGAATTTTTTAAATTAATATTTTGTAGCATCATACTTGAACCAGGAAATTTTGTTTCCGATCCAAATGAGACAAGTTGGATGACCTGAAAGACTAATTGACTCCCATATCGCAAAAAAATGATTATTCCTTAACTCGTTTCTCTCACGTTTTCGTCGCTATTATATCGTGAACTCACTCAACTCCTAGATAAATGTATTTCTTTCCTTTCAACTAACTAACTCATTCCAATTACTGATTCAGCGGTCTTCTGCATATACTACTCCGTATAAAGGACAAAACTCTCCGTTCTTACTCCTCCGTCCCTTTCATTCTAATCATTTTCTTTTTTTATATCCGTGCTATATGATGCATTTCCTAAAAATGCAGCTTCAGCGCTTAAAAAAGTTGCCAGTTTAACTCTGGGGAAATTGCCATGCAGTGTTATCCTTCCTTGAACAATTTAGATTTTCCACGAGTTGTTGAAATTGATAACGTTGGACTCTATTTCGCCTCAAACACCCAAACTATACATCTATTATCAATTTATTCGTCCACTTATTCACGTACCTGAATATTTTTCCGAATTTTTCATAATAAATTTTGCCGGTTAGTTCAGTCACGATTAATAATGAAGCTGTTTGAATTCATAGGTTTCCTTCGAATTTTTTTGGAAAGGTAAAGAATTCGAGGCCAAAAGAATTAATGAATAATAAAATCTACGCTAGATATTATAAGAGCGAGGAGAAAGGAAAGATAAAGCCTTATTCTCTGCCATACAAAAGAAAGACCGAAACGTAAGAATGAGGTTAAGCTTTTCTTGAAATACAAATCTCTCTCTCTCTCCCTCTCTCTCTCGCTTCCGAGAAATAAGGAGAGGAGACGATATTCGGGAGAGACACACACACACGCCAAGAGGTTTTCCATAGCGTCGCGATCACTGAAATACATACTATATCACGTGACCGCGCGGTTATTCCACATCCGCAAAAACGTACCTAACCACCCGTATCTCACTATATCACGCGCAAACGTTTTCGCGGAATTTCCCTTGTTTTTCTTTTGTAAACGTGTATATATCATTCGAGGAAATAATTACAGTTGCCATCGTAACTGTTCGTAATTTCCGCGGGTTTTTTTCACCAGATTACAACAAAATATTAAATTGATTATATTAATTAACACGCTTCATATTAAAATAGCGAGTAGGACCATAGTATAGCTATGGAAGTTTCTCCACAATTCAGAGTTTTGTAAAGAATTTCATTATTAATTAATACCTAGGGGCAAGCCGCCGCCAACCCCCTCCCCCCTACCCCTTTGCTCGCTATTTCTTCGTGCTTTCGAACAACCACAATGTTGAAGGCTCGTTCTTCATTTCTTATTTGCGTGTTTTTTCAGAATACGGATAAATTGTTACATTGATGTCATTCGTGACTTGAATTGCAAAAAGTGACCTCAAAGATTACGTAATGTATCAAAGGATACGAATCATGCGATGAAAAAATAAAGCTGCCGTAATAATGAATAATATAAGTGGATGTGAATTACGTGTTTCAGAGAAAGTGATAAGAGCAATTCCCCCGATTCAATTGCTTCCTAAGAAACCTGATCCCATTTTCCTCTATTGCTACGTAACATCCTCCGCAGCAGTTGTATACTATTTCGAGACACGGTAAACGGCTTATTATTTGCGATTTCTTCCGCCGATATAGAAATGGAACTCGGTACCAGCAATGGCGCACCTCAGGGCATCTCGAAAGAACCCATGACTGCCTTGCAAACCGAGAAACGCTTGGGTAATGAGGCGTGTTCGTGACTTTTTTATTAACATTTTAATCTCTAGTATAACGCGCTTGTGAGAAAATGAAAAAATAAGGTCGCTGAAAATAACGCTAATCCATGTGTGCGTTGCAGCAGCAAATGATGGACGTGGAAAAATTTCATTCGTAGTTTTTCAGGTTGTGAGGAAACAATATCCGTTTCGCTAAACGCTCGGTATTTAGTTTTTTTATTGTAATGTTCTAATTTCGCAGGATCGATGAAAAAAATCTGTCGTATTTCTATGTCTAATAACCTCATTTGTAAATGCCAAGGGTCCATGAAACACAAACTTTAAATGTTATCTCTGCTGCGTTATCAATTAATTTCATTCGTAGCAAAGTGTTTCTAACCAGGAGAACGGCTAAGTTGACACTCGGGTATGAATTCACGGATCAAGGAAATATAACTCTTAAAAATAACAAATATTTAGAGGTGAAGCATTATATTCGAGAGTGGGAATAAATAGATAATAATAATAAAATAAATCCTCTATCGAAATAATTGCGATCGTTCTCCACAAAACGGAGATATTACTTAGTTATGAAAAATCAGACTACCATTTATTTAGGTTGCTCTGAAACTTTCGCTTCACTCGCCATTTACATTCATTCCTGCGCATTGCAAGCAGCAAAAGAAATAATTATTCGAGCGAAGTGCAATAAAATTCAACATTGAGAGCTGATAAATTGATGAAATGAATGACACGAAAACCCTTATGCGACAGGCATAAGCTAGAATGATGGGAAATGTGGAAAGATGTGAAGAAACTGCTTTGACCGGGAATCAAACCCGGGTCTTCCACTTGCCGGGAATATATCCTACCACTGAACTAACGTAGCAGAACGGGAATGTTTTCTTAGGTTGGGATCCCGTTGCATAATCCTCGGAAAAGGGAATGCAGTTCTCGAATAACCACAAAATGTGGAACAACTAGGCCTCCAAAATAAAATCAAAAGAGTGGCAGCAAAATGAAACTTCTCTTTCGCGTATCCGATTCTCTTAGATTTCTCGAAATGCGCTCTCTAGAGAGGAGTGGAGGCAAACGAATACAAAAAGAATTCTCGGACCGATCCATTCGCAAGAGCACGCTAACGTGCGGTTTTGCCACAAAAAGACTTAAAGAGTGTGCTGGTGCTATTTTCTCCTCCTCTTCATAGGAAGCGAAAAAAAACCGCTAGTTATAAGGTCAGCCTTGTTATTCTTCCAACTCGCGTGTGTATTTCCACAGAAAACACGATCTTGCCCACACATTTTATCCGTTCAACAACCAGTAAACACCCAACTCCCATTCCCCCGGGTTCAATCCAACACGTGTTTCTTAAACAACAACATCCTCCTACCTCCCCCAGCCTTCCTCACATCCAACCTATAATTCGTACTAATAGAGATTCGATGGAGGGGACCGGAAGGGGTTAGTGGCCTTAATGTGGAAGGGGCAAGGAGGGAAATATTTGGACTTCCTGGCCGCAAAGTGCTTCTCGGCATGGTTTCGTATCCTGGCAACCACGATCCCTAGTTCCCAGGGACCTCTATTACACCTATGTACGTCTGTTGCCTCTCTCTATCCCTCGTGCCCTAGTTGTCCCTATTCGTACTGCTAATTCTCCTTTTCTCTCTGTATCTCCTCTCTTCTCTCGCCTCAAACTCATCCTTTACCCTCTCAAATCTCTCTCCCTTATTTCCTGAAGGGCAATATATTTTTCTTTCTGTCCCCCTGTATGTAGCTCACTCATTTCGTCCGCAATCCATACGAATAGCTGGATATACACTATCCATCGACCGATTTTTTGGACGATGAATCGTACAGAAAAATCTTTCGTAGCACACTAACTAGAAATTCGAAGACAAAGATTTTTCGGCCGATAAGCTTATCTTAACGATAATTTGGCGTGTGTGTGCTATTTTAACAGATGTAGCGGCCAGTTATGAGAGATAAATTTCTCATCGCTGATCTTTCGCCATTTCGAAAGATGAGAGTTTTATCGAGCAAACAGCAGTGTGCCCATTTGGAAGTTGTGAATAGAGGTGTGTTAGTAAAATGAACGGAGTGGGAAAAGCTGTTGTCTGTATCGCGATGATGGGACATGTGTTGATCAAAAGAAGTAGGAGAGGCAAAAGCAGAGAAAATGCATCAGAACATGGCTGGCTAAAAAAGACCTGAATCATATGATGTTGTTGAAACATCTACAGGAACACGATCCCGACGATTTCAAAAACTACTTGCGTATGGATGAAGCACCGTTCAGCTACTTATTATCCTTAGTGAAGGACAAGTTGACAAAACAAAATACAAGTCCAAAGACTCAACTCGATTAGGTCACTTCCATTTTAAATACGTTATAGTAACGCATATTTGATGATTTTCATTTATTAACACCATAAAACACGTTTTAAAATTTATATGCGCAGTAATGTTTTGCCAGAAATGTATTCTATCATTCATCTAATCTCATTGGAAATTCATTTTTATTTGTCGTGTGTTTAAGTAACGGGGTATTTTTCAGGAACGCTAACTGGTTGGCGATCGGGATGATTTACGTATTTCTCTACTCTCCTGTAAAGAGTGTGCTTCATGTAAGATAACGAAAAGGGTAATGTTTATAAATGTTATGTTATACTAAAATCCTCAAAAAATTTCATACAAATTCAATAATAATGGCAAAGTTATGAATTTTCGTCCGAACGGACGGATGTTTTCGTTCCGTTTTTATGGGCGGATATCCGATCCGTCCACTTTCGTTAAACCGGCCGATCTTTCACGAACTATTTATCTTTCTACAATATCTCTCAGTATGTATTGTTCAACCGATAAGCTGCACCATTTAATCTGGCAGATTTTATCTATCGATCCATCGATCAAAACATCATTTTTTCCTGCAAAACTAACCAACAATTTTATCTGACGATTTCTATATTTCCGCAGATAAATCGTTTCAATCGACCGATAAATCTGCTAGTGTATATCCAGCTAATCGCAGGTTTTACGTCCGGGATCAGCCATCGTTTCACTTAATTAAAAAATATCGCCGTTGACGTAGTCCAGGCATCCCATTCAAGGTTAAAACTTTCCAAGAACCGACGAACTTTTCCTGAGCTGAGTTTTTGCGCTGCATCACTGTAAATCCTGCAAATGATACAATTTCCAATATTTATTGCCCTCATTTAATTAAACAACGATCCCCTAAAGAGTGAATAAATAAATCTTTAGGTTCTGAGTAAAACAATTTGAATGAGGCAGGAATTACAAGGAGTAAAGTTATAATAAACGACTCGGTTCACATTTAAGAATAGGATTTTTTGAGGAGCAGAGCTGTGTCATAAATAAAATCGAAGATGACAGAGGGAATGTCGGTAACTCGGAGTAAGCAAGTCTCGAGAAAACGTCTCCATCATCGCATATCTATAACTCCTCAAGGAGTTACGGTATTTTTCTGGTAATATCAACCACCTCCGGTGAGATTATAAATAAATTATCTTCTGTTTCCAATTGAAGATCGATTATTCAAATGCTAAGTAATTCTAAAGGAACTCCCTCCAAAGGAGGGGGAAAAAAATAAGGAAATGCAATCCCCACGCGTGATGAATTGTCCTCAGAGATTTTAATTTCCTCCCGCATCCAGACTCAAATGACGGTTCGAACGGACACAAAACGCGGGCACAAAATTAAACATCGCTAGTTGTCATACAACTCAATATATGAAATGGGAATCGCATGAATTTTTTGCGTCTTCCTGAAATAAACCTGAACTTGAACGGTGAACGCCAACATATAATCTTCAGTAAGAGATTTCCCTGCCTTGAGGAGATACAACATCAGCATTTTTCCCTTTCGCCAGCAAAAACACGACTATGAGGGCGAACTTTAGAAAAACACATTATTGTTGTATAAATAGGAAGAATTATATGTAGCAAGCTGTGGAAGATATTAAAGGAAGGAGATGGCATCAATGATGTCGAAAAATTGTTTGAAATTAACTTGAAGTCTATAATTTGAAGTCATCTCGAATTGCGTAAATGGTATGAACGCCATAAATAATAACACACAAGAATTTATGATCGTAAGAAGAGAAGATATAGATTTTTAATTGGAACTGAAGCGTAAGGGCATATTGGAAAATTTTTAAAGGCGGGTAAATTCGCTGTATAAAATGTCAGTTATTCTGAATATGAAAGAATATCACCGATAATATAATAATGACTCAATCCAAAATTGTAGTCTGTCCTAATTGAAAAGTAACCAATAAATAAAAAAATTTGATATGAAAAAACGCGATATTTTTCTTGGCGAAATTTACTTAGCAATCATCAACAATCTATATAAAACAATTTCAAATTTTGTATAAAAAGAACAAATAAAAATGTTTCTATTACATTATTGTGAGAAACGATTGAAAAAGTTTATCTTATTGTTAGAATCAGAGAATTCTCCTTTTATAATACTTTCTATTCCTTTCTACCATCAATTCCGCGAGATTCAATACAATACAAAGTAATTCTACCTTCCGGTAGGTTTTAGGCACACACCAACAAATCCCGACAACATTGTCGCGCTCTAAAACTTCCTCCTCCTCTACCTCTATAGATTCTGGCTTCAAATCTTTAGCATATAATTCTTCAATACACTCTTTCCATCTATTCCTCACATCCTCTGTCTCGTATTTCAATTTACCGTTTTTATCTTTGAGGCCAACGTTTTCATAGTCGCCGAGTTGTCGTCTACCGATGTTTGCCTACCTGCATTTTCTAAGGCTTTCGTAACAGCTTCCTGATAATCTTTCCTCTTTATCCCATTCAGCCCTTTTAAGTCCCATTTATGTAACCTGTTCTTTTTTATTATTTGTTTCAAATTCAAACGAGACCTCATGACCACCAAACTGTCATCAGAGTCTGCATTTCCCCCTGCAAAACTACTCGAGTTCAATACACTATTTCTATATCTTTGCCGGACCATGATATGTAGTCGATCTAATACCTCTGTATGTTTCTCGACATCTTCCAAGTGTACCTTCGCCTGTTGTGATGCTTAAACCACGTATTTCTGAACATCAATTTGTTTCTTTTACAGAAATCTATCATTTTCTCCCCTCTTTCATTCCTATTTCCTAGGCCAAAATCCCCGACATCGGTACCGTCTTTGCCTATCCCCACTGCAGCATTCCAATATTAAGTTCTTTTTTGCCTTTACTTCTCCCATAACTTCCTCTAGTCGATCATACAACTCATGCCATTCCTCCTCGCTGTGATCACTCGTGGGCATATATACTTGTATGTATATTCACCAAGTTGACTGGTTCTGCCTTGACCTCCACTAACACTAATCGGTCGCTTAGCTGCTGTGTACTCGTTGCCCTACTTTTTTTAATCTAAAACTAACTCTACTCCTCTCTGGTTCTCCTTTCCCCCATTATATACTACCCTGAAATCATCGCTCCAGAAATCTGCATCCTCTTTCCACCTGACTTCGCACAAACCCAAGACATTTATCTTGCCTCTTTTCATTTATAGCTTTATATTTTCCATCTTGACTTTCCTAAGGATTTTCCTCACATTCCAAGTTCCTATCTTGATTTACGAAGTATTTTTCTTCTTCTTTTCGTCGACGTGAGATACCCGTCTAATAAACTTACCCAGTGCGTTTAATTCGTTTGCCACCAATTAACCGAGTCCAATCATTCCTACTGACCACTAATGGAAGATTTTACGATTTGTTATGAAATTTTGACACTAAATATTTATCGTAGAATTATGGAGTTCAGTATTAATATAGCTCCCCGAAACTTTGCCCCTCAGTCATTTTTAAGTAATTGATTGTGATTTCTGAATATATACTTTTATCGAAACTGGTTATACGTAAAATACCGAATTTATTATCCAAGTAATTACCATAAAACCTCAAATCATTGTTAAAATTATATTTGCATGTAACAAAAAATACCCATTCGTACTGCTAAATACGCGAGAAAGAGATTCATATTTTTAAACAGTTTATTCAAAGTAACACGCAAGCTGCTTGAGATACATGACAAACACTTGCTACACGTTAAATTAGAAAAAACATTGGAAATACAACAATCTTGATAAATGGCGAATGGCATTCTTCTTAGTACCAAAGCATTTCACATTTCAGTTAAATTTTTGACCAATTTACCGTAAGCACCGCCCTTCTTCCCATCCGCGCTGTTCGACAATTAACGGTAACCTTGAGATTTAGTACTCGTTTTTCGTTCCAGTAACTCTATGATACTCACTCAAACCCCTGAAATTGTGCCCACTTAGCAAAAAGAGCTTTTTTGGTACACTAAAATAATATTAATTGCCAACGCCACACTTTTTACTTTCAAAAAACAGCTATTTCCATTACTCCACCGCCTACAAACCATAAATTCGATTCAGACTTCATAACCGAAAGGCGCGCCAAAATATTATACTTCGTCTGTATTCCACCCACACTTACTTCTCTCCGATGTTACACGTATAAGATAAACACAGCAGCCAGCAAATAGGAGGTAGCTTCGGGGGAGGGATATTATGGTAGAGAGATCAACTGAAGGGTTTTCCGCCCTCACTTCCCTCCGCCCTCTTTCCACCACATCTCCCTCGCAAGCGCTATTCCCTCCAAACCCTCGCATCGTCAAGAGGATCGTTTTCAATATAATCATATGATGCCCTCGGAATAACCTGCGGGCCAAATGTCGAGTCTTTGTACGCTCCCACTCCTTGTTAGAATGAGATTTTACAGAAACTAATACCATTCCCCTGCCTCGGTCTAATCTGGCGCAGATCAAAGAGGGAAAGAAATGAAGAGAGAAAGGATTCCCTGACTCCACAGACTCTTTAATCTCCGACAAAGAAAGAATCAGCTCATATATTTCAAAGGTTGTGGAAAACGAACGTTTTGAGAAAGCCGACAGTTTTGTTTTCATTTGGCAGAGTATACATCGACTACAATTTAAAAATTATCGTTTTCCCAGGCTCTTCTTCACGCGAAAATTACAATAACGTGCAGTAAAAATGGCCCCCTCGTCAGACGAAAGGCATTGCTACGTTAGTAAAATAAGTAATAAATATGAGAAATTAATATTTGAAAACACAATAACAAAATTGTTTTGAAAGTTGTCAGATATTTTTACACTCTTACAAAAAATTAAAGAAAAATATAATAAATTATGAAGCGTGACAATACTGAAGGAAACTAATAAATACACATCACAATCATCACCATTTAACAATTCAAAGGTTGTATAAAGCGAATTAGATTTTTTTCAACGGTATATCTAATATAATTTGTATATTTAATTACGGCACGAGGTGAGGCTTGACTGCAGAATGGTACAACAAAATAAAGGGTACAACAAGTGGTAAGCTTTTGAGAATTTTTTTCTATCGTAATATTAAAAGTTCCACTATAGGTTATTAAGATCGTATATTTTTAAATTATGTACTTTATAGTAGTAGTATGTTTTTGTTAGGTACTTCGACATCTAATTCATTTTGGACCGTCAAAGTTCAATTTTGAGCCTTTCATGATGAGTTAAATAAATAATTTAATTAAATTAAATAAATAATAATAAAAGAAATAAAATAAAATAGAATATAGATGGCAATATTTATTTACAGAGCACTTAAAAGTTTAGCTTCCCTTAAAAATATTACGATAGTGTCAATCATTTGAGGATAGTCTGCTAAAATTTCAGAGAGATTGCCTTTAATATTTAGCATTTGGCGAGAACTTCCGTATATGACACATTCCGTCAGTTATTGCGCAGTTGCAAGTGCGACATGGGCAGATTCTAAGTCGGGTGACTGCGACTTCTTCCCGGCGATTGTTTTGTACCGAGAGTGGCCATGGAGAAACATTTGCTTCGATCGCTCTGTTTGTTGCTTGAAACTGCCTTCCAGGCCTTAGACATCTTTCACGCAGGGTGCTCTTAAAAAGTAACACCGTAATCAACGTTTTACGTTATTAAAGCTCCCCTGGCGAACTGAGAATTACCGTCGTATTGATTGAGTCCAGCAAAATTTATCGTGGTGTTCGGAACCAGATGAGACATAAGGCATTTTTCAGAGGCACTGGATTGCCTAACGAGAGAAGAAACTATCAGAGATGGGTGTTTAGATAGACCTTGTGAATTAGTTCATAGGACGGAAGGTCTTGATGATATAAGCGACTATAGGGTAGTACCTATTGATATTAAGTGGAAACAATCATCAAAATTACGAATAAAATAAAAGATTATTAGTTATTAGCATAGAGTACGAGTGTTTAAAAATAAAATTTATTCCAAGCAATGTCTTGAGCTAAAATCTCGGCTCAGAATTGTATGCTTAAATAATAAGATTAAAGGAAGAGATTAGGAATTTACATAACAAAAAAAGTAAAGGAGAGCAATACTCAAAAATACAAAGACATTTTTCAGAAATTATCGAATTAAAAGGAAAGGCAAAAGAGAAATTTTTATGCAATTCTCTAAATATTCGAGGGTGGAGATATTTAAATACTAGCTGAAAGTACCCGTCGTTGATCGGGAACGTCTCACAACCTACACTCCCTTCTCCCGATCTCGTTTTTTTTTCGATATCTCAGTAACTGTTCGTCCTATCAAAACTTTATATAGAACAAAAACGATTCAAAATCTAATTTACAACAACTTTTGTTATATGCATTTTTGCTTTAAAAGCAATATTAAGCGAGATTTTGTGAATTTTATGGTTGGCGCCCCCCTACAACCCCCCTTCCCGTCAAGAATTTCCGGATACCATACAACCTAGATTCTAAGTTGGGCTGACCTAAAGACAAGTTCCAAGTTTCATGAAAATCCGACTTTCCGTTTTGGTGTGATGATGGAACAAACAGACAGACAGACAAACAGACACCAAGTCTGTAAATTGCTGTAATCATTGTCATTTCACACGAAATGCACAATAAAAGTGAAATTCTGAAGAAAAAACTAATGTACAGACAGACATCAGAATTTTATTTATAGAGATATGCGAAGAAAGCCCAAGGGTTGCGGCGAGTTAGATAATATAGTGCTGAAACTAAATGGACTCGAATATGACAGCGCTACTTCAAAGGCTGAAGAATTTAACAACTGGATTATCAGGTCTATTATTAATGAGGCGGAAACGAAAGATGACTATATTTGTTTGTATAATCCGTTTGAAGGTCTGTGACCACGGCAGGGGTCCCCAAACTACGACCCGTGGAGTGATTTAATCCGGCCCGCCAGCCTTACCCCCCACCCCCGAAATAATTTGTAATGGTGAAACTTCTCGATAACCACCCCACTCCCCGAAAGTTGCTTCGAAGTCTTCACACGGCCCGATCAGTCATTTTGAAAGTCTAAGGGGTCCGCGCTGTCGTACATAAAGCCTAATGTGGCCCTTTCAATAAAAAGTTTGGGGATCCCTGGACTAAGGGATACGGAAATCTTAAATTAAGTTTCTGGGGCTGGCGGTATATGCATGGTGGTATATTCGGGATCAAATCAGTGTTTGTTGGGATGCATTTGGTCTAAGTTTGGTTGTATAAGTTTTAGGGGAAGAAGATCCTAAATTTGTTGCATGCACAAAGTAACTTTGGTGATGTTTTTGCGAGCAGCCTATCGTAAAATGTGTTGCATACACCCAGGGGGTGGTGCAAGTTTGGCGGTATAATTGTTTAGGAGCGGCTGAGTGTAAATTGGGTTGCATATCTCCAGGAGATGAGAAGTTTTATATTCTAAGTTTTAGGGGCATCCTAGTTTAATGATGTTGCATACTATCAAGGTGATCAATGTACCGTATTTTCCGGAGCATAATACGCAGTTTTTTCCTTACAAATTACTGCTTAAAATTCCCCTACGTGTTACAGACTGAAGGTATAGTACAGTGATTCTCAACCATTCTGGGATATGCAGGCGGGCATAAGCATAAAAAATGTTAAAAATCAGGAGAAATGACGCAGTGAGTTATATAATTTAACATATTTAACAACTAATATTTTTGATTAACGCTTGAAACAATTAAATTCTGTGAAAAGAAAAACTTGTTTAAATACTTGTTTCTGCCAGAGGAGGGAGAGAAGCTCGAGTTGAGGTAGTTGGATGGAAAGAAACGGGTCATATCTCGTCACAGGCCACAGGATGCATGGCCACTGTTGTGGTAGCAACGATTATTTTCATGAAAAAAAATGAGTTATTGCTATCGTTCGTTACAACATTAACGTTTTCGGCAGCATTGCAAACAAAAATATTAGTTATGAAATTTTCAAGATTTGCATAACTGAATAAGGGATTATGAACATCATGTGTGCAGGAGAAAACGGACACCAAGAAATGGCTCGGCGGGCACCACGTTGAGAACCTCTGATCTATCGTATACCATACTATCACGATGCATAATGCCAGTTTCTTAAATTCTCACCTGCAAACACCTTGATGTCCATCGCCCCCCACAGAATTACTTAACGCCCCCAGGGGGGCGGTACCGCCCACTTTGGGAATCTGCACACTACCTACCATTTTCAATGCGTTACTCTAACTTGTAAAATACGTAGTTAGTAGTAATCACTGCATCCCCCATTGCGTTATAATACGCTCCGTAATATTTTAAGGGATGTTCTACTTTCTACAGCATTTGGGATCGTTTGATGATCTTCAGTATCGCTGTTATCAGAACTTTCTCCATCGTTAACTGCCGAAGTGTTTGGTTTTATATACTATGACCCTAACTGTAAGATCACCTGTTATACAAGGTGGAAGATGTTGCAGTGTCTCATCGTAAGGAGAATTTGATTCAAAAGACGTTCGAGTTTTTTTTTAAACAACACAGTGTGTAAATTGGGTAAATAATTGTTTTTAAGCAATTAAAATATTAGCATTAATTCTATTTTCGCATTTTCTTATTTAACATACCTAAAATACTCAACCTCCGTATAATTGAATCAGCCGGTTAATTGAATAAAATAATGGTTTCCCAACTTGATTCTAATAAGTGGAACCCACAGTACATATATTAACAAGAATTCAGTTTTAAGCGAAATATTTAAGAAAAACTAAAATTTTACAAGACTAAACCGCTACTTCCGGTTGACCGATTGTTATCAAAATCTTTTCAAATCTTAAGAATATATATAAAATCACAAATATAGAATTTCATGCTGATCTGACGAATAGTTTTTGAGTTAGAGCGCACGCAAAATTTCTGTCATACACATACGGACACACACACAGACATCATCGAGAAAATGGTCAAAACGTGTTCAGGGGACCTCAAAACGTGTATTTCCGTTGAAATCCCCAATTCGCTTTTTTTCATGAAAACAATACTTTCTCTATACTACGTATATGGAGAAAGTAAAAAGGGGGTTTGGAGACTACGGCGAGATGGATGTTTCAAAAATAAATTAACTCCTTAATCTTAAGGAGTTAATTTTACTTTTGAAATATTTAAATATACGATTAAGAATACTGTCGATAAAGTAACAAATTTCAAGATTATTAAACATAGTCTTGCCATTATTTCCATCAGAGATTCCGCATATTTTGACATTGAAACTGATTCACCAGGAAACGGAAACATACGAATGGGCCATCCTATCAATCCTATGCGGGGGGAAAAATGAGAAACGAAATGGGATCAGGGTAGCAACTCGGATGGCGGGAGATGGATGGAAAATCGCTGTAAATCACAGAGACGGAAAGAGGTGGCGTTCATTCGCGCATATATCACGTGAACGAACAGCGCATTCGGAAGGGAACGACAGTTCCAGATGTCTCGTATCTCAATTGCACTCTCTCGATTTGTTTCTTTTTTCCATATCATAGCGCGCATATTTTAAAGAGGCAGGCTTAAGAATTCAGTTCGTAATTCAGATTATCTTGGAAAAAAATCTTCCTCCCCCCCCCCCCCCCCTCCCTCTCTCCTCTTTCGGAGGTTGAGGACCTCTGTCGTGGAAAATCGTTTTTTTTAGATGATGACGTTTATATTTGTTTCCTTTGAGAAAGACTTTCAAACAAACTGTACCGGAATAATTGGTTCGTTAAAGTAATAATTCGAATATTTCTGGAATGAAATGTGACTAAACATATAACAAAAACTTTCCCGTCTTTCGCTTATTATTCAAATATATTCTGAGGATAGAGAATAATACAATTGCTGTATGTAAGCGAAAAAAGCCTCATTTTGAAGTTACAACGATGAAACGCAACGACTTTTTCTCAAACAAATGACTGGAGTAATCTGTTACTAATAGAAAAAAACAGTTGTTGATCACGTAATGAACTGGTTAAAAATACGCTGAATGCGTTTAAAGGCAAACTGAATGAAGAGATACCTTTTCATGAAATTTATATTTAAAACTCGAAGAGCGGAAACAACATTAGGTGTCTGTCCGATTTGTTCGAGGATTGTTGTAACCTAGTCGTCGTTTGTCAACACATGTTAGGAAAAAAGATATGATGAACTTATTACCCTACATTCAAACAGTTCATCACGCTTGTTTAGAAAACATTCCAATTATCGCACAAACACGGCAATCTCAGAACGATCCTAAAAAACTTATCTGATGATGAAACCAACGAAATTTGTTACGATTGAAAATGTAGCCATGTTTATATAATATAATCAACATGTAATATGTATTATTATACCAAATAATTCATATTACAGTAAAACTCGTTTAATACGTATTTGAGGGGACCGACTCATTGCTTCGTTATAAGCGTGACTTCGTCATATACGAGAAACATGGTTTCTGGCCTATACATCCCATATAACTCGTATACACATACAGTAAAACTGTGCTATCCGGCTATTTAGAACCGGCCACCCTTAGATACCGGCAATTACACAAATACAATTCATTCTGTATCTCTTTTTCTTTTTTTTATGAATTTTTGTGTGAATTGTATACGTGTAATACCACAACTTTCACTTTAAAATTTCTTAAAATATAAGATGTATATATTACGTATTTACTCCGTATACTTTTGTGGCTGCCGAGTAAGTATGGCGTTTTTGTTTACGTAAGCCATTTGCATTGTCTAGATGTTTTGGTGTACTTCTACAATTTCCAGTTTTATCGCTTTTTATTATGTAAAAAATTACCCATCCATTGAATATGGCATCAAAATAAATACCTAAAAGCAAGGAACTGAAGAGAAAAGATTGGTTTAACGCTAACACAAAAGCTGGAGCTGATCAAACGAATTGAAAAAGGAAAAAAATAGAGCACCCATAGCAAAAGAATTCAACATCGGATCTTCCACGCTCTACGATATCAAGGCTCATAATGCTAAATTAATGAAATTTGTGTCATCTTCTGAGACGAGTAAATCAATTAATAAACATCATACGCTTCATAAGCCAAAATTGAGGAACTGGATAAAATATTATATGACTGGTTTTCACAGAAATGTTCAGAAGAATTAAATAATTTCTTTCTTTTCTAATAGAGTAAATAAAGATAAATAAGAAAGATATAATCCAATAAATTCAATTTTGGGAACAGGTTCACTGCCGTAATCCCCAAACTTCCCGGACGCCCTAAACTTTTCAATAGTCTTTTTTTTTGCATGTAAGCGTGGCAACGTATTAGTTAGAATGGGTAAATAGTGTCTATATCTAACTATGTGTGGAAGAATTAAAATGGAAAATGCAAACCCCATGCATAGTTATGTTTGGGGAGTACGATAGTGAACCTAAGCCCAATTTTGCTTGGTTATTGCTAAATTTGCGATGTCAAAATCGAAAATCGCTCCCCTAACCGGATATTTCTCCTAATCGGCTTTCCACAATCCCCAAGATAGCCGGATAACACAGCTTTTACTGTATTTGCAGTGAGTCGACTTCAATGCCGTACTTACATACGTAAAGAGATGCTTGTCAACTTCGCGGCATGTAAAATGTTCGACTGCTATTACATACGATTTTTTAAATGGTCAATTAATATTATTATTATGGTCATTAATTTATATAAACATTTCACATTTTTAATATCAATTTCAAAACAAAGGGAGCGTGATATTCGTATGGAAGGGGTAGATGGAGGAAGGGGACCTCTACGAACAAGTGCGCGGTAAACGGGCGGAAACTATTCATTGCTTATCGCTCTGCTCGCCAAAATTCGTTATATATTGGGCATTTTTTGCCACGGGACCAAACATTTGTTCGTTACAGCCGAGAATTCGTAAAATGCGTGTTCGTTACATCCGAGAAATTTAACCAATGCCCTTATGGAGAAGTTCAAGGGACCGAGACATTTCTTCGTTATAGCCGAGATTTCGTTTTAGGCGTGATCGTTATAAATGAGTTTTACTGTATGTAGTAAGTATTATGATGTAAAATTATCATTTTGTTTGTATGCAATCTATATCAATAAAGAGAAACTTGTGCCTCAATTTAGTTCCGAAATATTTCCTTAACATCCCGTGTAAAAGTACGTCAATCCAATTTAAGATCTGTTTTTGTTTTTGTTCCACTCTAATTTATTCTAGATAATGTGTTGTATTTGATATGTTATTTAATGAATTTATCAAGCTTAATATAAATCACTTTATCATGGTGAGCGCATTTCCTTTTGTATTTCGGGAATTTGTGTTCTGACGCAAACCAACATCTAAATCATCAAATGATGTATATTTTAATACCACTCTCGCACTTTTAGCACGCATCCTCTGTAAACAACGTGAAATGATATTTTTTAAGAGCCAATACAACATGCTAAACTACACTCGATCCTGCCATATATTTATTATTTATGAAGTTTTCCCAAACAATATATTTCCGGATCGCGACGCTCGGGGTGATTTAAGTTTGGAGTAGAGTGCATGAAACAACAAAAGGAAAAAATGATTCCAAGTTATGGCCCAGGATTTTGGGAAGAAAAAAAGAAATCATCCCCGTTTCTCTTTCTTTCTTTCTCTTCCGACGAAGCAACGTTTGGAGATTAAATCTAGACCATTTCTATAAAAAAAACACCTCAATAAGCTACGGCGGCGACCGTTATCGTTATAGAAAAGAGAATTTTAAATAGGATAACCGGTTCCGAAAGCACCGACATGACATTAATATCGGGGCCGCCCTAAAGCATGGCCCGGTGTGATATTCGAAGCGGTAGCGGGGAGCGGACTCTTTATGAACGATTCGAGGTGACCGCTAATGATCATAGGTGTTTATAGAGAGAGAGAGACAGATAGAGAGAGAGGAGACGGAAATTTAACTACACATTCCACAGCCACCGAGGCATATTCTGTCAGCGGGATGACGAGGTAGCAGATAAGGAGGTAGGATAAACCTTGGCAACGGAGGGGCCATCGAGGACGATTGAGAGCCAGACTGTGTATCCTCGAAAGAATCTCCTTTCCTCTGGTACGTGCCTAAGGGGCACCAAGGAGCTCACGCCACGTTCCGATGAGAAGTTACGATACGTTCCCCGAGAGATGATCTCCTGAGTTACTGCTTGCTTTGTAGCAAAGAGAGGGTTGGAGAGGGAGAGAGAGATAAATGGAAGTCACAATAGAAGAAGAGAGGAAAGCGGTGTATGTAGGAGACACATGAGAATTAGGAGAAATGATTCTTCGCAATCAAATGGGGTGGATTTGCGTTGCTTATGTGGATAACAGGCAGGAATATCTGATCGATATATTCGATAAAAGAAAACCATTAAGAATATTATATTCCGCAATATAAGTGCTCCGAAAAAGTACTCGATTTATTTTCACTAAAAGGAACTGATTCGATATTTAGTCGAATAATTAAAGCTTTCAAAATTTCGATTTCCAGCGTGGAATGGCATAGTTGGCGCTTTTTTTTGAAGTGACAAATGGCAATGAGTACGTTCTACAACTTGAAACTGCGATTTAAGTTTCGGATATTTATGAAATGCCCGAAAAATCCCTTCTAAAGTTGTTTACACCCAAGCCATTACTGGGAACGGCAGGGATTGCGTCACATCATCAGGTCACGAAGAGGAATCCAGTTTCCATGGTCGCCTATTATAATGACGCAATTTCCCCGCTTCGCCAACAGCGGCAAATTATAACGCCGCGCGTGCGACGGTATAAAGAAGATATGTTTCCAACGCAATTGATATCACAGATTCAGGTCAAGGGTGGGGTTTCCCTCCCTCCCTCTTCCCCATCTCCCCCTCGGACAGACGCAGCGGTAAACGCCTCCGTTGCCATAAAAATTGTTTTATCACCTACGTGACGCAGCGTTATCTCTGGAATTGGGAATAAAAATGGGGAAAATCGTGACGCGGATTGAACGGATTGTTGCGGCACGACGACGTTCGATTTTGACGCTTCGTGCGGAAAATATAAACAGCATTAATGTTTGTTGAAATTGCTCAGATCTCCAATATGCGCGTTTTTTACGCATTCTCGAATTAATGATTCATACGAGACTAAAACGCTCATATTTCGGCCGTTATTAAAATGGAAAGTCATTGATGCTTTTTACTATTGTATTCAAACGGTTTCTTCTCCTTAATCAAATTCAAGTTTATTTTATCAAATACTTGAGAATCATGTTGCGTCAAAAATGCTTAATAAAAATCGCCGGATCATTATGTATTACTCACACAAAAGCAAGGGAGCACTTCATTAGGAACAATTTCATAATTAACACGTTCACAATGAAATAGTTAATTGCTACAAAATATTGATCGTATCGACATAAACGTTTCTCCTAGTTTCTATATGCTACTTATTCCGAGGTTTTTGTTCAAGCAGCATGAAGGAAATTACTCTTATTTTCAAATTAACGATTACAAAATTTACACAAGCGGCGTAATTTCTTCTGTTCGGGTCTCTTCCGAAAAAGGAACATTTAAATAAAAATTACAATCGCTTTAAATTAACTTACGTGAGAAGAAGAGCGCGTTAAAAAAATTAATGATAAAAACGTTACACCATAAAAAAGCACTTGATAAAAAAAGAACATTTTTTACAAAAGAACAAATATTATGATAAAAGAGAACATGATAAAGTGCATGCTAAAAAGTAACTAAACCGTAAAAAAGTACAAGATAAAAATTATACAATAAAAGTAAACTAAAAAAAGCACAGGATAAAACAATTACACTATCAAAACATGAAAAAAGGTAAATAATAAAAACATTACTGTTGTTCATCCATCCCCTAATCATAAGATACTCCTCTTACATTTCTATAATATTTTTCCCTCTGTAAACTCTCATTTTTTTTATATTCTCACGTCGGATTTTCTATATACATTTTTAAGTTTGTCAGAGGATTAAATCCTGCAACAAACTTATTCCTTTATGAACTTATCAAAGACCATCATTCAGTTTCCAGGTGGACGTGTGAACCATTCTCAGTTTAAAATAAAACCTGCCAAGAGCAGCTTCAGTCCTAGTCCGGCACTCTATTTGACGCGGACCACACGTTTGAAGGAAACAGCGATGACCACCGATAATTTACAAGACGATTCGCACGGCCAATACAATTGTATTCCAATAACTTCAGAATCTGTTCCAAACAGGAGGAAGCACTTATGTAAATATATCAATTGCGTTATCGATATTCTGTATTTCAGGGGCCTCAGACAGGCGGTCTGAAGGGGAGGCATTTTTCGGCCCACAAGGTGCTATACTATAATTAAAATTTTATTTCTTAGAAATATTTCGCGTAAATATTTGTGGATAATGTTGGAAATTTAAGAAGTGTATGAAATGAGCACTTTCAAAGTATCTACAGTTAATTGACCATTCCTATTTATAACACCTTGCACATTTCGAGTATAGAAGAATGTTCTTCCCGCTGCCAACCTGTTTCTTGCTTACCCAGATGGCCAACCCACGACGCTGGATATATTACTTTTGCAATGAAGAGATTTAAGAGCGCATGGAAGTGTGGAGGCGATATCATTCGCTTATAGTGGAAAAAGAGAGTGAATTTCCTGAGAATATGAAGCGGTGTGAGAACTAGAAAAGCCATGTTACATGGAATGCGTCACGCGGACTTTTCACGGTGCGTTAACGTGGCCCGCGAATTTAGTGGTGCCTTCATGCGATCCGCACTTTGATATGAGTATGAGATCCATGCTGTAAAGCAACAAACACAAGTGGCCTAATCATTTTTGCTTTAAGGACGAAATCAGGATCGCTCTTTTGATGAAGTTCACCCAGTTCTTTTTCATGTTGTGACACAAATGAAACAAGCAATCAGTTATACTGGTCTCAGGGAAACAGTCCGTTGCGTTTAGCACAAACGCTTCAATGCCGTATATGATTGATGCAGACAGAAGAACGTCTTTTATGATTTTAAATATATTTTGTTTCTGAGTAAGAAGGTCATAAATGTAGAGTGAACTCCTTTAAATCTTTCTATTAGCTAAATATAAATTTGTGCGAATAATGAAGTTGATTCACTAAATGTTCCATCACCGAAACATTCGTTAGTCTTTTAAAACTCCAGGTTTCCTCTTCGTCCCAAATATTAAGATCATATCTGAGCGAGTCCCGCAGTCTCCTATCAAAAATGACTTTTGAACTCAAGGTTTTGGATGATAAAATTCCGTAAGAATCAGGTAAGTATGTGTAGTTTATCAAAATCAGGATGGACTGTGAGAGCACTGCTTGTAGCAGTGGTTTCCATCCTTTTTTTGGTTGAGGAACCCCTGTAACATGATGCAACATCTTGAGGAACCCCCTCCCCCTTCCTCTCCTACATATACATGAAGAATTATCAAATCTAAGTTTACAAATGAATATTTAAAACGATTTCGAAATGCTAAGGCAACGCCTTTATTCATTTATTCGTTATTTTTACCGTGCCAACTATTTGTGCAACAATAAATTCATCAGATTCGTTACAGGTCAATGGTAATTACGTACATGGAAGACAACTTGATGGATGGCATCTCTATGAATGGGTTCCTAACCCAATCGTAGTTCTCAACTGACAAAGAAGGAAAGCAGTAATAAATCAGATGATCCAAAATGAGAGGTAGAGTTTTATCATATTTTTTCAGGGCAACCAAAGGAAACATTTCAAGATTTCCATCTGAGGCACGTCTTTTCAACATCCCAATATTCTGCTTGAAAGCACTAAGATTGTCAATTGGTCTGAGGATGTTTTCATTTCGTCTTTGCATGTTAGTGTTCACTCCGTTCCATTGCTGAAATATGTCAGCTAAATATGAAAGATTAGAACACCAGAATTCATTAATGAGCAAGTTTGAACACTCGACATTTTCCCGAGTGAAGTAAGTCAGCATTTCTTTTCTTAAATCATAAGCGCAGCTAATTAACTTTCCTCTTGAAAGCCATCTCACTTGTGTGTAAAATGAGCGTTAAATAGGCAGAATCCATAGTTTCACAGATTTTTGTAAAAATGCATGACTTGAGTGGCCTCTGTTACTCGTAATATTCACCTGTTGATATAAAACTATTTTTAACAGAGGAGGATTAAAGCTTTGTGAGGCGAATACTTCGTGGCGAAAAAAATTACGGAACCCCTGGGAGGTGCTCGCGGAACCCTTGGGTTCCGCGGAACTTCGGTCGGGAAACACTGGTTTACAACAACACTTTTTCTTCGAACGATTTTTCGGTGCGCCTTGGTAGTGTCCTTGCGCTGCATGTGACATTCCTTCCGTAAACTCATAACTTAAACAGTAGATTCTACAGTTACTTTTGGCGCGTCACTCCACTTCTGCCTCTCAGCACAGCTATCGTAAGAAATAGTTCCTAATACCTATATGACGACCGTATATTCAATGGTGCAAAACCTAGCATAACATTTCTGTTAACACCCCCAAAATGACTGAAGTTCCGGCATTTACGAAAACATATAAATCCATCAAACACGTTTATTTTGCTTCCATACTTTGATAACAGTTGAGGGCACCTTTACATTTGGTTCAATATAAAAAAATTATATTACTTTGCATAGCTTTAATGCTAAGGAATTAATGGATTGTTAAGATAGAATCTATAAACTACTTTTGATGAAGGGACGAAAAATAACAACCACGAATAGTCATCAATGGTTGGCCATACAGACAGAGCAGTGGGTCAGGCGTGAATTTACAGGCCATGGTCCTCGCAGAGAAAATTTTGTTATTTAGTACTTACTACGAAGCAACATTTATAAAATAGAAATCTCTTAGACTGAATTGTTTGTTTTACCTTATATAAGTGACTATGACATTCTTGGTATGAAAATTATTAAATCAATCAACGCTAACGAACAAACATTTCAATGACTATAGAGAAATACCTTTGACGTAATATGTTCTTTCTTACACCAAGCTAAATTGTAAGAACAATGTCATATGTGAATATTCTAACAGATGTTTTGTTTATCCATAGTAATAGTCTTAAGTTTATATATGGTTTATTTTTTAATATTAATGCGTCGAAATAAATAATACAATGTACTTTGCACGATCTTTGAAATTAAATTTGCACAGGCCTCATCTGTAACGAAATTTTTCCTTATTTTTTTTATCGCTTCTTGCCCTATTAGTACGACTGCTGCTGACATTGTATTCCATTTCTCTCATTACATCGTTCAATTTCAAGGTTTCTTGGTAAAATAATTAACCCGTTGCCATAAAAATGGCCATGAAACCTAGCCAGTTTCTAAACGTTCAGTTACGCCTTAAAATTCTGTAAATTAAATATTTTTACTGCTTACGGGGTACGATAAAATCAGTTATATTGAAAAGATTCATTCGTTCGGTCTTTGAAAGGACAATATCGATAAAAGTGGGACTTGCATAAATTCGCAATTGAAAATTGAAATTCAACTACCGTGCTGCCAATAATTATCCTGACTCCATTTTATGCGGATCGTAAAAATAAATATGCATATTTGGCGCCGCTCGTAATGTGAAACCAGACTAGACTACTCCTCGATGTCATGTGCGCCACCTTGGGAAAGCACCAATTCGCGGGAAAAAAAAACGTTTCCAGTTAACTTGTGCAAAACATCCACTTCACGAACGATCGCGAGATCGAATTTCCTCCCTGCCGACGTGCCGTCGCCAATTTTTGGAAGTCACGTCCAGCGCCGCTAACGCTTGCTATCTCCAGAACAAGACTTCTGGCGAAAAACTTTCAAGGTCCGAAGCAGCAATACTATAAACCAAGAGCTATCTGTTGCAGGCGAAGATCCGAAAGGGAGGTAGTCATAATATCTAGTGGGGCTGTAAAGTCGAGTCCGGTTCGAAATGACCTCTCCCGGCTTGAGCACAGTCCATAAAAAAAGATCGTTTTACCGCGGTTAGACCCATATAACGCGAAACTCTCATACGGAGACGAATTCCTCTTGCAATTAAAATGTCTCCACTGTCCGGAGTCTAGCCGGCATTTTTTTAAAGGCAACCCAGAAAATTTCCTTCGATATATTATTATAATCCATACATATGGTGGATTCCGTTTCTCTTTCGTTTTTGAATCGCAATTTCGATCGGAAAAAACAAAATTCTCGCTTGTAGCTCTCAATACATAGTAAAACTTAACTCTAAGAGTCCTTGGCACGATGGACTCAATGAGACAAAGAGAAACTGTATAAACCTTACTGCATTTAATTAAGTTTTAATTTTCAGTATGGGAGGTTGAATATTGGATCAATGACAAAAAATATGTAAACATTAAATACGTTTTCTTCCAACCGAATCGTTCACAAAATGTTT
Source organism: Uropetala carovei (assembly GCA_036926305.1). Taxonomy (NCBI): domain Eukaryota; kingdom Metazoa; phylum Arthropoda; class Insecta; order Odonata; family Petaluridae; genus Uropetala; species Uropetala carovei. The sequence continues at coordinate 9,650,792 of JAXCHB010000019.1, read as the reverse complement.
TTGATTGTTTAGTTATTAATCATAAGCTTCCCAAAATGCAAACAAAATTGATCGTATACTATAATTACTTTTACTCACACATGTTATGGGGGAGTGTATCTGCTGCTGACACAATCTTTAAAGTACAAAAAAGAATTCTACGTATTATGATAGGAGTGAATCATAGAACATCTTCCACGCCTTTATTTAAGAAACTGAAAATACTAACCGTATTCTCACTATATATGCATATATGAAACATTGTGTCATCTTAGAAGAAATATTAGCATGTATTCAGAAGTAAGCACACCACACTCCCACAACACAAGAAATAAGCTGTTGCTAATGTACCCTAAACACAGGCTAAAGATGTTTGAAAATAGCCCATACTATATGGGTATGAAATATATGTTACGCCCAGAGACCGAAATCGCTCAGTGAGAGAAAAAAACGTTGTGGGTGCACATAAACGACCAAATACCGACATTAAGATTTTTTTCGCTTCATGGCCGTTTTAAACCGACCACAACGCGTTGTAGACGGTTTGAAACGACCACGAAACGTTCTGTTCCTTCACACTCTGTCAAAACGTGACGTGGCTGTCTCCTTAGGACCACAACGCGAAATAATGTGATTACCACTGAGTATGAATTGAATAAGACAAGTCTCAACATGAATGATGTAATCGCCGTGTAAAATAACGACCCGAGTTCGATTATGGGGGCGTTTAATTCCCCCAACAGGATAACATAGGCGGGACCTTCTCGAATTTTTATCTCCTAAACTGTAAGTCGTAATTGTATGCTCTCGCGGACTTTTTTGTTGCAAATGTTGTCCTCTATCCGACTACATTTATTAATCGATAACTTACGGATCATATAATGGCAAGGGAGAGTAAAATATGGATTTCTCATTGTTGGCTAGCTCATCAAGACGTGAATTATAATGTTCATCCTCGTATGAGGCGATAATTGGGCAAAATAGCTCCTAACAATCAGAATTATCGAAATTTCGGATTTTTTCCTATAAATTGGAATTTTATCAATTTCCTATTTTTTCAATCGGTTGTGACCAAAAACTTATAATCGTGCCGAATGTAAAGCCTCTAGTTCATCTAGAAGTTCCACTCCTGTTCCATGATTGTTAATTGGATAATACCAACATCACTGTTGTAAAATAAATTACGCTGCCTTTTATCCAAAATTCATACAAAAGCAAATTAGTAGGATATGGTAATTGTACATTCAGACAATATATGCAGCATCACGTTATTACATTATAAAGTAAGGTCTTGTGAACAGAAGGAATACGAGAAGGCAAGTTGTGTACTTAACTGGAAAAATATTCGTGAAACAAATTTACGACCCTGTGCATAGGGTTGCCTCATTATTAAGGAATTTGAATTTGGTATCGCGAGAGGATCGATAGGTTGAATGTTGTAGAGAAAAGTATGTCAAAAAGCTTAGCTGAAGACGTACGTACTCGGAATAATTGAAGCACTAACTTAAACTCAAAGGCAAGGCCATTATGATAAATACGTGGCATTGATTGCAGGGTGGAATCAGGACCGGCTTCAGACATTTGGCTGCCCTGAGGCGGGAAAAATATTGCCGCCGCCCCCCCCCCTCCCCTCCCGCAAGATTTGTGGGTCACCAATTCACCATTATCTAGGAATTTGATGTGTACAGTGTATATAAGGATTTTTTTAAATTTGTACTCAGAAAATATATTGCAGGTTATTTTTATTTACGTGATAAATACAAGTATTTTATGGAAAAATATAAGTAATATACATTAAGAATATAATATCAAAATGCTGTCAAGAATATAATCATAGTAAAAATAAATGATAAATGCAATCTACTGAAAAATTTCATTTTACAATTATCAGGAATTTAAATTGAAAATACTGATCTATAGAAACTAGTCTTTCATTGCGCATATATAGGTACTTCGTTGAAAATGGATTTTTCGGCATTTTATTGTTGCAAATTCATCAATTATGGTATCTGGAAAATTCACCGCCACGAAAAATTCACCGCCGGAAAATTCATCGCAAAGGGAAATTAATTGCCTTGTAATAATTATTTTGTTAACATATTTACATCAATTATGTCTTCATCTTTCAAGGATTTCATAATATCACTCTCTATGGATATTATTGATAGAACAGTTAAACGATCATGTCCTTGTTGTACGTAAGTAATTTTTTATGATTTTTAACTTGGAAAATGATCTTTCTGCAGATTCTACTGTTACAGGAAAGGTTAAGAAAATCCCAAGTTTTGATCATGAGAGTGAAATAAAATAAAATGCGGGTGTAGGAATATGGTTGAAAAACATTTTTTTAGTTTACAACCAATATTTTTTAAAAATTATTCAGTAGATTCCTAATTCTATTGCAGTCGGAACATGGAAGGATGAAGAAAAAAAAGAATTTTCAGGGCATGAAAAAAAATATTCTAAACTTTTAGTCACTTTTGAGTTTTTTTCAGTTTCTTTTTCGCAGAATACATTTGTATTCGTTTTTCTATAAATGAAAATCACATTTTCGAGTGTCTGTTCTAATGAATGACCATAAATTGAAACCCAAAAATTAAAATTTTCTATTTTTTCAATTTTGAAAAATCGGGTCATATTAGACCCCACGATAGTGGTTTAGGTGATCGAAAAATAACGATAGCAGTAGAAGGTTAATAAGACCTTCGGCTTTTGGATAGGAGGAGGATAAGAGGGGTGTCCGGTATTTCGTCTCACCTATCCGTTTGAATCTATGACAAAAACGACGTCGGTGAGCGGCGTCGCGACGCCGCTCACGACGCGTCGTAAGTAAGCGTGCCACCGGTCGCCCGTTCGGCAGATAGTTGGCACACCGGCGTGCCGTTCGGTAGATAAAGGTTAATAGCGGTCTTATGCCGCCCTCTCTTTCGGCCGCCCCTCTTGGGTCGGCTCTGCTTAGGCGGAATCCTACACGAGTTGAATTTCCTGGTAGGGACTTGGCGCCGCCGCCCCCTTGACTGTGCGCCCTGAGGCGGCTGCCTCTCTTGTTTACCGTCTGAAGCCGACCCTGGGTGGAACGATATCGAGGATCTATTTTCCTAGAATGACTATAGATGACTAGATATTCGAACCTGCAATTTTTAGGAAATGTGCGCTGCACCGATTTCTGCGTGATTTCAACATTCTCGCCTCTTCGCCCACGTCTGGTGAAACGAAGAGTATTATGTAGATGTGTATGATATCAGAAACTGAAAATGCCCATAGTTATATTTCGTTCTAATATCGAATACAATATTCAGAGCAAAATTTTTGAGACGGTGATGAAAAACGATACGCGTAATTTAACTAAATAAGAAAATTATTTTTGATTAATGTAACGAAAAACGTTAACAAAATGTCCAAAATTGCTGTAACGAAAAACGGAAAAAACAGAACTGTTATTTCGATATTTTCACGGTGTTGCACACAGGAGCGATCCTAGGCGTGGGCGGCGACTAATTGTAAGACTAAATCAATCCACCAAATAGGTAATGCTTCATTGCTACTGTTATTTTTTATTATAAACTTATATCATAATGTTAGTCCTTAAAATGAGACTTTAAACGACAAATAATTTTTAATAAAATTGATACCTTAAATTAGTAACTTATTCCATTAGATATCTAACCATATGAAAAACAAGAAAAAATAAATTTTAAGCGGTTTCCTTAGCAAATAAAGGTATTTCTATCCCATCAGTTTGGTGTAAATATTTTCTAAATATTTTTGTAATATAGGCCATGGCAATAAAATTTTATATTTGGAATTATTATTAAAATGTAAAGAGATGAGTTTTTGGCTGAAAACGGTTGAATGAAAGTAGGAAATTATTTTTGTAATATATCAGTTTTTCAAATTCTTCTGTTAGGCTGAAATAACGTAATGTTTATCATTGTCAAATCATTAAAAATTGTATGTTCTGCAACTTTTGTGCCAATTTCTTTTTCGTGAAACGCATTTTTAAGGAGATGATGAATTATCTAAAGGGTCGCGTCACTCCGCCTCGAAAACTAGTGCTGATGCAGATGAGAAGGGAAGCTGAAATTTGGCATGTAGGTCGTTCGATGGGCACAATCGACGATGCAACCATAAAATTATAAATATTTTATTACTTTTGACGCTTGATATTTAAACCATGTGAAATTGTGGGATTTTACTCATGTCATTTCTCAGTTTTTGTAAAATATCAATTCCGAATGATTGTATGTATTCTGTTGTCATTAATGTTGCAGAGAATATGAGTTTTTCCAATCATAAATATATTTTTAAACTACCGATCCGTAGTTTAATTCAGTTACTATTTGCATAAATCCTTATGCATGCTGCAAACATACAGAATATAAAAAACGTTTATGTATATATTAAAAAAGGGCAAATAGTTCGATTTCATTAAAGTGTACTAAAAATTTTCTTTATAACGTTAAACATAACCGAAAGACGAAATTTAGACTGGGGTGTAACGAAGAACGATATCTTTTTTTACTTTCTCCATATACGTAGTATAGAGAAAGTTTTGTATTCATGAAAAAATCTAATTCGAGATTTCAACGAAAATACGTTTTGAGGTCCCCAGACCACGTTTTGACTATTTTCTCCATGTTTTCTGTGTGTGTGTGTGATAGGAATACCTCTACCTTAACAAAACGAATTTTCGTTTGCCATCACTGATATGAGAGATCCAACTTCAAAAGCGAAGGTATACGACTCAAATGGCATGGGGGTGACACCTGTGAACGTCTTGATGAAATAGAATGGCAGATGAGATGGCAGGAAACAGCGCAGCCATTGCTGCAAATTAATCTGTATCTTCTGGTCGATAAGGTTCGACTTGATTTTCTCACGGTTGGTTAAAGTGTGTAGATAGCGCGCGTTGTCCAAAGTTTTGTTCTATCAAAAAAAAAGCGGGGGAAGGAGGGGAAGGAAATGGAATTAAGTGTACAGAAGAGGAAAGATAGGAGAAAAAAGAGGGGGGCAAGAGAGGGAAGAGAATAAGAGGGGCAGGCGGTTGATAGACGATGGAGAGACGGAGGAGAAAGGGAAAAAGGCAGGGACAAATAAGTAGGGGGGACGGGCGACATGAGGGAGAGCTGGGGGAGGGGGGAGGAGAAGGGGAGGAAGAAGCAAGCAAATGAAAAGGAAGGGTAACCTCAAGATTATCATAGGTTCTGCAGCCGGATGACGAACCAAATGGCCACCTTAAGAGAATCATAGGCGCTGTCGCCGGATGACGAGCTAATAGGCAACCTTAAAAGAATCAAAGGTGCTTCCTCCGGATGACGATTGATGGATTACAGCAATAGGTTGTTATAAATTATCCGTAACTCCTGCACGCATCCTCCTCAACATAATTGATTCTTATGGGAAAAATTGCATTGCTTCGATTTACGTCGATTCAATTTACGTCGCACTTTCTAGGAACGTAAATCGGGGTATATCTGTATTTATGTTGTATGTGCTGCAATGAAGAAATCTGGTGGCGAATTATGGTTTAACGCGAATATCTCGAGATAGAAATTCTAAATTTGACAGAAATGCTCCATTCACATATTTTAAGGTGATGACGAAAATAAATCTCTCAAAAAATACTGGGTTCGACTCCAAGGAAGACACTTCCATTTTCCATAAAATAAAACGTAAAATTGACTTTTCGACGTGCAGGCTTTCAATCTATTAAGTTTCTCATATGCGAAGTATATTGAGAAAGTATTGTAACTGCGAAAAAAATCCATCTCGAGACTTTGATGATGCATTTTAGGTGTACCTGAGTCCGAAAATGTGGTTATCGCAATGCCGCCTGAGTGTCTGTCTGTCCGTGTGTCTGTCTGTTCGCTGCTCTAGAGCCTAAACGGTAGAGCGAAAATGAACCAAATCTCGCACTTCGGCATGTTATCATACAGAATAGAAACTACGAAGAAATCGATGACATTGCACAATAATTAAGGGCAGTTTATGCTATGCATTTTTAACAACAATTTGATTTTCTCAAAAATGGATCCAACGAGTTTGATCAAATTTCGTACAGTTACTCGAGTACGTCTACAATAATACTGCATAGTTCATATTTATCAAAAATGAATGTAAGGCTAGCTTATTCTTGGGCAACTTTAATAAAAATCAGCCCATACAATTTTTATCAAATTTCGTATAGTTATTTAAGTTGATGTTTAATGCTTCTACATAGTTCATATTTTTGAAAAGATAACTAAACGACGCATTAGTATATGAGAAAGTTTGGTCAATGTATATTGTACCGATTTTTTAGATTAACATTAGAAATAATTAAACTACAATCTTCAGATCTGATCAATTCCTAAGAAAAAATTATAAAGTTTCTTATTCTGTTCATCTTTTTCCGCCTACAGATCGAAATCACTCGTGTTAAACGTTTAATTCACATAGTTTGGAGAAATCTTTATAAAAAAAACCTGAATGGGATGATCTGGAGAAGAGATGTAATCTTTTTGAATGTGCTCTTCACACTTGGTCCTATCATGATCTTTTTAATGAACTTTGTGCCCTTAATTCATATCTTAATGAGAACTTGCTAGCCAAATGGGACAAGAATAAAGTATCTACAGATCAGACATGGTTGAATATACTTGAGAACATTAATATTCCATACCTGCAGAAAATGTGCGAATTCGTCCTTTCTCTAATGAGTCATTTTCGCTTATTAACAACATTTGGGGATTGGAAAAGTCATCAATGACCATTGAAACTTTAAAATTCTATTGATAATCCAAATGAATTACTCAGAGACTTGCCAGGAGATGTTTGAATAAATGAAGAAGAACAAAGATTTACTGCGCAAGCTGAGTTCTTCTAACAAATACGAGTGGAACAACACGCCATCAACTTCAACAGTAGATGAATGATGAAAATAAAAAAGCAAATATTGTATTAACTGATAATATATATGTTTTGCTGAATGTTCTATTTTTTCATTTTTTTTTCATGTTAATTTACTCTTTTCAATAAAGGCGATTCATTATGTGCGATTTAATTTTTATGCTTTTGCAGGATTTTTCATATAAATAAATTCACAAATCAGAAAAAATCCTTTGTTGGACCATGTGTCCTGAACTTTGGCTGGGAAAATATGGTCACCGCGGATATGTCACAACATTAGATGCTCAAGCTGTGTAAGGAAAGTCTAAAATATGAAAAGCTGCGGTATAAATGTGCCAATACTATTTCAACGCAGTCTGATATTTCATGTGATATGTGTGTGTGTAATCATCATTATCTCTAATATTATTCTTGTAACATTACAGTAGTCTTTGATTAATGTTATTTGAGTTATAATGGCAATCAATTTCAGTCCCATATTGGTAATTAAACTGTTCTTCACTTGTAGCTTATCACGTTTCTTTCTATAATCAGTATTATGAAAAAATGTTTTAAACAAAACTTGTAGTTAATTATATTTTCTAAAACTTTAACAGTGACAGATATTTACATAAATCAATTTGGGAAAAACAGATAAATTACTAAACATTTTCAGATCTTGAATTACTAATAAAAATTTTTAAATATAAAGTTTTGTACTGATTTGATCACTAGTCTGTAAGTTAGAGCAACCATAAAACACACTAGCATTAGCGAAAATATGCTCAGGAGACCTCAATGTGTATTTCTGTTGGAATCTCAAAATTGATTTTTTCATGAGTACAGTGATATCCCCAGGGCTTTGACTCTGTTACAGAGAAACAGCTATGCCTCTTTATATAGCATCTATTGACATTATAATATATCGAGAACCATGCTCAGCTACCATCAAACTGTCCCTACAATTGTGTCTCTGATGGCAATATTCAACTAAGCCTCTGTATATAGCATCCATTGACATTATAATTTATTGAGAACCATGCTCAGCTAGCATCAATCTGTCCCTACAATTGTGTCTCTGATGACAATATTATGTGAACAAGAAGTACATGAATCTGACAAAGTTTGTGCAATGTATTTTACACTGATATTTTTGTCCTGTTAAAAGATTTTTGGGGATTGAGATAGAGGAAAAGAATTTTTCACATTGAAATGAATCGCACTACTGCCAACAGTCTACATTAACTTAACTCTTCCTCTCAGGGATTGGTTTCAGAAGGATCTATCTGAAATAGAGTAGTGATCAGAGCAGTAGGTAGAGAGAGAGAGATTAACACCAATTTGAAGTTATGTTAATAACAATTATACCAATTCCTTGTTTAAGGCTCTTTTAATTTTAAGTTTGTGATTTCTATTAGAGATGAGGCAATGCCGTGCAGCACTGCCAAATTGCTGTGATGTATTTAGTAACCTATATTCACATGTGTGCACAAATTGGTTCATTTTTTTGGTTTCATGCTCTTTTTTAAATGTCTGTTAAATCAATTTACATTGACTGAGTGTGTGCTCGGCTTTAAATCTTCTGAAGCTCCGAGGGGTTTAAAGGGGTTCTCTAAATAATGCTTACTAGTGTAAAAACCCTGTATAGGTCGCAGGAAGGTTTTTTCTTAACCCATTAGCGCCCAGCGTCCTCTTTTGAGGACAGTTACATTTTAGCTCACAAACATCTATAATGTTTTCCTTTCACTAGCAAGTCACAATGTATTAACTCAATTCCTTCCTAAGCTCCCTTATTCTGCAAGAAAATCATTTCGTTTTGAATTTGAGACTAACAGCACACGTTTAAAGTTGAGGAATTTTCTTCAAAAGTAACCTGTGCTAAATTATAATTTTTATTTTTTTCTGATGAGATTGAAGTAATATAAAAGTTTTTATATGGTTCCTAATATTTTCCGGCTATCATATCTTGGCAAGTGAGAGGATTTTTGGTCAGAGAAGGAAGATTTGGGTATCCAAATAGTAAAAAATGCTTTGAGCAGAAATAATTATTTAGAACTAAAAGCACTCATACATTTCCAAGACAACAGCAAAGCTTGCCAAAACAAAAATGATAGGACTTCCAAAATAAGACTACTAATGGATATGGCGAGCAAAAACTTTCAGAAATGGGGAATATTTCATAAGCACTTATCAGTTGGCGAAATGATTGTTCGGTATTATGGTCACCATCTAATGAAACAGTTCAATAAATCCAAACCAATAAGAATTCCCTCCGAACCAGTCCAACATACCTCTGGGATCTCGGTTTGTTTTGAATATGCTTTCAGTTGTACCTCATCCACAGTGTTATTGTGTATTTTTTTGACAATTTCTTCAGGAGCTATTTGTTAAAAAATCTACGAGAGCTAGGTTTTCGAGCCAGTGGAACAATTAGGGACAACAGAACTGAGAAATGTACTTTAACAACACCTAAATAACTGGGGAAAAAAGGAAGAGGATTTTATGACTATTGATTTAATAGAAAGAACGAATTACATATGATTAGATGGTACGATAACAAATCGGTGACAATAGCAACAAATTCTGATAAGGTAGAACCTTCAGTGAAAGTGCAATGCTGGAGCCGCGAAAAAAGAAAAGGTCATTTCACAATCTGCAGCCATTTAAACCTATAATAGATTTATGGGAGGCGTGGATCAACACGATTGGCTGTTAGAAAAACATACAATTGCTATCAGAGGTAAAAAATGGTACTGGTCCTTGTTCACACGTATGGTTGACATGGGAGTTGTAAATGGTTTCCTTTTACATAAAATGCTGCATGGCAGTAATTTAATTACAATTAAGGACTTCCAAAGACAGATTGCTGTCGCATATTTGAAACTAGGACAAGGCACACGGGTAAGCCGTGTCTTTGCCATCAACCTCTCGACGTACTTTGTCCATATATATATCAGATACGATGAAAGATCTCATATAATAGTAAAGAGGAGCAATCAAAGACGTTTCCAGCTAAAAAATTGTAAAGGAAAACCACGAACATATTGTTACAAATGCAATGTGACCCTGTGCATTACATGTTTTTCAAAATTTCACTCTGAATTATAAATGGAAATATTTGACATTTTCAAGAAAATAATACATCCTGAAATAATTGTATCCATGTTTTAGACATTTCAATATTTTATGATAATGTATATGTAAAAACAAGTGTTGTCCCTTTTTGTTAACTCCCAGGCAAAGAGAACTCACAAACGCCCAGCGTCCTCATTTGAGGACGGTTCATATTTCAACAATGAATAGTTAAATTTCGTAAAAGTTGAATTTTCCTATTCTCTTATGAGCTAAAGATCACAATATGTGAATTTTATAATGATGATTTGAAAAAAAAATAATTTGGGCATAATGGGTTAAAATTCTAGGAATATACAATAAATTGCCATGAACAATTCGTATTCATTCTATTGGATGATTTCCATCGAATATACTTTTTACTAGGTATGAGCTGGTAAGTGAATTTATCGAATGATTTGTAATGCAAGATTTAAAAATGTACGTCATTCTTATTTTAATATGCATGGTAACACTGATGTAAAGGATATAGTAAAACACTTTGGCAAGCAACATAGAAGAAGATAAAATGTAGCAAATTTTCGTGACTCCTATTTAATTGAAATTAAAAACTTCATATATATTTCTACAAATTGCCTAAGAAACTTCCAGTGAAAATAAAATTCCTGTGTGGCTGGTGGGACGAAACTGCCTTCATGTCATTTTTAAAAGAAAAACAATAAGGAAAGGCAAATTTCCATGTGGCATCATTGTCTCAGTGCAACAGCAGGGTTGGTTTGATGAAAACATCACCAGTGACTGGAACTAGTTTGTTTGGAAAAGAAGGTCTGGTGGAGTGTGACAAAGATCTCTCTTGGTCATAGAAACATTTAGATGTCACGCACGTCCCGATATAAAAAAGAAACTTCTTGAAATAAAGACAAAGTTGGTGAGTAGTCCAGTGGGAATGACATCGCTCCTGCAGCCTATAGATGTTGTTGCAAGAAGCCATTTAAATTGGCAATGAAGAATAAGTGGGCTGATTGGATGGTGAATGGTGCACACACACATTCACCAATGGGGACTCATTCATAAAGTAGGTATCACAAACATAGTTCCCTCTAATTTCTTTCATCCATGGATGGAATGAATATCGCTATGCGCACCTACATGATGCTAATGCATGGATGTGCACCTAGGTTGGTGTGGCCCTGTTCGGATGGACCCTACGTTAAACACAGTCATGCATGCTGAAAAATTCAGTGCGTGGCATTTCAAAAACTGCTGCATGGCCGAGCAGTGGTGCAGCTTAGAGGGACCCATGATCACAACGATCTATCAGTGGATCATGAAAGAATGGAATGACTTCCCCACACAAATGATATTAAGTGATCCAAAAAATGTTGCATAAGTAATGAATGCTTTAGATCAGGGGTGTCCAACATATAGCCCGCGGGTCAGAATCCAGCCTGCTCAAGGTTTCCACCTGGCCTGCAGAAGGATTTCATCTTGTGCACCAACTTTTCATAACTGTTGATAAATTAAGCTTACTAAAACTTTCTAGCGATTCTTTATGTTAATGTACAGTTTCCCGATGATCAGTTTGCATCTCTGATCATTTAAAAGTCTCTAATTTTTATAATAAATGTATATATCATTGCATGATTCCATCCACTCTCGTTCTTAGAAATTTGCAGATTCTATGCATTAATGGCTTTGAAGGGGAAAACCAGAGTAAAGGAAACTTTCTCTCTACGCTCCTGCTGAAAGGGTTCCTTCTTTTCCCATATTTTCTGGAAAGCGTGAGGTCAACTGAATTGTGGTCGGTAGCAAGATAAGCGAACATCCTTCAACCTGCTCATTAGGTGGTCTTATTTAGTTTAGCTGTAGATGACAGTACAGATGTGTGTGATACAGCTCAGTTGGCAGTATTTGTACGAGGAGTCACTGAAACGTATGAAATCATTGAAGAAATTCTTGGACTTTGTCCGATGAAAGAAACAACAAAGGGGCAAGACATTTACAATGAAATAAAATGTCTCTTAATGAAATTCAAACTCCAAGTAAGTAATCTTTGCTGTCTTACAACTGATGGAGCTCCTGCAATGACAGGGAAGCAAAATAGGTTTGTAAATCTAATGCAAAAATCAGTGTCGCACAAAATTATTAAATATCACTGCATAATACACCAGGAGAATATTTGTGCAAAGACACTGCAATTGAAGCATGTTATGTAAACTGTAGTTTCTGCGATTAATTTTATTAAGTCACAAGTGCTCAATCATTGACAGTTTCAAGCCTTTCTTACAGAATTAGGATCAGACTTGGGCAATTTATTTTAGCCACGTTCATTGGATTAGTAGAGCGAAGACACTCGAGCGCTTCTACTTTCTCCTAGAAGAAATAAAAATATTTTTGAGTAACAAAGGAAAGGATGAGAGTATCGTGGTGAGTATTGAATGAATGACCTTGCCTTTTTAGTGGACATAACTAAATATCTTGCAGAATTGAATATAAAGCTACAGGGAAAGAATCAATTCCTAAATGTGTTATATGAGCATATCACAGCATTTATCGAAAAATTAAAATTTCAAAAGCAGCTGCTTGTCAAAAGAACTGATCACTTCTCAACTCTTTCAGATAGATGTGCTGAAACAGTAAAATTTAAAAAAACAATGATATATGGCCTGAGGAATGAATTCAAGCACAAATTTACAGATTTCAGAAATCACAGTCTTGAGATAAAAATAATTTCTGATCCATTTGAAATTGATGTTAATGAAGTGGAAAATGTCTTTCAATTAGAATTAATTGAAATTCAAGCCAGCAGTCACTTGAGAAGAGCTTTCCTGGAGAATGACATTCTAACTTTTTATAGGAAATACATTCATCAAGAATCCTTACCAAATCTTTGGAGACATGCCTTGCAGTTTTTTTTTTTGCTGTTTGGTAGTATGTACATATTGTTGCGAATGATTTTTTTCAACTATGAAAAGTGTAAAGTCAAAATCAAGGTCATTACTGACAGACAAACATTTATGCATTGTACTTCATATTGCAACATTAGGTGTACCAGGGGATATTGAATTTTTGTGCAAGCAAAAACAATGTCAAATTTCTCACTAAATCATAATAATGTAATCTGTCCATTTGTATACTGAATAAATAACATATGATTTTCTTAGCACCTCACTTATTTTAATTATAAAAATATTTAAAAAAGAACTAATCAATCGAAAATGACAATCCAGAATGGCTTAGCATAAAAATGTCAATTCAATGCAGTAAGCATTTCAGATATCATAAATCTACGAAAATAGCTGGATAGCAGGGTCTATCTTTGTTGACTTTTTCTCTTGGCTTGAAGGTAGCTTAAAGTTTCAGAATACGGCTTCTCATTCAAAAGTGTTGAAAAAATTTGCAATAGTTTTAATTGAAGTTATGCATAAGCATTTTATGTACAAATAGTTTTGTTAATTTCAGATTGAGATGACAGAAGGGTTGTCTAAAACAAGGGGTGCTTGCTAGCCCACGCGCATGAGAAAATTTTTAATCTGGCCTCACGGCCAAAATGGTTGGACAACCCTGCTTTAGATGGAACTGATGACAACATATTATGGAAAGATGATGACAGAAATGCCATGACAACTGCAACATTAGAATTGGAATAATCTGAAACTTCAGAAACATGAAGATAACGACCAGTTCCATATTACCAAAGATGACTCAGCTGATGGTAAATTTCTTGTATTTTAGGAAAATTGTTACTTAAAGTTTTATTTGTTTTGTTGCTTAAAGATTTTTTTAATGGACAGACGCCTCATTTATAAAATTTAGTTATCAGGTGTTTCATTTTCATTGAAGATTCCGTACAGAAAGAACGAAAAATGTTTAGTACCCATGTACAAAGATGAGTTGGCTAATGACCGGGGATTTCTTGGATATAAAATTTGTGTTTGTAAAAGTGCAATTTGTTTTCATATTAAAAAGTTTAATTTTAATAAAAAAATTTTGATATTATTAAATATCATATTAGTATGCTGCTGTATAATTTTCATTTTTTTATGAACATATACATACATACATAGAGAAAAAATGTCAAATATTATGTACCCATGTATAAAACACCCTACTTTTTAGCCTTGAAAATTTGGGGGAAAAGTCCATCCTATGCACAGGTTTTTACAGTAGTCCTATGAAAATTAAAATGTGCTTCCCATTGGTTTCTTGGGAATCTAACCCTAATTTATAACACTGTAACTATGAAAACGTTGATTTTGATTAATACTGTGCTTTCAAGGAATGACATTAATCAAGGACTACCTGCACAATTTTCTATGATAAATATCTAATAATTTCTTTATGTAACCATATTAACAAACCATACAGATTTTAATATACTAAATGCCCTTTATATTACATTGAAGGGGTCAATTTTCCAACTGTGTGATATGACATTTTATAACCCATAAAAATAAAGGTGGCCTAGATTTGATGTTGCATAGGTTTCCTTTCCCTGACTAACACATGATGGCCAAGAATTTTTCTCCCATATAAAAACAAACTTTCCAGATGCTTGTTTGCATAGGGTCTAATTACTAATTTATTCCATCAATTAATACCAAGTGATTGTGTATGGTTTACCTAATTTGCACTTTAAAGATGTCAGTTATCAGAATTTGGCTCTTGTATGGCAATATAAGAGAGATCAAACCTAAAGATTTTTTCTTAAAAAATTGGTCTAGAATCCAAAAGATAAAGAATTTTCAAACCTTAAACAATGAATGGTGTTCAATTTAATTGTTTAGATTCAGTTTATTAACACATTGTTCAACTTGAAAAGCTTTCATTTTAACTTTCTATTGGACTAATTGTATAAAAAATATAATTCAAGATTTCAATGGGAATACATGTTGTAAGTTCCCCTGATTATTCCATCACTATTTTCTTTATGATATCTGTGTGTGTGTGCATGTAATAGGGGAAACTTTTTCCCGAGATGCGGGAACGTATCCCCCGATTATAACATGCAAGTATATGGAAAAACGGCGTTCGACATTCGACTATTCGAGATTCAAACACGTTTTCAGGAATGCATCCCCGACGAAACTCAGGAGTCACCTGTACTAGTAAAACAAAGATTCACAAATAGCATTAACAATGCTACGACATTACCCAGAGTGGATATAAAGTCATATCACAACTTCCTGGTGGCATATACAGTTACAAATCTAAAATAAGGAAAATCAGGAGGAGGACAGAATTGCGATGCTGAAATGCGGAAAAAAGAGAATGATGTATTCTGTATTAGGTTAAAAAAGTGTTATGAAGATAACAAACAAACCCAAATCTGTGTATGCAGAAAGGGAGAAAATTAAAGCCAATATTGAAGAAGCTGTGAATAAAGAGATAACTAAAAAAGATAAGAAAAATCAGAAAAACATGGATCACCAAAGAAATGATAGGAGAATGTGTAAAATGTTAAAAGTGAAGGTATCTCAAGTATTTCCAATAGCCACAACAAATATTGGAGTATTTGAGATAGGCAATTTTCAAGAGCTTGTTTTTGAATGTTTTCAGTAATAAGGCAAACTAGACAATTCTCCGTTGAATTAATCAACGTCTTTGTATACAGTTAACATGTTTCAAAATATTTTGCTGTTATAATTCAGTGCAGATCTTTAGGTGCACACTTCTAACATCCAAGTAGAAATCCACTGCTTGTGTTCCTACATCTTACTATGTTTGGTAATTTTTACTACATGTTTCCATGTTAACTGTCATTACCGTATATCTTCGAGTATAAGTCAAGAAATTTCTTCCTTTTTTAGGCCGATCAAATCCTACTTTCGACTTATATTCGAGTCACAAACTAGATGGACATTTTTCTAGGTCAATAATTAAACATGACTGGCGAAAAACAACATTTGCCTGACTTGAAGCGCATCTGTATGAAAAATTCCTGCTAAATTGCAGAAAATGCAAAGGTTAATGATAAAATAATACAGCTTTGCTATACTTACGTAGTTTGAAAGGAAAACTTAAAATTTATAATTTATCTTTAAAAAACTTGCCCGAATGAGTGGATTGAAGAGAACAATCAATTCAGTACTCATGTTAGTTTTTTTATTTTGATCCTGAATTCAAATTGTTAAACACCGTTCCATTTCTTCAACAATGGCATTTTGTTTTTTACTTATAATCAAGGACTGAACAGAGCTTGCATTGCGAATATAATCACCAATTTTTCCTTTGCCTTTTTAAATGGTTGCAATTGTTGAACGATTGAGATCATAAACACGACCAACTCACCATTTTCTGATCTGTGTATTATGTCCATTTTAGTTTCCATCGAAAGCACTCTTATGTTTTTTACCACTCTTAGCACTTTCACAAACACTACATTTACGATTCTTTTCCATATTTCAAGGGTAATAAAAAAACAATACGTATATAAACACACGCCCATACAGTTTCGAATACAAATGGCAAATGACAAGTGCTGACAAGTTTGTACGTTCTTACTGCGACCGATGTTCGTAAGTGCAGGACGGTGTGTTCGTAAATGAAGTGTGAGGCGCAATTCATTGGTATGTGGAATATTCGTAAATACGAATTGTGTGTGTATATATATATATGTTAACCTCTACTTACGAACATTCAAGAAACAAACAATTTGTATTTACGAACATTCCACATACCAATGAATATATATAGAAGGTTCTTATTTCCTTTTCAACAATTAAGTTGTGCATCCTTAGGAAGGAAATTAAAAAAGGTAACAAGTTAACTTTATGGGGAATACAGATTTTATGACATTTTTGTCATGAGGAATGTCAAATACTAAGAGTGAAAATATCTTGTTATAACCAAAAAATGTACACAAAATTATGTTGATTCACATAATCTCTTAAGGCTTTTGAGCTGCCTTTTTTGTTAAACTTCCTTTTCATTTTCATTTCTTTCCTAACACAAGTCTTCCGAATTCGCAAATCAAGCAACTCAAGTTTCATTTATTACCATCAGGAAAATGAAGTAAATAAAGTGAGGAATTAAATGATTCTGAAATGCCTGAGGAGTCCAAACATATACTGTAAATACTCGTGTATAGGTCGATTGCAACTTTTTTAATAAAAACTTTTGTTTATAAGTTTTTCTAGTGTAGTAAAATGAAATTTTTTATTCTACACGGTGTCAAGTAGCAGTGAAGTATGTAGTGCAATGCCTCCCCCAGACAAGGTGTTTCTCTGTTTATATATTATCGAATTCACATATGGCACCTCTGTCTTGCTGTTGTTCTTTGTTCTGCTGCCGTCACGTTACCAAATGTTGCATTAACAAAAATTGCTTAATTACTTGCGGAGCATCAGAGAACAACTTAGGATCACTGAATAGTACAGTAACTTTATTCTTTCTTATACATCAATATTTAAATATTCGACAGGTATCAATACAGTTTAAATACAACAACAGTTTCAATTCCATCAAATTTTAACAACCATAGGCCAAATAACGTCATGCGTTTTAATCTAACACAAATATTACTCATGTATAAGTTGACCCCCGAGTTTTTCGCTAAAAATTTGGACTTAAAAACTCGACCTATACTTTATACAGTATAATAGCATTAAAGAAGATCAAATTCATCTCAAGTTGTCAGGAAAGCATATCGATGGATTGGAAATTCATATAATTCCAGTTATTTATAATGAAGGCTTTACATTTCAAATACAGTTGGACCTCCCTAATCCAGCAACATTGGGACCTGACCGAAGCCGGATTAGGGAATTTGCCGGATTACGGGAGGTATCTAATCCTAAAGTTAAGCCTACCCCATCTCTTCGTGATATTACACGTTGTAATATAATAAATATTAAATTAAATGTACAGCATGTTATTTAAACATAAATTACAATACTAAGATAATAAACAAAAAAGTTAAGTAATGTGGTGCATTTCATTTTATGGTAAATTGGTACATATCGTGTGTTTTCAAAATTTTGGATGTTGTCAAGGATAACAGAAAAATCAGCATTCGGCAAGTATATTTGTCTGAATTACGATTTTGACAGTTTCAGCATATTCTGTTTCTTCAGTTTATTTACACATTGATACCATAAGCAATTGAAAAACGCCACTGTTAAAGCTGCTCATCAAAATAAAGATAGCAAAAAATAAGTGCAAATTACACAAGAAAATTTTAAGTACGGCGATTACACAGATACGAGCTTTCCATTGCAAAAGGTGATTGCACGATAAGCAACCACACACAGAAGATGAAGTGATATGCAACCTGTTCAAGGAAGATTCTATTCTGATATTTGAGGGGTTGAAAATATATATATATATATATATAAAACATATAACTAGCAAAGTTAATATAAAAGTTGGTAATAAAGGAAATCATGAACAGAATAGGAAAAATTAAAAAAACTCCAATTCACCGTAAAGGCGGTACTTACGTGTCAAGACTCGCAAGACCACTTAGAGGACGCGCGTTTCGACAGCTACGCTGTCATCTTCAGCAATGTCAATGTGTGTAGTGTTAGGCGGAGTATTTATACTGCTGTTGACCGTTGGAGGAGTAGGGGAGGGGAAAGAGAAAGGTGTATTGGTCATTAACTGAAATAGAGGGGAGTGGGGGATAGGGCCAGCGTCGTTATTCATTATCTTGTTTTGGTTGTTGTGTATGTAGAGGCTTTCATAGGCGTCTAGTTTGTTTTCATTGGTGACCGTTTTCAGAAGTTTTAAATTTTTTGTTGTGATGGGATGATGGCAGGTGTTGATATGAGCTGCTACACTGGACTTGTCTATTCTGTTGTTTCTGTAATGGGCTAAGTGTTCTTTGAAACGTGTTTCTAAATTCCTTTTTGTTTGCCCAATATAAATGTTGTCACACTTTTCACATTTAATTTGGTATATGCCTGATTTCTTATGGGAGGGTATGCTATCTTTAGGGTTCTTAATGAGATTTGACAATCTATTTTCATTAATTGTAAGATCGGTAAAGCTAATTAAAATAGATTGAAAATATTTGTTTGCCTGGGCGTAAGCGACGATACATAGGATTTCCATGATTATGTTTTCTTCCCCTCACCCTCACTGACTTTAAGAGAGACTAATCTGTCTCGCGTACCCGACACTCCTTCAGCTCGATGTATCAATTCTAAACTTATTTCGTGCAAGCATTAACAATGTATTTCTTTGTATATTTTGTTGGCGTCTGCAAAAATTAAGGGCTTATTCAATTAACGAGAAAATTGTAAATTGGATCGTCTCGTTTCTTTCCGATAGAACCCAGAGAGTAGTCCTCGATGGAGTTGCATCAGACGTCGCCAAGTGACTTCCGGCGTGCCTCAGGGAAGTGTAATCGGACCTTTGTTATTCTTGATATATATAAATGATTTAGCGGATAATATAAAGTGTAAAGTTAGACTCTTCGCGGATGACACACTTGTGTATGGAGAAATCAACACAATACACGATCAGGAGAATTTGCAAAAGGACCTTCAGGCTATCACGAAATGGTGTAAAGATTGGCAACTCGATCTGAATATAAAGAAATTCGCCGCAATGAACTTCACGCGCTCCACGAATTTCAACCGTTACCCGTACCAAATATCCGAACTAAAGCTAAAATACGTCAATAGCTACAAATACGTAGGAGTAATTCTCAGTAGCAATTTGTCTAGTAGAGAGCATATCAAATCCGTTATAGCATCGACAAACAGAATTCAAGGGCTTTCCTCTAGAGTCCTGCGGGGATGCCCCTCGAATGTGAAGGAAATCGCATACTTTTCCCTAATACGACCCATCGTGGAATACTGTTGCGCCGTCTGGGACCCTTTCGAGGAGGGCCTAACTAGAGAGCTCGAAATGGTTCAGCGTAGAGCGGCTAGATTTGTAAAAGGAGAATATCGGTATGATGCGAGTGTATCAGAGTTATTGAGAGATCTGAAATGGCAGACGTTGAAGAGTAGAAGAATTGAATACAAGAGGAAACTATTTGAAAAATTTGAAAGTTCCGAATTCGTTGAAGACGTACGCGGCATAGTCGTCCCCATCGGTGTTAGTGAACGTAATGTTAGATCACAGTACAGGAGAAAATATCTCGAAATTACCGCTAGAACAGAGAAATACTACCGATCCTTTTTCCCAGACGCGATAAGACAATCCAACAGAGGAATTAGCTAGACTTCACTTGGTGTTGTGACACCCCCTGCCAAACGCTTCTAGCGGCTTGCAGGGTATTTATGTAAATGTAAATGTTACCCTTATTTAAATTGTTAGCAGCTAGCATCTCGTTCTTCGTTTGCTGCTTTCTCAGTCAGAATTACGAGATCACTGGTTTCAGTCATGTTAGATATGTCTCCAAAAAGTACAAGTCTAAATGAATCAGCTAATGTAATGCTGCCTGGCCAAGCTTACAATTAGTTTTATTTAGTTACGGTTACATTCACCTTCTTCGGAGGTGTTCCAAATGCATCCTTGCACTTATTTCAGCCATTAACACTGCCATCTTCCTGAATCATCCTTTCATCTACATAGGTATGTAATCGCTCATTAATATAATTGCAGCATTTTTTTACTAGAAAATTTATGTATATGATATCGTATTTTGTAGGTAACAGAGGGCTTCTAAATCGAAGATTATTCTTTAGTCTCATGTCCGAGCCATTGCCTTGAAGTTGTACGGACGCCTGCTAAACTTTTGTTTTTCTAAACAAACATCTTATTAGTTCTAATTAGCTTAAGTGAAAAAATTATTTTATTAATTAGTCAAATTATAATGTAGACTGTAGATAACCCATAATATCACAACTTCTGAAAAATGGATCTGTAGCTTGGCAACATTTTGAACGCGCTAAAGTGCAAAATGTAAAAAATGTTCTGCAGTTATACAGTGCAAGGGATTTTCCACTAGTGGACTTCTTCGTCATTTGAGAAGTGCTCATAGTGAGATAACCACTACCAGGGAATCATCTAGCACAACAAGGTTGTGCCCACATTACGAATTGGAAATGAGACATGTCCAACCTAAAATAACGTCGTTCATTAAGAAAGAGACTCTGGCAGAAATAATTGCAAAGCTTGCCACAATGGATGGATTTTCCATCCGTGCAATAACACAGAGTGAATTTATTCGGAACTCACTTGCCGATAAATGCCTGTATTTACCAAAAAACCCTCATTGAGTTATGAAAATTGTTCACGAACAATATGGTTTCTCTAAGCAAATTGTAATATCAGACAGAATGATGTCAGATAAGGCCAGATTCAGTATTACATTAGATGAATACACTTCACTAAGAAATCACCTGTATTTAAATGTAAACGTACACGCAAAGTTAAAGTGTTGGAATTTGGGTATGGTTCATATTTCTGGGTCAATGCCTGCAGAGAGAATAGTGAAATTTGTGGAAGATAAACTAGCTGAATTTAGTTTATCTCTAACAAAGGACATTATTGCCAGTGTAACTGATGGTGCATTATGGTTAAATTTGGAAGGATAAGTGGGATTGACCATCAACTATGTTTTGCGCATGGACTTCATTTAGCTGTCTGCTATGTTCTTTATGAGAACAATTTTATAAAATTACTTTTTTAATTTTTATAAGAAAATTTACATCATTTTTATATTTACATCTTGTAAGCATTTTTCACTCTGTTTGTGGTGTTACATCCAGTTTATCAACAATAAATATAAATGTTTACGAATACTTTATTTATTACTTACTATCTTGCTATTATGTTTACGAAAACTGAATCCCGGGAAATTCCCGGGATTCGACCATTTGGGTCCCGGGATCCCGGTAATGAGAAAAACCCGGGAAACGTTAATCCCTAACACCGACTCCAGAGCTGAAATTAACACGACTCAAATGACTCTACTGACTCGACTCGTTTGGTGTGAGGGGAGCCTCAGATTATTTCTGTGTAAAACAGTGGATACAACATTGGGCGAATCCTTCGAGTCCGATATGACTCGACAGTTGCCCTTTGAGATCCCACTTTCTCCTCCACCTGTTAAACGACCCCCCCCCCCCTCCCACTCCCTCCTCTCTTCCCTTTACACTACCTTTCCTTTCCCATTGTCGCACTTATTTCCCTACTCTCCCTGCCTATCACTCACCCCCTCCCTCTTTCCCCTTCAATCAGTCAATTTCTCATCCTAATTTACCCCATTTCTCTACAGGTATGCTACAACGAATACCAGTATTATTTAAGGTACGGCAAATTTTTTGGACGAGACGAATTCTGCTATAAATAAATGAAGTTGTCTGGATTACTTAATCGGCGAATCCATCAATTTTGGTAAGATCCCGAAAACTTACCTTATTGACGATTCGATCAGTGGATTTCATTACTCGCACCACTTAAATGCAAGAGTTCGAAAACTATACTCATCGCGAATGTATGGCATGTCGCACGATACACATTATCACTCGCCGTCACCGAAATGCGTAAATGGTCGTAATTATAGAAGAGATTGCGGTACTCACCGTCTGGTGCAATTGGTGCTTCATGGTGGCGACCGAGATTTTCTCCCATCATGATCATCCTCTCCTCTCCAGGCTTCTTTGAAGACGTTTCCCGCTAATAAGACGACGGAGACTACGCGAGACCATGGGGATCTTCCGCCAGCGAAATATAGGCGCCGAACAACCTTCGGGAGGAGAGAGGCATTAAATTAAGGCAATATCATTGTCACATACGAAGAGTACAGTACGTAAAATACTTACACCCAATACCTTTTGGCGAAAAATTTTACAAGATCCGCCGAATCACTACGACATGTAGCCAGGGACGGATCCAGAAACTTCTCAGGGGGGGCGATCGCCCCTCCACCTAGCTGCCAACTGCCCTATATTTTGAAAATCCCTGCCCCTATCAGAATCCTTCTTTCCCTCCACCTAGCTGCCAACTGCCCTATATTTTGAAAATCCCTGCCCCTATCAGAATCCTTCTTTCCCTTGCTGTACAGACCTAATCTGCAGGGTATAATTGAGGATTTTTGCGCGGAAAGAATTTAAGAAAGCGCCCAGTGGAGTGCAATGGGGTTATCCAAGAAGGGGCGATCGCCTCCCCCCCCTTGGATCCGCCCCTGCATGTAGCTGCTCTGCTATATCTCCTTAGTACGTGCTTCTCTGACGACCTCAAACTTATTGTTAGCTTAACCCACGTGCTACTCTATGCGTCAGCGGGTCAGCGGCGAATGCAACTAACATAAGGGGAGGGAGGGGGGGGGAGTAGGAGAGGAGAACTTCAGGTACGGTCGCTGCATTGCCGAGTGACTACCCTTCCCTCCGTGGCGTTTGACAGCCGCCGTCTAATTTGACCCGAGGCAAGTTTTCAGGGAAATACAGAAAAAAGGGGTTCATCCCGACTCACAAGGCTAAACGTATTGATAGAATTAGCGTCGCCGATTCTAATCCTGCAAAGGGCACTGTACATAGTGTTTATTCGTTCTTGTTATCCTTATCGCGTTGATTATAAGAAGCTGTAAACAGATGCTTATGAGCTAGTTAAAATATATACGTAGTATATGGTTACAAAATAACAGTGACAGACCATAAATAAAATTTAGAATTTCAACGATGTCAGATTTTCCACATTGGTTGCGCCTGAAAACCCATAATTGTACCAAATGGGAAGTCTCTTGGTAGTCTCTTGGTCAGTGATGGCGAACCTTCTATTGCTCGCGTGCCAATATTACTGATATTGTCGATCTTTTCCGCCTCGCGTGCAGGAACGTAACTAAGGGGGGAGGGTCTGAGGGAACCTTGACCCCCCTTTGCCCCCCCCCCCCCCCCCCCGAACCTCCCCTGGCTGTCATCAGCATTTTGCACGCGGTACACCATCTGAGGTAACGCCAGAGTTTATAAGGACGCTTTTCCGATCCTCAATTAGTATCTTATTATTTATAATCTCTCAAGCCTGTATCAATGTAGAAGCATGCTTATTGTTTTCCACCCTCGTATTTTGGAGCGTTTAGCCTCGTATACCAAGAGTTAAAGGTACAGGGAAAAATTGGAATATTTCCCTTCACACCTAAGCTGGGTTGTGCTACTTCCTGGGATTCCACCATTCCATGAAAATAGTCTCGACGGGGTCCAACCATTCTACGCTTCAATAGCTGAACAACAGTTGTATGGTATCTTTATTTGGAAAGTAGTAGGGTTAAACAGGGATGGCAACTGATTTTTGATCGCGTGCCAAGAAAGTAGTGTGAACCATCAGAATTTTTTTTCGCGTGCCACTAGTTTACTCCTTCTCTAAGAAACGTCATAATTTATGCAGAAAATACAAGCCAAGTAAAATCGCACGCATGCCACGTATTTGCCATCCCTGAGGAAAAAGCAAGCGCCTACACCCACGTTCAAAACAGTCGCTTCCCTCTCCAGTCCTTTTCTGAGGAGTAAAACATCTGATTCAAAGGTCTCGAATCTAGCTTACGAAAAGGGCCAGATTGTCTGGTGGTGCAAAGGGATTGGATAGCTAGTGGTCTAAGAAGGATCTTCTTACTCAAGTGCACCAGATTCAACATTCACTTTTGTAAGGGTTAATACTTTTACACCAAACTAGATATTACAAATGAACGCGTTATGAAATACGTAATTTTTAAAACGACATTTCCGAAAAAAGCTTAAATTTTATTGTGAGTTCTAATATATTAATCTAAAGCAGCTGATGACAGTAATTATCGTAAATTTCTACAATTACGCTTAAAAGATGCTGACGTTTTTGTAATTCCGATATCGCATTATCGCGCCCCACGGTAGTTATCTAAGCAATTTTCAAATTAAATCACCAGAAATAGAATGGGAAAATAATTTTTTTGTTTTAATCCCAGAGAGGCTATATTCCAAATATAAATTAACATCGGTTTCCTAAGAATTGTTATTCATGTTCAACAATCTCCTCTATTTCATCTGTAAAGAACATTTAAATAAATTAATATAGAGGACGACCTTTGCAGAAAATGGCCGCTACAGCGTTTCTTAATCGCAGATGCTTGAGAATTATTGGCTAGCATATATTTATTTGACTTAATAATTTTTATAAAACTTTACCTTAATTAACACTAATTTTAAGTTATAAAAAGAAGTGTACTTTTACTGTAGCTATTCGCCATTCCGTCCTGCTATTGTGTGTTACCATTAAGTTAATGAAACTTCATTACCTAAGAAAAGATATGTGAATAACTAGCAAACATAAACATCACCGGCCCTCGAAAAGAGAACACTATAATTTCTGGTCCGCCAAGGGATTTTAAGTATGAAAGTATTAAAATCTACCGGAAATTACCCTGCCCCCCCCCCCCCTCAATTTTCATTGGCTCTCCTTGGACCCCCAAGAATAAAAGTCTAGTTACGTCCCTGTTCTGTTCGCGTGCCACAAAAGAGTTCTTGATTTTTTTTTGCATGCCAACTGAATTATATTCGTGATCAAGACATAATAGATTGAAGTTTGTAACCATAAAAGCAATGTTTACAGTAGCTAACTAAATAGCACAAATGTTTTTGCGGCACTAAATCAATACGATATATGCTTTGATTGGTTTTCGCCTTTCGTTGACGTGCCAACCAAAATCCTCTTGCGTGCTACTTTGGCACGGGTGCCATAGGTTCGCCATCACTATTCTAGGTCATTTGGAAGTGTATCATAATTTTTATCCTAGTATGGGGCAATTACGGGGGAAAATAGCCACTAAAAATGACAATTTTAAGAATTTTTTATTTTTTCCGTTTGTTATAAATGGCACACATTTCTGCCAAATTTTAATGATGTATGTAGTATCCCTAGAAATGCGTTTACATATATTGATTTGTTTAAACTTTATGAATTTTTAACGCCCACAATAATAAACTTCATTGTAATTTTCGATAATAATTTCCGCTGGAACACCATTTTGAAAAATTTCAGCTCCCTAGCTTGACCGAAAGTACATAAACATTTGTCAATTTCTTTAACTTTTATGAATTTCTAACGGCCAAATAAAAAATACGAATATTTAAATTTCTATAATCCCGTTTATGTTATTTTGCTAATTCTACCAATAAAAAAATCAGCATTGTAGCACATTTACAATACCTAAAGAATTGAATATTTAATTGTTAGAATTTTTTATCTGCTAAAAAATAAACATTTTTGCAATATTAATTAATATGAATATATGTTAAGTTAGTGGTCAACAACAAGAACTAATTTTTGAAGAAGATGAAATATATGAATTAGAAGAGACAAAAGCCACCCACTTTGATAAAATAGATCACTCTTAAACACACCTTTCAGCATCAAAGAATCTATTGATATCTCTATCTGTATTCTCCTAAGACATAAGATCTAATTCACTGCCTTCAAATTAAAAGTTAAACTCAATTGCTCACTTGAATCCACTCTCAAGGCATGTATTTCAAAGTCGTGCCAGTAAATTAAAACAAAATATCTTATATAAAACTTTAAATGCATTTAACAGCAATAAAAGCGAATTATTTGCACTTACCGCTAAGACCTGTCGAATAAATTTCTAGAAAGTCTCCAAAAAATAAATCAAGGCGAATCCTAGCTTCACCAATGTAAGTACGACCAAAGTTCTAGAGGTGGGTAATTCATGAATGAATCGGTATAAATGGATCGTTCAGTGCACTGAATTGGGTGAATCGATTCACCTCTGTTGAAATGAATCGTTCAGTGATTCACTGATTCCTGAATCGTTCTGAACCAACCGAATAGATGAATCGACTGAATTGGTGAATCGGTGAAATGAATCGTTTAGTGATTCACTGATTCCTGAATCGTTCTGAACCAACCGAATAGATGAATCGACTGTATCATTCTGAATCGGTGAAATGAATCGTTTAGTGATTCACTGATTCCTGAATCGTTCAGTGATTCACTGATTCCTGAATCGTTCTGAACCAACCGAATAGATGAATCGACTGAATTGGTGAATCGGTGAAATGAATCGTTTAGTGATTCACTGATTCCTGAATCGTTCTGAACCAACCGAATAGATGAATCGACTGAATTGGTGAATCGGTGAAATGAATCGTTTAGTGATTCACTGATTCCTGAATCGTTCTGAACCAAGTGAATAGATGAATCGACTGAATCATTCTGAATCAATTGAATCAGTGAACTAGGTGAATCGGTATTCTCTCTCAGCGATTCCGAACTATTAGGCCGCTTGAAACAAAAAAGGAATCTTCACTCTAATAGTATCGCTTAAGTCATGCAGCGCCCCACGCCATGTCTGGTTCATGAGTATATACTATTATTATTGTTAAATTTATTTAATTAAAGTGAATGCCGATCGGGCAAAATTATTTTTTCTAATTAATAAAAGTATACTGTGAATTTCTTTGAGCAAAATTATTTTAAAATTAATGAAATTATAATGTTCTTACGAAATGTAAGCACACTATGGTAGAAATGGAATCAAATAAACAAACTAAAAAGTAATACAATTCAATAAAACAGGTTTTAATTTGTATATATTTGACAAATTAATTAACAAAAATAACGCAAAAACCATATAACTGTCTTTCGGAGGCTTAAAGAAAAACATATGTAAGTAAAACAGTGTTCGTCATTCTCAGAAACATATCTAAATATAATTTTTGCATGGATATTATTAAGAAAGAGGATCGAAATAAATCAAATTGTATGATTCCCAAACGATTATCTGATTGGTTTATACAATGAAATATTATTACTGCAAAATATCAAGATACTATATGAATAAGACAACAAATTTGGCATTCGCAAAATAAAAAATATAATAAAAATAGGAACTTTTCTGGAACATAGTGACTTACAAAAATGATAGGAATATATTAAATGGTGTGAATCCAAAACTATTAACTGATAGGTTTACACAGCAAATATTATAAGTGCAAAAACATCAAGATGCAATATAAAACAGCATTATTCGCAATATTAAAAAATTAAATTTTTTATAAATATACTCTTTTCTGAAGCATAGTCCAATAATAATTTTCAATAGGTACTAATATAACAAACGCCATTTACAACGGCACAACCGCCGTAATATAAAATGTTTGCAATTCGGAATAGTACAATAATATACAAAGTATAGGGAAATTATACAAAACAGTTTGATTACAAATTATGGTTTAAAAATAGCACTTGTGATAATTTTTTAAAAATTAATCTATATGTATTTTTGTTATGAAATATATTATGTTTGAGAGGAAATGAACACTTTCTTTGAATTTGACTTGGGATAAATAAATTATTATTATTTTAGATTAATTTATTATAATTATATATATAAATTTATCGATTTGTAATAAATTACTTTTTAAAACACTCAGTTTGTTTGATTTTATTTGCAAATGGTCTGAATTCTGAAGTAGCAAAAGTAAGAGATGGATGAATCGGTAGTGAATCACTGAATCGTTCTTTTAAGTGATTCATCTGGGTGAACTGAATCGAGTGAATCGATTCAGTAAGATGAATCGATTTTCCCACCTCTACAAAGTTCATCTACTAATGGCTCGCCGCGCCAAAATCAAGCAGCTGCGATCGTTGCAACACTATCGGGCAGTCGTAGAAACATCAAATCGTAAGAAGACATTTAAAAGTTTGCTGAGGTTTGCTTTCGTAATTTCTCATACAAAAATATATAATGAATGAGGTACATAGCGTTTAATACGGCGTCTCGGAGTATTTAGTTAATGATATTCTATCCTAGCTTCAAACCTTGTTTTTGTACGATATGTAACTTAATTCGCAAACATTTAATTTTAAATTGTATTTGTAAAATTTTATAGGACCGCAATGTTGTATATAGGGCAGAAATAAAAATTTATTTTAATTTCAATGCAGTTATACGCAGATATCTTTAAAACGAAATATTTTGCGAAATTATATTACATGGTATTGTTTTACGGATTCTTGTGCAATGTAAATTTAATAAGGGTATTAAATTTAACGCGTACCGTTTTATCCTATGTAAAAGCATATCTTATGTGCTATTCCTGAAATAAATATATAATGTGTTTTTTCAACTAATGAGAAAGAACTGCAAACATGATATCTATAGCTTACAAAATGTTACTCTATAATTAATATTAAGTATTATAATTTATAGACTCACTTAAAGGATTGTCATCTTTCATTTTGTATTAGACTAAGAAAAGATGCTGAATCTCGTTACTGCAAAATTTGAAATATCGAACTATGTATTTTCCCACATTGAAGAGATTTTAAATACATCTTTTTGTGGCCTAGTTGAATAAATGGCATTAATTTCAATAAAGAAAATGAATTTGAACCAAAAAAGATTTTCGTTCACATTAATACTGGCAGTCATATGCCTAGTTATATACCATTTAGTCCTTACTAAGAAAGTTAATCATAAGATGGTAATATCGTAATTGCAATTGTATGCTGTGAAGAAGATCCTTAAAAGAATTAAAAATTAGGTAATCTTTTTCAATTCTAAAAGCTCCCAATTGCAACCTTGATTTGATTTTATATAAACATTATAAAAAAGAAGTAGGAGAAGAAATTACAAAAAAAGAGATATTTTCTCCTTTTAGGATTATTACATCAACATCATAAGATTACACTTTTGATTGAGATTATATATTAAATTCCATTTTAAAAGTATTAATATCAGTTCTATGCATTATAATATATTCCCATTTTTAAAAGCATTGGATTTGTTGCTATTGCAGTTTTATATTGTTTAAAAACTGCAAAATTATCCTTTTTTCTGAATTAAAATCAATTATTTGCCCTCGTCCAATTTCAATCCTTTTTTCTAAAAATATATATGCTTCATCCTTTCAGCTGTTTTAATCCCCAGCTCATCTCTTAATTATAACTAATATATAATAATGCAAATTTAGTACCATAAGCTATTTACATCTTACAGATAAAAAATTGTCATTGTCTCCCACAGCATACTTTGATCCTTCAAAAGACACAAAGAAAATAATAATAATAAAATCTGCTTTGATAGCCTTATGAATTTTAAATTTAAATGAAATTCAAATACTATTTCAGGTGATATAGTGCATAAATGTGTTTCTATTTCTTACTGTGTTTTTACAGCATGAAAGATTATTTAGAAAAACTGAACTATGGATGACATGATGATGATAATAATAATATTTAGTCAATAAGCACTTGGCAATGCAATGGACTTCATATGATACAGACAGTCTAGTTAAGATTAATATTTGTCACATGTTGATTAAATCAAAAAATTCTTTCATACTATGTATATGAAATGTCTTACAAGGGGAAGGCACTACTGACCCCCAACCGATTTGGCTGAAACTTTATTGAGATAATGTTCATGACGTCCGATGAACGTACATATACGAGGTGCTGTCAAAAAGTTTCCGGACTGGCCGTGTGGAGCGCTTCTCGTATGAACCCTGCACCTGCGCAAGCGGGGATGCGCATTATACTTTATTACGCAGTTGTCTGCTGAGTAACAGTGCGATAGCATGTGGCGTATTGTTTTGGCAGCTCTTTGTTTCATGTTGTGTCAGTGTGTGTCTGCGATCCTTTTTAAATAAAAAATGACATCTTTGGAAGAACAACGAGTGTGCGTGAAATTTTGTTTTAAGCTAGGTAAAATGGCTTCAGAAACCCACAAGATGCTTCAGCAATCTTTTGGTGAAGAAGCCATGGGTAGGACCCAATGTTTTGAGTGGTTTTCCCAGTTTAAGGAAGGACAAACGTTGGTTGAGGACAATGAACATTCTGGCCATCCATCAACTAGCAAAGCTGACGAGAACATCAAAAAAGTGCAGGAGACCGTTCATGAAGACCGTCGTCAGAGTATCCAGGATGTTGCAAACATTGTTGGGATATCGTATAAGTCATGTCAAAGCATTCTGACAGAAAACTTGAACATGAGGCGAGTTGCTGCAAAATTTGTGTCTTGCCTGCTGACGCCAGACCAGAAGGAGCAGTGTTTGAACGTTTGCCAGGACCTCAATCAACAGCTCGGAAAAGATTCAGACTTTGTTTCTAAGGTCATCATTGGCGATGAAATTTGGGTTTATGGATACAACCCGGAAACAAAACAACAATCGTCCCAGTGGAAAAGTCCGAGATCACCAAGACCGAAGAAAGCCAGGCAAGTCAAGAGCAATGTGAAGAGCATGCTGATCGTTTTTTCTTTTTGACAAGGAAGGAATTATGCATAAAGAATTTGTTCCTCAAGGGCAGACAGTGAATCAAAATTTTTACATTGAAGTCCTGAGACATTTGAGAGAGGATGTGAGGAGGAAACGTCCGGCCTCGTGGGCGTCCAAAGACTGGTTGCTCCACCACGACAATGAGCCTTCTCACACCGCACTGTCTGTCCAATGGTTTTTGGCCGACAACAACATGGCGGTGGTCCCTCACCCCTCCTACTCGCCCCCTGTGACTTTTTCCTCTTCCCGAAGATGAAAATGGTACCCAAGCGGCGGCGTTTTAACACTGTGGAGGAGATTCAAGCCGAATCGCAGGTGTTACTTAACAACATCGCCAAAAAGGAGTTCCAGAACTCCTTCCAGAAGTGGGAACGTATCTGGAATCGCTGTATTGTTGCCCAAGGAGAGTACTTCGAAGGAGATAACACCGACTAGACAATTGGGTAAGCCTAAACTTTTTTTTGGGGTCAATCTGGGAGCTTTTTTGACAGAACCTCGTGTGTGTGTGTGCGCGCGCACGCGTGTGTGTTTATGTGTGTGTGTGTGTGTGTGTGTGTGCATATCAGGGCCAATACCCAGCCGTTTTTATTTTATTATAAAAATAAAGTAATATTTCCCAAGCCACTTGTTAGTGACTAGCCAAGATACTAATTTAATGAATGTTATGAGCATATTTAGGGAGATTATTAAATATTTTGAACCCTAAAACATTATTTGATAACGTACCTTTGATTGCTTACAGGGTGCAATTATCAAACGAATATTGGAAGTGGCTTTAAATAAGGTGACCAGATGTCCTCCTTTTGGAAGGACAGTCCTCCTTTTTCAATCGTTGTCCTTCTTAAACCTTTTGTCCTTCCATGTCCTCCTTTTTTGAAAAATTTTCTCTTTGTCCTTCCTTTTACTTAAGCCAGAGTTTCCTAACTTTGTGTATGCACGGAACATTTATACCTACTTCGAGAACTCAGACCAATGCTAACCAATATCATGTGATTTTTACGGATTGACTACCTTTGCTCCTGTCTATTTCATTGTTATATGTTCAGGGCATTCGTCTTTCTCCCAAGACACGATTCTCAGTGTACACTAACAATAAGCTTTCCGACAAGGTGCTTGTTAAATGATCTTTGTCCAGCTCGCTGATTGTGTTTTTGTAGTGATAAAAAACACTTTGTCTGCTAGAATAAATGTTTTATTTTCTCCTTGATTATATTTGTTTGGTTTCTGGTTTATTAAAATTCTGATTTAAACAGGGTACATTGTATTCCATATTCCATCCTATTCCTCAAAATATTTCTTTTCTAAAACAAAGTCGAATCAGTCCAGTTCACTTAGTTGTTATCGGCAATGCAATGGAGTTGAGTGATTTTAGTAGGTTTTTGTTTCTGTGCATGCTAGT
This sequence comes from Uropetala carovei, assembly GCA_036926305.1. Taxonomy (NCBI): domain Eukaryota; kingdom Metazoa; phylum Arthropoda; class Insecta; order Odonata; family Petaluridae; genus Uropetala; species Uropetala carovei. Next base: position 9,618,308 of record JAXCHB010000019.1, on the reverse strand, counting down.
TAAACTCTTGCAGTTTCCAATTGCTTCTTTTGTTTTTCATCTATCAGTGAACTGTGAAAAAACAGTTATATACTGTGTCCTGTCTGACAATGAGTGAAATTTGAATAGCTGCATTTACTTTATAATTATGGTAAATATAATTTTCCCATTTAAATTTACTATTCAATCTTCCATTTTATTATATTGATTTTTAAATCATTGTTGTAATGCCCTATGAAATGTCTTCAGCCAAGAAAAGAAAATGTCACTTAAATGTAACGTTAGCTAAGGAATTTCCACATTTAAGACCTGTTGGAAATGATGATACTGTCATTAAATGTTGTGTTCAGCAGTATTTAGTATCGCAGTTGGTGGGTGTTCAAGTATTACGAAGCACAATCTTTCCTAAAAGCACCAAAGTGCTCTTAATATAGCACTCCCTCACATTTAAACCCTTATTTTATTTTTTAAATGTGAAATAAAGCATATAAAGTTTTTTGATAATTAAATGAGTCCTTCCTTTTCCCTTTTGGTAAAAAATATCTGGTCACCTTACTTTAAAGCAATAAAAATGTTTATTCTTTTCCCCCACAACGTTCATGTTCGAATATGAATTTTCATCTCTGAGTTTAATTTAAACAAAAATCATCAAGGGTTGTATGTTAAATCTGACTTAAGATTGAGGCTTTCTTCAATCGAGCCAATGATTGACCCTTGATGTCATAGAAAACAGGCACATTCATCTCACAACATGTTTATTATTACATATAAACATTTGTTTTTAAATAAATCTATTTTTGTAATATTTGTCATATTATTTTATAAGGGGGTAGGTACAGTAATACCTTGATATACGAAGTATATGCGTTCCTGAAACTTCATTCGTATTGAAACTTCGTATATCGAATAACATTAATATAATAGGATGTGATACCAACCTTAATAGTTTAAAATCTTATAACATAAACCTTTTAGTAAGTACTAAACGCATTTTTAAAAGATTGTATTTTAAAATAGTATTGTACTATTTATTGTACATACATTGTAATCACGATAACTTACACTATTAGAAGTAAAAAGTGTAGGTAAAATTTCACTTACAACACTGCTTCTGTGCTAACGAAATAACTTTCCGTGATTTTATGACTGCTCCAACAACATCTGCACATGGTTCCATTAGTTTCGGCATTTTGAGATAAAATAACGTTCTTCGGTTAACAAAAGTCACTTTTTGCAAATTAAACACTTTATTGTGACGAAAAACAACACAATGCCAGAATTCTTACAACGAAGATGACGTTATGAAGATAACTTGAAAACAGCCTATGGACCGCTTGATGAAACGAACAAAACTGGAGAAAAGTAGATGTACTGTGTTGCATTGAATCTGATATTCACTGGCTAACTAAGATCATGTGTTCATTAGTTCTGAGCCAGAAGTTATTCCATCATCATGTACACTAACACAGTAGGCGTTGATTAAATTGACTCGATTGTCATAAATACTAAGTTCGTTATAGCAAAACTTCGTCTATTGAGTATTCATATATCGAGGTATTACTGTACTTCAATTGAGTGATTGAGTTAAAAGGGGTATGCAGACAAAAAATTTGAGAAACCCTGCTCTAAATGGTTGGAGGCCACTGGCATGGGTGCTGGCAAGCAAGGCATCTGCTCACACCCCCCACCCCTGCCCTCCCCCACTTGAATTTTTGGAAAAAAATCAAAATTGAAAAAAGAAAGAAATATACCAAATATTAATACCAAAAATTATTTTTTTTAAGTATACAAAAGTGTTTAACAACTTCCTCAACATTATCGGCAAAGTCATGAAAATTAAGGCTTATTTTGTAAGCAAATTTTCTGGCTGACTCCTCTGGCAGTGGCCTAGCATATGTCACTGAACACTGCTAATGACATAATTTCTTGAAAATGTTGAATTAGAAAAGAATTATACCAACTGGTAAAAATACTTTATTAAAAAATCATCTCTTCCATTCATTATCAAATTTTCATGCAGACTAACAAATCGAATACTTTCATAAGTGGGAAAGGTTTAGCCATCTAATTATGAGTCCAATGAACTTCTCATGGTTACAATTTTCAAGTGTAACCTTGTGCTTATGCATATTTATGCTTCCCCATTAAATACTATGATATGGCCATGCAACTGTGAAGCACTCACAACCATTACACTTTGGACTGAGATCACACACATACTTAAACACATTTGTATTAAAAATATCTTAAGCTCTGCATACTTGGAAAGTAAATCATGAAACACATCTTCTGTTGGAAAGCACAATAAAGAGTAAAATAATAAAACTTATGGAACCAAACTATAAATTACACTGTTTCAAATAAATATTAAGATACGTGATTAACCTATATGATTAAACATATTTTTTGACTGAGTGGGAAAAATACAAAAAGTAAAATTCTCTGTTCTCTTTTCCTTTGCAATAAAATTTCACAGATGCACAAATGTTACTTTTTCAATCGCGCTATGTCCACCTCCCCAATAACCAAATTAACCACTTCCTTAAAATCAAATAAAAAATCTTTTCCAATTTTCACCAAAAAAATTAAAATAGCAAAGATGGAATGATGAACAAATTATTACAAGACAAACTCAAAGAATCAATTGTGACAGTTTAAAATGAGCAATAGCAACAGGTAAGATATTTACCATTGACACTTTCATGTTGCTTACACACCCTTCATACTGTTAAAATAGCTGAAAATTAGAATAATATTATTTTGGCATTGGTCAAATTCTGTCAACAAAGGAATTTGCTAACTTATGTCCAAATTGTTTCAGAAAATGGATCATCTATTCAAAAGTACACAATTTTTAACAAAACAAGGATACTAACATCAAGTACTTCATAACTACAATACACAACTGTCATGTAGGAGGAAGAAATGTAAAATTTTATAAACATACGTAGTAAAAAATTATAAAAGAGAACATTGATGATATGACTTTTAATTTCCCTTGAATATTTTAGCCTTAGATGGTCAAACATTAGCAACATCATAAATAAAAGTGATAGCATAATTTAAAAAAATTAACACAGCCATAGCTATAGTTTGCAAATTCATCATAGATAATAAATACAATTTCATTTACACAAAAATTACAACACAACTGACTTGGTAAAAAAGAAAAGCGCCTAATTGGCCCAAATCAACTGGATACCAGATCAACAGATAACAGGAAGACAAAATTCATGCTTGGATACATCACTCTGTTTGATTATTTCAAATAATGCTGTACAGGTAAATGTAAATTCGTCTCTAAGAATGATGAGCAAAACTGTTGGAAAATAAGGATAAACAACTATATCCTCATTAGACTTTTAACAGTAGTATTTTTCAGATTCACTTTTCATCAACGATGTGTGCATGATTCCTAACTCACATTTCTATAACACATGTAGGTGATAGTTGTTCTCCATAAAATGAAGCAGTTTTAGTTTCTTAGTTGGATTATTTAAACGATCATTTCTCTGGTATTCCACAGCCAATGCTTTTTTCATAACTATTCACATAACCGCAAAAATTTTAAATACCAATTCATCTATTTTGAAAGACTAGCAAATGTTGTTATGGAGAAGGAAGGCGATGAAAGCTTTACATCTTACAAGAAGTGACCTAACATATATTCAAGTAGGAGAGTAAAAAAATTGGTATTCAACACATGTTGGGTTACTTTACGAAAAACATTAATATAAATAGTTGTACTGTATTACCTGAGGGTTGAACCATGCCCCCTCTCTTTCACTGTCATTCACAGAGACAGGGCTTATGGGGCTGTGCGCAAATTTCTTCATATGCATGAAAACTATTAACACCACTCTTCTTCAGCTCTATGCATGAAATGTTTTGCAGTGAGAGAGTTATGGCAGTAGGCTTATCCCATAATGCTCTATGAACTACAAACTCATTCTTCCTATATGGAAAGCTTCCCACGTTCATCATTAAATGACTCATTATTCACTTTGGCAATGGGGCATTTTATAAAGTTATTTTGCCTTGTGATTTCCTTATCTAAATGCAATAAACATTTTGAATTCCCTCACTTGTGTGAACTTTTTTCTCACAGTTTTGAAATTACATCATTTTATTCAACCGTTTCCACATGAACTATGACGTATCTCTGTTGCATCCACTGCATTTGGTCCCTGAGGAGTGATGCAAGCTCCCAAAAATAAATCCCATAAGCTCTGCTGGCGTCATGATTCAGAATCAAAAGAGGAACGTCTTTCTTCTGTCGCTGACCTGGATGAGTTTTCTTGCTCTGATGAAGACTGAGAAGATGAGGTGTGCAAAGACTGATTCGAAGATGAGTCTCCTGTTGCATTTCGAGAACTGGATGCAGAAATTGAGGCAGAGATTTGTCGTTGCATGTGGTCCAAAGTTTTGTCAATGGCTCGCAACCGCTTTTCAAGACTTGTAGTTGCCAGAATGCCAACCTGAAAACATTTATTTAAAAGTTAGGCAGTGGATTTGGAAGACATTTTTAAAAAGAATGTTTTCAGAATAATCCCCATATATCACATAATAATGGTTAATTTCAAGGAACATTAAGCAGTTTAAAAAAAATAATTGACAAGCAAGCAAGCATTTATAAATACAGTTTTGCTATAATTCCCTTAAAAAAGAATGGTATTTATAGAAAATTAGGATAAAAATAACTTTTAAACTCCTTAAAAGTATGGAGAATTAAATTACAGGTGACTCCCGAGATTCGACAGGGATGCGTTCCTGAAAGCGTGGTCGAATGTCGAATCAGCACAAATTCAAACAATCAGAGCAGAAATAATGATGTCTAGACTGAAACTAAACCTCTCATGGTGGGGCGGGCCAAAAATTACTTTGCGTAAACTAGTTTCTAATTCGACCGATCGATCGGCTGGGTCGATTCGACCGGTCGAATTCTCGAGTTGGCTGAATCTCGAACGATCGAATCTCGGGGGTTGCCTGTATGGTGAAATTCCCTTGCAACTCACCTGAAGATTTTGGCCTAAAGGAAGTATAGCCAGGACCCACCAGGCCCACGCAGGCCCATCAGGCATAGAGAGCCATGAATCATCAACCTCTAGTTCAGGCATCACTCCAAAGGTGCGCTCTATCTCCTGCCTGATCGGATGCCCAACTGTTGACAACCACAGCTGACTCTTCCGGTGAACTCGGTCATGAAGTTGTTTAACGCCTAACAAAACATGATAAAAATTATTAAAAGTCATCTAAAAAAATTATTATTTTCAATTACATTTACCATGTCACCACAAATAATAAAAATTTTGCTTTTAAAAATTGGGTTTTTCAGAAAGATTACTTTTGAGAGTAAATTTAGATTGGAAAGATATGTCAGCATGAAGTATTTCCATTCTTTTATTTCAAGTTGAAAGCTTAACAAGGATAAAAGCAGCAAATAACATCAAATGAACTGGTGGAAGAAAATATGATACAAGCCTGGAGGAGGAATATAATTGCTCACTGGAAAATTATAGTGACTATATAAAAAGGAGAGGAGCAGAGGCATAACTATGGCAAAGCACGGCAAGGCATTGCCTTGGGGTCTCGGCCCCAGGGATCCTCAAGAAGGCAAAAAAATTATTGTAATATGAAATAAATTGAAAATGATATATTTTTTAATTTATAAAATACAAAATAAAAATTTTAACTAGGTGTGTGTGTGTGTGTGTGTACACACACACATTTAATTCTGTTATGGGGGTCTCATCTTAAAAATTATAATATTTGCCTTGGAGCCCCAAAACTGAAGTTACACCTCTGGAGAGGAGGAAATATACATTTACAAAATACTTTATACTGCAGATATTGTATGGGATTCAGAGTCATTTTCTGGGAGACAGACACTGAACTTCATTAAATCTATATATATATATATATATAATTGAATGTGTCTATCTGTCTGTCTATTCCTTATATATATCCTTCCCACGCCCTTTGAGCTATCGGGACCAAACTTTGCAAATTGACTTCATATGACTCTACGAGTAACATAAGGTAGCTGTGAACCCTGACAACCACCACACACAAACAGACGGAAATATTTTCTTTTTATCATTTTCTCCATTTGAATAACACAGGGACGAGTGCAGCTTATTTTTCATTTGAATTTTAAAATTACTTAGAAACATGGTACGAACTTGAGACTTGAATGGTTCTACGAAGAAAAGAACAAAGTTTATTTTTACTGAAGAAGAATAAAAATGCATTTAGAATCAATAAAATATGTGATTTTATCAGTTTTATTACAATACCCATTATACTCGTAAGCTACCATGACAATTCCCATTGTCGCCGAAATTGAGAGTTCAATGCATTTATATGGGAAAAATTTTAACGTAATATCGTGTCAATTTCTGTGTACGATTTTAACTTGTTTACACGGAAACCAAATATTTGTTGTTTTTAATTGAATTATCTTCTAATCTAACATATAAAGGAGAATGTTTGTAAGTTTGTTCCAAAATCGTACCCGGGTTCGATTCCCGAGAATGATTTCCATTCCTCATATGATAACATGTAAAAATCGATATTTCGACCTGCAACATTATTTTATTTTGCTTATTAAAATTCAAATATTTGACCTACGATTTCCGGACTTGGACTGTATTAAAGAAAAATAAATGCAGTTTGTTATTCTTATCGTCTTTTATCGCTTTCGACTCTAAATCTTTCGAATTTAACGTTTTAATATCATATTTTGACAAAATTTAACGTTTTTAACGTGAAGTTGCCTTGCCAACCGATTACATTGTTAAACTCGAAATCCTAGTACTCTCACGTATGCTCACGTTCTCTCCGGACCTCCATGGATCCTCCCGGCCCAATTCATAGGTATCAGAGATATCTCAGAATTAGTTTTTACTTTCTCCAATATACGTAGTATAGAGAAAGTATTGTTTTCATGAAAAAATTCGAAATCGAGATTTCAACGAAAATACACGTTTTGAGGTGCGCAAAGGGAGAAATAATTGTATTACCATATAATACATAATTATATTCGCCAAAGACGTCTGGCATAACCCGGGCATCGCCGGGTACTTTCAGCTAGTGCTACATAAAATATGAAATACAGTAATACCCCCGATTTACGTCGAGGATGCGCTCCTGAAAATCACGACGTAAATCAAATAAACGTAAATCGAAACCGTTTTTCCCACAAGAATCAATGTTATAAGGGTGATGCGTGCAAGACATCGGAATTTTTACCTTGAATATTACTTACCGTATTTACTCGTGTACCCCGTGCACCATTTTTTCCCGGAACGCCGATTACAAAAAGAGGATTTCTGAACAGGTTATATAAATTGTGATTATCGATAGTAAATTCTTTGCAATATGTTTGCGTCTACGTTGACATTCGCAAAAGACGTCGAATTCTACGAAGTATACGCGTATTTATGCGACCAAGCAAACGTTTAGGTTACGCTCGCGCTGCAGGTATAAACGCGAAAAAGCAGGCAGAAAGAACACGCCGTCTGATAACTGTAGTTCGATGACTACTGAGGGTTTGCCGGGTGGAGATTAGGTAGGCGCATGTTTGGTCCTTTTTCCCTCATCCACTTCAAGGAATTCGGAGTGGTGAAATTTTGTTGCGAATGAAAGATTTCAGCGTTAGAAAGGAAGACTGAAATCTCCATCTCAAGTGTTCGGACTTTTTTGTTCTTACCCTTCCAATATTTACTCACGAGACGATACGCGAAAAAAACTCACAATCTGCGCAGGGAAGTTCCCGTTCATAGATTAACAAATAGTACGTGAAGCTCCGCATCGGTGCGTAATATTACGTCAAAAACAGTGAAGTGGGTACGAAGTTGCGTAATATTACAACAAAAACAGTTAAAGGATTAACAAAAGAGGACTATCGATGAGGAGATTTCTGCTAGTATCGGCATAAAGATACCATCCAATAAATTGCGTCACGTAGAAGGGAGCGTTGAATCCGAACCAAATTCTAAAATTCCGTCTTTACACTATTTTTTCTAATTGACGAGTGAATATAACAGTGTTTTGTCTTAATACTTTAAATGTGTATTAATTAAAAGGTTCAAGAAGATGGAAACGGAAAAATCTGATGATTTTCCGACTTTTTTCCCATTTACCGAAAAATCTGAGATAACGCCGTAACTTCGAAGCAAACCAACGTAAAGCGGTACACGGGTACTAAATAATTTACGACGTAAATAGGGGTATTGCTGTATCATAAATGATTCTGATTATTTAATACCAATTGATAACAAAGGAAAAAAATATTTACCATTAACTTGTTCAGGAGGTATGGGCTGATCCTGAATGAATTGCACCTGCGCTGTGTCATAACCATCTCTCTCCCCTCGAGCCATTACTCGAAAGCGCCGCACACCCACAGTGGACAGTATAGAACATCCATCGCCCATCAGAACCCAATCTCGCATTTCCAGCATTGTGCCATAATCAGCATAGCTATATCAATTTAATAAATTAGAAATTCAATATGGAAAAAGCTGTGAATAAATAAATAAACAGATTCAAAATTTAACAACAGATGCATGTGAGCAATACCATCTTTGGGCATGATTAAGACGTAATAAAATAGTGGCCATTTTAATAATGGTCAATCATGTTCGTTTATTATTATTTTGAATACTTTCCATGTACTTTTTGTTATTTACTAATATATTCTGTACAACAAATACATTTCTTCGGTATTTAAATTTTCTTTTTGTTACTTTTGAAAATTATAGCGGGCCCTCCAAATGATGTTGGTTCTCAGGCCCTCAAAATTGTAAAGAGAGCACTGTACGTGGGAATTTATGGTCCAAGTTACTCAATTCAAATTAACGCATAATATTATTAATGGTGAATCGTGTGTAATTTTACTTTTGTCAACCTATATTTAAATATTTTCCTCAATAAATATTTTGATCATAAACATTCCACCACTCTAAATGCTCCTTACACTGTTGGTACAATGAGCCAAGCATGCATTCCTCTCAGAGAACAAAATTGAATAGAGAAAACAAGAAGAGCTATTTACTATATATTTATGAAAGTTTGTTTGTTTGTTTATTTGTGCATCTATACATTACCACACCATTAAAGCTAGAGTAATCAAACTTTCAACAGATACTTTCTTCACAAATAGGATGGCCGTAGGACACTTTATAATTATTAATTGTACAAAAAGCAAAATAACTTTGTATGCTAATTTTTTCGCATGGTCAGCTGTATGTTGCAGCAACAAGAGTTGGATCCGGAAAAAACTTATATATGCTTATAAATAATCAAAAAACAAAAATATTGTTTACAACGAATCACTGAAATAAAACATTAATTTTTGTTAGAACATTTTTTTGTGTTTTGCCCTGGGCAACGCCGGGTACTGTAACTAGTTTATAATAATTTCAAGATGTTTTGAAAGGGAGAAGAAAATAGTAAAAATGGAACAACCAAAAATCTTTGTAAATGAAGGAAAGGTGCCAAGAAAAGACTATTACCGGCTCAATCCATCACTTCTCCTCGAGGACGAAATGCAGGCAGCAATCCCAAATTGTCTGCCCCCAGTTTCCACACACCGCCTCACCATGAGACGATAGCGAGGTTCATAAACAAACAGCGGACACGGGACGTGTGGAAATGCTGCCGTGCACACAAAAACAGGAACCCTTGGTTCGACTCGGATCCCTTCGGGTCCAACGACACCACAATTCCCTGTCCCTCCTTCGGATAATTCCTGCCTGTGGATCAGTTGCCTGGTTTCGTATTCAGATGGTAGGTACGTCCATAATGCCCTCTCGATAAACTCGGTGACGCTTCGAGGACTCGTGGCCAGGTACTGAAAAGTCAAGAAAAGTTAGCTTATGCGTCAAGCGGAAGAGAGTCGCGGAAATATTGTTCACGACCTGGATATATTATTTTGACTTACATCGGCAAGAGAGGCCATGCAAAGGGGGCAAGCACAGCTGTAATCGAGACAACGGTCGAGGCAAACCCAACAGTAGGTGTGGCCGCAAGGAGTTGTCACCGGAGACCATAGAGTTCGACAGCAAAGCACGCAGTCGAAGTCTACGGAGTCTACGGATGCTCTGGAAGGGGGGCTGAGCATTGGAGGGGAGGAACTGTTGCCATTGAGCTTGTGATCGCCACCTGTGGAAACAAATGCAATGATAAAAAACGCTAGCCAAATGGTACATGTACATACAATAATTCGGCAGACAAAGACGCAACATTACATACGTTTAGTTTTGGCTGCAGAGTTACATTAATCTTCCCAAAAAAATAAATGGAGAGGTCTCATTTTCTAAGCTATACGTGACAATTAACCTGCAATTTGGTTTTTAAGCGATACGGATTTATGGGATTACTTTTGCTAAAACGTAAAGATGGGATTTGAACTAATCACTGTAGCTCGGCAGTGGATATCTTTACTTGCTGAACGAACGATCAGATTAAAGAAACAACTCACGTTTAATTTTCTCCATTTCTCGTAAAAGTTGGTCCAACATTCCTTGAAGGCGGGCATTTTCTGAGCTGAGAGACAGACGCTGATAGGAGTGAGTCTAAAAGGAAAAACACATTCCGTAAATTAATTAAATCAAGAGTGCCGGAAAGGGATTTCAGGACGCTGACCTCCCACATTCAGGGTCGGTCTTTCGGAGAACGGCTAATAAAAATACAAAACGTAATTTCGGAAGAGACTTACGTGCACGCTGTCTTCTTCGCCGCTGGAATTGTCCTCGCAGTCGCTGGAGTGCAGACCGAGTTGGTTGAGAGACGAAAGAGAGAGCTGAGGGATGGGAGAAGAGGGTTGTGGGATGACGGGGTTGGGGAGGCTCCGAGAAGACTGGGTCGCCGGAGACACCTCGACCGAAGGGATGAGCGGGTGCGGGGGCGAGAGGGGGCAGGAGGAGGAGTGGTGGTTGAAGACGTTCGAGTGGTACCTCTGGGACGCCCCCCTCCTGATGGGGGAACTGAGGGAATAGGGAGGGCTGTAAGAATGGGGGAAGCAGAGGGAGTACAGAGTGGGAGAGAGGCGGTGGTGGCTGGTGGGCGACGATGACTGGGGCGAAGAGGGCATGTGGCCGCCCCCTCTGGTGGACAAGCCGGACGGCACGAGGATGCGGAGGAGGACCTGGTCGAGAAGTGGAGAGAGGATTTTCAGCGAAAGAAAACTTTAGAGAAATTCAACCTTGGGGATCAAGTTTGAGCATTGCCACATGAAGTGCCTTGAATAAGATTTCAACATTTAAATAATTGTTGCTATAATTAAATTCAGCTTTGAGTTACATTAAGCAGAGATTATTTGGAGACAGGATAAAAAACTTATGGCAAATTTCGCTGAAAATATGAAATAGAAACAGCGAAGCTAAATATGTGCTTTTTTAAGAACATCATTAAAAACTGATGTTAAAGAAACTAAACATAATTTTGAAAGATTTTACATTGTATACATATTGGTTTGGTTCCCATATCTGAACGAATTTCAAGATGACAAAGAAATAAGTTAAAAACAAATCTATCTGGTTCGATTGTACCATCTCTTCTTTTTTTATTGACCAGGATTCTAAATTGATCACTCATAGTAATTTTACACGGAATGTATGTTGTTTTCTCATTAATCTTACACAGCCTTGCCAAGCGTATTTTGGTGTGGAAAAATAAATGTTAGCGACAAAATAATATACATATAGAGAGTGTTGATTGATAAATTTCCAGAAAGAAACATAAAAGAGTGAGTGAAGATCTATCTTCAAGACACACCTGGGACACTTCATGGCGCAGTGCGTGTACGTTTCCGTCGAGGGCTACGCAAGTACAGAAGGCCATTAAGGCGTCCTCGTACTGACCCAAGGAGAAGAGGGCTACGCCGCGACGGTAGTGGCCCTGCGAAGAGACAAAGGAGAAAATGGCAATAATTTTTTTAGAACTAAAAACGTTTCACTTCACAAATCCCAACACAAATTATAGACAATTTACACTAAAATGGCGTCATATATTCGTTTCGCAAAATTTTCCGATTTATGAAGTCTTTCCACAGAATGATTTCTTTGTATAATTTACGAAAAATAGAAGAAAATAAGAAATTTCTCCATTTGCAACTGGTTTACGCTTTAAATATTGCTATATTTTCTACTGCAGGAATATTTTAATAATTTTCGATGGTCTTCTAGCACTCAAAGTTACCGCTTCAATTCAAATGGTGAAGCAGTTGGCAACAATCTCAGAATCATTAATATCACATCAATATTTTGTTAAGTAAAAGGCAAAAGATGTTTTTAATTTGAGGCAGAGAGATTTATGTTCGTGGAAATGTAGGTTAAATTACTCTTCATCCATTAATTCATTAAATTTCGAATTCTAATCAAGAATGAGAGAAGATGTTGGGTACACAGGAAATTATTGCACAAAAATAATAAATTAGATAAATTAGACAATTTTATATCACGTTAAACAAGAACCTGATAAAAACTAAAATAATTCTTATTTATTTTGGAACGATATTCGATCGGGTTGTTAATGGACAATCATCCTTCTTGCATGATACATAATACAATGCAATTTATTTGTCCAAAGATCATATACAATACTATAGGATGTCATTAAAATTATCATACATTCAAATAAATACGAACTGCACGAAAATAAAATAAAGATTTTCATAGTTTTTACAGAATGCATGAATATATACGTAAAGTATCGAGAGGCTAGTTAAAATATAAAGCAGAGATATTAGAAGTAAGCCGCAAAATAATCGTTGATGAAACAATGGAAATGCAATTACCCTTTTCATCCCTCAATGGCTCCAACAAATTCATGCTCCCTACCGTACAACATACATTGTACAAACTTTCTTATATACTACTGCGTCGTTCAGTTATCTTTAGAAAATGAAAATCGTACCAGCCGGTTTTTAGAAAATCCAATTTTTGTTAAAGTTGCCTAGAATAAACTAGTCATATTGATTTTTGAGAAATATGAACTATACTGTATTATTGAAGACGTAAACTCAAGTAACTATACGAAATTTGATCAAAATCGTTAGAGCCGTTTTTGAGAAAATCGAATTATTGTTAAAGTTGCCTAGAATAAACTACTCTTAATTATTTAGAAATGTCAGCCATTTCTCTGTATGATAAAATGCCTAATTACGAGATTACATTCATTTTCGCTCTACCGTTTAGGCTCTAGAGCCAGTAACAGACAGACGGCATTGCGAAAACCACTTTTTCGGACTCATCGACACCTAAAAAGTATATTTCCGTAAAAATCTCGAGGTCAAATTTTTTCGCGATTACAATTAACTTCGTATATGAGAAAGTAAAAATAACACATTATGTACTCGGCGAAGATGACTCTTTCGCCTTGAGTCAGCGTGGTTCTTGCGCGTATATCGCCCCCTCTTATCTCCACGATGTTTCCTGCGAGTGAGAATGTCAACGGTCCGATGACCTCGACTTGAAAACGCGCTGTCAGGAGGCCTTCGTGGGCAGCGAGGCAGGCGAAAACGGCGATCCCGTTCTCCACGAGAAGAAATACGCGAAAGTTTCTTCTCTTTCAGATATCTGGATCAAACGAAAACCTCACGCTTAGAATGCTTACAACATCGATTTAAACATTCGATATGACGCCGAAAAATAATCTCGATAATGAAAACATGTCTGTGAAAAGATAAACACGCAAGAAAATTTTTCGTTTAGCAGTTTTTACTCGGATTTTTTCTCAAAATTAGGGAAAATACAGGTGGTAATAACTGAAAAATTACAGTAATGAGATATTTGATAATTAAGATCTTTGATTAACGTGGTGGATTTTGCAATGCGCGGAGAGAATAATATTCATTTTAACTTTTAAAAAATAATTTTGTCGCTGCGATATTTGTCCGTTTGCTTAATGATTGTAATTAGTATTGGTAAAAAGTTATTATAGTTCCAGGGAGTTAATAAATTTCCTTGCCTTTTCTGATATTCAGGTAACCGTTAGAAAAATAAATCCAACATCTTTTCAGAAGCTTTGAATATTAAAACGGCAACAAAATCGAATTAAAAGAGGACAAATGCGACTAATAAAAAGCCAAAAACGAACGCGAGATTTAAGCAGAGCGGCAAGTGACAACAGTTCTAAGAACCACAAACAGTTTTCCACCTAAAACTCACGATTCGTTCCCCGTGATGCAACGGAAGGTTCCTTCGTGACAAGTATTCCTATCCTATCACCCAAAAACTCAAAGAGGTATGAGCTGATACGTGACGGTTAATTTGCACATACAATTACTTAAGATTACTGCATTTGTCTTATGCGATTTGTTATTTTGGGTAAAAAAATTCACTTTGGATGAGCCAAAGTTCACCATTAAAAACAACTGATCGCAAGATTGGTGATTTTGGTGGTATTAACTTTCTCGAAGAGATTATCACAATTACAGATTAGTTGCTTGAAAATAATAAACGATTCGATAGGAGAAAACGAGCAAACACGGCGCTAATTTACAAAAATGAATATCCAAAGGGCAGCCTTTGACATAGACCGTATCTAAGCGACGAGGCCATCTTAAGAATGTGTCTAGCTAGCCTCTGAGGCGAGAAAGGGAAAATGAATGAGGTGCTGTCTGGAGAGAGGACCTTTCTCTCTCTCTCTGTCTCCATTCTTATGCTTCCATAAGCCCAGATGCTTGGGTCACGTAGAGACCCACGTACGCGCCTTCGCAGGCAGACGGCTGGCACGCGTCTCCATATACAAAAATTCTCGAATGCCAGAGAAAATTTCGGAAACCTTTCAAGTCGGAAGATGAGAACAATTGCCGTTCGTTCGAACCTTCGAAAGCGTCGATTTCTATTTATTGATAACACCTGGATACCTTTCACTTTTCCAAGCCTATCTGTCTCTTCAAATATCACATACGACGACGAGACAAGCGTTTACCTCCTAAAATACCCAAAATATGTACCTAGCTATGGTTATAAGCAAGATTAGAATTTTAAAAAATTTTATTGCATCACGACCAATTTTAGTATTTTTAAGTAAGTTAACAACTAGCTAGGTCAATTTTTCCCATTAATTATCTCAGTTTTGTTTGTTTATATTAATGGTCGCAATTAATAGTGAAAACAATGACTAAAAGAACTGAAAACTGACGAAACTATCGTTATTTTATTTACTGTTCTAAACTCGTGAACACGTTTGAAAAAGTTTGAAAAATATATAAGGATGTGTTTTAGAAGAGTAAAAAATCACCAAATTTAGAATATTCAAAAGAGAACGATTTATATTTAAGCTGAAATTAAACGAGATAGTCACCGCTTGCATTAGCAGATACATAAGGAATAAAACAAGCTATACTGCGTTTCCAGAGATCGTACGGGTGAGGCGTGGCTACAGTTAGACTTGTAGGGTGAGGGAGAGAAAGTGTCAGCCAATAAGAGGTCTTAAATTTCCCACGCCTTTCAAAAATTCTTGACGAGCGCTGTTGACACGATTGCTCTCAGAACTTCACTCGTCCACAGCTGCTGTTGAAATGGGCGAAATTCGAAATGTGGCAACATTGGGTCGTAGCCTAAGCGAAATAACCCGAATGCGGACGGAATACTGCGAATCCGACCCGTACGACTTCGGGAAACGCACTATAGTAAAGCATTTTTTCATGGCTTCATTCGGGCACAAATGGACATCGGACATTAAATCAACCGACGACATACATCTACTAGATACGTGGCAGAATACCATGATGAACGGCAGGAGGTGACAAAAACTGAAGATATCGAAGCTCTTTTAAATATGGTCTCGAATTGTTTTTGGGATTTTTAAATTTATACTTTTAAAATAATTTCTCCTCCTATACATAACCGAATGATCGGATTTCAATTTTGGGCTTGTGTCGACTAACTGGGACCACATTTAAAACTGACCGCGAAGCTGATCCCTCGACCGTCATTAACTCGGATTAGAGGCCCATACCTCGAGGCCCATCCTCAAATCCGAGCTCAGGTGTCTTTACCCTCTCAGCAGGGGGGTACTAGCCGACCACGTCTTTTGCAATAAAATTTAAACTATTTTATGTTGTTAACTTAGTGCGATTGTGACTCAAGCAACATATTCGGGTGAATGCGCTGATCAAGAGCGTCTTTTTAACGGAATTCTACGATAAATAATAACATATTTACGGTCACATCTAATCTTGACGCCAAGGAATACCAACCTCTTAAGAGTTTTTCGACGGGATTGTAATGAAAGCAGACATTCGCGAGACGGTGCGGAGGGTGTAACGCTTGTTTGCTATATGGTTTATAGCTAAAGATTGTATACCAATTCTTTCTAATTATAATTCCAAAAAGAATGAAATTCTGCACGTCGTAAATCCGAGTTTTACGTGTTACCTTATGGGAAATGAAAATGCCTTCCTTGGAGTCGAACCCAAGACTTCTTTCGAGATTTTTTTTTGCCATCGCCTTAAAATATGTATATCCAGCATTTAGCCACATTTAGAGTTTCTATATTTTTAAACCTAATTTTTGGCTTTTTTCGAATGAGATTTGAATTTCTACGATATGGAAATTTATTTCCATACTTTTTTCGGCATGACTGTGAAAATACCGGGTCGATATCTCATTTTTAAGATATTAGAAAATGCTAAAGAAAAAAGGCCGAATGTGTTGCTTGAGTCACAATCGCACTAAGTTAACAACATAAAATAGTTTAAATTTTATTGCAAAAGACGTGGTCGGCTAGTGCTCCCCTGCTGAGAGAGTAAAGACACCTGAGCTCGGATTTGAGGATGGGCCTCGAGGTATGGGCCTCTAATCCGAGTTAATGACGGTCGAGGGATCAGCGTCGCGGTCAGTTTTAAATGTGGTCCCAATTAGTCGACACAAGCCCAATTTTGATAAACTTCAAAAATTCCTAAATCAGCTAAACAGCATAAACTACCTGTAATTTCTACATCGTATTCATTGACGCAGAACGAGTAACTTCTCATAGCGCTACTACTAGTTTATTCTTGGGCAACTTTAATAACAATTGGATTTTCTAAAAAAAACACCTCATACGATTTTTATCAAATTTCGTATAGTTATTTAAGTTGGTGTTTATAATTATTCTACATAGTTCATATTTTTCAAAGGATAACTAAACAACGCATTAGTATATGAGAAAGTTTAAACAATGTGTATTATATCAATTTTTTGGGATGGATTTTGTGGTACATTGACTGTGTTTTATGTAGTGAACAAATAGGAATAACGATGGAAACGCGTCCAATTTATCAGTTATAGAGAAACATTTCCGAGGCCTGAGTGACGAAAACAGGAATCGTCATATTAATATATTAATCACCTTTGAGTAATTAAAACGAAAATAAAAGGTTTAGAAACATCAACACCAATTTATTTCATATGGATATCAGGGGCAACATTTATCGGGGACACAAGGATTGATTTCCACAGTAAACTGTTCTACAACTGGACATTTCGAAAGTGCTTCCGCTAAGCGTTCTTAGAGCTTGAGTATCGGTTATGTAATGAACGTAAATATAAAAGGGCCAAACAAGCGAGCGTTTCACGGGTTCCACGAGGAGGAAGAGAAGCAAGCCGCTTCGAAAATCATTTCGACACAGAGCGAGCGGTGAAAGCAGCGGCGGCCGCCGAACTGTTAGATAAGTGCGGCGAGGCAACGGTGGGAGGGAGAAATGGGGAGGAGAAATGGGGAGGAGAAATGGGGAGAGTGAGGGAGATATGGAATGAGGGACGTGGAACTAATCGGTGCACACGAATCTTTTCCACCCCTGGGTTATACGTCAAAAGGGCGAGAGTGAAAAAGGCGAAATGCTGATGGCGCATAGGTGAGACTTACATTTCCGATAGTTTCAATGCATACTATAAATGGTGTTAATACTGGAGGAGGTCCTTGAGGAACAAGATGAGCAAATATATGTTGATTAATTCAATGAAGGAGTACAGTATTGATAGATTGAATATCCAATCTGCCGAGTACGTTAAATATTTAGGAGTCACCATTTGTCGTGATCTATCATGGAATATGCATATTCGAAGGATCGTAGGCGCAGCTAATAAGAAATTGGGCTTCGTAGGCAAAATAGTAAGAAGTAGCACAGAACAGGTACGAGAAACGTGTTATTTTATCATTGGTCAGATCTCAGGTCGAATACGCTTCCAGCATATGGGATCCGTACGAAAAGGGACAAATACTTAAGTTAGAAAGAATCCAACGCAGAGCAGCCAGATTCGTAAAGCAAAAATATGAGCAAAAATTAAGCGTCACATGGAGTTGAATTGGATATCGCTAGAGGAACGCAGAATTAGCGCTAGGTTAAGGCTTCTGGAGAAATTTAGTTCGGATGTTCTCTTAGAGGAGGTCTCAGGGATATTAGAGGCACCTACGTGCAGTCATTTGTAAAAGTCTGTGGGCAAGCTCGGTCGCGACGCTCATGGCCAAACAGTGAAGTTAAAATTTATGTTGGCACTACGTGATTCGCAACGAGAGAGGGTAAGGATGGTGTGGGGTATATGTTTTGGAAGTTCGAGCGAATGAGGGAAATCAAGAAATGGTCGTAGAATTGCAGGCTACCGGGGTCGAATGGAGACCGCTTCTCGCCCCAGTGGAAGGGCCTCGAAGGAGAGATCCAAAGACGGGAAAGTGTTTTCCATGCTCATCCTCGAGGATATTCCACGTCTGAAACGTTTCACCAAAGGATATGGCTTTCCATTTACGCTGGACGAACACTGGCTGCGTTGCCGTGGTCGCTAGGGACTTGAACCGACAACGGAGTAAAGGATGTGGACGCGTGCGTTAATACAAAAATTTTTAATTTAAATTTTCGCTTATTTCATGGAATTGAGTTTGTATTTTTAGAGTTATTTTTTAATGAAAACCGAAAAGATGATTTTCTAGGGCAGAAAATTGTAAGTTTTAATAACAATAGATAAAGCCGTATCTGTTATTCGAATAAGTATTCCAGTTTACTGGAAGCAAACATTAAATCTACATTGGCACTAGAAATACATAATAGACGAAAATTGCTGTATATTTTGTTGCATTATTAGAATTATGTTTCATTTAATCAAATTTTTACCATTACCAGAGAACTTTGAGAAGTTCTTCTTTTCAACAAATACATTAAATAGAATTCAGTTGTTTTATAAGCATTGCGTTGTTTATCAGTAATAACTACTAAAAGCCCTAAATTAGTGCGAGTATTTCGGAAGATTCTATTTATATCTATAATAGCCGACCGTACGTCCGTCCAACACTGTATCTCAAAAGCCGTTCATCGTAGAGATATGCGGTAAACTGCGTTTTGTTTCTACAAGCTAGGAAGGCCCCCAGAAACTCTTCTCATTTTCATAAAGTCTCAGGTTCGAATCCAGGAGACAATTATATTTTCCCATAAGTTGACAGGGGATTTTCGATTTTTCTGAGTGCAAGGTTTTTTTCCTTCATTCATTACAACACGTAAATATGGACCGACTTTCTTCGTTTTTGCTTTATTCAACGGCTAAAACTCTATACTATCTTATTCTTGCGATGCTTACATGTTACACGGTCGAATCATTCAGAAATACGCAATTGTTTTTGAAATTTTACGGATATTTCGTACTCTTTCCGGACGTTGTCAAGGCGACCGTCATTGTTGCCTCCGATTCAATTAATACCAATTAAAACTTCAAATAGGTGAAAGAATAGCGTTATTCGCTTCGCACTTTGTTTAAGAATCGAAATTAGTGCTGTAGCAATGTCAACATTTATACATAGCAACATAAATATTTACGGATAAATATTCAGTTAACTGCGTATGGGAAGCGTTTCTAACGATTCAATCAGAGCAGTTGAATCTTCCTATCATCGTTTGAATGCTGGAATCTTATCTCTTTGTAAGTATAACCATTATATTATACATCCATGATGTTTATTAACGCAAATAGGCTGCCTTGCTACTTCGGCGACCGAATGTCCAGCAGCCACCCTCCCCACAATCTCTCCTCTGACCGCAGGCGAAGTCTCAGCAAACGGAGCTCGATCCATTTCCAATGCCCGATGAATGTTAACTGCGAGTGTATAACTAGGGGCGAATTGGAAGTGTGAAACGGGCCGGAAAAATGCCCGTTTCTGGCTCATTTTGGTAACACTCAGGCTACCAACCTATTGGCCAAGGCGGCACCACAGGTCCACAGACCATCGACCCACCGGAATTTTGTCCAGTGTCCCGGTAGCCCAATCCACCCGTTTAAAAACCTACTTGTCAAAAGAAGTTAAAAAATGAGCAAAACAGTAGGTCTACTAAATCTTAATACTAAACCAAAATAGTAATTTTTTATAATAAAAACGTATTTAAACGTATTAGAGAATTTAATAGCTTTCATTTTCATGAGGTTTCCAACTCCTTTCCACATACAATCGGTGAGTTACACAAATTAAAGTTACATTGAAGGATTAATATAATTCTTAATTTTAAGTTATGCGGGTGGATGCTAAACAAGCCCTTGGTAAATTTCATTAACCTCATTTCCCGTTATCCTCTTCCTTCACTCCCCTTTCCATTCCACACACTCTCGGTATATCGGCGAAAATGGAAAACCACCTTGGTGAACCATATCAGAGACGTGGAATATCTTCGAGGATTTGCGCTGAATCGTAGCCGGGTCTGGCATGAGCATGGAAAAGGCTTCTCCGTCTCTGGGTCCCTATTTCGAGACCTTTCCTCAGGAGCGAGGCGCGGTCTCAATTCGACCCCGGTAGCCTGCAATTCTACGACCATTTCTTGATTTCCCTCATTCGCTCGAACTTCCAAAACATATACCCCACACCACCCTTCCCCTCTCTCGCTGCGAATCACGCAGTGCCAACATAAATTTTAACTTCACTGTTTGGCCGTGAGCGTCGCGACCGAGCTTGCCCACAGACTTTTACAAATGACTGTACATGGGCAGGCACGATCACGAGAATAAAATACGTGAGATCGACTGTAGGACCGAGCGATATCAGAGCTCGTTTTTCCCAAGGACCATACGGGATCATAACAGGAGAGTGATTCCCACGAGAGACGTTATTAGGTAGGTTTTGGTGTGCTGCACCCCCTGCCACCCACCAATCTGGTGATTTGCAGGGTATCATGTAGATGTAGATGTAGAACCATAAATTATAAAACTTAATCATAAAGGAAGTGCTAAAGTGAAGATAAATGCTAAATGACTTGATCTTTTAAAATATAAGGAAATAATCCCATGAAATTAATAAAAAGAATTAAGAAAAATACAGAAATAAAAATAAATGTTCTTCCATTTAATGTTCAAAACCGACCGCACCAGAGACCTCACGACCCTCATTAACTCCGGGGAGCACAAGCCAAGTCTTTTACTATAAAATATAAACTATTCGATTTTGTCAACTTAGTGAGATAGTGACTCATCAACACCCCGCCCCTCTATCCCCCGGCTCTCGAGGGTTCACTCGATTTCAAGGGAGAGAGGGGAAGATAGGAGAAGGGGAGGGGGGGGGGGGGTGTTATTTTTGGACAATTTCAATTCGTGATTATTATTGACAAATAAAAGCCATCAATGGATGGAAATGAGTAGGTAGTGCTCACACTTGGAAATAATAAATAAATGCATTCGATGTCTAATGGAAAAAGGAGTATCAATCTGATTGTAGTTTAATGAAAGTCCAACGGAAATAAAAAGGAAATAAACATATCGACTCATTGAATAATTAACGGCAGCATTATAATTTTACAAACTAGTATATCTGTTTTGAAATTTATAATTGCACTTTAAAACATTAAGCAATTTCTCATGGTATACTAAGTACACAAATATCTCTTCGATGATCAACGCATTTTATTTAATTTAATTAAAAGGAATTATAATTACCAAATTTTTAAAAATTGTTTCCGAAATTTGTTACGATGCTTGCAAAATATTTTATCGCACCCAATGCCTGCTTTGCTCTTTTCCTCATATCCAATCCTTTTTTTTTCCATCGGCGGCCCTCTTTTTATTTCGACTTAAATGCAAACATCTTATAAAAACTGACTCTTAGAGTTTACCTAGGCGATTGGAAGTAGGCAATCAAAGCGATAAAATTACTTTGAAAAAAAAAACAACCAGAAATCCAATCTTGAGATTAACGAATACTGGCTCTCGCCGGATTAAGGTTGACAAAAACATCAGACTATTTGATGGTATTTCACAGATTTCAGGTGTGGAAATAAGTCCTTTACAAGTTTTTATATGTCATTCTGAAAAGTATGCGGGAAAACAGAAGGGATTAATATAAAAAACGACAAGAATGACGAGATTGATTCCGTCGAGCATCCTTTCCGAAGTCTCCGACCGAAGGAAGAGGGAATACGAGATGAGTGCCGCAAGGCACCAGTCGACCGCCTTCTTACATGTGCTGTCGCCTAAACAAAAAAAAATGAAACTCGAGAAATGGAAGGCAAAAAAATGAACGATTACACGGAACCGCGTGTTGCGGGGAAGTTTATAACTCCCTCTAGAAAAGGAAACAAAAGGGATCCAAAAAGAGCCATCGGAAAAAAATTCAAAATCACCCATCATCATCCAGTCACGACGTGGAAACATAAAAAGAAAAACTCGAAAATTTCCAGAAAAGATAAAAAAAAACCGGAAAGGAAAAAATGAAACACGGAGCCCGTAAAAAAATAAAAGTACACAACGAAAACGGTGGGATCCAAAAAAAAAAAGGAATTCCTTCGACATCCAAATCGTTTTACCTGCGAATGACCGAAGCGCTGCGCTCGGCTTCACCGCAAGGGTCGGCCATGCATTTCGTGGTGACAGAAAACAGAAATAATTACGCATGAAGATGCGATAAACTCGTGCATTGGCGCTCTTTCGGGTACTCGCACGCAAAGAGCGGATAAGGTAAAGATAAAGATGTTGGTGCAAGAACTGAAATGTTCCCTACAAATAATAACGCTCAATCTCACTCTTTACTCGTGAAAAGCGAAAGATTTTGTAATCTCCTAAAATAGTCTTGAGGATTCGAGCGTATTCTCGTCACGACTCGCAATAAATAACTCGCGGAATTCTTTCCTCTCTCCATTTTGGAGCCTGATGTGCTTCGATCGTTTCCCGTGCATCGCTCCCCCTCCCCTCCCCTCCCCCTCCTCCAACTCTCACGGCACTTCGTGAGGTACATAATCGACTATCTTCTAGAAGGGAGTTTGGGGAATCACCTTTTGAGCACCATACGCAAGGCCGGCCCGAGGTGCCCCGGCGAGCCTGGTGGCTGCCAGGGGCGCCAAAGTATTATTGGGAGCTCTCTCCCAATCGTGCATTACTTGCAATAAATTTTGGATAGAAATTGATATCGCGGAACAGGAGAGTATCTACATGAAATTCCTTATGCCGTACTTTTCAACATCATTTGTCGACGGAGCAATTAATAAATTAACAAGGTCATTTAAAAAAATGTCTTAACAAACACATAGGGAAGGGGGTGCTGGAGCGGTTTTTCGCCCGGGGCGCCAAAATACCTTGGGATAGGAATATATCTTTGACCGCCACGATTTGTCGGATAGATAAAAAGCGAGGTTAAATATAAAATATTTTCGCGGATATCCCTTAGATTCAGGATTTCAAATATTGCGTAAATTCAGTTTGATACGAATCGATTACTTTATTCATAAAATGGATAGGAATTTCAATGCAAATTACGGTAACTTGAAATGCGTCAGAATACGTGATTTTCCCTTTAAATATTTTAATGTTGAACAGAAAAATGATTCTATTTATAGATGAGTTGTCCATCAACTTAACAAGAGGTGTGAAAGCATCGTCGATTTATCCTCTCTTCTTAAGTAATATAAATAGAATCGATGGAGCACGAGAAAATACGCTTAACATTGCCCACAAATAGAAAAAAACGACGGAATAATCCAGATTAATTAAGCACGCAGATTCTCACCCTAATAAAGAGATGATTCCGGGTTAAGGAACTAACGAGAGAGCATCGGCTAAGGCAGATGGATTCTAAGAGTAGATATCTGTGAATGAAACGGCGGCTTAGGAAGGCAGAAGAAGAAGAAGAAGACAAATGAATTGGAAAGAGAAAAAGAAAAAGACATGGCTGCCATCGTACGCCGAGAGATTTATAATAAGGCAAGAAAATAAGTCGGAGAATTTCAATGCGGAAGAAAGGAAAAAAACATTGAAAAGGAGCAGTTTTTATAAAAAGCAACGATGAATCTTAGCAAAACTTTTAAACGAATTCGATATGCTACCCACGAAACTTAGCCCTGAGAATTGGGAACAATAGTCCTCAATCAGGGAGAAACGCTACTATTAGATAAGGAAAAGACATTTTCGAGATTTTGTAAAATACGAAAGGTAAAAACAAAAACATACTGAACGAATCAGCAGCCGCCGAAGGAAGGACATTTTCTAGCTCAGCGCGCAACGTGCGAAAAATCACTGCGATTTCTGAAATGACTTTTAAAGATCGACACAAAAAACATCCACTCTTCTCATTTCAAATAGAATATACTGAAGCATGCGTTTTCGCAATCTTAGAAGTTTAATCTCCATCGCAGAAACTTATAACGAATGATAACCATTCAAAGTTCAGCAAGTATGAATTTTTCGGCAAAAAAATCGCTTTATGTAATCGGCAACAACGACGAATTTGGCTAAAGATTTCGCAAGATAAAACACGCCATTCTAAACTTTAGGCGAATTCTGAATGAGAAAATGGGAAGTGCGAAAATAAAACTTGAGAGACATCTACACAATGATCAAGAAAGAGGTTCTTTTAAGGCGAGACAGTGCAGTGGTTGCTTCAAAGCGCCTCTTCGCAACCGCAATAAGCACCCATCCATCCGTGTCCGCAGTTGCTAAGCGGCGCTACTCTCCAAATCCTCAACGCCGCACCATTGTGTTCACATAGCACTTGGAAACCATAAGCCTTCCAAGTTTATTTTTACGACGCTCTGAGGGTCAATACCTACTATGAATTTCAAATTCGGTTAATACGCGCCAGTTTCCGCTCTTTCCATAAGACGATGTATTTTCGCAGACAACTCGAGGCTCATTTCTTTCCTTCGTACGCTCTCCTCCGCTCCTCGCTCGTTCTTTAGTACTCTTCTTTTATATCAAAGAATGTTTTAATAATCGTATCTGTCTACGGCCGAAATAATTTAATTCCATTTCTAGCCCCCTGGATTGCAAAAATGTCAGAGATTCGTGTGAATGTATTCCGTTGTTCTATATATTTTACGTTTGTGTTCCATCATATATTTAAGCCGAAGCGGTTTCTCCTAATTTGAAAATATCGGCCGCCAATCCCAATCTTCTTCTTAATATATAATTTAGTGTGTTTGTATGCACGTCCGTTTATAACTTAAGAACCAAAAGTTCCACAACTTTCAAACTTTGCACATGATTTTATATCATCCCTGAAAAGATTTTAGGCAACTTTGTTTCCCCCCACCTTCCCCCTATAACCCCCCACTCTTGGAAATGTTTTTAAAACTTCATATTTTTTCTATTTTTTAATGTAAGTCGTACGTTATCCCTTCTACAATGTGTATACAAAATTCGGAGGACCTATGTCTCTCCGTTCCCCCATAATTTTGATTTAAAGTTACCCAATCCTTAGAAAAATTGACCCGGGCAACGCCGGGTACTGCAGCTCGTTTATCATAAAGTAAACGAGCCTTGCAATAAATATTTTAAATAAATTACGGAAAAGGACGGTGCTTGCATATCCACTTTTCTTGAAACGAACGTGCTATATTTAATATATTAAAAGAAGTTTAACTTTTATGTTTCGTAGTCAAATATCCGATTTACACCTATGCATTACTTACGCGTTCGATATTGCCAAATATTTACTCTCTTTTAATTTTAAACGCTATAAATATTGTTATCTACTGCTGTATTTTACTGATGCAGCAATTCGAAAGCTATATAAAGACTCAATACTTTTTGTACGCGTGTGAAGTAAAGGAACGCACGCATATTTCTTCTCATAATCTGCTTGACTGGTTTTTAAGAGATTGGGTACGGAAGATCTATATTAATGTTTGCTAAGTGTATTTGAAAAATATTTCAACTAGTTTTTAGACCTAAAGAATAGGAACATTTTATGTCACATTTTCATCGCGATGTTATAAACGTCTTCGGTAAATTTCTTGGTAAATAAAACTTTCAGGTCCCGCTCTACAGTTTGTAAGTCAAATAAGGGATTTAGATGGTAACTTATAAAGGAGAGACAACCAGAAAAATTCAGGGTTGCCAAATCGCAAATGGCTTATTTGGAAACTATGTAATCCCACATGAAATAAACATTTCCTCTCTCTTGTTGCTATTATGATAATCTGCTTGAAACCCAAAATCTCACAGAACGAGTTCTCATATGATCGCTTTCAATATGAACTTTTGCTCCTAGAATATAAGAGGAATGGAAAATACGTTTAAAAAGTTACATATATGGTTGCGACTATACTATGTAATAATATATAAAATAAAAAGATGAAATACACTCAATATATTATGTCTGACATACTTCTAGCCGAGGATAAAGAACTTTAGCCATAGGGTAGAGTAGTGATCCGCAACCTTTTAAATTTCACGGCACACTATCGGGTGCTATCGAACTTCGCGGCACACCGAACCAAATTTATCGAGAATGTTTGGAACGTTTTCACAAACAAAAAAGATTAAATCGCCTTTCCCATAATCATTGCTCAAATCTACATTTTTCAAATCGTTTAGCAGGAGTTATTTGCAATGGAAGGACATCCATGATGCTAGTATTTCATTTTGTTATACTATTCCATCTTCCTTCTTTCCTCCCCATACCCACGCCTCCTTAAACGTTAATGGTTTATTGTTACTTATTATTGTTGCCAACATTTCGTTTATATTACTTCCGCTCTTTCCTCATCTTCATAAAGTGAATTGGACATTTCGATGAATTGTGGTTCGGTGAATTGTGATTCGGTGAATTGTGATTCGGTGAACTGTGGTTTCGGTGAATTGTGGTCGGTGAATTGTGTTTCGGTGAACTGTGGTCGGTGAATTTTCCGTAAGCCCCTCGGCATACCGGTTTCAGAGCACTGGGCTAGACCAAGGGTCGGCAACCTTTCGTTGTTGTGAATGCTTCGGAGGGAAACGTCAGAAGTTGTCTGTAGATTTTGTGGTCTCATATTAGTGACAATCGATTCTAATTTGTTTACTATCGTTAAAACTTCGACAGAAATGGTTTTGAGGCCATAATTTCACTGAAAATTTTTGGAATTGACCGTGTTAAATTATACCGATAACTTTTTCACCACGGCTTCGCGGGCCGCATAAAACGCTATCGGGGACCGCATGAGGCCCGCGGGCCGTAAGTTGCCGACTCCTGGGCTAGAGGATGAATGCAGTTTTCAGCCATTCCCTCAATATCTCTTGTGAAAAATGCGGGAAACGGTCCTTCAGGGCAAAATCCATCCAATGTCGATGCCAAAGACTCATCAAAAAATACGAACGAGTTTTGAAAATCTATTCCTCGTAAAATGAAGACCACGAGTATAAATATCCCAACACTTTTGTTTATACCTTTCGGCAATGCTGAAGCTGATCTGGAGGTAACCTTACCAGCGACTGGTTAGCAATGGCAATTTACAGGAAGGATATTGTTTACATTTTACATGCTAATAATGTTAAACTACGGTTAATAATTATTGTGCGGCTAGTTATTATTATTGTGTATATATATATATATATATACCTAGGGCAGCTAGACTAGTGCTTCAAATAAATAAAAGATATCAACTTCAAATAGTCCAAGTTTATGCGCCAACGTCATCATACTCGGATGAGGAAGTGGAAGATTTTTACCAAGAAGTTGGAGAACTGCACGACAAAGGAAGCTGCCATCTAAAAGTGGTCATGGGTGATTTCAATGCCAAGGTAGGAGAACAAAAGGAAGACGACAGCGCAGTTGGAAAATGGGGCTATGGAGACAGAAATGAACGAGGGGACCGCCTTGTAGACTTTGCTGAATGTACTAGTCTATATATAATGAACACTTTCTTCAAAAAGAATCCCAATAGAAAATGGACCTGGAAAGGACCCAATGGTACCAAAAACGAAATTGACTACATACTAGTAAATAAGAAGCAATTGGCTGAAGACTGTTCCGTCCTCAACCAGTTTAAAACTGGAAGCGACCATCGCTTGGTAAGATGCAGAATAAAATTCAACTCAAAGTTAGAAAGACAGAAGCTTATAAAGAAGAAGCCTAAGTCTATTATCAACACGCAGGTGCTAAAAGAACGAAAAGAAGAATTTCAGCTCCAACTGAAAAATCGATTCAGTGCACTGGAAGACCAAGAAGTTGAATCCCAATTTATAGAGATACTCAAGGAAACTGCTGAAGAAATAGGAGGAACAGTTAAAACAAAGCCAGAGAAAAAGTTGACTGAAAAAACAAGACTGCTGATGGAAAAAAGAAGGAAAATGTTAATTACTAATGATCCTAAAGAAATGATCCATTTTGCAGAACTAAACAAAACTATAAGGAAGTGCATCAAGGAAGATGTGAAAAAATATAATTATGAACTAATCGAGAAAGCCATAGAAAACAATAGAAGTTACAAGAAAATGAAGCAACATCTCTCGATCGGAAAGAGACAGCTGGTGGCCTTGATGCTAGAAGACGGCTCCATAACCCATAGTAGGAAACTCATCCTGAAACGGGTACAAGAATTTTACACCAAGCTGTATGAGGATCCTCTAGGAAATGATGAAGTAAATGACGATGCAAACATGCCCACCGAAGAGGTCCCAGGTATCCTTCCGGAAGAGGTGAGACACGCAATCAGAAGTATGAAGAATGGAAAAGCATCTGGAATGGATGGTATCACAGCGGAAGTATTCAAAGCAATGGGGAATCATACGGAAACAATTCTCGCTAAGATTTTTAATTCCTGTCTGAGGAAGAAAAAGATACCAGAAACATGGAACCACGCATGTATTATCCTTCTGCACAAGAAAGGTTCCAAAGAAGACTTGAATAACTACAGACCGATCAGCCTACTCCCAACAGTCTACAAAATATTCACCAAAATACTCACTATGCGCCTTCAAAACCATCTTGATGCTGCCCAACCCAGAGAGCAAGCTGGATTTCGCAGTGGGTATAGCACGATGGACCACATCCAAGTCGTGAGAGAGATAATCAGTCGGACCAACGAGTATGAATTACCTCTATGTATGTGCTTTATCGACTACGAGAAAGCATTCGACTCTGTCCGAACTTCGTCGGTGTTACGTGCACTAAAGAAACAAGGAGTAGAAGAAACGTACATAACCTTGATCAAGAATATCTACGAAAATGCGACAACATCTGTCCAGCTGCATGAAGAGACGAGTGCCTTTAAGGCCGAAAAGGGAGTGAGACAAGGAGATACTATGTCCCCTAAGTTATTTACAGCAGCTCTAGAGGAAGTATTCAAAACGCTAGACTGGGAGGAAAAAGGCATAAAGGTAAATGGAGAATATCTGAGTCACCTGCGCTTTGCAGATGATATCATACTGTTCGCAGGAAGCCCAGAAGAGCTCCTTAGAAGAACTGAAGAGCTTGAGCAAGCAAGCCGAGAAGCTGGACTTAAGATGAATCTTAATAAAACAAAGGTTATGTACAACTCCTTCACAAATTCTGAGAAGATACATATCAACGGAGCAGAACTTGGAGAAGTAACCAGCTATGTTTACTTAGGTCAACTCATCACTACTGATGGTTCGCTTCTTGGAGAAATCAACCGGAGAGTGAAGATGGCATGGAGTGCTTTTGGCAAGAATGCGAACATCTTTAAATCCAATATTCCAGTCTTCCTAAAAAGGAGACTGTATGACCAATGTGTTCTGCCTGTTCTGACATATGGTTGTGAAACATGGACCATGAATGCCAGAATGATACAGCGCCTGCAAACAACACAGAGGGGCATGGAGAGATGCATGTTAGGGATCACCCGAAGAGACCGCAAGAGGAACGACTGGGTAAGAAAGAAGACGGGAGTCTGTGACGTGATTAGAAGAGTGAAGGTGTTAAAATGGCAGTGGGCTGGCCACATTGCTAGAAGAAATGACCAGCGTTGGACGTCCAGTGTCATCGAATGGATCCCAAGAAACATCAAGAGACCAAAAAGAAGACCGAAAGACAGGTGGGACAGAGAGCTTGTTAAGTTCTTGGGGCAAACTTGGAGGAGGGAGGCAGTTGACAGGGAAAACTGGAAGAGTCTGGGGGAGGCCTTCGTCCGTCAGTGGACTGAAAAAGGCTGATGATGATGATGATGATGATACCTATATATAATTTTTTTCTTATTTATTGTCATTATTATTTTTTCCCGCACTCTATCTTTTACAATTTGTTCAAACAACACTTAAAACTAGTAATTTACAATATTTAAAACGAGGTCTCCATAGGGATCACGAGTAAAAGTAAGCGCCGAAGCGATCTATTATCAATAAAAGACCGCAAGACACGCAAAAGGTGCCGTCGAGTTAAACGCGATTCGAAGGCTAAACTTCTCATTTCTCTTTTTCCCTAGTTACAAAAAGTCGCTGTGTCTACGTCGGTATAATTTATCGTGGCTAGAACGAAATTCCCAGGTGGTCGCATTCGAGGATCGCTTCTCTAATAGACCGCATTTCATCCGTGAAAGCGAAAAAGGTTTTCACGCACCATATCTTTGCAAAGGCAGGCGGATAACCTATATTAAGGTAAGGCGGTGTGCCGCTTCTCGCAGGCGTATTATGAGAGGCGTGCGTGTTAGTGATGTTCGTGTGTGTGTGTGTGTGTTTTCAGCTTCGTGACCGTGTGTTCGTGCGCTCGGAGCGCGTCGACTGACTCGTTTCTCTTTGTGCGTTGTTAGGCGACGCCGCTCCTAACACAAAGAGCGGCGATTAATTCGTATTCGAAGGAGAAAATTCGACCAATGGACGTGACCCACGCACACTCACGCGCGATTCGCAAAATGACTTGCGCCGGCGCAGCCCTCGAAAAAAAAGGTTAATTTAGCATTCGGATGAGAGGGTCTACTATAGGCAATGAGGGAGTGGGAAGATTAAGAATGTTTCCATGACCAATTGTCACTCATTGTCAGTTAAAAGGCGAAAGAAAGAATCTGGACGGAAAACAACGACGGTTGGGAGCGTTGTGGTTACTACAGAGACACGTTTTGTTATCGATTTTTATTTCTGAAGAATTTTCAAAGCGAAGAGGGTGTCACCATCGTGCGGAATACGTTCATCTACAGCTAAATAAGAAAATAAATTAGATTTTACGGCAAATTATAATAAGATCCCTGTACGGGAAAACGAGTCTATTTACCAACAGGCGAATTTTTCCTATGCTAACTCTGCAGAGAGAATCCTCCGACAAAAATATCCAGCGAGCGTATTGCTGGCATATAATTTGTAATGGCGAGCCATAAAAAATTTATTAACGACATTATCATGAAACTTTTAGAAAAAAATTAGAAATCAAATAATCTAAATGACGCCAGATAGGTTAATATTGTGTAAATTCATTTTCCCTGAAATCCACAGGTAAAAGGTTCCTCTTATCGAAATTTTCCCAATAACTGCCAGATAAAAACCACGACAAAGAAGCTGCCGCCTTTACATCCCTCACATTCTAAGGCTGAGAGAGTTTATCGCTTTTTTATATGAAGTTGACGCTTTTTCCGCCCACGAGAAATTCGCAGAAGGTAAAAATTTTATATATCGGATAAATGTTGCGTTAGAGTGAACGTTCTTAGAAAGGCGCAAGACTCTTAAGAGAATACTCTGACGGGTGCGTGTCGGAATCTCAGGGCAACGGAAAGATAAAGAGGCTTCATAATACACGCGCTGCGTTGGGCGAAAGACGTTGCGGAGAGGACGACGGGAATGATGATCTAGGCAGCCGAGAAATGCGTGTTCGACTCTCTCTCTCTGAGAGAGAGAGAGAGAGAGAGAAAGCTTCGCAGACAGGAGAATAAGTCGGTCGACTAAAAAAACCATCGATCAAATAATATGATTCTAATTCTTTCAAAAGAAACGCATTTATCTTTTATGGATGTGTTCGAGTAATGGAAATGGATTGATCGAGGTGATTAATATCAAAGCATAAAATAGTAAAAAAAATGTCATCGCATCCGAGTTGTAGAGAACGAAGTTAACACTTCATTCTCTACCACAAAAAACAATCTGTTCATAACAATGACTACCAAATGGGGGTTGGTCATTTTGTCTACTGAAACGGAAAACGATGCGCAAAATAATCTCGTAAGGAAATGTCAATTATCTTCATTGGGAGAGTTATGTCCGACACAAGATCAGTAAACATCACAGGGCCTCTAAGAACCTCATTTTAAGTGTAAAACGTATATGATGGATTGCTGACGAAATATTCAAAGTATATACTATTACTACACTCATCATTATTTTCCTTCGTGATAGACACCTTAAAACATGCAAGTTTTTTTTACATATATGAATACAGTCCAAGTTCCTAGCTCTCACCTTCATCAGACAACACATCCAATCGACAACTTAGACTGAATTTTTTTTACAGACAACCACGTAGGCATTTGGGAGAACAAAGTGTTTTTAAGACGATGAAAATCATAGAAATGAATTCGAGAAAAAGATCTCCCCGATAGGTTAGTAGGAATAAGTTAAGAGTTTAGTACAGCACAAAAATTATTTAAGGTAACTGATAAATGGGCAATGGTACTCTGACGAAAGTGAAACTTGTCACGGAAAACAAATAAACGTGTTCTATGAAAGAGTTAGGAAGATATGGAATTGCGACTCTATAATCAGAAAGACGTAGTATTAAAAAAGATCAGGTATTTTCGTTATCAGGCATTGATAATGAGTTTTTATAAACGTATTCTAAAGAAGTTTTATTTTTTCTTGTTATCAAATCGCATTAGGAATGACCCATGTGAACTAAAACACTTTTTTGCTTAAATTTTCATTATGCAGTTTAAAATTATTTTTCATGTCGGAAAAAATTAAATTATCCATCCATTTCGTTATTCTCTGGTAATATAATCTCTTTAGAGCGGCGACTTTTGGCGATCAAAATGGTTTAAAAGTGTTAGAACGAGTTTAGACCTTTCCTCCAAGGATGTCACCGCTTCATTCTCATCTGAACCATACGTGGCGACGACAGCTTTTTTTCGTTTCCGACTCTCAAATGATTACGTCACCTTCCCCATAAATAAAACTGAAGAGACTCGCAATAAACCAAACTTGATTCCTCCAAGGAAAGATTAACGGATGGGATATGGTCGGAATAAAGAATATAATTTTCTTCGCTATTTTTACGCGACTTTTGGCCTTCGTTTGTTCACCGAATCTTGACGGTGAGGTCACCGCTATCTTTAATCTGCCAACATTCCGATTACGAAAACTATCACACAATCTATCTTGTAATAAAAAAAACAATAATAACATTATACAAACAGGCGCTCGCGCCCAAACATACTCGAGCACCTTCGAGTGAGCAGATTTCAAATTTGGCGAATGCGACTTATGTTAGACACGTTTCCACAGGTGAAAAACATAGCCTTGCGAATTAAACATTCCAGACGGTGGGCAACGACATACGTATGTGTATTTATGTGTATATATATATATGTGGAACGTGGAAATCACATAGCGAGGGTAAGGGACGGAGATATTAAAAATCTTTATTTTCTCTTCAAACTCGAAACGAAAAAACTGACGTAAACCTACACGGCCATTAAAAAAAAAAAGACAGTCGAGCAAAACATAACTCTCTACAAAAAAGTTTTACCACGTCTTTTTAAACTCATCGTTTGTAATGTTTATCTCTTCCTTTCTTCTTTTATTTTAGTTCCTCCCGTGTTTTGATCCTTAATTGGGCCGGCGCGCCGCGGCGTCGTGCGCGCTTCAAACCCCGCTTTCGTATGTTCCAGTGGTCCAGGAAGCCGTGACTGGAATTCCAGAACAAGCTTTTATAAAAAGGGGCAAATAACCCTTATTATAAGTGCGCGTTCTTACGACGGCCCTCTCGAAGGCATTCGCCCAAAATTTTCGAGTCGTGGAGAGAAAGAGAGGAATTTGGCACTCCCTTGGATTTGGACGGGTAACAAACCATTTTGGAACAAAAAATTATATTAATACCTCTTAAAACATAAAACATTGGAGAGAAAAATGTACCTTTAAAAATTTATGAGACAGTTTCTTTTGTGGAAAATACGGACAACAGATCTAAGGACACTTGATTAAAATCTTGGCTGAAACAAACACAGAAAAAGTTACATACTGGTATTCCTGCAAATATTAGAGTATCGAATTCATTTTGTATTTTTCAATAACCGCATAATTATCTTTCTACGTTGAAATTACTATACTTTTATAGTTGAACAATAAAAAATTGGATGAAAATTAATAGATAGTAGAGAGAAGCAATGAAATATTTGCCCAAGTTTCCGCGCAATTTCTTAAGCAAATAAGCATCAGCAAAGTAATGAAAAAACAGGAAAAGTAAATTGAGTGATCCATTCTTACAAATAAAAAAATATGTATAATATGTACTAGGGGGCAAGTCCCCTGATCGCTGACGCTCGACAACCCCCCCCCCTCCCTCCCCCCCCCCCCCCCTTATCTCGCTGTTTCTTCGTTCCTACCATGGAATCTTACTATTGAAATGTTAAAAAATTTACCAAAACTCGAGTATAAATTCAAAATATGAGTGAATTCGAATGAGGTTGAGTATTCGACGGTAAGAATAAGAATCCTCATTTCTTTTGACGTGTTTTAGCGCAAATTTCGTGTCGATAACTTAATTTTAAGATATTTTAAAGAGTAAAAGAATGAAAGCCTTCAAACCAAGGTGATTTTTACGTTTTATCTTATGGAAAACGACATTCATCCTCTGGAGTCGAACCCGTAACCTTTTTCGAAATTGTTTTAGTCATAACGTAAAGATTCATCAACACTGAAATCTTGAGAAATTTCTAAGTTTATTTATAATCGAGTTATTCACAAAATTAGAGCGTTACGTATCAAGACGACCATAACAAATTTATAATACAGAGAGAGAGAGAGATGTATTTAAAATTCATATTATATTTTGTGTTTTTTATTGTATTTATATTATTTATGTATTTTTTTGCAGTTGTGCCGACGTCCTTCACCTCCTGATTTTAGTTTTCTTCTACCAAAGCGATTTTTCAAAAATAAATAAATAACTTTGAATTCATTTCTTTTTAAATTTTTTAAAATATCACTATTTCACTGCATTTTTGTCCAACATGACCTTTAAAATCCACTGAAATGGAACAGTGGAAAAGGAGAATGCAAAAGGAAATGGCATCACGCACGTGTCACGCTCCTCCAACAGTCACGAGCTACAAATCACCGCCAAAGCGTGACGCATAAACCGTCCATCGTAAGGCTCATTGATGACGAAGGCGTACGAGGCGAGCAGAATAAGAGGAAGGACGAAAAAGAAACTTGCGGACGCCCACGTACTCCCGAGGTTGGTACGCCTGGAGAGCTCCGTTCCGTTCCAGAACGTTCTCACGCCTGAGTTATGAATTGACTATTCTAGAAAGCGGTTCGGATTAATTCCGTTGAACAGAAAACCAAAGCAAATGAACGGGTTTAAATGATACCATCTATCTAAAATGGATGGAAACCGGGTTACCGTGTTGCTTATGAATGTTAGCGGCCTAAAATCTAGGGCGATGAGAAATTGGAAGCGTTAGCTGAGAAAGAAATAGAGAGAATACAAGGTAAAGTATTTTCACGATTTACAGTGTGCCAATATTTTTCGCCTAAGACAAATATGGTATTCATATTCAATAAATAATTGTCGCTCAGGCTAAGTGATGAAGCGATAAAACATTTTTAAAACTTTCTCATATGCAAAACTAGTCAGACTTTTTTAAATTAACTTTTTATTCAAATTTGTTTCGCATTAATTCTCCTGTAGGAATAACAAAGACGCGCTATTAAAATCGTTCTCAACCGACAACTCGAATAAAAACAAGCAAGAAAGTCCTCAAAAGAGACCCGCGGAAAATCTCTCTTAGAAACCAAATTCTCTTTATCGCATTAACTAATCCGCGGTAAAGGGATTATTCGCAAAAGAGACTGAAAGCTCGCCACTAAAACGTTTAGTCATCAGGCGATTGATGCAAACACAGTAATAATTCGCAGCTTCTCGAAACAAAGAAGAAAAACAAGGGGCAGCCGAGAAGGGGAGGACAAGGGATATGCGCTCCTGCATTTGATAACCCCTCTTAAAGTGGCTCCGTTTAGGGTGGCCGCACACTGCGTGCGACAAATTGTCTAAAGCAACGACATTTTCGCTTCTGTCATTTTGTCGTACGACAATTCGTCTAAAGCGGTCTTTGACATATGTAGAAGACGGTCTCAGGTAGATGTCGATATCCGACTTTTTCTGCAGTTTTTACCAAGATGGCGAGCAGTTTTGACGATGAAATTTTGGTTGTGTCTTATTACCTTCTGTGTGCTGAGGAAGAGAGTAAAAAAAATCGTTCTTTCTGGGTTCATCCAATCAACGAATAAATGGACATCACTAGTTTTCTGAAGGAGCTGATGCAGGATGAAAGGAAATTTCATAATTTTACTCGAATGAGTGTAGATAGTTTTCTTTTACCTTCTGGAGCTTGTAGGGGAGAAGATAAAGAAGAAAAATACCAACTTCAGGAAGATTATTTCTCCAGGTGGCCTTGCTTGAACTAACACCACTAGTTTATCTGCAGCCATCGCGAATCAAAACCACTCTGTCTGCATCAAATTCGGAAAACATACTACAAGACAACGTTTGTTGATGGGAGAGCGTGAGGAACGGAAAGAGACTGCGCATGCGCACAGCGTTTTGTCGTACGGTGTCGAACCGTAGGACGTCGTGACAGCATTCACCGTCTGACAAATGTCGGATGGTCGAAAACCGTCGAAACGTGTCGAAGACCGTCTTAGACGACTGTCAGATGCAGTGTGCGGCAGTGCCATTTAAAACCCTGCAAAGACAACTGTTCCGGCTGTCTCTGACAGAATTTCTTTGTCTTCGACGGTCTAAGACCGTTTCGTCGCACGCAGTGTGCGGCCGGTCTTAAAGGAGCTTCCAAAAAGGAACTCGATAAACTCGCGCCTCTTTCCATTTCTAGATCTCCGTTTCCCGTTTTTCGGTTTGAGGAAGCGGAGTAAGCGGCTAATAAAAAGCGATCGCGACCCGCGTTGTTTGCGCACGTGTCCGGGAAATGGCCGTTACTCAATTAAGCTTCTCCTCTTCTACACCGCTTGTTAACGCGCGGTTCGCTGTCACTCTTCCCGCCAAGTTACGAGCTTAAAGAGAAAAGAGGACGCGGATCTGATGCTTGGGCTTGAGCGGCGGCAAAAGGGAAGGTCTCGGAGAAGAGGGAGATCAAAAGGGATCATGAGAAAGAGGTGTGAGGGAGAGAGAGGGAAGGGGGCGAATCGACGAAGACGAAGCCATTAAAAAAAGATGAGACGAAGAGGAATGAGGCTGAGGCGAATTTTCAATCGTAAATCGTCAGTTTATCGTCGTTCAAAACGCTTGGAAGTCCGCGAATATGCCGCAATGATGCTATTCCTCGTGAAAAAGGAGAGGATACTATTCGAGCGGCACATTTCCGCGTATTCAGAGTTCGAATATCGCTCTCCGTATAACATTAAGTTTTCTAATTAACGCATATTACACAGAATTCGATAAACGATGCGAAGATTTTCTCGGGATATCACTTATGATCATCTGTTGTTCACATACAAAATGTAAAGCATACATCGCATCGACTCGACAACGACTCAAGTTGACTTATTTTTTATTATTTTAACACTCGGACCATGAAAAGAAATTGCAAGATTTTATCAAAAAAACCAACGTTATATTGCAAAGTTGGTACTGATAGACAGTGAAGTAGGGGCCATGGATCCGATGGATCGGTCGATCCAGGGTCCGGAGCTCGAGGGGGTCCGAAGGCCCGTGCTCGACATATACAAAATTTTACCCTTTGTGTCATTTTAAACCACAAGAGCTGCTAAATACAGTGAAAAGAATCCGAGATCATGAAACTTCTTTCGTTTGTAAGATGAAAGTTACGAAGGGTAAAACAATGGATAAAAAATCTAATGTGGCCAACACATGATTCTCCATATTTGGGGTATAGATATTTAAATTATTATGAACAGCATTATAAGGCAAAAATATTATTTCGTATCATAAAAGAATACAGCCGTCCTTATTGCCGTAAATTATATGTTGTATATGTTTACAGAATTCACCGCTAATTGGTGGCGCTGTATACTGGAAATTTACGAATAAGCAAAATATCTCCGAAATGGATGGTTCTACAAAAATTTGTTTCAAACAAAACTTGGAAGAAATATTATTCTCTACAACTATGGCCCTCGCGAAGATTACCAATAACGACGTTTTAATGGAGATAGACGGAAACAGTAATAAAACGATTATTTATAAATAATTCCTAAACAATAACTGTTATGGAAAATTCTTTCAAATGAATGTTGTGAGAAATTACATTCTCTATAACCTTTGTATAGAATTATATATACAATAATGATGTTTTAACGGAGATATTTCGCCAAAACCGAATCGGGTTTCGAATAAACCTCGACTTCCGGTTAACCGGTATTGTCCGAAAACTAATAAGCACTTTGTACTAATACCAAAGTGTTATATATGAAATTTGGTAATGATATGGCAAGTATTTTTCGAGTTAGAACGCCCACAATCACATACATACACATAATCTTGTAACCTGATTTTTGTAATAGATGTTCCCTAATCACGGCCAATTAAATGATAAGGTTATTAAATGTTTTAAATATATTTTTATTTATAAAAATCGAATTATTAATAAACTTATTTCATTAAAATTTTCCCTTAAAAAATAAAATAACCAAAAAATATATATTGGAGAAGAGGGGGGAGCCCGTAAAGAATTCCCGAACCAGGGCCCGGCTTCACCTTGCTACGCCACTGCGGATAGATAAGTTTTCACCGCTCCATCGCGCGTCTAACTAAGCGCAGAAGCGGCGCGAATCGAGCAAATTCTTTATCTGATAAATCCATCGCTCTATTCGGGATATCACCCCGCGACCACCAGTCTGGAATCCGTTTGTGGGAAAGACTGAAACGGCATGAAAAAGGGCGAGACCGCGCGAGCCTCCTCTGGGAGAGGCAGGTGATTGGAAGGGGGGGGGGATGAAGGGAGGGATGGAACATTGTAGGGAGGGCGCTCTCTCTCTCTCCCATTCCCGGCGTGTCCGCCCCCACTCCCCTCCTGCATCCCCATCGCTCCTCTCCTCCCACCACCCACCGCTCCCATTCGCGGCGCTCTTCAGATGACGTGTTGCACGCCTCCTTTGCCGGGCAACGTTTGGTACCGCCGCCTCGATGCATTCGGAATGGCTCCCTAGTAGAAAGCGCTTTGGAGGTCACGCCTAACTAAATGAAGCATGGGCAAAGGCCGCATATGGCTATGATACACATATGAAGAAACGCGAGGCGTAAGTCAGAGAGAGCAGCAGACCACAATGCTTGGTTGCGTGTCCATATTTGGGAGACGTTGTTATTGGCATAAAAGGCTAAGTGTATATACCACAATGCTTTAATAGGGTAAATATTTTATTAATAGAAATATTAAATAGCAAATACTTTATCGGAAATATTATTTTGAACATATGTTAAGAATTTGTCTCTGATTCATTGTGCTATAATTACCACGATAAAAACAGAACCATTTTAAAAATTACAGATGATTTTTGGATAAAAACAACTGGAAATACTCTGAGATCATCAGATTTGCAAACAATAGGCAGCAAATTCCATCGCGTCTCACAGACGACTGATCGTGAATTCAGAAAGTGATAAATGTGATAATTGACATGATTGCTCATAAAAGTATCTCAAGAAAGAGAGGTACATTTCACCATTTTTCTACAATCATTTTCTGATAGTGTCATTTATTTCATTTACTATTACCCTTTGGTTTAGTGGCATAATTCCACTCCTTTGTCATATTCCGTCACATTTACCCAGTTCAATTCTGCAAAACACTTTAAACATGATTAATATTTAGTGAAATAATCTGATTAAATCCACCAAATCCAATTTCATTAAGCACTGACCTTTCGTTACTCCTTTGGTCCGTTTCTTCATGACTTACACAGGCATACCACCTGAACAAACTTTAAGACCCTAAATTTAATTTTTTTAAATTAGGCTCTTAAAACCTGTTTAGGCAGTAGGTCTAATTTTTTGGGCCTAAACCAATATTTGAGCTTTAGAGTGTTTGCCCTGCCTTTAAGCAGCATAGTAAAGCCACTTATAAGTAATTTGACGAGTAAATAAAAGCAATGGGCTAGATGCGGTTTACTCTTGAAAAATGAAATTTATAAGTAATATCACCACACAACAAAGAAATCTACGATTTTCTGAAAACTTCAGCAAGTAAAATAGTTATACTCCATTCGAATAACAATTTGCAAATTTTGTTGTAAATCTCGGAATGTAAAAGTTAACGACTATGCAAAAACTGAACTTATAAATCGTAGCGTTGCCACAGAGACTCAATACTTTGGTTGAATGACTTTGTTCCTAAGAGAAAACGCGTCCGCAAACCACTCTCACAATCAGTACCAAAGTGTCCCAGCCAATATTTGCGGCCTTATCCAGTGACACACCTCGGACAATGCGCAAGACCCCTTTAACTAAGGAAGCAGAGCCTTCGCAAAAACTTTCTTCTTGGGCTTTTTAAGGTCAGCGGAGGAGTCCTACATTCCAAAGCCTTCCATTCCCCGTGCGAGACGCGAAGGGGTTAAACAGACGACAGAACACGGCTTACGTTTTGTATACCTCTCGATGTTCGTGTCATAAAAAGAAAGATTTATAGAGCCGCATGTCCATCCAAAAAAAAAGACGATCATCAACGTGCAACGATGAAAGGAATTCTACGTTCGGCCTTGAATCGAGCGGCTGAGCGCAAATGATGCTTCGGCGGGGGAAAAAGACAAAAGACTGCTGCCGGATACACAGGAGACAAATTGTGATACGGACGGACGGACAGACAGACAGACAAAGAGACCAACGCAGTTGAAATGAAAAAAAAGAGATCTTTGGATAAAGGTGGGTTCGAGAGATAGGATTAACCATAATTGAGAAGGGCAGGCCCATAGCCCACCTCGCACTCTGCGAATCCGACTGCATTAGTTGATATTTAGATTTGTCCAAAGGTCTCGCATTTTCCAGCAACGATAGACGTAGGGGAATATTCGGAAAACTAACTTCACGAAATGTTGGAGTTAAAATGGTGAAAAAAGCATATTTTCCAATGAGCTACGACGTTAAAAATGACTTCAGACAAAAAATATATTACGACGGAAAATTTGTGAATGAATCTACACGCAAAACCCTAAAATAACCTGGAATATCAAGAAAGTCAACTTTAATTCAACGAAATATACATATGTACGAATTGATGCTCACGTACAACGCAGACAGCGCAATAAGCGAGTACTCATTGTCCATTTCAGCCTAACGAAATGTAGCTCAACACGAACAACGTCAGGGAAATTCCTTAAAGGGATTGGATAGTATAAGCATTATTGCATGTTAATTCCTGCCAGATGTCTTAGATAAGGGATCGAAAAGCTTTGGCAGGCGTGCAAAAAGGTGGCACACAAGGAGATTTAACATGGCACGAAATTTCAAAGAATTACGTAGAGTGTGTAATTATAAAAGAATTTTACTTTTATCTCAATTGCATTTCGTATTGTAGTGATGTCGGATTATATTATGGATGCCTTAAAATATAAGAATGATTTTTTATAGACAAAATTAATCAAAGTGTTGCAAGCGAGTAGGGTCACGGATAGTGATCACTGATAAAGAATGGCAATGTTTTTCTAGCAACAGAAAATCAGAATTAATATGCTTCTTTTCTTTCTCCAAATCGAATATCACTGGAAATAGCTCCCAAGCTGCGATGATTGATGATTAATTATAAATATAACTACTACCGCCGTTTAATGTATTTCATTAA
Organism: Uropetala carovei; assembly: GCA_036926305.1. Classification (NCBI taxonomy): domain Eukaryota; kingdom Metazoa; phylum Arthropoda; class Insecta; order Odonata; family Petaluridae; genus Uropetala; species Uropetala carovei. The sequence goes on along the minus strand of JAXCHB010000019.1, from coordinate 9,576,214 downwards.
ATTAATGAAATATGAATTCGATTGATTAAATTCCAAGAAAAATTAAAAGGAAGCAATTCTACTGAAGAAACCTTCACGTAATGTAACTCCATATTCAAGAAAATAAGAACATACTGTACTTATTTTCTTGTAAAAGGAAGCAGATTCAAACGTGTTCGCGTTAATATCGATGGGTTTATTACCATCATTCTCTACAAACTCATCGATTAAACCCGACTTTTCTAAAAAAATTTAGTCTAAAAAATTAGTGGAATTAACATAATTTCAAAATGAATCGAAAGTCGTTATTAAATAGCATTTGCATCAAACATTTGGCATCGATTGATTTACTTAGGAGAAACCAGACCGCGCCATGCATTTTTTATTATAGGATGGAATTAAATATGAATAATATTAAACAAACAATAAATAAATAAATAATACAAATCCAATGGTTTGTATACGAAGAACGCGCGACATTAGCCACCTCCTTACTAGGTGGGAGAATGCCACTTTTGGCGAGATCTTCCACGAGAGAGGAGAAGAGGGTGCATATACTACACAACATGGGAAACCGGCGATGAGGGTGAGTGAAGGGAGATGGAGGTAGAAGTAAGACGGAGGAGAGTGGGTGTACGAAGGGCGGTGCTTTGCGGCTTGTGCGATCGTTTCCACAGGATTGGTCACATCGGAGAGAAATGAAGAGAAAGAAGAAGCTGTACAGGAGGCTGCGGGCAGTGAGCTGATTTGGAAATGGATGAGGGTTGGGGATGAGGATGTCGGAAGGAGAGAGGAGGAAGAGGGAAGGAGGAAGAGGGAGGGAGGGTGTAGAAACACTTGCATCGTGCGAAAATTTCCACGGAATCCCTATCGTTACATTGCATCACATCACGTGGTGGAAATTAATGTTCCGTGGGCATAAAGCCAAACTTCATTTTTTGGCACAAACAAAAATTATCATGTATAATTTTACATCTCACCACTCTGCATAATTTTATTTAAAATACTATATGCGCTACAATAGTCATATATTACTGTTTAAATAAACAATGAAAAATACCGATTACATAATTTTATTCAAAGTCAGGAAAAAGTGAGAAATGTTGCAACTCGTAGGTGTGTTCAAATACTTCTGCCGCGCATTGCCAACGCTTTCCGAAACCATTTGTCGTTACAAGACCCCTAATGATCGTACTCGCTGGTTCGCTCTCAAGCACAGCGCGCTTTGCGGACAGAAAAATAGACGAAATATAAAACGAAAGAGGGAGAAAAAGCGGAATGGTTCCCCATTGCGGGCATTCTGGAAGTGGTTTTTAACCGTGTCACAAAAAATTAGTTTGGAAAGCATTACCTTTCCGTCTCGTATTTTTTAAATTAATATCAAGGGCGTGCACGCTAACCGCCCTCCTTTGCAATAAAGAGCGACGGGGCGTGGCGTGAAAATCGATTTTTTAAATACAATATTAGACGTACATTTAATATATTTTGCGAATTCCGTCCGCTAAATTAAAATTTCGGACCGCAGATGGATATTTTTTCATGCGGAACTCGAAAATGAGATATTCCTGCGTCGTTTTTTTTTAACAGCCGCAACAATAAAATTAATCATTTTATTCGTCATAATAAAGCGAGTTATAACACATGATGTACACGTAAAATTAAGGAATTAATATACGCTCTTCGAATGAATAATTACCGTAAATACATTAGCATCAGCATCCCGACCTTTCTCTGACTTTGGAGTTGTATTGTTTTTAAAAGCAAATGTTTTTATTTAAAATGTTATATATTACATATGAGAAAAATGGTCGAATTTTTTTTCTGTATGAGAAAACAAATCGTGTGATACATATGGGAGTATTAAACTTCAAAACTTTGTACAGTAATAGAAATGAGAATAACTTTATTCATCAAACAATCGAAAGTTCGACACATAGATGTTCGAGTTATATAGTTTTGATTGTATGGATAGAATGCCTTTAATGAAAAACGCAGGAAAGCTTAACCCGTCAAAAATAATACGGTTTATCGCAAAGTATTTTTAGTTTAAGTGGGTATTTTTCATAAACGATAATTTGATTATAAGAATTACGCAGGACCTGGCGATGTATGTTTGGTAACCTTGTTATAACAATACACTCCCAACAACAACTGAATCTCGTACGCACTCGTACCAACATTAAGGGCCGCATACCTCTGTGTTCCGGCATTACAAAAGCAGAGATTAACAAATATTGAGATAGTGCGCTAAACAAATTCCATCATCATCTTAACAATTTAGAAAGCATCTCCTCTCCGAAGAGGGAACCGAATTAGCGCGACACCGATAAAGCCCGCCTCTTCTGCGATCTCACATCAACAACGCCTTCGCGGGAGGATTTTTTTTCTCTCCCTTCGCCCTCTCGTCTCGGCGACGTGGGAAAGCGCTTTCGACGAGTGCACACAAACACGAAAAAAACTTCTCTCTTACAACGGGAAAAAATTCAATGTCGGCGCACTGTTCTCCGAAGCGATGAAAAGTCCGAACATCTCACGCACCCGTGAATATCTGGGCGAAAATAAACACGGCGGAAGGACTCGCTAATATTTCGCGGATTTTAGCGCCGATCTCCCGAAATAAAATACGAAAAAGAAACGTTATGAGGAACCGAAGGGAGGTTCGGTTTGTTTGGCTGCCCTCTAGGGGAGGAGAGTTTCCGCGAGAGTAAGGAGCCGGAAAGAGCACCACGCCAAGCGCTAACCACAAGCCACGTCTCTCTTTTATACGCAAACAGACGCGAGATAGGCGGCTTTCTCAATAACAAATAGCCGTCTCATTCGTCGGGAAACGAAATTTAAAGGTAATGCAAAACTCTGTAAAAAGAAACATCTGTTGTTTCGAGTTTTTTACATATCTGACGTGAAAACTCAAAAGAATTAAATTAGGAATTATCAAATAAGACAGAGAAAAATTGAGCGATAAAAAATTACCTTTCCCCAGCTTGGCTTGAGTCTCACGACCGAATCGGCGTCCGCCAGGGCCTCCTGCACACGGTTCAGCCGGTATAAAGCGTGAGACCGATTGCTGAGCAGTAAATGGTTGTTTGGAGCTGATTATGGAAAAAAAAGAGAAAGAAAGGAGTCGATCAGATATATATATTTAGGGCTCTTTTCAGGGAAGTGTTTTCCACTAAAATAATTTATGCCACGCTAGAAAGGATGCTTTATTGCCTGAACCACTCCATCCAAGTGTGTAATTTGGCAGTATAAAAGTTTGCATAATAACGTCACACGAAGTAATCTTGTAGATGAATTCACGAGCCTTCGTCTTGAGCGGCAATAAAGATCTATCGATAGCGACGCATTTGTTACAGAATTAAACGCAAAATAATATATGTATAAAATGCATAAACAATCGAATATAAATCTGTATGAAGGAGAGCAAAAAATAAAACCGAAGGAAATAGAACACTTAGCGAAGAAAACTGATTTAATTTCAGTTAATAGAATACGTATCACTAATAAATGATTCAGATATGCTGATTTTAATGTCAGCACGCATATCTGCTATAAGGAAATAATTTCCATTTTTATGATCGAAAAACTTGTTTCCTAGTATATCCTTGAAAGAACTAAGTCATATTTACTAATACTTTTCTCTCAAATCCCTCATTGGTATTTCTTATCCGGTCGTTAAAATCTTTTTATCAGCATCATTATAGTTATTCTACCTTTGAAAAGGTTTATGTCTCACGCAGCTCTATCTGCACCATCCAAGGTCTTTCTCATTTTATCTTACAAATCTCCTTATTTTTAAAAACGATATCTATAATGTTTCATCGTGAATAAATATAAACTACTTAGAATATAAGTTAAAATATTAATTATTACCGATATTTTGTGAATTAATAATCCAACAAATCAAAAGAAACGATAAACACTAATGTATCTGATTTGAAGAGAAAGAACGACGAGCTCTTTCCGGGCAGGAGGAAACATCAGAAAGAGTTAACAAACAAAAAAATGAATAATACAAAAGAAAGGATCAGCCAAAAGAAAACGCTTTTTATTTCGTATCGTTTCTTTCCAATTGTGAAAGTGAGAGGTGAAACACCAACCATAAAAAACATTACCAAGTGATACGGTATAACTCGAACGCGTGTAATTCAAATTTTTTATAATTTCCAAGAGCTATAATTAATTGTCCTTGTATTTCCAAGAATTCTATTCTAGCACCTCTATGCCAGCACAAGTCCTCCTAAACGAACCTTCTGCATTTATATAGTACGGAATTATAGCGTAAACTGCAATCTCTGACCTTTAATCGAGTTTAAAACTCGCATCGAAAGATCGCGACATCGTGATCGAGGGGAAAAAACAAGTACATATATATATATATATATATATACAAAAAACAACTTTTAGGAAGGTTATTTGTTATAGCAAATTTTTTCATCAGTTCGGGCAATTGACAGTTTAGCTAATTTTGTTTGCAGACACGACAGGAAGTAGGAGGCTTCGGACCGGACTATAGAGTAGGTATAGATGAAACGTCAACCCAACCCAAAGGTTTGATTCAATGATTTTACTACCAATTAAAAATTGTACGGTCTTTTCCTCGTCTCCAAACATTCGCATAAATTCTTAAAGAGTCGGAATCATTTTTAAGGGTTAATAGTAGGTCGTAGTTCGGTATTGGCCGTTGCCATTTGCGGCGCCACGGTCAAGAGACGCCTTTTCCATCGATAAGAAATGTGTAGCTCTCTTTAAAATTTAAAGAATGGCTAAAATAAATGCAGGCGTTCTCGAGTTAATAGACATTATTTGTGATGTCTTAAAACTTACCTACCTCCATATATGTACCTACCTATATACGTACATCGCGGTAAGTTAATATAAAAGTTGCTAATAAAGCAAATAAAACGGAGGCGATGGTAGGCATAATTACTGCCACGTGTGCGCTGTGAAAGTAGAAAGGAGGGGAGAGAACACACTCCATCGTTAAACACGATCGCTTGAAGGTCGATTGGGATGGAAGACGGAGAGGCGATCGCCCGAGGGTATACACTACGGTGGACACCGAAGAATGCGTCTTTGAGCTGGAATTCACGTGGAAACACTAGATGAACGAGGCCACATTCGCTCATGAATGGGAGAAAAAAGCGAGGCGTGAAATCGAACCACAAAGTTTTCCTATCTGCTATACGCCATTGCGAGCTCATGGCTGCGATCGATATCGCCAACGGATTAAAAAGACACCTCACACTTTGCTTTTTTTTAAAGTGTCATGCATGTAAACGCGACCGTCAATAATAAGTAGTTAAATAAAACAAAAAGAAGGTCTCCTCTGAATTCCGAATGCATGAGGCCATGATCATTCCAACGGGACCATCACTTTTTTTACATGTAACACATAGTGTTGTCAAACAGCCTTTAATTTTTCCTGGCGCTTTAGAGATATTCTGCAAAAAATTTTCGGCTAATTCGAAAATTTCATCGATAAAATACAATTTCTCACGTCTTTAGGTAAATTATCTATTGATGAAAACAGGCAAAAAATAAACAGGGGAAAATTATATCTATAATATTCCTAATTATAGAAAATAAAATTTAAAAATAAAAACGATTTTATGGGAAAAAAATGCAAACTTTTCCCGCCACCCGAAAAACTCCGAAATTAATGTAATCGTTTAATACACTGTCTCTCAAATAGACTTACATAGTTCATCAATTTTATTCAAGCCACAAAGTGAGCTTGATAATATTCCTTTAAATCGATGTAATCGCTCTTGAATAATTAAACCGTCGGTTTTTCATTAAATATTTTTTTTTAACGGAAGAGGTTTTCGATAGCGCAACTGATTTTCGCCACCCATATCGTGGTTTGGTGCCACGAGACATCACCAGATTGCATGCAAGTAGATCACGCCAGGCATGAGTCGAAGCATGACCGCATTTTGGAAAGGCAGGAGCCCACGAAAGGACAGGGCGTAGGTGTGTGCTTCGGAAAGGCTTGGACCACAAAAATGTATTAACGAAAACAAAAATCAACGAGTTAAAGGGATAGAGAAATTGCTCTTTGCGAATTTTTATATTCGATTCGAGTGGAAACGTAGCATGCCCATTTGCACTTCAGACGCCAACTCCGCGACCCGTTAAAAGTGTCCGCGCTTCGTAAGCTCTCCAAATTCATCGAATTATTTACATTGTTTTGAAGTTGTAATTATATGGATTTAAATCCGTTTTCTTACTGTATAACTTTCTGTTTTAAGTGAACCAATGGTCGTTAATGATTCGTCGAATATTGGAAGGAAAGAGCATTTATTCGGCAAGATCATATAGGAGAGCAACGTGTGAAACAGTTACAGGAATTATGTATATTCCTCACCGTTGAAAAAAAAGCAAATTTACTTTTTATGCTTTAAAAGCTAATTATAGGGCTGTTTCGGAATAGACTGATGATCGCACATCTTGGATTGTAATAGAAGAAAATCAACAAATATTATATGGTTCGCCAAAAGCATAAATGTGGGAATGTAGAGAATTTCCATAAGTTATTCGCAACACATTGTCAATCAAATTAGAAACCCAACAATATCTCTCTCACTTATATATTCTCGTATACTACGAGTAAAAATGAAACGGGAAGCCTCCTATAAATCACAGTAATAAACTTCCCGATGGCCATAAAAAGCTGAAGCACGATCCGCGCAGTGAACTTCTTGAAAGAAATTGACAGACTCGAATGGTCAGGCGCATCTTAGACGAAGAGACGAGGAAAGCGAAGCTGAGCCTTCAAGAAAAATGTATTTTGTCCGCTTAAATCCTCTCAGATAAGGTCGAATTCTTCGACAAAGACATATGGACTCTTTCCATTTCCTCTCCATCTTTCCCTTCCTCGGCGGAGCTTAAAGCGTTTCTCAAGGATGCCATTTTTCATAGTCAAATCGTACAGCAGGTGCCAGTTGACGTAGTGGGACGTTTGTCGTCCATTTTATACCAACGGGAAGACAGCAGTAATTTTCCAATAGATAGTATTAAAAACGAAAGAGATACCTAATGCATCGAGGGTAGCAAGGGCAAATGTTAGAATCTCTAAATTAGTCATATTATATTTATTTACCTTTCAAATGTCTCTACGACAGTTAATACGCAGCAACAACAAGAATTTCTTTAGCTGAAGAAAATCAATACATATATCACGTTTTCTCGGGAGAATTGGGCCAAGCCTAACATTAATCTGTTAAGGCCCTTGGAGCCCTTGACGTCCTTGAATATATGAAAATTCGAAAAATGAAAACTTCAAAAAGAAATTATCGGTCTCACAGTACAGGTCGAGCACAACAGATAATTTATCTAATTACGGCAGCCATAAAAGTTGCATAAACCATCGAATGCTTACCATGTGTCGTGGAAATGCGCACTGTGGTTACACAACGGTTTTATTGCACCACGAGTTACTTATAAATTATCTAGGGAAGACTCCAGAGATTCGTTCATTCACAAATGTCCTCATTTTTTTACTTTTTCGATTTGTAAAGATTGCTGTCACAAGAGAAACATACAAGGTTTAAGAAGATTAGTATACGTACTAACAATGGCTAACGATAAAAAAGCCAATTTTTGGGAAAATGACTAAGGCCTTTAAAAAAATTTGATCGAGAGAGAAAGACGACCAAGGCGACGTCAAAATGTCTTTCTTTTAAGCCTGCAAAAAATGCAATCTCTTCAAGCTATGGGATTTGGCTAGGTGGGGATTTAGGGAGGGGGGTGATTGAGCATTTTGAGCGGAGTCGAGACACGTGAATGAGACAGAGATGGATAGAGCCAGACAGTCAAAGCGGGAGTATGGGGCAGGACGGGAAAGGAAACTTAAACGGGGATTTGGAAGGCCGCGGAGGGAGGCAGACGGGAAAGGGATCCCCGTAGAGTGGAACAAGGTAAAGGGGATGTCTGAGGGTGATAGAGAGAGAGAGAGGAAAAAGGGCGTGAGGTGCGAGGGGATGGCAAGGAAAAATGGTTGAAGAAGTTTAGATGTCTGCTGTAGATATAGTATAAGTCATCACGGAAATGAGAGTTCAAGAGAAACAGCCATTTATATTGGGGGATAAAGCATTCAGGACAGTGGCAGTGGAATTTATTTGAAAAATATCAACGATTTAAATACATTGAAGATTATGTTTTGGCGGACATTTGTTTAGATTTTATTGAAATTTTCTTCTTTATTCTCTAGAATTCGACTTTAATTTATATTTTGCGAATCTTCAAACACAAAACACAAATGTGCAAGTAAACAATTAGTCATTATTATATTACACTATTGTATTTACCTTTGCTAATATTTTTAACGACGCACTGAGTATGAACCAACGAAACCGTTAGTTTGATAAGGCTTACACAATAAGAAAAACTACAGTCGATAACACTTTTTAAAATGTCAATTAATATTGATCTAACATTTAAATCGGTATCCTTAATCTTATGCAGCACCACAACACGCATCGATTTCGATACATGCGGATAAGTGCACTTATTTTTAAGAAAAAGCATGCAAAAACAAACGAAAGTGAAGCGAATTAAATGCAAATTTAGTTTCACGGTAGCATTAATTCAACAGCCAAGAGTCAAAGGTCGGATGAATCGCAAGCACGTTACCCGCACCACGTTGAAAATCTCCTCCCCCATTTACTAAATAGATAACTTGTTGGAACTGCAATCCGCAACTCACATTTTCCCCTGATAGCTTATATAATATACGACAACGGCAATGGAAAAATAAAAACCCTCCATTTTATCTTTGGCTGGATAAGATTAGGAGCAAGGCAACAGATGTTGCTGTTTTGAGGAGAACAGGTGCGGTCTCCGGTTCGATCCCCGTCACCAAATAAGGTGCACCTCTCATTCTGTTAACGAGAGTTTAATAGTGAATTTTTATCCACGAATATTTGGTGATCGTAATTGATTCTAGACGGCGCCTAAACTCGGCCTAAACAAAGCATTTTAATTTAGCTATATGGATATTTTTCTATTTCATATATGAATTAATAGTTTACTTTTTACAAAATTTTCGACCTCCAACGGAACGTCAATTTCGTAAAAGACGTTAATTTGTAGGCTAAGGCGGAATTGGCTGGAGATGGTAAAACAATAATAACCATAAGAAACCAGACTCCGAAAGCTGTGGTCGTTTTCTCGTTGTCGTCACTTTCAAAAGTATCCTATTTACACGGTACTGCGCTGGATTAGAGTCAAGAAGAACTGAATATAAAACCTTTAAATTTTGTTTATTTTTATTAAACCATCTAATGACAGTGCATCCATTTCTTTTACCTTACTGTTAGAGCAACGGCGGCAGAAATTGAGATTGGAAAACATGAAATATTTTACGTTCTGAGGTCACTAAGTCTACCGTAAAGGCTCCGTGAGTAGAACGATCTCTTGAGAACTCGCAACAACGCTATCTTCTTACGTTTTAAAACTCTTAAAGTGAAGCGCAATTTATGTACACGCATTCGTTAATGGTAGCTTTTCATTTTATCCATTCATTGCTCCTAACTATATAGAATAACAAATCTGCCAACCATTTGTTATTCTTACGTTGATAAAAATTCATGAGAATTAACATCGTCGGATTTTATTAATTTATATTCGACAACATCTGTTCAGCGAACACCAAGTTATTTTCTAACATACCAGGTAAGCACATCTAAACATATATTTTGAAAAAAGTAAGAATTGTAAATGAAATAAAACAAAAGACCAAGTTACAACAAATGCTTTTCAATACATTTAGAAGGAAGAGGTCTTAGAAAATTAAATTCCCGGCGTTCTGGAACTGGAAGTTAATCATCTTGGAGGAGAACCACCAGACTTCCCAATAAAGCAGTGACGCTCGCGATCACCCGTTTGGGAACCCCTGTCAATTTAAAGCCCTAATCACGTATAGCGTCATGTACAGCTACCAGTCACGCCCTATTTTGTTTCGCAACGAATGGATGGCGCTATATACGCGACCCCTTTGGGCGGACCGTCCAAGCAACAGGAAAACAAACTGCATGGAATCGAGGTTACGAAGTTTCGATGACAGAAGGCGTGAAAGTAAAGGGAAAGGGATTGTAGTAAGAATCGTTATAACATACCACGAACCTTATAAAAGGAGAAATAAAATGGGCGAAAACCAAATAAAAGGCTCAACGAAGGTGAATGAATTATGGTTCCAATCATCGATGGAACTCCTACTCTCCATTTAATTGAGAAGAGAAACCGACGTGATTCAGGAGAGGAGTCATAGTGATTTAAACGAGAAAGAGGCGGAATTGGCGTTTTGGGGGCCTCAAATGCATTCCGATAGCATAATGGAACAAAGCGACCGGAAATAAGTGAAGTGAGAGGGCGCGACAAGTAAATGTTTTATTAACGGTAAAATTTCAGCCGTAATAGGGCGATTGGGCCGAAGTTTCGTCTAAAATTTTAATATAATCCTAAAATTAAAAACATCTTTAAAGGGAAAGAAGAGTTCGCACTGCGGTAAAAATAGTTTGTTCCGACAGATAAACCCTGAAAAGCATTTGGTTATCTTTTACTCTACCGAGACCCAGATGCATGCAAGCAAGCATACACTTACTTAAATACAGGAACGACGAAAACGTCAGTCGACAGAGCATCATCATAAAATCCCCCAAATTCGATTTCTCCACTCTTTCCGAGTCACACGCGTGTGTTTGGGAGAACGTGCGTGCTAACAAGAGAAAGACATAGTGAGAAGGAGGGAAATCGTCTTAAGTGGGCGGGGACAAGGCCGCTCCAATTCGGCAAAGGCAAAAATAACTACAACAGCCGGCGCTTAAAAACGAAAGCGGTCCACCTAAGAACAGGGCGCTAGGCGTTCGTTTCAATGAGGAAATCGCGGTGTACGTGCAGCACGGCACGCGCATCGAAATGGGGGCTGTTGAACAGTATCGGTGGGGAGGAGGGGAATCCGGCGTGGGTGGACGCATACATAGGTGACATGTCGCCGCCGCTTCCTTTCGAAAATGCGGCAATTCCCTGGGTCAAAATGATGAGAACGTCAAAACAATGCAGCGTGGAAGATGTTGCAAGTAATCCGCGAATTTCGAGGAAGAAGTTGGCGTTTTCAACTAAAAGAAACGTCCTTTAAATCTCATAAGAGGAAAGCAATCGGTCTGACATTTAGTCAAGTGTGGTCGTTGAAGCATGTAAGGGGCTCCATTGCGAGAGTATGTATTTCGTATGACGAATTAAATTCGTCAAATGCAAATGGGATCGCAAGAGGTTAAAGAGTCTCGAAGGGGGATTAGGAACACGAAATAATTGTCCGCCGGAAGAATTTTAAAAATAAATCTTATACCTCGCAAAACTCTCCATTTGGCCTATTTAAACAGTTGTGACGTTCCTTGAAAGTGATATCTGAAACAATTGTTTCCCAATGTGGTTACCGCGGATGCCATGGCGCCCGCCGAGGTTTATTCAGGTGCTCGCGGGCATTTTCACGGCTCAGTAAAAATGATTATCAAGACAAAAAATACTATCACTGCCGATTAAACTAGGAACAGCAATATTTTGAAAAGTCTCCGGCAGATTAATACGCTGTCAAGATGACACTGTTGCTTAATCCCCCTACAAATCATATCTTAAGCATGCTGCGCTGCCGCGAGGTTCAAATTCTCAGAAAAGAAGTACTCGTTTCATTGTATACTGTCTGTACCCTCGACCACACGCAATTATCTCGATGTTTAGCTATCCTATTCTTTTCAAACTATTTTTGTAAGAAAACAGCATCTGGAAGTTGGAAGTACATATAACAATTTCGAATTCGACTGTGCCCTTGGACGCATAACGTTGGGAACTCCTGTCATGCCCTGTAGCTAGCGATACAATTGGCTCCACCATCACGATTCTTGATAATCTTACAGAAAAACTAGTCCTTTCTTCTGCAATATGTCACAGGTCTTTCATCTTCGAGGTCTTACATTCCGATATATGTGAGTCTTCCTATTCAGCTACGACCTCCGGCTTTCCATTCCCTATAAGCTTTAATCTAACATACTATCAGTGTTCCTCTAGCGAGGCCCAATTGAAATACAACAGTAATGAGGTAATGACATACTTTATGAGCTAGATGGCAATACTGTTATTTGAAAAATGAAGAACTCCCACAAACTTATATATATGTGTGTGTGTGTGTGTGTGTATGAAAAACACCATTATAAAAATATGCACCATAACACATGGATTATGTAAAATATTTGCCAAGTCAATAAATATCCATCGTAAATTACGGTCTTACTTATTCATAGGTAATTAGCTCATTTACAAGCTCGGGTAATGGAAACCCTGCCAAACGCTTCTAGCGGCTTGCAGGGTATTGATGTAAATGTAAATGTAAAACATGAGTTTTAAAAGTAACCGAATACTATAGCAAAGTCAAGCCAATGTCAGGAGTCGATATTTAGCACCGGACATGCGACATATCTCTATGCCAAGACGGGTTTCTTGCGTTAATGATGACGTTACTTGAGATTTTCTTATATAAACTCTCAACAAATCAATTATTAATACCACGAGGGAAAAAAACATTCGGCCTATCACGATAACTATTTGAAATCTCGTAAAAGAACGAAGTTTAGACTTTCGGGTAAATACACGCAGCAATGATTAATTCAAGAACATTGCATAAAGCTTGCGGCTAAATATGTTGAGTCAGCCACAATGTAGAAAATCGTTTCGTGCACCAACTGAAGTCTTTGACAAATTGCGCGAAGATTCCAAACGGGATTGAGCCCCCGAAGCTGGACAGTTGCCGTGACTGGTCGCTGGATAAGAAGAAAAATTTGCCTACCATCTAGAAGCACACGGATTCGAGGGGTTTATAAATTAACTCGATGCAACTTGTAACTTCAAATAGTAAAAAATAAAAATTTTATGGAGGTTTGAATAGAAATATGGGAAAAAAGTTGGAGTTCTTCTGGGAAGGTTGGAATGATCACGATTTTGTAAAAATTTTGTCATTAGCATCGCTATTATAGCTAAGGTGAACGTAAATATGTAGACGATAACATTAGTCGGCTTATATGGATAACTAGCATAAGTGCCCGTTGAATTTCAACGGGTTTAATGAATCTAAATTTTCGTCAATGCAACATGTAAAAATCGCAAGAATAAAATTGTGCACTCTTTTAACCATCGAATATTTCTATATTATAAGTCTGTTTTAATTAATTAACTAAAATCTCACAGAAATTCCTTGTGAATAAAATAGTACCTTTCTTTCTACTAAAATAGCCATTGTTATTTCAATTTTCAATTTCATTAAATAAGCAGAATTCCGGTTCCAAAAAATTGGTTCAATCTTCAATTGCCTCTGATAAATAGATTTTGGAATATAATGTACCTCAATATCGTTTATCGTCTGCTCAGCACTCTTGCCTTCTCATTTTCCGAAACAACGACTTTCACCAGTTTTAAATGGATTTCAAACTTAGAAGAGGACTTGATTCAATTCAGTTAAAATAACCACATAACAAACTTCTTATTCTAAAGAAAATCCTTTTATAATATGCAATGTTAACCTAGAATTCATTCATTCTGAAAAGTGAATAAAAGTACCATGTACATATATTTCTTTCAACTAAAATAGCCACCCTTAACAGATTTTAATGGATTAATGCATTAGCATTTCAATTTCATCAAATAAGCAGAATTCCGGTAACAAAAAAATTTGTTCAATCTTCAATTGCCTCTGATAATACTTTAAATAGATTTTGGAATCAAATGTACCTTAATATCGTTTAGCGTCCGCTCACCACTCTGGACTTCTCAGTTTCCGAAACAACAACTTTCAATAGTTTTCAATTGATTTTTGCTTTGAAATATATGTACTTGAGTCAATTCAGTGCAACTTCCACTTTACATACTGTAAATTCCAAAGTAACTCCTTTTATAATAGGTAGGCAATGCTAGCCTCAAATTCATTCATTCTGTAAAGTGAATAAATAAAGTTATTTTTTAAAACTATAATAGCCTCTGTTATTAGATTTAAATGGATTATAAGCGTTAGAACTTACTCTGTATTAAATAAGCACCAAAATTCCTTTTATAAGAACAAATCAATTCATTAAAAGATCCATTGTTGTTTCTTCGAAAATTGCCTGTTAACAGTTTTAAATGTCCTTTTAATTTTAATTGAATTTTAATTTATATTCGTTTCCAAACTTCGGCCATTGTTACGAAATTAATTCGAGGAATAACAATATAAATTCGTAAGCACGTATGGTTTACAAAGAATTTAATTTAAGAATGCTTTTTATTTCCAAATTTATTACCAAATTTCGAGTTTCTATCATTATTATTTCTCGAGTTATTAGCGTTTGCATAGCGTGACCAACCAACCAACAGACGACGGCTATTATTATATAAAAATCTACTTGCCAATTCATGAAATCTAAACCTGATCGACAACACATACCAAAAGTACCTAAAAAATTCCGAAATAACTTATTTTTTTACGTTAGCGCAAACGTTAAAGAAATAAAATACAAAGAAAAGGTCACAATAGTGCATCAATTAAGGATGAAACAAAAGTGAGAACATTTCGTGGAAACGAATCGTCCTTAACTGAAAAACGTTATAGATTAGCAAAATTCCCATCAATTCTAGTATCGGTACCACAAGGAGATACAAACAATTGATATGGCGTGTATCAAGGTAAATTAATTAGATACCATAACGAAAAAAGGTGGCGGCACCAAAGAGTCGAGCAAGCTATCCAAGGAGTACATGGGAAAAAGTTCGAACGACATTGGATCGACGAGGTTTAGATTTAAAATGGAAAGAAGACGATTTGAATACATCATCTATAAGGAAAGTTCCTATCAGTTAATTTTATCATAGAGTAAAAAGCCACTAAAACTATTATACACGTACATTTCCGCTGAGACTAAGTAAATAGTCATCAGAAAAAGACCAAATACAATTCATTTACCAATACAAGCGTAATGTCATTAATGGAAAATCTTAAAAAGGCCTCGTTAGAGGAACGAAGACTGCAGGCTAGATTTAATCTGCTAGAAAAGTATTTGTAGGAAGGATTAGCGGATGAGATAGTTGATCTTATCGGGAGTACGACATATATCGGAAGGCATGACAGCGAAGATGAGATCCGCGAGATCCATTGCAGAACAGATACAGAGGATTGTTTTTCCCTAGGACTATAAGGGATCATAAAAGAAAGAGGTAGGTAAGCTAGGGAAACTTGGTGCACTGCACCTCCTGCCATCCACCAGTAAGGTGACTTGCAGGTTATTATGTAGATGTAGATGAAGCGTATAAACTATGTTTTTCCATACTCTCTTCAATGGTTTATAATCGTCAGGCATTCAGGTCAACTATTCGGGCAAACGATCGTTCCACGAAAGATTCAACTAATCGGAATAGAGACAATGTAGGAGAACAACCTCTCTGAGGACAATGGGATCCTCAAAGCTCGGCAACGGAAGCAAGTGACTTAAAACACTCGATCCCGAGAACAAAGGAGCGAAAATAAGCACTGCGTGCTTCAATTGTTCCAGCGAAGGTTGCGTGGGTAACTCTGAATGCGCAAGAAGTTTTTGAAAAATGCTCAGCTCTTCGTTTGAGCAACTGCTAAATTTAGGACAATGGTGATTTTTAGCGGCTGAAATAAACGAAGGCTATTTTATCGGGTAAAACGATGGAAGCGTTGAGATTTTTCCGCTATATCCCAGCGCCTTTTGAGATTTTAAGCAGGGCATCGAACCGGAACCAAACCGAAACCGGAAAAAACCGTTATTTTTCCTGGAGTGAAACCGAACCGAAAAAAAATATTTTCCTGAACCCGAACCGAAACCGAAAACCGTTATTTATTTCGTTCCATATATTTCGGTTCGCATAAAAAGTGGGAGCGAAAGAAGGGTTTTTCCTTTTGCTTTATTTGAGTCTTTCTGAAAGCCTTACGTTTAGAAACCGAATAAGAAAAGGGTTGGGTTTTTCTTGAGAACACATTCTCCTCAGCCTTGGAAAGGATGTGTCTTTGTGATAATATCTGTTGGCTCAATAGTGGGATTTTCCACGTGCATCTCAATACATAGAGAGAGGGGGTCTACAATACATCCTGCTTAGATTACCTGTTAAACGAGGCTACTGGAAAGGAACTTGGGCGGTACTTTTAAGACAGCCTCTAATTGTCTTGCTACCCTCCCCCCGAGCATACCCCGTACAGTGTGTTCCAGGCAAAAATATTTCCCGATTCTTAACTTACATTTTCCTTAAAGTTGGAGGTTATTGTCCCCATATACTTTCAGTCCCTCTCCATATCCACTGAACCCTTGTATTCTGGTAGTCATTCTCTAAAACTTATCTAGGAAGGATCGCTCCTATTTTCTTTTTGTTTGCATGTTTGATTGCAGGGTAATATGTAGATGTACGTAATGTTTTTTATTTGCTGCCGGGTGAAAATCACGTTTTCGCTTAGTAATAATTTTTCGAAACGATATTTATCATTTCAATTTCATGAAATAATGAAGTTTAACATTCTCACACACTACTTAAGTGATTAAAAATATTCAGTCATCGTAAACTTGTAACACGTTAATAAACATTTCTCAGCCTTTCTGAATTCTCGGACCCTCAATTTCTGTGGGCTTCTTCCTCATAGATATTTTATAGATTTTTTCATCCATTTAAGTAATCTCTGAATGAAAAAATTAAGTCGTGCATTTACACTTTTTACTATAATACAAGCAGTGGACGTGATCTACAAATTGTTAATGAAAATAACGTAATATCTTACTCAACTTTCTGGTACTATTGAGATAACGCGATCCCTTATTTTACCGCACGATTTGTAAATAAAAATATTAATAATTCATTATTAGGCATTCCCGCGTTAGCGCATATTAGCTTCGGTCTGTCCGTCCTTCTATCAGGATGCAATTTTTTTTCGTAGCTATTCAGCGGATTTTGATAAAATTTAGTACTAAGGACTATGCACAGTAAATTAGAAAATGAGATGAATGCTTTGCATAACATAATAAGTTTAGCATACTCTATCGCAGAAAACGGGCTCATTTATAATTTACTTTATACTTTCCTAATATGTTGAAATCATTTGCGGCGCATTTATGGTTTGTAAATATTCAATTCAAAATATAATCTTAAATAAATAAGATACATACTAAATATTCATATTTAAATAATTTATTTTCGTGTTTTATGTTTTTTAAATATCACTATTTTTATAGTGAAGATGTATTTGATTTAATAAGAAAATTACTTAATAAATCAATTCTTGAAAGTTTCCTAAAAATATTTTAAGATCGGAGCGAAAAAAAAACGGTTCAAACCGGTTCACTGACGCTTGCCGGAGCGCAACCGGAACCGAACCGAAATTTTGTTTTTTGAGTGAACCGGAACGAAAACCGGAACGAAAAAAATTACGGTTCGTTGCCCTGATTTTAAGTCTCTACTGAAAGGAAATTGCGATGGACTTATCTACAGAGATGTGAGACACAGAACATTGACCTCAATTGCACGTGGAGGGAATTTACGGCATTAAAACTTCTGAATTAAATCATGAACGATGTAAATTTTCCACGGCAAGACTTTATTTAAGACACCTGTAAAATTTTCGCAAAGTAACTCCAAATATGGCGCATAAATATGAACCAACTTCATAAAATCCTAGTTATTTTGATAAATTAGCAAAGAAAGACTTAGAATAGAAAATTCTTTTTGTAATAAAGATGGATAAAGGAATGACGACATACCTTTCATGTTAGTACCCACGTACTTTTAAATCCTTTCACTCGTCACTTAATCCTCCATTGGCTACTTGAACCCAGCGAAGGAGAAAACAAATGAAGTAGGATTGAAGCCAAGAGAGAGAGGCACAAAAAGTTTCGTCATTGGAAAACGTATATGCTAACAAACTCAAGGAAAATATTTAAAACCTTCATTACCCAATGGACGAAAATAAAAGATTCTTAAAAGGTATCTATGACTAGCGATTTTTTAAACAAAGCTGGATTTCGCAATTACGATTTAGCTGTGTTAACATAGGTGCGTCATGAAGAGGAAGTAACGGCAGCATATGTAAAAACTAATAAGCGCAAATATTGACATATTCGTTCCGTAATAAATAAGGGGACTAAGGGCCATTTTCTCCCGCATCGATAAATTTCACAATGCGGCCTTCGAACATAGTGACGTTTATCGAAGAGACTATATTGTTTCATTAGCCGCAAAGTGTTTCTGAATGCAGCTTAGGCAAACGGAATTAGAGGGCGAGAAAATATAAATGAGCGGGAAATGGCGATAAAACGAGTAGAAAAGCGATAATGCGTGGTGGTGGGGAGGGGGGGCAGTAAACTGAGGTTGTAAATAAATTCAGCGGTTCTCCTTGTATAAACGGTGTAGAAAATGGCAGGATTTTAGGCGAACAAGGCGATTCGGAATGAAATGAAATATAAGTATTGCGCAGTCGTCTCTCATATAATAAAATCGGTCTTTTCCGCAAGCGTTGGAAGGAGAGGAAAAAGAAGGAGAAAAGAAAGAGAGAGGAAGAGAGAACGAAAAGGAAAGAGAGATGAAGAGAGAAGGAAAGAGAAATGAAGAGAGAAGGAAAGAGAGGATGAGAGGAAGAGAAGGAAAGAGAAAGAGAGGATAAAGAAAGGGAGTGACATCGGGAGTGTGTGATTGAAAATAAAAAACGGATAGTCAAGGTGAAGTATGCGAAGACTGGAATGCCATATTTGAAATAGAATACGCAGCAGATTATCTATGTCAACCGCCTTTTTTTCATAGGTACCGCGGATCACTGGTACGCCCAAACGATGTCTGCTGCACCTTAATTGATGCAAAAATGCGGATAGGATTGCGTTCTCTAAAGATAACGGCGTGCGCTGCGCAAATGACGCAAGTCCAGTCCGCCAATCATGTTTTTTCTTGCAAACTATCTTTTTTCAACCGACCGAAAAATACCTTTGTAAGTAGCTTTGAAAGATCAAAGGGAGCATTTCTACGATATAGAACTGGAATTAGAACCTTTATATGAGTTTTATATGTATAGTCAAATTGCAGACATAGCATTTTGTCAATTAATAATTTTCCTTTTGATCTTTCATGAAGCTTAAGTCTGGAAAATCACACCCTCAATTATCTTTACGCTTGGCGAATAAAAGTGAAAACTAATCCTGGCTGATCCGTCCCAAGTTACCAAAAATTAAACTCAGTTGCTTTTAAGATTTTCCCAGATGGCCATAAAATACACTTCTATTTGATTCTAAGCAGAATAAAATTGCTGTCTTTGACAGTGTGCACATAATTCCTATCCTGGTGTTAGAGCAAGTATTAACGTATAAAACTTATCTAGAATGTTATATCGAAGCCGGAAATTTTAATAGAAAAATGTGTGGATGGAGGAAAAGATTCTTAAAAGGTTATTTAATGATTCCTTGAAGCTTTCGCCGACATATCTGAAATGCATGCGCCATTTTCCTCGTAAGTACTTTGGTAAGAGCATTATAAATCTCACTATCTTAGAACATCCGTACAACCGAAGGTAGATGTACACGTTCTAACAGCGACCGCTTGTAAGACTACCATTCCGGTTCAGGACGTTAAATTAAAACAGCGTCTCTCTTTCTCCTTCTCCCCTCTCTCACTCTCTCTCTCTTTTACGATACACACGCACATATATACACACACACACATACATATACGTACACACACACACACACATATATATATATATATAATGAGATTGAGGAAAAGAAAAGATAGTGATAAAGGTGGCAACGAGGTGTTGGAGGGAGCCCAGTGTGGACAATTACCAGAATTTGGAGAAGAGGATATCCGCAAGAAGTTGATAAAATGCTATGTATGGGCAGAGACATGGACGCTAAGGAAAAATGATATTAAATACTTGGAAATCTTCGAAATGTGGACATGGAGAAAATTCTAAAGATAAAATGGACAGATACGGTGAAAAACGAGGAAGTACTACGAAGAACAGGAGAGGAGCGAACGATTATACAGACTATCAGAAAGAGGAAGGCGAACTGGATTGGACATTAGCTGAGGTGAGACAGCATGATTAAAGAAACGCCACAAGGAAAACCGGATGGAAAAAGAGAAAGAGGTAGGAAAAGGTTTCAACTGGTAGACGACTTGAAATCAAGACACGAAGAAGACTGCGGAAAATAGGAGTCCATGGAGAAACAGATTTAACCATGAATAATCACGGACCTGTCTAAGGGCAGATGATGATGATGATAATAAACAAAAAAATCTTCTCCTTCTCCCAGCTCTCCTCCGGCACACCCATCGCCACATCCGTGTTTCTTAAAGAGGACCTACGCGCATATATATTGGAGGCATTCTTGGGAGGGCTCCATACCGCTAACCCCCCGTCCTCGCCCGAGCGCCCTTTATTCTCACTCCCTCCCCAAAGGTCGCCACTCCCTCTTCATCCCCTCTTTCCAATCCCCACACTCCGTTCCCACCGGTCTCATCCATCTCCATAGCCGTTCCACCCCACCCCCACCCCTTCCTGCCTAGCTATCGGGACATCCCTTCCTCCCCCCCTCCCTCTCTCTCTCTCCCTACTCCCCTCCTCCTTCTTCCCCTCCTTTCGACCGTTCGCCCCCACCCCCCCCCTCTCTCTCCCGGGCGCGGGCAACACCCCCGCAACACTCAACCACCGGGGTGATTACGCAGTTACGTAACAGGTCGACGAACCAAAACCTACGTCAAAGCAGCGGCGAGAGCGAAGAAAAGGACATGGAAGAAATGCATAACTCTCCCTTTGGTTTATTAAAAAAACTGCAGGGAAAATGCGGAGAACCCTGTCCCGACCGGTACTTGAACCCGTATCTTCTAGTTTTCGAACCGTTGCACCGCCCGTATACGCGAGCTTGCTTTCTTCGAGGAACGAAAAGATACGTGGTAAGACGAAAATCCACATCAGGCTGTGCTCTCTCGATGCGCTGACTGGAGACGGTTATTTACGTCGACCAATAGTTAATATAAAAAGGAGGTAACATCGTGTTAATGTCAGTAACAATACTTTGGTCTTTCCTGCATTTATCACCTGAAATGCGTGTATCGTGCAACACGCTTTCGCTTTTTTAAGATGGAACAGAATGAGGCGGGTTGTGAATAAAATCCCGTGAGTAATACTGTTTGGTCGTCTTATTAGAAAAATCCGCTGTACACGCAAGAAGGGAGAGAGTGAAAAATAACCTACGTATTTTTAAAAAAGAACGCAAGTAACAACGTCAATATAAGTAGTATTCTATGATGCGGGTAAAAAGAAAACAAATTAAAATTATCCTATTATGAAGAATGTGAGAAGATTAATTAACTCCTCTTCACGAAATTTACGTGATAAAATTATAAGCGGATAGTTCTCGTCGAGCAATTCCACGAAAAAGTAGTCAACCGAAGAAATTACCTACTCAAAAAAAATCAGAACGCGTCCGTGAATATTCGTCGGCGAGATTTGCTAGGTATTTCCCTTCGTCTTTTGTGGCGACTTATAAAGGGAGAAATCTAGCGTCGGATGCGTATTTAATAGAAAAAATCGTCATTACAGGGATATAGTAGTATTACAGTTTTGCTAAAAAAAACGGCACTCCATTACGTAAGGGCGATGGCTGACACCGAAGCGCACTTAGCAAAGGTTAAGAGGGTAGAGCTTTTGTGGTCTTCGGATCGAAGGAAAACAACTGGCGAGCTTTAGTAAGACTTCACACGGGCACTTGTGTGACGGATGGCGGCAATTAGGGTCTGCGATCGCCATTGGCCGCGACAGGCGAATGAACGCCTGACAGCAATATCCATTTGAAGGTGTTAAAGAGCGATAGAGACATACCAAAAACTCCCATTACTCTCAGAAACATACCAAAAACGATTGTTTTGGGCAAATTCTTAATGAACGAATGTTTTTTTTTATTTTTGGAAATGAAGACTGACAATTTTACCCGAATACAGACAAAATTCAGAAAAGTTAACCGTTACTTGAATAGTGAATTACATCTTCCAGAGATTGATCAAGCAAATCCTCTTAACACTGTAAAATGATGCCATCGTAAAACTATAGGGTTTCCTTGAGACATTGAAATACCAGTAGTTTCATTAATCCAATTATTAAACGCATTAATGCTTGTATATGTACTGAGTAATTTTTATCTATAAACATGCATCATTCGTTCATTAAAGATAATTATTTGAAATACAGCCTCACTCAATGTTAATAACAAACGGCGTCGAATTTTGTGCGAGCGATCACTTATCACCGTCACTCGGAGTGAACGCTATATAACTTTACACGTGTTTCCCGACCCTTCGTAAAATAAAAAGTGACTCCTGACAGGACCAAACTGGCGATCCCTTTTCCCACCTGCCAATATATCCTTCATCCATTTCGCTTCGTCTCAGCCCTTCCCTCCTCCCGCCACCCTCATCCCCTTGCTCCTACGGTCAAACTAACCTCTATCTCACTCAACTGTCTTTTATCTCAGGCCTTCAAACTTAACAGCATTTCCCCCCTCCCTATCCACTCTTCAACACGTTCTAATCCTCCTCCCCTCGTCTCACGTCCACTTTCCCTCCAGACCAATAATCGTTTTTCTCCTATCGCCCTGTCCAGCCATCACAGACTCCATTCCCTGCCCCAACACCCTTTTTACGTCCCCGTAACATTTTTTTACTCTTCCTCCTCTACGCTCCAAACATCTAACGATTTCTCTTCGCCTCCGAAAATTTAGTCGCTCAAAGAACATTTCGAAAAAACGTCGTTGTTATGCCTGAAGGGGATTTTTCGATACCCTTCAAATCCTCCCCTATGTAGATTTTCTTTCCGGAGGGCATTTTCCCCTAGTTTTTCAGGTTCATTTTTATCAAATCGTTGTTTTTTTCTGATGATACTCTTTGAGAGTCTGACTATGCTCTTTTGCTGTGATTAATATCCCATTCCTTGGGACCACTAATTTAATTTATTTCTGAACGTATTCATTAAGAATAACTTTGATGTTGGTTTGATTTTATTCATTATCATTAACACTCTTGCGGAAGTGTAGCGGTGCTCTTTTGATATTTTAGGATACAACTTGGTGCACGCCACATCGAAAAGGTTGGTAACTCCTGTTCTAATGTAATGCAAACGGTCCTCAATGCAACTCACGCATACGATTGAGCCATCCTCCTCGACTACGCAGCCCCCTTTTCCGACGCTTCCCTCTGAAACTCACTCGACGGGAAAAATAATACTCGGCGACGGGGCGTCTCGTCTCGGACGCGAGATTTATGCGTCCATGTTGGATGCGGCGATTGGGATCTCGGTCGCCATTATTCAAGGCGAGTGGCAGGGAAAGCGATCCGAATTTTACGTCCCAGGCCAGCAATTAGTGCGAAAGCGTTTGAAATCGAGGGCGAAAGTTGCTTCTTTTTTTTAAATTTTGTCTTGATTGGACGTCTTCTAGAATAAATAGCGCCTCAAATTGTTTCTCGAGGCTTACTTTTCCAAAATACTCCCTTTCACCTTCGAGAAATGGCGTCCATAAATTGAGACAACCGAGTTCGCCCAGAAAGGCCGTCTGCTTGAAATGACGGTCGGCGACGTAACTTAGGCAGCCACAAAACGTTCTTACTAGACTCAGCGGCCGATGAATCATCTCCAAGAACTTCTACTTTGCATTTGGAATAAGCATCTGGTACATCCCATCATTTTATGATTAAGGAATGTAATATATTGGTAATATATAAAATAAGTTCGACGCTTCATTTATCAATTGCTCACTTTTAAACAATTTATATGCAAATAAGTCGATAGTAATTTCTAACAGAGAGGCTCTTTACCGATAGGATCTCGCAGCCTATTATAAGCATAAGACCGCAAATCAAGTCCTCCGTTTACTCCTCGCTCCACCGACCAAACCCTCCCATTCCCTCTCCCTCATTTCACTCAATTCACCATTCTCCTCCTATTTACCCTTTAACCCTTACGCCCACGCAGATAACCACAACTCCCTATCACCCTCCATCTTTCTATTACGTCTCTCTCTCTCTCTAACCCCTATTCCTCCCAAAAAGCTTCTCAACTCCAAATCCTAGGCCTCGATACATCCCTACTTCTGTCTTTTAATTCTCTTTCACTTCAACCATCCTTTTACTGTTTCCACCTCTCCAGTCATTCACATTCCTATCTATTCAACCCTTTTCTATTCAGCCACCTTTCTTCACCTTTAATCCATCCACTTTCCCGTCAGCACCTCCAATGCTCTCCTAAATAAAGTCGTTTGTCTGTCTGTCTGATCTTAATTCTCCCTCCCCCTCATCCAAACCCTTCTCTCCTCTTCCATCCGGTCTCCCTCGAACCTGCGACTCGAATACGAAACACACATCCCTCGAGACACGGATCGCGCCAAAAAAAAAAAACTTCCAAAGAGGCAGAGAAGGAGGTAGCCGTCACCAATCGAGGGGCGGAGTGGGGAGGACGCGAGTTGGGACGTGAGCGAGAACACGCCCGGGGGACAAGAGGCGTTCGGACCTACGCGGTGGAGAGAGCTCACGACGTGCGTGATGAGCGAAGGGGGGGGGGTGTAAGACGCGACCCCCATCTTCGCGTATAATGTATATCTATCTAACTTTCGACCGATTTCAGATCACGTCTTCGCCGAGACAGTACGCAATCCTTCTCCATTTTCACAAGGAACTGTTTTCGTCAGTGGCGTAGCAAGGTGAAACCGGGCTCTGGTTCGACTTTACGGGACTCCCTCTCCTCCAATATATATTTTTTGGTTATTTTTTAAGGGGAAAATTTTAACGAAATAAGTTTCATGATCTCGGATTATTTTCATTTTATTTAGCAGCTCTTGTGGTTTAAAATGACACAAAGGGTAAAATTTTGTATATGTCGACCACGGGTATTCGGGCCCCCCTCGAGCTCCGGGCCCTGGATCAACCGATCCATCGGATCCATGGTCCCTACGCCACTGGTTTTCGTAGCGTTAAGCTCGCCAGAATTTGTTTCGTTTTTCTTTTGACACTCTAAATTATTGCTATTCATGAATAAATTAAGATTCTGCTGGAAAACGCCCGATTTGGGAGGTCCCATTGTTCCGCTGTTTTTATTTCCCTGATCCTAAGAAAACTGTTGCGGACGCTGTATTTTGGCGAAATTCCGGAGGTGAATTTGCGGAATGCTGGGAATTTAGGGAGCACGTTTCCGAAGATATGCCTACGAAATCTAAAA
Organism: Uropetala carovei; assembly: GCA_036926305.1. Taxonomy (NCBI): domain Eukaryota; kingdom Metazoa; phylum Arthropoda; class Insecta; order Odonata; family Petaluridae; genus Uropetala; species Uropetala carovei. The sequence goes on along the minus strand of JAXCHB010000019.1, from coordinate 9,550,968 downwards.
TCCGCAGAATTTATTCCGCTCCCGTCTTAGAATTGAGTACCAAGCAGGAAAGCAAACGCAAAATGATTTGGCTACATTTCCATTTTCACAAAATCAACGAAATATCGGAAATAAGAAACAAGTTTGTTTCTCTACGTTCATATAAATGAATATAGCTTAAATCATTTTTTTGATAAAATCAATGGCTGAATTCAATTATAAGAAGAATAATTAAATTTAAATTTATCGAATTGATTTTATCGGTCTCTCCGTGGGTGAAGAAAGACGTAACTGACAAAATCGTGTTACTAAGGATGACATGATCAAGAATAACAAACGAATTACTGATTTACAAAGATGTCGAGAGTAATATATACATGGGAGAGTAACATTAGCAGGGACGGAATGGAAGAAAATGAATACCTGAACGACAAATCGAATACAAGTTGAATAGAAAGAAGGAATTTAGGAAAAATAAATTATATGAAATCGCTAAAAATGTGTCAGCTCCGTGAATACGAACCTTAAGTAAATAAAGGCCTCAATTAACGCAGAAACGGTTATTTGAAAATTTAAATACTACGCAATGGAATATCCGCGTATAGACTGGAGTGATGTTTCACAGCAATTATATTCTTTATTTATACATTTAACGGCGAAAAATTACGCTTAAATTTTGCGTACATTCGAACCTGCGCTTTATGCAATAGTGTTTTAATACTACATTAACGCAATAAACTTAAACGAAAAGTAAATGACACTGACTTTCCACGAAACAGGCCCTATGTTCCAATCCGATTGCTCACCTACTTCGTCATTTATAACGAGAGAACCCAAAAAAAAAGTCCCTTAATTCGTCTTGGGCGCCCAACCTGCGCTTGGCCCGCTCTGTCTTTCCAACGCAATTTTGAGTGTATTCCAGCAAGCGAGTTCAAAGATAAGTCTACAGATAGCACTGCACGCATGTGTGTTAGGTACATACATACACGTTTCGCTGGCGTAGACGCTCACACGAGAATCGGCGGTAGCTAAGGTAATGAATGAACGCGTACGGGTGTTTTTCAGTGAATGAACCCGCACGGGAGGATGGGTGGCGTCGGGAAGGAAATCCGGCCATAAAAGGCATCCAAATTGGGACCGAAGGGCAGGTGCGAGGCCCTCGCGAAGGAGTGGAAGACACACAATAATCCTTTCAAGGGATGACAAGTGAGCGGTAATTTAACTCCGACTGACGACTAATATTTTAACAAATATATCCGTAGATTATCTTAAAGTTAACGATTCTCTAAAAACCGGGATTTTAATAAGTTTATACAACCAACGGAAGCGATCATGGAGCATATGTTTCACTTTTTTCCTGGAAGAATGCATTTTGATTGTTCAGCCTTGAAAATTAAAATTAAACCGAAGATAACGAAACCATTGTCTGTATATCGAGCGAAGTAACTACACATCGCGCGATCGAAAACACGCAACGAAGACACGCACGATAGACCTTGTTTACGGTAATACGTGATAACGATTTAACATTCGCAGCAGCACTGGCTTTCTGCTGAAATGATCCTGCCATATTTCGCCATAACACTTGCTCCATCATGTGTCGAGACAACCTATTCTTTAGTTCTTTCCGATGTGCAACTTTCTACAATTGGTACTAAGCCAAGAACAATTTGTTTTTCTATTGTTTGCAGCGTTATATTTAAGTATCCTCTCATCGCAATATCTACCCATTCATCCACTGTGATCGTAAATTTTTCTTCAGATTTAATCCTGCTTTTTAACTCCTTTTTAGTTTCAGTTTTCTTTTCCTCGAAAAATTGCATAACACATTTTCGTACTGTAGATGAACTGGTTGGCATTTTGTAGTTGCGATTAGTGACGTAACCTCGAATTGCTTCACACTTAACAATAGTATTAAATGAGATTTCATCTTTAGCAGCACATTTTCATATTATTTCCTCCAATGATTCTCTGGAAACAAAAGATAACATTCCAGAGCTGGTAGCTTTGGCCTTTTTTGGCTGGTTGTGGTCCGTCATTATTATCTTTTGTAGAGAAACTTTTGCTCCTCACAGTGATTCCGTCTGTTTTCAAATGATTTATCATCCCAGTTGTATTTCCACCCTTAGTTGAAATCTTGTCTGCGCATCCTTATACTTGACATTGCGCCGTATCTGAAGATTTTTTTTTGAATGAATCCCAAACTTGAGATTTTTTGGAAGACATATTTGGGCTACAAGAAAGAATTTGAATTAAAAGTTACTTTGAATTAATTTCTCACTGTACGAAATATCTTCTTGAAATTAAAGTACATACATAGAATATGAGACTTACTTATTGCGCGCTGGATGATATATCTTCCCCTTCATACTGGTAATACTTTGTTAATCACGCTGATAAGCTAGAAATTTTAATAGAAATAACAAATGTATTTTAGTTTTTTCCTATTTTCAGGAAGGATTAACATGCAGTATAAAACTGAATTTTCCGAGTTTACAATATATACTTATTTAGAATCACTAACCTGTGACAAAGAGCAGCTACTGCGGAAATACACACAAGAAACGAATATATGTAGAAAGATCCTTCTTCAATAATTAGTTAGGCTAGAATGGTGGATGCTACGCAGACTTGAGATTAATGAATAAAGGTTGTAGACACCTATATCACACGACAAGTTACGAAAAACTCCTTTTACGTAATGCTTTTACTTTTAAGTAATTTAACTTGACGCTAATCCCGCCTAGCTGGCACAAAAAGATGGAAGGGACTCGCTGTTTTGAAAGACTTGGTAATGGAATGGAGAGGAGAGTGAGGAGGAGGAAGAGAGGGGGAAATGATGGATTTCTTCCAGTTGTGATACAATGTAACTAAACGGTCTGATTATATAAGGAAGTTGGATTTTAATCGAATGTAAAGCTCACATCTGTTGAAGCCTTCCGTAACGTGAAGGTGAAAACCGTAGTGGCGTTATTTACAGGCATTTTTACCTCTAACGCAGGGCTTTAATGTAATTTATTCACATTTAAAAAGAATTTACTTCAATTATTATAATTGTACCTGTAATCTGTCGACGATATTCGTACATTTGTAATTTTAATTTTTCCAATAATAATCGAGTACTCGAAAAAAATTACCCGGGTACTCGGGTACTCGAAAAATCGAAGAAAACACCAGGGCCCGGGTAACCGGTACTCGGTGTGGAAACACTAGCTAAATCTCGTTCGGATCCGAAGATTGGGAAACGGTTCCTGGCAAATCTCACCCGTTACGTAACCGCCTATCGAGATTTATTAAGAGAATAAAAAAAAGCGCCTCCTATAATTAAATTTCGTTACTTTTATATTAAACGTCTTCGGATTCAACTGACGGTTTAATGGAGAAGAGGGCGTCAAGAAGGCTTTCCCTTTGCACGATGGCGAGGAGAAAAATAAAAGAATAACGCCCCGGTATTAAAACGCTTCCCCAAGACTGGCCCTCACCCGCACTCGTTCATGGCCTATTACGTAAAGAGACAGGAGGGAGGAGACGGAGGAGGAGAAGGGAGGGGGGAGAGTGGACGGACAAGGAAGTGAATTGCTGAAAGTGAGCGAGTGCGTGGGCGTGTGTGTGCGTGTATGTGGGTGAAAGGTTAATTACGGAAAGTGCGAAAAAAGGGAACGGGAAGAAGTCCTTCGCGGCATTAAAGAAACATGCCAATTGAGTCGCTTTCAAGACTCCCCACGGCGTCTTATATTCAAAACTAGAAATATTACGAAAAATAAATGTTTAATGTATAACATTCTAATTAGCCATTAGGGACGGTATACAATTTAAACAAATATTCGTATACTTCTGATGGAACGACTTCACGAGCTAACTAGGGGCTCCACCCCAGCCCCTAATGGGACCTATCTACGCTTGACATTTCGCTTAATGATCTTTAATAAAGCCAGCTTAAACGCGGCAACAATATGATAAAAATTCGAGAAAATAAAAATTCCTCGTAATTAAAATTTACGGTATTTTGGATCTGAACGACATTGAACTTTTTCCTACAAAAAACCAAACGTTTAATTTTATCTATTAAAAACGGTAATTTGAAATATCCTGTTAACTTTTTGGTGTTATTAAAAGGGAGAAAAGAAACGCTTCTGGAATCGAATCCATGATTTTATAAGAAGGGTTAAAAAGTGTGAGGTGGACAACATTTGAAAACGCTAGCTGCGAGAATCGTATTCCTGGCACGAGTAGTTTTTGCGATATTGTTTTTTTTCGTTGCGGTTAGGTTGAGAAAATATTTTTAGTGAATAGAAATATTACCCGCTTGAAAGTAAAGTATTCCAGGATTGACGGAATTCAATTCATCGCATATATTAATCCAAAAAATTCATTCTAAGTGCTGATGAAGCGAATTAATGCGAGCGAGAACAAATTGTTAGATTGGAAGCAGCATTATAAAAAAGAATCTAAAAATGTCTTGCTCTGACCGTTATCGGGAGAGTTGATTATTAAATATAATAAATTTCCGATGAATGTAAATATAAATGGTCAAGGAGTGCATATATTACAATGGTGTTTTCATAAATATACTCTAGCGCAAATCTTGTACGAATTCTTGCGTACGAAAAATACTAAGAATAAAAAATCATAAATAATATTTACATATAACCAGAGTGTGAGTACATTCCTTTTTATGCATTTTAAAAATTATTATTAGGAGGTCTCTCCATTCATTTTTAATATTTATATATATTTTATAGTGCAGAAAATTAACTACTCGCGGCTATATTATATAAACTAACGTACCACACTGTATCAAATGTGGGCCTTATCTGAAAGCTCTACAATTAATTACGCAATTGTAATTATTAATTAAACTACGATTCATTTCCACAACTTAATAGCATTTACATCCACGAAACGAAGGATAGGCCAAACTCGACCGAAATCAAGATGCCGAAAGTGAAAAAAAATGCTCCGCATAACGACAGGAGATCCGAGGAATACGCTTTCATGAGGTTCCTGTAGAGAAAGCGTCACGCGACCAATTGCATAAGCTCGGTTAAACTCGTTAAAGAAAAGAGTCGAAAAGTTATGCAAGTTCAAGAGGATTGCGTAAGAAGATTTCAGATATTTTCCGGCTGTCATGAAAGCGAGCGCTTGGTTTTAATTTTTGTCAAGTACCCCATTTAAATCACAACTGAAGCAAAAAAATCCAAGATCGAGTTTTACATCACAGTATGGGGCATCTCCATAACAACGCGAGCTTTGAGACACATACAGGTTAGTAATTAAATGTGGAATTAAAAGAAAATATGAACAATGGGATATTACAAAACTTCGGACGACAGGATATATTCAGCTATATAACTAGTTCGTATACGAGCTTCCTTGCTTCCTATTTCGTTTAAACTTGTGGGATTCACTTCAACTGGGAAAATCACGATTTCCGACCCTTCCCCACTTCTCCACTCATTGTCAGTCTCTCTCTCTTGAGGCATAAACTTAAAAGTTCATGTAAACACACGCCAGTCCCACTCGTCGACGTTCATTCACAGACCTTGAGCAACATCACGTTGCTGCTAAAAAGCATGCACGGAGTCCATCTTGGATATATACGGTACATGTGAGAGGATCAAAGCAATTGCCCGGAATAAAAAGAAAACACCTCCGATAACCGGTCGTCACGAATGGTTCTAACAATCCCCCGAGGACATCAAGGGACGACCGACCATTTCGCCCCCCTCCCACGTCTTCTTTGACGTATCCCACCTAATTTAACGCGAATTACTGAGGGAAACCAAAAAACAAATAAATTAATTAAATTAAGAGATTTAAAAAGCGCACGCAGAAACGTAAGTTACTCTCCGAAACTTTTTAAAAAGTCTTCTAAATACCAAGACTTAATTTTTCAAAAGAATGAAAAAGAGAGAAAAATTCAGCCAAGGCGCCGGTTACACGGCAAACATGCAAATATGAGAGCAAGGGATAGAGTTGAGGAAATTCGTCCGATAAGTTATAAAACTGGAAGAATCTCTGGAGTCTGACTACATATGTATGCTCCTACTTGCTGCCTATCGACAAATAGTTGTGTTTAAATCCTGTTCAACATAGTAATTACAAAATAATAAACAGCATAAAATAAATAAATTGATAAAAACGAAATTAATGATGAAACTTTAATATTAAAAATAAATAAGATGGCATCGCGCATTTGCGCCCTTTTGAAATATTAAAAACAACAAAATAATTCAAATAATTTTTACTTACCAGGCAGCAAAAATCATTTCGAACGTTATTTTGACGTGGGACGTGCATTTTTAAGCAAATCCTCTGTACATGAATAATTACAGAAACACGAAAACACGTTTTAACTTGAATACCAGCTGTTCAAGTCCCTACTAGTAACACATAAATACGTTTTGTTCAATGTTTATACGCATTTCCCACTTCAAGCATAAATTAAACTCATTTTTCGCAGTTCCCGCATTTCCACCTCACTAAACCATTGAATGGGACCGAATTCTTCCCTCCCATCGCCTCATATGGGAATTCCAATTGCCATTCATGAATGTGGGTAGCTCCCAACCCAAAGGTCTCCTCGCCCTGCAGCTTCGGCCATTGAAATTCGGTTGGGACTTGACACTCACTATCCGCCCACCCACGGATCTCGAGATTTATTATCGTCCAACACGTTCGCCATGGCGCATAAGAATTTGAATCCAACTAACGGGCGTGAATTTATCATACGGTTGCAAATACACGCGAGGGAAAAGGAATGGGGAAACCAATTTGAGTTCTTAGCGGTTTTTCGAAAAAAAATTCATCGTTTTCGAAAGATCTGTACGTCCGCCTAGATCAGATATCTCTAATTGATGCGGATAGAGAAGTAACGACGTTCTATTTTAGTTTAGGGCAGCATCAATTCGGTCAAGGCCCGCACGCACAGTGGTTTTATCCGTCCAAGCTTTAGTTTGTCAAATCGTTTAAGACATATCTATTAGTACATCATTAGGTATCATTTGAAGTCAAACGATATTTTTTTAATACGTGAATGCGATATATACTTTTAATATAGGTGCAGGACAATTAAAAAACAATAGAAATATTCTCAAAACAACATCTTTCAAATCTATATAAGGTTCTATCGGTCATTTATAAGGTCGTAAGTGGGCCGCACAATGGTATGCAAAGCATCATATAACCCTTTTAATACGTAGATGATAAGTGCTGAATAACTGCGATTAAAGCAATCAAATGTTTATACGTTTATTCACTAAGAGAAGAGCAATATCTCTCCGTACGTGACAGGAACATTAATTTTTTGGAAAAACGTGCCTTGTGTTAACTATAAACATAAGCCAAGGTGAAGATTTTTATAATTAATCCCGAATTCCGTCTTAATGTTTTCAGCTGAAACTAGTGAAACTAACACAGCAGCCTCTTAATAAATTAAAATTGAAATTATGCACAAATAACAAACGAATAACGGCCACCAAATGCTGAAGGAGTCGACAACAAATTGGTAATCAGCAAAAAAATTCGGTACATATAGAATTTTATTAAAAAATTTTGGATATACATTCGCAACTGATGTTAACATATTCGTAAGCTTTTTCAAATTAAGCTAACTGACCGTTTCCGTTATCAACTAACAATAAGAGGATGTTGACATAAATGATATAAAAGCCACCTAAAGAGCACGGAATTTTTCTAAAATCGTGCGCAGACACACTATAGTGCGTTTCCCGAAGTCGTACGGCTCAGATTCGCAGTATTCCGTCCGCATTCGGGTTATTTCGCTTAGGCTACGACCCAATGTTGCCATATTTCGAATTTCGCTCATTTCAACAGCAGCTGTGGACGAGTGAAGTTCTGAGAGCAATCGTGTCAACAGCGCTCGTCAAGAATTTTTGAAAGGCGTGGGAAATTTAAGACCTCTTATTGGCTGACACTTTCTCCCCCTCACCCTACAAGTCTAACCGTAGACACGCCTCACCCGTACGATCTCTGGAAACGCAGTATAAGACATAATATAACCAGCAATCACGATCTTAAAAATATAAAATTTTAAATCGCTGTTTGCCGATCATAAAAATAAATAGAAAAAGTATTTCTCGTCTTCGACGAGGCACTCATCGCTAGTGTTGAGAAAGTGTTGCAAAATGGAACGATGTCTCTGGAGAGAAATTAAAGGAGACGTAGGTAAAATCTGCCTAAAGAATGGAGCCGACAAGAATATTTCAGCGGACACGCACCGCAAATGAATCTACAAGGTTGCAGGAAGGTGCTAACGAATTGAACGAACGAGATACTCGAGAAAAACAGAGCCACGGTTATAAGGTTCGCTAAAACCTTTTATTTTCTTATAGGTAAATATGTTTTTTTTAATTTTTAAGAGAGTAAAAACGTAGCTATATGTTACTAGAATTATCTTTAAAAAATTTCCATATATCACCCACAGTTTTTAAGTAGGAGTTAGAAAAAACAGATTTCTTTCTTGGTTTGCGATCCATCATAAGGGCAACAGGCACACTTCCGAAAAAAAGTATGTCATTCAACAGAGAAGTGCGATAAATGAATTCATTACAACTAGATACTTTTCAAAAATGTTTAAAATCATCGATCGCAAGAACCGAGTGAATCTCAAAATACGGTTTCCACTCATCATTGCGATGTATTCGGATTCTATAGCTCTATTCCCACGTTTCCACTAGAAGCTTGTGAATAAATATCCTTGGAACGATAAAAAAAAGTTACGCTCTTTTAAGTAAACGGTCGAGAATGTAGAAATCTTAATTAGCGTAAAATAAAAAACTTCTTATCCTGTATCTTATGCAAACCATTTAGCAGAGGGATTGTGTTACTTGAAAACCTTTCACGCTTATAAATAATTTCTCCCTTCTACCAACAGCCTCAGCTAATCCCACGCCCATCATCCAATCCAATCCCTCTCTTATCTCCCGCCTTCTAGCGAACGAATACCCAAGGTGGACTAGCTCCACTCCGACCCCTTCTACTCTCCCTCTCGAGATCCCTCCCTCCCCTTGCCTTTCTCTCTACACTCCCATTTGGCGCCTGTTTTCCCTCTCTCACTCCACCCTCTCTTTCGTCCCCTCCACCCTCTCTTTCATTTCCTTCACCCTCTCCTTCATCCCCACTTCTTCTCCAAACCCGAAAACAAAAGGGACACGACACCAACCCAACCCAACCCACCCACAATAGACAGAATCTCTCTCTTCTTCCATCCCAACCTCTCGACCTTTTCCTACGTCCACCTACCCTTCGGAAGTGCTCCTTCTACCTCTTCTTTTTCCTTCTTCTCTTCCTCTACGTTCTCTTCTTCTGCCTCTTCTCCTCTTCCTTCTACCTCTTCTCTCCTTCTTCTTCTACCTCTTCCCACAGCTCCTCCATCCCACCCACCCTTCCGTGTGTTCCGCCCAACTACCCTCGTCGTCTCCCAGGGGTGGACAAACTTTTCTGCATGGCGGGCCGCATCGGTGTTTGCGAATTCTTCAGCGGGCCGCATTGAAAGGTGCCCCAACGCTTAGGCGGGTTTAAATCGTAAATTGCTTAGATTCTTAGGCATCATACATAAGTGAAAACAATCACAAACAAAGATTTCATGGCTAAATTTTCAAAACTAAAGGTTTTATTGTCATAATTTTACCAAAAGCAATATGAAATTGTGTTAAATTTTACGGATCGCTTTTTCGCCAAAGCTTTGCGGGCCGCATGGAATGCTCTAGAGGGCAGCATACGGCCCGCGGATCTTGGTTTGCCCTAATCCTTCACTCGCTCCGACACGATCATTTTCAACCCGTCTCTCATTCTTTCCTCTTATCGTCCCTTCTTTTATAAAAGGTGCATCAAGAACCTCTCTAGTCCCCCCTCCCTCTCTCCCTCCCTCTCTCTCTCTCTCTCCCTCTCTCTCTGGCCTCTTTCTTATCTTTCTGTCTTGTACTTTCCTAGAAACACAACTAGGTTTTCACCATCAATTACACTCTCTCTTTATCCTGTTCCCATCAATTTTTCTCTACTTTCTCTTCCCCTCACCGTTTTCACCCCTATCCCCTTTATTCCTCTCCCTCCAATTATATCACTTTAATCGCCTTTTCTTTTCTCTTTCGCTTCATATCTCTCTCTCTCTTGCTCTTCTCCTCCCTCTCCCATTCCTCTTCTACTCCTCTTCCTTCCTCCTTGACTACCACTACACACTCCTCCATTTCCTTTCTTTTTCAATCAATTTCGTCATTCCTCTTTCTTCGCCCCTCCCTCTCCCATTTCTCTTCACTTCCCCTCCTCATCTTCCTTTTCCTCTCTCTCTCTCTCAATTCTCTCTACCTTCCTCCCCTTCGAGTTTCTTCGCGTCCCCCAACCACCTGAAAGCCAGATTTGGCAACCACGCGCCCGTTACATAAAACGGAGCCATGCAAATTGAGAGAGAGAGAGAGGGAGAAAAAAAAGACGAGAGGAAGGAAATGAGGGGAGTTTGGGAAGGAATGTATGGGAGGGGGAGGAAGAAGGGGAAGGGGGGGAGGGAGATGAGGGATAGGGGGAGGAAGAAGGGGAAGAGGGGGAGGGAGAGTGATTCAAATAAGATAAGAGGTCCGCGAAGGGGTGGGGAGAGAGGATTTAAAGGGTGGGAGGGAGAAAGGGGAAATGGAGGGAGCAAGCGAAGGGAGGGGAGAAGGTGACCCACTGTAATGCGCTCAACTCGGTACATTCTCCTCGATTGGTCATCGGATATATTTGGCAATGAACGCCTTATTTCGCACTCGTGATCCCCTGGATCTTTCTGTTTATATAATTATGGAATGTTTCAAATGTCATTTTACCTCATTACTGTAAAGCAATATTAATGGGTGTAAGGACATGGCTCATTTTGACGGTTTTTGTGTAAACTTAGAAGCATTATATTCAATAAAAACAGTTTTGCATTAAAAATAAAACATCGTGGTATACATGTGACATGTTTAACCAACGTAAATATGCGAAGGAAAAAAAATAAACTAATGCGCGTCTTCCTATATTTAAAATCGCCCTTGAAACGAAGAAGTGTCAAACACTTTCCCCGTTTCTTCAATTAAATAATTACTACTTGATTATATCTCCTCACAATTCGATATATTTGTATATACTTTTGAATAAGTTGGATTTTATGACCCCGTATATACATTCACGGTTAAAATTTAATTTTCATGACACGATAGCTTAGAATAGTTAGGTGAATATTAAGAGACGATGTTAAAACATCCTAAAAATATTTTCCTCGGAAAAATTCGTACCCGCATAAAAAAATACATTTCTGAAAAGGCGTTAATATCCACCAACAGATTGTAAAATAAGCTTTATAATAGCTGAAAAAGGTCTCGACGACACTTGCCTTTCAAGTACTTCGTTCAGTATGTTAATCCGAAGAAGAGATGCGACCTAGTAAGCATTACGCAAAAAAATATGTTTAAAAGCGATGCTAGGCGTTGGGAAGTATAGAATTCCTTGTGGATCGGAGGCGTACATGATTCCAACTGGTTAGGCGCCATCATGTTCTATTTTCCTATATTCCCGCAGCGCCTCTCGATGCTAATCGTCATTCGGATGCGAATACTCTGGCTTTCACACCCGTTTTTATTTACTAATTGTAAGAACTATTTCGGGGCAATCAAGGTTCAATCTAATTCTCGTTCGGTGTTTTACATTGAAGTCATTGAAAACCGATCTAGTTCGAGAGATCGAATCGCGAGTGTCTCCATCGAACTGAACGTGATATAATTTTAAAAGAGAAGATTGTGGATTTCGAATGTGTAAATAAACCGAACCAGAGGTAGGCGTACAAAAGCTTCAAACGATCACAAACATTCTTGGTTATAAATTTAACGGACCTTATTACGCGCAGCGCATCACGAAATAATGCTATTTAAAACGAAATTCTATTAAAAGATATGCAATATATAAATTTAAAACCATGTAGATTATAAACTTTAAAATATATTTTGCTGTAAATGTTAATCAAGTTCAAACGATTTCGTCGAAATTCGTTAATTTATAAATGCGGGCGACAGTTCTAAAATATGATCAGTGCGCTCCATGTGCACTAAAAATGACGAAGTAGTAGTTTTTCCATATGACTGAAGGCATGAAATTCTTTTCGGATTTATGACATATTTTATGCTATTTTTGGCTATTTAAAAGATGCTCCTGAGATAAAAACATTTTGGGAACAATGAATCACTTATTATTGAATTTATAAACAAAATAAGAATAAAAAATTGTAGTGTCTCGCGTTACAATCGTATTCGAATTGATGGATGAATTGAAACCGATGTGGAATTTTCTGTGATTGGACAACGAAAACTTAAATTATAGGTATCATCGTCGAATTTGATAAAGTATATCGGGTGATACGAACGTGAAACAAACAGCCTTCTAATACATCCGGAAGCATCTTAGAGATCGTTTCCATGTCGCCAAAGGAATTTCCAACGTGAAAGCATTAAGACGTTATTTCCAGGAATTGCGGGACGATTTGTACGAGTGCGGCTTGGATCCCTTCCCAATGCAGAAATGCGGTAAGTGCAAAGTACGCATGCGCACACGTCAGCAGGCCGTGAAACGCGTCAAAACCACGAAGGAGATTTTCTGCGAAATCGGTTATATCGGGGGATTAAAGGAACAGGAATTAGGGAGAAACAGGGAGTGGGAGCAGGAAGGCGTGGGCGAGGAAGAGCAAAATATCAGAGTACGAGTGGTGAGGTGGGAGGCGAAGAGGATCCAATAGTAAGAGTCCGATCAAATGAAAACAAAAAATAACGGATCGCGCAAACAGGAAGTTCGCACGAGCCCTCGCCTTAAAAATAAGTAGGACTCGTGAAAAACTGGGAGAACTAGATCTGCGTGAAAACACGACATCTAAAAATCTCCCGATAGAATATGAAGCGGAGCGAAATGGTGACGGTCGCTAATGTCTTCAAATTATCTCGACGGTGTGAGACACCAATTGTCGGCTTCGTCGGTGTAAAACGCCGGAGTAGAAGATAAAATAAAAGAAGGTCAAGTCTAAACTTCACTGCGGACTTCCCTCCTCATTGGGAAGGAAGAGTGAAAAATGTTTGGGAATTTAAAGACAAAGGACGGGAAAAAGGGATGGAAGGCTTGTAAGCGCTTTAAAAAAAAGATATTTTACGGTTTTACTTGCATATATTTTCACCGCCAACTCAGGAAATGAATATAAATACATAATCGTCTGTCGAACTGACCTCTCCCCACCGCGAGGGGAAACAATAAGGAATTTTTACATTTCTCACATTTCGAAGGAGTTACGTAACGCGCGCCGTGCATGCTGGGTATTCCTCCGTTGTCATATTTACATATTCACGTAGGTATGGCTCGCGGATTCCTTCAACGAAGACGAGCCAACCGCAACCGTAAGGCGAAGAAACGACGAAAGAGATACTCCTTACATGGATCGAAAACATGCCTCGGAAAATATTTTTTAAATGCAAATAACAGAGTCAGCAAAAGTTACGTGTATTTTACAAAAGAAAATAAAAGACATGGTTGTTAAAACAGGCGTTTTATTTCCTAGAGTATGTTACACGAAGTAATTACCTTTTTAATTTGCGACAGTATACGACGGATGATCCTTATTAGAATCCAGGAAAGCCACTTATCAAAACAGTACTTTAATAGCAAAACTTTCACAGGATATATGTACACACTTCTCGAACACATCCAACAAAACAAGAAAATAGCAAAGGAGAAAAAACGCTGAAAATTAATTCCAACGAAATATTCCAGATTGAAAAAAGAAACGACCACTCAAAAAAGTTTAATTAAGCGGCCAAAAAAAAAAGACCGGCGCTATATTGTGGTTCTGTTAACCACCCCCAAACCACTCCACTCCGCTCTCTCAAACCATCCCCACCGCCAACACAAGTCCTTTTCTCGTCCGCAATGCCGTGGGAATCGCGATCGAACGCCTCTCTCCGTTGGAGAGAGAGAGAGGATAGATGTAGGAAGAGAGAGATGGAAAGGTAGAGGGAGGAAGACGAAGAGCGAAGAAGGAGGAGTTAGGAAAAGCAGGGAGGGAGAAGTAGGGGGTGGAGGGGGAGAGAGATAGGGAGAGGAGGGGACGGTGGCAAGTTGGGCGCGGAGAATCCTCCCGCGCATCTCCCTCCCTCTCTTCTTTTATCGCCTGTTACGTAATCCTTCCACTTGGCGAATAGACGCATCAACTCGGCTATCCTCGCAGACTCGGCGATCTCGCGTGCGCAGCTGATAAGAGCGGAGAGATGAGCGAAAGAGGTGACGTCGTCTTCCATCCGTGAAAGAAACACACGAAGAAACGCATTGGCCACGCGTAAACAGATTCACGTCTCCCAGAGTGGAGATTGGTGTTACCCCTTAGGGAATGTTCGTCAGCAAAATCGGTCGCAAAGAGTGGAAAATCTCCGTGAAACACGAAGGAACCCTTTTATTTTAGTTTCTCACTTGAATACAACTAGACTGGACTATTTTAGACGTTTGTGCAAAATAAATAGACCGCTAAAATGGACATTTAAAAAAAATTGAAAATCGGCGACTAAAACCCACGATTATTTTAATTTGTCATCGTTTATTATCGACGAAAGTTTAATAAGTTTTTCGTACACCACAGCATTCAGGTGTATATAAGTTCAAGCAATGAAATTCATGAATATTCGTCAAATCGAGGTTTGATTAAACTTGATTTGTTTAGGGCAAAATTGAATCGCCCAATTCCTTTCTTATCATCTGCAAACAATACAGTTTAATAACTTTACCTTATACTTAAGTACCTATTTTGTACGTGCAATTTTCCGTATTCGTATACAGTCTCCAATGAAAATTCGTTGGCGTTATGCTATTTTATTTTAGTAATTTATGGTTAATCACAACTAATATTTAAAAAATCTCAAAATGAACAGAACACATTTTGATGTGTTCATAATACGATTTAACAGTCAAACGTGTACAATAAAAATTTGCTTAACTGAACCTGGGTCAAGCCATTTGATATTACATTTAAAGGGTATCATTTTTCACCGACCAACCATATGCCATAACTTAAAGGATAATCCATTTTCCTTCGGCTGGCTCAAATTCTAACGATGCAGCGAGATTTTTCGCGCTTCGGATATATTTAATTATGAGATAAACCGCTCCTCGAAATAGCGTCGCGGGAGACATAAAAAACACATGTGGACGCCATAACCGCTCTCACAGACAGCGGAGGAAGGTTGTGGAGAACCATGGAGATGGCTAGCCATCCCAAGAGAGAAAGAGAGGCTTCGGAAAACATCAAATTTCGCGTGGAATGTGTCACACAATCGCCGCCAAAAATCCTTCCCATGTCGAACAAATATGGCTTCATAAAATTTTATTTTGACGAAAGGAAAAAAATAAAAAAATATAAAACTTCCATTGACGAACTCAAGTAAGCGACCGAATTAATGCAAATTATTTTGTTTTGTAATTTGCCATTTAAAAAGAGAGAATCAAACATTTTTTAATTAGTGCTTTCTTTGCCTTAAGTCTCGAGTCACCAACCTCGCGAAGCATAATTGCAAAAATTAATAAAATCAACCTTTCTATAGCAGTGGTGCGCAACCCGCGGCCAGCGAACCTTTCTCAGGTGGCCCGCGAAGCCTGAAAATAATTTACAATTTTGAGAGTATTTTCGTTAATGAAAGTAAACGAGAGTTAGCAAAGGTCTTCAAAAAATTGCTATTCTTGCTACGACAAACTTGAACTCTGATATTAAAAACTTAACTGCCCAGAAACAACTCCAAATTAAAATTAAAATGTAAAACAAATTTTAAATATTATTTTCTATATTTTAGGGGAACGTGATGTAACTAAACTTTTACGAAGTTTATTATATTATAGTACAAGCAGATAATATATCTATATATTAACATCGTATTATTCTTAAATGACATGGCACTTCGCAAAATTCTGGGTGGCCCGCGATTAAAAAAGATAACGCACCACTGTCCTGCACCACGAAGAAAATGGTATAAGGTACGATATGATGAAGAAAAAAGTAAAATAGCAAATAAAAAAATGTACACGACCTCTATTTTCCCCTTAGCCACGTCTACCCGAATATATTTTAGAAAAAAATAATGAGGGAAACTTAAACCCGACTCAAACGTTTCAGTTTGAGAAACGGATGGAAATGAATTCCCTCTGGACGTCATCGTTAAAGGTAACTCTTCAGCCAGTTTTATTATCGAAGCTCAGCGGGAATTTGTTTCACATGCGATGCAAAGGGCAACATCTGCCGGGGAAAATAATCATCCCTCTCCTTTTCTCTCTCTCTCTGCCCCCCATCTCTCTCTCACTCACTCTCTTTCTCTCTCTGTCACCGCTTTCAATCGATTTTCTCATCCAGCCCGAGAGAGGGCGTTGACACCTTATCCAGAGGATTTGTAGCTAGCGCACACACGATTCTCACCATTTAACGGACGATTTAGATGAAAAATAGATCATGTTCCATCATCAGAAATGATTTCCTACGGCCCTCATTCCATTGATAAATTGGCCCCGCCAATTTAGTCAAGAGATTAATAAGCGCATTCGATTTTTTAAATTCAAAATTAATGTGATAATTTTTTCTGGGATGACGATTTTCGCGCACGCACATGTATTCGCACACACATGAATACGTAATCAGTATATTATAGGAGTGAAAAACAACGATAATGCAACTGATAAAATAGACGATGGTAACTTAATCGAGAATAGATGATTAAGGATGCGACTGAAGGAAAAAGGACTCGATGAAGTAAGAGTAATCAAGAAACGAAGAGCGTTGCGAAGGATAGGGCGATACACAGAAATCGCAATACCCTATAGTCATGGTCTGTCTTAGGTAAGCCTACTAATGATGTTGAATTTATATATAAATATGCGTAGGTATCCATGTTCGTGTATATATAGTACACATACATACATATATATATATATATATATATATATATATATATATATATATATGGGCACAAAAACAAAACAGCGTACAATAATGTGTATACGTCAACCGACGTTTTAATTAATTGGTTCGTTGAAAAGGCAAAGCCAAACGAAGTTTTTGCCGTTGGGATTTGAAGAAGACTCATGAATAAGCGATTCAAACTGAAAGACACGAAGTCCATCCGCGTGTTTTGTTTGATCGCCGCACACGAGACACGTGATCGTTCAGAACGAAAATGATTCCGTCGGAGAATGCATCAATGACGTAACGACGTGATATCAAACTATCTCCAACGCGGTCTCTCTTTGCCTTCTCACGAGGATCGAATCAATAACTCCGCTCATAGGACACTAATACGTAGTGGCAGGCGTACTTATATAATTCGACATGAAAACGTTTTGAGTAATTACCGATTTATCTATTTTCATAAGAACGTACGCATTTCGCCGATTCCATCGCGATATAATATATTATAAAATACTTGTTCAAAAAAGGGCACCACGAGCAATAGCGCAAAGCAACAACGTTTCGATATCTTCCCTCCCTCTCTGCGCGCATTTATCGAACCGCGGCGCGGTTTGAGGCGTGCAGAAAGACTTCCACTCAAAGTCCTCAAAAGTTCAAACCGGGACAACGGCACGTATCCCTCTCGAGCCGTACTCGCTCCTGTAATTTTCGCATCCCTATTTTCTGATATCTTATTCTCTCCGCGTGATTTCCGAGTCCATCATTCTTTTTCAAGGGCAAATCCCTTAAATCCCTTAAATAACTTAAAACATAGCATTTAACAAATGTTATCGATGCAGAATTTCCCTCTCCCTCCTTCCCTCCCACTTTCTTTCCCCCCTCTCTCTCTCCATTAGGGTTAAATGTAAGAAGGGACTATGTGGTCTCGATTTTGCCCTAAATAAAGTCCTTTGTCTGTCTGTCTGTCCTTCCCATTTTCACTCCCTCTATAAGGTTTTACTCAAAATTTTAATGTAGGTAATAATTTGGATAGCAATAAAACTCTGAATCTAGAACTTCATTAAAATCTCTTAATGTTTAGTGTCATTAATTGACCCCTGAAAAGCTTTCCTCATAAACTAACAGACATGCTAGGGTTATTATTATAAACGCTATTATAAATTCATCGATAATGTATATAATTTTTTCGTGCGTATTTTTTAAAATCAACAATTTATTATGTAATATTGTAATAACTTTGTAGGTCAGTCTTCCCTTAACTATGCAAACCTTAAAGATACAAAAAACGTTCCAAAATTGGTCAAGAAAACCACGTTTGTATAATGTTCGTTTTGACCAATAATGTGTACTTTGAAAAATAAAAAATGTCTTTACATAATATTAATATCGAAACCTAATCTACCATCATGCATGGAAAGTGCAAACAATCCAAAAACATTTTCTCATCCTAAAACGTGGCGAAAAGGTGAAACAATTACGCGATAAAATGCGGTTATTACCTACAAGTGCGCTCCAGCAATAGGCGTTAATAACCTATCAACCACGGAGAGCAACGAATTCCACTCCCAACCGAAATAACCGAAAATCCAAAAACGATCGGTATTTTTATTTTCGAGTGACCTCAAGTTCGTAGCCTCGGTTACCATTTAATCGACTTTCACCGCGAGCAAATCCAAAAATACATCCTCGCGGCGCATGGACTCCTGGATACTAACACGCGCATGTCGCACAGACGCCTACATACATCGCTCTCATACGCACCGACACCGTCGAGGGAATCGCGTACCGCAAATTAATTTATAAATACATTTTTCGTGGATTAGAGCTCGAAAGATAAAAACGGCTTAATCCTTATAATTCTTAATCGATACGAAAGGTCTTTACGAAGCGCTTTCGAGAGTCGATGAACCCTTCGACCACTGCGATCGAAAACTCCACGGAAACGCTTTTCTTCCTTAACCAATCACGGTCGCCTCATCAAGCTCGCAATCATCTCGACGTTCCAAGAAATCAAGGCATTCGAATGCAATAAAAGGAACGAAGGAAAGAGTGTCAAAGAAACCGGAATTCCCTTCGATCGTTTTTCCAGTTTCGTCAATAATAAATTTAAAAAAGAGAAGGCTGCTCTTTTTAGTTTCTCATACACGAAGTATATTGACAAAGTATTGTTATCGCGAAAAAATTCGACCTCGAGATTTTTTACGGAAATATACGTTTTAGGTGTCGCTGAGTCCGAAAAATTGGTTTTCGCGATGCCGTCTGTCTGTCTGGCTGTCTGTTACTGGCTCTAGGGCCTAAACGGTAGAGCGAAAATGAATGAAATCTCGCACTTAGGCATTTTATCATACAGATCAGAGTATATAAAGAAATGGTTGACATTGCTCAATAATTAAGGGATGTTTATTGTACGCATTTGTAACAACAATTTGATTTTCTCAAAAACGGCTCTAACGATACTCATCAAATTTCGTACAGTTGCTTAAGCATACGTCTGCAATAATACTACATATTTCATTTTTCTCAATGAATGAATATAAGGCTAGTTTATTCTTGGGCAACTTTAACAAAAACTGGATTTCCTAAAAACCGGCTGATACGATTTTCATTTTCTAAAGATAACTAAACGACGCATTAGTATATGAGAAAGTCTGTACCATGTTGTACCGAGTTTTTTAACGTACATTCCACAGTGCACAGAATCAAGTAAGGTCGACGCAAGCGTCGAAGAAAAACAGTCGTAGTAAGCTAAAAAGGCGTTTATATAACGCCCCTTCCCCCTCCACCCCTTTCGTCCCTCAAGGCCCCACTCCAGCTTCCCCTCCTCTCGCTCCATTTTACCCGTTGGAGGGGAGGAGGGATTGCGAGGAAAAATGAGAGGGAGGAGGGGAGTAGAGGAGGGAGAGAGGAAGGAAGGGAGGGAGAGAGGGAGGGAGGAAGGAAGGGAGAGAGAGAGGAAAAGAGTGGAGTGAGCAAGGAAAGAGACGACAGATCGGGGTAAAGACCGTCGGGTGAGAAAATGGGAATAGAGTTGGTTTGCGAGTGGGCTGCGTTGATGAGTCAGAGATATTATAGGGAATGAAAAGAGAGGAAACAAAAGATAAGAAAGAGTGAAAGGAAGCGGAGAGGAGGGGAAATAGAAAGGGAAACGAAAAGAAAGGATGCGAAATGTGGACAAAAAGGCATAGAAGCACTAAAGAAGAAAATGGTTGGAAGATAGAAAAGAGGAAAAGGGAAGAGGATAGGAGAGAAGAGAGGGAGAGAGAGAGAGGGAGAGAGAGAGAGAGGGGGGAGGAGAGAGAGAGGGGAGGGAAGAGAGGGGAGGAGAGAGAGGGGAGGAGAGAGAGGGGATGAGAGAGAGAGGGGATGAGAGAGAGAGGGGGGAGGAGAGAGAGGGGGGAGGGAAGAGAGGGGAGGAGAGAGAGGGGAGGAGAGAGAGGGGAGGAGAGAGAGAGAGAGGAGGAGAGAGAGAAGGCAGAGGAAAGGAAGCGCGATAGTAGCTGCCGTTCCAGTAAGGGAAGTCTGAAATGAGAAAGAGGGAAATTCATAGGAAGGCGACGGAGGTGAGGATGAGGAAAAAGGAAATGGAAAGAGAGAGAGAGAGAAGCCGGAGGAGGAAATTACAGAGTAGAATTGTCTGGAAGAAGATGGAGACAGGGTGGCGATGGTGTGGGAGTATTAGGGATATGAATGTGGAGAATGCAGGGAAGGAGTGGGAATAAGGGAAGGAGTGGGAATAGGAATGAGAGGGGGGAAAAGAAAGGGTATGTGGTCTATGGCCGTCGTCCACGGTGTGGATGCCACATCACCTACTCCCGGCCTCCTCCTTCACCTCCTCTAAGCCACTCCCTCCATCTCCTCTCTCCACCTCCCCATATATATCTCTCCCTCTCTCCCCCTTCTACCACCCCCTCCTCCTCCTCCTCTCTCTTAATCTCCTCTCACTCAACTCCTCGCACGAAAGCATTTCTCATCAAGCGGAGAAAAAGGCCTGAGTCAGGATTGTAGTCCACTGCTATATTTTGCGCTCCGGAGACGTGAAAACGGCGATCGAGTGTTCACGTGTGCGTGGTGTGTATGTGCGCGTGCGCGCGCACACACAATCACGCAGTACCTT
This sequence comes from Uropetala carovei, assembly GCA_036926305.1. NCBI lineage: Eukaryota > Metazoa > Arthropoda > Insecta > Odonata > Petaluridae > Uropetala > Uropetala carovei. Next base: position 9,529,930 of record JAXCHB010000019.1, on the reverse strand, counting down.
ACACATTCCTCCACTTTCTTTAAATGCAGGCAAGCATTTCATTCTTATTTGTAGGATCGTTCTATGATTTAGAGGAAATATTGCTGGAATTAATCTCAAGCAGTGATTCGTATTGAAACATGAAGCAGTACAAGAAAGAGAAATGAATTGAAGCTTAATTCCATAAGTAACAAAACAACATCTATCTTATATCGATGAAATCCAAGTAGTTTATAACTTAAACCTTCCTTTTTAGGCGTGTTCCGTTTCCAAAGTGATCGTCTATTAGCTTTGTACTGTCCGTCCGTCCGTAGTCGTGTTCGTTCTCGGCTTTTAGCAAACGGATTTTCATAAAATTTGGTATCCAGAACTTATGGGCTAAAGCAATAACAAAATGAAATAAATGGTTCACATAACCTAATCAAAATGGTTGAAAAACAATGGATTAGAAAGTAAATCGGTAAATAAAAAATTAATATTTACCGGATATAATTTCTGAAGTGTCATTTTGCAGTATTTGGTCATCAAATTTACGTAAATACATTTATTAATGCACCAAATTAAGAAGAGGGGAATGGTAAGACATTTTCATTAGACAGAGAGACATAATCTGGTCGTGGCGTTTCGATGTTTAATATGGTGCGTTCGTTCAAAGTATATCGTTTACTTTCATATACTACATAGCACAAAATTTGCGACACACTGTACACTTTCCTAACTTATTTACCTATTAGTTGTAGCGTTGAAAAGGCCCACATCTATCTTCTCTTGTTTCTCCCAAATCCCACCTTTTATAACTCTGAGTAGGGAGTTTTAATTTCCCTTCTTTTCATATTTAGGATTTAGTTTTGTGTTTGAGTGAGTGTCTAGAAAGATCCTATTGCAGTCGGAAGACAAATAAATTGCTAGAATCGAGTGTATCAGGTGCCTAGTGACGAATAACTCTCCTAAACCTTCGTTTTTATTTTTTCATGTTTTAATATTTCCCTTTTTTTATCTTTATTATTTTTTCCTTTTTTTTTTACAAGACTTTCAAAGTTTTTCCCCTCTTTTTGTATACTCGTTTTTGCTTTTTTTATCCCTCTCTCTCCTCCTTGTGAATCTCTAAATATTTAATTACGATTGAGCAGGAATTCCTCTCCAAAACTTCCAAACCGTTTATACGCTCGATTTCTCCATCACTAGGCGACCAAGTTTCATTGCCTAAAAAATCTCGAAGCTTACGGTCGAACCTCGATAGGCCTTCGTCGTCACATTTGGTTAAACCCATAGGTTAAACCCTTCGTCGTTAGTGGACGTCAAACGATTCAAACATTTTGCGCAAATCCGGTTCTAACAGAAATACAGCAACGACTCGTATAGTCTTCAGAAATCGCACGCAGTCGGTTCTCTTATCATTTCGTAACATTTTCAAAAAATTCGGTTTTGACAAAACGCCTCACTCGGTTGTCCTCTCTGTCTCTCCCTCCCTCACCCTCCCTCCCTCCTCCCCCTCTCTCTCCCTTTCTCCCCCTCTCTCTCTTTCTCTCGAAATCGAAACGGCCCGAAGAAAAGATGAAGCCGTAAAAAGCAAAGGGAACAGGCGAAATTGAGGTTCCGAGGAGGAGGATGAGGAGGGTGGAGAGAAAGAAAAAAGGGCGAGGAGAAACGTCTCATTTTTATCAAAGATCCTTCACCAACAATCCAGAGTAAGAGTGACGCGCATACACGCACGCCCTCGCAACTGCCCTCGTCTCCCTTGCCAATAACGTAAACCGGATGGCAACGCAAAGAGGGCGGGGGAGAGGGGGACTCTTACGGAGGACACCGCAGCAGAAACAGAAAGATGAAGAATGAGATCCCCGCAAGCCCACGCACACACACACATGCACGCGCATAATACGCGCGCACCCGGACCTCCCTCGGAAGAGAGGAGTAAAACAGTGGGACATAAGGAGAAAAGGTTTCGAACGGATTGGCCTCGTAATTGAATCCAATGGCCACGATTCGGTCACGAGCGGGAAATTGAGACGCCTCAATAAAGAAGGACCAGCTGCTAATCGCGGCGAAAGGACGTGAAATGATCTTTCTTCCCAACGGTTGCGGCAACGATACGGCACCGGTATTTTTATTAGACGTTAGGCAACGAACGATAGAACGAAATATTCGCAACTGTTAGGGCATGCGATTGCTAAGTACTTTATCTAAGTTTAAACGGCAGAAGGTTAAACAAGCAAACCGGTTTATCGTTTAAAAAAGGCTAATTTTTTAGAATCGGCATTGAAATCTTATGATTACGATTTACTGCCCTTTATTTTCCTTGAAACTACCGACAAAGTTGGACGAGGGCGTTAAATAGGTTAATTAGCTACGACGTGAGAAATTATGACGGCGCTGTGAGGCATAAAATTGGCCTAAGGTAAGACAATGCGGCACACGAGGTTAATGGATATGTGTGGGTAAAGAAGAGAGATGATTTAAAAGCGACCTCCTTTCCAAAAACATGAAAGGGAATTAAAACTTTTACGACAAACGATACGTCACGCTCGTTCTACCAGGAGCCTCACGGCCGCCCACGGGAAAGTCTCTCATTTGCCGCCCTTTTTAGGCTTTCTTTACAAAACTAAAAAAACGCCTTATGGTTTGATAAATTTCCGTAGCCAATAAATATGAAAGAATACACGGTGTATTATAATACAATCAGCATTACTGTTAAAAAATACCGCACGTGTCTGACGATAAATCGGCCGCTCCCCGTTGTTCGGCAGCCCGTATGCGTCGCACATATGGACTAGATTGAACGAAGAAAGTTAAAGAACATGGCGAGAGTATCGCGTCGCACACATGCGTTCTAAGTACATTCCGTTTTATGTTGGTCAAGTCGAATTCTTTGAACCAGGGATGAAATTTCGATTTACTATATGACAATGAAGAAACAGTACGCCTAAAATTTCGAATCGCAGATTAAACGAATCCACAAAAATATGGTTAGTCCACTTTTCATGAACAGAAAAATAAAAATGGTTTCTTTGTTATATATTATAAAACCACGTAAATTCTGAACGATGTTCAGAGTATCGGCAGTAGTTTTCCATCCACAACTGGTGCTACGTTAGGCGAGTGAATATCGCCTCTTGATCCGAATGATATTCCTTTCAACCCTCGCAATACATTACGCGTCTCTTCCACATCAGAAACTCCCTTCGCCGCCGCAAACGCCATCGCCGCCACCGAAAGAGAAATTAGATCCGAAACGAAAAGCGCCAAAGGAACGATACTTGTAATTTTACGGGCAATAATATAATGCCACAAAAACCTCAACACCGGCCACCGGGATTACCTCCTACGACACCCACACACCCTCTTTCCCATCACCGCAGACGCGAAGATGACAAAAGACGATCTGAAGGCGCAACACGCGGAAGCGAGAGAGCGGAACGAGGAAAAAAAGGAAGGCGAAAGCACGGAACAAAGGGATCGTGACAGACAGATGAAGAGATAACGGAAAGTTTGATGCCAAGACTTGACGATTGGGAGACGCACTCGCTATTGAATTACATGGGACGTATGAATGGGGGCGGAGGAAGGGGTGCCGGGGGAGGGGGGGAAGTAAGACTCAGCCAGTATCCAACGACAAGAAGGCGGAGTGTACACCTCCTCCTCCTCCGCAGCTCACGGGTTTGCACCAGACCGCAGCTGCACTATCTTGCACTATTATCTCCCACTCTCTCCCTCTCCCCCTCTCTCTCTCCCTCTTTCTCTCTACCCCTCTTTCTCTCCCCCTCTCTCTCCCTCTTTCTCTCTCCCTCCGTCTCTCTCTCCCTCCCTCTCTCTCCCTCCCTCTCTCTCCCTCCCTCTCTCTCCCTCCCTCTCTGAAAATAAAGCCACTTATCTATCTATATATCTATCTCTCTCCCTCCCTCCCTCTCTCTCTCTCCCTCTCTCTCCCCAGACTCAGGCGGCGTGTTCCGCCCGTCAGAAAACCCACCCGAGACACGCATTAACCTTCGTAGTGACGTATCCCTCTCTCTCCACACGCACACACACAAACTTCCTCTCCGAAAGGGGTGCATTGAGAAAGGGGAAACGCCGCAACAAAAAAGTGGACGGAGACGCTCCAAGCGATCTAATTTAAAATGGGCTGCACCTCACGCTTTTCCTCGCTCTCTCCTGCATTCCATCTTCTCTCTCTCCCCCCCCCTCCCCCTCTTAACCACCCTTCACTCACGTCTGCGTCAGATATAGACGGGTTCAGAAGCTGCATCAAGGCTATCGCATCACAATGGAAAGGGGAAGACGGAATGGAATGGAAACGGGATGGAAGAGAATGGAAAAGGAATGAGGAAAATGGGAGAAGAGATAAAGACGTTTGAGGTATTTATCAGCGTGAAACTGAGGCTGGAGTTCCTTCTGTCCACGAAAGCCAAAGTGAAAATTTCAGAGGGAATCTAGAACGAACGAGAAAGAGAGAAAGATGGCTATGAAGATAATAAGAAAGTTAAAGGGATAGAGAAAGAGGTATAGCGAGAGAGAGAGAGAGAGACGATGGGAAGAGACATAGCGGGACAAAACCAGAGCGTGAGCGAGGGCGGAGTGGCGAGGAGAGAGAGAGAGAAAGGAAGAAATGGAGGGAAAAGAGAAATTGGGAAAATGAGACGGCGGGAAAGAGGCGGTGAGTGTGATCGTTGCGATGAGAATACGAATGAGAGTATAGCAAGTGAGCCGCTCGGAAGAGCAGTTAAGGAGAACGTTTTCTCCATCAATCACTCCAGTGGGGCGGCGGCATTTATTCAGCCTGCGAACCTAATAGTAGGTAAAAGATAGCGGCGAATGGGTAGGGCAAAAAAGTTCACGTCCTACTTACGTTATAAGGTAATAACGGTGCAAAGAATACTAAAGACCTGCGAACGCGAAACAAAAAACAATCACGGCCTTCCGATGCCGATCTACTTTCACGCCAAATGCTTATTTTGAAAGCACACCGAAAGAAGGAAACGATCCAAGTGGATGTACATTTGCGAAGACGGATATTTTTCACGGCGCTTCGTCGAGAAAATTAGCCCAATAGCCACAATAGTCATGGTCATCCATAATAAAACGTAACGAAGTCATATCTAGCGATTTAAATTTATTAAGTTCTTTGAGATGTTCACAAATATACCAAAAACTTTACAGGAAAATTCGCTCATAAAAGCGCACAATAAATATTTCATAAAAAATAATCAATTAATACTAACAGAAATTAAGATTTCGATTTAATAGAAATATCCTTAGCAAAGCATTTTCCGTTGTACCGTGAAAATCATTTGATTAATGAATTTAAAAATGGAGGTTGGGTTTTTTGTTCTTCACGATTGCAGAAATAAATCTTCGTTTTTTGAATATGAATTTACAACTGTTTACTGAGCAAGTTTTATAACTTTTTAAACGAGTTTATTTAACTTTACTTCAGGACATTAGTGCACGCCTGTACAAATTCCACTTATAAATACTTAAAAGGCAACGGTGAATGGAAGAAGTTTCTGGAACTTTATTAGATAAAGCACAAAGAAATAAATTCCAACCATCATTTATGGACGTTTAACCGGACAAACACCGCCCGAGACGTTCAATTCCGAAAAAAAGCTCTCGAGAAAAAAATCCAAAAGAAAATCCTTATTTGCTTATTCGATGCAATGGATCGAGGGAAAACCCGTTTCTTTTCGTGGATTATCAAACCAAGACCTGGAGAACGACTTCGTTCCCGTATCAAAAGGTGGTTTAGAACGAAAGGAAATTAAAATAGAGGAAATGTTTTCGGCCCGATTTGCGTCCGCACCCTGTGGGTAGGCCATTTACAATGACGGGCAATAAATGTTTATCCGACGGAGAAACTTGAAACCGGATGCGACATTACGCAATATCCGGCGACGCCCTTGAAAGAATTGATGCGCCGCCTCTAGTGCGGCGAATATACTTGCGTTCATTGCGGAGGACCGATGAAAAACTTTTGAATGCTAGGATAAACCAAGTTATAAGAAAGCACTGCAGGAAACTATTCGGATTCCGAAGGTTGGGCGAATTTTCATTCGACGCATATGAAAAAATCCGAATCGGCTGTAGCATTGGTTTGCCTAAGTAATTTTTAAAGATCTTACGGGCAATAATGTATGTATGAAAAATAAACATGATAATGAATCATCTACGCACTTCCATCCCTCGCCAAACTCCAAAAAAAAAAACTCAACCTTCTGGACAACATTAGACCCCGAAATAAAACACAGTAACAAGTTATCAATTCCGCAAAAAAACACGTTGAAAAAACAGAAGACACGTTTCCGCGCCGTCGCATAAAATAGGATTACGTAACGTTGACAGCGGCCATAATTTTTCCCATAGCCTGCCTAAATTTTCGCCTCCAATGCGAAAAACATAGAAGAGCAGAGGGAAGGGAGAGGAGGGGGTGGTCGAGGAGGGGGTGGTCAAGGAGGGGGGGGGGTCCTCTAGAATAAATCACGTTCCGCAAGGACTGAGACTTCCATAGCGCCGCACAAACTGTGAAAGTGACACCGAAACACATGGATCGGTAAAAATGAATTCGCCAAAAGTTCACGGATGAATGGGATCGGAGAGGCTTTTGTGCTCGTGTCAGAGCAAGGCATGCTGGGAACCGTTGCGCGCTCGGGAGGCGATGTTAAAAGGTTGGGAAGGGAGACAGCGTGGCGGGGAGGGGATAAGAGAAACCAGAGAGAGAGAAGAGATATGCATATATACGTACGGACAGTCGTATATAATTACGGCGAAATGGAGGCTAAAAGTGGTACGTTTAATCAGAGAACGGATATATTTGCGAGGGAGCGAGGATGGAGAGGGCGGAGGGTGCATGGAAACGGAGTGAGAGGGAGGATTTAATGGGAGAGGAGAGGAGAGGAGAGGTGGAGCTCTAAATGTCAATGGGACCGAATACTCGTATTCGGGGCTGAAAACTATCGCAATCGTAATGAACGATCCGAAAATACAGTATGACTAGATAACGATTTATATCGATCAGCAATTTATCAACAATCGCTTACACGATTAGTGAAATCAATGTCTTTTTTTGAGAAAATGATGATTAGTCTTCTAATCCCTTAAATAGGATGGCTTTTTAAAATCTGGGTTAGGAAATTTACACCATGAAGCGAGATCAAAAGCACGAGGTATTTAAATAGCCTGGATTCCGTTCGACGTAATTTCTTCGGCCAATATGTTGGCGAAAATGATTTCGTTAACGCGAGAGGATTGAACGCGCAGGGATTCCAAATTCGTAAAAATCCAGATTTGCTGCACAAAAATCCTTATTGATTAATTGTAATAATATATGCGGATAATAATCTCCTAATTTCTGCCATATTGAAAAATGGTTGTTATGGAAACGAGTTAAATTTAAAATGTGTTTCTTAAAAAAATTCTTTAACCTATGAGGTAAAAAATAATTTTGAAAATATATTGAATATGCTTAATATATCTAAAGAGAAATTCACGAATTAATAAATGCATTAAGATTCTTTTATGGGATGACATAACCATTTAACTCTGGCCCAAAATCCGGCGAAAGAAATCTCATTACCGATGCATGATATTAAATTATACAAGGAAATAAAGCAATTAGTTCTAATGGGACCTCCGTAAAGATAGTCATCTGATTGGCTCCAATCGATGCTTGGTGGTATGCGGTAGAAACGGGTGCCATCCTCGAGCGATCTTAAGAGCACGTGAAGAACGGGTTCAAATCGCGGAGAAATGCCGAATCCGAACAGCTTCCACGACTGCTTCAAAGGACTGACGCTCTCATCCATCCGGAAAACTTATATATATGTATATCAATGAAACATAGGTATTTCAAGTTAAATCATTCTCTAGCCGAGTACTGATAAAATAACCGCAAATAAAGTAAAGAAATACAGGTTTTCTGTCAGGCGATATTTGATAGTAAGGAAGGAAGGCTCGGAGATCAATGCACATGTAGCGTTACTATCAAAATGAAATTATGATAATGGCGAAGATTTGTCTCCACTCGTCATACGACCACGATAAATCAAGACAAGAGAATTTTTTAAAACGCTTTTGTTCAAACCATTTGATCGCTTCAGTCGTAGGAGCCGCTAGACAGTTTTTTTCATTTTAAATCAACTTTGAAAGGAAAAACTTTCGTCTAAATTACTGAGCTCTCATTCTTTTTTTTTTGTAAGACGTGTTTTCTTGTGGAATAATATAGAGAAAAAAATGCATTCAAATTTTCAGGAAGATAAATTCAGCGATATGTACTTTTTTTAAATATAAAGGAGAATTCGGATCACGGAAAGGCAAAGATTCCAACGCCAGTTTGATTTTCTGCTATTAAAAGATTCGAAATATAGTCGGTTCCATTTCAATGACGGCAACGTATGAATTGGATCGGCAAAATGGACGGAATATGTCAGATGAATAAGATATGAGAACTCAAGGAATCTATTAATCTGTTTGAGGATACGCGCGAGTGAGTTCCACGAGTCGACATTACGAGCACTTTTAAGGTATGCTCTCCGACGCAAAGTGACACGGAGAAATTCTACTGCCTCGAGGGTATAAATGAACCCGTTCGATCTACCTATCTGACACTTCATTCATTACGTAAACTCACTCAAAATATGAAAAATAAAACGAGAACAACGCAACTCATAAGACGTAATGCAAATTTTAAATTTTAGACGATAAAAAAAAACATTCACCGGAATGAGCTAATGAGCTAGGACTTTTGTGACGCTTATTCGCCCGACGTAATTATACTATCGACGTCAACATCAGAGAGGGATGCAACAATTACAAGTTCTCACGTTCCATCACCTAACCCGAGCGGGGATAAACGTGTTTCGCAAGAACTGCGCCAATGCACTTGCGAGATTTATTCGCCCGCGGATTATGCGCCGCACTCGAGTTTCAATTTAATTCCGAGAAAAGCGATTCGAAAGAGCAGATGCAAATGAGAAGAGATGGCGACGGAGTATCACAACGAGAGATTCGCCACGACGGACGACGAATTTTCGTGGCCGCGATTTACGACTCTGTCTCTCTTCTCGTAAAAGGTCGGAATGTACGTCTGATAACGAAGGAATACGCTGCAAAAAATAACTTAATGTGATTTTTAAAAGTATTTTTAATAACTAAAAACGTGGAATAGTACGCACATCAAGAGAAGTTAAGAGCTAATCTAAAAGACACTAAAAACATTCAGGAGGGGTTAATTACACGAATGGATAAATGAGCGAATTTAAATGGTATTAATCTTGTACAAAAGGTAATGTACGCATGCGTTCTTCGACTTTAAGGTTGATATTTTTAATAAGTTAATAACTGGGATCAGTTTCAGTGAAAAGGTCACTCAATTCTATACCGAATAAGACCCAAAATATTTTATGAACTAGAATTAAGAGACTTCGCAATTATAAATTTTATTGCCCAGCCTACAATTCACATAGTAATAGAACTTCATTCCGATTATTTATCTATTGCATTTATAAATATCACATCGCCTCACTGGAGTGGACTAATACTACATGAACCTACACAATATTCATGCCACAAATGCCGGAATAAATATTCCTTCAGTTAAAAACTGTTTTAGTATAATGTTTTATTGATCAGAAAAATAAAATTCGCGAAATATCTCCAATCTAAATCCGATTTTCTTCCGTGACAAAAATGTCTACTAAACCGCGCCAACTGTTCCGGTATTTTTTTTCGACTCTCGGCTCCTTCCTTATCGAGCGCGCGACGGAACAATAACAAATGCAGCGCACGCGTGTCCTTTTCCGTTCCGCGAGTCATGCGGTGGACTTCGTCTCCTCGGGTGGATCTTCATTTGTTTTCCCTCCTTCATTCGAGGAATGGGGGGGGGGAGAGAGTGGGGGGGGGGAGGATGGGAAGAGAGGTGACGTCATGAGACCCAAAAAGGACCGCCTTTGAGCTCCTTGCCGTATTCCGAGAGAGAATCATTTCCCCCCCTCCACACAAACGCCCTCCTCCATCCTCCAACGCACACGCCTGGCTCGTTTTTTTTAATACTCCTTAAGAAAGATGGATCAAGGAGATTCCGATCGCGAACAGGGAAAAAAAATGTAAATCCTTTTGTCCATCGGTCGACTTATCGCCAGGAAGAGTATTCCGTTCTTTTTTTTATTACTTATATAACTGGGTGTGTGCGTGCGCGCGCTGGTTTTGAAACGCAGCGTTGCCAAGTCCTCCATCCGCCCTAAATAAAGTCCACCCTCGTCCTCGAGTCATCGGCGCCCTCTTGACTGACGCAACGCCGCCGCTAAAACGCTCCTGACTGCGACCCTTAAATCGCTTTTATCAATATTCCTTTTTTGTCCGTTCGGATCGCGGATCGCACCAAGACGGCAAAGGTGAAATTAAGAAGGACGAGCGGAGAAGAACAAAACATGAATTATTGCCATTTTTTATTATTTATTTCATTTTTATTTATTTTATTTGTTATTTATTTATTTTCGTTAACGATGCGCGGTAATGCGGCGGAAAATAATTATTTTAAACTGCTCCTGACTGTAACTAGTTGCAGTTAATGCTCAGGTGCGAGAAAAATTAGCAGCTTGCATTCAGATAAAAAAGCTTTTCCTTAGTATACGAAAGGGATATATAAAAAAAATTGCAGCCACCAAATTTACGTCAAACAAAACCTACTTTCTCTTAGGCAAACAATGCGTCACCGTTTTCACGGGAAAATGTTTGTACTTACAGGCGAAAAAAACAAAAAAATGCAGAAATAATTGTTGCTAATGTTTTAATTTTATACCAAAGATAATTTATTCGTAATTCATCCGTAACTACCGAACGGGGATCGGGACGATATGGAAATGTTACACGTGGCTAGAAATGGTTGCGAAAGATAACTTTCAAGAAATTTAATAACAAAGAGGTTTAGATCAGGGATGGCAAATGCGTGCGTGCGTGCACGCGTGCGATTTTACTTGGCACGCGTAAGTTTCTTACAGAAGACGTAAACTAGTGGAACGGGAAAAAATTCTGATGATTCACATTACTTTATTGGCATTCTACACAAAAATCACTTGCCATCTCTGCTATAGATAACCCAAGGTTCGATCGCAAAATCATAATCAGATGTAAAATGCTGCAATCCAACTTTAAAGTTTAGGGATCCGTATAAAATGCGCACGAGGAAAAGACTTCATCCTAGCAAAATTTACTTCGTTGTGTGCGTTTATTATACACACACACACACACACACACACATATATATATACACATACATATATAATAATTTATAAATAAGATAAACACTAAATTTCGAATAAAGGGTTTTCGTGTAAAGAAGGATGCCTATATCTAAGGAACTAAGTAGTCCGCAAAGTTAGCTATGGAAGAAATTATAATATGTCGAGAGCTAGTCAACAGACAACAAATACGAACTGAGGAAATCTCTAGCGCATATCTAAACACACGGGAACCCGAATGCTGGTCGGTGTGAGATTGAAGGAAGGGGTAATTGGCATCCCAAGGTAATTGGGTGGACGATGCATTCCCCTCTGAATGGCGAAGTCTTCTCCTCCATGGGCGTGGACGTTTGTGTCAGGCCTCGTTCGTATCCTCCACACGATCCATTTAATTGGCTCCACTCGCTGTTATCTAGAGGTCGATAAATAAATAAGCGAAGGAAATTTATATAGGTGTATGGACAGCGATTATAGTAGTAGCGAAATGTCCCGTTTCGATTAAGAAGTACGTCGAACCGAGAGCTGCTCACAGGGTGATATTTCAAGGCGACATGCATTCTGACTGTGAAGGAAGCCCTAGTCATAGTATCACTCACTCTCTATTTCAAGTCGCGAGACTCAAAAACCAATAAATTAACAGCGCTAGGAAAACTAACGTCCTATATGTTCGAGATAGATTTCGCTGAATTCTAAGGCAGCGGTGGTATAATAAATCATAAATACACGAGCAATTGGATATCGAACTCGGATGTCGTGGATAAAGGCGTGCACTTGTGATATAAACAAATAAACATATTTAACATTTGCAAGGATAGAATTACGGATAATATAGCGGTTTTCTGCAAACAGTCGTCGACAATGTGAAACTTCGAACGGAATGCATAAATGCTTAAGACTTCAGGAGAGTTTTGAAAAGGATGTGAAGATAAAGCAGAGAAGCGATAAAAAAATAAAGTTAAACGATTGAAGGTACGCTCTCCGCCATCTACACTAGTATTTAGTGTGTTTGCGAACGCTACACCGAGTTCGCTCCGCAGTTCCTTTATTTACGCAACAATTCCGCCTTTGGAAATTACGATGCAAAGGGGACACAAGATTATGTCGCGCGCTCTCAGGCGTTTGGCACCTTGACCGTTTTTTTCACCTTCGAGTTGACACTTGGGGCCTTTTAGACCCTCGTAACGGAAAGGGATTCGTATTCTAACGTCTTGCAACAAATGTTCGGTACAAGGATCGCCGATTAGGAACGTGTATTTCTAACTTTTATTTCGTCGAAAATTATTTAAAAGATCCATTGTCCCCTAAAAACGAACATTTTTTTTTTAAAAAAAAGGCCGAATTCGCTGAAAATTTATAAATTTTGATCACGGACTGACATCACTATTATTTATTCCAAGTATATCCAACGCGCCGACGAAAAAAGCTACCGCGAAATACGCCAAAAACAATATTTATTCGAGATATTTTGAAAGAGAAATGTCTCACTCAAGGCCTTGGCACACATCTAATTTACCGTGGTCAGAAATAACATCAGCCTTATCCCATAAACTTCTTATCAGTTCGGCTACAGTCTAAAAAAATCTTCGCAATGAGGCAACCTTGAGGGATTTCCTCGTTCCGAAAAAACAACGGACTTTATACGCCTGGCTGTAATAAACGTGTCACGATTGAAAGAGGCGATGATGATACAAGAACCAGTGGAAATGGGAAACCGACAGTGAGTGAACGGTCAAAGTTCTTTTACATTAATCTGTTTCTAATTAAACAGCCTATTTTCACTACGCCCGAAAGAAATATATAATTATTTATATAGTATCGAATCCCTAAGGAATGAAATTATTTGTAAGGTACTAAATTTCCAAACGTCGTTTACGTTTTAATTACTCAAAGGCCTTTGATTTTCTCCGCTGAATCGATTCACTCCGACTATAGAAAATCAAGAGAATCGCTCGTATCCACGGAATGATGTCGATAGACACGCAGTGAACACATCGCGAGGAAGAGTGACAAAGCCCGGTCACGCAAGCGCATTATCGATAAATCGTTGGCTCTCCGTTTCGAAACAAAGGAAAAATTAAAATCCCATCCAATCGGACACGTCGTCCACCAGGAGTTCCATTCGGTAAGGGTGTGTAACGTTCGTTCGAATTGCGTCACTTCCTCTCAACCACCAGAGGCTTTGGAAGAGACGGAATTTTAAATGTCTCCCGCTTCCACACCATGACACTGATGGTGCTTACGGTTTTATTCCTGGCGACGTTCGCCGTTCGCCCACGGTAAACAAGAAGATTTTGGAGAAACCGCGTAAGGAAAAAAGTGAGACCGGTCTGACTACGGGAAAGAGACATCGATTCGAAAACTAACTAACCTTGTATTTCGGTCGCAAGTTGTATGTTTTTTTTTAAAACAATGGTATCGAACGAGAGTTATCGCGACTCTTATTCACAGTGAGACCTATTTACAAACCTTCCTTCATCCCATACTACCACGAAAGTGCTTACGATTATTTACAAGCAGCGAAAATAAATGAAGCACCTCTGCATGCAGTTGAGACAGGAAAGGGTTTGATAAGCGAGTGTTAATTTGGAGACTAATTAAACTATTAATATAATGCTGAAGTTAGGTTTTTTTCGGGTTATCCCGCGTAAATTTTTTGCGTTAACCGCCAACGTTTCCTCTCCTTTGCCGGAGACTTCTTCAGAGCTATCTGGCCGGGTGTCATCATGTATACTTTATATATACTACGGTAGCAGAAGAGGAGTGGGTGGTTTATAGGAAGGGGAGGGTTGGTGGTGGGGTGAGTTTTCTGTGACATTCGTTTTATCATGTTGTTTACTATCACTGGGGTCCAAGTGTTACTCAACTTACAGCCGCTGTCTCTGTTGAAATTCTTACCGTGCTTCCTTATTTCCAATGCCTCCCGTATTATTCGTTTTCTATAAAGTTTTTCTTTCGCGAGAATTCTTGTATTTTCGAAATCTATTTCGTGTCCCCCGGCAGCGCGTTCTGCTACTGCTGATTTGTCGACATGTTTGTCGACAAATCAGCAGGGGTATATAGGATACCATGCAGGACTTGCGATCAAGTTTATCTACGGGAAACAGGGAGAACGATCAAGACACGAGTAGAAGAACACAAAAGCGCCACTAGACTCAAACATGTCGACAAATCAGCAGTAGCAGAACGCGCTCATAAAACGAATGCCACAGCAAAACTCACCCCACCACCAACCCTCCCATTCCTATAAACCACCCACCCCTCCTCTGCTACCGCAGTATATATATATAAAGTATACATGATGACACCCGGCCAGATAGCTCTGAAGAAGTCTCCGGCAAAGGAGAGGAAAAGTTGGCGGTTAACGCAAAAAATTTACGCGGGATAACCCGAAAAAACCTAAGTTCAGCATGACAAGCACCCGCGAAAGCTTCAACCAATATTAATATAATGTTAGATAGTGATAAAAAGTTCGATATGACGTCAGCGAAATGAGAGCGACTAACCATCGTAAGTCACACCAATAATTCTGCACGCTTTTCTTTTTTAAATAGATTATTCAAAACGGAGAGCGCCGCCGCTGTTTCGAAAAGAATTAACGTGTACACGAAAAACCATCTGACGACAATGTGCGGATTACTAGGGGGAAGTGGAGATAATGGGGAGGAAAGGGGGAGGAGGAAGGGGGAACGAAGGGAATAGGGAGGGGGGAAAGGACAAGTGAGGAGCGGGAATAAATTGACAAGGAGACAGCAGGATTAAGGAAACTGAGGGAGGCACGCGATGGCCACCCCCTCCCCCCCCCCCCCTCTCTCTCTCTCTCTCAGGCATAAATACGACGAGAAGACAGAGAATGAGAGGAAAACTCGCAGAGATCGGAAATTAGAATCTGGATAATAAATGAGAACGAATAAAAATTCCTGATGCATTTTACTACACGCCGAAAAAAGGTGCACCAAAACGAAATAATTTTTTAAAAGACAATTACGGAGAGCGCTATTAAAAATACGGTAAATGGCGTTTTCTTTTCAAAAACGAGACAGAATGCTGAATCGACTGGCGGAAAAAGGAAGTCTCTAGCCGTTTTCGTTTAAGAGGAGTTAGTGGACGCAACGGACAAACCAGACGGATAAGCAACTTTTTCGAAAAACTGCTAAAAAACTATCCGTGAATTTAACAGTATCTACTAACTAGAAAAATAAAACCTTAAAAATATGTTAAAAGAGAGAATTTTCTCCTTACAATTCGCATTATTCCGTAACATTAAACCCACTGCACGATATTTATGTCTTATGTAACTATTCTTAACCTTGGAATAAAAAATAATAATTTATCCATTTTGGCCCTTCGTGTTTTTTCAACTTTTTCATTGCTACCGATTATACATAGATACGGTTTTTCACTGAGAAATAATTAAAAGAAAGAAATAAAATAGTTTAGAGTGCTTTAAATCTGTTGTAAGTGATAGGTAAAATCACCGTTAGCTACGTGGTTCTAAAATGGGCTTTTATTTTTTTTCTATCTCTAACCTTGCGTCATAAAGGCGAATCATGTGGAACATCGTCGCTTCTTTTAATAGACTTCTCCGACATATTTCCGAAGGCGGTTTTCCTAACTCGTGGGAATGTTTTATCCCAATGGCGGCTATAACTCCGCGCATTAAAAACACCATTGTAAAATTCCGAATAAGCGCGAAGTCAAGTTACGACTCGAGATTTTGTAGGTATGTACTTAACACTCGATAGGAGATTAGGTTTTGCGAGTGGCGATTTTAAAACTAAAAACCAAAGCACAATTAATGGCTACGAAACATAAACAAGCCGAATAAATTTAAAATATCAGCTTAATTCTTTCGGCATTCTTCTTCCGATTTAGATAATGACGAATGATTATTTTTTTTATAAATAAATAATAGTCGTCAAAGTTTTAAGATATTCAATGCACAAGCTTTATTTTATTTCTGTTACCTTTGTAACATTTTTGGTTACTTTAGTATTTTTTCTATGATATCTTTTCACTGTGAACATATCTCTTTCACTTCCCTTCCTCTCTCTCTCTCTTTCCACTTCTATCTCCCTCCTTTTTCTCACTCATCCACGTTCACTTCAGGCTTGAACTCTCTCAAACGCACTCGCCATCTTTCGAAGCGAAAACATAATAAAGTCTTACGTTGAAAGGATACATAATCTCGAATGGCTCTTCCGCGAATTCTTATTTATTCCCAAATGAAACGTCAATCCCATGTGTTGAGACGACCGACCGTATTTCGTAAGAAAAAAATCTGAACGGAATTATTAAAGCTAAAATCTGGACCAGCTCCATTTTGAACTTTCATATTACCGAGAAATTAACCAGATTTCTTAGTTGAAATGAGTTCGAAACATCAAAATGACCTTATAGTAGCGTGACCAGCCGTCCCAAATTTGGAGGGACAGTTCCCTCTTTTCCACCATTCGTCCTGAATTGTTAAATGTCCCAAATTTTGTCATCAATGATCATGATTTATATCCAAAATTGGCACTTTAAACCACCTTAAACACCTTCATTGGTCACATAAAGCTCTCTGATATCTATCACAACTATCGACTTAAGGCTGTTCAATCAATTAAAGCACCACAAGTACGCCACTGTAATATCTCCCTTCTTACATTAGTGTCGGTACAAATTTGAAAATATCCCTCGGATTCCTGAAAGTTTGTTCACTTTACCAACTATGGTTCACGATAATCTTATGGAAAACGTAATTACTCTATCTCTGTCCTATAATCGTCACACATAATTCATCTTTTATATTTTAGCAGAGATTTTGTCTATTACTAAAATCTCACAAATTCCTCCTACTTGTACGTACTTTTCTCAGACCTTCTACCTATAATTTATTCTGGCTGTCTTCCAGAGATACACATTTCAACCTTTTTATATTCACGTACCGCTTTTATTTGCGCCATATATTTGTGTTACACGTCTAGCCGTAGCAAGTTTAACATTTTCTACCCAAGTACATGGCCCTCCTAGTACGGGCCCCACATCCTTGACGAGTATTCGAGGTACGTACTAAAGGGGATGAAGTAACTCAGAGGCGCGATGTGCAACTGAAGGTAGGCGAGGAAACGCTTCGTTACATATCTGTCCACGAAGTGAACGTGGATATTTCCCTATCATGGAAGACGCTTCGGAGTTCTTTTTAGCCGCCGTCGCGAGGAGGAAGGATATCACGTTTCGAGTCGCTCGTGAAGAAATAAGGGGCAAGACAGAATAAGTCCACACACACACACACACACGCGCGCTCGCAGCAGAGTCACGGGCTAACCGCACGTTGAGACGAGATGACCACACGAGAAGGCGACCGCTTCCTTTTACGGGGTGAGCACAAATCACCTAAAACACGGCCACGCAAACCGCAAATTGTGAACGGTTAGAGCCGTAGGGGATTGGACAGAATGGGAGGGAGAAAAGACGGGAGGTGCGACACAGGGAGGGAGGTAAGGAGATGCAGAGGAGGACTGGAGGAATAGATAGGGAGGGAGGGATAGAGACAGATAGGGACGGAGGGATAGAGGTAGGGAGGGATAGAGGTGGATAGGGAGGGAGGAATAGAGGTGGATAGGGAGAGAGGAATAGATGTAGGTAGGGAGGGAGGAATGGAGGGAGCCAGGAAGGGTCGGGAAAATGTGCAATTAACGAATATTTCATCATATTCCCATTTGCAACACTTCCTCTCTCTTAAATTTAACTGTTTGACCGTTCCTACGAAAGTGAATAATGTAGAGCTACAGCATTTTATGTATCTTAATTATATCCATTTTTCATATTCTAATTTTTTTCTGACAATATCCCCTAGTTATGCTGTGCCAGAGGGGGTTTCCTGCTCTTTCATCTGCACGCGTAGTTCGAAATTACACTCTAAAAGATGAATATTCAATTCTAGGGAAATAAGTGACAGCAAAATTTAATTTAAATGCAAATTGTTTCTGTCTTGTGCCTAATATGAATATTCCGTTCTTTTAAGCTAATTTAACGGAAAATTAAGTTCCCGAGTGAAATTTTAGGCAAAGGGTTATGTACTTACGACCCGCGAAATCGTAATGAAGCCCGCGAATCTGGGATAATAAACGGAGACTTAACATTCAACACACGAAATTCCTTGGTTTTCGATTAAATTTGTGGCAGTAAAAGAGTTTTAACGCTAATTACATGATAAAATTTTATTTTCACTAAATGATACCACAGACTCAGATAGCTTTCATTGTGTACACATTATCATAAGCTATAGAATTCACAATACCCAGTGCGACACGCCGAAGGATTCGAAAAGAAGAATAGGACACACCAAGAAAAAAGGATTGCCAACCCCTAAACAATAGCTCGAGACAAATTTTCTCCAAAAAGGCGTTTACCGAATACCCACTGAAAACGTATCCAAAGAACGTGTGACGTAAAGAATATGTTTCTTCAAGACTAAGGTAACTGTGGAAACTCGGAGAACCGCATAACATCCGCACAACCGCATATCACCTATGTAACCACGCGATGTGTTTCACTCTCTCCGATTCGCAGATCGACTCGCGAATCTCATTTAAATCTGTGGATTCGATCTTCCGTCGCTCGCATATCTGACACTTTTCCATTCCAACGTTAGACTATCAATGCAATCTTCATCATAGTTTAAGCATAAATCCCGTAATAAAGTTTATGATATTCACCGAAAATGAATAATTTTTCGCAATCAAGCTTTTTATATCGTTAAAAACGATATTAACGCAACATTAATTTAATAAAAGACATTTTGACCTTACTGAAGCGCCATTTCATATTGCGACAAGCGATAAATCTGTGATTCCAAGTTCAAAGCGCTAAAATTAAAGACTCCAAAGTCCAGAAATATTTATTCCCATAATTCATTAAATATTGTTTATTTATCAATGGAGACAACTTGTCAGCCGATCTTTCTTATAGAATATCAAAGCAACTTGATTAGACGTTCCGAATGTCTTGAGTATCTGTAACAACAGCGAAACATAGCTCGAAGTGACAATAACTAGAATGCAGAATCGACGCCATCTTCTTACGCCGGTTTACGGCAAAAGAAAAATAACATGAGATTCCAACAAAAAAATATAAGCAACGACAAGATAATAGCGGTCGTATGTGCGATCCCTTGAGCGTCCGGAGGGATGCTTGGCTCGAGGCATGGGTGAATTAAAACGTAAGGAAATTTGAAAGAAGCACATAAATGAGAGTAAATGGAAGACGGAGAGGAGCAATCTGCGGTTTGGGAAAGAAAACGACGTAAGACGAGAGAGAGAGAGAAAGAGAGCGGAATCTAGTTACCAATAAAACGCCGCACGTCGAATAAAAAAAAGGAAGAGCGAGAAGGAAATGCGTTCGAAGAGCGATCCGCAGCTACACGATCGTTTCACTCCTCGGCTGAAGTCACTCACTCGCCCCTCTCATCTTCTCCTCCATCCTCCTCCTACACGCCTCCTCCGCCATCGTACTCCACACCTCAAATTCCTGATGATTTTCTTTCTTTTGATTTTGTTTCGATAGGTGACACTCGAAGCTTCAGGCCGCAAGGGAAGTGGACCGAAGAGGTTTACCATATCTCTCTCTCTCTCTCTCTTTCTATCTCTCTCTTTCTCTCTCCCAATTCTCACTCAACCAAACCATCGATCCGAAGCTAATTTCCCTCTTTTCACCCGACTCTCCGCCACTGCTACGACGGAAAAATTAGTCTCCATCAAGTCTGTCCATTTCTTTTTTTAAACTATCTCATTACCCGTCGAGCACGTAAAAAAAGAGGAGGAGGCATCGGTCATCCCTCAAATGTTATAAAAGAGTCGTTCTGGGAAAAGTGAAAAATAATTTGCTGCATTGAAAGAAGAGCCACGTACTTGAAGGTGAATTTAACGGGTGAAGAAGAATGAATATTTGGACAAATGAGAATTAAGTCTAGATATTTGGTGGAGCATTCACCATGCAAATTGAAGACTCAAGACTCCTGCAATGGTAGCTTTTTACTTTCTCCATACGTAGTGATGGGAAAGTATTGTGATCACGAAAAAAATCTACTTCGAGATTTCAACTGAAATACACGTTTTGAGGTCCCTAGAACACGTTTAGACTATTTTCGGAATGATGTCTGTGTATGTACGTATGCGATTGTGGGCGCTCTAACTCAAAAGATACTTAACATATCGTTACCAAATTTCATATATAACACTTTAGCATGAGCACAACGAACTGATGAGTTTTTGGACAATAACGGTTAACCGGAAGTCGAGGTTCAATGGAAGCCCGATTCGATTTTTGCGATATTTCTCGGTTAAAACATCATTATTGTACATACAATTCTATACGAAGGTTATAGAGAATGTAATTTCCTACAACTTTCATTTGAAACAATTTTCCATAGCAGTATTGTTTAGGAATTATTTATAAAAAATCATCGGTTTTTTCGGTTTCCGTCAAATATCTCCTTAAAAACGTCGTAATTGGTCATCTTCGTGAGGGCCAAAGTTGTAGAGAATAATATTTCTTCCAAGTTTTGTTTGAAACAAATTTTCGTAGAACCATCCATTTCGGAGATATTTTACCTTTTCCAGTTTACATCGCCACCACTATATAGCGGTGAATTCTGTAAAAATATTCAAAATATACCTAATTTACGGCAATAAGGAGGACTGTATTCTTTTACGATACGAAATGATAATTTTGCTTGATAATGCTATTCATAATAATTTAAATATCTATACCCCAAATATGGAGAAAGTCATGTGTTGGACATATCAGATTTTTTCCTCTTCTATTCTTACTTTATTTTGTATTAAATGAGTTTATATTTAATATTTATATTTTTTTAGTGAATTGGAGACTTCTTCTGGTCCAAGATCAAGTCGTGAAAGGTGTGGCTTTCACTATTTAATCTCTTGTTAAGCAACTATATCATTAATTAAGGCTATCGATGCCAAATTATTGAAACTTATACGGTTAAATATGGGCAGTGTTTATCCAATATTGTTTCTAACAATTATGCACTTTTAAAGAGTTATGCAGAAATATATGCCGTTATCAATAAATACGATTCATAATTTTTCGCTAAAAAATCATTGATACATCAATGAAACAAAAAGTAATTATATTATCTTGAGAACCACGCGCATAGATTTCAAGGTATCGGTATTTCAACAAGGTAATTATTTCGAAAAATAATTCACGTTAACTGCAAAACAAAGGAAGTTCCTAAAGTAAAGTTTAATGAACCTTTGCGAATAGATGTGGAGCCCTGCATCTTTTACCGCGTTTCGCCGAGTCGTAGAAGAGAAATTCATCCGTATCTTTGACAGACAAAACTTACGAGCGAAACGAGAATCGGAGGAGGAGTGAGAAAGAAGGTGACGCCTTCTCGCGTACGCTCCCAGCCACCACAGGTCCCTTATCGGTCTCACAGCCGAGTCAAAACAAAGGGTGGAGAGAGAGAAATGGTGCAGTACGGTCGATTAAACGCGCACAGTCCGTGGCCAAGACCATTCGTCCGGCATGGGAGTCAAGAGAGAGAGAGAGAGAGTCAGTCTTCGTTCACGCACCGCAAACATTATCCGCACCAGAATCCAACGGTTTGGAACGCGGGATATGTACGAGACTCAAGGCGTTCTCACGCGGTTCACAGACATTTCGTCCAATGGTTATTTCGTCCAGGGATAATTCGTCCAATGTTTATTTCGTCCAATGTTTATTTCGTCCAATGGATATTTCGTCCAAAGGCTTTTCGTCCAACGCCTTTTCGTCCAATGTTTATTTCGTCCAACGACATCTCGTCCAGAGGAATTGGGGTAGGGAGGGAGGGGGGGAGAGAAAGGGACGGGGGGACAAGTAAGCTTTATCAGATATAGTCGACATGGGTATCTATCGACTCGGAATTAAACATAGATTTAATAAAATCGTAAATTAAAACGAAAAAAACTCTGGAAGTGTAGGGGGGAAGACGGGGAGTGGGGACAAGTCCCGCATTATATTGGTGAAAGAATTCAGAATGAAATAATTGAGCTCCTTGCAACCAAAATTAAGGAAATAATTTCAGATATGCTTATAAATTCTAAATACTTACTACTCTGTTCAATTGGACTGCACTCCTGATACGAGTCATCAAGAATAATTAAGTGTAGTAGTTCGTTTGGTTTTTTTTGAATCCTGATAAAAGAAAGATCGAAATAAGAGAGCATTTTTTTTTAGATGAATGTGTTTTCGGTTTTAAATTATGATTTTATTAAACCACCTATGTTTAATTCAGAGTTGATAGATACCCATATCGCCTACATCTGATAAAGTTTACTTGTCCCCCCTCCCCGTCCTCCTCCCTCCATATTCCTCTGGACGAAATAAACATTGGACGAAAAGTCTTTGGACGAAATATCCATTGGACAAAATATCCATTGGACGAAATATCCATTGGACGAAATATCCATTGGACGAAATATCCATTGGACGAAATACCCATTGGACGAAATGTCTTTGGACGAAATGTCCTGGAACGTCTCACGCATCGTGCCACGCGATTCCAGAGAACAGAAAAAGCTCACCGATTAGTCTCTCGTTAGAGAATCGCTTCCGCTAGTAACTCTTTCTCGACACGCAACGTAATATTTGCGCAATTAATGGAACAATGACAAACAATTGCAATTTTTATTTTATTTATTTTTAGTAGAAAAGACGAAATATCGTAATCATATAAGAAAATAAAACCAAAGGTCGTGACATCGATAATTTGCCACAAAATTTTTTTGGGTCAGATGGGGTAAATATTTAATAAATATTACTAATAACTAGCGTAATTACCCGTCAAATATGAAGGGTATGCGTGAATTAAATATTACGTTAAAATAAAATTAAAATTAAAGAAACCAACTTTAATATGCAAACAATAAATACAAAATCCACATAACCAAATGTTCCAGAAAGTAAAAATAGTCAATGGCATATAAGAGATGTGTAATTTTAATATGAAAATGATTAATGCGCTACAGTTACTCACGTGTTAATCAAATAGAGAAAATAACGCTCCTAGAATCGAACCCACAACTTCAATGTAGGCGGTGAGCAGCTAAAAATTTAAAAGGTGTAAGGCCAAGTAAATCCTGAAAGTATGAGTCGAATCGGATTAACCACAATGCCCCTGGATCTCATGCCGCCGGTGGTGCTCTGAGCGTCTTAAAACATCACGTCACCAAGAAAATTATATATGGGGATTATATCAGCTTTTTTTTAGATATACTGTGCGTTGGAAAGGTAATTTTTGCTTCAAACGCTTTTTACCACTAAATTCTGAGGAGTTCTCGGCTCGGACAAAGTTCATTCTACAAGGATATCTTCCATTTACTTTTTTTTCGTAAGGAGAATTTCTATCATTAAAGCGTCACATATCACTGACATCAAACTAAAAAATAAAGTATTCATCGAACTCCTTTGTCATTTTACGTAGAAGGTGTTCAATATTTTTCTAATACGATTTTTCGTCGAAACCCAAATCTGCATTTAATAGATGAAAATTTTAAAACGTATTACCGACGATGAAGGTTCGAAATCGCATCTATTCCGTTATCATTAAAATATGAAATATTGAAATAATAAGATCCTATATTCCCAAAAAACTGAGTCCGTAAAATAAGAAACTAGCAGCTATACTCCTACTTTAGTTTAATTTTTTATGAAAATATCTATAATTCTGTTATATTTAGAATTCCGAATTCATTGTGAGGGAAAAATAAATAAGCAAAGGATCACACGTGATAGGTAATGAATTTATGGGTTTTCATGCGCCGCATGAAATACTAGTTATGGAAATAAGAAAGCTCCAACTGGAGAATTTGCCTAGCTTTCGCCGTCAAATATTCATTGCGGTACCCACGAGGAAATTTAACTTTAAGACAACGAGTTACTCATTGTCAGACAAAAACCGAAAGATTATAAAACTGCGTCCGTCTATAATGCGAGTCTGGAGATATTGATTATAAATCGGATTGTTCGGCCAGGAAAAATGACAGGCCTACTGATTAACTCTGTACTTACAAAGAAAGCAGACTCATTTCCAAGCGGATAACGCGTGGACATTTCTCAATTAGCTTCGATGTCTATTACTATTTCTTAGGCGTATCACCCAGCACGCTTATCTTGGCAAGTGTCTGTTTCTTCCCAGAAAACGTCCCTGAGAAGACCTCGTGAAAGGAAGACTTTCCTGGATTTTAAATCGACCGAAACAGTTCACAACTAATGCGAAAGGGTATGTTTTTTTATCATTTAATAGAGACCAGTCTACTTAGCAACCAATTTCTCAAATATCTTCCGCTCAGATTCGACCCACTCTTTATGATACAGTGGGAACGCGTGGCACTTTCCACGAAAAAGTTTGATGGAATAAATAGAAAACTGTTATGGAAGTCACTTATTTTTATAGAATAAAAGGGTTTTAAATTAAACAAGTAATGTATGCACCAGTAGCGAATAACGCATCGATCAGCCAGAGTTCAAACCGTTGTAAATCGGCCACACCAAGTGGCGTGAAAAAAGGACCGGTTTTTATAGAACCGAAATGATGGGAAAAACTTTGTATGTGAGGAAGCGTATAATTTCTCAAGACTTATTCATCGCCGAAGGATAGTGGAGAAATCGTTGAAATTACAAATTGACGAGTTTTCCTCTCATAAAACTGCGAATGCTTGTTAAACTATTACTTTCGATAAGCTCTTATTCGGCAGAAAATCATTGGTGGGGGTCAGGGCCGACCCAAGGTACGGCCGATCAGGGCGGCCGCCCGGGGCGCCAAAAGTCTTGGGGGCGCTATACCGATCATATATCTATGCATTACTTGCAAGTAGATAAATATTGGATACCAATTGAAATCGTGGAACAGGCTATAATACTGATGTTAACGCTTATATTTTTTCATCATCGATAATTTTTAAATAGCAATGAATAAATTAAGACGTATGTACTTCGAAAAAAATCTCAGTCGAAATGCTATCTCGCCCGGGGCGCCGAAATTCCTCGGGCCGCACCTGGTGGGATTGACCGTGTGGCACAAGGAAAACACTCGGGAACCGACAAAACGAGAAATCATCCGTGACGTCATTAGAAGCGTTTTCCCCTTTCCTTTCTCGTCTGTGTTCGGAACGGGTTGACGTCTGTCAACGACCGATCGCAACAGTCTTCCCCCTCCCCCAAAGAGTTGTCAAGTAGCAACTTCAAATAGGTCTAAACTCAAAGGACACCGATTTCCTTTGAATAATTCAGCTAAATTACTGCAAATAAAGGCGCGAACAACAAACGGCCTCTCAGTATTCACAATAACATGGCTCAGCTGTGGAAGTATTATATTCGTTCAGAACAGCTGATTTTTACAGAGTGATTATACGCTTACCAAGATCGCAGCGAATTTATGTACGCTGAACTTACAACAAAACGAAAGTAAAAGTTAATATCGAGAAAAATATGACATTTCTAAAGTCAGGAGAAAGTTGACGTCTCATACACACTCCGCTATGATTTCCTCGGGTTGGATGCATACACATAGGTAATTAAACAAAAAGAAACGCAATCTTCATCGCTAGTTGATGAATACGGACGTTGCTGTTGCTATTCGAACCACGCCTCAGCCGGAACAAATGAAAATCACTTCTCTTCTTTACTAGAGATAAGAGCGAGCGGGCTTCACTCTCTTCGCAGGGAGATAATGAAACGATAGCATTGGCTCGTCCTCCGCTCCACCGATCCCACCCCAAAAGAATAAATTAAGGATAAAAATACCCAAGAAAGAGCGCTGCAGCTTCTTCGGGGTGAAGGGCGAGCGCGTTAGAACCACACGTCGTTTCCTATCGCCTATATACCAAGGTCGATGAGGATAAAGGACTCCGGGTGCGGAATGACAATAACGCACGCTTTCCTCCGCTCCATTTAAACTGCCTTTTTTTCCCTTCTTCCGAAGCACGCCCCGTCGCGGTTAGAGATAATGAAGAGCGTCCCTGGCCCGTTACCGAGCATCCCGAAGCCGTGATTTGCATTCACGCGCCCGAGCAACGAGAGGAAGGTTGTCCGACGTGTTGTCGAAGGAGTAATGAGAGAAATAGGGAGGGGTCGACTCCATCAGGTTTTATAAAACAATCGATAGGAAGATAGAATCTTCGCGAAGTCCCAGGGATGTCATCCTCGTCTGTCTGCATGATGGGTTTTAAACCAAAGGCGAGCAGTTTACATGGCGTCATGACGACGTGAATAGCTGCGCATTATAATCGTATGTTTTATCGCCCTTCCCTCCGGATGGCCACCGTTTGGATCGATTGCTTTTATTCCTAAGTCTTGAGAGACAAAAGGAGCTTTTTTTATCTTTCAAACACTGAGCTGGGCAAAAGAAGCGATTTTGGTAAAATAAAACAATGGAACAACACTGGGTTGGAAGTGGAATTCGAAGGACTTTATATTTTCATTTGATAGGGTCAAAATGGAACTGCTTAATTTTGCTAAATAGTATACAATTTCATAAAATTTTATGTAAAATATGTTCATGATAGATAAATGCTACAACACCAACAAATAACCGATCGGCCAAGACGCGGGAGCGCCAATCTAATTGACTGACGCATTCAAACTCCGTTTCAAAACGTATTATTATCAACTTTCACGCTAAAGAAGGGATATACGCGGCATATAATCCTAACGGGCTTCAAGCGAGACACAGAAAAGAATTCCTCTCGAGATCTTTGCTGTTCGAATAGATCATATCCTTCAAAAGGAGGCTGAGAACGTGCTATGAATGAGGCTCACGCAACCTGACTGGCAAAGGCTGCGTATTCAAGAAAATGTTTCAAGGGTTTACGAGATTTGAGTAAAAAGGAGATACAAAAAGTGTCATTTGCGTGGATATTCCATAAACGACAACATAAAACTATGCTTCCTATTTTCCTAATAATGAGATTCATAACGAAATACGCGTATGCAAAAAATGAAATGATTTGTTCAGAGGTGTACATTTTCTGCGTAATAACAGGCGGATGAACAGAGTGATTGACACAGTGAACGCAGTGCATGAACTGCGACGGGAAATTCTTTTCCGCCCTCTGTTCAATATTGATATTGATGTCCCATGGCGACTGCGTAATTCTTGTAGAATAAATAACCCGAACTCTTCTCAAAAATAGGCATAAATTAGATCCCATAATGACGGAACGTAAGGAAACGTACAGAAAAGTGACCAAAATATCGTTTATATATTAGCTCTGCGTTTCTACATGAAAGAAGTGCATGTAGAACTTCTGCAAACCTACACAGTTCAACGATAAATCAAGTGGTGGGAATTGGCTGTAAGAAATGATACGGAAATTATGAAAAACGGGTGAAAATAAAAGAAATAAAAGTTACCATCAGTTTGTGGTTGCTTTGACTCCTTTAGAAATAATCCGTTGGATTGCTACATCAGAATCTAATTTTTTAAATAATTATTTTCAGGAAGGATACCATGGAGTTAAATAGCGTAGAGTTGAGACAAGAGCTGAGCACTAAGATAAATGCACGGCCTCGGAGATGCTATTAAAGTGCGTCTGTTATAAGACCACTCATTCGAAAGGTATCGAAACGACTACGACTAAGACAACCTTTTAATTAAAATACGTGTCACTCACTTTTCTCACGAACAGGATTGTGACGTTCGAATCGATTTATCTCTTAAACTGCCGTGCAACCACACTTACCTGGGAAAAGAAAGAAAACAAAACATCAGAAAATGATTCCGAACCCACTTAAAACATTTTTTCAAAATAAGGCATTTTTAATTTTTCTCCGTCATTAAAGTTTTTTCGAATACTCAGTAGTTATAAAATTAAATATAAGAGAAAAAATATTATCCGCCATACGATAAAGTTTATAATTAAACAAACAGCTCAAAATACCACAAACATTTTTGTTAGAGAGGCACTTTTTTAAGCAACGACCCTTTGTAATTGATATGCATATTAAATCAATTGGCAAATGTCCAAAGTGATTAACTATATAAATATATTGAATACCTATTATCAACACGATGGGCACGGTAATTACATTGCGAGGTTGTGAAAATCAACTATAATTAGACTTGGCTGCATAATGATGGTTGAATTTCTCCATGAAATGTATTTAAAAAAGCATCCGTTCATTCGCAAGCAATAATAACGGATCCAATTATTCCAGGGTCCCGAATTATCTATGGAGAGCATCTTTCCTAAATGGAAATCACGATATTTTCACGCAGGACATCGAACCGGAACCGAACCGAAATTTTGTGTTTTGAATGAACCGGAACGAAAACCGGAGCAAAAAAATTACGGTTCGATGCCCTGTTTTCACGTCACTCCAACTACGAGGCCACATCGAGGATTTTGAATTTATAATCAAGTTATTTAGCTTTGATAATATTTAAAGAGAAAAAAATGTGGACAGGGCAGTCAAAAGGCTCGTGTCGAAGTAATTCCGGAATACAATACATAAGGCGATAAATATTCGACGTGTCTCGGTACATTTTTAAAGTCAACGAATGGGCAGTCCGTCGCTAATGTTGGAAGCCTAAAAATTTCAAATAAAATAAAATAATACTTGGGCAACCGCAGCCATTGACGCCGTACACCGATTAAATGACTTAAAAAACCGACGCGAAAGTGTTTGATCTGACCGCGACCGGTAAAAAAAACGTTCATTAGCGTTTAAAAATCGGTGACGCAGAACCCGATGGTTTTTTTTTGCCAGCTCCCACACTAGGCGCACTTAGGCGTTCGTGGGAAACTCCATTTTTCGAGAGCGGCGTACCAGACTGAATGACATACGGTTTTCAGAGCGCAAAAGCACTTGATAAAACTGCGTAACATGAAATATTATCGTTCTTATACGGTCACTTTCGTGAAATAAAATATTTTTAAACTCGATCGTAATACAAAAATAGATCGTTCTAGTCCAAGTTAAAACTTTCTTTCGGTTTCAGGAATAAACTATTGCTAGTGCTAGCTAAAGAAAAACGGAACCATTAAAAAAAAAGAAATATATTAGCTTTTAATGGTTTCCTCTGAATTCGAGAAAGTCATTTGTCTAACATATACTCTAACCCAGGGGTGCCCAAACTTTTTCATATCATGGGCTACTTTCATCCTGGTAATTGTCTTGCGGGCTACTTATTTTTTCAATATATAAAAAGGGATTTTAAGAATGTATTATACTACAAAATGTATTTATTATACATTATACATCAAACAACATTATACAACTGATTAATTTAATTTAATCTAATTTTGATTTGCGCGATTATGGGCACGTTTGCACTGCATATCTTCAGCTAGTGAATGGTAATTGGGCATGTAACTAGAAACAGAGAAGTAAACAGTCTTCGAGATGTTCATTAGTGAGAGCATTTCTGGTTTTTGATTTAATTAAGTTCATATTAGAAAACAGAACTCCTTACTCAGGCATATAAGCTTAATGCCTGGATGGATACGTGGGCGACACAGACTCTCCTAAAGGGCGACCGGTCGCCCATGGGAGACGTAATGGGCACCCCTGCTCTAAATTTTGTAAAGGAATGACCATGCAATTATGAAATTTTTTCTGATTCTTCACTTTCTAATTTTAAATATGTTTAAACGTATTTGAGCGTTTTTTCATACAAATAATCCGCAAAAATCTCTGCAGCTGCATAAATAACTTTCTTAGTTCTTATCAACGAATAAACATGAGACCATAACAGGAGAGTGATACCCGCGAGAAAAGTAATGACGATGGCTCACCGAAGTTTACCAAAAGATGGCTTGAGGGAACAATGGTGTGGCCAACTGAATTTAAGTTTTATATGACGATGTGATCAGAGAGAGAGAATTCGGCAATAGTTGTTACGATTATATCAATCTATACTGCTGTATTCGATTACACCGACATATAAAATAGCTGAAATACCTAATAAACATCACCTCTTCAGCAGTAGGATATGCATTTATGGGTTACGGTTGTGACTTCCAAAAGTTTTGAACTGAAGACTTGCTAACTCATTTACTTAGTCGCGTGCGGCACCCCTGATTGGATTCTCATGGCATCGTAGTTAGCACACGTTTGACAAATGCATCCAAATATTATAAACATGTGATGCCTCTGGAAAACTGTCTCCGCATACACACAATTTGGAAACTGGATTAGGTGTCTGTACAGCACATTTCCCTCAATCCCCACTCTAACACACTATTTATGGTAGTTTTTGAATGGTACAGGCCGAAGGATATAAACTAATCCGTCTTTGTGGAATTATAATAATACGATTCTACGAGCTGCTTAAGAATCATTTAATCTAGACAGGAAAATAATCCGCAAATATGGAATAAAACCGCAAAGACCAGTGATAGATTTGCATAAATCGCCACGACAGAGAAATTCCGCATCGAACAGCAAGGGAAATTGATTTTTGTTTGAAAAATTAATAAATCACGGATGGCACCTCAAGGGAAAAGGTTATGTTGAAGAGTTACGTGACCTAATTCGCCACGGCCTTACACGTGGGACCTCGTTTAAAAAGTAGTTTTTGCTGATCACCAAATTCACAGGAGTTGATTTAAAATCAAAGATTCCATAGCTTTAACAACCGTTTTTAGAATTGAATTGATACGCATTTA
Organism: Uropetala carovei; assembly: GCA_036926305.1. Taxonomy (NCBI): domain Eukaryota; kingdom Metazoa; phylum Arthropoda; class Insecta; order Odonata; family Petaluridae; genus Uropetala; species Uropetala carovei. The sequence goes on along the minus strand of JAXCHB010000019.1, from coordinate 9,499,062 downwards.
AGTGAAAATATCGCTTTGACTAAAAGAAAGGTTGCACGAATATATTATGCTATACCGTCAAATCCTTATTATTCGATTCGGATAGCTCACAAAAAATATTTAACACGAAGTCGATATAAAAAAAATCGGTACAACATATATTGTACAAACTTTCTCATATATAGGTACTAATGCGTCGTTTAGTTATCTTTAGAAAATGAAAATCGTATCATCCGGTTTTTAGAAAATCCAATTTTTTGTTAAAGTTACCTAGAATAAACTACCATTATATTCATTTTTGAGAAATAAGAACTATTTGGTATTATTGTTGACGTAAACGAAAGTAACTGTGCGAAATTTGATCAAAATCGTTACAGCCGTTTACGAGAAAATCAAATTGCTGTTAAAAATGCGTAGAATAAACTACTCTTAATTATTGAGAAATGTCAACCATTTCTATGTATACTCTGCTCAGTATGATGAAATGTCTAAGTACGAGATTTCATTCATTTTCGCTCTGTTTAGGCTCTAGAGCCAATAACAGACAGACAGACGGCACTGCGAAAACCACTTTTTCGGACTCAGCTACACCTACACCGTCAAAATCTCTACGTAGAATTTTTTCGCGATTACAATACTTTCTCAATGTACTTCGTATATGGGAAAGGAAAAGGTAAATGTGGCGAATCAACTCGTCTTCCAGACATTCTCACGTTGTCCCACTTGTTCGTAAATTTATTCTGTCCTCTTTTAATCCAAACGTGTTTTTTTTTGTTCTTTATTATTTCTTTTTTTCGCATTTCCGAACAGCCACTTGATTCCGAAACGCTCAAAAAAAAAAAAAAACCCCCAGCGGCCGCACCCGGTTTCTAGAAGAAGGCGATGGCTGTCCGTGAGGCGAAAGTCATTCATCGAACGAGTATAGAAAAGATATCTCTTCCTCTCGAAATGGACCGCTTTTATCAATCAAGCGTGCGACCTCGATGGTCCGCATTCCAATTCGGAGGCGACGGACTAATCGGACAACTGAAAAATAATGAATCGCTTTATCTCGAAACTGCATCCGTCTGTCGTTTTCTTAAATTGAGTGGAATTATATTAAGGATGAAAATGACTATACGTGCCCGGAAAAAAGATACGGATTATCTTCCGTCCGATTATATCATAAAGCAAATAGGCATTCCATCTCATTTGTAGGGATGTAATTGAATTTAAAATATCTCAGCTTAAATTCTCCGTCTTACCAGGTAAAACGTTTATTTTATGTCGCATTATTCCTGCCTATAGCACGTACTGATACATAATTTATAGTTTTTTTAGCAATGTTCCCTTTCCACCAGCTCGCAATGTTAATGGATCTCAATAACTCTTTCACATTCATTCCATTAATTCTCGCGTCTCCTGTTCTACACGTGTACCTTAACCACCACCGCTATTTTAACCATACACGGGTTATTTTTACCCTTAATTTTTTTCCTTCGAGTTCAATCCCCTGAAACAAATATTAACGACGCGGTTCAAATAACTTCGATCTTGGACGGGCGGAGAGGGAGACCACAAACACGGATCGTGGGGACATCTATTTCAGTAATTTCTCTCTTCGCGACGTGAGGCGGATAACCTGAGATGGGTGAGACATTTTTTCGTGTCGGCTAAGCAAGAGGCAAACTGATCGGTACGCCATCAAACGTCACGAGTACGTCGCGAGATGCTGCCGAGATTCTAACATGAAAAATAGCAGAATTTCCATGGCAAAACCGAATTTGTTTCGTTTTTTTGCATTTTATTAAGTACTGCAATAATTAAATCCACTGAAAATTTCTTCCCTGAAGGACTATTGAAATTTTAATTACTCCAAGACTGAGGCGTAAGTCAGACCACGAGCGCTTTTTCTGGCGTCTTCCTTCCTTCCTTGCGCCCGTCAGACAGACAGATGGTATTTACGCAAGTGTCTATCGCTTCGCCGCTGGACCCGTTTGGATGGAATTTCACATTTGAAATTTACACCAAAGCAGAAACAAAAGACTCGGATCAAATCGACAATAAAGGCTGCCATTTTACTTGAAAAAAATGCAAGGAAGCATATTTTGTATCTGGTAGTAGCTCTCTACCCAGGGCGGACTTTCATGGGAGTAGGGAGGCTGGGAGGGCAATCGCCCATGACCCCGCGCCAATGGGTGCCCTGTATCTACTCGGAAAAATAAGTTGAATCGAGAAATCTCCTGATGAAAACGCAAATAATTTATGATGCTATACTTTTTTAAAAATATTTTTTAACAAAAAGGTTATATATTGAATCTTATATCGTCGAGAGGCGTTGATCCAGATATTATAAGCTGTCGGATCAAAATTAGTTCCATTCTTTGAAATGGAGAAACACTATTAAAAATTTATGAAACTGCCCTCCTTCATAAACTATCAATCACTTTTATTCCTCCTCAGCCGGCGTTTTCCGTTCGCAATTCACCTTCGCTTGCACCATTAACGCTCAATTGATTATATATAAAAGAATGAACATTACGCGACCTTAACACAAAACATCGCTGTTGCAATAAAAACTTATATGACAAAAAAGCACGGTTTTTTTAATGATTCGAAACATTTGTTCGAAATCAACTAAAAAAAATACACAATCGTTTCGTAACTCTGATTATTATTGCGCCGCGCGACTCACGTCGGCTTCCATTGTCTTTTTCCGAGTCAACGACACGCAATAAAGACTTTATATCTTCACGCCACTCCCCCTTGATCCATTTTTAATCGCCATGTTAATAATTCAGATCGTCTTATGAACCCTACGCTGGACGCACTCGGACTAAAATTACGCAACGCGTCCTCTTTGCGCGAAGAGACGCAATATTGATAAGTGCGCCTCCATTGCCAGACTTTTGAATTCCCTGTCATTTCCAGCATTTCATTTAAATGGCCTTGGTTAAATGAAATCGGTGATTTTATTGGTGCTCGAAACACTTTCTAAAAAGCTAAGCAACGCACCGCGGAGGACATAACGATCGCTTCTGGCAGCGGTTGCAACAACACCGCCCTAGGGACGCTAATCCAATTCTTCCAAGGCTACCCGTTATTCACTTCAGACGCGCCAACAATGCTCCCGTTGCCCGGGAGTTAATTTGGGGATCATTTTCTCAAATGGCTTTATATAGAACATCTCGGTATTTGTGCAGACGTAAGTGAATCAAAACGAGAAGAATCGCAACAAAAAAAATTCAATCGGTTTTTACAAAATGTTTCCTGCGATTCATTATAATAAATGAATAACGGAAAGTGAAAAATACTTATAAGAAAACAGGGTGCTTTTTCGAAACTTAATAAAAAAAATCACTCTCAATTGGCGTATTCAATGGGTATATAATTAGCTTATGAGTCACGTATTCCTGCATATTGATAAACAATTATATTATGTTTTATAATCATTAATTAAAATCAAGAATGCACTTCATTAGACCAATAAACATTAGGCTTCGTTTTTTTCCTGTTTCTCCATTTAGAAATAAGACACCAGTTTATGGCGACCGTACCTATCTATGAGTTTTATCGATCTCTTCAGCATTTATGAAAAGCGAATGGGCGGTTATAACTTAAATACAAACATAAGATTGAATTTTCTCCCATACTCAATAACAAGATAAATAGGCTGATACCAGCAAAGAAATTCCTCTCGATTGTTCACTATCTCATTTCAAATTAAACTGAATCGATATTAGATTCGATAAATCGAATCGAAAAAATCTGAAAAATACTTGTCCATATGAAATCATACCGATTTTTAATGTCGATCACGACCGAAACTTTTTGCTAAAAACCTTAAACCTTCCGAATCGCTATGGCGTCAAATGCTTCGAAAACAGCAGGAGGCTCCTTTGCGATATTTCGTAAGACAGCAAGACTCTTGGCACGGAATTATTCTCTCTCTCTCTCACCTTTCTGCGCGATCGTATGCAATCCGTGACCCCATGAAAACGATGGCGACTTTTAAAGGCACTACAAGGGAAATGGAATAGAAAAAATAACACCTCGCAAGCGCTCAGAGAGAGAGTGTGTGTGTGTGTGTGTGGGCGGCCAAGGACTTTTAAAAGATATTGACGGCTATTACGAAAATGGCGGACATATTTATTTACCGATCGAGCACTAGCACTTGATCTCGTTCCGACAATCGAGGACGCCGAATAGTGGGCCCATACCACTACCTTCGAGAGAGGCGCATTCATTAAAGGGTTTCGCAAGATCGAGGCGTTGAAGGGTTTTTCATTACGATCGTAAGTTGGCAATGAGCGGCGACAAACGTAATCGAGAAACTATTAAGCCTTTTTTTCGACAGGATTGTAATCACCTATTGACAAAACCTGTATGTACTTGAGACTTTTTTTTAATCAAAACGTTTCCAAAATAAAGCTCTTACCACCATACAAAATATTCGGACGTTTTAAAGCCCAGATTTTCGTCGACTAAGAAAGCAAATTGAAATTAGTCTTTAGGACAGAATGAGTGAGTGTATGGGTTGCACCAAATATTTTACTTGTTAGTTAGGATGAATGAAACTGGAACAATCGGAACGTGCCAATTTAACCGCTTCCTCAGAACGGAAATCCTTATTTTATATTTGACCCCCACCATAGACACATTAAAATGACAAATCCCACCTATACTTGAAATAATCCCCATGGTCTTGAAAAAAACTGATGAAAGGAAAATAAAATTAAAAAACCCCCTACTTCGGTTTTCAAATTATTCCAAAAATAACACGGAAAACATAACCACAACAAATACTGAAAATCTGATGTGGCCAACACATGACTTTCTCCATATTTGGGGTATAGATATTTAAATTATTATGAATAGCATTATAAGGAAAAATTATTATTTCGTATCGTAAAAGAATACAGTCGTCATTGCCGTAAATTATATTTTGAATATGTATACAGAATTCAACGCTACATGGTGGTGGCGCTTATACCGCAAATTAAGAAAAAGCAAAATATCTCCGAAATGGATGGTTCTACGAAAATTTATTTCAAACAAAACCTGGAAGAAATATTATTCTCTACAACTTTGGTCCTCACGAAGTTTACCAATAAGGACGTTTTTAAGGAGATATTTGACGGAAATCGAAAAAACCGATTATTTAAAAATAATTCCTATACAATAACTGCTATGGAAAATTGTTTCAAATGAAAGTTGTAGGAAATTACATTCTCTATAACAATTGTATTGAATTGTATATACAATAATGATGTTTTAACGGAGAAATATCGCAAAAACCGAATCGGGTTTCAAATAAACCCCGACTTCCGGTTAACTGGTATTGTCCAAAAACTAATCAGTTCTTTGTGCTCATGCTAAAGTGTTATATGTGAAATTTGGTAACGATGTGGAAAGTATTTTTTGAGTTAGAGCGCCCACAATCACATACATCCACACACAGACATCATTCCGAAAATAGTCTAAACGTGTTCTAGGGACCTCAAAACGTGTATTTCCATTGAAATCTCGAAGTCGATTCTTTCCGTGATCACAATACTTTCCCATTACTACGTATGGAGAAAGTAAAAAGAGGACGATTATAAGGGTACGATTGATTTCAGACCTTGAAAATAAAATGTGATACGCGGGACATCTTTCGGGAAATTCAGAAAAACATAGATTCGGAGAAACCAATGAGCTATTATGCAGAAGAAACCCTAACAAAAGATGAGCGCGAGACGGGATAATCTAGGCTTCTTTGGCCTCAACTTCGTGGACACCCGCTGGCATTACGTAACGCCAAGTTGACTTTATAAAGTTCCGCTTTAATGCGGCAAACATACGCTATCCGTATTTAGATGCGCCGCATCGTAATCAGATGACGTCATACTATTGACTTTTCAAGTTACCTCATTAATAAGGGAAATACGCAAACACTCTCTCGATGCACCAGACCAAGGTGCACCGCGGCACACGGCCGCTTCGCCATTTCAGTAAGCTACTCATCAGTCTTTCCAAAAAAAATCCAACAGACTTAAAATAGCGTCATAAATTTCTGCGATAGGGTTACAGAAAAACATTCTATATCCATTAAATATTTCCTCCGCTTCTCGAAGGTTCACTACAACTATTTCGAATTTTACGATTATTTATCATTTGAAAAAGCTAAAATCTTTGTATATGTAAAGGTAAGTGAATATACAACAAAACAACGCTGAATTAAATAGGCGCAACTACGGTCTATAAAAAAAAATCCGAATCGGAGGAAAAAAATTTACTCTGCCAACAGGACACGATTAAGGTAATAGACTGAATTCATCCGTTCTTAAGTGGAATAATTTGTAAATGACGATATAGAGAACGCACATCGACAAAAAAGCGGGATGAGTGTTATGTCATCAAGTAACCCTCCACGTTCTATACCCCTTAGTCGCCGCGACACCCTCTTTATCCCAGACAACAGTGCACGCGTACGGACCTCACCGACCGCTTCCTGTATATATATATATATATAGCCCAAACCTTTGCACGTGTTTACACGCGCCGCGCTGTTTTTGTTTTATTTATTTACTTCCACGCGAAAACGTAACGACTTTGATGCCGTCCCGTAGTTAACCGAACATCTAAATGTGCGAATGAGCCGCATTAAGATGAGAGGCAGTGAGTATTTGAAAAGCGAACCTAACAAGCGTATCCCATCAGAGGTAGATATCGAAAGGGAATAAACTTGGAAACTTTTTCGGAAAAAAATATAGACGACCATCCACTCACCTTCCCCCTCCCACTCATCCCTTCCCCCTCAAACTCCCCCTTTCCACTCATCCCCGCTCCCCCCCCCCCCTCTCCCCCTCCCTCGCTTCTCCGATCTTCCAATCGCACACACATCTTTCCGTTAAAAATGGCGAACAATAACCTCGCGCGGATCCTCTACAGGAAAGTGTTTAACGATTTAACGTATTCTTCACCACACCAGCATCGATTCAAGGGAATGCGATAAATTTATTCGCGAAAAAAATTCGCACTATGGTGTTCGCTCGTACGGAATAATTATTTCATTTTTCTTATTTGTTATAATAGAAAATCGTTCCAAAGAAATACATTTTTTACATTCGATCGTACGCGAGTAGCAATACGAACGGTTAAGTTCCGGAATATGGCGACTCTCTTTCGCGTTTTTCTCTCTTTTCCACGAGACCAGCAAATGCGAGAAAGAATAGAAAACTCTACAATCAAATTTAAAGAGGCAATTGAACGTTTTATTCGCTGCGGAAGTTCAGAGCCCCACGACAACGAAACATGAGAGTTTGCGTACAAAATCAACGCAAATAAAAGCGATAGAAAACTTGCACAACAATTACTTTTACTTTTTCAATACCCAAGATCCACCATCTCGAACTGTGTACTATAATTAATACGAGAAGCCGCTTATAAGACACATCTTAAAACAATCACTACTACTGACAATTATTTTTTAACAAACAACGTATGAAACATGCGAAGAAAATGCGAATGTTTTAGCGAAAAGTAATTATTTGTCTGGGAAGTGAATCATGAATTACTGATATTATAACACGAGCCGTATTCCTATTTCACTTTTTAAAATTACGCTCCATCACTAGACAGATCCAATTAAACTGTCTAGATAATTCTAATAATTAAAATGCGGAATGGATATGAAATATGCACCAGGAAATAGAAAAATCTGCCGTATCAAAAGATTTATTCCACGCTATAGTGCGTTTCAACAGGTCGTTCGGCTGGGACTCGCAGTATTCCGCCCGCATTCGGGTTATTTCACTTAGGCTACGACGCAATGTTGCCAAGTTTCCAATTTCGGTCAGTTCAACAGTAGCTGTGGACGAATGAAGTTCTCCGATAGATCAGAATGAAGCACGCTCATGTTTTGCGCCGTCGCCGTGAAAAGTGTGAGCAATCGTGTCAACAGCGCTTGTCAAGAAATTATGAAGGGTGAGGGAAATTTAAGATCTCTTATTGGTTGACACTTTCTTCCCATCACCCTACGGACCTAACAGTAGACACGCCCCAGGCGCACGAAATGCTGAAACGCACTATAGTTAGTAGTTCGTCGATGTGATAAGAAAATACAATCATTCATGAAAAATTGAAAAGAAACTTGACTGCTTTGTAAGAAAACGCTCCATCCTGCACGTATTATCGCCTCTTTAACGTAAAATCCCGTTTCATACATGTAGCTCACAACGATACACGCATCTAAACACTTGGGAAAGCTGCTCAACATTCCCTTCTTCGTGGTTTCCTCTTCCTAAGCCATTCCAGGGGACCTTGCCGAAGGCTAATCCAAAAACCAACCATTTTGGGGATGGACCTATTAGGGAAGAATGTAAAAAAATCTCATCCTTTCCTCCTCCCTACCCCCCCCCCCCTGCCCCCCCGCCACCCACCCACCACCCTCATCGTTTCCTCTAGATAAATACCGGTTATAGCACCCACTCAGACAGGGGTGGGCAAACTTTTCTGCATGGCGGACCGCATCGGTGTTTGCGAATTCTTCAGCGGACCACATTGAAAGATGCCAATGCTTAGGCGGGCCAGATTAGAGTTTGAATCGGAAATTGCTTAGATTCTTAGGCATCATACATAAGTGAAAAACAAGCAGAAACAAGGATTGTAGGGCTACATTTTCAAAACTAAAAGTTTTATTGTCATAATTTTACCAGAAGTAATATAAAATTGTGTTAAATTTTACAAATTGCTTTTTCACCAAAGCTTCGCGGGCCACGTTAAATGCTCTCAAGGGCCACATATGGCCCGCGGGCCACGGTTTGCCCAGCCCTGCACTAATAAGTAAAATGTCATGCGGAGACGACCAAGGGCAACCGAACTATAATCCAGTCTTAGTTAGCATCTTTCTAAGCCATTAAGGAACAGTAGGCGGGTTGGAGAAGACGAAAGGACAAATAGGAGTGGGAGAAAAAAGAGGGGAGGCGGGATGGGGGAAAGGAGTCTGGGAGGTAGTTAGTGGGGGGGAGTGGCGGGAAAAGGAGTGGGGGAGGAATTTGGGGAAGAGTGGGAAAAAGGGGTGGGGATAGAATGGATGAGAAGGTCGTGTGTCTCGCCGGATCCCTCCTCGCCATCTGGAAGAGATGTCACCGCACTGTAGATCGAGGAAGATTGATTAAGAAACGGCTTCGAAACACGCATTAATAAATATCTGAACAGGCACAAAAAAAGAGTGAACTAAAGAAAAGAATAAAGAATCGTGGAGCAGGAGGAAAAAGAAAATAAAGAGAAGTTGGAGAGATTGAGAGGGGAAAGAATGGGCAAGATATTGAGGTTCCAGATAAAATAATACCGATTTATCAATTACTAGCTGAAAGTGCCCGGCGATGCCCGGGTTATGCCAGACGTCTTTGGCGAATAAAATTATGTATTACATGGTAATACAATCATTTCTCCCTTTGCGCACCTCAAAACGTGTATTTCCGTTGAAATCTCGATTTCGAATTTTTTCATGAAAACAATACTTTCTCTATACTACGTATATTGGAGAAAGCAAAAACTAATTCTGAGATATCTCTGATACCTATGAATTGGGCCGGGAGGATCCATGGAGGTCCGGAGAGAACGTGAGCATACCTGAGAGTAATAGGATTTCGAGTTTAACAATGTAATCGGTTGGCAAGGCAACTTCACGTTCAAAACGCTAAATTTTGTCAAAATATTATATTAAAACGTTGAATTCGAAAGATTTAGATTAGAAAGTGACAAAAAAACGATAAGAATAAGAAACCGCATTTTTTAATAAGCAAAATAAAATAAGGTTGCAGGTTGAAATATCGATTTTTCCATGTTATCTTATGAGGAATGGAAATCATTCTCGGGAATCGAACCCGGGTCGATTTTGGAAATTATTTTTCGTAAAATGGCTTCTACTTTAAGAACCGAACATTCCTACCAAATGTCAATCTTCTAGCTACTCGGAAAGTTTGTTAAAAATTAGCATTACAGAGTTTCCCACTGACGAAGACGAAGTCAACTTTATATATTAGATGCGATAAAGATAACTTCCGCGGAAGAAACAAAAAAATTCATATCACACGAACAATAACATGAGGACGGTAATTCATATTCGAATGCACCTGAAATTAAATCGGAAAGAGAGGGGGGGAGAGAGGGAGGGAGAGCGAAAAGGGAGAGGAGGGAAGAGGGAGGGAGGAGAAAGAAGGGAGAAGGGTGATGGAGAGGAGGGGAGTGGAGAGAAGGGAGGGAGAAAATCGTGAACTGGGAGGAGTGATTAAGAGAGGAGATTAGAAGGACGAGAGAAGGAAGGAAAAAGGAGTGAGTCGAGAAGATAGAAAAGGATTAAAAGAGTGGAAGAGTGAGCTGACGATGAATCAGGAAAATCATTCGCTACCGAGCTTTTTTTTTATTGGTGAGGACTCTTAACATGCGAGGATATTTACAAGTCCCCATCTTCATGAAACCTTCTCACGGCCACTGCATTCAAAACAGAAATTAATGTGTATGAATAAATCAGCGGATCGGCGAAATTTAGTGCGTGTTAGAAAGAGGGAAAGTTGGGGAATGCGAATTCAAGTATTGGGGGAGAGAGAGAGGGAGGGAGAAGGGCTTTCAAGGTCAAATTGTATGTATTTCTCTCTCTCTCCTTTTTTTATTAAATTATTTTTAGAAAATTGCTAACATAAACTAGGGCAGTGATGGAATAATTGGCACGCAAGAACATTTTGGATGGCACGCCAATGAAAGGAGAAAACCAATCAAAGCATTTATCGTACTGATTTAGTGCCGCAAAAACGTTTGTGTTATTCAGTTAACTATTGTAAACATTAGTTTTATGGTTACAAATTTCAATCTCTTATGCCTTGATCACGAATTTAATTTAGTTGGCACGTAAAAAAATCAAGGACTTTTCTTTGCGGCACGCGAGGCGGAAAAGATTCGACAATTTCAGTAATATTGGCAGGCGGACAACAGAAGGTTCGCCATCACTGAACTAGGGGATAAGCCGAAATTGATGCAAATTACCCGAGGTTGAAAATTTAGAAAGATTTTTCTTTTTGGGAGAAAGACCTCGACGTTTCTCTCAACCTGGAAATCATCATAAAGGTTTATACGTTCCTGAATTTTATGAGGCTGAAAAATCTTTGAGCGCAGTACTCTTCTAGTCCTAACTTTCGCATAAGCAACAAATCTTGGACAACAAACTCATTATCTATATTTTACTACTAAAATATAGACATAAAAAAGGGCGCGTGAAAATTAATGCTATCAAAATGCAACCGAAATTTTCTCTAGAGCAGTTGAGTAAAAAAAAAAAGTTCTCCGCCTCACGGATTTCTATTCCTCGACATCGCCCTCTCCATCGCCGGGCGGGGGTTAGAAGGATTAACGATAAGCCTCATAAACATATTTGAGCTCTAGCGGCTGAATTAAGAACAAATCCACTTTGGCAAGATTTGAAGACGCATCGCGTGTTCCTCTGATGCTTTCCCTACCACATAAAGATAAAATTCAGGTATTTAAACAAGCACGAGTGTTTATTCTCTTGGTTTTATTTATGTTTATATGTCAGAATATGATACACTGTGAAATTACCACAAATTCGCGTCACCCCTTAATAACCGTCGCGTCACCCCGGTTGATCTTAGGATCGCCATCAATCGCAACTCTACATGCAACCTTTGGATTGAAAGTAATTCCAGCCCATCTTGTCGTGGATCACTTCACCTTTCGTTTACTGTTCCCTCTTTGATAGTAACGTAGTAACCAAAACCCGCATTGAATCTTCGTGAAATCTTCCAAGACCGGTTAAAGAACGAGAAATTAATAGACACCACAATCTGGGAAGATTAAAGAATGTTTTATTTTAACCGGCGAAAAAAAAAACACTAGAGCAGTGTTTCCCGACTGGTGTGCCGTCAGACACGAACTGACGAGCGGCGGAATTTTGAGAAGCTGGATAAACTGCACCGTAAAATGAGGGAGGTGGAGTGCCGCCAATATATTGTTAGTTATGCAAGTGTGCCGTGAGGTGAAAATGGTAGTGAACCGTTGAGGTAGAGAATAATCCCGGATACGTCTTCGCAAGGCATCGGAATTTAATGTACAAATATATGACTCACGACAGCTTACATTATCTCCCGCTGATCACAGACCGAGAACAGGCAAACAAAATATAAGACAATGGAGAAAGATGACGCAAGCAATACTGGGCCACATGCGAAATCCGCGAAGGGAAAAATAAACGAGCGACGAAACTCTCTTGAGATCGCTTCACGGTTTATCACTGCGGCACGGAAAGGGGCGGGAGAAGGGAGGTGAGATTAATAATGTCTAAGAACCGTGGCCCGCCCGCAACGCTCAAGGACTGACAGACTTAGCTGCGGTGGTAACATTTTTCCACGTCACGCTCTCTCGATGGCCGAATGTGGCCTGCAAGTCGAAAAATCGGAGGCACTTTTTCCCAATCGCCTCCAAGGACGTTCGCTACGCCAGATGCTTCTCGTAGAACTTGAACGAAGAATATAAAAAGAAACTGCGCGAAACTGTCCAGCTATAACGACAATAATAACTCCGCATGGCTGTGAACAACGATTTTCGTCGTCTTGGATATTTTCTCAGAGTGACGCCATATTCTTTGGGAAGCGAGGCAATCTACCTGGAACATTATGTTCATTAAAACATGTTTTTCGATTAAGGGAGTAGTTTTGTCATAACTTGTAACTCATATAACACTGAAATATACCTTTCCTTTCTCGGAGATTATCTCTCATTAAAATTTATGCTGAATTTTCGAGAAAAAAAAGTCTACCTGTGAACAGGTTCATAAAACTTGTAGGACTGGTCAAAAAGTAAGTTTATAATACTTCTAAACTAAGCAACCTGCTGTAGATCTATTATCACTAGGAAATTCGAAAATAGGTAACTATCTCTTTTACGTAGTGGTTCTTATTAGTTTTCTTATGTACAAAAAATGTGCGGCAGCTAACCTCAACCGCAAACTGATGGAAATTCACGATGACGATTTAATATTTAGGAAAAGGATAAAAAAAAAGAAACACGGAATCCCGCAAAGGAATCGAAGATTAAACAGCGAGCTGCTACAAATTCTTGCAAACGCAAAACTTTTTGCAAAGATTCAACTGAAACTTTGGGTAGCAAAAATGAATTTTTTCTAGTTTTTTGTTTTCGATAAAATCGAGAGGCAAACGATTCGAAAAGAACGAAAGCACTTGCTTGACAGGGCGTCGAATGAATGCGAAATTCGAAATGGGTTGAAAGCCTCAATCAACACCAATGAGCGATAAATGTTAATGTTCCAATAAAATAGAAAAGCTTATGATAAACATCGGCCTCTTGCTAAAGAAGATCGTACGGAAAATTTGCGGAATACTTTTTCAAAAAAATATATACACGGAAATAAAAATATGGAAAAGACGTCATCGGTAAATGTTAATTTTTCTAAATAATGTTTTGCGGTCTAATGGTAAAATCGCGATGGAATCGCACGAGCGGCTGAAGTCATGGAATTGACTGCTGATAACCCGTTCCTCTTTTACGAAAGAAATAAAACGGGGTTTAAGAAGTGTTTCCAGCCGTCACGACTAATGGAAGCCTTCAACAACTACCAATTACGGTTTCGATGAGCATGCATATTATAGAACATAAAATCGATTTCATTTATTTTATAGCGAATTCAAAACGGATTTACTTTAAAATAAGTTATATCTTATAAGCCGCTTAGCGTCGCATGCATACATACGCAAAATTCAATATTCCGAAAATTAAATATCGACCTTATATTTAGGCAAGATTTCGGTAAATAACCAAGTTGACTCCAATAACATTACAGCTTTATATCTGTTGACAAACTCAGCCGTTTCCTGTACGTAATAGTTACGTTTGGAAAAAGATTTGGTAATAAATAAGAATGAGCTCAAATAGTGCAGATATATACGAGCAAGTGTGTACGAAATGAGCGACTTTGAAGTTGAAAAACGATTCTAACATAAACAGACTTCGATAAAATCTCCGAAATACGCTTTAAACGTTTATAACACATATATGAAACGGAAGAACAAAAAGTACTCCAAAACAGGAGCGATGATAAAAGCGGTGTAGTTTGATCGGAATTCGCTATCTCTCAATTCGTAAACCATTCGCGAACGAAACTTAATTTTTAATGCGTGTAATCTGAAGACGATTCCTGAAAAAGTAATATAATTACAAGTGATTACGGTGAAAATAAAAGGAAAAACCCGCAATCGAATAATGCACAACATAAGAGGCGGCTAGAACGGAAGCAATAAGTTTGCATAATGTCTCCCAAGCATGGACGTTTTCTTCGTCAGTCCTTGTGTATGGCCGAAATAAAAAGAAATAAAAAATTAGCCTCCCAAAGCGGCGGCCATATTCGACAGTACTACTGACAAAAGGATGATTTATTATCAAAATAAGTTACGGCGCGAAAAGAATTTCAAGAGGACCGAGGCGTGCTCGGAAAATAAATTATTAAAGGTTCTTCGGGAATGCCAAGCGGTGACTTCGAATGACGACATAAACGAAAAGAGTGTCACGTCAATTGTCAAAGTCGATTTCTTATATCATTTGAGTAAGGTATTTTCAATCGATTCAATTTATAGCAACTGAATTAACTGCATAAAATGTAATTGATGTAGTTCCAACCGGAAACTATTATGGAGTTTTCATTAAATTTATTTATTTGCAAGGACAGCTATTTTATGGTATAATTAGAGATCGGACATCGATCAATCATAAAATGCCATTGATAGATATTTACAGAATTCCGTGATGTTTCCAAATTTATATGCGAGACATAATTACTCAAAGATATTTCATTAAAATTTATTAATAACTCACTTTAACCAGAGCTCGATGATGCTCACTTAAAAGAAAATCATAAAGTTTGAAGGAAAGAAAACATTTGATAGATACTAGATTCATGTCGCATTAGGTCCAAAATAAAATCAATTACACGCGAAAAGCGTAACATTAAATCCAATCTCGGATGCGACTGAATTCCGCAAGAATGAAGCGAATTTCATCCCACGAAAGAACTTTTTGGTGCTTGACAATCTATATTTACAAACAATCTTATCAATGTCAATATTCATGGGCGATAACTCGAAAACAAATTGAACTATCTCACAAATTATTGAATTATTGAAAGGAAGAAGTAAAAGATTATCTGTCGCGGTTTTATATTTGCTAATTAAGCAAAAGTAAGAATGTAATCGAATTGTAGCACGTGAAAGAGAAAGGAAATGAAAATAGATGGATGAAAAGGCGAGTCTCTGAAAAGTCATCCAATCGTAGGTCCGAAAACGAGAAGCAAAAACGAAGACAAAAATTACAAGAATTTTCGTGTAATCTTTTATTCTAGGGATAACGATCGAATAGGAGAAGGCGAAGTGGTTGAGAGATTGAGGAAGAGAGAGGAGGAGGAGCCACTTAGAGGAAAGGATTCGAAAGACGTACAGAAAAACTCCACGTCTAGTACATTTCTATACGACTCTTAAGCCTCTAAGTTAAGATATAAAAGACATCGTTTTGGCCTCATCTTCGGAAGAATAAATCTCAAAGGGCCCGAGAATAGAGGGTGGACGTTTATGTATCCCGATTGAGGAATGCTAATGAAGATGGCGGGGCCGCGACACCGGTGGAAACCAACGGTTGGTCGAGCGTTTTCGAAATCTGCAGGAAACGCTTCTAAGCGAATTAGCGTATTCCCGAATACTGCTCACACACTTACACGATAGCGGCTATTTTTTAGCTAATTTTAATTACATAGCATTCCAGATTATCCTGCTTCTTTCCGTCCCCTAACAAGTTCGATGTTTAAATTTTAATATTTCCGCAAGCTTTCTTTAAGCGCAGAAGAGACCATTCCCAGACGCTTAGTTACATCGAATGCTGCCCGCGAAATGCTTAGGGTTCATGGAAGATGCAGGACGTCCATGACCAAAATCGAATACTGAAACGGGTCTTCGTGAACATAAAACGTCTCATCGACACCTGGACGTGTAAAATAAAACATAAAGGCGGTTATAAAATAAATATGCTGCGATGCCAAGACTTCCGAGGCACATAAAGATCGATATCGGAAACACAGTACATATTAAGGAGGCGGGCCACGCTTTATACGTTCTCACAAATCCAAATGGGCTCATTTAAGCCAGGAGACACAAGGTTTGCATGCGAGAAATATCTTCGTACAACTTCCTGTACTGACAATGAGTCGCCAAATACGACCGAAGGAAAGAATTTACGCTCAAGAAGATTCGTGAGAACTTAACCCTTTCAAATTGAGTATTAACCAGCGATAAAGTCAAGATTAACGACAGGTAAACAGCGATAAAATCCGCGCCTACATTTTGTTCTGATGTTTTATTTTTTCGAAAGGAAGGTTTTTGAAGAGTGGACGCATTAACAAGACGAGAAAAACTGCGACTTTCGGCAATTATTCATTTCCGTTGATTTCGCAGATCCTTAAATTCCTCCAAAATATACAAAAATAAGGCCGTCAAAGTCTTTAAAATGATGCAATAAAATTAATAAAGATCACATAAAAAGTAAAAGCACTTTTCCTAATCGATGCAAAGTTTAACCAAAAAATGTTTTTCTTGTAAAAAGTGTCTCTGAAGCTAAAAATAATTTTACTGACGAGAGGTAAAATTTGGACCGTTCGAGTCTCTTAAATAGATTTATGGCGGCTCTATAAGAGCGACACACTGTCATAGTTTTTACAGCCATCACGACGAACACTAATGACTCGACGAAACGTAACGAAAACCTAAAATAATATTTAAAGTTATGAATATTAAATTAAATAAACATATTTGCAGTAAAACATACAGCTACCTTATATAGTTAAGTATAACAACCATTCTATGTTTTTACTCCTAGTCTCCTGCTACATCGTCACAGCAAGTCGATGAAGCAACATCGTTTTCAATATTAAAACAAGAACGTTGTGGTATTACAAGAGGTTAACATAGATGTTCACCTAAGCCGTTGCATACATCTTTTATTATTTCATCGTGAAAAGAGATTATGTTCACTCCACAACTAGTTGACATAGCGAGCAGTCTACCGGGAAGCAACGTAGCTATCTAAAACAAATATTTAAATTATTTGAAAAAAAAATCTTCGTCCAACCGGAAGAAATGGAAACGTTCTATGCCATGTACATCTGCATCTAACAATAATTTATAGGCGGTGCGTATAAAAAGAAAATTATCAAAAGAGAATAATCAAGAATCTACTATCTATGAATCATCACTGATTACGGTTGATTTGTAGCTAGGGTGACCAGACGTCCAGGTTTTTCGGGATTTATCCCGGTTTTCAGTGTCCTGAAACATTTTCGCAATATTTGATGATTCCATAGGGAAACCGTATAAAATGCTGCCCCAAAAATCTTTGCTCCTACAATTTTTAGATGATAATAATAATAATAAATTTTCAAATTATTCGCCATCTCTTGAGCAAGATTAACACCAAGCTACACAAAATTGATTTATACAGCATATAAAGGACATACAAATCACATATTGTTTGGGTTATTCCCCGGTTTAGCTTCCTCAGAATCAAGGTATATATTAAATGAGTAAGGGAAGGCCTATGTCAGTCACAATACGAAGCGAAGCTTCCCCTCGACTTTCACTCAGCCACGCTTGAGGGGAAGTTGAGGAGAAGTTGAGGAGAATGAGATGCGTTGGGCGCGAGGGGGGCACGCGGGTTGGGCAGCGGAGGAGCTGTAAAGGCAGCTAGTCTGGTCATTATATTGGTAGCCGAAATGTGCAAATGATTTTTTCGGATTTTTGAGAAACGTAGTTTGTCAAGCGAACTATCAGTCGGCAGCCCTCAGCCAGATGCCCATCCGGACTATGACCAAGAGGGGACCTCTTAGGGATTCCTTCGCGGAATCCAAAATTCAAAGCCGCCCGTGCGTAAGGCAGGAGGTAACCCCCCTTCCTATCCAGTTACACATTACCTTCACAAACACCACCGACCTCACCCGTTAATTCCCTCTCCTCATCAGCTCCACCCACAAGCGACAGCGACCTTGGCTGGGGCTAGCACAAAATTAATGAAACACCTTTCTTTGCATCATTTTGCTACGTACGCAGCCTACATTAGAACGCCATAACGCGAAGAAAAAAATAGGTTGATTGGCAGAATGGAGTGTGAGTGAGGGTTATAGAGAAACCCTCCGGATAAGGGAATTTGGAAAGTGTAGGCGAAACGCTCTCCGATGCTCATTGCGGGGGAGATTGCAGGTTTGGGCGTTTGTAGACAGACAGACCAAAGCATGCGGTACGAAGTAATATTAATAACATATAAATAAATAAATGCAAAACCCAAAACACATTTCAACTCCAGCGTTTAAACGATTACTCTCGTATATATCGATCCGCTCCAATTTTATAAATGCGAGCGACAACCAAACATTTCTTAGAAAATTTTGAGGTTGACAAGATTATACATTTCGTGTTGAAAATAAATCAAAATCTCCATTAAAGAATCAATGACAAATTTCACTGGATGGATTTAACGTGGAATTCACGGCGATACACCGTTCGTATCCAAAATCGTGAACAAAGCTAAAGCATTGCTACAGACATATCAATCCGTGCTGAAAAAATATTCACAATTCAAAAGCTTTTGAAATACTATAAATAGCGATCGATAATTTTCCTTCAAAGATTCATTTGGCCTTAAACGATCGTAGGTTCCTTCGAGATACAGGGAGAAAACGGACTCGCGGAGGTACGAGGTGAGAGAACGGTGCGTGCAAATGATGGAGGAGATCAAGTCTTTAATTGGCTGAAAGGGACAAGCAAGCAGGTAAGCCCACGCACTCGTCCTATAGTGCGTTTCCCGAAGTCGTACGGGTCAGATTCGCAGTATTCCGTCCGCATTCGGGTTATTTCGCTTAGGCTACGACCCAATGTTGCCACATTTCGAATTTCGCTCATTTCAACAGCAGCTGTGGACGAGTGAAGTTTTGAGAGCAATCGTGTCAACAGCGCCCGTCAAGAATTTTTGAAAGGCGTGGGAAATTTAAGACCTCTTATTGGCTGACACTTTCTCCCCCTCACCCTACAAGTCTAACCGTAGACACGCCTCACCCGTACGATCTCTGGAAACGCAGTATAACAACTTCCGCTGAAAAAATGGCGACAGCCGCAAGATTTTTTAACCCACGCCGTCAGAATCGACACGCTCGCCACTCTCAGCCAATTAATGGCTAGATCTCCTCAACCCCTTTTCGAAGCTATGCGACCTTGATGATTATGCATCATTTTTTCATTTTCTTCCAATAACATGTGTTGATTAATATTCATAGAAACAGTGGATTTAAAAAAAAAAAAAAACGACATACACATTCTAAGCAGACCTGATTTGATTTTTTTGATTTGATGAACTAAATTCAACGCGTTAAATGTTCATGACACGAATTCGCGCAATATCGTGTGATTTTAAAGTTCTAATCATGCGTATTTATGCATGCGTCGAACACTCTTTACACCTGGGGTAGGCAACCTTTTCTATATGATGGGACGCATCGTTGGTCGCGAATACCTCGGCGGGCCGAATTAATTGTTTTCAATGCTAAAGCGAATCAGAAGCTGCCCAAAGAGGTGTCATATAAGTGAAAACCACGCCTAAAATAGTTTTTATGGTTATAATTTAAATCAATATTTATTATCTTACTTTTTTAATGGGATCGCTTTTTCGGCGACATTCGTGAGCTGCGCAAAGCAATCTCTGGGCCCGCATACGACCCGCGAGTCGTAGTGTGCTGACACATACTTTACACAGTACGGGTTTTTCTCAGGCGGAACGATTCTCTACTAGACGGGAGAACACAAAATTTCTAGTAATAGGTAGTAATCCAACAGACTGCAATTATTAGAACTTTATACCTCCGACTGACAATGAGATGAGAGAGAGAGAAAGAAATGACACTAGATGGCGCAGGAGACGACGATTTCCACTTCCGATGAACTCGAAATCTTAGTTTCATATAGTGAATTTTATTGCCATTCTAAAGTTTTTCTTATTATATCTTTTATTATAAAAATGGTAGCGGAAATAATATTATAATTAGTATCACTTTAGCATTAATTAATAGCCAAAAATTAGTGGTCCGCATTTTCTCAGGCTTGATACTTCTGAAGACGCGATATAAATGTAATACGAGACATAAGAAAATGTCGGCTGACGTGGGATTTCAATGCAATTATGTAATGGATTTGAAATAAAAATGAATTCAATTTGAAGAAAAGCTCTGACAAACAAGAACAGATTGCAATCAGAAATAACAAAACCGTCAACCTTTGTCATTTCCCATACACACATCTTAAATGCAATCGTGACGTCAAAATCATAACGTGTATTATATAGAGTGAAGGGATACGAAAACGTTGGAATTTTATAAGGCACCAAAAATACGCCGAGAGCGCGGGAGGCGAGAAGAGGGGAATGGTTACGTTGAAAAAACGTTTTGTCGTCGGGGTACCAGGACGCTTGCGGACACTGGGACCTCGTACGATGAAATTCAATAGATGTGGAAGAGGAAAGGAGTGGGGGAGCGGGGAGGATAGAGAGGGGGGAGAGGATAGAGAGAGAGAGGAGTGGGGGAGGATAGGGGGAGGGGGGTAATAGAGAGGAGAGAGGCGGCTCGTCGAGGTGGGCGACAGGTGGAGTGGGGGTTTCAAAGGGAGGCAGAACCGTGTTCCTCCGAGAAAGAGGAGTGGTTTCCGGGAGATGAAGACGGGGAAAAAATCACACGGATGAGGAGGATGATGTAACGCGCTTCTGCAGAAGTATTGTCGGTGGATTACATAAGGGCATTTTTTTGCCGACGAAAATAGGTTACATTC
Organism: Uropetala carovei; assembly: GCA_036926305.1. Classification (NCBI taxonomy): domain Eukaryota; kingdom Metazoa; phylum Arthropoda; class Insecta; order Odonata; family Petaluridae; genus Uropetala; species Uropetala carovei. Next base: position 9,478,189 of record JAXCHB010000019.1, on the reverse strand, counting down.
GCGTCTGGACACGGCGAGAAAAACGGAAAAATGTGATCGTCTCGACTTGGTTGGAACTGGAATGACGGAGAGACTTCGCGTGCGGAGAATTCACGCGTTAAAACCATGTCAAAGAAACTACGGAGGCGGTGATTTGTGTTATATTTGCCTCGTTCCCTTTAATGTGTTATGCAATACGGCAATAATAATACGGAATCGATGCTAGTTAAATGAATCAAAATGTTTCTCAAAGAAGATTAAAATCTACGAAACGAGAGCTCTCTGCGTAATCGCTTCGCCGAGATACTTCGTTTCCCTGTTTTACTCGACTTTCTTAAGAGCCGCCTCTTTACGCCACGTTCCCAGAGGTTTCGCTAACTTTCAAACTCACCGGGAAAGATAACAGATATTTGCGATCGATTTCCAACCTTGGTTCACCGCAAAACCAGCTTTTCAAAACGGCGGTTTTTGCAAACGCCTCAATGAAACATGAACCATTTTTGACAATGTTAATAAAAACCACGCTTGGCGGTAGTTACTTTTAAAAATCGTTTTCTCGCGTGTGCGTGCGTGCGTGTGTGTGTGGTGTACTACGGAAGGGGAAAGGTAAATTTAGCTGTTGAAGGAAACCCAGTGAGCACTTACCGGAAGGAGACCGCTGGGGTGTTGGAGAGAGACATTTGTAGAAGTTATTGGAGCTTTCGGGATGATCCCTTCTTCAGCACAAGAGAGACATATATATATTCCACGAGTGTCTATGTTCAAATGTCCGAGTATATAAAGTTTGTGATTAAACCAAAGTTGACAGCAAGGGGATATTCATGACGTTGGGAGCTAGCTATAAAATTAAATGAATACGCGATTATAAACGCGATACAAATAATTAAATAGTTATTGTTTTTTAAAGAAACGAATTCCAGCGTCAATAACTCCAACTTTTTCAAGTTACATATTCAACAGCTCTAAAAAAGATATATGTTTAAATGAAGTTTTCTAACTTGGGGTTGCGATAATTTTGTTTTAACTCATCCCAGAATTTTGCGTAATAGGGATTCGAGAGTATTTTTATGCCACTAAATTAAGAAGCTATCTAATGTTTCCAAAAGTTGAATCTTTTTACACGACATAATTTTTCCATATAAAGAAGATTTGTCTAATATTTTCTACTCGTATCGAGAACCCTGCGACGTCTTCGTCTCGAATGCTCTTAAATGAGAAATCATAAATGGAAAGAGAACATTTTCAGGATGAAGGTGTCAAGAAATAAAATGTTTTGGAAAGGAAAATAGTGGTTTAGCGTCGGCATATACCATAAAGAAAGTCAGTGGAGGGGTGACGTAAAGCCTCTTAAGATTGAATGCCATGGGCTGTTACGCGATTGCTACCTCACTGTAGGCCCACGTCACGCCCCTTTCGGGATGCCATCCTCTCTCTCTCTCTCTTTCATCACTTGGGCGGCTTCTAAGGCAGCAACAAGTAACTCATTAGGATAGGGACCTCGCGGAGAATTCGGATCAACAAGAGATGGGTGAAGCGAGCGCTAGAAAGCCTTACAAGGAATCTTTTGCGTCGCACGAAACTCGTAGGTTTCGTCTGGGATAGATAAGGGAGGCTCATTGATCTATTTACGTAGAAAAAGCAACAAGCTAACTTTCAAAATCTTGCGTTAGCGCTTCCACGAGAAGTTGTCTTTTTGGAAGTGAACTTACGTAAGAAATAAGAAAAAACTAACGCTCTATTACCATGAAATGTCGTAAAATTTTTAATGCGATTCTGGGTAAATAAACATATGAAAGCATAAATTTGGCTTGAAAACGTTTCTTGGGATAAACGTGCGGTTAAATGATATTTTAACATATTTAATACAAGTAACGCCCATCTAAAAGAGAAAGCCCTATTTTTTATTAGGTCCGAGCGCTAGGGATGATATAAATTTATATAAACATATAACGAGTATACGTCGAAACGAAGTTTATGAAACATGAAAATGTGTCATTTTAACAACAAATGACTCATACTTTACTTCAGTTTTAAAGCAGCTGTACGGCAAAGAAATACTGCAACGATTCTCATAAATGCAGATTAGTGTTAGGTTTAATTTGAAACAAGTAAGGAAGAACGCTCGGAGGTCCATTAAAATATACTGCAGAAGTATTATCTTTTAAATTATACACACTCGCCACATATTTATTCCACCGAAAATGAGGAAATATAACATAATTGCTGTTTCGGGATATTCCCAGAAAAATATGAAGCAATGAAAGTTTTCCTCGAAGCATGATCACGACAACTACTAATAGTTTTTTTTTTTTAAAGGAGAGAGATGTATTAAGGAGTAGTTCAATCGTATAAAATCGGGCCGCCGTGCACAAAAGGAAATAATTTTATTCCCGAATAGACAAACTTATGGGTATACCTGAGGTAGTTCCGTGTGCCAATTTCAAACGCTCACTTGAGACCCGAACCAAGAGAAAAGAGAAGCTGAAACTCATCATTAGCGCTTAAGGGGAAAAATTTTTTTCCTCCACAACTACACTTCAGTTATCACAGCAATGAATACCGCCGTTTGGAGGCGCATCAGACAAATTTATGAAAATGGATAATTTTTCAATCTCGCAGCCACCTGCAGAGCCAAGAGTCGTTGAGATCACGTCAAACGACGGGACATGTTATCGGCAGATAGAATTATATAAATTCTCCAGCCCTTGCAGCGAGAGATCGTAACACAAATCTGGACGATCGAAGCTATAGATCGGAATAATACCCAAAGGATTTTACGTATCGATTGTTTAATGCCGTCGTCGAAGACGAGGAACAAGTATCAAATGTTGGATCTCGAAACGCCCGGCAATGGACGTTAATGCGCAAATTAAAACCTCCTGTTTTGCTGGGAAATAAAAAAGACACAAATTTCAGCAATTCGATATCTATCATGAAAAAGACGCGCTTTTCGTGACCGATGTTAGGGACTCATTCGGAAAGGCACTTAATTTTCTTAGTAACAAAAAGTTACTACGTAGCAATGTATTTTCGGCTATCAATTTAATAAACTTCGTATTACTTCGAATTTCTTTTATCTTCAGAGTGAAAAACGACAGATATCGTTAAATAGAAATTTCCTCGTGAAAATCCTTAGTTTGTCTGTAAATATGAAATGGATTTTTTGGAATTTCTATTACGACAAAAAATTGCTTATCTTCACTGATGGCCATCATACACCTGTAAGCGAACATTAGGCTATTAAAAGAGATATTTTTTTAAAATGAAAAACATTACTTAGAGACGATTATGTTGTGAAATAAAGATTTAACTAGTGTATCTCTACAAAAAAATCAATAAATAATAGGCATATTCAAGAAGTACTTTTACGATTGGATATTCACGGTTAAGCGTAAAAGATTTGAATTTTTTGCCATAAACTTTATCTACTTAGAAGGCTTTTTATTCTTCCTTCTAGGTCTATTTATTCTATTTACGGCCTTAACAATTTCTATCGGCGCACATAAAAATCTAAATCCTCAATAGCTTCTAGGATGGCCTTGAAACGCATCGGTATTAGCTAAAAAAAATATTATATGGAAACGGGTTTATTCTTTCACACCTTTAGAAACCACTATGAGCAAGTCATACGTGAAATGATATCATGAAAGTTCAGAGGAAAGGCGACGGAATTGTAGAAGAATATACGTTAAGTCTGGAGATGATGAAAGATCTGGAAAACGACTGATGAGCTTAGTTCCCGCGGTGGAGGAGGCAACTCCTTCTCTCGCGGACAGATTTTTGTACCTCCTAACGGAGGAAAGGAGGAGGAAGAGAGGTCACGAGATCGTTACGTAAGTGAACTGCATGTTGAAAACGAGGGAGCGGGTTAGTGCTCTCGAGTCGACGACTCGCAATGACAGACTAAATCATCTCGCAGACCCATAAAACGCTAAGACTTACATTCTTCTTTACATATATATGGAGAGACGGGGAGAGAGAGAGAGAGTATTTGATGAAGGCAACTCGATACGATCGTAAAAGAAGGTGAGACCGCCAGAAAGTCATGTTTATAATATAAAAATTCCCTTCACATTCTTCATCGGACTCAGTTCTCGCATGCAAACACGACATTTTGTATTTGCACCCGACTGATTATGTTTTCATAAGCAAAATACTGAAATCTGTGGCGATTAATTGTCGATGTTTTAGAGAATAAATTGGAATACGAGAAATTAAATGGGCTGAGAGATTATTTCTTATGTGAACATAATTAACCCGATGCGAGAAATAAATAAGCTTACCGTGGGACACGGAACATTTTCTGATAATTTCCCGCTTAATTCAGCGGAATTGCGACTTATAAATAGAAAATTATACGATCACACCGTTTTTTTATGGACGGATTCATTGCGCAAATATGGTGCCATAGTTCCGATTTATCTGCTTAATAAATCTCACACGAGGGATTTGCGAGAGAAAAGTTGTCGTCCACCGAAATCAGAGACTCGATGATCAAAAGGATTTCATCGTTCGCCGAGCATGGTGAGTTGAAATGCATTCAATGTTAAAAATAATGAACAATATTTTTGATATTACATTTGATAATATTTTAGTGTAGAAAACACTCAGGAGCCAGTAAGTATCTTTACTGGCTCCGGAGTTTTTCTGGGTCTTTTCTACGTTAATTTTACCCAGTGACTGTTAACATCTTCTTATCGATATTTTAGTGAACAAAATAATTCCCTCGCAGAGATACAACGTTCGAAACTAGAAGGAAAAAAATACAAGCCATTAATACGGAAAATTCACCAAATGTCTGTCACAAATTCATCAAACGTGTTGATTGCCTAACACAGCCATTGGGCCGATATAATGTTATACAGGGTGATTTTCTTATTCGAGAACCATGAAAAATCGCTATATATGCTGAGGAGAGCGCGTAAATGTATTCATCAAGGTGGTGTTCATTTTCAACATATGATGTGAAATTTTTTAAATAAAATTTTTAAATAGGTAACATCAAACTATGTTCTTAGAAATTTTAGCAATTTTCTCCGGTTTATATTCTGAGATATAGCGATTTTTCAGGGTTCTCGGATAAAAAAATCACCCTGTACATATACACGGACATAATTCTTCTTTCGTAGTCACTCTCAATATGTAATTTCACCTAAAATCCGAAACTCACTGAACGCTACAACACAATTTAAATCACTCACGTACACCCGTACACGCAGACCTAATCGAACAGAAAAATGAATATCTGATTTTTCTCCGATTTCCACATTTAAGACACCTATCTGAAGATGGCTGACTTAACGAGAGAACAGCTTACTTCCGCATACCTCATATCTGAGGCTCTTCTCCATTATCGCCATATCGAGAAGTTCATCGTCCGTGCTTGAAAAACATTCCAACAATAGCATGCTCCTATCTGATTGTGAGAGTGACACCACTTTTAGAATAAATTAAACCGAATTCGTTTTTTTTTTTTTCATTTCAAACTTCCGATATTTTAAAATTCGCTTCTATACGTTAATTCGGAGTAAATTAAATATTCCGTAGCGCATTTATTCCTACGTGGAAAGGAGAAGACGACGGAGGCATCAGCATCGCAGAACGTCATTCTGAGCTCTCGACTCAGGTTGAACCGCGCATCTATGACGACCCATTGTGTTGAAAAATTGCCCACGAGCACAATGGAAAACTCTATTGGTGATAAAATAACAAATATATGAGCGTATCATTCAATTTCAAACACAATAGTACTTGAACGGTCGAAGACTCCTTCGAAAGATGGAAAACGAACTTTGAGCGGTTTGCCGAACGAGAGAAAAAGGAGAGATTACCTTTCTTGTTTTTATGACGACGAAATTAAGACTCCTTATAGAGTCTTTAAGCACCGTACACAGTGAAACCTCAACATTAGCGTATTTGGTATTCGGGGTTTATATTACTTGCGCGAGGTTTCTGTGTACACCGATTTAATGTTTGCGACTTGACTATTCGCCGATTTAACCAACGGTGTCGTGCGTAAGTTTATGCTTTCAATACGTAACGATCGGAGTTGGATTTGTGTGTGTGTGAGAGTGTATATTCTTGCCTTTTCTTATGTTTCTTAGGCGAAAAAGAACGCATTAACTTATTTTTCTTTCTGTTTACGGTTTTTGTCCTCGTGTTCAGAAAAATTTTATAAATATTATTTAAATATATTAATTGAGCGTGTACTTAATAGGACTGACATGAAGAGCGTTTTTATAAGCTGTATATACCTCTGCGTTAGCTCTCTTAATTTGTTCATAATGGATACGTATTTTAAATATGGATTGCAAGTGCCAGCCCTATCTTGCCCCTACATTAAGGTGACCAACCGTCCCAAATTTGGAGGGACAGTCCCTCTTTTTCATCATTCGTCCCTCTTTGTTACTTGTCCAAATTTTGTCCCTCTTTTTGAAAACTTCTTTATTGAAATCCATAATTCTCATTTAAATTGACCCGGAACACAATTACTGGTCTTACCAATTTACAATCTGGACAAGTAATTTTTGTATATGGCAAGATCCTTTGCTTGGATTTCATTGAGGATGGAGATAGATTGGAACGGTGTTCATGAAACTCTTATGATGTTTCAAAAAACTATCCATTTGTTAAAATTGAAGATAACTTACTGATTGGTGAAATAAGGAGAATTAACATGTTTGTTAGCGAAGAAAAATTGCAAGAATGGAGGAAAAACAAAAGTGAAATAGACAAAAAATGGGTCGAAATATTTAAGCATTTTCTGGATCAACATATTGAATTCTCTTGAGTCTTCCGGGGACAAATGCTTGTGTGGAACAAGTATTTTCATTAATGAATCGGTTGTTGACATCAGAGAAAACACAATTTAAAGTGGAAATATTACGAGCAATAAAAGTGAAATTCAATTTTGAATGTATTTGTGAGGAGTTTTATGAATATTTATTTTAAAATCCCGATGTAATAAAAAAATACATTCTGTAGAAAAGTATAACTTTAAAAATTAAATGAATTTTATTTTATTAATAAGTAAATATTTTTTCTTCGGAAAATGTCTCCTTTCAGCTTCTTCAGAATTTTGTTGATAACAGAAATAACAAGCTAAAATCATATATGAATAAAAAATATACGCCACTACAAAATGTCCCTCCTTACTGTCACGTTGTCCCTCCTTACATTTGAAAATGTCCTTCATGAAAAGTTGGTCACCTTACCCTACATCCAAGTAGTTTTTCGCAAGTATGAAGTTTTTCTTATTATTATTAGGTATTTTTATTATCATCATTCCTTCTAATTATTCTATATGAAAACGGCACATTGTTAAACGAGACAGAGGATGTGAGAAATAGATGGAAAGAGTATATTGAAAAAAATCGACAGAGGAAGCCTTTACTTGGTGGAACTCCATTATAAAAGAATGAGAAGGATAACTTAGTACAAGTTCCACTTTTATTAACAGAAAAAACGACCGGTTTCTACTAATATCTAGTCATCATCAGATACAAAAACAAGAATCAACACAAATATATACGGAATCTGAGGGGAGTGGGGGAGGAAATGTGTAGAGGGGACCAATGAATGGGAGGACGAGGGGGGAGGGGGGCTGAATCAAGGTATTGGGGAGGGGTGGGTGTTAGGGAGAGAAACAAGGTAAGCAAGGGAGAGTGGGTGGGGGAAATAAGTTCGTTAACGAGGTTGAGTGTGTTATCATTGTAGTGTAAAAGTATTTCCAACTGTTCTAAAAGATTTAAACTGGGACCTTTAGTTGTGAAATGAATTACCTCCGGGTTAAAGTTGGAAGAAAGGTTGAATTCGAGTAAGTGTTTGGCAAAGTGTGATTTGAAAGAATATTCCGTATAAATTTGTGTTGCTTCTTGTTTTTATACCTGATGATGACTAGATATTAGTCGAAACCGGTCGTTTTTTCCGTTAATAAAAGTGGAACTTTTACTAAGTTAACCTTCTCATTCTTTTAGTATATTGAAGAATTATATGCTCAAGATTTGAAGCCAGAATCTACCGAAGTAGAGAAGGAGAAAGATGTAGAGTGCGACAATGTTGGACCGGGTATTATATTGAATAGTGAGATTGAAAAGGCACTCAGAGATATGAAGTCAAAGAAAGCAGTAGGAGTTGACAACCTTCCGGTAGAAATGTTAAAAGAGCTAGGGAAAGAGGGGAAAGAGTTTTTATAAATTGTGCCGTAAGATATATATATATATGAAGAGGGGGAATGGCCAAAGGATTTCACTAGATCTGTTTTGATACCCTAGAAGAAAAAGAATAAAACAAACGAATGCCAGGATTATAGAACATTCAGCTTAATTCCCCAAGCAGTTAAAATTATTCTCAGAATTTTGAACAGGAGGCTAGAAGCAAAACCCAACCCCAGTTCGGGTTTCGAAAAGGTCGTGGCGCCAGGAATGCAACAGGGGTGATGAGGACGTTGTTAGAAAGAAACATTGAATAAAACCAGGATGTATTCACATGCTTTGCAGATTTTAAAAAGGTCTTTGATAGAGTTTTATAGCCTAAGCTGATAAAGGTGTTGAGCAATATAGGGGTAGATTGGAGAGAAAGACGTTTAATCAGAAATCTGTATATGAACCAGACTGTGCAGGTAAGGGTAGCAGAAAGAGAATCGGATTGAACAACGCCAGGAAGAGGGGTGACGCAGGGCTGCCCATTCTCACCAGCATTGTTTAACATTTATGTCGAGGAAATGATAATGGAGGCATTGGAAGATGTAGTAATAGGGATAAAAGTGGGAGGGAACCCGATTAACTGCAGACCACAAAGCAATGGTGAGTAGTTCTGAAAGGGGCCTTCAGATGCTACTTAGCTGTTTAAATGAAAATGCAAAGGCATTCGGGATGATATTTAATACAAGGAAAACGAAAGTTATGAGATTTACCCAGGTCAATGTTACAGTGGATGGAGAAAGGCTGGAGCAGGTAGAATGTTTTACTTATTTAGGAAGTGTTCTATCAATGACGGAAGAAGTACAACAGAGATCAGGACAAGGATAGCAGGAGCAAAAGAGGAATTTACGATACGACGAGAGCTGTTGACTGGCCGCTTGAGTAAAGAGATTAAAAAGAGGTTAGTGAAACCCCTGATATGGAGTGTAGCATTATATGGGTGCGAGATATGGACAATGAGAAAAGAAGGTGTGAGGATATTAGAGGCGTTTGAGATGTGGGTATGGCGTAGATTAGAGGAATCAGTTGGACAGAGAGGAAAACGAATGAGGAAGTTTTGAATACAGCAGGGGAAGAGAGGAACTTAATTAGAGTAATAATGGGTTGACAGAAGAAATGGGTTGGTCAAAATTCGAAAAAAACGGTTTACTGAAAAACGCCATAGAAGGAAGAATGTTAGGAAAGAGGCAAAGAGGTAGGAAGAGGAGAGGTATATTAGATTCGTTAAAAGAAGGGGTGGGATATGAGAATTTTAAGCCAGGATTTGGTATTGTGTGCCTAAAACCTACCGGAAGGTAGAATTACTTTGCATTGTAATAATTTTCATAACTAACAAATTAAGCGCACTTTTGATAATATGTTCTCATAAACCTTATAATAAGCCTAAACCCGGTACTCCGTAAGAGTGCAAACCTAACACTCCTTTCTCCATAATCTTTTGGTTTAAGCACTCATAACTTTGACAATTCCCGGGACCGCTGAGTAACTACTGGAACCTATATTTAAAATGTTTCATTCAATGGCGACTATCGAAATATTCTCTTGTCTCAAAATTCTTACTCGATAACTTTCCGTTCATTTGAAATACTACCGCAATAACAATTAATCCTCTCCATCATATTTCCTTCAAAAGACAAATCGGGTTGCATTTGACATTAATGACACTTGTTAATCTATTTATCTATCCATTACAAGGAGGAAACCGCGTTTCAAGATATATCTCTATAGCGAAAATCTTCCACGAAGCAAAGGGAAAATCGAAATATATTTTTAAATCAAAATGTCTTGTTATTACAAATCTTTCAAGCATACTTACCAGAAGAAAGCAAGGATTAAGCATGGCAGAATAAAATTTCATTACGTAAAGTTATGCAAGACAAGAGAACGTTAGGAGAAACGGACGAACGGATGGAAACGGTCTCGCTCTAACACATTTTACTTACATTTAAATAAAGAATAATATGCTATTCCTTTCTGAATGCACGCATTTTTATTCATTTTTTTAAAGTTATCCAATCAAGAAATATGAATCTCATTTTTTATTTCACTTTGGTAGGCTCGACTTCCTAATTCGCATCTCGATTGCAATCTACTTAAAAATGCAACTTTATAAAAATCTGCAGCGGTTATTTATGTGGAAAGCGCTAGAAGTCGAATTATATAACTTTTGAGGAAATTAAAAGAGTAACATTATAAATGTGCAGGCTTAAGGAAAAGCAAAGGTAGTGATAACGGCCCTGTATATATATGTGTGTGTGTGTATACACAGGGCCGTGTCCAGACATTTTGCCGCCTGAGGCGAGATATAATACGACGCCCCCTGGCCTCGCTGGCCTTATGAATTTATTTTGATAGGTTTTCATTTTTGTCAAATTTTGGCGCCTCCCTTCGAGAGGCGCCTGAGGCGGTTGCCCATCACATAGGCACGGCCCTGTGTGTGTGTATATATATATGGATAAATCGAATGAAGCCCAAATAAGACGCTTGGTGTGGTGCACCTTTTATGGAGGTAAGCAATAAACGGAAGTCGAGGGTGATTTATCGATTCGAAGGAAAAATAAAAAAACTTGGCCTTGGAGCGAAAAATCCCAATTCCGAACGATTACGCAACTCTCCCAACTTTCTCTCTTCCTCGAAAAATCCTGTGCCGCTCACCAAGTTCTTCTGCACCGAGAAACAATGGCGCCGAGAAAGGTTTATATAACAACGGATCGGCGCCATGATTACGAAGGCGCATATGCCTCCTCCGCTTTAAAGAGGTGCAGGAATATAGGAACGGACAGCATAGGTACCGCGGAAATAAAAATCCTGAAACGGGATACAAATTTTCCTGGAATCTTACGCCCCCATCCCCTGATACCACCCCTCCCCTCCTCCCCTCTCCTCCCTCCTTCCACTCTCCTCTCTCCCGCAGTGACGTATTGGGGAAAATGGAGATAAGAGAGCGTCATGAGATTAGCTCTTATATAATGGAAAGAGGAAAATACTTTCCTCTATTTCTCTCTCTCTCTCTCTCTCAATCTACGTATATATCTCTCTCTCTCTCTCTCTTCCTCTCCAACTCCTCGTACACTAAAACCAACAAAACTAAACAATTATTTAATTGAGAAATTTCAAATTTCATAGAGTTTGATTTTCGCAAATAGAATCGAAACTATGATGGTAGTTCTTTTCGGAACGGGGGCAGAGTTCGTTCCTATTTCAAAAGATGTCGTTCGTTTGATGGTTTTCAAGAGCGCCTTAAACATCGAACTTTGTTTGTACGATTAATCGATCATTATACGCGGGAACGACTAATAGGAAAGAATCTGCATAATTTGTCCGAGCGAGCGAAGGAGAGGATATGAAAAATACGAACGATGACTAGAAAACACAATGTTAAATTGAAAAGAGCTGATAAGGAGGCCAGATAAGTCTCTGAGTTAAGCGTAGGATTTTTTAAAAAAATCGTAAATAAGGCCGTTAATTCCATTTTTTTCCCGATAAAGATAAAATATTTTTTTCTGCAGGGAAATTATCTTAGGTATTCTGGAATCTAAATAAAAAGGCGATTCCAAGTATTTCACCGTTTCTTTAATCGAGTGAGGAAAGAAATTCCCTTTTCCAACGAAAAAAATCTGAGATGTTTGTTCTCACCCGTCTGCGTTCCATTTAAATAGTTGGAGACTTAAACAGCTGTTAAACATTCCATAAAATGCTCATTTAACGAAATAAAAAGTAGGAGACTTAATTTTTGTTATTTTTATATAATTCTTGAGATTTCTACGTAAAGAGTTTCTCAATCACCATTAGATAACTGTGTTTATGTTTTCAGGGCATTTAAGGCCAGAGAAACAAGATTAACTCTTAGATTGGGAATGCTTATATCACACTGGTTATGTAACGACAAACTATCGGCCGTTGTTCACCAAAATGTTCTCAACGAATCAAAAGTGATGTAAAAGTAACTATAAATCGTGTTTTTATGTTAAACGTGTCGTGAGGCGGATAATTTCGTTTTAAAATCCTTCCAACGCGGCTTACATGCGATTCCATGGTTTCTGCTTTAACGACCAAATTATTGCTCGAAAATCGCGCAGGTGCGCTTAAACTGATTGTTTGCTATGATGATGCCGTAGCCGTAGGTATGTACATTACAGACACAATAGACGTTTGAAGTGACTTGAATTTAATATGGAAAGGGTCATTGTTGATTAATATTACAATTATACTAATCCTAAAACATCGATGGCCTACAAAAAAAGCGACTTTTCCAAGCAACAAAATAATCTGACACCGCAATCGAAACTCACCGAATCGAACAGCTTCGTCGTACTTCTGCAGAGCAGCCTCAACTTGATTCCTCTGGAAAAGCTCGTTTCCTTCGTCCCTCATCTGCACCGCCCTCAACTCAGGGGCCCACCACTTCTCCACCAGTGACTTGATGAGCACGTTCGTCTCCAAGGGTCCACCCACGTTCAGCCTGTGTCCGCATCGCACGCACGGCTTTCCCCCCTCGTTGGTCAAGCACTTCTTGCAGAAAGTGTGCCCGCACGACGCGGTCACCGGCTGATAGAGCACGCCCTCGCACACGGGACAAGCGAAACACGCCGGAACGGGCAACGGGCTAACGGCGGCCGCTCCGCCCGTCTGAGACCCCGGAGCCCCCTGACAATGGCTCGCCCTCGTCCCCCGATGAGGCGGAGACGTCTGTCTCGTGGGAGACGCTCCCCTCTTGCCGCCCACGCCCGCCACGGCCTCCAGGAGGGCGGAGGCGAGATGCCTCAATCGGTCCGGAGGCACGGAAGGAGCTCCCACCCTACGACAGCAATACGCGTACACACCGATCGCCTCCCTCAGCCTCCCGGATCGGGCGAGGGAGTCGCCGAGACCAAAGTGCATGCTCACGCCGGCGCTTCGACCGAAGCAGCGATCCTCAGCCTCCTGGAGCCTGTAGCTCCGGTTCGAGTAACCCTCGGCCATGGCGGTGGCGCAGAGTAAGGCGTCTACCTGCGTCTTTCAAGTGAATAGACGGCCTCCGCAGGACGAAAGGCGCTCCGATTCGATAATCTCAGACGGCGATGGAACGCGCGGCTCTCGAGGGCGGAGAGATTGATTCCGAGCGATCGTTTAAGCTTGGAGCGATTGATACGGCGAAAATCCCGCGTCATGAAAAGGGCGGGACGGTGAATGGTACGCGGTATGCACTTGAAAACACGAAAATCGACCAAAAGTTATCCGACCGATTTTAAAGTTGAAACGAATCGGAACTACGCACAAACGGATTACGTGACCAGACGGGACGGCTCCTTCAAAAGGTAAACGATTCGACACTTTTCTAGTTACGACATTACCAGGAGTACCTCGGCGGTTTTGAAGTACAAAGCCGAATGGAAGTTGCTGGCTCTTTCGGTAGCAATAAGAGAATATTTTTCTCAGAGGCTGAGCGTCACTTCGAGAAAACAAACAAAACACCCTCTTCATAAAAAAACACTAAAACAAGCGTTCGTGTTCGAGATAATCGGTGAGAATAACACGTCTATGGAAGCAACGTTCCAACACTGGGCAGCTGTTCTCCGTGGAGGAAGCCGACGCCATCCTCAGCGATTTTTAAAGAAACAAGAAAAGGCAGGATGGTTCGCCACACACTAGGCACACTCTACACATCACACACTTGCTGATCGATGGTTGCGTTCCGAAATTGGAATGGCGCGGCACTCACGACGGAAAAAAAAACCAATACTGCTGCAACGCTTAGCGTGCAAGAGGAGTAACAAACGCTGACGTTCACTCTCTTACCGGACCTACCACTCACTATGCTTCGTGCAGTGCCCCCGACAGCTGGGAGGCATATAGCGGCCAAGCGTGTTACATAAGGGTCACGTTACCACGGAAACCGCATCCTATTGGTCGCTTTTGGAGGGGTTCTCCCTACGCGACCTGGGACGACAAACGCGCCGACGTCCACGGCGGCAGCTCAGAGAAGCTTCGCGAGAAGCGGTAGGAAAATGGCGGTCTTTTCGAAATCATTAAACCCGTCTCTAACATAAGAAGAATTAAAGCAAGCATTGGTGGATGAAAAGCTTCGATTCCCTTTTTCATAATCTGACGTTCTTCCTTCGAGTAGATTTAAATAATCTTTTGCTGATTCAAACATCGAACTCTTCCTACGGATGGAGTCTAATTGTTGTGGTTTTGTGGCCATCGTAGTTACGTTGGGCAACAGGTTTTCGGCGGAGCTGGTTATCATCGTAAATAATTAATAGAAGATTGATTATTGAGATACGGTTTATTAATTATCAAATAAGGAAGTTTAACGAACTAAATCAGTTTCAACAGTAACATACGCAATATATGTTTAACATCGCATGTAATGAATGTTCCTAATAGAAATTTAATTAAAATCGGTTGGTATAATGAGTCATATTATCTAAATAAAGACCAATTATCTTGTTTTGAAAATTAGTAGTTCCTCTGAAATAAGGTTTTAACACGGAAGAAAACTAACGCAGTACCCCGAGAGAAGCATGACGGAAAATTGCAATTCAATTATTCAATTAACTTCTTGAGTGATCGTCTGAACACGGCGAATAATTCAAGAACTGGAAAATTTCTCTTCATGTATGATAAAATGTTATTGTTAATGGGAAAATATCTTTAAGAATACTTATTTTCATAATAATTGGAAGAATAGATTTATCTAGATATGGCAATTCAACTGACAATGGATTTGTTTGGAAAGGATGTACACTAAATAACTTCCCGAACATTAAAAATGCATATTAAACATGGAATATCTATAAATCTCTGTCGCTGAATAAGAAGTTAAGTATAAAAAGGTTTCTCAACTAACCTTCTCAATCGTCACTGGTTCAGCAGTAAATTTTCACTCGATTACCTTCTTCCTATCCAAGTCCAATTGTTTTTCTACGATTCCGCTTTATTTATTATATAAAAATAATATTTACGCATATAATAATTACTGATACTTGTTCCATATTCCAATACAATGCTTTCGATTAATATCAGCAACTCTGATTTTTACAATACACAAATGCTCACGTGATCCTTATCGATGGTATACTTTCAAACCCAATAATGTTTTCACATTTACATATAATATTTAACTAGGATGCCCATTTCAACTACGCTTACAATTAATCTGTAGTTAGAATTGACGAATTAGTGGTAGTGGAAGAAAAGCGACCAAGGAATTGCGGAGAATTTCGTCAGATTGAAAGGCTATTATATGAGAAGAGAGAGGAGAAATTGTCTGTGAGAAAAATTGCAAACATTTTACTAAAAATAAATTCATCACCATACAAAATTACATATATCATTGTATCCCCGTAACACATATGTATAAATTTTGCATCATAAAATAACATGATTTCTAGTCTTACTCTCAAAGCTATGAATTCTCACTGAATAAATTTTTGGAAAGACATATTTTCACTTCGGTAAACAAACCAACCTAAGCACAACGTGTTATAACATGAAAATTGTAAGCAGCGTAACACGTAAGCAATTTTTCAACGACTATGGGATTAATTTGTTGCTAGAATTTACCAAGAAGTACCAGTAGTGGACGAAAGGCGACTTACTTACTCGTTAGTAGCCGAGGTGAATTTCGTCAGGCTGTAAGAATTTATTGCATGAAAGGTGGAGAGAAGAGACAGGGCCTGCGAGAAAAAATTCATTTCACTTTGATCAATTGGCCAATAACAAAACTATGTATTTAGTCATAAAATGTGAAGTAACGTAATGTATTTACTATTGAAAGGTTAAGTAACGTAACACACAATTTTCCAACAAAAAAGACGGCCTTCTATCTCTCCCCTCCTCTTTCCTCCAGGCCCGGCCAAAAGGATACGCGGCGGATGCGAAACATCTGGGCCCCTGAATAATGGGGTACCGAGAAGTTCTCAATTATTCAAGTATCGAGTGTAAATTTTGTTAAAACGTTTACTAAAAATCACTTGCAAAATGATTTACAATAAAGAAACACTCAGTAAAAGTTAATTAATATTAATCTGGAGCTCCATAAATCGTTCGTTGTTACTATAAATATTTATATCGTAAGACCTCCATTGATATTCGCATCATTTCAGTGCTTGGCCGACTCTGATTTCCTCCCATTCCCCTTCTCCCTTCCTTCTCTTCCCAATCCATCGCTCTCCCTCTTTTTCTCCGTCTCTCTCTCTCTTTATCTCTCTCCTTTCGCCCTTTTCTGAATCTATCTCTCTTCCCTCCCACACCCCCCTCTTTAAAATATATTTTGTAAACCTTACCTTGTAAAACTTGTATGTATTATTGTAATTCCACTATTGTTCTTTTATGTATCTAGGGTTTTCGCAGGTTTTTTCCAGCCCCCTTCCCTTCGTGGGTGCTTTCCTGCGTGATCTTTTACTAGGATGGCCAAATCAAGTCTTTCCTAGGTTTTTACCCCAATTACTTTGTCTTTTTATAGAAATTTTCCGAATTTGTACTTTTATATTTTGCTTTTATGTTTTTCTAATTATTTTATTTTCCGGTTCTTTATTGTGGAATTATTATTACTATTTTCATTCTCATTTGTAATTGTTGACGCAGAGTTAAATGTAAAAAAGGGACCATATAGTCTCAATTTCGTCCTAATAAAGTCGTCTGTCTGTCTCCCTCTTTCTCTACATCTACGTAGCCGTTTATATAATTAAAAGAATCCATAATAAATGCCATGCCCATTAGGATTACGTAAATTCGCGAAAAATTCAACTAGGACGGTTGCTATTACGGAGAACGATTTTTCCTTTAAAAAACGTGAAACTTTGGTATTAAAAACGAATTTGTGGACCGATTCGAAGCGCATTCGAGAAACAACGGTAGGAAAATAAATTGTCCTTCTTTTATGCGTTCTCTAGTTCAAGTTTTGAGTTTGTACGATGATTATAAGCAATTTTAAAATGGCAACAGAAAAGCTTGCATGCTACGTTTCAGCTCTTCCTTTGTTATTAATATGGAGGGAAGAAACGCTCCTGGAATCTAACCAATGACGTTACTGTAGACTTTAAACAGTCTAAAATTTAAAAGACGTAATTCCAAGTATATCCTGAAAGTATGATTCAAATTAAAAATACCGTTTTTGACTCAAAAACTTTTTAAATGTTCGTGACACATGTTGATTTTAAGCAAATAATGTAATAGAAGAAGATATTGATATTATTTTGCTGAACACACACGTCAGTACGATTTTGCAGCTCGCTCAGGTCTAATGCTCGGAATGTTCTCGTGTATTATTTTTTCGTTCCCCTCGACGTAGCGAAATATGAAGGAAAAATGCAAATGAAATATTAAGTCGAAGTAATATCACGAACCGCGCTCACCAAAATAGCAAAATAGCCTCACCGACACGTAAAGCGTAAACGAGCCATTTACGAAAGTATTTGGATTCCTCATTATCATTATCTAATTAATTAAAAAAGGAGACGTGCGATTTTATCTACATTAGCTTAACAAAGTCATTTCAAAGTTCTTTACGGTATCACAAAATTGGACGAAGCAGGTGAGACTGTCACATTTGAAAGTATCCATAGCTACGTATTTTTTGCTAGGAAGGACCGAATTGACGCTTATGACGTTCAGAATTTCAATTCATCCAAAATTTTCAGTTGTATAAATCGTTCTGAACCATTATAGTTAGTTTACATTTTATCGTGTACAAACTTTTAGCAATATTTTGAAAAATAAATAGGATAGCGTAAGATGCGACAACTTTTGGCAAAAATTCAAAATGAACTCGAGTAAATTTTCATTCCTTCCTCACTTGCAATATTTTTGCTTCAACTTAAAGTGACTTCATAATTCGAAGTATTTCCCTATTACAATTCGAAACTCTCTCCCACTTCAAGCAATCCACCCTTTCACTTCCTCTATTACCGCCCTATTTTATAATAGAACCATACAGCTGTTGAAATATCATGACAACATAATCTTAGAGCAGTAGTATAATTAAACTGACCCGATTATCATGGAAGTGGGTGGATTTATTTAAGCGAAACCGGCGAATTAATTTGCTCTCTCTTATATTATGTAAATTTCGATTTCATTTTACTGCCATGGGTACAGTTCAAAGGCGAGCACGCGAAGGTAATTGTGAAAAATGCTATGAGCTCATATACGCTCTATTGATTTTTTTAAATATTTTGCTAAACTGTTGCTTGTTAATGCATTTTAATGATAATTAATACATTTCATAAGTGTTTTTATATTTGTGCGGAACTTCGGACGACAGTATTTTGTTCGATAAAGAACTACAGGAGAAAAGATAGGAGATATCTGTTCTAGATGGAGATTGTATGACTCCAGTAACTTGTTATGAAATTCCTCCTTCACTTTCAGAATTGTTCCAATTTTTAGTAATTTCATAATACGAAGTCTTATAACTCTTCGACCCTTCCCTTCTTAAACAAATCCATCCATGATCGTATCTTTCACGCCAGTTATTTATTATACACTTTTCCCTAGAGATTCATCGAGAGTTTGCTTCCAGAAAACCCAGCGCGTCTCTAAAAAGTTTACCTCGGGGAAATTTTCCATAACGTGCGTTTATTTGATCATGGCTCGAAAGTTGTGGACCATAACTATGAAAAAATCCTAAAAATTGCTGAGATACTAAAATTTACTACAATATTAACACAAAAATAATAGTGTTACAATTGAATCGATGCTCTCTCCCCATAATTTAGGTGTTCTAAATTTTAGAACATCAACTTTCCCGTACCACTGAATATTTTTTCAAAACTGTATTATATTTTAAAATCGCAATGCGAAAATCGTTTAGTGAATTCCCTGGAATAATCATAATAACAAAGTAATAAAACACTCTTGGAAATAAATGACTAAGTATGTCTCATGAAATTTAAATTGATGAGCAGAGATGTCAAGAAATATTCCTGCAATTGGGTGCATCATCGTGTTATGAAAATCAATATGCTCTCATTTTCAACACAGAAAAAACTGGAACATCCAATGATTTTGAGCCCAGTAAAAAGCGGTAGTTCAATTACTGATTTATATAACACGAATAAATTGTTTGATCGATGAATAAAGTGTGTCTCCCTCTCTCACTCTCGGCTTCCGTGCAATATAAATATTACAGTTATGTAAACTCCATGCCCACATTTCAAACGGGAGGTATATTATCTTACCGCACTATAAATGGCATTTCCGTATCGTATACCACATTCCGTCAACTATTCGATAGCCAATTTGTTGCCTAACGCTTCTGTCGAACTAAATTAATTTAATGCTGAACCTAAGTATACTTCTACGGATCCCCGGCACTGAAATGAATGATCGCGTGACGGAGAATATGAAATACTGGGTCAGCTGTAGTGGGAATAAATAATTATCACGGACATGCAATCAATGGCCTTATTCAACTTCATTCCATGGTCTGATTCTATGCATAGATACATATCAAGAAAGTAATATAATAAATAATATAATACATAATATAATAGCAAATATTGATGCTGAAGTTTGTGATGAATTTATTTTCCAATTGCCTCTATAGAGCGTAAACAGTCCAGAAAATGAAAAATGAATGGAACGTTATTACATGATGGATGTTGCTACAAAGGACAAGATTCGAATTTGAGACTTCATTTACTGCTAGCAATTATCTATTCACTCTGTGATCAATTTAAAAAAACTCAATGTAATAGATTTATTTTAATTAGCATATTCTATTCCTTCTTGTTTAGGTTTCGAGATGTTAGTGTTGGCGTATGCGACCGTTGATATTACCGTCAAATCTTAAAATGCAACTGAAATGACTTGCGCTTCTAATATAATATGGAACTATCGGATTCATAAGTATGTTGTTAATTTACTTATTGTTAAACAATTTCTTAGAATCTTTTAGATTTTGTAAAACTTTGGTTAAATTAACATAAATTTTATAAAACTTAAGTGCCAAACAATTTCAAGATTTTGAACTTTGAAATACACGAATACGATATTTATGGAGATTATGACAGCTTCCTTAAATCAGGGTTCGTCAAAACGGCGCCCGCGGTCTCCATGGCTCCCCCGAATCTTTCTGCGGCCAGGCCCGTGTTTACCGTAAGGTAAGGACGGGATATCATCTAGAATTTTTTTTATTATTTCTTACATCAAAAACCTACATCTGCAACTTCGTTAGAATCTTCGAAGCATAACTCATAATTTTTTATCAGCACCTCACTTGCAGAGATTGATCCGGAGAGAGGAAGAGAACTGAACTTCTAATGATGAATTCCACGCGGAAATGCTCGTTGTTCCCAATTTCCAGCTAAACCTTATTTGGGAATCTCCAAATTCATTATCTTGGACTGATGTTTTATTTTTCAGTTAACCATAATGAATATTCGCGGAAGTCTATTTAATCGGACGTGCCCACGCGCGTATGAACTCTCACCCACGTCTGCCAAGGAAACAAAGGTGTGAGGGAATCCCGTTTCGTCGGCATTGGCCTACTTTTCGAACGCGCCGCACCGGATAGGGTGAATGCGACTGAACGTGACTTCCGCCCTTAAGATGCCCATATTCTCGACGCTGCAACGATTGGCTCAAAGGATAGACGGTGGAGAAAAGCCTTTCGTTGAATGGACTCGAACCCCGCACTTTCTGCCCAGCTGGAGGGCAAATTATAATAATGAACGTGGAAAAATATCATAGCATTTTAGCTACATCTCACCGGTTACTTTAAAAATATCACACATTCATTTTCAACGCCGAAGTAGTAAACTGCCTACCTCAAATGACCAACGTCTCCCGGAAAACAAAAATGTTTTACGTGTCCCTTGAATATATGTTTCCCAGTTGAAGAATATGAAATTTAATTGCTAAATATGTAGTTTTCAAATATTGTGCGTTGCGGCAAGTTGTCAAGAGAAAAAAGATGTTAAGGTCTTGCTTAATACCATCATGGGTGCCAAGTAATCTAGGTGTACGATTTCAAGTGATATCTTTTTTTAAAAAAACTTTGGATGCCACTGCACTACGGCATCATGATCTGCCTTTGGACTTTCATCTCAGTAGAATACACGGATAACAACCTTACGCAACATTCAGCCATTATAAGCATTTGATATCATTCTCAATTACTTGCCAAAATTAAATTAAATAAACCAGTTTGAAAAATATAAATTAAATGAAAAATTTCCGGTTCTTATCAGAAATACGACGTTATCTTTGGATACAACGTCATTAAAAGTGACCTTCTTTCCCAATTAGTTATTTTATTGAGGTATTGTTTCAAATGATAACAAATGTGAAGTAAGAGAAAGAGAAAAATTCTGATCTTGACCAGGAATCGAAGCCGGGTTTCCCACTTGCCGGGGAGGTGATTTATACCAACTAACTAAGCTATCAAGCCAGTCTGATCCTCTATTCTCGAATTAAAGCACCGATCCGGCTAAGTTGGAGACCCGGGTTCGATTCCTGGTCAAGATCAGAAACTCTCTCCTTCGCATTTGTGTTTCAGCCATACGCACTCACGCATAAAAGTTACATTTTCGTCCATACGCGCCTGTTAAATGCCTGAAAGTTTACATAGATTGTAGCATGTTTACATCATAAGAATTAAAGAGATAAGGGGCGGAAGGATTACGGCCTTTGTTCTCCTGTTATTTTGTTTTGCATTGCATTGCTCAGCAAAAAGATCTTTGTTTTTTCTTCTTCACATCAATTCAAGAGAACTGCGTATTGCTTTTTTGTCTCGAGGCTCATTATTATTTTAAAAATATTGTATTATCGGAAAACACAAACGAATATTCACTGTAAAAGCTCATCGATGAAAACAATGTTTCAATGTACTTTTATTAAACAAAATCCTGAGTGTTATTTTTATACCATATTTAAACGCGTGACATTAAAAAGTATAGTAGTCAAATATCAATACATATTCCAAACAGCTAGGATAAAGCATTTTACGAATGCTGAATAGGTATACGCCATCCAGTCCTGCGAAATCGGTATTTCCTGTTTTTTTCTCGGGTAACAAAAACCAAATAAGAGAGCGAGACAAATATAAAAAACACACTGTGAAAGATATTGGCATGAAGAAGTCGAAAACACACGAAATTTAAGGTTATCTCCAATGCCGAATTAATAGATTTAATGCAAACGATCAAATAACTCGCTAAATTAAAATTTTATTTCTGAATTTCTCACGAGTCACTTCAACCGGGAAAAAAAGAGTGCCGTTGGCGATAAGTAGCTGAGAAGGATAATTAGCGACAACAGATGACAGGTGATGTGGCACGCAGTTTGCACGACAAACCTAATATCCCTAAATATAAACATAACATGTCGATTATGCAATTTATTCTCCGACTTAGCGCATGCAATGGGTTATCTAACCAAAAAAATATCAAAAAATAAATCTCCCCCCTGCGATCGAATAGAATCGAAAAACAAATTACGTAACTATTCCTATCGAAAACGAAAGAGCGCGAACAGACCTTTTCCTTTCCTCCGCAAAAAAATCTCTGATAAGCGTCCTCGAAGGGAAAACAAAACAAATCGAGCTCATCCTCCCCTCCCTTCCCTCTATCTCCCCTTCCCTTCACATTCTCCCCCCTCCCTTCACATTCTCCCTCCCCCCCTCTCCTTCCCCTTCCCACTCTCCCTCCCCTCCCCCTCCATTTCCACTCGGTGACATAACGAGCGATTCTAGCGTCTCTCTCTCTCTGCACTAGGACCTTACGCAACCCTTGCAACGCGGAATCCGACTCCCTTGTCTCGTTCGCGCATTTAACACCTCATATGCACCCACAAATGGCGCATAAGTCCTCCGCCTGCACATTACGCCTCTCTCTCTCTCCCTATTCTCTTCCTCCCTTTCATCTCCGCCTCTTCCACCTTACGAAGCGTCATGGGCCCAATGGGACTCGGGTCGATGTCTAGTTGCGTAAGCAGGGTCGTCGAAGGTTTTATTTTGTTATTTACGCTCACGCGTGGAACAATGGCGCTGGGGAGAAAGAATAAGTTGAGGTGAGGAGACGTAGGCAGATTCCGAATAGAGCGAGAAAGACAGAGAGAGAGAGAGAGAGAGAGAGCCGCCTATAAACGAGATAAATACTTTTGTTTCTATACGAATGTTTAACGAGCCGCGTCTAACGTGAATGCCCGCAAGTTCATCTGAAAGTGACGGGAGAAGAAAAATTGTGAGGCGAATGAGAGAAATATGCGAGAGTTTGAATTGCTTTATTTTTCTGAAAATAAAGAAAGGAATATTATGGAAGTGAGGAGATGTTGCGCGGACGACGCGGTGGCAGAATGGAGAACTAACTAGCGATGAAAAGCAGCTCCGTGAGCGGGAAAAAAATGTCAGGAAAAAAGAAAAACGTGAACCGGAGCTTCGCCGGTTACGTAAAGCAATTTGAGGGTTTTGTAATGCCATGTTTTTGTTGGAATTAATGTTCGAGGCGTTTACGAATTTTCCAGTTTTTAGGGCCTCGAGCACGGTGTGTTTAGGACGTTTCACTTTAATTTAATTTTAGTGATTTGAAAATGTGGGAGTCGCTGTTTCTTTGTATTTTTTTATGCGTTTCCTTCACCGTGGCTATGCGTGAGTATAGATTTCTTCTGGATTTAAAAATAACTCGAGAACTGCAAATGCCAAAAAACACGAATTTTGTGCAAACCGCTTCGCAACAGCTGCACTTGACATTTAAAAAATATAAATTCATCTAAATGGCTTACAACTAAGAAGCTTACGCAGGGAATAATGACGTTTAATTAAGCAGTTAATAGAAAGACGAATTTCAAATTAGTTAGAAATTTTTATTTTATTGCAGTGAAATTTTAAAAATAAAAACAGTTTAGGTTGTCAGAGCTAACTTACAAAAGTTGGATGAGTAAATATACTCAAGATATTATAGCTATTTGAGGAAAATACCATATAATCTCCTAAATAATCCAAACTATATAAAAGATAGTGTCACTTTGTCAGTAATGCTTTTTGAGGCTTAATATCTCGCAAACGACTGAACCGAATTTAATGAAATTTTCAGGATAGCATTGTGATATAATAAAAAACGTTTTAATGCATCGAACTCGAGATCAAAGACCCGGGTTCGACTCCAGAGGACGATTTCCATTTCCAATAACATAACACGTAATTTCACGTAAAAATGAACTATTCGACGCGCAGGCTTTCATTCTTTTTTAGATTAAAATTAGAAAGAATTAACCACGTGAACCATTTTGAAGAAAAAATTATAAAGGTACCTATTATGTCCATCTTTTTCCGCCTACAGTTCAAAATCGCTCAATTTAAACGTTTAATTCACACAGTTTGAGGAAATCTAGCCATTTTAAGGGGATGTTGCCTTGACTACCTATTCCATTGTTAGACCTCGATATCATATTGTTATTTCAATCCTAATGGGTTTGAACGTGCTTTGCTTTTAATACGAGAGAGAGAGAGAGGGAGGTGGAGGGAGGGGACCGAATACAAAATTGTATTATAACAGTTAAAAATTTATATAAAATTTATATTTTCAATTTCTTAGCATGAGTATTAACCAAATAGGGTGTTTAACTTAAAAAATAATGTTTAAATTCTTATAATAATTAACTTTATCCAGCGTAGTTAATTTCACTAACCTATTCTATATTTCGAAAGGTTTAAAATAATTATTTCTTCATAACTAAAATCCATTACTTCCACGCCCTTCTCAAAACTCTAACTAAACATATATGTATTTCACCTCGTTTTAAAGTGTAATGTTGAGTTTATCTGTCAAAAATAAAAATTCGTAAATGAACAGTGCGAGTTTATGCCTGAAACGCACAAGTCTATAAATCACTTCGTAAAAGGTTTTTATTAGAATTTCCATCAAGTAGCACTTGTACCTTACCAGCATAAAAACATTTTCCGCGCTTTTTTTCGGCGTTAAAAAAGTCGCGCAATAAAAATTCGCAAAAGTAAAATTCGTTACCAGCGTGTCAGTTGCAACGCAATAGAATCTACAAACAACTTGTTCAGTCCTTCTCGACGTTAAAAAAAAAACATTTAGCCGCAATTAACTCGGTTTTACGATCGAGTTTACAAGGGCAGCTAAAAGGGTGAAAATTATCGTAAAAGCCTCGTTACGAAGCTAAATCCTTTTAGAAGGATTGAGCATTCGAGGAAAACAAATGCCACGATTTCAAAGGATCGGCGTTCTTTTGAAGGTTTTCTCGGAGACAGGAAAGCGCAACGTTGTGCTATCGGAGGAAGTTTTCCTTCGTGTCTTGGAAACGCAATGCTTCGGAGTCATTCCGGATGCATATTCACGCTAGCCTCGCTGCTTCCGTGAACGCCGTAAAAACAAACCATAAAATTTATACGCTATATTAAAAAAGAGACATTGGTTACTATTTGATATTTGCCTCATACACAGTCACTACAATGAATGTACATTAATTGACATTACTTTCCATCCATACCTAAGAATCTCACTACAAGATATTATTGTAATCAACCGGCGGAGTGAAAAGAAAGTGTCGAAATTTCCAAAATTTAAATAATTGTAATAATATTTTATAAAATTTTAATAGAAAAATTGGAGGCTTTTATAATTTTACGAAACCGAATTATTTTATCTCATATATTACACTTAAGGTTTCAAAGTTCAAATGGATACAATTTCATCGGTACTTTATTTCATTTTGAACGGAATTTTTCATCTATCAATGCGCTGAGTTTCATTACCCATTACCTCATGAATGACGCTCTATGCTATTTAATTTTAAAAATTGGTACAACATACATTGTAAAAACTTTCTCATATACTAATGCGTCGTTTAGATATCTTTTGAAAAATATGAACTACGTGGAATCGTTATAAACATCAACATAAATAACTATACGAAATTTGATGAAAATCGTATGAGCCGTCTTTTCGAAAATCCGATTGTTATTGAAGTTGCCCAAGAATAAACTAGCCTTATATTCACTTTTTGTGAAATATGTAGTATTATTGAAGACGTAAACTCAAGTAACTGTATGAAATTTGATCAAAATCGTTATAGCCGTTTTTGAGAAAATCAGTGTTGTTAAAAATGCGTAGAATAAACTGCCCTTAATTATTATGCAACGTCAACCATTTCTTCATATCCTCTTATTTGCATGATAAAATGCCTAAGTACGAGATTTTATTCATTTTTACTCTACCGTTTAGGCTGAAGATCCAATAACAGGCAGACAGACGGACAGACGGCATTGCGAAAACCACTTTTTCGGACTCAGCTACACCTAAAACGTATATTTCCGTAAAAATCTCGAGGTCGAATTTTTTCGTGATAACAATACCTTCTCAATATATCTACTTCGTATATGAGAAAGTAAAAATTGGCGATTCCAAACCTCGATGCCTATCTAGGACTTTAACATTCAGCCACAGACACGCTCTCCACTTGTGCATGCCACCCTGTGGATAGAAACTTGGCGTCCAACCTGCAACCTTCCAAAATGTAAACCATTTTCACCACTTTTAATTTTTCGAAAAAGACGTGTTAACTCCTTTCCTTTACTTTACTGTGAAAACAACTGGGCTCATAACCTTCATCGAGATGGGGAGAAGCGTGGAAACGAAGAAATCGATGGAATCAGGCGGAATAATGAGTTAGGTTGGATGGAATGAGAGAGTGAAGATCAGAGCAAAAGAGAAAGGGAAGTGAAAGAGGCGGTGAGAAGAAGAAGAGAGAGAGGGGGGGGGGGGGGCAGCTAGGTCATCCAGTTTGAAGGAATAGAAGAAAATGGCGTGTGGTTGATTCGGCTGTCTTCCAATTATTCCTCCAGCCACACCTCGGAAGCGCCCCATCCCCATTTCGAATGAACATTTAGGAAGAATTCTCGTCCCTCGACATTAATTGAATTGCAGCCGTCTTCTCGAAGATTGACTCGAAGGACTAACCGGAGGTTCAATTTAAGCCGTCTGCCGCTCATTCAGTTGCAAGCAAGTCACGCTGCAGCCACACGCGTACTGATCAAAACGTGTAATATTATGAAAATGTCTTTAGTTAAAAAATCATTTGTTTATAAAATTAATTATACGGCAATATTACACAGATTTTCGACTTAATTAAGTCGGAAAGCCCAGAAAATTTATGAGATAAAATACGTTGTCGGTGGCTGGATTCGAATTTGGCGAAGATTTAGGCGGTTATTTAATTTCTCTTTGAAGAAGAGCAGAAAAATACGCTTCTTTCGTCTTCTTTTGCAATATCAAGGATTATTTATAAATAAATTGGATGAAAAATTCCTGATGCTTTTAGCCGAGCGGATGTTTAGGAATTAAATTCTTATATTGATTCTAATTGTAAGTGAAGTTGAAATATCCTTCTCTGAAATTGTAACAAAAACGTCAAACACATAAGTGAAATCCACACGTCATTGAACTAAATTCCTATCTACCTAGCAACCTCACTCATTCTCTCGATCTCTCTCTCTCTCTCACTCTGGTGACGGACTGACTCTTTTATGTAAAAATTCAGAGGAGTTGATGGCGTAATAATGCAGCCTGCTTGTCCATCTTCTGCTGCATATTTACATACGTATTCACGCATGGAAGGAGGGACTCCGGCACACTAGCCTATTCTTTCGAAAAGCGCCAAATGGGCTCACTGCTTAGTCTCCTTTTCGAAGAACGTTCTCGGGTGTCCTACTCACTTATCTACCTAGAACACCAAATTTAAATTATCCTTTGAACACAGAAAAACACATTGTAAAACCCAGCGTCGGGTCGACAGGGAGTGCAGAACGTGTATTTACATAGAGAAGCAGTTTCTAAAAGCCTGCAAATGCAAATTTTGAATAAAATGCTATAATGTTTCAAAAAAATATTCGATATTTCGCGCAATGTTCCGCGATCAATGTCCTATCCTTTTAAAAGCAACATTTTTAAATCTGAAACAAATAAATCAAAGCTTCAGTTCGCTTTTAATATCCTAATATCCAACTCAAATTAGGACCATTCCTCATCGGCTCAATTTATAATGGCAAATGGCTAATATAGCATTTCAAAAGTTGATGTAATTAAAAAAAAGAGAGATAATGGTTGATTTCTTCCTCTAAATTATACGGCGATTTCGTTTAATTCGTCAATATTCACTTAATTACCGACTTGCAAGTTTTCAAGTTGCCATGCATCAATGATCCGATTAAGAATTATCGTATTCCCTTTACGGCCGAAATAAAATATAAAAAGTAGCCGTCCTCAGTGGTGCCAGTGTGTTATAAAAAAGAAAGGAAAATTTCCAACCTTTTTATGGCTTTTGAAGAGACATACTAGCTTGACAATCATTTCAGAAGACAACAACGAAATAATAACACGTTGAAATAATGAGGATATGGCCGAGAAATCGTGTAGCAGTCATCGCTGCGAAAAAACTGTGAAACGATTTGCAATCGTGAGTGGAGAGATTACTCTTTTCATTAAAATCATTTTCCTTATCGGTCTTCCTTCCGCGTCGGCTCTTCCTGAAAAACAGGAAGCATTGAAATTCCACGCCGCGCTGGACGCGCAGTCATCGCAATTGCGAAAAATGAAGCGACCCCATTGCTACCGTTACGCGGTAAGGACAGTTGGACGGATTCTAATCACGCGCGAAAATAGCCGAGCTTGACAAAACAAAACATATCTCCCGAGCACGTTCTAACGTGGTAAAAATTAAAGTCTCTCACGCGAATGGAGAAGAGGATACATTTTTAAAGCAGTTCTGATGCGGGAGAAGACTGTTATCACCATTATGTATAATATTATCTCAGGTATAGCCACAACAAGATTACGAGAAACCAGAGGAGCATTTCAACTAAAATTCAGCCATCTTCAGTGGTAATTCATGGAAATTAGATTCTAAAGCAGCGGGACCAACCACGTAATACCTCGCAAGCATATGTATCGATGAAATAAGGGAATTAAAAGGGAAATCAAAATCCACTTTCTTTATGGAAGAAACTTATATTAACGGAAAACTAAAGGAAGGCATAGACAAGAAATTGATAAAATGCTAACTGTCGCTTTGTAAGGAACAGAAACATAAACATAAAATGCTCTCTTTAGCGAGCAAGTGTTTTTCTTTGAGTGAACGGGAGCGTACGCCATAGCATGTGCATGAGAGCATGTGTGTGAGTGCGAGCAAGCGAGCGAGTGCGTGCGCGGGATTGGGTGCATGTGTGCGCGTGAGTTGGTGTGAGTGTGCGTTAACGTTATCAAGTGTGGGAGTGAACGCGTTTGTGGGACAACAAGACAGAGGAAGTTGAACTGGTTAGGATGAGAGAGAACATGGTTAAAGACGTGTTAGAAGGAAAACTTGAAATTTAAATAGGACGGAAAAGGTTTCAGCTGATACAGGACAAGGGAAAGAGGGCTATCAGGAAATGAAGAAGATTGCGGAAAGCAGGATTGTTCGGTAAACCAGGTTTAACCAAGCAAAAGCATACACCTTTCTACAAAATAGATGATATCTTTGGGCTCGATAGTGTTTCTAAAAAGTTTCTGACGACGTTCAAAAGACCGGTGAAAGAAAAGGATTGAAAGATTAAATTTGTTACAATAATATCTATTATGATATATCTACGATTATTGACAATTTTTCTCTGTAAATAACATATAAAAATAATATTTGATGATAAATAATACAAGCTGAAACCTATTTCAAAGATTCAGCATTTTTCTTACTAATATTCCAAATAGTATGTGGTATTATGCGGCGAATATGGAGATGCGTTCGCCACAAATGTGGCGAGCCTCGAAATCCTGTTCGACAACGCTCTTTTAAAAGAATCTTCCCGTTTGTTTTCTTGTAGTTTTACTTGGAATTAATCCTTAAAT
This sequence comes from Uropetala carovei, assembly GCA_036926305.1. Classification (NCBI taxonomy): domain Eukaryota; kingdom Metazoa; phylum Arthropoda; class Insecta; order Odonata; family Petaluridae; genus Uropetala; species Uropetala carovei. The sequence goes on along the minus strand of JAXCHB010000019.1, from coordinate 9,448,182 downwards.
TCAATCTGGTATATTATTAATGTCGCTGCTTCGATTGTCATAGCGCTACCTGTGATCTGAATTCCTAATAAAAGTAGATGTCGTGAGTTACGTCACGCGCTCTCACTTCTGCTAACAATCAGCATCTATAAGGATTAAAGTCTTTTCGAGCAGTTATCGACCTACCGCAATCACTTGTCGTGATTCTTACGTCACGCTGGCGTGAGTTTTAAATAGCGTCTACGTGCTTCGGGACATGCTACTTTTAAAATAGATTCCAAATGAATATTTGGCGCAATAATAATCAATTGAATATTTTTCTTTAATCAGATATCACTGATGATCACTTTTCTGCTGGTAATAGTTGTTCGATGATTCACTATTAAATATCTTTTTTGGATTTTTGTTAATGCATGACTTCACAGGATTTCAATTATTAACTTACGATTTAACTATAACTCATTGGCAGTTTCCACCGAAGGAATCAATATTACCAATGCAGAAAAGGTTTTACCCGATTTTTACCAGATTTTAGCCCTCCGAATGTCTTTTCAGTATTCGGGTAAAACCCGAAATTGTTAATATTCTATCAACACACAAATATTTTTGAGTTTTGGACTAAGGATTACTATTCCGGCGCTTGTGAGCAACGTCCTTTGCAAACTCCAGAAAGGGGCAATATTACTGAGGAAACGCTAACTATGCAAAGGTTAGCGTATGTGAATCATAAAAAAATGCTAAATAAATCATTTAAAATTGTAAACAAGACTTTTGTTTAAAATACATGTTATTCGAATCAGAAAATAATAAAACCCGAAAATTACTCCAGATTGAAATTTTTTTAAAACATCGAAAGATCCGTAATCTATTTACACCCGATTTCAATCCGAAATCGAGTAAAAATAATAAAACTCGATATTTACCCTCCGAACGAACTTTTTTTTAAATCCGAAAAATTCATACTCTACTTTTACAATCTTTGAGAAGCACGCAAGCAACACAGCAACAATAACAACAGAATGCTTATTCCTTTAATGGAAGCGATCCATGATCGAAGAAACAAGGGTAATTAGCTGCAAAAGAGGATTATTAAGCGGTCCGTGCGACATACATGAAGAGATAGGTGGTAACGGAGGGAAGGAAAAGACAGAATAGGAGATAAATATTGGTGAGGAGAAAAAAGAGGGAGAGGATGCGTAGAATATAAAGAAACGCCAGAGAGGGAAGAAAAAAGAAACACCTTAATATAAAAGACAGTGTCACTTTGTCCCTTTGTCTTTTTGTCATGTAATTCTTTTCGAAGCTTAACATCTCGCAAACGACTGAACCGAATTTGATGAAATTTTCAGGATAGCATTACGATATAATAACAAAACGTTTTAACGTATCGAACTCGAGATCAAAGACCCGGGTTCGACTCCAGGGGATAATTTTCTTTTCCAATAAGTTAACACGTAAAATCGGCTTTACGACGTGCAGGCTTTCATTCATTTTTAGATTAAAATTAGAAATATTTGGCCTACAATCTTCGGATATGAGCCATTTTTAAGAAAACAAAGTTACTTATTCTGTTCATCTTTTTCCGCCTACAGTTCAAAATTTCTCAATGTAAACGTTTAATTCACACAGTTTGAGAAAATCTAGCCATTTTAAGGGGATGTTGCCTTGCCTACCAATTCCATTCTTAGACCTCTATATCATATCGTTAATGCAATCCTTATGGGTATAAACGTGCTTTGAATGCTTTTAATACGAGAGAGAGAGGAGAGGGAGGTAGAGGGGGAGCGAGAGGGAGGGGGAGAGAGGGAGGGAGGGGGAGGGAGAGAGAGGCAACTATTTTAGGTTTAACTAAAGATAGCCCGTCAACAACAGAATACTCACTAGAAATGTTGTATATGACAAAATACTTCATATGTAAAAGTGTGATATTAATTATTTTAATGAAAATAATAATAATCTATCTATCTATCTATATATAATTCTTCCGTTTATATTTCAACGGGAATTACACTAGTTGTAAATAAAGGGAAATAAAGAACGGTTGAGAAAAAAGAGGAGATATATAAGGGCGAAAGAAGATGAGAAGGGGCAAAAAAAAGGAGTGACGGAATACACTGAGTGGGAGTGGCAAGTAGTTGCATGGAGATAGAGGAGGAATGAAAGGGAGAGAGGGGGGGTGGAGGAAGGAGAGAAGGGAGGGACAGCAATGGAGATGTAGAGCGTGTGTGTGTGTGCGAGTATCGAATGAAAGACAAACAGGTCAATCTGTTATGCACGCCGTCGTGGTATCAGAGGTGCAGAAGCCAGATGGCAAAGGAGAAGAAGGAAGCCCTTTATTGCAGTCCGCGACGTACTCTTCTAAAGTGTCGGTAAAAACCAACGTGAGCCTCTGATTTGGAGAAAGAGGGAGAGAGAAACAGATGAAGGGAAAGAGATAGGAAGAAAGATGGGAGAGAGAGAGACACGCACACAGAGAGGGCCGGAATTTCTTAATTGTATTTATTTTTTTATTTAGTCTCCAATGTTTCAAGCAGGCTTAAGACAGGTGGCGACGACTACTAGAATACTGAGCCCACGGATACCTTTGACTTATACTACATTAATTACAATTCTAAAATTACATATATTCATACGATATACATACATACAATAATAATTATTTGATCCTTAAATAAATACCATAAAACATACAATCTTTTCAATTATATTATTACTACCAATTTTATGGAGTTAAGAGTTTCTTCAGGTAACATGTTCTAATCTCTAATTCCTCTATAAACGATAAGTGTCTAATAAAGAAGATAGAAAAGTGTAGCTCAGGGTAACATGTAAAAAGAAATTATGACATTAACAGACCATTTCGTTGGCAATAGAAGATTTGAAATGGGAATCGTCAGAAGAACGCATATTACAGGTTAGACTTAAACTGATAGATGTCGGAGAAGCTAGCGAACGAGACCGCAGAGCTTATCAGGAATTCTACATATTTCGGAAGACACGATAATTAGAATAATAATCTCGTGATCTATTGTAGAACGGAACGACACGAAGGATCGTTCATCTACAGGAGGATAAGGGATTACAATAGGAAAACGGTAAATGGAAATTTCGAGAGACATGTTTGGTGCATTGGACCCCCTGCCATCCACCGCTAAGGTGACTTGCAGTGTTTGCTATAGATGTCGATTGCAAAGACGACCACATACAGACAGGCCCTCAGCAGGATTCGAACCTACGACCCAAGCGTTGGGGGGAGGGGGGGGGGCAGCACACTTCTCAACCAAGAGGACCTACCCCCTTTCTTAACATCTAAGGAAAGAAACGAAAATTTCACCAAATGCTTTTCGAATCTCCCAACACGGTAATAATTAACTTTAATAGATTATGTGGTTCTGGCTTAATTAAAATCAAAACATTGGTCTTGTATTAATACTTACATTGACGGAAACGATTAGAAGTAGAATCACGAATCTCTCGGGTGACGGCGTATTGTCTTTTCCTTCATCAATCAATGGCAGAGCTCAATTGGATAAACTTCTTATTTTACTTATTTTTCCGTCAACGCGCAGGACTTGATCGATAAATTGCTTCTTCTCCATTCCAGCAATACAAGTAATTGTTTGCGCCTGTTTTTAATGCACAGAATAAGGAATGGTAATTATAATAACGATTATTAATAATAATATTTCTTAAAGAAACGTTTACCCCTAGGCGAAGTAAATTGTAAATATACCTTTATTAGGCCTTTAAAACTAAAATAATATCTTTAAAAGAAGGATTGATGCTCGCATGTAGCGTATCATAAGTCATTCGTACGGAAACTTTAGTTACAATCTTCTGTAATATATTTTTCTTTAATTCACGCTTTTATCATGCTCTTATACTTAGAGAAAGAGGGCATTGCAGAAATAACACCTTTTATCAATTTAGCAATTTTTCCTCCAATTCCCTTCCATATTATTGTGAATTGAGAATAAAATGGCATTTTTTGGTGAGTGAACTAAATATGTCAAGTGGATAACAAAAATCGCAGATCTGTAAAAAGGAAAGGGTGAATATGAAATCCGGCAAGGCTTAAAAAGATTTAGCTACCGCCATTGAAACGTGTGAGAAGAAGAGAATTTGTAGTCTCAGGGCATGAGACGGAAATGTATCGGAGAAGACTCGAATAGGCGGCAGGTTCAAAGGGAAGATCAAGAATCCGAAGAGCTCTTCATTAAGTAGGATCGATGAATGGTCGATTTGAAAGCCAAGGATTAATACTTTGACCCTTAGGAAGCAAATATAACTCTTACTAACACGTGATCTGTTCCAAGTGCGTCATGAAAGCGAATCAAAATGCCCTTGAGCGGTATATCGTAGCGAGTTAATTCACGTAAATGGATAGTATTTAGCTGAGGAAATTAAATACGATTCCTTTTTATGTGGTCGCTGGTGAAGTTTATTTTTCGAAATAAGAAACAGCAATAAAAACATTTTCCATTTGAAATTTAAATTTTTTAGGAAAAGGATGGAGCAAAATTTAAGGTCGGTTTCAAAGATTATTTTGAAGGTTTTTAGATCGATGGATAAGCATTTTTTCCTTACTGTTGAGGTTCGACTCTTCCTCAGATAAAATTAATGTGGCAAATGCATTATGATACTAAAATGAATACCCTTGGAATATTGAAATTCCGCTAACGGCACAAGAGATTCCTCGTCATGTCACTTGTCCACCCTGTCTGTTATCCGAAAAAACAACACCTATCGCCGTGTGTCGTACCTGTCACTCGGGACAAGGGAATCCGAAATTCCAAGATTTTTATCTATGAAACTTCTCCCTCGGATCCTTAATACAAATCTCTCTAAGGAATTTTTTTACCCCACTACAATTTTTGTATTTATCAAACGTTTAGGATTCCTTAAAATGAATGTGACGGATGCGAGTTTAAAAAAACACACATTTCATTGTAAAATACTCTTAAGCCCATAAGAAGCAAAAGATTAAACCGTGTTTTTCTAATTTGATAAATAATTATCTAATAGTACACATGACCCTCCTATAACGCGGGTGATGCGGTCTGGAAAGGTACCGTGTAATGTGTATCCGCGTTATGTGAATCCTGTTTTATAAAGTGAAATGGAGGTTGCGTTACATGGATCGTCATCCACAACAAAAATTCCAAAACCTATCTCTCTTATGCACATTCATGTAATAAGGTAGTCTCATCTGCGTCAAAAAATTGCAGTGGGTTGTATCATTCTTCTTTCACAATAGCTTTAAACTAGTCTGGGAAGTTAAAAGCGGCAAAGTCATCAGCACTAGCTGCTTCACCCTTAAGTTTGATATTATGGAGATTTTGACGCTTTCTCAACTTGTCAAACCAACCTTTACTTGCCAAGAATTGCTAGGCAGTCGAAGGACCTGCCTCTTCTTTCTGTAAGTGATCGTTAAGCTTCAGCGCCTTTGCACGGATGGTATTAGAGCTAATCGCCATCTTCTTTTGATTCTGGTCTTCCACCTAGACAGCCAACATCTTTTCCATCAATGGGTTTCTCACTTTTGCTGTTTTTTGCAGCTATTGAGCATGGCTGAGCCTCAGAGTTTCTAATTTTTCCCGCGTTCTTCTTTAATGTGCGTTTGCTCGACTCGTTCGCGTTATATAAATGCCCAAGTGGCGCATCTGTCTCTCTACTGTCAAGTCGTTGAATAATATCAAGTTTTGATTCTAGAGTTAGTGCAGTCCTGGATTTCTTCGTGGGAGTAGCCATAATATGTATTAAATATTTTTTTAAATGAAGATGCGAATGCATGAATAATAATAAAAGGAATAAAACTTAAAAGGTAAGAAGAACAAAAGCCCTCCAGCTCGTCTCCCCCTCGATCGTCTCAGGAATCGTGAATCCTACATCCCAAGTCCGACAAATCCGAGTTGTATGAATTTTTGGTAGTAAAAAACCAACCGTGCTGTACCGAATCCGTGTCATAAGAACCCGTGTTATAGGAGGGCTACGTGTAATTCCTTCATCGAAAGAGTTTTAAAACTATAAGGACAGAATTAGTCTCTGCCGTGGAATTATTATCATTGGACGCCAAAACGTATTACTCGCAGATTTTTCATCCTAGAAACTTCAAACTTATTACAATATATATATATATATATATATATAGTTTTGATGCATATATGTTAAATCTAACCTATTTTAAATGACGGAAGTTGAAATGTAAGGAGAGGATAAATAGCCTCAATGTCGACTGAATGTAGACATTTGTCTGTCTGACTGCCTGTCTAAAGCTTCCCGATAGCCGAAACACTGAGTGAATGTTGTTCATCTCACGAGGCCCTCTAAATTTAAGTGTTCCTTTTTACAGAGACAATTAATTAAACACATGATTAGATATAATTAATTATGTGAAACGCTTTGTAACCCTATAACACAGTAATATGACCTAGGACCTAGGACAGTGATGGCGAACCAATGGCACGCGTTCCATAAGTGGCACGCAAGACGATTTTGGTTGGCACGACAACGAAAGGCGAAAACCAATCAAATCATATATCGTACTGATTTACTCCCGCAAAAACATTTGTGCTATTTAGTTAGCTATTGTAAACATTAGTTTTATCTTTACAAACTTCAATCTATTTTGTCTTGATCACGAATGTAATTAAGTTGGCACGCAAAAAAAATCAATAACTTTCTCGTGGCACGCGAGGCTGAAAAGATTGGACAATTTCAGTAATATTGGCACGCGGGCAACAGAAGGTTCGCCATCACTGACCTAGGGTATCCTGAACATTTACTCACGCACTGACTTGAATATAGGAATATACGAGTATTTGCGATATAGCCCAAGAAAATAAAATGTATTCTCTTAAGTTCGACGGCACATTTTATATTATCCTGATCATAAAGGTCCACAGAAAAGTTTATGGCGGAACAGTCCTGATGATAATTTAATCGCATAGATTGAGTATTCAAAAATATTCATGATATGCGAAGAGGAAAGATAAAATCGATACCCCTTGAGGAAACTGGTTGTCATGACTGAAATGGTATTTTGAGTTTCCTTTTCCAAGCAAGACTTCGAGAGAGCAAGGTAAAGAGAGAGAGAGAGAGAGAGAGGTGTTCCAAACGCCTTTGACGGAGTAATTTCATCCGCTAATGGAGATACTGCTGGGTTATTGTCCCCCACAAGGCCGAGTTAAAGATTTTCACGGGCGTACAATACGTTGCTCAAACTAATGATCGGCCAGCCGTCTTGTTGGGCTTAAGGCTAGAGCAGTGGTCCCCAAACTTTTTATTGAAAGGGCCACATTAGGCTTTATGTACGACAGCGCGGGGGCCACTTGAGACTTTTCAAATGACTGATCGGGCCGTGTGAAAACTTCAAAGGGCAAGCAAGTTTCGAGGGGGGGGGGGAGGGGGGGGGAGGGGGGGGATGGTTATAGAGAAGCTTCAACGTTAAAAATTATGTCGGGGGAGGGGGCGGTTGGGTAAGGCAGGTGGGCCGGATTAAATCACTGCGCGGGCCGTAGTTTGGGGACCCCTGGGCTAGAGTAGCGGATTATCTTAACGATAAATCTGCGGAAAGCAATTAATGTAACGAATGTCTATTACTAATGGAGAATTCGTCTTTAACGACCAATAACAGTGGTACTTTCACATTTCGTTCCAAGATACAGGAATTAATTAATTTTTATGCCTCGTAGTTTTTTGTGTTTAGGAGGTCGAGGGACAAAAGGAAGACTGCAGACCCTAGTATAGTTAAAGAATTTTGCTTGCGTGATAAAAGTAAAAGCTTTGGCGACGCAAAAACTGAACCAGAGCGTGGCCGTGGCAGGGAATTAACATTTGTAAAAATATTAAAATCGATGGAAATTTTCCCGAACGAGTTCCAGTTTACGTGACTTGCGTAGGAATATCCAGCAGCGCGGCATTATAAATCGTTCCCCCACCTTAACTACCTACTACGTCCAAGTCTAAAATAAAATAATTTCTCATTTATTTCAATTTTTAGGACCCTAGGAGTTGAAAAATCTAAAATGCGTCAATAAACGGCACTCGGACATAACCATGAATGGTAAAATGCGCATGTTTTGTTTTAAAGGCCAAAACAGCCTTATTATTCGCCCTTAAATATAAGCGTACCAGATGAAGGTTACTAGAAGAAAAAACGAGTTTGAAATCATGAAGCGTAAATCTTACGCGGAATTCCACGCGCGCCTTTTATTGTTAATTTATGTATTTCATCGCGCAAGAAAGGACACGGAGGCCCTCTTAAGGACTGCATCAGCCTCATCCTGCTGCAATTGCTAGGCGACGGACAAATAAACAAATAGAGCGGAAGGAGATAATATGGATTGGGAAGGTAGAGTTGAGGGAGAGAGAGAAAATGGGAAGAGAGAATGTGGCAGTGAGGAGAGGAAAATATGGGAGAGAGAGAGGAAGTGTTGGAAGGAGGCGAGAGAAAGGGGGAGAAAGGGATGCAAGAAAGTGGGGAGGGGGGAGGAGGAAGGGGGGGGGGGGAGGTGCAGATATGAAGAGTGGGTGGCATTCTCGCGGGGGGTGGGACCGTTTGTTTCAAAGTCGCCACTCTTTCGCTCAAGGAATCGATACTGACTCGATATTGTGAAGTCGATCTTCACAAGGCCTCTGGACGCCGGGATGCGAATCGAGGCGTCGCTTTTTATGGTCATTTTATACAAATCACGACTTGGGATCGATTTCCTCCCTTCCTTAATGCAGTTCGAAAATTTAAAAATCGGCACAACATACACCCTACAAACTTTCTCATATACTAATGCGTCGTTTAGTTATCTTTAGAAAATGAAAATCGTATGAGCCGGTTTTTAGAAAATCCAATTTTTTTTCAAGTTGCCCAAGAATAAACTAGCCTTATATTAATTCTTTTATAGATATGAAGAATGTAGTATTATTGCAGACGTATACTCAAGTAACAGTACAAAATTTTATTTAAATCCTTTTAGCCGTTTTTGAGAAAATCGAATTGTTGTTAACACTGCTTAGAATAAACTAGCCATATATTCATTTTTTGAGAAATAAGACCTATGCAGTATTATTGAAGACGTAAACTCAAGTAACTGTACGAAATTTGATCAAAATCGTTACAGCCGTTTTTGAGAAAATCGCATTGCTGTTAAAAATGCGTAGAATAAACTTCCCTTAATTATTGAGCAACGTCAACCATTTCTTCATATACTCTGCTCTGTATGATAAAATAACAGAGTATACTTAATAAAGTAACAGAGAGGAAGACGGAATTGCGAAAACCACTTTTTCGGACTCAGGTACACATAAAACGTATACTTTCATCAAAATCTCGAGGTCAAATATTTTCGCGATTGCAATACTTTCTCAATATACTTCGTATATGAGAATTTAAAAAACATCCTCAACGACGGTAAGTGTGATCCAGGTCCTTGAGAATTGCCGCGGAATTGTTAGTTATCTTTGGAATATCGAGAGAAGTAAGTCTCGGTTATAAGTTCATCAAGACAATCCGAATAGTAAGGAAAGAAGATTTATTTCCCTTGAAAAGCATTTTTCATAAAATATTGTCGAAGGCATTCTAGAAAATTGTCGGCGTGAAGGAAACTTTAATCTCAAATTACTACGCAAATAGTAATTTTCTCTCTCCATTTCAAATACTCTCATCCCTCGAATCTCACGGTTTCGCTTTATGCGATTTCGGTTTAACGCGGTTTGTTACTTTTTAGTGAAACATCATATCGCATGGTCATCAATTTTGCTATATCGCGGTTTTGAAACGATCTTCTCGTATTAAAAAGTATAAAACGTTTCAGTTCGACGCATATGTTATAAGAAAGTATAAAATGAAACAATGCTGAATTCGTTGTGATTGATTCGAAAATTTACCTCAAGACGGCGTTTAAATGTACTTAAACTCACGTATTCATATGGGAGAAACGTACCTCACATCGCATCGAGAGTAGGGTGTGTCGTCCATTTTACGGTGTAATTCCAGCTTTAAAAGATCAGAGGAGCAAATTGTCTATTTCGAGAGAATTGCTCAAAAACTCAAGTCATAATCAGTAATTAGTGCCGACTTTGGAGAGAGCGCATTTTAAACTACTTAAATTTCAAGAATATAAGACTGCGATATCATATAAGTGGACAAGGGGAAATTGATGGTGAAGGTGACTTCTGTATCCATAAACCGGTTGAGTAAACCAGACTCGTATTTCAGGGAAAAAAGCAGCCGTAATTTGGAGTAACTCCGTCGATCTTTGATTTTGGCACGACATTCGGAAAGGAAAATTGATATGCTGTTTTTAAAGAGTCAAAACCGGTGGTACCTTAAGTGGACAAGTGGTAAAAATACCAAATCGTTTTTTACTTTCTCATATACGAAGCAAATTGAGAAAGTATTGTAATCGCGAAAAAATTCGACCTCGGGATTTTTAAGGAAATACACGTTTTAGGTGTCTGAAAAAGTGGTTTTCGCAATGCCGTCATTCTAAACGGTAGAGCAAAAATGAATAAAAATCGTAATTAGGCATTTTATCATACAGAGCAGAGTATATGAAGAAATGGTTGACGTTGCTCAATAATTAAGGGAAGTTTATTCTACGCATTTTTAACAACAATGCGATTTTCTCAAAAACGGCTGTAACGATTTTGATCAAATTTCGTACAGTTACTTGAGTTTACGTCTTCAATAATACTGCATAGGTCATATTTCTCAAAAAATGAATATAGGGCTAGTTTATTCTAAGCAGTGTTAGCAACAAATGGATTTTCTCAAAAACGGCTAAAAGGATTTAAATAAAATTTTGTACTGTTACTTGAGTATACGTCTGCAATAATACTACATTCTTCATATCTATAAAAGAATTAATATAAGGCTAGTTTATTCTTGGGCAACTTGAAAAAAAATTGGATTTTCTAAAAACCGGATGATACGATTTTCATTTTCTAAAGATAACTAAACGACGCATTAGTATATGAGAAAGTTTGTACAGTGTATGTCGTACCGAATTTTTTTAAATTAAACACGGACTTTGGCTTGGAGTAATGAGCATTAACGGGAAAGAATGAGGAAATTGCTGAGGAAGTACATAATAAAAATATGTCGAGAAGACAAGACTAATTAGAGACGGAAGTAGTGAGGTTACAGATAGTAAATATACAGAGATAAAGAGGGTTAAAAACCGGTACTTAGATGGTTGGAAATGGCTTGAAGAGTGATTGTGGTGTTGGTGCAATGTCGTAGGTGCGAGAGTTCGGTTTATTTGATGTAAAATACGGGATGAACAAGAATTGAAGCAAATAATGACTAACGAGAATATGTAATTACGGCTTTGGAACTTTCGAAGACCTATCGGCATGTTATCCAACATATGTGGCTGAAATTGGGTGGTAGAAACATTCTTTGCCACCTAAAAATAAAGTTTAAATCACTGGTTATGTTAGACAGCCCTTAAAAAAAATAAGTCCAACGAGAAAAAATAAACCTTTAACCTTGTTCAGTGATGTTTTTCCCCCTCTCCCTCTCTCTTTAATAACAGTTCCCATATTTCCTTCTTTCCTTCTCCTCTTTTGATAATTGTTTGAGGAAGTTTGGGGGTATAACGCTTAATCATTTCTTATAAAACGGTTATTTTATTGTTTCTCTGTATAGCAATTATATTAGGAAATTACATTCAAGAAATACAAGTCTATGCAATCTATTTCGTTTAACGTTGAAGCAATAATATATCACAACTTCCGTGAGTGAAAACATATAACTGGAAATTTCTTAGTATGAACTTTGTAATGGGATGTTTTGTTACGACCATTGCATTCATGACGCACGATAATTATACTTTTCTCTAACAAATTGTTTATAAAAACCAACAGCAACACCGTTATGAACCTTAAAATTCTTATCACATGACTCAATTTATTATATAGTGTTAGGAATATTTTTTACCGCTATTCCGTTAATTTTATTGACCACATACTTAAAGTTATAGCAACATTTACTGAATAAAAAATAAGTTATAAATATTCAAGATTTTGTTTATTCCATTCCATCCCTAAAATTTCACCTGCAAAATCATACTTCGTGCCAAATATTGAATAATCCTGCCATGTTAATTTTTTTCGCAAATTACTTTCAAATCGAAAATTTTCGACGAAGCGACGAAAACTAGAAAATAGATCGAATTAATCCTTAGAATCGATACTTAACTTTTACCCATTAGAAATAGTTAGAGAAGGTCACTGACGAAGCCCGTTAAAAATTCGCGATGCATTCAAGGTTTTATTAATGCTAATGTGATAAAAGAGCGTCGACTGAGAATTCAGTATTCTTCTGCTGTCGTTTACTCTCCCGGGTACAAGCTCCGTGAGACGACGTCTGTTCGAGGTCACGGTGCAATGACCTGCGCAATAACTCCTCGCACATAGAACATTGCCATAAAATTTCGGCCTCTTCAATCTTCAAGGCTGTAAGCCAAAAGAGGATTTCTGGGATTTTGGATGGATGCACAGAGAAAGTATTTCCTTTTTACGGCGCGCTGTAAAATGTGGAGAAGAACGTGCTTATGCAGCTTTAAAAGTAAACATCCGCGACATTCTCCTCTTTGCAAGAAATTCTGCAAATGAAAACCTATAGATCGATTCCAAGATCGATGTTAAACGGCTGAGAACTCGTTTCCTCGCATTACAACCTCATACTCCAAGATACCAGGTTTCATCGCAATAAAAATAAATTGATGTGTCCAACACATGACTTTCTCCATACGTAAGTTGTCAACTAAAATCAAATAAATACGCTGATAAGAACAGCTCAACTTACACGCTTCAGCGCTAGCGATTCAATTGGTTTGTAAATTCACCTTTGTCGTCACTACCACGCGCGCGAGCTGCCCATTATCCGTCAACTTCGAAGAAAATATGAAATATTCCTCATATGAAAATTTATTTCAAACAATAGTTGTAGAAAAAATAATATCTACAACTTTTATATACATATATGTACGTTAACAATAGTTCAGTTTTAAGCTAAATATTTAAGAAAAACTAAACTGTTACAAGAGTAAACCGCTACTTCCGGCTGACCGATTGTTATCAAAATCATTTCAAATCTTAAGAATATATATATAAAATCACAACTACAGAATTTCATGCTGATCTGATGAATATTTTTTGAGTTAGAGCGCACGCAAAATTTCTGTCACACACATACTGACATACACAGAGACATAATCGAAAAAACGGTCAAAACGTGTATTTCCGTTGAAATCTCGAATTCGATTTTTTTTTCATGAAAACAATACTTTCTCTATACTACGTATATGGAAAAAGTAACAATGGGAACGTTACCATAATAGAATAAAATACGTGCTTGTATCGATGTGTGTTATCCTCAACGTACAAACAAATTTAGATTTAAAATTTGTTATTTCATAATTGCGAAAACTGCTTAGCGGCAGTTGATTTTTCAAATCGAAGAGATGATTTCCTCGATTAATGAATTAATTCCAATTGTCGAGGCACTTCTAACAGTGTTGAATGAAAGAAACAGTATATCTTATTCAACAGTCCTCGTTCTTAAGATGTTGCCAGATTCATTTAGCTTTTTCAACGCATCATATGTCCAGCGAATCTTAAAAATACCTCTATTTCTAATAAATTGCAACTTGCATGCTTATTATTAGAAATCATCAAAAATGCCGCCTTACGTAAGAGGCCCAACTTCCAACCGGTAAGTTGGAAAAACACAGGTGTGTACGGAGTTAAAGAGCTAAATGAAATTGAACATAAAAAATACCTATACTTCCGAAATGTAAAGTAAATTCCTTAAGTAAACTCTCCACATCAAGTTGAAAGCTATATAACTAGCAAGCAATCAAATTGTGTTGTGTTACAGCCGCCATTTTAGCTTCAGATGGTCGTCTTGTGATCGTAGTTCGTGGCAAGCAGGAACTGACCCCATATGCGACCAAAAATGTGCATTGAAAATTTTCCGAAAAGTAAATGAATAATTTACCTTAAAAACATTAAATTAAGTAAAAAAAAGAAATCAATTTCAGAAATAAGCGGAATCCTGCGCTGATGCAAAATCTTGAAAAGTAACGCAACACTTTTCAACCGAACCACTTTTAGAAATTTAATTTGGATAAAAAAATACTCCACGTTGTCTTTTGCAGCAGTACAATCCGATGAAATGAAATAGGCGTGACTTTCATAAAAATTTTCGATTACATTTTCTTTAGCATATTTTCGCGGGATTCGCATCATGTGGATGATCATTTGATATCCATAAATCGTGCCGGAGTCTGGAAACGTTCCCAGGGACGAAAGAAATCATGATTCGGACATTCACATCCCGAAATCTCCGCACCGGAGCGACCCAGGCAATCGACCGACCCCCTTCCCCCCTCCGCCACTCTTCCTATTCCGGTCCCAGTCTTTTGACCCCATCCGTGACCTCAACCCGTGCCGCTGAAATCCTCCAATTCAGAGTCCTCTCCCCCTCCTCCCTCCCGTCAACCGTCAGCCGGCCTTGGTAGATGGGTGGTTAGCGTGTCTAGCTCCCAATGTTAGGGTCGCAGGTTCGAATCCTGCCGATGGCGTGTGTATTCGTCCTTGTTATTGTTGTTGCGATAGTCAGTATAATTGGCCCTGTGCTGTCTCTGAATTCTTGCCAATAAATAAATAAATAACAAAAATCCCTTCTCAGCCCATTTACCGTCTCCCACCCCCTCCCCTCCCCCTTCCGAACTCCATTCTGATGAAAGTGTCACTGTCACGGAACACACACTCGCCTTCTCCTTCCCCTCCTTCCCCCTCCCCCCCACCCCTTCCCCATGCCACGCCAAATCCAACCACATCCAGACCCGTGACCTCTTCCTCGAAAGACTGCACGCTCCCTCTTCCAGGAATACCTCCCTCACACCCTCTTCCCTATCTCTGTATTCTGGAACCTGCTTTACCTTTTTCTTCCTTCAACCCTCTCCATCTCCTTCTCTGGCACCCATCCTCCATCACCGCCTCCTTTCCTCTCTCTCCCCCTCCCCCCCCCCCTTCCACCAGCCTTTCCTCCCTGATCAATACGTCACCGCTTACGTAAGGGTGCGACCCTTCCCCTCCCTCCCCCCCTTTCAGCCTCCCACTCCAAATACACCCCACATCACCTCTCTCTCTTTCTCCGTCTTCCTCTTCTATGCCCACCAATGATGGATTCGCATCGGGGGCGTTGTTGTTATATAAAACCGACGTTACGTCCCCGTGGGAACAATGCTCGTGTAGAAGGTGTGGTGGTGTAGTGAGTGTTATATAGGTGGAGAGTGAAGCGAAGGGGAGGGCGGGAGGGGGGAGGGAGGGGGGGGGAGAGGGGATGGAATAGTGCAAGTTAAGGAGGCCTATCTTGTTGTCGGTTGTTGGGGATGGCGACGGGAGGAGGGTGGCTAGTGGATGTGGAAAAGGGGAGAGGAGGAGGAAGAAGGGCGAGGAGGGAGTAGAGGTGGAATGAGGACCGAGGAAATGTCATCACCTGCAGGTCACTGTTTCAACTCCCTTACGCACAGTTTCTCTGGCGAGGCGAGGCGAAAAGGATTTGTTGTTAATGCATTACGGTAGATACCGATGCGAGGAGATATTTTAATCCCCTTTAAGAAATTTTGTGCTGGCGTTCCGATCAAATAAGAAGCTTAAAAGCGACCTAAACATCTAACTGAGAAAGGCAGGGGACCCAAAAAAAAAAAAAGTGTATGCGTTAGATGGGATACGGGTTCATAACGCCGCTCATATCGAAAATTTTTAATTATTTCCAGTGTTCGTCATGATATAATTATATTTTTAAATTTTAAATTCGTGGCTTAAATCTTTATAAACTACAAACACAGAGGGATGCAAATAGCTTACGCACGTAATATTTCATTGTCGGCTGTACGGTGTTTTTCATTTTAGGTGCCACAACAGCAGCTAACGTCGGAAACCTTTCTGTTAAGTAATGAGTCCGCTTTGTGAATACAGAGACGAATAAATTACTTTGTATCAAAAAATTACTTTTGCTATCAAATAGAAAATGTATGCTTATTTTTTTAGTGTCAAACATTCTTTAACTTTCCAAAATATCACGTATCTTATAAAAAGTTTTGCTATTAAACATTTGAAACCCTCAAATTTCAATATGAAGATATTATTTCAGTCCTATAGGAATAAAATACCTCTTTTAGTAAACGCCAGTTGCGTTCTTTTGTAATTTCATTTTGATTTAAGCGTCATGGTTATTGTGGTAAGCTGGAAGATTAATATATAAATAGTGGTGGATAATAAAAAAAACTCAAGAACGCAAAACAATTAATATTAATAAATCGAAATTAAATTATTATTACGCACCGAAAAACTATAGCTGTCAAAGCGGTGCGTGAAAGAAGAAGCGCAAACAAGTCACAATGTCCTCGGTCGAATCTGGACGGTAAAGAAGGAACTCATCTGACAATGAGTAGCAGTTAAAGCGTCTAGAAGCGTACGCAACCCGACGCATGAGGGACCGCAAATGACGGACCACAATCAATCATTCGCCAGATGATAGGATTTATCCGATTCAGTTCCTGTTGTAATTCTTTTCGAGGCACGAAAAGAAGACGAGCAGTTCATTTTCTCATTTCCTCCCACATTATTCATCTCTTGTTGGACGCATTCCGAGAGAACCGACTTATCGACGGACGCTTGTCCTGAGTCATCCGATCCTTTGACGAGAGTTTTGCGGCTTGTCTCACGCGTCGCTCGCAGCCGTCGTCGTTGGATCGTCGCCGCGTCCTTTATTACGAAGTCCTTCGTGTAGGAATCAAGCGTCGTGGACGCTGAACCGACGTAGCGACGGCCACTTGCGGTCGCTGCGATGTTTTTTTTACTTTCTCATATACGAAGTATATTGAGAAAGTATTGTTATCAAGAGAAAATTTGACCTCGAGATTTTTACGGAAATATACGTTTTAGATGTAGCCGAGTCCGAAAAGGTAGTTTTCGCAATGCCGTCTGTCTGTCTGTTATTGGCTCTAGAGTTTAAACGGTAGTGCGAAAATGAATGAAATCTCGTACTTAGGCATTTTATCATACTGAGCAGAGTATATGAGGAAATGGTTGACATTTCTCAATAATTAACGGAAGTTTATTCTACGCATTTTTAACAAAAATCTGATTTTCTCAAAAACGGCTCTAACGATTTTGATCAAATTTCGTACAGTTACTTGAATATACATACGTCTGCAATAATACTAGATACTTTATATTTCTCAAAAGATGAATATAAGGCTAGTTTATTCTTGGACAACTTTAACAAAAATTGGATTTTCTAAAAACTGGCTCATACGATTTTCATTTTCTAAAGATAACTAAACGACACATTAGTATATGAAAAAGTCTGTACAATGTATGTTGTACCGATTTTTTTTTACGGCGGAGAGCGTCATCGCTGGGAAAAGCCGCATCGCCTCGATTAAATCACGGCCTCTCCTTCTTGCGGCGGTTGCCTCCAAACTACACGCGCGCCAACTCCCGCATCTTGTATAAACAATGAAGAATCCAAAAAGGGTTCTGAAAGTTATCGAAATGCGAGGAGGCGAGCCCACGAGTACAGCGACGGATAAATTCTAACGAGAAGAAGCAGATTACGTAAGCTGAAAAAAAGGAGAGGGCGAATTTTATCCCATAGAATAGCCAGAATAATAATATTCATGTTGTAACTGATAAGCTATGCGTATACATGTATTAGCATATGTACTAGAAGAGAGTTTTTTTATTACTAAAGGAAGTTTTCATGCTCCTATATATAAATAAATCCGTGATTAATTTATTATTCCACTTACAGTAATGAGCGCCAGATATCCTTTAAAATTTCAAGTAAGTATTGTTTTAGATTTTTCGTCTTTACAAACTTCTTTTCGTGTGAACTATAATTCAACTTAATTGTTCCAATTTTACCCATAAAAAGATCATATTAAGTACAAGTTTTTAATGATAGTGAGTCTTACCAACGCTTTATTCTCTTTAAATTCCTAAATACAAATGCTATAAGTTTTGTGATGTGTATAAACAAGTAAACTTTCCACGGTAAAATTTTGTTTTATTTGTTTTATTGACAATAGAGGATAATTTAAGTAAGGCTATCAAACACTATAGGGAATCAGTTTCAGCGCTGAAATTCCTTAAAGATGAATCGTTTTATTATAAGTACCTAAAGAGGGCCGCGGCGGAAAAATAGACCGTAACTGGAAGGGTATTTATTTAATAAGAGCAAAAGTGAGAAAATGTTTCATTGTATGACTAAATGTATATATGAGAACCCCTGTCGTTTTCAGGAAAATTGGATGTATATAAAACGTTATCATTATAGCTACAGATAGGGTCGCATGCGGACCGCCAGTTTGGCGTGATTTACTTATAGTGTTTGCTATAAAAATGTTATCGCTGTGAAACGAAGTTAATACTTTAGATAGTACGACACGGCCGGAAAAACAAATGATTACATTGAAAGATACTGTATTCAGATAACAAATAATGGCATTAATAGCTCTTTTATGAACAAAGTTACTAAAGGAATAATAAATTTCGAAGTTAATATAGAAGTTATTTTTAAAAATGAGAAAATGTCAACGCTTTAACAATGAGAAATTATTACTGTTATAACTATTGAAGGGGTTAGGAATATATATATATATATATACACACACACACACACACACATTTCGAATTTATTAAAAGTTATTAATAAATCAATTTATTCACAGAGTAGTGAATCGATAAAAGCTGTTAAACACGTAAGATGGACGTAATAAAGAAGACTGAGAACGATGGAAGCAGCGTCATGAAAACCTCAAACGTCTAGCTAGTTCTTTCCGGTAAAGTATTGTCAAGGTGTCATCAAATTTTTAAGTTCTATTACGGGACATTTTCCCTTAATCGTCTCTCGTTTCACGTGACTACTCTATCTACGTGGCATCCAATCCACCCAATTAGGCGAGCATCCGACGTTCTCCTCAGCAACTGCCTCTTAACGAACTGTGGGAGGCGGCAATTCACCGGGTGGTAGCGATTTTATTAATGATGGTGAAGCTCGAGTCGGAAAGGAAAAGGACTTTCCACGGAAGATCACTTTCATTCGCCGTTATAAAATGTAACGAACGATTAAATTAATAAGTTATAGTTTGATTAAAAGATAGCACTTACATTTATAATTTGCTAGCAAAAGTACTTAACGAATGTAGAAAAAATGATCACGGGACATGTTATTTTCTCCATCCAAAATTAAAACTCCTTACTCAATAATTATAAAAGGCGATATTTAGAAGAGACAAATTTTCCTAGCTACAACTAATAAAATTTGAGTCGTACGCGAGTTTATTTCTTTTAAAGTCAAGGAATTCTTTCCTGACAAGTTATTCATTATACAAACATTTAAGATTGGAAAGAGTTAAAGATATGCGTGAGTTGAAGAGAAAAAGCGTGAAATTTCTCGTGCTGATAACGTCCATTAATTTTTGGCAGAGGACGCTTCTTGGCCTGTTTGCCGTCGATTAAGCTAATTGTAAGATGAAAGCTTTTTATTAATTCAATTCAGTAACTTTCTTTCTGTGCGATAACAAGCACTTAAGGTAAGAAATAGGGTCTATAACATATACGTTTCTAAGGAAAGTGTTCCCATAGATGCAAAAACTTGGAATTAGACGATAGTTTAT
The DNA here is from genome assembly GCA_036926305.1 of Uropetala carovei. NCBI lineage: Eukaryota > Metazoa > Arthropoda > Insecta > Odonata > Petaluridae > Uropetala > Uropetala carovei. The sequence continues at coordinate 9,428,506 of JAXCHB010000019.1, read as the reverse complement.
GCCGGTGGTAATCATTTTAATAATCGGTGACGTAATCATTTTAAAATTTTAACATCATGATATCCAATCTAAAAGAACTGCTGAGTTTATCAGTGGATCTTAATGACGCAGGATAAAAGCAAAATCGCTGTTAATGAGCAAGAAAATAAACCTTTTGGCTGTCATCCCTGAATATTTATTCCCTCTCCAACCCAGATGCTATCAGACTTTAGGTCCAAGAAATAAAGCGAACATAAATTATTAAAAACACAATTTAACTCGGTAAATAATTCAAAAATTTTCTTTCTCTTTGTCCCAATTAAAAGAAAACATTTTTATAACCTGCAATTAGAAACGAATATAACTTAATCGACCAAGAGGATAAAATAATTGGAGTTTTCTTTCGCGATGGGCAATAAGACAGACGAGAATTCCAAATTTTCCTCTTTATTTTTAGAAAAGCCTGATTAACTTTTAATCGGCCAAAATTATAACAGCGATTTATAATGAACTGGAAAGAAGCAGATATTTCGTCTCGCTATGACTTTTACTCGGTGCAAGCGAGATAATAACATAATTTTAATATTCGAACATAAGTATCGGCCAAATGTTGAAAAATATTTCACTGTACGACAAAAAAAATTTCATCAACACCGTCCGTACATTTAATGAATTCATGCGACACGTACTCGTCGACTTTGTAACTCGTTCATCGACTGACAAATACTTGCCCCCTCTTATCTGGTGCTATCCTGCAGTTTTTCAACTAATCTCGTTGTAAGTGCGACTTTTTTTCTGGGACCACTTTACGCAACACCCAACGTACCATGCAAGAATTCCGACACAGCTTCACCGCATATTTCACTGATTTTGTAACATATTAAATCAACATTTCATTTCATTGAAGTGAAACAAATTATATGATATTTATTATTCCATAAAGATCGAAAGAATGGAGGTAATTTTTAATTTTTCTTTCCATGGTAGCCAGATAGTGTGAGGTCATTAAGATGGCGGAACCTCTTTCCCCAATTAAGGGTCCTCGAAATGATCTCGAGAGTAAACTAAGTGAAAAAATAAAACTGACCGTGGCGACTCACCTGCCTCTATCGAAGAATGACTCCAGGTGGCAAAGGGCTATGAACCAAAAGCCTAATTAGCGGAGCTATTTTTATCTTGAGAAGGGTCGGAGTGCCGTCAAGCAAATGCTTTCTGTCGCCTTAAAATGTGGATGTAGATTATCACTTTTGTTAGCAAAAAATTGTGTGAGACAATGTTTGTAAACATTCAGCCATTATCTAATGCTAAAATCGTTCGGGTGACATTGTGTCGATAAATAAATAGGATCAATCAAATCGAGAAAGGCACCATAATCACCTCGATAACCCATTCAAATGCATAAACACATATGTACATTATTTGTTAATTTATCGGCCTTTTCGTATATAATTATGTAATGTATTTTGCGTTGGCTATTACAAATTTCGAAATTAATAAAGTGAAGCAAAAAGTATTGATAGTTTACATTTACATTTACATAAATACCCTGCAAGCCGCTAAAAGCGTTTGGCAGGGGGTGTCACAACACCAAGTGAAGTCTAGCTAATTCCTCTGTTGGATTGTCTTATCGCGTCTGGGAAAAAGGATCGGTAGTATTTCTCTGTTCTAGCGGTAATTTCGAGATATTTTCTCCTGCACTGTGATCTAACATTACGTTCACTAACACCGATGGGGACGACTATGCCGCGTACGTCTTCAACGAATTCGGAACTTTCAAATTTTTCAAATAGTTTCCTTTTGTATTCAATTCTTCTACTCTTCAACGTCTGCCATTTCAGATCTCTCAATAACTCTGATACACTCGCATCATACCGATATTCTCCTTTTACAAATCTAGCCGCTCTACGCTGAACCATTTCGAGCTCTCTAGTTAGGCCCTCCTCGAAAGGGTCCCAGACGGCGCAACAGTATTCCACGATGGGTCGTATTAGGGAAAAGTATGCGATTTCCTTCACGTTCGAGGGGCATCCCCGCAGGACTCTAGAGGAAAGCCCTTGAATTCTGTTTGCCGATGCTATAACGGATTTGATATGCTCTCTACTAGACAAATTGCTACTGAGAATTACTCCTAGGTATTTGTAGCTATTGACGTATTTTAGCTTTAGTTCAGATATTTGGTACGGGTAACGGTTGAAATTCGTGGAGCGCATGAAGTTCATTGCGGCGCATTTCTTTATGTTCAGATCGAGTTGCCAATCTTTACACCATTTCGTAATAGCCTGAAGGTCCTTTTGCAAATTCTCCTGATCGTGTATTGTGTTGATTTCTCCATACACAAGTGTGTCATCCGCGAAGAGTCTAACTTTACACTTTATATTATCCGCTAAATCATTTATATATATCAAGAATAACAAAGGTCCGATTACACTTCCCTGAGGCACGCCGGAAGTCACTTGACGACGTCTGATGCAACTCCGTCGAGGACTACTCTCTGGGTTCTATCGGAAAGAAACGAGACGATCCAATTTACAATTTTCTCGTTAATTGAATAAGCCCTTAAAGTCAATAGTGAGAGCGCATAAAAGTTATAGAGCGCAAATATTGGTACCTTGCATAGTCATAACTCACGCCAGTATCTATTTCACTCTTAGGTGTTTTCCACTATTTCATCGGTTGCCTTTCCAAGATTTAACTTTTGGATACTTAGCTGCTCCCTTTTTTACGCATACAGACTCAATATTTATAGAGAGATAAAAAATAAATACCTTTTAAATATGAGAAAAACGATTATTGTTATATCCGCAAACGATATATATATATATATATATATATATATATATATATATATATATCAGAGCAGCGGATTTGAAAAAATGATTAAAACACGAAGAATTATGGGGCTCACCTTACGGATAAAACCAACTTTCCATCATGAATATTTGGAGAGACATGGTTTGTCAAATTTTGCATAATTTACACTTTAGAGAATGATGTTCGCTATTTATTCAGTAGAAGTTAACGTCTCTTTTATCGAAAAAATGAACTCTGAGGGTAACTCACATCAGTCACGGAAATAAATCCGAAGAAATTCTCCATTATTTTTAGATCCAGTAAAGGTTTAAAATAAAAAATTATGTTTGAACGGAAAAACCGCTTCAATGTGAAGTTTTTACGACCAAATGAGTACAGAGATGCAGTTTATTTGACCGCCTTCGATCGATCCATATGTCTCTTTGTCTGTCGAAATTACTTCAATTGATATTATGCTCAAAACGAAAATCCTAGAAAGAGGAAATTATGTGAGTACGAGAGCATATTTACGCCGCTATTCAAATATACATTTACCTGATTCATAAATGTATTGATTTGAAACGCGATCAATCATTCCGTTCTCGAGATTGAAATCGTTTTCTGCATTGCCGTCTGCCTTCAGAACCACTCGGGTGCCATTGTACGTATATTTCACGACCGTGGATTTCTTCGAACTGGTCCCGAAACGAGCGAGAAAAGAAACGAAATTAAGTCGGGATGAGCGCCTTTACATAACAACGAAAGTCATGCGGCTTGAATTACGATTGTGTGTTTTTTTTAAAAGTTAAGTTCGTTGCGCAAGATACTTATCCGTGGCGGTTCCAAGGGCTTCCACATTCCCACTCTCCTGTACACTATGTCGCTGTGTCGGGAGGCCGTGAAAGGAATCGACCGCTCCGTGTCCACTTTGGCCAGACGGCGTACAACCTGTTACGAGCATCCAAGAAGTGCACTGCCCGGATAACGTATACACGACCCGGTTGCTAAGGGAAACGAGGTGAGATAGATATATAACAGAATCCTTTTTATTTTCGCGGTCGAAATTGGAGCGAGGATAAAAGGGGTGCCGGGCATTATGGGTAGGCGAGAACGGGAGGTCGGGATGGAATAGAAAAATGGTGCTGTTTCTTCGCGTTGCATAAAAAACGTATAAATAATGCATTGGTTCGGGTCGTGACGTTATATTAAGACCCGAGAGGACGAATTTATTCGTATGGGATAAAGAATTTCGAAATGTAACGTAAGATGCAAATTAGCCAACGGTTTCGGAATACCGGATTCGATACTGGTGAGGAGTAGCGAAGTGAATTATCGCAGTGACCACAAGTAGGCCACAATGAGTTTTTTAAATGATACTGAATTTACAGTTTATTTTTTTAAATAATTCTTACGTATAAATGCACTACAGTAGCTTCTTTTGTAATATGATCGAAGAAAAAATTCATCTTTCCCTGTACGCTCTATTAGGCATCTTACTCTACCTAAATTACAACGGTTTCAAGTTTCCCATCACAGTCGATGTATTCCAATCAAATTAGACGGCGAATATAAAGTCACAGAATATAGGAATATATCATTCAAAACAATAAAAACGTGAATTTATTAAATATTTATGTTGCGTTCTTCTCCGTTTGGCAACCCTTTATTCATTATATACAATGAATTTGAATTATATCTAAAGTGATGAAAACTTTTCGGAGTAAAAACACATTTCACAATGTTTTCAATGATGTAATGCCGAAGCGTTATAGGAAGAGTAAAAAATGGTGAAGCGCGTATAGGAAGGAAGAGGACAGAGACTTGTTTATCGAATCGCCATGGCAGAAGGTGCGTCAACAAAGCCGAATCAGGTCGAGCGTATGCATACCTGAGCGAATGGAGACTAAAGAAGCTTTGGAAATATAACCGTAAAATAGAAACCTACGGTTATGCAGCTCTTTGCAACGACGCTGTTGTTGAGGAAATAATGTCTGTCAAGGGAGAGAGCAACGCAACGATGAAAGATACTGACACACGTTGAAAGTCTAAAACTGGTATCCAGGGGACAGACCCAGATTCCGGGCAATACAGATGTAACATCGCATAGCTTATCCGAGGCCCATTTTAAAGAATAAGGGATACATGGTCCAATGAATAAATTACAATGTGCATGCAAATATTAAATAAGAAGGAAAGAACTGATGAATACTATATTAAGGGCGGGTTTATTATTGTATCAACGTAAATAAAATGAAAATTTAAGTAGTAGTAACGGTCCCGTATAGGGAGTTAATAAGAGATTTTAAAAATCGTGTTAAAAAGCAAACGGAAAAATTGTCGGACCCCAAAATCAACAGAGTTCATTACTGTCTCCAGTCAAAACTATTCTGAAAATTCGGATGTTCTAACTTGAATGATATAGAAGTAGTTCTCTAATTTAGTGTTTTCATAGTTGTCGCTAGTGCTTAGCGACATGTCACTAAATTAGCGATTTTCTACTAATCTAGCAAAAAATTTTAATATTGCTTTATGTAAGCAGAAATACATACAATATACAACATAAACCAAACAAATTAATTTTATGATAGTTTTATTAAAACCTATACAAGTTTTAATAAACCTTAAAAGATTTCTACAGCTACTTCCCCAGTTATGATATTTTAAACTAATATTGAAAGATCTCATTATAATTTACGTTGACGAATACCTCATAAAACGCAGTTAAATTACAGGAAAAGTGATTTATATTAAAAATTAAAGAAGGTATTCTTCTCGATGTAGACATTAGACATCGATTTTTATTAACACCTCTTAAATGAAGCTCCGAAAATCCAAAAGTTTTATTCCCCTTATTAAAAATGAGGACGAATGTAGGTTTTTATAGATCGATTTATCATATCGCAATGATATTGACAAGGTAACACAACAATTTCGCCGTTAAATGATAAATAAGTGACTGATACCAAATTCTAAGAACGAATGTTCGCCATGCGCGGGCAGGGCCGGCCCGAGGTACCGGACGCCAAAATCTTGGGGGCGTTATTTCGACCATCTATCTATGAATTACTTGTAAGTAAATAAATGTTGGATACCGATTTATGTCGCCGAACAGGCTGCAATCTTATTGACAATCATTCTTTTTTCCTCTATCTATAATCTTTACAGAGCGATAAATAAATTAACATTTACTTCGTAATTATCTCAACAAACATTTACTGAGGGGGACGCTAGAGTGCTATTTCGCCCGGGGCGCCAAAATTACTCGGACCGCCCATATGCGCGGGTATATAAAAAAACCATTAAAATGAGGCGGAAAACCTCCCTGCATCTTATACGCGGGTATTTACGATATTTTATTTTTCTACTTATAAAATAAGCTTGACCTATTCTATTTTTTATTAATAAAAGGCTTGCAAAAATTCTGTTACTTAATACGTACTAATAATTAAATATTATCTCAATTGATATTCATTTATAAAATAGAAAATAAGTATACTAATTAGGTTAATAAGACTTACTGAAGTATTTATGCACTATTTTATTTTTAACGACTTTTTAGCGACATTTTCTTTGATTTTTAGCTACTTTTTATGGTGGATTTAGCCACATTTTCAAATGTATTTTGGCAGCTATGTTTTATTTAGGAATCACTCAAAATTTGGTTGTTCTAACTTGAACGGAGTGGAAGTAGATGACTGGACACGGAAGTGTGACGGACGAACTGATGAACAAAATGATTACATTTGCAGATTTTAAAAAAAAAAAGATAAAGAGAATAACAATTCCGTTTTATTGATCGATAATCCACAAATTCTTATTATGTGCGCTTTCGAATAGATGTATTTTTGTGCAGACGAAATGACACCTGGCTTGAGAGCCAGTGACTCTTTTACAAAATAATTGTATCAAAAGTCTAGATTCAGTGAATTTAAATTTGGACCGGATGGGCGTTGAAATGAATGCTGAACTGCATTTTCAAATGTATTTTGTTTTCGGACGTTTCTGGATTTCAGATAGCCGGATTTGAGGCGTTCGACCTGAACTACTACTATGGTGATCCTCATTTCAACAGAGCATTCTGTGGCTAACGGCGGAGAGTGATTAGCTCTCGCTTCAAATTCGTTCTCATATTTAATTTTACAAATGTATTAACCTGACTGAACGCGAGATTTAGTGGTTTTGTCATTTTCAAAGCTTTGAAAAAGGAATAACCTAAAGTAAATTTGTCCATTGGTGCGTCGATAAAATCCGCTGCTTCTATTTCTTTGAGCGCACGTAATAAATATATATTATTCATGCCTTCTATAATTAACAAAATTTTAAATTCAACACAGGCATTTGTTCTATGATAGATTCGTTCATTCGAAATAAAGTCTTTATTTTTGTTTGAATAATTCGTAATTATATATTAACTTTAAAAAAATATATTAAGCCATGCATTCAGAAAGTATCAACGAGGTAATAAAAATTAAATATTTAATTATATATTAAATTAAAAATGTAATATATAATTTATTATCTATTTATTATTATTTGTAATTAAATGTGAAGTTATATGAAGAAACCAGGGTTCCCAAACGGGCTTCGCGAAATCTTGCAGGGGGTATGCGACACTTATAGAAAAAATACTTTTGTATTAATTATACTCTTAGCAAACGAAGCCGAAAGGGAGCGACGTAAACGTCTAAATCAGTTTAACTCGATCTCTAAATATAAGCAATAAAATAAGAATATATCAGACTATTTATAAGGCAGTGAATAATTTAATCAACATGTTCCAAAGATCTTTTTAAAGAGATACATGATCATATATAATGAAAATTTTCCTTAAGATCCAGATATTTTCTTGAACCCAAAAATTTGTTTAAAACTTTTCAGTACTTTACAAGCATAAATGAAAAGTTTTTTTATATTTTTATTTTTAAAGGAGTGATAATTAATTAACTATCAATAATTTAAAAGGAATCTATTCCCAGTCCTCAGGTCCTTCAAAGCAAATAACGTGTTCCCACTTCTCAGTGTCAAATCCACGAGTTCAAGGGATCCATGGGATTTCAGGTGTTCTAGCAGAGGTCCGCATGTTGAAAAATATTGAAGAACCCTGTATCAAATTAAACTTAATTTATAATTTAGTATTTAATTTTTATAACTTGATTGATATTTTCAGTATGCATGGATTAAATATGCTTCGGTTTCTTTCATCTAAATAATTCTAATAACTTCATATTAGATTCTATTGCAAACACCGCTGGAAATTACGCGTCATGCCGTTTACTTTACTAAGCACATTTAATAGCAGTCAATTAAAAACTAAACTTGGTGTGCGGTATCGCTTTTACTACGCAAGTGACTCTACTCATTACAGCGTTTTACTGACGAAAGCAAAGCTCGTTGAGATGCATTATTTTGAAAGGATGACGCATTCACTGCACGACTGGACATACGGATTGCTCAAGTTCGCGCTCCAGAAGGGAATGGCGAAATAACATTCGCAGTTCGCTTGATATTGGAGTTGCGTCACAATTTTCGTGTGAAAATATGGCTTTCAGTTTGGGAAAGAAGTGAAGAATGAAGCTAAATGTTTTAAACTTTAATTTTCATCGAATTCGTTAAGTTAAATATAAAGCTAGATATGTCCATGTACATGATATTCGTTACTTGTAGTGTTAATTTAATTAAATCAAACATAATGTTAATTTAAATTGTAAGACCAAGGGAGCTGGAGGAAGTAGATGGACCGCTTGGTATGGTGATGTACGTATGGTTTAAACTAACAATAATTTATTTCATACGCAATCAACCTTTTAAACATGACGCGTTTATGAGATATTTTTCGCACGCATTTTTGGGAAATCCCTATCTATAAACTACGCTCTTCGGTTTTTATTATGCCTTATTCTTCAATAAAGCAATACATTATTATGGATTTTCGAATATTATTTACCGAATTTAATATCTCAGGATAGCATTCTGGGATTTTTCTATGAAATTGCTGCGAAACTTTACTCGAAGGAAAGAAGTAAACCTGCTTTCGCAATTTTCATTCAAGCTAAATATACGGCGAATATGCGCTCATTCCTCCGTGAGTACCCTTAAAAACATTTCGTTTTTACCGAGTGGTCCACAAGGAAACAACGAAGACGGCGATAATGGCAAGTAATTTTCATGTCTCCTCACGCCAGCCGCGTCACGGTTTTCCCCTTTGGAACGAAAACGTCATTGGAAAACAAGAGGGAAGAAAAGACGGTCCCTCGCTACAATCCTAAACCAAAACGATCGGAGTTTGCATAAACACCCGATTCCATCATTTGAGGTTTCTTCCTAGTCAGAGAGATAAGGAAAGAAGACTGAATGGAATAACCAATCGTATTTTCCTTTTGCGTCCGTATCGCGACGCGGAGTTAAGCAAAAGATGGTTTCACGTTTAGTTAAGTAGGAAATGTAAGAGGACGTAATCAGTGGGGGCTAAAGGCCGTCCGCCGCGACACCCCCCCTTCCTCCCCCCCCTCTCTCCTGTCCACCCCCCCCCCCCCACCCACGCCGCGTTATATAATGTCCCCCTCCATCTCCCCGTGTTTTCACTTATACTAATCGTGTGAATGTCTTACGCGACATCCGGGGAGCGCTCGGAGGAGACTCTCGTGGAAAAACCAAACAAGGCCTGGGGGAGAGAGAGAGAGAGAGAGATACACGCGGCACGTGCTGGATATGCGCATGCGACTCCTTCTTTTTTTAGGACGCCCACTCTCGCCAGCCGCTCAGTGGAGGAATCGGAGGGGAAAGGTTCCCATGGACGAAAGGAGAGCCCTATGGAAGCGAAGGGACACGACTTTTGGTTAGAGGCTACAAGAGTGGAGTGGAGTGAGAAAGCTTCCTCCATTCCCTGTTTTAAATCTCCGTTTTTCGGGCAGAAAATGGACCTATCCTTTCGTCCCTTGCTCGGATCGAGGGAAGGAAATAAGCCTTTACAACCCACTTTCTTCGATGAATCCACCGTTTTCATTGCCATTGCCTCCGTACGAAAAAGGAGCGAGTGGTTGGAAATGGATGATCGTTGGAGGTGCCGTGGCGTAGTAGCGAGGGCGCTGGCCTGCTTACGCTGAGCATACCCGGTGCGAACCGGGTACGAATCCTGCGAAAGTAGGGTTTTTTTCAGAGGTTTAGCGGCCCCCTATTTGCGTGTTTAGAGGAGAGCACGCGAATCAGCGCTCCGTCCTTCGGAAGGGACTAGAAGTCGTAAAGTCGTTGGTCCCCTTGGTGTTTCTCGTTAAGAGTAGGCTGATGCCGGCACCGGGTTTATCTCCTCCCTTGCTTTGACTGAGAAGCCTACTAGCGCCGGTAGTCGTCTGAAGTCACAAGGTCCCACAGTAACAATGGATGATCATTGTTTCCGCTCTTTTCGGACCCTTAAATAGAAACGGTAAAACGACGGAGTTTTTCACAAATTATTTCTCTTAGGAGGGAAATATTTTAGAGCAAGGGGTCCTCGACATTATCGTGTTCGCTAATATTCAAGATCAGAAAATCATCACGGACCTTCTTCTTCGGTCGAGATTTAAGACCGACTACCAGCTACGATTTCTTTTTGGCCGAGGGTAAAAAATCCAACTTTAGTCGCATTCGCTCCAGCTTTTAACTTCCTTTTTTAAACCACCTCCAAGGACCACCTTGTACAAGTCCGTGGATGGCAGTTTCAGGACCTAAGTTTTCAGAGACATTTTTTCTATGGTATATATCTATAGATCATTTTTATTTTCCAATCGGACTATTCTTTTGAGTCTTCAAAATATTCCTATTGACCGCGCAATTTCCAGCCTCATTGGAAATCCATAAAAGGGAAATCCCAGGTATAGCGTTATGAAACGCACAGAGGGAGAATAAATCGTCGCATTTCCCGAGAATAGCGGTAACATAGAAGGTCCTGAGCAGCTATTCTGTTCGAGCATTCTAAATCCACTATTTGTACGTGTATCGTTTGATTATCTCTTCAGAATTAATTGAGTAAATTTCAGAGAAGAAAAACTTCCAAACTGAAATCGATCCCGTGTCTTCCCCTTTCAAGGGGTATAATTTATCCAGTTAAGCCATCACGCCACGTGCTTACACGTTCTCAGTCGGATGCTTCTAATTAAGCACGTGTATGGGGGAAGCTAATATTACGTATCAACGTGCGATCGTTTTGCAATGGCAACATTCAGAAGTGAAATTACCACAACTCGATATTTATTTACAGAAATTATTTATATATACCGAAGAGTTATATCGGCCTCCGAATGTCACGGAAAAATCACTGAAGGTTCTATCGAAAGAATTCATTAATTATTCTGGGAATAACCTCTCTTCTGAGAGATGGAGAGAGAGAACTGGTAATGCATCGATGACACTTTGTGTTTTTCCGCTACCTATCTTTACACGTGCGTTCTTTTTTTGTCTCTCTTCTGAGAGATGGAGAGAGAGAATTGGTAATGCATCGATGACACTGTTTGTGTTTTTCCGCTACCTTTCTTTACACGTGCGTTCTTTTTTTTCTGTCTCTGTTCTTTCTCTATCTTTCCCTCCATTCCACCATCTGAATCGGCTGACTCACGGGAAATCATGCGACCAGACTACAATTATCCCATGCGTATGGCAGCTATCCATTTAATATGAATATTCATTGAGATTTTCTATAGAAATCAAAAAAATAACTTGCTAATTATATCACTGAAGCAGTTTATAATGCTCATCAAGTATGTACTTTGAAATAAAAGGTAGAATTTCTAGTAGAAGATCGTAGTGCTGAAGGCAATTAAAGCGAAAGCAAACGGAAACGAATGTACCGTTTTAAAAGTATCTTTCTACTAACGCTGCTTCTCTTAATAATGATTTCCTGCACTGAAGAAGCACTTTCCTCGATCTAGAGCAGTGGTTACACAAACCGGTGCTCGTAAACGCAAATGTGATCTTGGGCAGTCTGACGGTGATCTGCGGTGGTTAAAATCGAATTCGTAAGCACCAAAAATTTATTTTCTTATTTTACATTCTTTCTAAATGTACGTAATAGCACACATTAGTAAAAATTTTCAGTGGTTAATATTTATTTATGATTTCTCGACAACATAGGAATGCTCGCTTTCATATTCTAGAAAATGACTTGGTGGTCGCCACAATGAAGAAGGTTGGGAACCCATGATCTACGGGTTTGAATGGCTTTATTATATTAACGATAAAAAAGTGAGGAAAAAAATATTTTAAATCTGATTAATTAAATTTTCAGAATTTTTTCGTGCACGCTCTATCTCCTTCCATATCCTGATTAAATCAATAAGTGCTAATCAAGATTTAACGAGGGTTTTCCACCTGTCATTGATAAAGAGAAGGTAACTCTTTTAAAACATGTTTCTCCTAGCTTTCTTAATATTGGATATATCGGCTTCGCGAATGGACGAATAAACAGGCAAAATAAGCATTTTTCTTCAAAATAAGGGCAAAATCAGATGCAAATACTGATTGTTCTATGAATCCAGTGCTTCGAAAAACAATTTATCAAAAAATCATATCAAAATCTCCTTAAGTGTGCCGACAGTAGCATCAGATCAGCGAATTCACCTGTTAGTTAGTAACTAAGAAATTACTTTTTCAATTTAATCAAATTAAATAATATTACAAATTCAACTATTAATTATCGCTTATTATAAAAATTACTTTGACATTATATTGAGGAAAGTAATACAGGTGTATTTATCACTTTCCTTTAAATACAAATTTGCCGCTTAAAGTGAATCAATTTGCAGTGGCAATACGGTAGCGGAGCACTAATGTTAGAATCTCTCATTTATACCGATCACTCCCAAATAGGTAGCTAACGTCGCCGCCCGCCGGTATTTGATCATTATATGCGTAACCGCTACGTTACTTTGCAGGAGAGACCATCCAAAAGCAATTATTTCAACAATTTACGGTATAAAGTTTTGACAAACCGTTCAAATGTATGGTAATTTCTTTCAGCAAAGTTTAAACGAACTTCGGATTGAATCGCGTGTTACATCCTTGGTAGAAGTGTGATAAGCAAGTCTGGCTCTCTAAAGGGCGCGGGTTTGATCCTCACCGAAGGCATAGTTGTATATGGTCGCCTTTGTTATTATTTTCATTAAATTATTTAAATATAGGCAATGGAAGAAACCAGCTTCTTTTAAATAAATTACTATTATTAGTGGTCATGAGGTTACAATGGATGACTGCGGGAAGAGAATAATTTAATACGGTAGCGCAGACAAACAACGCCAATGCTTACTGCAAAGCTGAGGACTTATAATAAATTTTTTACAGTTTAATCATAAAATAAATAGCTTGCTTCACGAACAGTTTTTCTTGCACTGCACGATCTAGGTAAACATACACTACTCGAAGAAAGGGGAGAGGATAGAAAGGTAGGACTTTTAAATTTAAAATCGTTTAATTGATTAACAATATTTTTCATCAGATAAATTTTAAATTCAAAGTTGCTTAAGAACTTATGATTATTGCTAGCACAAATAATAGAAGAAACTCCTATTCAAAGAAAAGTCGCGCATTCCGTTAAACTGTGCGCTACCTTGGAGTTGTTTGTATCGTTTAAACAGACTCTTAGATATAAAGAAAATCCAGGGTTACGGTAACAAATTAGCCGCAATTAGTAATCAACAGAACGACACATATAACGAGGATTTAGAGCTTTGTTTACAGACTTAAGAACGCCAATCGCAATTAATATTTACTACCCATCTTCTCGTTAGCAGTGCAGCTCATTAATACCTTAATCCACCTCGCTCGGTACTTTAATTCGCTTAACAGTTATCGTGTGCATTGCTGACATGTAAAAACAATTCATTTACATTGGGACCCATTTATCAGAAGATGCGAATTTCGAACTGAAGAGATATTTACCGCGTTCGGAATTTTTATCGTGTCGATTTAATGCCGCACTTTAATAGTTTAGGTTCCTCCTAATTAGATAACTACTAGCTGTACCCGCACAATGATTGCGAGGATTTTTTTCAATTAACTTATTAATAATAACGTGAGTCAATTAATGGTGCAAATGATATCCCCATAGAAAACTATTCTAATAAAGACGTGTTTTACTATATTCTTGCATTATTGAAACATCTCCCTCCTCCCTCTCTCTCTCTTTAACGGTTAAATGGATGACGGGACCTTATGGTCTCAATTTCGCCCTGAAAATAAAGACATTTATCTATCTATCCCTCCCCCTCTCTCATTGCCCTCCTCTCCTCCTTTCATCCCTCCCCATCTCTCCATCCCTCCCCCTCTCTCCTTTTCTCATTCATTCTCTCTTCATTTAAACGGTTTATACTCAAACACGTTAATTTTACGCTCGTAAGCTACACACGGTTTTACGACGGGACTTCGAGCACGACAATGTCCGTCGTCAAGGTACTTAGCGTTGAAATGGCAATTTTAATGCAGATTATGTGCATTAAACTTAAATGCGGGCGATTTCGAAGAGTAAAAGATAAGAGTAATGATCCTTGATCATTTTTCTTTAAAACGATCCAGGTCCGAAGCTCGTATGCCAAAACTTCGAGTTTATATGAGCAAATGAATGAAAGTCAGCACGCCGAAGAGTCGAGTTTAACGTGTTATCTTACGGAAAATATAAATTACTCCTAAGATTCGAACCCGGGATTTACTGAAAATGAATATATTTTTCCAGAGACCTTATAACTAGTATAAACAAAACGCCGTTTACCGCATTTCTCTACGATGAACGGCTCTCCAGATACAAATGCGTACAGACGGACGGACGGACACTTGTAAAATTATATAATGGATTTTAGTCATAAAACGACAACTTCGCGAGATGACTGCAGAAATCCACCGATTCTCCTGACGGTAGCAGTGCGAACCATTCGAATAGTACAATATATCAGTTTGCTTTTCACTGCCTTTCGAGAAAGAGGCGCATTAGGAACTCTTTTTGCCACTCTTGTTCTCATTTTTCCTCTGGTGAATATAGAGTGTCGTGCTGCCTGTCTTGCAAGTAAATAGGACAGAAAGTATCCTGAACAAACCTAAAAAGGCATTACTGTTTGATTTAAGGATTACTCACGTATATAAAACAACCCGAAGTCACTTTTGCCTTTTCTCGTTTTCAATTGCGTTATATAATAGCCCAGACATTTGCAAAAATACTCGCTCGAGAAATCACGGCAGTTATATCTCTGAAAAAGGACAATTTATCACTTCAGAGTTAATGTATTTAATCATTAGTAATGTTCGTAGATTCAAACTTTTTTCATTTAACATTCTGTTTTCGAAAAGTTTAGTCATTTAAATAACTGGCACGTAGAAAAAAATCGTCAAAGTCGTCCTTGGTTGCATTCCTCTTTGTTCCTCCGCCTTTTTCGTATTTTACCCAACCTCTCTTCCCCCATTTGGCACTTGGCCCGAAGGTATTCCGGGTTCCAGGTTCCAGTGTTCCTACGTGAAGAATTTCCTCAAAGGAGACAAGGAAGCGACCGATACCATTCTATTATTTCCTTGATCCACGCCCTTCGTCCTTAAGCGCTGGCGGCTAAAGGCGTTCTCAAACGCCGTGGTTCACTGCGTATTTGCTTTCTTCCCGCAAAACACCTTTGCTTTCATGAGAATTTTAAGTGCTTATGAAAAATCCTCCGATCCGATCTCCCCTATCACTCCCAGTATAATAGGCTAGTGAGCAAATGTGTATGTGTGGAACAGTGAGTCACGCGAATGTTTCCCGGAGCGCATTATTTAAAGAAACCTTTCTATGCCATTACGTAAGCTTTATCATGAACAACTACATAACGGCTTAATCGCATCATGCAAAAGGCACGTATGCTGGACAACAATTTTGTCGTGGCCAGCTAGAGTACTTTATTTTAATAATCTTCATCGTAATTGCTAAACGGTTAGAGTAAAAACTATTTTTTAATCCTTAAAAGGTTATTTTTCATTCCGTAAAATAATGCCATTCAACCGTAGAGAGACACCTCAGCGCAGTGCTCCGCAACCGGTTTGCCGTGGCACGCTACTGCGCCGCGACAAAGTACTCGGTGTGCCGCGGTAAGTTTTAAAATTATGGGCATGGGAAAAATACTATTTTATTCTTACACTGCTAATATCACATGAACCAAATATATATAGCACGATTTGTTAGGCTTTTTCCGCTACTTAAAGCGGAAACCAAATTGCTTCGTAACTGGAGAATTGGAATTTTTATCACAGGATTATTTCGTAATCCGGGCTAAAAACTATGGAAAATGTAGATTTTAGCAATAATTTTGTTAATCAGTGTGGGAAAGGCTATTTTATCTTTTTTGTTGGCTGCCGGGTGGTAAAAACGTTCTGCACAGACTCGATAAATTTGGTTCCGTGTGCCACGAAGTTCCAGAGCTCCCGAAAGTGTGCCATAAAATTTAATAGGTTGCGGAGCACTGCCTTACCGTGCCTCTAAATACAAGCAATAGGCCATGTGCAATCTTCATTCTTTACTTTTAAAATTAACAATTCACGAAAATAATTAATTTGCATCATAGCTTTAACCCAGTTTATGACAAAAGTACCTCCTGGATCATAAAATGGAATACAATAATAAAATTTTTTGAAATAAATAAAGAAAGTAGTAGAAACTTCATTAAGTTGATTCTCAACTGTTCAAGAAGAAGAATAATTGAGAATAACTACTTTGTTGCGCAAAGAAGCCTTTGGTACGTTAAACCCTTTCATTGACTGTGAGTACGAGTTAGATAATCATTTTTTTATTAATAAACTTTTAGTTTATTAGCATTTATGAAAATTTAATTTGCCTCCGAAAACATGCAGTTATATTGACAATTGCGTTTTAATTTGTTTTCCCAGAAATTATGCGTTCACTTATGAATTGAAAGGCTCCATACATGCTGACGTCAGAATCACTAATATCTAGAGAATTTGTGTTATGTACCTATTCCTAATATGTGGGAGTGAATGATGTCTGCTTATCACGACCGTATATACAGGTCTGTGCAACCAGAGGGCCCATTCCGAGTCTTTTGCGGCCCACAAACTTCTGGTTTTCCACACAAAAGTGGCCCATCTCTTGCAAATCGTCTATTTTCGATTGACGTGGATGCAGGCACAGCACCAGCACTATTGCAGCTGGAGATAATTGATTTGCAATGCAATACCAAATTAAATTTCATTTTTGAAAAGAAGAATGATATAGTTCAATTTTACAACAAATTCGTTGAAGAATCAAAATTCCCAAACTTGAGAAATCATGCTGCGAAAATAGTTAGTGCTTTTGGGAGTACTTCGCTTTGTGTGTCCCTTTTTCATAAAATGAAGTTCGCGAAAAATAAATGTCGTGGTTCCTTGGAAGATGTTAAGTTAAAAAATCAGTTGAGAATTTCTACCACAAAAAGTGTAGTAAACTCTGATAAATTAAGTCAGTGCAAAGAAGGACAAGTTTCTCATTGAATAAATTTTGTTGTTATGAAAAATCAAGTTTTAAAAAAAAAATTTTCTTCTGCGGCCCGCCCAAAATATTTGTTCTCGAAATTGACCCATTGAGTTATTTGGGTTGCTCAGGCCTGGCATATACTACAGGTCGTGCGCGGCTTCTTTTTTCCCACCCTTTCAAACCATCTTTTCTTCTCTCTGTCTCTCCCTCCTGTCTTTCTTTTCCGGTTTCGAGCACTCTATCTCCCCGTTTCCATCTGCGTACGCTGCTGTTCTTACTTTTTCAGGTTTTATTCCTTCCAACAGACAAATCGCTTTAATTTCCTCTTCATCTCTGTTTATGCTACTTTCCTTAATGTAACCAATTATTTTCGGTAACACGCTGGTTTTCTTCAACATTTTAATGAGGGCGTTTCTGGCTGCATTTATAAAAAAAATTCATTTTTCTCATTATGTCAGATTGCATTCGTACCTCACCATAAATGAAACTGTTTTTATTATTTTCCAATTAAAGTGTATGTAAAAACACATTTCTCATAAGTTTTTTGATAAATAAGTATTTTATAGCTCTTCTCATTTTCCATCTCCAAATTCACTTTTGGATGGGTTGCCACGAAAACCTGATTGATATATTTTTCATGTTTCTGTTTAAATAGACTAATAGAGCAAAATATCCACCTTTTTTGGTTAATTATAGTCACAAGTTGAGTAATGATGTCATGAGGTATTAAAGCACACCACCCTCCACAGCTATGGTTTTATAATTTTCCCAATGAGTTTTATTAGGGTTCCATCTCATTTATATGGTGAAGAAATATGGACTCGTATAATCCATTAAAATCAGCAAATTATTACTATTTTACTGGTCTTTAATAATAGTGTATACTTAATTATTTTTATAACTTTTTATCGCACTCTTTCGTTCGAATAAAATGAGCGACTTTCAAATTTTGCTTTATCGGAGAATTTTTAATATCTAAGAAAAGTTAGATGGACACCGGTCAATCCAGGAAGATTGTTATATTTCGGATATCTGATAGAATTTTTAAAACAAACGCTGCTTTCATTAGAATCTGTCGTAGTCTATGAGCACGCTATATAATTTTTTTTGATTCATTGCACTGTTTTCTATATTCCTGATTAACAAGTACGGCACCCAATGTAAACACCAGAAGTACTGCTATTAATTGGTCTGGTCTTCCAACTTCATACAATACTCAAGGTAATCAGCAATTTTTTTCATCGTGACTGAAAGGTTACCATTAACATTAATATATTTGTATGACCTTGGTTGGGAAGTGGGTAATGTGACTCATCCGAGTCTCCAAACCTGATTATTATCTCCATCGATTATACGTTATTATTTATTCTGATGCAGGGTCCGGGGAAGAAGTTTTCGATGGAGTAGCCTCTAATTTGATTGGATTCGGAAGAGGGCAAGAAGCGACGGACGCACGAGAAAGCACGATAGAAAGAAACCGGATTAATTGATTCTGAATGTTTGCGCCACAGGCATCCAATTCCGGGAAAACAACGATCTTTTCATGTTAAACTACTTGCAAAGCCAGCGATAAAGTCATCATTGTACACGAGCCAAGTTTTGGTTCGATTGAAAAAATCCTGTTTTCTCACCATTGTTTTGAAAATAGTAATTTAACGCGTGTTTAGAAATCACATTTGATGTTTTTGAATTAATACTAGTAAGCGAACGACTTTCCTGTCATATCCTGCATTGATTTGTGACTAATAAACGTTATGAAACAAGTTGCTCTTTTATGCCTGAAATTAACTTTTGGCTGCTTGTCCTGTTGAATCAGTGTCACTTTATACATTTAAAAGAGATTAAACGTTTTCATAAAATAATAATTTTCGGTTTGAATGATTTAAATAGCAACTTTACGCCTGCGCTAAGCAATTTGGACTAAAAGATCGTAGTTAAACTCTTTATAAATAACTTGGGGAGAAGCATTTATTACTTAAGCACAACTAAACCAAAAATAACGTAATTGCGCGTCCAATTTCAAGCTTTTAAGTATTAAAAATCAATAGTAATGACCCTTAAGCGTTAGAATTCGGTAAATGGGAACTTCTATCACCTTCCCACACCTGACAATAGTAATATTAGTGGTATCCTGCATGTAAGTTCAATGTGAAGACTTGACGACCATCACTGAGGTGAAAAGTGTTTTTTTCACTAACGATTGAAAAGGCATAAGACCTTGCCAAGGATAAACAGATTTCCGTTTCCACATTCTTTTTTAAAGATTCGCTGAATAGAAATTCCCGCCCTAAAGTTAGCCTTGGGATTCCATTCTCCCCATCCATGAAGACGCAGTTAGAAAAAGAGATAGTCCCCTCCCCGCCTCGTCTTCCTTCCCGCATAACCTTCTTAGCCTACACAGAGCAAACAACAACCTTCGTTAATTTAAACCCTCAAGAAATCCGCTTTTCATTCGACGAACGTATACGCGAAACCTGAATCCACAGGCCACATCCACGTCAATTCTCTTAATCAAAACGGTTTTTGTTTACTCCTTTTTCCCCCTTTTTTTCATTGTTTATTTTGTCTCTAAATATTCTCACTTTGTACGGTTAAGGAGTACTTGTGTTTTAATTAATCCATCTCGCCGTAGTCTCCGACCTTTTTTAATTATAATCAAAACGTGATCCCCGACCTGGAAACACGGAATCGCCAAGTGGGAGGTTCGTTTAACCTGTATCGCTATCAAGACATTTATAACATAACATAATAATCATGTCTAATATAGTGTGCGGAAGAGAGTGATGATGATGATCGCCCACTAGATAAACATTTATCTACTCACGCTAGATTTTTAAATAATGAAAGAATTTTAATGAAATCCGTGAAATTTGCCTTTGATTTAGTTGGATTGGAAACCTTTCTTTTTGCAGACATCCAAGGTGTAAAATCTGCACGACGGCCGGTGCCTGACGTGTTTTACTCCGTAAGGATAGGACATTCATTCCACGCGTTAGATTAATATTCATCTACAGAAGCCCTTAATAGAAATTATAATGTTTCACGTGTCTCCTTATTGCACTTGCCAATACACAACGATCGAAGCCTAACTTGCTACGTGCTTCCACTGCCATCCCCGACAGAGGTTCACGTTACGAATTCCAAGTGATTTTTAGGTTAAACCGTTGGAATTCAACCGTAATGAAATTAGTAGTCATTCCTACCCTGATTTTTCAAGGTTTGATTCCCGAGAACTAATCAATCACACTTTTTGAAAAATCCTCGACGTCTCATCACGCGCATAACCCGTTTCCACTCTGTCTTGAGAGGAGCACGTTCCCTTGCACCTTCGGAAGAGCTTTGGAACGCAAAGATTGACCCTAACGTGCAAAGAGAGCGAGAGAATAAAAACTCGATTATAATCCCACGGTATAAAAGATATCATTACATTCGACGAGGAACCGACTGTGGATAAGTGAATTTACTAGCGTTAGCGTGGTCTATACAGTTGAGTGCACAGAAATCCCGCTGATTCGCGGATGGTACAGTAGTTTACGGAGAGATTAACAGTCCTAATGATCAATTATTAGTTTCTGACGACTTAAATGCAATTCTCGAGTGGCGTAAAGAGTGGCAGTTACAGTTGAACTTGGGAAAGTGTTCCTTTACGAGATTCTGGGGAAACAAAAACATCGACGCGACGAATTACATTGTTGAAGGCGTCCAGCTAAAAATAGCCGATTCCGTCAAATACTTAGGCGTTACTTTAACAAGTAACCTCTATGGGATAGGCACATACGAAATATATTACGGGAAGGCTAAACAGAAACTAGGATTCATCAAACGCATAGTAGGTAAAAGTGAGGAAAAAGTCAAAGAGACATGTTACTTCTCGTTAATAAGACCGCTATTAGAGTACGCGTCGAGCATATGGGATCCGTACGAGAAAGGATCAATCTCAGAGTTAGAAAGAGTGCAGCGAAAAGCCGCTAGATTCGTCAAAAACTGTTACGATAGAAATAAAAGTGTTACAGGCTTGATAAGGACTTAGGATGGGAATCACTAACTGAGCGCCGATCACGTTCTAAGTTTTTTAACTTTAACTTGAAAGATTTAGAATGCATATATTCTCCAGCGATGTCGAAGGAATAATAAGAGCGCCAATTTATATTGGTAGAATGGACCATCCTCCTAAAATAAGAGAGATAGCCTGTAGGACAGAAAGGTACAAAGGTTCGTTTTTCCCTAGAACGATAGCTGAGCAGAACAGAAGTTACGATAAAAAATCAGCCGACGTAGGGTGACATACATCCTCATTATTAAGCGTTTACCCTTGGTGCTATTGCACCCCCTGCCAAACACCATTTCGGTGGCTTGCAGGGTGAACTGTAGATGTAGATGATCTCAGAAAATGTGAGATATTGCAGTATATGACATGTCCATGATGAGACAAGGCTCGCAATTAAATCAGAATTGCGTATGTTATGAAAGTGCGTAGTTCGCCGCGTGGATGCGAAGGACGCCGTCGCAGATGAAAACGTTTCAAAACGACGTCGAAGAGAAGACGGTTATGAGCCGAATGTGCCACCATCGAAAAATTATAACATTTTATCATACTACTTCGCTCACTGATTACGAGTTCAGAGGAAACTTTTTAAATAAATAAAAATTGTACAAAAGTCATTAACAATAAGTTTGAATAAAATATGTTTAATAAAGTATTAGCGTTTAATGAAAAATTTACCTGAAAGAAATCATCTGCTCATTTCCACAGGTAAGTTTCATAAATCAGATTTTTCTCGATTTAAATCAAACAAATCCAAATGGGTTTGAGAATTTGAAAAAATATCCAGGATTAAATCTGTAAATTTTCTATTGAAGAAACTTTCAATTTAATCAGGACGACACTAGCAGATTTCGGAGGAATCAATGACGAATTTAGGCCTTTTAGCTCCCCTGGCGCCAAACAACTGGGGGCCCTGCAATCTAAATATATAGAGAAACTTCTCCTAACGACCCCTCTTAACGATCGGTTTTCTATGGAATTATAAAGTGATTTTATTGATTTTTAAAATTGAGATATATAATACATCTTGATTTAAAAAATCCAAGGAATTTGGCTGAACTTTGTGGTAATTGATACTCCTATTAACTAAGAAAAATTTGGTTAAATTCCACAATTGTGGAATTTAACCAAGTTTTTTTCTTCGTTAATATAATATATCTTGGATTATATATATGAACATTTTTTCGAGGCCCTTACTTCGTGGGAGACCTGGCGCGCGCCAAATGCGACCCCTCTTAAATACGCCAGTGGGGTGAATGTATTCCTTTGCTCTACATTTTAGTTCAACCTTAAATATAATAAACAATTAAAGTCATTCAAAGTGAAAATCCATTTTTAATTATATATAGTTTATGAAATTTAGATGAATAATGGTCTTTGGAAGCATCATAACGAGAGAAGCAAAGTATATCGCTGAAATAAAAACTAAAATAGCGAAAGCAAAAGCCGCTTTCAGAAGGAAGTAAGTACTAACGGGGAATATAAAGGAGTGTATTCGCAAGAAGTTGATAAAATGCTATGTATGAAATATAGACTCGTATGGGGCAGAGACATGGACGCTAAGGAAAAATGATATAAAATATTTGGAAAGCTTCGAAATGTGGACATGGAGAAGAATGCTGAAGATAAAATGGGCAGATAAGGTGAAAAACGAGGAAGTACTACGAAGAATGGGAAAGGAGCGAACGATGATACCGACTATCAGAAAGAGGAAGGCGAACTGGATTGGACATTAGCTGAGGAGATTAAAGAAGTGCTAGAAGGAATACTGGATGGAAAAAGATAAAGAGGTAGGAAAAGGTTTCAGCGGACTTGAAAGGAAAACAGAGCTATCAAGACATGAAGAAGACTACGGAAAATAGGAGTATATGGAGAATCAAGTTTAACCATGAATAATCACGGATCTGTCTAGGGACCTATGATGATGATGAATGGTCTTTCGAAGAAATTTAGAATTTGACATTCTGCAATATAGAGCCATTATTTGATCTGTTGCTTCTGAGTAGTAATTTTTATCCTCCATAAAAAATAAGACAACACTAATAATGCATCTGGATTTATATAAATTGCAATTATTGCTACCTTAGCTGCAAGGATGTGTTTAGTTGGTTTTTTACCATCGTCAACTTTATAAAAATTGATTCTTTCACACTTTAAAATCATTATTAGAGACAATTTGGCGAGGCTTGTATAAATAGAATGGGACTCGCGGAAGAGCAGTATTGGCTTAAAAGGAAATTCGTGCTAATATTAGCAGCTGCAGACTCCCACTCTAAGAAATTGGATCAGTTTTTTTTTAATAATCGAACCACTCATTTTTCCGAAAAGTTTTACTAAGACGAACTAATCCCTTCAATTATTCGCGGGACGTTTATTTTCCTCATTTTCAGGTCGTTCATTCGAGCATCTTCGCGAGCGTTCGCTTGAAGAATCGCGTGACGTAATGTGATACGATGATTAGGATTCGACAAAAGAATTATGAAAACTTTCTGGAACCATTCCAGTGAAGTTTAATCAGTTCTCTTAAGACGGTCGATTCTACGACGCCTCCGTCAATGTTATTAGAGTCATCCTATTCCCAAACGAAAAACCATCTGACGTACGCGGAAACCGTGCCAATATTCTGAAAAGTTGGATAACTTCCAAAACGTATTAGGTTCGACTGAAGTTTCCAGAAATTTCGGGAATTTTCTATGAACTGAACAGAAAACATAAGAAAATCGACTATGGCAAAATAACCTTAAGGAACGAGAATACATAAATACAGGCATCCATGATGCAATGATTCCAAATTCTTACTAAAATTTCTAGGATATGTAGTAATTTAAGAATATACTTCTAAAGATACATCCATTGCATGTAATCAATTTTTACGATGAGTATTCATTAAGGAACTAAAACTTATGCCTTTAAAAATGAAATAGTCTGCCCGATGCAGCGCTGCTTGCAATTTGGATGTCTAGGTGAAAGGAGACAGTATAAAGGACTAAACAATTAATTTTTACAGGTAATATTAAGTATAGAATGAGAATTTTTTATTCTCTCTCTCCATTTATCTTTCCCCATCTCTTCTCTCTCTCTTCCCTCTCCCATTTAAAACCATTACGCCGTTTAAAGTCATTGGATTCGTTTTCATGGTTTCAGAATTTCTCATTAGAAATGATTGATATATTATCTTGATAATTCTCGCTTTTTCTGGCATTAAATGAATTTTGAATCTATTTCGGCATCTATTCGGATTATCTCTTCGAGAAAATAAGCTTCGATCTTTCGGACTTTCGGATTTAACAACTGTCCAAGTCTCAAGTTTATGTTTCAGTCCAAACTAATTTATTGAAGCAATGTTATGTATATTTACGGCGACTGTAATTCTTTATAAAAATAAAACGCATATCACGAATCGAATGCGGAAATTAACGTCAAATCAGAACAAATAATTATTTATTTTCCGACAAACGGAACACATTTCGATGTATTCGAAGGTTATCGAAGGGTCATGATTATTTACGAGTGCACGGGAACATTGGACTTTCCGCCATTAATAAACAAGAAACATGCAAACACAACGCCTTTCTCTAATCCAGAGCACAATCAGAGAGACCTTGGTTGTTTCTATCGCCGATGCGCAGGCTGCACTATTCTATAGATAAATGACTTAAAAACAAATTAAAATAAATTATGACGTGCGTTTGAAAATTTGAAAGATCGTAGCACACTAGAATCTTCCAAAATAAAGAATAAGTTCCCACAGCTAAGATAGATGCCATGAATTGTGTTTAGGCTCCTTTTAGAAAAACCTTTAGAAACTCACTGCGATAGTATTCAAACTTAGCATAAATTACTCACAGTTCTCTTAGGAAGTTTTGCAGTAGAAATTGAAAATTGCACACTTTGTATTTAGTGTTAATGAAATAGGAAAGAGAAGTTGACTACTAAAATAAAAGATAAATTAGGCTGGAAGTTTCCAGAAGACAGAAGATAATTAGCGAAGGTAGGTGGAATTTATAATGCCTACGTTAATAAGCCATCGTGGAAAGAACTATCGTATGTGTTAAAACGAATGATCCGAGATTTTATGGAGTACACGCATATAACAGAACCTCTAAGACAGAAGACTAACAATATTAACTTCTAAATAGGAAAATGTTCATCAGGCCACATGGCCATCTTAAAACGTATTAATTAAAATAATTACAAATGAAGAATAAATATAGACTTTAAAATATGCGAAGATCTAAAATATAAATTTAACAAATTTCATAAACAAATCTAAGAAAAACGGCACGAAATACAAGAAACAAATATTTTCTCATACGTTCGCATGCGGAACAAATTGTTTTTACATTAGTTTTCGACCTCAATATCGAAGTCTGGATTATGTTTTATTTTTTGGCTTATTTTCAGATTAATAAAGAAAAAACAACACGTTTTGCACCGTTGTTGATATGAATTTGAACTCGTGTAATATGTGGTGATCAAATCACCGCTTTTTGTGAATACGGAAGTATACTGAACATGAATCGCGTTAAGTATCTTTATGGACCAAAAAAAGATTGGAAATACTGGTTAAATACCCACGCTATTAGTTATAAGATTCATATCCATTTTGTGTAAATCTTCACAAGAAAAGAAAATGCCACTTCAATGTAACGTTGGCTAAGGAATTTCCACATTTAAGGCCTATTGGAAATGATGATACTGTCATTATATGTTGTATGTGTTCAGCAGTTTTTAGTATCGCAGTTGGTGAGCGTTCAAGTATTACGAAGCATAATCTTTCTCAAAAGCACCACAGTGCTCTTAATATAGCATCCTCCTCACATAAAAATCCTTATTTTATTTGAACAAATACGGAATAAAGCTTATAAATAGTTTTTTGATAATGAAATGTATCCTTCATTTTTGTATTAAAAATCAGGATTTGCCTTCCCGTTTGTATAAAAATATCAGGTCACCTTATATGTATAATGCCGCCTCTAGGAAAGTTTCGCCTGAGGAGGACGCCTCCATAATTCGCCTCACGCCACGGCACTGCTAAGATTTTTCGCAAATTCATTGCTTTACCACTTAATACGGCTGTTTTTGGCCGTTTTAATTATGTGATATTCTCAAACCTTTGGTGTATATGTGACTGCTATGTGATGTAAGCTATAAGATGAAATCGTTTATTCTTTTGCATGAAATGTTTTTCTAATTCGGTATACCGTCAACTCGTCGCAGTACGAATTGACTGCGACGAGATGTCGTAGAACCAGAGCTGCCAAATTACAGCTTCAATAATCCGCTAAAATTAATTGAAAAAAAGTCAAATTCCGCTAAAATGATCTTTAAAAAAGCCAAAAATTCCACCGAAGGAAAGAAAGGGTAAAAATGCTAATAAAAATTAATTTTTGTATTTTTATCAGTTTTTAATTTAATTTTGTCAAAATAATACATTAGAAATAGTACAGTATTGAATAGTCTCTTTGAAAAATCATTATTTTACAATATTTTCTCAATACAACCTAAATAACCTTTATAATATAAAAATATTTAAAGGTATTATAAAACTGATTGAAAACTAAATATTACAAAATACTTATACATTTATTAGCTCATCCAAATCTTCTTCCTCTCCCTCATAACAGTATGCTTGCATAGTACCCACTTTGGATAGAGCATCTTCTGAAATTTCGTAATTATAACAATTACTCCCACAGCGTTTCAGACCAGATCTAATTGTCAAAATGGAATTCAACATTTTTGTTTTCATTGAGTTCCTCATTTTTCCTTTGATATTATTCATAACACTAAACAATCTTTCCACTTCTGCATTTGAATATGGTATGATTAGCATTGAAATAGCAAAGTCCGCTAACTCTTGGAAGGGGTTTTCAAAAGCAGCATTTTTATACTGCATTACTTCACACAACAATTTTGTAGTATCCTCTGTTTCATTCCACTTAATAAAGTTAATATTCTCGTATTGATTTTCAATTTTTCCATTTAGAGAATCTTGCAATTTGAATTCCAACAGTAAATCCAGAATTGGCTCTTTTTTGGCTCTTAAGACATTGGAAACTCCTAAAAACTTAATCTTTTGCATAATTTTTATATTTTCAGGTAAGCGCTGTTGCATCTGCTGTACTAATTGTACAATGAAATTTTTGCAACTTCTGCGCAAATCGTTTTCCTTTTCTTCAGAGAAATCTGATTTACCTCTCAATTCCAAAACCAACTTCTCAAACGGATAACCCATGTAAGGACTGGGTTCCACATAATTTTCAAAATCACATTCTGAAGGTTCTATAATTTCTGACTTTTTTATTATTTTTTTCAGAAGAAATTTTAAAAGGAGCAAGAGATCTTCCAATAATTTAACGTGATCAGCGGAACTGCTTTCGAATATTTTATTTACTTTTTGTACTTCACTCAGAATCGGCTGTAAAAAATATTAGAAATGCAAAATTAACATTATCGCTATACAAAGAGAAAAGTTGATCGGCCACATAGCATTTTTCATTCTCCTTTATTTGGCCAAAATGAGTTTTTAACTCTACCCATTGATCCAAGATACGCTTTACGGAACGTTCAATGGAGTCTTCTTGTCTGAGAGAGTTGAACTAATTTCAGCGGGTCTTTATCGTCATTAAAGAGCCGGTATAATTTCTGGTATTTCAGTTGCCGAGAGGTAGATCTTCGAAACCAATTGTATGTTTCACTTACAAGATACTCTAAGGATGACGGTAATGTTTCCTTTGTTGCATATGAAACAGCGAGCTGTAGTGAATGGCATACACAACGAATTAGAACTAAGTTAGGAAGTTTTTCTCTCAGTAATGCATAGACACCTGCATTAACCCCAACCATCACGTTCGCATTATCCGTGGCGATGGACTTCAAATTGCACAAATTCAATTTAAATTGATTCAAACTTCCAAGAATGGAATCAACTATTGTCTTTGCTGTACCATTTTCTAGGTATGCTAAGTGGAGAAATGTGGATACGTTTGTTTTCTAGTTTACTATAATATACAATTATTATACCTAAATACTTATTTACACTTATATCAGTAGATTCGTCAATTATCAGACTGTAAGGCGAATCAGCAATGTCATTTAATAACTTATTTTTAAAATGAGGCTCCAGAACATTCTGTATAATACCTGCACATTTGGTTCTATGCAGAGAAAAACGTTCTGCCATATCAGAATCACTGAAAGCAGACTTACAGAGCATACCCAAGTGATCTACAGATAGGATCGAACAATGCTCAGCGACAAACAAGGAAAACATGACTTCAGCAATTTTACACTTATTCACGGTTGTACACTTCATAAAGTTAAGTTTTTCTTGTCTGTAGTTGGAAGACACACCTGCCCAACGCTTATGTTTAGCTGAATTTCCATGCGCTTTCAAATCAGAGAGTTTGTTATAGAGTAGATCGTTGCAATATTTACACTTAGGCTTTTTTGTGTTCTCAGGCGGAATTAAAACGTAGGTAAGCCAATCCTTCAGAAGCGGATCCTGTAACCACTCCATTCGAAATTTCTGTTTATACACGCCTTTCATAGCCATGGCTGGAATTAACTAAAATCGGAAATATAACACATATTCTTAAATAATATTTAAATAAAAATTATTGATTATTTTTAACAAGTTTTGTAAAAGAAATTAAAGTATTTTTCGTCATAATGTGATAATAAACTAGAGAATTGTAATTTAAGTAGAGGTTTAATGAATTTTTAACAATAAAGTGTCTTTAAACATGATTGCCCACTCATTAAAATCTGATTATAAAAGGATTATAAAAATATGCAATTTCGAAAATTTTCCTATTTTAAAAATAAAATTTAACAGAGCTTTTTGTCACTGAGGTATGGGTGATTATGTTCATAAATAAAAACGATGGTCACGTTGAAATACTAACTTGGAAATTTTTCCGCAAGAAAAAATAATTGATATAAAATATTGCTTACCAAATATTTCAACTTTGACAGCAGGGAAACCTTGGTGAAGTCTTTGTAATAGCTCTAAGTTGACATATAATGAAAATCGATCTCTTCTAGGCCCTGGTTTTTCCTTCTCCAAATGTGGCAAATTGCAAATTCGCTTAAAAAATTAAGCGAAACACACGGAATGTAGCTTAATTGTATTGAAAGAAATCACTATACACAAATACAGTAATCTCAATCCAGAAAACACTGAATGGTCTTGTTTCGAAGACAACCTCCGTGGAACTAAGGCCGGGTCTCCACTGGGGCATATTTTTCATTTTGTTGCGAAACAATGTTTCGCTACATGTATCGCGCAACACAGAAACATGTGCCTGATACATTGTATACGAGATACAAAATTGAAAGACCCGTGGACGGAGTTGTCGAAGTGCGCTACGTAGAAATCTGATGCCACTTGAAACTCAAATTCCGCCAGAAAAAGTCAAAAATTGCGACTTTCCCGCCCAATTTACCGCTATCCGCTAAATGATAATTTTTTCCGCTAAGTGACAACAAATTCCGCCAGATCTAGCGGAAAAAAAGCCAAATTGGCAGCACTGCGTAGAACCTTCTAATTCAGAGGCTGGGAACGTGTGCTTCCCGGGTCGCAATCGCCTCTTGAAAAACTAAAGCAACTCCTTCTCCTATCTGAAGTGCTTATAGCGAATTAATCGCTTGACCTAAATTCCATATGTAGCATATTTGTTTATAAGGTGAGATGTTTATACATATACTCTATTGAAGAGTCCTAGTCGGACCGCAACTCGCGTTCTCTGTGTAGATTACCAACTGAATAGCGTAAAGCACGGGTGGGGAAACTTCGGACGGGCAGTGGCAGCCATATTGGTTGTCGCGGGTATATAAGGGCTGGGGGGCCTGAATCGGGGCTGCGTCTGTTGGAAATTGGTGTGGGGTGCGGACGGTCTGCCGACGGCGCAGTCATTCTCTCGGGTGTTTTCCCTCGTGGATTCCCCACCATTTCAATTTCAAATTCCTTCGTTTCTGCCTTATGGCCTTCCTTGCATTAGTGTTTCCATTTTTCCTGTGTACGCGTTTAGCGTGTGTAATTTAACTTTAGGTTGATTTAGTCATGACTTCGAGGAAGAAGAATAAGGCGGGTACTTCTCAAGCGGCTTCGTCCCAGGTTTCCACACGTTCGTCTACTCCCAGTCCGTCTCGTTTTCCCGAGGATCAGATGGATGAGTTAGTCCGCCGTACCACCCAAGCCGTCATCGCGGCTTTGGGTGCGGCTCACATAACTCCACCGGAGAACGTGTCGTCTACCCCGGCCCAGAGGCAGCTCTTCCCGGAACCGCAGCCTCTCGACTTCTCTTCTCTGCGGCCCCCGGCCCAAACCGCCGCGATGGCAACCCCTTCCGCGGATAAGGTCTACGCCATCGGCCGCGAACTACACACGGCTGCCGCATCCGGTAAGCTCCTAGGCCGGGACCTTCACGACTCCCACTCCATCCTTCACCTCTTATCTCTCTGGGACCAGCTGGACGATGAGAGCCGCAGCTACGCCTTTAACAGGGCGCGTCTTCTGCTCACTGCGGTCACCTTGGGGTGGCACAACGCCATAGCCATCCAACGTGTCGCTAATGCTGAAACCCTCCTTCTTCCGCCGGGTTTCGTGCCGCAGCCGGCACCACCCAGGCAGCAGCAGTAGCCCTTTCGCACGTCGGCCGCGCCACAGGCGCCGCGTCCTCCGTCTGCGCGGCGGGGCCGTCAGCGACAGCAGCAGCGACGAGGAGACCCTCCCGTCTAGAACTACTCCGGGAAGCAGCTTGGGAGGCAGTGGGGGGGCGTCGGGGATCCGCCAGGCCCTTCCTCTTCCGCCGGCCTCGCGCTGGCAGGGACCCTCAACTCCATCGCCCCATCTCGAAGACTCCGACTCCGAAGAAGAGGAACTGAACCGTTTTCTCACCCAGGAGCTGCGTCTTCCAGAGCTGGAGTTGCCTTCGCCGCCTCCTACTCCAGGTTTTGCCAAACTTAACCTCTTAGCTGAAGTACATCACTTGATTCCTCTCCCCCCTCTAAGGGACCTTCAGTCCGGGGACCCTCCGGCGATTCCGGAGCCTGTTTTGATCGACAGTCGTGGGAACAATGTTCGTGTTCCCAGTTTTGACTCGGTTTTGTTACCAAATGGTCAATCGTCCACGTGCAGGTGTGCCGCAGCCTATTGCTGTTGATAAGATATTTCGTTTTCCGTATGTGTCTCATTGGGCTGAGATGCTCTCGTGTAACGGGGTATGTTTACCTAGGCCCTCAGCCGCTCCTTTAGTTTTTACTCGCACTCCGCCTTCAGCTGATATGTCTTTTGTTCTTAAGTCCATGCTGGAGAGTGACATAATCTCACACGGCAAGCCGACATGCGCATTTCGCGCCTTTTTGTTTCCTAAATCTCACGGTACTTTAAGATTCATCCATGACATTTCGCCATGGACCGGGGAATTCGATTGCCAGCCATTGCGGTTGCTTAGGTGGGCCGCATTAACAGATGAAAATGCTTCGACGGGCCACATTAGGATCCACATCGGAAGTTATTTGAGAGAATGCGAAGGTTTCTATATGTGAAAATTGATAATTAATATTATTTTATCATCTAATTTTCACAAGAAAAGGTTTTCCGGCCCTAATTTTAATCAAAAAATACGAAATTGTCTGTGTTACATTTCATGGTTCGTCTTCGTAATGATATCGCGGGCCGAATAAAGTGCTCCCGCGGGCCTGATGTGGCCCGCGGGCCGTCGTTTCCCCACCTCTGGTGTAAAGCATTAGAGAACAAGGCACATAAAATGTTTGCAAATATCCTACAATAAACGTGTGCGACAATCCATGCGTGCCCTTAGCGTTTTTTGTCAAATCAAATATGTATGAGTTAATATTTTTTAGTATGTATCGTATTGTTCAATTTTACTGCGACTCTTTTCATGTACATACTTATATCCTAAATTTGAAAAAGTGACTTTTCTTGTTGATTCGATTGCCGACTTCCGAAGTGGCGGAAATCTCCACTTCACAAAGAGAATCAAAAGAACTTTTATTTTTATCAAATTCGTGTGATTAGCAAGATAAAATTATCGAAAAACAAGCACATTAGATAAAAATTGGGAAATTTAATGCTTAAGTATCTCCAAGACCATTAGGGTCATGGGAAACCCGATGAGAAGTTTCGCTAAAATGCAGCCGCCCTACGCGGCGATTCACCGAAAATTGATTCTAACAAGTAGAGTCCATCCGTGAACGCGGAAAAAATTATCGCGTTTTTTTATGTCGTTAAACCGCCACATATTCCGTCACTAGAACTTCGTTTGTTTTATAACGGGGTACACATTCAATATTAGTGTTATTTATGTTAGTTACTTTATCTATGCATTCAAAGATCCCATGAAAAAATTAACTGCCAAATGAACATTTAAGTTATGAACGCAATCAATGTTTGAACTGTTATCCATCCGCCTCTGATAAATTTTCAAAACTTGAACTTTCCAAGAATAAGTGGCATCATAGTTGCCAATTTAGCGACTTTTTTTACTTCCTTTTGCGACTTTTCTCAGTGTTTAACGACATGTCACCAACTTTGCGATTTACTACTATTCTAGCGACATATTTAAATATTGCTTTGTGTAAGCATACATACATGCAATATACAACATAAACCAAACAAATTAATTTTATGATTGCTTCATTAAAATCTATATAAGTTTTAATAAACCTTAAAATATTTCTACAGTTACTAATTTTGAAAGCCCACATTATAATTTACGTAGAAAAATCATAATCAGGGATGTTAAACGAAACCGAACCCAAAGAATAGTTTCGGTTCGGAACGAAACTATATCTTTTCTCTTGCCATTTAGTTTCGGTTCGTAACGAAACTGTATGTTCCGTGATGGGTTTAGTTCCGTTCCGGAACGAAATTGTTTAGTCGGAACGAAATATTTCGTTCCGGAAGGGTTCCTTTTCTTGAATGGGTTCGGGTTCAAGTTGAGAGTTTTTGGGAGATACGTTCAGTAGTTTCGTTCCAAGCAAACTGCACCATTATTCTGGTCTTGGAGCGGAGAAGAGAGCGAGGTACTCGCATAGAGTTGAAACCTTAGGGGCTTAATTAGGCTTAATTTTATTCTTCTAATGTAAGCTGTTTTAACATATTCAATATCTTCTTGGTTTTTTAGATCCATCCCCAATGGCCAACCGAAATTTCACTATTTTTTTAAAATATCGTTTTTCCGGAAAAATTCGCACTAAATACAAACTAACCGATGAGCAAACTGACGAAAACTAAACTGAGGAGCCGGCTTCCTACGAGGAGTCAATGTGCGAAACCGTCGCTTAACGGTACGGTTAGGGGCCGTCCATATATTACGTAAGACGTTCGGGGGGAGGGGGGGTGCGGATGAGTCTTACGTTGTCTTACAAGGGGGGAGGAAGGGTCTACGATTGGTCTTACGTAAGATTTTACTTTAGCGAAAACGCAGTTTGCGTCCCAGAACAGTACTCTGAATGAAACGCATTTAACACCGCTAATGCGGCGCTCCCGCGCTCCAGCGATAGCAGGACTCACACCCAGTCGAAGCGGGCGCCGATGCTCTGCCACATGGGGGCGCTGCACTTTTATTGCTGAGCTTTCTTGTACCCCCACCCCGCTCCCTGAGTCCCACTCTGCATGACGCACGTGCTGCAAGTTCCAACCTGACGCGAGCCGCTACCGGCAGACAGGAGTGCTGCGCGAGGGTACCGCGGGTTTAAATGACTTACTTTCGCTCGAATGATGGGGTCTAGAGCAGATCTCTATAAAAGGTTCTTTGAAGCTTTCAAGAATTGCTACCCAAGCAAAACTCCACAACAAGCCCAGGAGGAGGCAAATGTCATCTGGCGAAGAGCTAAAACTGAATTTGGGAAGGATGGTATGGCATTTGAAAAACACATTGACAGTAAAATTCAGCAACTGAATCAAGAAGCTACGAAGAGGAAAGCTACTCTCAAGAGCTTTTTTGTGAAGGTAAGCATTGCGGATGACACATTTCAGATATGTTTTGCAATTACAGCCTGTCTCTGCATGCAGGAATGTCTCGTAGAATGCCCCTCCGCATGTCTGGCCCATGTTTATTAATTTTATTCGATGTCTAGGGGGCTCACCACAACAGGGGTGCCAATACGTCGGCATGTCTTTATTTTTGTTTCGATGCTCCAAAATCTATGGAAGGTTTTTATTACCTATTTTTTTATGTTGTGAAAAACGTTTACCTTTATGTGACTGTTAGCCAAGTACGGCTTCTCACTGAAATAATAAACATTTGTTTATAAATAATAGGGGAATTATTTACTAGACCATCTGACTACCACCCCTGAAAATTATCTAATACTCATTCGAAGTGAAACATCAGTAGTGGTGAGCTCGCGAGTGAAAAAAACCTCAGATTTCTTACGTAAGATTTAGAAGGGGCGGGGGGGGGGGGTCCCATTGGTTCTTATGTTTTCTTACATGGGGGAGAGGGGGGGTCAAAAAGTGGCCTAAAACGTCTTACGTAATATATGGACGGTCCCTTATTACGGAGCGCGAGATGCGTCGACTACGCGTCGACGCCGGTCGTCTGCGCGCGGTAGCAACCGTCGGTGGTGGTGGTGATATTAGGAACTAAGATCCCCCTCCTATCCCCGACCTCCCCTCTCGCATTCCCCCCTCGCCCTCTCCTCTCGCCGTTAGACGCGAGTAAAAACCATTGAAAACTGGCTGGAACCAAAGCTGGAACCAAAGTAGAAGGAGCCGGAACGAAACTATTTCATGTGCGAACCCGATCCGGAACGGTTCAGTTTCGTTCCATCGACATTTCGTTCCGAAGATTTCGTTCCTCTTTCGTTCCGGTTCCACTTTCGTTCCACGACTTTGGTTCCTTTTTCGGTTTGGTTCCTCTGAACCGTTCCTTGAACCGAAACCTATCTGGAACCGTTCCTCTTTAGTGGGTTCGGTTTCGTTTAACAACCCTGATCATAATAATAAAACATATAAAAGACTGTCACTTTGTCCCTTTGTCATGTAATGCTTTTTGAAGCTTAATATCTCGCAAACGACTGAACCGAATTTGATGAAATTTTCAGGATAGCATTATGATATAATAAAGAAAAAACGTTTTAATGTATCAGTAATATATAAAAGCCTTATTCTATCTCTTTGTCTTTTTGTCACTCCCTCTGTCACGCTCTGGAAAAAAGCAGAAATATACTTGCAAGAGGTCAGCTTTTGAAGCGAGGGCTTCGAACCTTCGCTCGGATCGAAGGCAACCCTCTCAGCAGGAGGTATGATTTCAGGTCAAAGAAGACTGCCTCAATTTTATTTCAGAATAATCGATCATCCCCGTCATTTTTGACCGGTACTTATACTAGTACCTACATCATAAAACGCAGTAAAATTACAGAGAAAATTATTTCCATTAAAAATTAAAGAAGGTATTCTTCTCGATGTAGAAATTAGACATCGATTTTTATTATGATTATTGAACATCATAAATGAATCTTACCTTGTTGTTTCAAATTTTAGAATGGAGTTTTACTGTCACAAATTGTGACTCACAACATGTTACAAAGTATGGAGAGTATTGTCATAAGTTGATGAGCGCTTCTAATGCGTGTATGTCAGAGCATTGGAAGGTTGTACGTTGATCCTCAATCATTTGCGTTTTAAGTTATTCTAAAAATACAAAATTTTATTCCCCTTAGTAAAAATTCTAGGAGCGAATGCTATGCACGGATATATTGTTTTAAAAATCAATGAATATGAGGCGGAAAACCTCCCTGCGTGTTATACGCGGGTATTTATGATATTTTACTTTTCTACTTATAAAATAATCTTGACCTATAAATGTTAATATCTATTCCACTTTTTATTAATAAAAGGCTTGCAAAAATTCTCCCTTATTTAATACTAATAATTAAATATTTTCTATATTGATATACAGTTATAAAAGAGAAAAAGTTTACTAATTAGATGAATAAGAATCATTCGAAGTATATATGCATTATTTTATTTTTAACGACATTTTGTTTGAGTTTAGCGACTTTTTAGCTACTTTTTAGGATGGATTTAGAGAAATTTTCAAATTTATTTTGGAAACTATGAGCGCCAACGATGTGGAAATGTACGCTCAAAATGTCAACTTCCCATCTTTTATGCCTTCCTTAATGGTCCCCATCCGACCCTGGTTATGTTTTAAAACTCAAATCTAAAAGAAACAAATGGATGCAGTACAGAAATCTACACTCCAAGTTTCAGCTCTCTATCGTTTACGGTTTCGTTCCAATTTCAATTTAAGCAGGTGCACAGACGGACGGAGGGACAGACAGACGACAAAGTGAAAGTTTAAGGGCATTGTTTTAAACGAGCTAAAAAGAATCACCACTGAATACATCTGCGTTGTAGCCTAAATACGCGTCGAGTTTTCATAACCTTGTTATGGCAATTGAAGAAGCTAAAAAGAATCACCACTAAATACACCTGCGTTGTAGCCTAAATACGCGACGGGTTTTCATAACCTTGTTATGGCTATTGAAGAAGCCTAAGATAAATACTGATTTCTTTGAATTTTGATATTTAAGTGCTCATTTTCTCATTTGTTTTTAGCTCGATAATTCTCTATTGAATTAAGTTACAACTTTTGTGATCAAACTGTCTCCTGCAGCAATAAAACACTTTCAGGTGCTAAACCATTTTATGGCCACAAGATCATCCATCGATATCAAGTCATAGGGGGAGTTATATCACTGATTTTTTAGGAATACTCCTCTTTGAATCATAATCTTAAATGTGTCTTACGCGATTTTTTTATGGAAGGAGAAGTTATCACTTTCTACAAGTTTACTCTTCCTCAGTTTACCGAAAGATACTGAGTAAGTGTTGCATAATTTTTGGCAGTGTCATGCCCTATTGATCACCATTCCATAAATACCCGCCTAACTATTAATGACGTAATGGATTCCTTGATCATGAGCCAATAATAAAAAATTCTCTCAACTAGCAAGATAAAAAAAGTAGCTCTGAGCCAGAAGTGTGACGTTTTAACCCTCCTGATATGGGGAAGTGAATGTGAACGATTTAAAGATATATCACTTGTTTACATAACAAGTTCCGTCAGTCGCCGACCAAATCGAGTGCGAAAACGCGCGGACGAGCGAGTGCTATCAAATGACATCCGATAATTGGAATTTTAGCCTATTATAAAAGCACTAGATGCTCGTTTTTTAGGCGTTGTTTATCAGCGAAGCGACGGTGGCGGAATATTTTTATTGGCATGTCTCGCCTGCCTCTCTTAGCGTTCTTCATCTTTTTGTAATTGCTCGAAGGATATTGATTAAATTTAGTTTGAGAGATCCTCATTCAAAATATTCCCCCAAATAGGATTTTGGACCCTATCAGTCAATTAGAACTTTCACTTCAGACAAGGGCTTAAGTAATCTCTTACTCGTATCTCGTTAAATGTAACAAAAATCCGTCAAGGGTTGATAGTTGAAGGTGAAGGCAACGGCTACCATTTGAATCAGCATCCATGTGTTAGATAAACAACGCTTTATTGGCTAGTAAAACTTTCTTAATTGGTTAACTTCTTGGTTTATTAATTTTAAAATGCGCATCTTTTGCAGTTCAATATCCATAACGCCACGTAAAAAGTATATAGGGGATGAGAGAAAGGGAGAAAAAGAGACGACGAGACGCAGAAAGCGCCAGAAAAAGTTGGAAAAGAATACGAGCCTATTCCAATATCTCTTTATATAATGAGCTAAGAAATCCGGACACGCTCTATGGAGTTCGACGGCAGAATGAGGAAAACCGCCCATAAATAAAAATCTTTTCAATCTTTTTCTATCAAACTTTCGGGAATCACTTGGCTTTTCAACTTTTCAATTTTAAATTGATCGCCGTGTACATAGTAGCCCCGGGTTTGACTCAAAGAGCATATATTTCATCCATTTGAATAACATGGGCAGAGCTGAAACGAAACGAGCAAGCCTTTTTCTTTAGCATTTTAAAATATATCTTAAAAGTGAGATATCGACACGGGATTTTCACAGTTATGCCGTAAAAACTACGCAAATGACTTTCCTTGTCGTAAAAATTCAAATATCATTCGAAAAAAGCAAGATTAAAGGAAAAGAAGACTTAAGAGGAGCACAAACTCACTGGAGATCTCGCCAAAGGGAAATATTGCTGAAGTTAGAAGAATAGAAACGGAACAGGATAGACAGAAAAGATAGAACGATCAGAACAAACGAAAGGCGAGACATAGAACTAATGAGTCACCAGAACAAATGAAAGTTCATTACAATCTGAGTAACGATTATTGTGGATTAGGTTATTTATTTACGTAACAAAATTCTTACAGAATTATTTAGTATGTTTAACGAATAATTCTTCATTAACATAATTCTTTGTCAAACAACTTTTATATGCCCATGACAATTATTACTTTCTGAAACATTTGATTATGGGGACTTTATATTGATTTTTTACGTTTTAGTGCATATAATAGCTGGCGTCATTAATTATTTTATTTTAACGTAATACTTACTTCACGCATACCCGTCATATTTGACTGGCAATTACGCTAGTAATGCAAATAGTATAATAATAACAATGTCTTGGCCATGTACTGAACTTGATAGAAACAATTCAACACGATTCGCTAGAAGACAGTCAAATCCAGGGTTTACGAATCACCGTGGAAAATCTTCCAATTGCAAGTGTATCTTTGAATGCTGAAGAATTTCTTGCAGTCGATTATGAGGAACCCGTTTTTGAAGAAATTACTACCAGGGAAATTGCGAAACTGATGCAGGAGTATGTGCCTTCATCCAACTGTGAAAGTGGAGAAGATGAAAGAAGTGTTTGTGAAAAAGTGACAGTGAAAAATGTCTTCAGAAATTTCGTCAATATCTCGAAAAGAACTATGACAACAAATACTTAATGAAGTGTGTGGTAACCCTGGAAATTGCCATTTTTAAAAAGAGGCAAAAAGAAAATTCAGTCAAGAGAAATATTTTCCTCCAAAAATGTTAGTTTGAAATATGTACATAACTACCTTGTAACATGATATGCTACATTACTCTACTTTTTTCAACTGAGTGCAAACACAGTAATCTAAGTGAATAATAATGATAATACATGCAATCATAGAAAATTGTCATTCTCTACCATACGTTTTCGGCAAATTACAGGATAATAATTTCTCAATCATACATTATCGATAGCTGAGTAAATTCCAGCAAGAACTAAGCTACTAAATGCTAATGATTTTTAGGAATGACTACGAATGGTTCAAATTCACATGTAATAAGTAGACTATGCATTATATTTTTTAAAAAACTTACAACTTGATCATTAATAAGATTACGTTTATTTCAAAAACGCAACTGAGTAACATTAGACTAATTTAGATGGCGCGCTTGAATTGAGCTACAGCCTAGGTCATCAGGAGAGTAATTAAACTTTACATGGCTTAAAATGAGAAAAATGTAAACAAATTCTGAACCTTTGCTTTGCTTACAAGTCTCCAGATTGTATCACCGTATTTACATGTAGGGCACTTCCTATCTCCCTTCTCTTATCAGGCCGCAGGAATTCCCCAGTATATATCTGCCTAATCTTCTTTCATTTCATTTTCCTTATTTCTCTATTTCTTATTTCTCCAACGCTGATAATTTATTCTTGCAAGTCGACCTGCAAAATGCTATTTTCGCTAACTTGTCGAAGTCTCATATTCCTGTCGTCCTTGTTGTGGTCTCTTCGAGTAATCTCTAGCATCCATCTTTCAAAACTCTTCTGCGCTCTTTGGTGGCGCTGGATCACATTAACACTTCACATCCAGTAGTTAAAACAAACAAAACGCAATAACCGTCTTAACTTTTTGTAGGTATTGGAAGTATATTCCATCCGAATTAATTTCATCCCACTTTCACTCTTCCTTTGTTTTTTCTCCAAGATTGTTCCGTAGTTAAAAAAATATTATCCATATTAATATAATCTGTGACTTCGTTTAGTTCAGTTCCATTGCTTTTTATCTTACGAGAGACAAAATAAGCTAACATATATATATATATTTTTTTTTTTTTTTAATAAATGCTTAAGGCTATTTTCAGAAAAGGGAAACGTTATTTTCGCTGATAAACGTTACTATCAAGGAAAGAGGAAGGTCAAAAGTTAACGAGGAAAGAAAAAGTGGTGTGTCGCTTTGGACGGACGACAAGGTTCCACTGGACGCAATGTAAGTTATTTCCAGGAAGCGATGGGAGGTCTATTTTCCCAATTCCCTTCTTCTCCAAGGGCGTCCGCGACGTTAAACCACACATATATTCTAAATTATGAACGCTTTTGTGACACCGAATGCCTGCGATCGTAGATTCCCATGATATTGCCCGGTCAGGGAGGTCGGGGACATCGTAGCCATTAATGACCCATTTGAAACACGCATTATGGATACCCGCCGTTTAGAGGCAAAGAGAAAAACGTTTCGACATGCTAGAATCCAGCAAAGATGGCGATCGTTGTGTCAAGTGTCACATATAGGGCAATTCCTTGTATGAGTCCAGCAGATGATCAATTAGTTGACAAGGACGGCTTTTTCATCTCATGGTCGATGGCGTCGAATGACATAATTTACCACATCCATCGAGGTTTTTTCAGGCTCTTCCCTGACAATCCATCGGACCCTCCATTTTATGTACCTAACATTCCTTTTAATAAAACGCAAATGCTAATGAGATAGAAGACAGTTGTTTTTCTTACGTACGAATATGTGAATTTTTGAAGAGCTAAAGATATGCGAAGCCCGTTTTCTTCACTTCAGAGGATTCACTCCGACAAAAACACTCGAAATGACGAATTAAAATATAAAAGTTATTAAATAAAAAAGGCGATACTAATGCAGGGTTAAAGTTAAATGAGAATAGGGACATGTTATTTTTTAACACATTACATGGTTATCTTCTCTTCATTGATAATCTACATAAACGGTTGCATTGCTTGTTATAAAAAAGGACATATATTTGAATAAAAAGAAACAAAATTAAAAACATAAAGTTCGCGATCAATTACTGCGTAGCATTAATTTACTTTCTAACATGACTTTTAAAATGCATATTTCTGACTGACTTCGCATAATAAACTGCCAACACGCACACACAGCCATGCCCATGCAGCGATATTCGAGCCCGCGAACCTTACATTTGGAGCCAAATGTGTACATCGAATTTATGTGTGTCTATCGTTCATCCGAGCAAGCTCTGATTTTTCGATTATCTGCTAGACGTCAGGCAAAGAGGGGCAAATAGGAAACGCTAAAATTTGGCTATAACTGGCATTTTAATGGGATATATTAGTGATTTTGAGTTATTAAAATATAAATCATTTAATGCCTGTCTCATCAGTTGCGTCGGTGGCGTCACTGGATTGATTTGCGCAGTTCCCGTGGGAGTGAGAGAGAGAGAACAAACACACACAGTTGAGGAGTGGGGTTAATAAAAATTAATGATATAATATTATATAGACATGTTCATCCCCGCTTTAACTAAATGGTAGAGACACCGCCAGAGTGGGGTTAATAAAAATTAATGATATAATATTATATAGACATGTTCATCCCCGCTTTAACTAAGTGGTAGAGACACCGCCAGGGGAGGAAGGAGAGGCACAACGCCGTGCGAAGTAACAGTCGACAGGCGGGTCCCAGGCGACGACTCTCTCCTGCGGTCGGATTTAATCATCCGGGAGGTTCCTTGTGGGACGGTGCATATCATAGATATTACCGTCCCTTTTGAGAACCGATGGGTGGCCCTTCGAATCTCAAGGACCTTAAAACATTTAGCTGACATAAATTGATAACAGACGATGTAAGTATACGAACAATAGAAGAAGTATACAAAACTAGCCTTATATTCATTTTTTGAGAAATATGAAACTATTTAGTATTATTGAAGACGTAACCTCAAGTAACTGTACGAAATTTTATCAAAATCGTTAGACAGACGGCATTGCGAAAACCACTTTTTCGGATTCAGCGACACCTAAAACGTACATTTCCGTAAAAATCTCGAGGTCAAATTTTTTCGCGATAACAATACTTTCTCAATATATTTCGTATATGAGAAACTAAAAATACTGCCGAGTATAGCAATAGGAATGATTGATAAATGAAATATGAAAGGTATAACTGAC
Organism: Uropetala carovei; assembly: GCA_036926305.1. Taxonomy (NCBI): domain Eukaryota; kingdom Metazoa; phylum Arthropoda; class Insecta; order Odonata; family Petaluridae; genus Uropetala; species Uropetala carovei. Next base: position 9,386,065 of record JAXCHB010000019.1, on the reverse strand, counting down.
GGGGAAACGATTGGAGAATATCAATTCAGGCGTACTTTTAAGACGTGTTTATAAATTTGCAGGTGTTCGAGATAGCAGGAAATGGAGGATGTGAAATGTCAATAATGATAAACAAAAGAAGGGAGACATGAAATATGAAAAAATGATGAGGAAATTCTTCGAGGGACAGTTGGGAGATCAAAACCTGTCCATAGCAATCTTATATATGCAAATTGACATCATTCTGAGGTCAGTAATAAGATGCGTGGGAACTGCTAATTGAGATATTTAAGTACGAAAATTTTTACGCTGAAAGTGACAGTCTTTGCATCCCATTATGTTAATCGAGAGAGGAAGTCTCGATTAAACGAGAAGAGAATGTTTCTTCTCAACTTAAGAGACATGACATACAAAATAACCAACGCCATTAAATCAGCGAGAAGGACTTGGTAAAATGCCTGAGAAGGATATGGCAGAGAAACAACTCTAAAACGTATGAGAAGGCAGCGAATGTGAGCGGGGGAAATTCTCAACAGACGACAACTTCATTCTCGGACAAATATTTTACATACGGAGACAAAAAAGGATAAGGGACGTAATACGTAACATTGTGGAAAACTATGAACCTGAGATTCATCCTTTATTTTTAGTAATAATAGCGATTGAGCGAGAAAATTTTCGCTCAGAAACGAACGAAAAATACGTTATTACGATAAAAAGTGACAGCTGAATATAAACAAGAAATTGGGAACAACAACGTAAAATTTTGAAATTATGGAACATAACAAGGATAAAAATCGGTACAATATACATTGTACAAACTTTCTCATATACTAATGCGTTTAGTTATCTTTAGAAAAATATGAACTATGTTGAATCATTATAGACATCAACTTGAATAATTATACGAAATTTGATGAAAATCGTATTAGCCGTTTTTTAGAAAATACAGTTGTTATTAAAGTTGTCCAAGAATAAACTAGCCTTATATTAATTTTTTGAGAAATATGAACCGTGTAGTATTACTGCAGACGTAAACACAAGTAACTGTACGAAATTTGATCAAAATAGTTGCAGCCGTTTTTTAGAAAATAAAATAAACTTCCCTTAATTATTGATCAATGACAACCATTTATTCCTAGCTTCTATTCTGTATGATAAAATGCCTACATAAGTGCGAGATTTCGTTATTTTCGCTATACCGTTTAGTCTCTAGAGCCGCGAAAAACAGACCCACGGACACAGACGGCATTGCGAAAACCACTTTTTCGGACTCAGGTACACCTAAAACGTACATTTCCATTAAAATTTACGAGTACTTTCTCAATATACTTCGTATATGAGAAAGTAAAAAGAAAGTAAGTAAATCTCGAAAGAGAGGGGGGGAGGGAAGGGGGGGGAGAGAGAGAGAAAGGAAAGATAGATTACGGATGAGAAAGAGAGATGTGATTTTCCATAAAGTAGCATACATTTTATTAATCCTCGAGACCAATCTGAGTGCTATCAAGAGAGGAAAGCCACCCCATTTACTCAGCGGCGAAGTAAAATAGTTTCTTCTTTCAAAGTTAAATTAGTGCAAAATCAAACTACATATATACATGATAAGCTACAGTTCAGAACATTTCTGCCCCTTTTAAAACTGGATCCGGTAGTTTGGCCAACCTGCGAGTTCCAACTTGCTTCGCTTCCCCCTCAAATTCCCTCTCTACAATCGCTTTCCCCTACATTACGTCGCAGTCCGCGCAGAAAGGTGCCGTTAGCTTTTAAAACTACTTGTAACTCGTATCTCACAGTCGACTCTAAAGACATGATTTTCCACTTCGATTCTCGTTAGTATCGTTTCGCTGCTGCTAATTAATGGGATAATAATGCGTAATTAAATAGCATTCTGCCACGATCTTCCGTGGTGATTTTTATCTCAGGCGTAATACGTTTTCCGGTTTGGAACATTCTTGGAATCGTGTCTTCTAAGAACAGTTAACATCGCGGAGGTTTGCATTATTAGGTTTCCTTCCTTTTCTTCTGCACTTTACCCTTACTTCGATCCAATTGCCGTTTTATTTAGAGCTCGGGTGGGCAATAGGACTTCGAGTCAAGCCAAAGGTGTGGCGAATGAATCATGAAATTTGCCACACCTAATAAAAAATAGGTTCCTAACCACTTTGATTAAAGGGGAAAATCCGAAATTCTGGAGAGCTGAGATTTTTTGTGGTGCGTTATGGTGTAAAACTAAACAATTTTAGATATGTTGTGTTACCGATTTCGAAAGTCGGTCAAATACGACCAGCCCTACTGTACATACTTCACTATATCTATATCTATGTGTGTCATGCTTTCACATTCCGTAGGCCTGTTGAATCATATGGATATGGAAGAACCCTTCCGAGTTTTCAGGACAGGCCGGAAATATCAGTTCACGCATTTTCAGCGTAAAAAATTTTTTCAAGAATTTTTTCATGAAATTTTCGTTCAGTATCATTCCAGGTCTAATAATCCAATTCGCCACGCTTGTGTTGCCAATTCGCCACATGTGTCGATTGGCGAACGTATTGCCCATCCCTGATTTAGAGCAACAAATAGAGACCGAACCCAAAGCCTCGCTTTTCTCCTCTAAAAGATTATTCTTGCGGGTGAAATTACCTCGTCCTGCAGATGTGATTGAGGCAGAGTTACAACTGATTTCATGAATGTATAGTTAAGTGGAAATAGTCAAAAAATTCTTTTATTTGTAAGCAGTTAACTAATTATTATTTTAATTGCGCAGATTTAAGAGTTTCTTAAATGTTCGAAATTTTTGCCTATTAAAACAGCAGCTAAATAATTGATTTAAACTTTCGCGGATGTTTTCATACTGGGGTTGTATGGGGGGCGATCAAAAAGTAAGGTTCCCATGGCCACACAATTTGTCACAAGCAAGTATTGGCATTTTGAATATATGCAGTATATAGTACATACATTTTGGGTACTATTTCTTTACATAAGAACCATATCTGTTGAGGTACTCATCCTAACGTGATATAAGTTTATATATTCCGTCTCTGTAAAATTTGGGCTCTTGTTGAGCGAGCCATAAATGAACTGCGTTTTCCACTTCAGCATTTGATTGAAACCGTTGACCTCCCAGGTGTTTCTTCAGCGGCCCAAACAAGTGGTAGTCAGAGGGGGCAAGGTCTGCACTGTACGGTGGGTGTTCAAGAACTTCCCAGCTGAATGACTGCAACATTTCTTGAGTTTGACGCACGCTGTGCAGTGTTGCATTGTCGTGATGAAGAATCACTCCACGAGAAAGAAATCCAGGTCGTTTTCATCTGACGGCTTCCCGTAATCTTCGTAACGTCTGGCAGTAAGCATTGGCATTAATTGTCGTTCCATGCTGCACGAACTCCAAGAGAATCACTCTTTCACTGTCCCAAAACACTGATGCCATTACCTTTCCGACCGATGCACACACTGAATTTTTTTTGTTTCGACGAAGATGTGTGTTTCCATTCCATTGTGGCTTGCTTCGTTTCGTTAGTGAATTGATGGACCCACGTTTCATCACCTGTTATTATGCGTTCCACAAACTCGTTTCCGTCCTCTGCGTACCGCTGAAAATGTGAGAGACAAGCTGTGAAACGCAGAGTTTTGTGTTCGTCAGTGAAATTTCTTGGGACCCAGAGAGCACAAATTTTATGGTATTCCAGTTCTCCATACTCAATGTTATGGACTGTTCCATAAGAAATGTTCAATGCAGAGTAAGATCCCTTACCGACCGTCTTCGGTTTTCCAAAATCAACTCCTCAACACGCGCAGTGTTCAGATCTGTTGTGGATGTGCTTGGCCTTCCGCTGCGATCTTCGTCCTGAATATTCGATCTTCCATTTCTGAACTCTCTGCATCACTTCCTGACATGTTGCACAGCCATTACACCATCACCGTAAACCTCTAACAACTGTCTGGATTTCTGTCGGTGAAACGTTTTCCGCCGATAGGAAACAAATGACGCCACGCAGTTCTTCGCGAGACCATGTTTCTAGCCGCGTCGCCATTTTGTACGCCAACAAAAGGAGAACAAAGTAGCGCAGACTGAGATGAACCTATTCAGATTAAAGTATTCACTAGTATCATCGTAACCACAAAGGGAAAATGAAATCGGAATAACATATACAATGTTACAGACCAGGGAACCTTACTTTTTGATCACCCCTCGTATATGCTTTTGGGTTATCCCGCGTAGATTTTTGTAAAAAACGTTTCTTCTCCCTTGCCGGAGACATCTTCAGGGGTAATCTGGCCGGGTGTCCTCATGTTGTCTCTATGTATATTACGGTGGCAGAGGTGGGATGAGGAGTTTATAGGAAGGGGGGATTGGACAAAAAAGTAGTCGTCAACCTCTCCAACCAATTTAGATTAAGTCAGCGTATCCATCCTGAAGAGAGGATTTAATTTCGCGGTCACTCCACGAACAATAACATCAGAAGAAATAATATGCGGAATATAAGCTGCGATAGGCCACTTGCCAAAACACGAAGCAGAAGAAATACAACACACATCGAAGATTCTTCGAGAGAATAACAATAAAAGAAAAACAAAAAAATCAAACATTATAAGCAATGAGAGAGCAGCATTAAAACGCACGAGGGAGAATAAGGATATAACAATTTCATTCGCTGACAAAGGAAACGCCATTTTTATCCTAAATACCCAAGATTATGACATTAAATGGAAGAACTTAAGCACAGTTCCTTATAAAGAAATCAAAAATGACCCCGCTAACCGCATCAAAAGAAAAACACCTGATTTCGTTAACAGGTTCATTACAGACCGTGAAACAAAGAAGAAAATAATTCCACAAGATCCGAAGAAGCCATGTATTTACGGAATACCAAAAATCCAATCCACAAAGAGAACGTTCCTTTAAGGCCTATAGTAAGCGCCATAGATTCGCCGACTCATAAACTACCCAGATATCTCGCTACAATACTGCAACACAAAGTTGAACAGGCAGCCTCCTACGTAAGGAATTCACAGCACTTCCTCTACCTTATCCAAAAGAAAAAACTAGAACCAGGAGACATTTTAGTTAGTTTTGACGTGCAGTCATCGTTCACCATGATACCAACAGACGAAACAATAACAATTATTCAAGACCTTTTTGACCGAAACACCGCTAACAAAACTTCACTCTGGCTGAGATTTGTGGACGACATTTTTATAATTTGTACGCACAGACAACAAAAACAGGAAGAATTTTTTAACTACTTAAACGGAAGACATCAAAACATCAAATTTACAATTTACAATAAGGACGGGAAAATACCATTTTTAGACGTATTTATTATCAAGGCAGAAGACGGGAGACTGGGACACACCATCGCCTCAGGGGACTCCACACACCTTCACTAAGAAATAAAACAATTTAAAAAGATCTTACAAGCCAAGAAATATCAAGAACCCCATATAAACCGGGCGATCAGGAAGAAACTAAAGAATTCAAAACGAGAAGACGGGAGAGATAAAAAGAGAGAGAGAAAGGCCTATATCTCCTACATCCAAGGTACAACTGACAAATTGGGACACTTATTAAAGAAATATAATATCACGACAATTTTTCAGCCCGTGAACCAAATCAAGAAAACGTTAGAAATCATAAAACACAGGAGGCCATTACAGGTAGAGGGGATGTATAACATACCGTGTAAGACATGCGACTAAGTTTACATAGAGGAAACGGTGAGAACAATTAGGACGCGAGTAGAGGAAAACAAAAGAGCCATTGGACAAATCGGCTGTAGCAGAACATGCAATAGATTTCGAAAATACGAGAATCCTCTCGAAAGAAAAATCATATTGGAAACGGATAATTCGAGAAGCATTAGAGATTTAAAAAAATACGGCAATAATTTCAACAGAGGTAGTGAGTACAAGATAACACCTGGATCCCAGAAATAAACAACTTGATGAGAGGGATTTCTCAACAAAATTCTCCTCCCACCAACCTCCCCCCCCTTCCTATAACTTCCTCACCCCACCACTGCTACCGTAATATATACAGGGCCTGAGAGATGTGAGATGGGGCCCGGGCCAGTCACAAATGTGGAGTCCCACCCCACTCCGAAAGCCATACAAATATATGAATAAAAAACCTTTAGAATAAATTTTGGGGGCTCCTCTGGGCCCGGGCCAAATGGCCCTGCTGACCCCCCTCTATCTGACTCTGAAAAAAATTAAACATATATATATATATAGAGAGAGAGAGAGAGGGAGAGAGAGAGAGAAAGAGGCAACATGAGGACACCCGGCCAAGATTACTCCTGAAGAAGTCTCCGGCAAGGGAGAAGAAACGGTATCTTTATACAAAAATCTGTGCGGGACAACCCGAAAGCATACACAACTCCAGCCCAGCAGCTAAATAGTCATGTGGAGCTCTTTTTAGGACGCTTTCCTTTAATTCGTTCCTTAACTTAGACGGGCACGTATGCACTAAGAAATTCCATCAAATAAAATTAAAGAATTTGAGAATATATATATATATATATATCTTCATGTTCCTCGCAAAGTAACCTTTACAGTGAAATCTTTAATTAACGTACCGTCCCCGCGAGCCATGCATTTATCCGCTCTACAATGAAAGTATTTTAAACTGAAAACGTTTATTAGGTAAACAGCGATACAGAAAAATATAAAAGGTACTCATCGATCAAAGTAAAAATTTTCCCTCATGCTTGAATTTTTCCTCATGGCATCCCAAAGATCGCAAACCAATAATTATCATACTTAAAATGTATCATTTTGGTTAATAAATAGCTCATAATGAAAATATATACTTTCAAGACGGTATATGTCACTTAGTGCATTTTACGATACATAATACTGACATAATTTTTACAATATTTGTATGGATTATTCGATGGGGAATAATAAAATGTATTAAAGTGTGGAGAACACGTTACTGTGAAGATAATTATCATAAAGTTTAGCTGTATTTAAAACATCGTAATTTTTATTTACATAAAAGACGAAATTAATTAAAGTAGCTCATAGATACGAACATCTTTAGCGAGAATATTCAGGAGAACAAAAAATTCATTAACTTCAACAAGATAAAGGATGGTCTTTTAAACGGAGATCGACTTTAAGCACACAGAAAGGCAGCAAGGAAGTTCTTGGGTGAAGTAGAAACGACATATCAATCCCTGTTAGCTACCCGTAAAGTTGTTGTGCCTGAAGAAATCCCACATTTGAACCTCGGAGAGGACGGACATGTCGCTTTTGATCGCTTTGTTGCTAAGTACAGGAGGATGCATCCGAATGCATAAGAAGATAAGAGCCGTGTAAATATGGTAACTTCCGAACTACCACGTTAGGCTTGTATCATTCATTCCTTTAAATTATGCATACGTTACGCGGATTAATGAATGTGTTATAGTTTCCAAAGGCGAACGGAAGGACTTCTGCGAACATTTTTGTGAACAACGCCATTTCGCAGCTGCTGAAAATAACCGATCGTGGACGGGACAACAACTCTATACAAAGTATCATCCATTATTAAAACACAAGTTTTTTGCTGATTCTTTGCGAAAAATATTAGGCCGCAATATTTGATGTACGCAGTCTTCTCCCGCTAATACGATGCCTTAAAAATTCCACAAGATATGTTAAAATAGTTCGAGAAGAGCAAAACGCTGTAATAATTTTTGAGAAATGTGGAAATACTTAGGCATGCATACATGCATGCTTCTCCCTATGCAGGCTTTCATTTGCAGTTTTTCAAGAATGTTTGGATATCAACCAATATTAGATCGATTAGCTTTTACGCGTACAAAAAGTTGAAAATATAGATCTAATAATGCATCGCAAACAGGGAATTTATGCCAGTGTTCTCACTGATATAATTTTTCGAGGTGCTCGTAAATTTTTGGATCACCGTTACATCTCGTAAGCTATCGTCCACATTCTTTTCGATAAAAAATAAAACTACTGAGAAATTTTACTGAATTACGACTATAAGATAAACTTAAAAATATCGTAAGCTTCACAACTCACGCAAAGAAAGTTTCCAGTCCGAATTTTCTTGCAATCATATTATTCTATGCCAGTTTGCTCGGTGAAAAACAAGCAGCAATATTCCTAGACCGCCTCCTCTCTCGCTCTCTAGCCCACCGCCACCGGTCTCCTCTTCTCTCACAATATTTTCCACGGGATGAGGACGTGCGTGTCGCATCGCACGTAGAAGCTATGACCGTCGCTCCGTAGGTAGTATATCGTTTCCCATCTATACGCGCTGACGCGCGCGCGGCGGAGGAGGAGCTGTGGGAAAAACGCCTTCTGTTGCGAGATTACCAATCCAGAAATAAACAGAGTAACAAACTCTAAGGCTGGCAAAAACAGAAAACAAGAGATGGTCAAAACAGCCGTATCTTGGATCCCAAGAAGCTATTTTTTCTCTCCTCCGCCGCCTCAAGGCGGAGTTTCGAATAGCCTACGTGTAAATGCAGTTATGGGATAGTTGCATGCTTTTGGTCACGTACCTTGGCACAATGACCGGATATTGGCTCTTTGATGCGAAATTTTACTCAGTTACCTCGCTGAGAACACGGACCGCCGCGGCACGGTTAAATTGGGAAAGTCTCGATGTAGCATAAAAGTCTTCACATGTTGGGGTGATTATCTTTAAAGAATCCTTACACGACGTTTTCGCCACTGGAGAGAGCGATTAGCCGGATGTAGTGAAATATCCTTTTTTTAAATTATCTTTAAATCAACAGAGAGAATAGTAGTATCCTTATCAGGATTCGTTTTAATTTTTGCTCGGAACATTAATCGATTTGAGCATTTTCATGAATTTTGTCCGAATATCCAAATTTTCGAACGATCATTTTTCGAAGCCGACTTTTTTCAGGTATAGGAAAATTCATCTACAAATGTCTGTAGAAGGAAGTCATTTTGTCGGTCACTTATACTTTTCTTCCTTCAAATGCCTTTCGGCAAAAAAAAAGGCCCTGAAGGTCAAATTCTTCGAACTGTCATTTCATATTTCCAGATATAAGGTGTTCTACGTCTAAATGTTCTATAGTAAATTAATTTTTATCCAAATAAAAGACAAGCGTTTAATATTTTTAAAGTAAAAATTACTCTATCGTTTTTTTATATCTCCCAAATAGAGAAACGTGCTATGAGTTGATTCAATAGTCGGCCATGAACTGTGTGGGTTATAAAACGTCAGAAATATTTAAAATACCAACATTGTTATATAGGTAAATGACCTTTGGTAGATACGTGTGGGAAAGTTCTTAGAAAATCGTTAGAATATTGGGGAAAAAGATTTTTTTAATTCGAAATACTCTGTTCGAAAGCCGCAATTTCAAAACGTTGGCTTTAGAAGAAATGATTGATTAAGAAAACTGACCTTCGAGAAATTGATCGGTTAAAAAAATTTTATCATCGAAGGCTTAAAATCCAACACTTGTTTTAAGGAAATCTTAATAGGCTAATGTCACAGCCCAGTAGTATTGGAACACAATCCTGTCGCAATAAAAATTACCATATTTTATTAGTCAAAAATACATAAAAGAGCAATGCAATATAAGGTGACAATTCAAATAATAATTTTCGGAAAGTTATATATTTGTTTTATGAATAGGAAAACAACTGTAAATAACGATAGCCTTTATTTACGAAACGAGTAATTCATCTCGATATATAAAAAAAGGTCATTCGTGTAAGTCACGATCTCGGGTTGGCGCGGCCATGTTAGGATATATTCGAAGATAAACCTAAGAAAAATTTAGTGCGCACCACTTCATATTTTCCATGGGTTCTATTTCTAAACTAACCCACAGAAAGACTCGCGCCCAGAGGGGCCCATGGCATAATGGCCCTTAAGGGTCCCTGTAAAGTTTACAGCCAGATACTTGAGCAACCAATGTTGAAACTAAAGCTCTACCGAAATATATGTACTACTCACAGCTCATTTAAACGCCAATTTACAAAAAAGAGAGTTTCCTTGTCTTGATTTAGGATCGATTCACCGCACCCATGGAACGACTGTCTATCTTAAAATAAATGTAAACACTATCGAAACGCCGGACTCGTGATAACGAAATCTAATTTTAACGCGGTCGTAAAAACTGAAATCCCGAAAAAAATTATTTCTAGGGCTAATGTTAATAGGCTATGACGGAGGTGTGAATGGCAGAACGTTAAACAGAAAAGTTCAGCGTTCCCTCAATTCTTGAGCTTACCCGGTATTTCCAAAGCAAATAATTTCGGCATATGGGTCATCAAATCTTTACTATACCTTACATCATAAATGGTGTCCAGAAAAGAAATAAATCCTGAGAACTTCGCCATTGAAGGAAAATGAGATTGAGGAAACTCGGGTGCGATTCTTTCATGGTGCTAATGGATAGTTTCGTTTAAACATCTTATCTTATCATGTCAGCCGTTTATATCATAATTACTACTTCCAAGTTCTAGGTTCCTGGATTCAATCAGCATATTGATTACACATCCAGGTGTGCCGTTCATAATCCAGCGACAAAGAAAATCTCTAATACTTGGTCCATCAAAATAAAATTTTGGTTCGACCCACCGAGTCTTGACAAACAGCGAAAGAATTGACCTCTTTTGGAAACGATCACGTATTTTTGGACTTAAGCCGGACTGCAGAGGTATGAACGTAATTGTTAAATGGAGACAAATCCGATAAGAACCAATTCAGGACCTGAGGTGAAAATGAAAACCAGACAGCCATGCGAATTAAAGCCGTCATTATTCAAAGAAAATCAAAATTGCAACAATCCAAACATTATCAGTCAAATCAACAAATAAGTATTAAGGGGATAGACGGGCTTTTAAATTTAATTTCCAAACAATGAATGAATTTTGGCTAAACAAATACAAGTCATTATATTTATAATATCTCTTAATTTTGTAGTGTACCTGGGTGCGGGCGTGCGTACGTCACAGCGGTGTGTTAGGGATAGTGAGAATCTGAAATTTCGCAGGCATGTAGAAATGAAGGTGAAAGCGCCAGGCATTTCTGAAAACCTTGAAAAGAGGGACAGTTATGACGTATTAAATTTTTCAAAATAAAAAAATTACTATAAAAATACATATGCAGAATTAAGCCACGCATTTAACATTTAAACGCAAAAATTACAGGTGTATCTATAAAGATGCTGATTTAAAAAAAACATATACGACTTACAGATGAGGAGATTTAATCTATATGTGCTACTTAAGTAAAATCATTCAGGCAATAATTAGCTCACGGATGTAACTTAACTATCACGATCGTGTTCTTAAGTCTGTAGATTCCTCGAGTCATGGTTTCGTGAAGAAAAACTGTTTCACAAGAATGGAACAACGATGTAACCTTCACACAAACACAAAAATGTTTGTGTAGAAGTTACTTGCCTGATCCTTTCTTGTGAAATACGTATATCGCCACAAAGTTGAACCGAATTCTTTTGATTATATAAGGATAAAAAAACTGCATGAGTTTTGGTGGTTGCATAAGTGTGTGGGATTAAAATTCCGGCCATTTCTTTCGCGGAGAAAATTTATTTATTCATGTGAAAAATCAAAGTGAAAGGTAAGTTTCATTAAACTTGCATGACGTTACTCATTTTAATATATCATAACATCGAGTATGTTTTCATATGTTTAATCTTCTAAATGTAGCGCCGCCTTCCTTTAATCAATTATAGTTTGAGCAAAAAATTATATACTGAGCAACGTTCCACATAGTTTTTGCTAGTTGAAAAACTTGCTTTAAATTATTAATGTTTAAACAATCCTGGAAGAGCTAAGGAGCCGAGAACGCCTGGAGAAATATAGGTCTGAATGTCTAGCAGAGGAGATTTTAGGAATAACTGGAGTACCAACGTACATACGTAGGCAGATATGATCGTGACGATTAAATATCTGAGATCGATTGTAGAACGGAACGTTATGGAGACTCGTTCTTTTCGACAATACGACATCAGAGAAGGCAAAACTGCGAGAAATAACTTTTAGGTAGTCTTTGCTGCATTACACCTCCTGCCACCCTCCAATTTGGTGAATTGCAGGATAACATGCAGAGGTATATGCGCGTTATCGCGTTTTATATGTATAGGACTAGTGTAATGCCCGTTGAAATATCAACGGGAGAATTATAGATAGATTGATTATTAATATTTGCATTTTAAATAATTATTAGCACACTTTTACATGTGAAATATTTCGTCATATATTACATTTCTAGTGAATATTCTGTTGTCGTTTAGTAAATGCTTTTGGTTTTTATTTTCGGCTATAAAACTCTGTTATTCTTCTCCCATCTTGTTCTCGTCAATGCTGCATATAAATGTCGGTGTGCAAAGACCGGGAAATAATTATATGTATACATATATAACGTAGGGAGAATAATTAAATTTCGTGCACTTAACATTATGATTGTTTTAAAATTGCACTCTGTACTTACGAAGAAAGAAACCTTAAAAAAATAAACTAACTGTTTATCGTAAAAACCGTTACAACAGGTTTAAACTGATTTTTGCTTTGAAATATACTTGAGTCAATTCAGTACAACTTCCACTTTACATACTGTAAATTCCAAAGTAACTCCTTTTATAATAGGCAATGCTAGCCTAAAATTAATTCATTCTGTAAAGTGAATAAATAAAGTTCTTTCTTTAAACTATAATTGCTCCTGTTATTAGATTTAAATGGATGATAAGCCTTAGAACTTACTCTATATTAAATAAGCACCAACATTCCTTTTATAAAAACAAATCAATTCATTAAAAGATCCACTGTTGTTTCTTCGAAAATTGCCCGTTAACAGTTTTAAATGTCATTTTAATTTTAATTGAATTTTCATTTATATTCGTTTCCAAACTTCGGCCATTGTTACGAAATTAATTCGAGGAATAACAATATAAATTCGTAAGCACGTATGGTTTACAAAGAATTTAATTTAAGAATGCTTTTTATTTCCAATTTTTCTAAAATGACACTGTTGATACTTCAAATTTTTTATATTTACGTTCATATACTTATTTTCTACAAAACACGCCAATCTCTCCCCTTCCTTCCTCTCTCGTATTGAAGCACTCAAGGCACGCTTATTCCCAGAAGGATGTATATACAATAATAGTAATTTGAGGTGTAACAATGATAATGATCGACATAGAAACATCACGTTAAAATGGCGAGATTTCCACAAAATATGCAAATTAAACGTTTAATATGGAATATTTCGAACTGTGGGCGATAAAAGACGAACAGAATAAGAAACTTTATAAATTTTTCTTCAAGATGGTTCAAATCCGAAGGTCGTCTGTTAATCTCTTATAATTTTCATTTCCAAATGAATAAAAGCCTGCACGTCGAAAAATCGCGTTTTACATGTTAAGTAATGGGAAATGGAAATGCCTCTCTTGTAGACGAACCAAGGAATTTTTTCGCGATTTAAAATTGTCATTCTCTGAATAAGTGTTAATCAAGCATCCCTACCAAATTTCGAGTTTCTGCCGTTATTATTTCTCGAGTTATTAGCGTTTGCATAGCGTGACCAATCTACCAACTAACAGACGACGGCTATTATTATATAAAATAAGGAAACGCCATTAAGTAATCGTTTTAGTTTGGACGTCATACTAATTTAGAATGCCTTTTCGACATCCTCGAACAATTTCCCCACAAATTTATGCAGGGCCTCCAAGATCTGACATGTACCCTAGAGAATGGTTAACATATGGCCTCCATCCTTTTATCAGAAAAGGGGGATTGAGGGGTCGCGTTATAAAGAAAAACATAGGCTAGCGAATAAAATATTTGATTTAACTTATAAATGAAAATAAGAGAGAGGTGGAGGTATTTATATGATACTTGAAATTCAAATAATGCGTCACTATAATAATTAATATTTCTACATACTAATTTCGTACACATTGAATTCTTGAGTTGACGTTGAACACTTGAGGGTACTGGCAAGACGGCAAAATTGATAATCTCTATAAAATTTATGTCTATCGTTTACATTTTCTGTTACTTTATCAGTTATTTTATTAATATTTTTAAATGTCATCCATTTTTTTGGGTCCCAATGGGCTCGGGCTCCGGGGATTTTGCCTCGGCATCCCTACCTACTCAGTGGGCGTGTATGTATGACATGTCACCAATGCCAATGAAAAATTTAGAAATTTTTCAAAACGAATCGATTAATTGTAATGCTTTTTCTTACTGTGTTTTTGGATGTCCAATGTTCAGTGAGTAATGGTGATTATTTTTAAATCACTCGTAATAACTTCGTCGAACGATATACACATTTTTTTGCTCGTTAGCTTACCTACTCTAGACACCAACGCCGTCTGTCTGCCGGAGTGGAAAGCACCTACGCAGCGATTCAATCGGCCATTGCTAAGGGCCCCCATTCCGCCCACGTTACTTCATTAATTGTCTCCTGTCTTTCTCTATCTCCCTATATATATATATCTGTGTGCGCACACATACAAATATCCACACATACATGCAAGCATGTGCATAACTATAGGTGGTTAAAAGGCGTGCAATAAAGCCCATCCCATTATGTAACACCATTTTACGTAACCATGCACGGTTACGTAATATCTCAAAAGAACACCGCAGAAACTCGCTCACAAAAATAAAAACCCGGACGGATATTGGCCCAGTACGTTAAATTAATGTACTCCTCCGTGAGCATAATTGCGAAGCGCGTCTCGCGCTGCGGGGCGGCGGCAGGAGACGGAGGAGGAGGCAGGAAGGTACGGAGAGCTAAAGGGGCGTGGCTGTTATTTTTTTAGGGGTCCTTTGTGTTATTAGGTCAGTGGCTTGGCCTTGGTTGCAGCGAGAAAGAGAGATAGAGAGGAAGGGAGTGAGAGACAGAGATATATATGCATACTATACGTATTACCTCTATTAGACGAGACGTAGGTTGGCCTCTGAGGAAGTGGAGGGTGGGAGCATCATTATAAGGGCACTTTTCAGGCTTGGGCCTATCAGAGCCTTGCGACGTTGCCATAATGTACCTTAGTAGCTTACTGCTTTGTTCATAAATAGATACAAGGGCGTGGACTGTAAGCGTAAATCCTACAATGTAGCTCCCCTCTATTTTGTGGGCGTAAACATCTGGGAGGCAAACTTATTTCTCGTGAAGTTAACAGATCACATTCGAGAAGGTTCGGGCGTATGGAAGTGAAGGATGGAGAAAGGATGCATAAAACAAACGCTCTCTTGCAGAGTTTCTGATGCAGGCCTCCCCCCCCCCCCCCAATCCTCCCCCCCCCCCCAATCCTCCCCCCCCCCCCCCAATCCTCCCCTTCCCCCTCCCTTCGCTCGCGACAATCAGAGCGAATCAATTGCACGCCATGTAGGCGATGGAGCTCTTGAGCCGAGTCGTGGTTGCGAAATCTCCGGCCGAGTCTTTTATATAAGCGAAAGCGCCAGCAAAAAATAAGGGAGAGAGAAAAACACGGACGGGAGAGAGAGGCAGCCGTGTTTGTAGAAGAAAATGGAGAGAGAGATACACATAGCAATGGATAAGTGAACAAGAAACTCGACGGAAATACGTTTAACGATAATCTGTACGAGGTTTATCCGTTCCAAAGTTTAGGCTACGATGTGAAAAGGCATTTTACGGCGAAAGGAGACGAGATTCAACTTTTATGAAACGAGAATCATCCTCGGTTGGTCTACGCCTCTCTCCGTAAACCGATGCATAATTTACTCTGATCCTTATTTTTTCCCAGCGCACCTGCGAGCGTGGCTACACCTGGTGAGTTCAGTGCAAACTACTTGAGACGTAGATCTCCCTACTTTCATTTTGAATTAATTTAAGTTTATTTTTTTTTGTTTTTATGACTTTCGTTGGCATTAACAGTCTAACCTGATTTACGCCAATGTTTCAAGGTGTTTAATTATTGCATTATGAATTCTGAAGACGAAGTTTTTTGAAATTGTATCTGTTTGAAAGGAATTTAGTGTTACGCCGCCATTCTTCCGCATTCTGCAAATAAATAATAATAATCGTTTACAAAAGGAAGTAAAGTCTTTTAAATGAATAACAGATGAGGCGAGAGTTAAATGCAAATTCTCGTGAATTGATGGAAGTGATATCTGCATTTACCAAGCATAAATTTACTAAATTCTTTAATTCAGCGTTCAAAATAAACAACTTTCGTAAGATTAAAAAGAGCATGACAAATTTAATCATTATAATAATAAAAAAGTTCGACTAAGAATTTTCAATATGGCCAATGAATATTTCAACGGAAATATTGAAGCAGCCAGGTTAGTAAAATTGCCATCGAATTGAATTTAATTTCCCCGCTGAAAATATTTTAAGCAGAAATACTTCAGCTAAATGGTCCTTCGCAATAAAGATTTACAACCATGGACGTGTGTAAAGGTGAATGCTATTATATGTTAACGCCTAGCAACGCCTGCTGCATTGATAATATTATCACGCTGAATCCAGAAGACTAGGAATATAGCTGGGAGCTCGCGCTTTTTACTTTTTCACCCCTTGCCAAACGCTTCTGAAGGCTTGCAGGGTATTAATACAACTTTATGTCCTATGCTTTGAAACGGAACTGAAGCGCTAAAATGCAGTTTGCGGCACATTTATAAGACTTTCTGATTAAATATACATTTCTTAAATAATACCTCATGGCACGTTAGACAGCTGGATTTCAATTGAGCGAATTAAATTCTCTTCAATCAAATAAAAAACATGCTATTGAAATAATATTTTGGAAAAATACTTGAGATTAGTGGCGAAATAACCTTTCAGGCATATTTCAAGGATTTTAAAAAATCAACCTAGATTTTATTAATATTGCTTTCCAATCGCAATGAAAATAAAGTTAGTCGATATTTTTTCTTTGAAAAGTGTACTCATAAGTTCACGTATAGGGTAAGAAAACATTTGCATTTAGTAATGAACATACATAATATCCTATGTTAGTTACCCTAACGTACGATATGTCATATCCCCAATGGTATTCCACCTTCCGATCTGATAGGATATTCATAATGCCCAGTTCTCTGCATTCGTGAAATAAATCACGCCCAGCGACGACAGTTAACGAGCCACGACCTGCCTCTTGCTCGTGGCTGCGCCGAGATGCAGCGCGATCACGTTTTCCATTATCCGAACCAACCGGGATCGTATCCCGACCGTATAAATAAATCCATTCCGCTTCTCTCCAAAGGCTTTACCGCGGAAACCGTTCCATACTCCTGTTACGTAATCAAGATGATTCAACGCTAAGTCCGAGTCGTGTCTAATTTTTACCTCCATAAATAACGATTACGTCGAACAAAAGTACAGATTTGCATTTAATTAAGTAATATAGTAATCTTGAAATCATACGTTGTGCGGTTTATTATTATTTTTTAATGATCACAGTTTTAAAAATGCATCATTGATTTTAAAATGACGGAGAATCACTGAAAATAAAACGTCCTCGCCGCCATCCCCTCGTTCTGTTTAAATCGCATCTCGACGACATTCCTATAACCGCCAGCTGACAAACGAAAATTACGACGCGACCCCTTAGGGAGAGGATTATGAGATTCCAGCATCTCATGGTCGTCTTAGATTGGTACTTTGAACTCCTCTTTCCATCCTTCCCGACCTCCTCTCAAGGTGAGCGCTTTGTCTGCACTTCAGGATTTGCGATCTTTAGGCCGGGGAGAGGGAGAGGGGGAGAATGAAAGCGGGAGGAGAGAAGGCGGGCGTGGCCAATCCCAAACTCGGCGACCAATCGCCACTCGAGAAATCCTCCTCGGTGAGATCGAGCGGATATGATCGCTTTGGTCGTGCGATCGAGATTATAACTCGAAGGATTTTCGTCTTCGAGGTACTCTCTAAGAGGATGAGCCTTATTTCCCAATTCGCCGCCATTTCTCCGGAATAGCGCTTCCTACCGTCGCCTAGCAAACGCTTTCATACACAAAAATATGCGGACTGTGTCGCAGTAATGTTTTCGTTAAGACGAAAAATCAAATCCGAACGGTTTTGAGAGACGAAATCGCAGAATAATTTCTCGGTGGGAGATTTTGCAACTTCCCCGGGATCACATGTGCGCGCACATATTCAAATGCAGCCGTAGGAATGGTTTCTAAACGAGCAATTCATCGTTCAGCCTCGTCCGCGTCATCCACAGATCGCCTCGGTATACAAAAGAAGTTGATAAATGGCAGAAGAAGTGAAGCAATAATGAGTGGATATTTTCCACGCTTAAAGTTCTCTTTCTCGCAATGGCACGCCTCGGATTATAATCCCGCTGAGATTCAGAGGACAAAAAAGAAACTGCGGACTCGATAGGCGGAAGAGCTGACACAATGATTAATCTCTCGCGGTAAGAAAAACGACAAATCGCTTCGAAACTAGTTATTAAACGGATGCAAAGGCGACCAAAAAGGGGAACAGGAACGGAATTAAATATGTATGGTCTGGAAACGGGTTATAATGAGGAACGAGAGAAGAGAGAAGGCCAAAATTCGAAAGAAAGCGATTTTATTCTAATTTCCATTCGATGAAAATCGGGACTGTTGAGCAAAATTGCTAACTTGATGCCAAGTTGTGAGAATGGTCGTTTATTTGAAGAAAAAAACCGGTACAACATACACTGTGCAAACTTTCTCATATAATAATGAGTTGTCTATTTATCTTTAGAAAATGAAAATCGTATGAGCCTGTTTATAGAAAATTCAATTTTTGTTCAAGTTGCCAAAGAATAAACTAGTCTTATATTCTATCATCGAGAAAAATGAAATAGGTAGTATTATTGCAGACGTATACTCAAGTAAAGGTAGGAAATTTTATCAAAATCGTTTGAGCCGTTTTTGAGAAAATCAAATTATTGTTAAAGTTGCCTAGAATAAACTAGCCTTATATTCATTTTTTGAGAAATATGAACTATATAGTATTATTGAGGATGTAAACTTAAGTAACTGTACGAAATTTGATCAAAATCATTAAAGCCGTTTTTGAGAAAATCGAATTGTTGTTGAAAATGCGTAGAATAAACTACTCTTATTGACCAATGTCAACCATACTCATACATATACTCTGCTCAGTATGATAAAATGCCTATTAAGTATGAGATTTCATTCATTTTCGCTTTACCGTTTAGGCTGCAGAGCCAGTGACAGACAGACAGACGGCATTGCAAAAACCACTTTTTCGGATTCAGCGACACCTAAAACGTATATTTCCGTAAAAATCTCGAGGTCGAACTTTTTCGCGATAACAATACTTTCTCGATACTTCGTAAGAGAAAGTAAAAATCCAGACTCTTTGAGGACTGCACTCTTCGGAAGCGAAAGGTCGTTATGCAAAGATTTGTCAACGTGCGAAAAGGTATTTCAAAGAAGCTCGTAGAGGTTAGATTATAATAAATACATCACATTCCTCTTCCTATATTTTGAAGAACAGTTTATCTGATTAATTCTGAATCCTTTTTGACGCAACTTTTTTGTTCCAGCCGGCTTTTATTCTTAGCAATGACAATGTTTTACGAGAAAATTCTCCAATGAGTATTTATAGCATAGCAGAGCATCGTTCACCGAAATGTGTAAGAAGAATTGCGATGGATTCGATTGTCCGAGGAGAAAACTATTCGTTTTGTTTAACGGGACAGCTGCGGAGATGTTAAAGAGTTCACATTTATGATTATGGAGGACGTTTGAGGGGAACGCGAAGGCGACATCACGCCACAACTGCGAGGACACGCTCAAATTTCTAGGAGTCATTCGCATCATCGCCACGAGTGCATCTGAATTCGTGAAAAGTTTCTGTTTTTGCGCCGACAGACAGATGAAAAACTACGAAAGATATATAAACTGGCTCGAATAACGGACTGATTTTTAATTGTAGATTATTTTATTTTGCCTATTAATCTGACGTTTTTTACGCTACATTTCCAACTTATTCAGGGGAAATAATCTAGAAAAATATAGCTTAAGATAAATCTTTTACAACGTTCCGCGGAATAAAAATGAAACAGCCAACCAGAAGATGTAATTAAATAATATACCAACGAATTCAGCCATGAGATGTCATTTAATTCTCTAGTGAATATAATTAATAGAATATTTTTTTACACAAACGCTTTAAATTTACAACTTTCGCTTCCAGGATAAATTCGGCCGACTGCCATCTATTACTGTACAAATAAATTTCAGTTGTCGATAGTGTTGAAGTCTAACATAAGTGGAAATTTGGAATTCGGAATGTGCCCCACGAAAATTTCAGAAAACGTCACTGAATGTCGAATATTATTTTTTAAATTTTTAATGCGATGAAACAAAAACAAATGATCCAGTGATATTTACCGGTGAACTATTGTCAATGGAAATTACAAATTATCCCAAAGACATATCAATCTAATGTCCAATTCATATTGGTTGTTATAAAACGTAAAAGATGGCGCCAACTTCAAGAAAATAAGTTCCAAATATTTTTATCACTTCAAGTAACGTAATCGTGAAAGATAAAGATTAAATAAATGATAACTTCATGAAAAAAGATGAGTTAAGAGCAATCATGACTCCATTTTAAAAAATAACAACTGCCGTAATTCTACGATCACGAATTTCTAATTTCGTCTTTCGAAAAATAAATGTGTGAAAACAAGAAACACGCAGTGCGCGCTTTTAAAAATTTTAATTGGTTTTATATTCGACGTCACCTTTGCTAGTAGGTGGGCCGTGGAGAAGATTTCGAGGATGAGAGGAGGTTACTGACTAACAGAGGTAATGTTTTCATCATTTCGCATTAACCAGGGCCGGTTTCAGTTAAAAAATACATGTAAGCGAGGTAAAAATTGGCCGCCCCTCTGGATATCAAAGGCATGAAATAACGTTAATGACATGCTAAAAAAAAAAGAAATAACTTATTTTACTGTTTTATTTTTTCAAAAAAATATCCAGCTAAATATTTTCAGAAAATAGAAATAAAACATTCACTGGCCTTATAACAAAATTACTATGTAATGATTATATTATATTTTTATATTGCAACTTTACGAACCCACTTTTAGAAAAGGACGAGATTAAGTTTTTTCGGGCTTTTTTCTTTGCAAAGTCATTTATCAGGGAACAGAGAGGGAAGCTAGTACGTGCAAAAGGTGGAGATCCCGAATGTTAAACAGTTGCACAAAGAGACAAACCCCGAGTAATCAAAATCTCCAGTATTGAAGGTTCACTGTGTTTGGGGCGGTAAGGTTATTTGAAATTACAATGCGTAATCCCTAAAAGCACATGAAACTTAGCAGTACCGTTATTGCTTTTGCGTGTATATATTCCGCTAAAGAGGTTAAGGGAAGTGCACAGTGTGTCGGCGTGTATTAGACAATGTAAAACTGTAAAACGTTCATCTTGCCGCCATTTTTAGGTGACGCCTGCAAGCGGTAGGTTACGTCGCTTACACCTTGAACCGACCCTTAATGTAAATGACATATCATGGCGAAAAATGTAATTTTTTTGCGATGTTTTCAAGTTCTGTGCAACAAACCTCTAAAAAAATGAAAATGTAGAAATCCGAAATATCGATTTTGCCGCCCCTCTGAAGTGGCGCCTGTAAGCGACCGCTTACGTCGCTTACGCCTGAAACCGGCACGGCACGCATTAACCGAGAGGTAAAGAAACAGAGAGAGAGAGGCATTTATTAGAGGAAAAGAATTATGACAAATGTACCTACGGAGTAAGGGGGAGAGACAGTAAGTAGTGGAGTGAGAGAAGGGTTAAGAGAGAATGGAGGAAGATGGGAACGGCGAGAGCAACGCATGAGAAAATCCCACACCGAAAACTCGGTTGCGTAATCTCACGTTATTTTTTTTTTTTTTGCTTACCAGCGAAGGCGATCTTCGCGATTCGGTAATTTATTCCATGAAATACGGTTTCTTACCCTCTTGTCATTTTTTCCCTCCTCTATAACTTCAACGATATTATTGCCGGATACGAACCGATCTCTGTTACACGTCGTTTTGAGACGCCGAGCATGGAGAATCACGCTCATACATAGTATATACGATGTACGTGTTTGTACGTATCCCGTTTCAAGGATAAAGAGGTCGATCGAAGCGACGACAGTTCGCGGACCGTGCGAAATAAAAAAAGAACTAGTGAAGGTAAGCGTGCGTCAACTGAAACCATTTCGTCGTTACGTAACGAGTCGAAGTCGAAAGAAAAACACACCTGTCCTAAAACATTAAACGTAGGTTTTAATTTACGGCTGTTTCTAAAATGCGTGCGGAAATGTTTTCCGATTGGGAATGCTTTTACGAGGCGATGATTTCTCTTAACCCTAGAACGGTAGACTTTAGTCTTTTGTATCTTATTGGTAGACATACGTAAATTTTACGTACAGGGTATTTTAGTCTTGAAAACATTTAGATTGTAAAATTTCTTCATTATTCTTGATTAAATAGCATTATGAAAGCAAATAGGCGAAAAGTACTACAAAATTGTTAAATAATGTCCACTATATATACTTTAGGAACAATAAAATGAAATATCTATAAAACATCGAATAAACTCTAGATAAAAAATCTTTTTAATAGCAATTTACAGACAGGAACTTTAAGCAGAAGTTAAAAGAATACCAAAAAATTATAGTAGTGGTAGTATAGTTACAACAATGAGAAAATAAATTTTTAAATTTATAGCAATATAATATGAGCAGTTGCACTTTCAAAACTCGGGGATAGTTTGTCAGTCAGCTTTCGAAGGTCTCGTGTTTCTTTGTCGTCATACAACTCCTGAAAACTTGTATACTTATATGTATCAATTTATCGTAACAGTCTTCGTCAGAAAGTGAAAAAGTGACGAGAATCATCGTGACGAAAATAGATTATTATCAGCAAAATAATAGGTAAAGGAATTATTATAATATGATAGTTGATATACGGCAATGTTTTGTATAAATAATTATCTCAAGATGGTAGATATTCGTAAATATTACTTACTAAAAGAGTCGCTTTTTGGTAGATATGCGTAAATCTGACGTAAAACAATGGTCACTTGCTGGTAGACATACGTAAATATTACGTGTATGATGTTGGAAATCGCCGAAGTACGGAGAGCCCTGGAGATGCAGCGACGTCGCAAGCACAGAAATGAGACTCAGATTCCTACCATCTTCTCTTTCTCTCTAACGTCTTCGTTAGCAACTTATCGATCCTTTAGCACGCTTCGATTTCATTCTTAAACGGCGGCAAAGAAATTATACGCAGCAATCATTTCACATAAAATTTGACAGAGTAAATGTCAACTCAAATACCTATCTTTTGGATTCTGAAATTGTTTCTCGAGTTTTTCTCGTATTAATTGCCAATGTTTACACATTTTTTTCATGTATCACAAATTTGCCATAATGTAAAACGGGACTTTCGGTTTAAAAAGTTTATCACGCCTTCCTCTATGATTTTCCTGTGATTTAAAAATGTATGTAAAATGTGAGCTCCAAATCTTAAGATTGGAGATGAAGGGGAATCTATCGTAGAGTAATATTAATGAGACAATGAATAGAGACATCGCGTTTGAATGTACGGTAGTTGTAGGTCAATGACGTAAGCAAGCGTGTTCCGCCGCAGCGCCGCCGTCAGCGCGTTTGGAAGAGCGATGGAAAGAGCAAACGGAACGGACGAGCGCTTATGCGCTTACATAATGGTTAGTCACGTGACACATCACGATAGTCTCACGCGTGCACAAGGTGAACCTCCGCGAGTCGCATTAACAATTTAAGAGAGTTTAAAACGATCGGGTAAATTTGCATATTTGGTACTTTCCTGTTAACGCGAATACCATAAAAAATAAACATGTATTGTTATGATTGTTTGAGAGGATATAACATTGAAAGGATATATTGACGTATTGTTGGATTTACGATATTTTATTTTTAAAACAACATTAACAGAAACTGATTGGCCGGTCTCGACATCTACAAACCCAATCTCCGGACAACGTGGAGGGTTTCTTTGGTTCCGGGCGAGGCGAAGGGCGCGGTAGCGCCCGGAATCGACTACCCATTACATCTACATCTACATGATACCCTGCAAATCACCAGACTGGTGGGTGGCAGGGGGTGCAGCACACCAAAACCTACCCAATAACGTCCCTCGTGGGAATCACTCTCCTGTTATGATCCCGTATGGTCCTTGGGAAAAACGAGCTCTGATATCGCTCGGTCCTACAGTCGATCTCTCGTATTTTATTCTCGTGATCGTGCCTGCCCATGTACGTAGGTGCCTCTAATATTCCTGAGACCTCCTCTAAGAGAACTTCCGACCTAAATTTCTCCAGAAGCCTTAACCTAGCGCTAATTCTGCGATCCTCTAGCGATATCCAATTCAACTCCTTCAAGAGTGATGTGACGCTTAATTTTTGCTCATATTTTTGCTTTACGAATCTGGCTGCTCTGCGTTGGATTCTTTCTAACTCAAGTATTTGTCCCTTTTCGTACGGATCCCATATGCTGGAAGCGTATTCGACCTGAGATCTGACCAATGATAAATAACACGTTTCTCGTACCTGTTCTGTGCTACTTCTTACTATTCTGCCTACGAAGCCCAATTTCTTATTAGCTGCGCCTACGATCCTTCGAATATGCATATTCCATGATAGATCACGACAAATGGTGACTCCTAAATATTTAACGTACTCTGCAGATTGGATATTCAATCTATCAATTCTGTACTCCGAGTCTAATTCATTGTTCTTACTCTTCCAGAAACTCAATAGGGAACATTTGCTGTGATTAACTTCGATTTTCCAATCTTGACACCATGCTGAAAGGGCGTTTAAATCTTCCTGGAGCGATTTTTGGTCATCCTGACTCGTTATCTCCTTATATAAAACGGTGTCATCTGCGAAAAGTCTTATTTTGCAGCGAACTACCGAGCAGATATCGTTTATATATATCAGGAATAGTAGTGGGCATATGACACTTCCCTGTGGAACACCTGATGCGACTTTTACCGGGTATGAAGATTTCCCATCAATAACTACTATCTGTTTTCTGTCTGAGAGGAAGTCTTTTACCCAACTCACGATATTAGGGTTTATGCCGTACTTTCCTAGTTTTCCTATTAATTTATTATGGGGTACTTTGTCAAACGCTTTTTTAAAATCAATGAAAATGGCATCAACCTGAGTGTTTTTCTCTCCGCATTGTAACAATTCGTTTACGAACAGGGCGAGCTGCGTTTCGCATGACCTACCTTTCCGAAACCCGTGTTGGTTTTTGCTTAGTGAAGAACGACCGTCTAAATAACGCAGAACAGAGCTAACAATTATATGTTCTAGAATCTTACACGATAATGACGTCAAGGAAATCGGTCTATAATTTTCGGGGTTCTCTTTATCACCGCCTTTGTGGATGGGCGTTACGTATGCTAGCTTCCAGTCTTTTGGAACGGTACCATGTGCAACGGATTTTTCGAATATTATTTTCAAGTAAGGTGCGATTACCGAGGCTAGCTCTTTCAACACACGCGCGGGTATGCCCTCCGGCCCGGGAGACTTATTTTGCTTAATCGACTCTAGCTGGTGCGCGATACCTGTTTCCGAGAATATCATATCTTCCATCGAATTTCCCTCATCATTCAAAGCTGGTTCCTCAAATTCGTTGCTCACTGAAGTAAACGCTTTCTGAAAGTGTTCATTTAACAAGTTCGCTTTTTCCGCGCTGTCATGTACTACATCACCTGCCTCCGTTCTCAATGACGCTATGGTGGGGCCTCTACCATGAACCTCTCTAACGTACGACCAAAATGCTTTCGGATTTTCTTTCAAATTACTATGCAGAACTTTCTTTTTGTAATCATTAAATGCTTCTCGCATTGTTACTCTAGCTCTTGACCGCGCCTCTCTGTATTGTTGCCGTATCATTCACCTCTGTTCCTCTGTGACTTTTGAAGAATTACTATTTAAGCGAGCGTGAAGTTTTCTTTGCCGTCTAAGAGCGCATCTAACTTTCTGGTTGTACCATCTTGGTTCCGCACCATCACGTTTAAGTTTATGTGGAATAAATTTATCCGTACCCTCTCGCATCATATCCCTGAACACTCACCATAATTCCTCTGTACTAGCGTCGATAGATGCCCCGCAGAAATAAGGGAATTGTGTCTGTAAAAAAGACCTAAATTTCGAGAAATCGCCTTTGGCGTACATATATACGCGTCTTCTAGCCTTAACCTGTTTCTCCACTTTTAGCTTAAATTCTACGTACACAGCATTATGATCGCTTATTCCTTCCTCTATGGAAAGCTTGTTCATACGCTCGGGGTAATTCGTTACGAGTAAATCTAATATATTGTTCGATCTCGTGGGACATCTTACTAGCTGACACAACGAGTGCTTAACGAAGGTTTCTATAAGTGCTTCGCATGATTCACGCTCTCTACCACCGGGATCAAAGCAATTATGATTCCAGTCTACTGAAGGTAAGTTGAAATCTCCTCCTATTATAATGGCCCTCTCTTTATTTTTCGATATTAGCGTTGCTACTTGTTTCTCGAGATTATGAATAATTTCTAAACTTGCATTGGGAGGCCTATAAAATGCGCATATATTTGCTATAGTGTAATCGCTTCCTCTAACTCCACACCAAACACTTTCTATTTCGGTGTCATTAATCGGTAGTGGAAAACTTTCGTATGCCTTGCTGACTGCTATAAATACTCCACCTCCCGTCCGGATACTACGGTCCTTTCTAAAAATTCTATAGTCTTGAGGGAATACCTCCTGACTTGCAATCTCGTCAGTGAGCCAACTCTCTGTACCGATCACGACATCGGCTTCTAGACTACAAATAATATGCTCAAAATCGGCAATTTTCTTACGGATGCTGCGGCAGTTCAATATGACGACATTTAATTTCTCACTATCGCTTCTCAGATAAACCTCAGCCTTACCATTCGTAATCGTTCTAGGAATACATCTACATGCGTTCTTCATACTATTATTCCGCCAATTGGTTGATATAGCATTTTCTTTCTGATCGCGTTTTATTTCACCATTTTTATCGAAATCCCAAACGTTAACACTATTGACATCACGGATGTCAGCGCCTTCATCGCTCGGTACCTCTAATTTATTTGCGGTATCGGCCGGATTTCTCGTAATATTGTTTTCTATTACCCTCTTAATTACACCTATTCCCCTATTCCCCTATTACAACAAAGCGAGCCGAAGGCTCGTAGATATATCCTCTCAATTTGCGGCACAACAGTCAAGAGGATATAACATTGAAAGGATATATTGACGAGCCTTCGGCTCGCTTTGTTGTAATGGGTAGTCGTCTCCGGGCGCTACCGCGCCCTTCGCCTCGCCCGGAAGCAAAGAAACCCTCCACGTTGTCCAGAGATTGGGTTTGTAAATGTCGAGACAGGCCAATCAATTTCTGTTAATGTCGTACGTAAGTATGGCATGGGGATAATACGTAAGTACCAGGTCCTGCGAAGGGTCCTGGAGGTACTCCCGTTAACAGGAAAGTACCGCATATTTTCTATGCAAGTTCTGCCGAATGAATGATCTAAACCAATTATGATGAAAACTTGGAATTTTCAAAAAACGAAATCGATAGTTTCTTTATACTTTGGGCATCTGTGAGCCTTCTTAAAATTTACTAAATTATCAGCATCTCAGCATGCCACATAAATGGATTAAATTTGGTATGCAAATTTTACGAATAATAAGTAAAGGGAAGACTGTAAAATGCTGATGGAGTTTTGGCAAAAGATGCCTTATGGCGGCGAATTTGCTGTATCGAAAAATTAACAAACACAATGAATCCTTATTTGGCGTTAAAACATTATATTCAATCTGTTACATTATTCATTGGCGTAAAATGAAAATTTTACATTACGAATCACTCAAACGTTACATGCGATAATGCCCTTCCGTATAACCTGTTGACTCGTTCATGAGGAGCACAAGAAATATACAGCATCAGCAATAATTTCGCACCAGCGGAATCACATAAGCTGTGCAGACAAAATGCTATCCATAACACGCAATGTTTATTTTCGTGTTTAGATAAAATTCACAAGAGTCGTGACTTGGTTTCTCAAACAGCATTCCGCGTCGGTAGAGACCTGGTGATCATTAAAGAAACAGCAGCACCTACACACACACACACACACACATATATATACATACACACACATGGCGATTCAATCCAGCCATTGTCACAAACCCGTTTTCAAACGTAAAATAGTTCGCAGAGACCTCCATTGGCATGTTTCAAGTGACACGTAATTCGCTTTAACAGAATGAGATTTCACGGCGAATTATCAAAAATTAACATGCGCATTTTATTCTTTTATTTATTAAAATATTGACATCTACACTAAAAGAAATGTTGAACTAGCGCGATAGTACAGCATGTTGCATTTACGACGCCGTTCGCAATTTAAATATCACACCATTAAAACAGAAGGTTTTATCCTCTTATCGTATATCTGACTACAGTAACGTAATGTGTAAGCGATTCTATTACAACCAAAGCCATCGTCATCGACAAAAAATGTAAAAAAAAAACGTCATAAATGCGAAGAATGGCTTGCCTCTATGTACAAGAAAAACTCAATTTGTTCTAAAATGAATTGTTGTGCGCAAAGGAGGCCTTTTTATCCGTGAGACTTGGGCTTCACTTTGATTACATCTATATGTTACCCTGCAATTTAATAAATTGGTGGGTGGTAGGGTGTGCAATGCACCGAAACCTACCTAAAAGTTATCTTTCGCAAGTTGAATATTCATATTGTGATCGCGTATTGTACTGAGAAAGAACCAGCCTCGATCCTACAATCGATCTCACGGATTTTATCGCTAATATCGTTTCAACCAATTTATGTTGGGGCTTCAATGTTTTCCAAAGAGAAATATAGATCGGAATGCAGTGGCATAGCAAACTCTTATAGGGCCCCCGTGCAAAATTCGATTTTGGGGCCTCTATCATTAATTTTATTATGAAACATATAGGATGTCAGGGTCATTTGGGGGTCCCGGTGCATTGCACCGGTTTGCTACATGTACTATAATGCCTATAATGTAAACAAATAAGTAATTCTGTTTAAAAAGTTGTTGTTTTTAGTGGTTCAAGTTTTCAGAAATATTGTAATTTATTACATATGTATATTTTCACAAAAAACAAGTTAATAATGCCGATGACGTTTCATAAGAATATTTGCCATTAAAATAAGCGAATTAGTAGTCTTACCATTCATAGGAATTTCGCTTAATTTTCTCTGAATATCACAATGTGTATCACTTCCATTGTTTGCTACTTTTTTACATTTACATGAATACCCTGCAAGCCGCCAGAAGCGTTTGGCAGGGGGTGTTACGGCACCAAATGAACTCTTAACTAATGTCTCTGTTGGCCTGTCTTATCGTGTATGGGGAAAAAGAGTAGTATTTCTCGGTTTAGCGACTATTTCGACGTATTTGCTCGTACGCTGTGATCTAATTGTAAGATTACGCTCGCTAACACCGATGGGTAAAACTATGCCGTGTACGTCTTCAACGAATTCGGAGTTTTTAAATTTTCAAATAATTTCCTTTTGTACTCAGTTCTTCTACTCTTCAACGTCTCAACAAATGATTTATTTGTTAGGAATTCCACATGATAGCTCTCGTTTAATTATTTTCTAGCTTGAATGTCACTGATGTGAAAATAACAACGAGGTAAATGATAACTTAATGATATCATTTTGAAAAAGCTATATTTTTCTCATCACATAAAGAATTTTTACTTAGTTTTCCGCAACATAAAATTTTTAGAATTACAAATAGAATTCGTATATTAATATTTTATGACTATGGAGATGTTGTATATTGCAAATGAGTATAATATTTTTTCTAGGTTGCATATACGTACATACAGCTGTGAGCAGCTTAAAATACTACAGTTGTTAAAATAACTTTATTGTTAAACATAGTAAAAGAAAACAGATGAAAATCAGACTAAATTGGCTTTTAAAACATGAAAAATAGGTCTGGACACCATACAGCCACATGCGGCGTTCTAGAACTTTTTGCGGCCTGCGAAGCTGCGAACATAAAGTGAACCGTTAAATTTAACACGCAATATCATATTTTTTTTAAATAAAGTTTTTTGCGAACTTTCAAAGCTCGTAAATTATTGAGGGTTGAATTTCATTAACGCGATATCAAAGAAAGTGGTGTTATTTTTCGTATAAATCTTAGCATATTTTTTAAAATATCAATTGAATTTAACTCGGTAACGTATCCAAGAACCGCATTCTCTTTTCCTCCACGAATCTTTGATTTATTTCTCAATTCGGATTTCTCAGAATATTTATTAAGTGTGGAATGTGAAAGTTGACTAAAAGGGACGCGGCAGACATCAATGGCGACGAAAGTTTTTTTTTTCTATACCCGCCGAAATATCGACATTCCTCTCTCGGAAATTCTAATTAGGAACGCGATCCGTTTCTTTTTCGGAAAAATCGACTACAAAAAAACAGAAGGAATTAGGATCGCGAGACCCGCGACATTGAAATCGTCAGATTGTAAGAAACGGTCAACCTTGCAGAGCTAAATAAGGAAGCGGTCGAACGGGTAGACAACCCTTAAAATGGCCCTTTTTATCCGTCGATATCCAAACTCATAAAGGCCAGTCACGTACGAAGTATCCGCCCGCGGCACTGTCATGTTATTCCGCACACGGAGAAGACTCTCGTATCCAGCAGTCAATGAAGAGTGAGAGAAATGGATGTTTACTTTTTATAACGCGCACGTTAGGATCAAGAATATATCTACCACGCTGGTGGAGAAAGAGGAAGAGCAGAGAGAGAGAGAGGGGGAAGGAAGAGAAAAAGAGGAGAGACATATGCAATTGCATTTATAACCTGCAAGCATCATTCATGTGAGTGAAAGATGACGCCGAACCAAATTCTCCATCGTCTTATTAAGTACTGTAATCCCTCGCCAACCGTGATGGTTACGCTGCTCCTGGTAAACGCTGTGGGTAAAACCCAGGGTTTATTGGAAACAGGGGATTTGAAGGATAATATAGGAAAAAATCTACAAAATTGATAGAGATTAGATATTAACATCTCAATAAGCATGTTTATTAATAAAACCAAAATAAAAAAACTTCTAATAAGGTAGCGGTTGCCAAACTAATTTGGCCGTCACCCAAAATTCAAATTCTCATTCACCTCGCGACCCAAACAGTATCGACACCTTCAGGCTAACTGCCCCACTCGACTTTCAAGTAAAATGAATTAATAAGCACATCAGCTTCATTTCTCCTGTTTTTATTTATCTAATATACGCTGAATTTTTTTAACTCTGCACGTAACGAAGGAAATGATATATTAATTTTTTCAATTTTTTCGGTCAAGGGCCTTACGCGACCCATCAGAAAATCCTCGCGACCCAGGGTTTTGGAAATAAGGTCTAACAAATAGCTTCAATGCTACGTAGGGGATTGGGAACGAGAATAGGCAAAATGCGTCCTGCGTAAATGAAAAGAAATTGGAGTGGATCAATTTAACTATGCAACAGCTTCGAAGACCCGATATCTCACAACATATTGCTCTCAATCAATGCAGGCGAAGTAAAAAGTCACACGTCCCGAGGGATATGCACGCGTGGATGTGGGTTCCTTCTGTTTAGGCACTGAGTAAACGGGAGTGACATCATTAACTTCACGTACCTTTCATTTCACTCAACAGTTTGTTCGTGCCGAAATAAAATTCAAGTAAAATGAATTAATAAGCATATTCATCAAGAAATATATATATTTTATGAATAAGGAAATAAAATAGCTGAATTAACAGTAACTGTACATAGTAAGTATAGATGTTCTGTTAAAATGCCTCAACATTACTCACAATCAGATTTAGGAAAAATAATTGCAAAGAGTACAACGGGTATGCGCCGATACGAACGTTGGCAGACCCGCGGTTTATGAGAGACTACTGTAGGTATGTTGTTTTTGATCTACCGAAGAGCTTAACAATATCTTCTGGTCTTATTCTTTATTTTAGGATATTTATCTCTCAAAACCTACTCACAATAGCGGGATTGGAAGGTGGAGCTGCGACTACCTGTTGATTACTGAGGACGAGCCGAACAGAACCGACAATGAGAAAGAAATATTGAGGCGGAAACACCTTAGACTACGTCGCGGAAGATCTCTCTCGCTGTTTTCTTCTCTTAAAGAGTCACCCTGAAACCAAAGTATAACTCCCTCCTCTCAATGATTTTTTTGTATCTAATCCCGTTTTTATTTCCTGCTGTGGTGAATGCCTTCAGAAAAAATTGGTACAACATACACTGTACAAACTTTCTCATATACTAATGCGTTTAGTTATCTTTAGAAAAATATGAACTATGTAGAATCACTATAGACATCAACTTGAATAATTATACGAAATTTGAAGAAAATAGTATGAGCCGTTTTTTAAAAAATCGAATTGTTATTAAAGTTGTCCAAGAATAAACTAGCCTTATATTAATTTTTTGAGAAATATGAACCGTGTAGTATTACTGCAGACGTAAACACAAGTAACTGTACGAAATTTGCTCAAAATCGTTATAGCCGATTTTTAGAAAATCAAATTATTTTAAATACGTGAATAAACTTCCCTTAATTATTGAGCAATATCAACCATTTCTTCACAGTTTCTATTTTGTCTGATAAAATGCCCATGTACGAGATTCCGTTCATTTTCGCTATACCGTTTAGGCTCTAGAGCCGCGAACAGACAGACCCACGGATACAGACGGCATTGCGAAAACCACTTTTTCGGACTCGGGTACACCTAAAACGTATATTTCCATTAAAATTTACGAGTACTTTCTCAACATACTTCGTATATGAGAAAGTAAAAAGAAAGTAAGTAAATCTCGAAAGAGAGGGGGGGAGGGGGGGTGAGGGAGAGAGAAAGGAAAGATAGATTACGGATGAGAAAGAGAGATACGGGAGAGAAAATTATGAGAGGAAAAAGGGGATAAAGATAGTAGCAGGCGAGAGATGGAGGTAGAGATTAGAGGAAAGATGCGGAGAATTAAGAGAGAGATAGGGAAAGGGAGAGAGAGAGAGAATCGGGAGGAAAGAGAAGAGGAGCGGAAGAAAAATGAGATTATGAAGAGATAGAGAAAGAGTGAGGTAGGATAGGAATATGAAGGGAAACTCAGGGAGTGAAATTCGGGAGAGGAAGAGAGAGAACGATTTAGGAGGGAGCGATGGGAAGGAGGAGTGAGAGAGAGAGAGAGAGGATGACGTGACGCCAAAGGAGAAAACGCCCGCTTTTGAAGTGTCCTTCTGAATTGGGAAGGCTTCTTTCTTTCGAGGAAGACCCCTCCCAAGAGTACGAATTTTCCTCTCTAACTACAGTGGAATAAATCTGTTCGGTCACCCCCCGTGAAGGGCAAATAAATTAACCTTGACCGTTTATGGATCGGCCACCATTGAGAGTAGACTGCGGGGGAGTTTCCTATCACTTTGATAATAAAGGTTAATTATGTCACAATTTAACGTTCTGGATTGGATGTGACGCTTCGCTATCTTTCGAGATATTTGCAGTACTAGAATATCACCGTTTCCCTATCTAGAACAGAAAATAAAATAAAATGCTCTAAGGGACTGTGTACAAGTTCAATTTATGCTTGCGCCAGCGGCGCAGGCAGAATTTTCCGAAGGGGAGGGAAGGGGGTCCAAATTCTATTCTTAAAAAAACAAAAACTCAATGTTAAAAAGCTGAAATCATTTTTGTAACATTATTAATAATTAGAAACTAAAAAATGAGGGATTATGAATGGGGATTATAGAAGTGAATTTTAAAGTGGCAGAACTAATATCGAACGGTTAATTAATTTATTGACGTCTGTCTTACTTTTTAAAGGGAGTGGGAGTCCGGACCCCATGGATCCCCCATCCCCTCCCTTGCGTACGCCACTGACTTGCGCCAATGTGTGACTTCCGTCTCAGGCGTGCGATTTTACTTTTATGAAACGCATTTTTTCTCTCTCCGATATATTTGGAAAACTTAACAGTCAATAATATGCTAAGATAAAGTGATTTAACTCTAAAGATTTTGGCACCTAATTGCAAATAATGAACTGGATGTGTGGAAAAAATCTCATCATACTGCCCAAAAATTCGGCGAAACCTACTTCAAGACGTTTAGATCATAACATTTTTTCCTCTGTTCTTCCATAAATATTTCATAAACATCCACTTTATGACACGACTCCGATGGTAAGTAAAACTTCAGCGACATTCCTCATATGTTTCTCTGTGGTACAGAAGTAACTCCAAAGACCAAATGTTTACTGTGAAAGATCTAATGAAATATAATAAAACATTAGCCATAAATATGCAAAAGATGCTCAATCGCTATCACGCAACTCGAAAATATGAATGTAATTACTACGTATTTGCTAAAAGTCGTAACGGAACGGAAACGGATTTCTATAATTATGTTTATATTCTAAACTATTTATTCAAATATAGTTATCTTCATAAAAACATGCAATTAACATGAATTTCGTCCCCTACGTATGACAATTTTTTAAAAAATATTTAACAACTGAATAGCAAAAGAGATTATTTAAAGGAACGTTCATTTCAGAATTCAGATAACAGAGGCACGACGCACAACCGTTTATCCCTGAATTTTCATTCTCTGAAGATGTGAAGCCGAAGGTGATAAAAAATTAATTAGCCGCTATATGAAGAGCGTGTTCATTAACGAGGGCATTAAAAATGTCAATGGGTCGAAAAGGTGATAAATAAACGCGTTCCCTAATGAGAAAACGCTTTAAACAGGAGAGGTGAAAATTCCGTTTCGCAAAATATCGGCCTAAGGGCATCCCCACGTGGGAATAAGCGTGTGGCGAGGGGTGAGAGAGAGGGGGGGAGGGGAGGAGGAGGCAAAGGAGGGAGGAGAGGGGAGGGACTCTCTCCCCTCCCCCTTTCTTTTTCAAGAGGCCTCCTGAGGACATACACGTGGAGATTGAAAGGGCCGCGAGGGAGGAAGGTCTTCGGAGGACACTGACACCGCCGCCGCCTCCGGTGCTGGACTCACTCCCATCCTCCTCCCCTCTACGTATCTCCTCCAATTTATTAGTTTCGCGTAGCGGGAATCGCCTTTCCGAAGGAGTTGGCCGCCTATGGTGGGAGAGGGGGGGAGGTGGGGGGGGGGAGGTGGGGGGGGGGGGGGAAGGGGAGGGGGGTGGATCGAAAGTGGAGGTTAAACAGACAATGGAAGGTAGAGCCCGGGAGGCGGAATGAAAAGGATAGACAAACAGACGACTTTGTTAAGAGCGAAATTGAGACTAATAATATATTATAGTCCCTTCTTACAAAAGGAGGGAGAATGACAGGAGTGCTTAGGAGGACGTATGCTGCTTCCAGGAAGAGTGATCTTCATTTTTTCCCTCGCCCACTCCACCCTCTCCCTCTCTCCCCACCCTTCACTCCCTCTTCTTTACTCCTGACCTCCTTAGTGTCTCTACTCTCCAATTCTCTCTTTTTCTTCCTTCCATCAAGCTTCTTTGTCACACTATTAACGTTTAATTTTTTTATGGCGCCAATTATAATAAAGCCCGTTTCCCACGACGCGTGACTTGGCGAGAACGCGAATGCTCGTCAAAGTTCGGAATATCGCGAGTAGGCGATTATTGACTGTTCCCACGACGCGTGATGTGGCAAGTCCCGAGTGGCTCGAACATACTCGACGAGCTGCTTGTCAGTCGAAAATGAATAGTGAACGAGAACGGATCGCTGCTTGTGCTGCAGCTTTTGCGATATTAAGCGGTGAATTTTTGAAAAAAAAGCAGAAATAAAATAAAAATTTCTAAAACATACCACTGAATCTGCTGTTTTATTGGGTGTGTAAGTTCCGTCAAGAAACTTTGCCATGATTTCATAAGCAAACCATTCTGGTTTAAAAACCTCGTTAGTGCCGCTGCCTGTCCTTTTGCTGGCCTTCTCTTTGTCTGCTAGTTTTCGATAAGTAGCCATGAGTGAATCCTTTTTTTCCTTTAATTCTTTAATAGGAAATTTGACGCTTAAACTGGTCTCAATCATTTTCCAAGCATCATGTACTGCATTGCGATCCTTGTGCATTCCATATGGAAGGTTCACTTTGGTAAAGTCCCAAAAATTCAAGAACCAAATCATTGAACCACTCCATTTCGAAATTGCGAAAATCAACCTTCACTCTCGACAACCAAAACGAAACTGAATGTCCTAGCCAAGTTGGAACACGTACGAAAACAGGCGAGCCTACGCGCGCTCGTCCGGTTCGTCACTTTGCCTCGCGTCCATTTACCGACAAATTACGGGAAGGCCGAGCCGAGCCAAGCCATCCCGAGCCACCCTGTTCCCACGACGCGTGGCTCGGCGAGTTTTTCTAAAAGTTCACCGAGCCACGCGTCGTGGGAAACGGGCTTAATCCCTAACATCGGCGTCATCTGTCGACAGCTTGAAGACAAAAACTCTCTTTATCTTGTTTCATCTAGAATTATATACGTACAAATGGCGGCGCGACAACGAAGTGTCGTGATCATCGACGACTTCGGTAGAATAATCTTTAACAAGTGAACGTAGAAAACCGATTTATAATCGACCTCCCCAGGGGAGCTAATATTGTTATTGATGAAAATAATTACAATGAGAAGCGATACTATTTATTTTACGGATAAATTTTATCAATGAGAGACCCAATTCCTGTAAATTTTAAAATATTTCAAGATAACCTCTCTGAGGAAGAAGCTCAGACCATGAGAAAGAACAACAGCTGTCAGTTTAAGACATAATTTATTAGTTTAGGTGTCACTTTTTAGGACTAATCATTTATTTTATTTAAATTTGTGAAATTTATTATTTTTTATCTTTAAACTGACTCATATTTTAGTGTTGCCCGAATACAAGCAATTTTTGAACGAATAAGAATGTTGTAAGTACTATAATGATAAAACCGCCTGAAGCTTTCGTTAATATTATTGAAGTGCGTAAATTAAATGCTCAACATTAATTTTAGTGTAAATAACTAAGGATTCACCATTTAATTCTACACGGGTAAGTTATCATTTGAACTAACATTCCCGAAAACGAAAAAAAATCGTTGTTAATAATAAATTAAAAAATCCACGATTCCTTTCTTTTTACAGCATTTACTGAAATAATCTTAGCCCTGGCGTGATCCTCGAACCTTAATATTTATATGCAAAAAATTAGAAAATATTAATCCCAGCGTAATACTAGCAACACCTTTTTTTCCTTGCAAAAAGGATTTTAACGACAATTAATTAGGAAAATTTCCAAGGAAGCAATACGTGACAAAAGGCCGGCATACCGAGAATTCACTGATACCGATTTAAAATTACGCTATGAGGTGGTTTGAAAATATCTTTTTTCCCCTCCGCAGTTGAAGATGACAAAAGATTTGAAGCGCTTCTCTTCGATGTAGTTGATTCATGCGAATAAACCGCCGGCGCCGTTAAGAAAAAACAGAAGTTTAGACCATGTTTTATTTCTTCATATCTCCATTTTTATTGTGCATGTTTTCTTGGAACAGCCATAAATTGTGATATTTTAGGTTAGATATACACACGTTTGAATATTAGATTCTGTGTTACCAAAATAAAGTATCTCATTTTCATATATTTTTCGGATAAAATGCGCAATTCTATCGTGGATAGGCGCGGTATAATCCTCGGATCGAATATTTTTGTCGCAAATTTAGGAGTAAAAATTACGTTAATTGCGCCACTAAATACTTTAATCCCCACATTTTTACCATATACCTTTTAATGTGCGCAAGTATAATAAGACAACTCGCTCAAGGTAAGCTCCGTGACATCTCCCTTGCATAAGCATGACGGCAGTGCTCCTATGCGCATGGCACCGTATAAACAGCGCTACAGTGCTACGGTTCGCATTGCGAAGTATCTCCCTCGTTCCATTCCGTTGTATCTGCGGTGACGACTGGATGTTTATAGCATCACGTAGACATCGGAAGATTATACAATTTTACGCTCGATTCGGCGATTTTTAATTGGCGCCTTTTTCTCCTCTTCTTAGTAATTTTCCTCTCGAAGCTAAAGATGCGATCTTTGAGGATGCGACATTCTCCGACATGCAGAATGTACGCAAAAGATAATTGCAGAGGTCGCCTTTGGGCTGAACACATATTCCACAAACTACGTCGTAAAAGCTGAGAAAAGGGGATGCGCATTTCGATTAAAAAGCAGCCGTCGTCAGTGGTAATATGGTAGATAAGTTCTTTTTGAAAATCTGTCATCGGTGAAATTTCTACTGATACTGCTGTTTGAGTGAAATAATTTGTCAATGTTTCTCAACGGTTATCATTCTCACAGTCGTCTAGACTCTAGAGCAGTGGTTCTCAAACTTTTTCGGCTCGCGGACCACTTCGACGGGCAAAAACCACATCCGCTCCCGTCTTGCCACTGCTAAACATTAATAGAGTAACAATTTCTGATTGATCCAAACGAAGGTGGGGAGTAGGAACAGGTGTTAGGACATTTCCTTGTATTCACTGAGATTTTACGCTGAGATTTGCAGCAGGAAACATGAGCCTCACTAGTAAACTGTATACTGTAAGATACATAATCTATGTAAATAACCATTATAATGATTTAAAAGTTAATTTTATTGTGATTAGGCTTACCATCTCTTAGTTAGGGTTACGCGAGAAAAACACTTTTGAATGTAAGGATTCCGTGGCTTCACAAAGTTAAGGTTATTCGACGGGGAAATTATCTGAGGGAAAAATTCAAGATCTTCTATATAAAAGAAGACCATCACTCAAAAACAAACCACTATGATATGTTTTGCAAATTTCCCGCACGATCTGAAGATCTTCCGT
This sequence comes from Uropetala carovei, assembly GCA_036926305.1. Classification (NCBI taxonomy): domain Eukaryota; kingdom Metazoa; phylum Arthropoda; class Insecta; order Odonata; family Petaluridae; genus Uropetala; species Uropetala carovei. The sequence continues at coordinate 9,347,207 of JAXCHB010000019.1, read as the reverse complement.
TTAACTACAGAAGTAAAACATGCCATCTGCGGCTTACCGGGCAAACAGTTTGCAATGTAATGTTCGATGAATTATAATATTTAAGCTTATGTGCTTAGGCAAAGGTAAAGAACCTCTCCCCGTTATCTCGCCATTGAAATACTTAAGTAAAAAAGACGGAATTCGGCTTAACGGCTTTTTCGAAGGACTGAGGGATGTCCTCTCTCAACTTCTTTGTCTCCTGAGAGGGTGGAGTGTCCATAAGGGGTTTCGAACTCCTATCTGTTGAGAATTCAAATCATTACTCACCACACAGAATAGAGTTTTTTCTAACTCTCTCACTAAAGCTTTTAAACCACTCCACCTAAACCTCTTTATATCTCTCGTAATTCTGTAATTACTATTAGTCTACTAAAATTAAGCAATCATACATTCATTCGAATGCCATGTAATGCTTCTCCGGGAACAGATCCAAGCAACATGTCGAGGGTTTCCAAACGTTTTTAACTAACGATACTCGAATTAATTTAGTTTGATTCTAGAGCGGCACATATCCTGGAGAGAATGAGAAAAACACGTCAACATTCATCTCTCTTGCGGTGACCATGGCAACCTGCCACGACGAACAGTTTGGAAACCATCGCGTAAGATGAATATGGAATACAATTGAATTAAAGAGATTTAGAGATAAATAAATGAATAAAATACTTGTTAATTAAAACAAACTGCGTGTTTTTTACCATAAGACATGTCACTCTTTGCTGACATAAAAACTCCAATATATGAGATAGGACAGGGAGTAGACAGCCGAACGGCTGAAAGTATCAGTTTACAATAATTATTTTAAATGAAATAAATTGCTGTAGGGATTCCATATTTCATTTCTTTCCCGAAGTGCAATTTGCATTGATTTGTGTTGACCGTTTGGGTCTGTGGCTAAAAAAAGAAACTTTGTACGAAGGATCTTATTAGCTAATATCTATAATACATATATAAATGTAAGTAAAAATGTATAAAATCGTCCGTGTAGATTTGAATACACGAAATTATAATAGCTTCGCAGGCCACGTGAAATACTTCCGTGAGCTTCATGCGGTTTATGGGACCTGCTCTAAGAGTCATAATCGAAAATTTCCGTTGGCGCGCCATATCAAAGTTAGCAAGCGCACCAAACTGGCGGTCGGGGATATAAATAGGTAAATTTCCGAATTTCCTTTCGAGCGGAAAATTCTGAAAAAATACAAATTTAAAGAAATACCACTTTTAAAAATTAAAACTCGAGCATTTTAGGACCGTTTCGTAATCAAATTACGAGCATCGCTGTCCTATTTCAGAATCACGGGCCGTATGAAAGGGCTCCCGTGGGACGGATCCGACCCGTGCCTTATTGCTGCGCGAAGCCGCCTTATTTTGAGGGTGACGCCACTCCATGGAGAGTCTGGATTCTGCGTTCAATGAAGGAGAGGCCATCGCCCCTTAATGGAACAAACAACGGGTTCAAAGGACGAACGAGAGGGCCAAAAATATAGGAAATGAGTGAATGGGGAAAACAACGACGATGCGGAAGAGAAAACCTGGAGTTAATGACATGTGTAAACGGAGACGTAAACGACACTTTCCACGGGTATAAATACCTAAGAGGGAGATGAAAACTTTATTTTTGTCGCGATTTTAACAATTATCGAAGCCTTGAAGATGCCTTTCTTTCCTTAGTGCTCAAATATTTTTCGGTGTCGGGATGGTTTATCTCGAAAAATAAATTTTTTTTATTGGGTTACCCTCCGCGTGAATTCCTCCTTAAGTTTTTGTATACACTTCCAAAGCCGTTAGTTTGCGCGTATAAAGTTTTAAGATTTCTCCGGTGAAGTGGAAAAAAATTAAACCCATAAATGAGTTTTTTTGAGTAAACGGCTTTTTACTTTCTCCATATACGTAGTATAGAGAAAGTATTGTTTTCATGAAAAAAATCACCTTCGAGATTTCAACGGAAATACAAGTTTTGAGGTCCCTAGAACACGTTTAGACTATTTTCTCGATGATGTCTGTGTGTCAGTGTGTCTGTATGTGATAGGAATTTTGTGAGCGCTGTAACTCAAAAAGTATTCTTCATTTCAATACCAAATATCAAGTATAACATTTAAGTACATAATAGTGGCAAGAGTTGATTAGTTTTTGGTTAATATAGGTCAACCGGAGGAGGATGTTTATTAATGTCGTTTTGCCGTTTACTTCAAATATCTCCTTTAAATAAGTTTTATTACAAACGTTGTGGATAATAAAATTTGTTAGAAGTTTTGATTGAAACATTTTTTCATAAAGTCGATAATTTAAGAAATATTGTGACTTTTATTCTAAATTAATGTCAAATACGTCGCTAAGTGATACCATTGTTTCAGTTGCTATATAAAATTGGAAAAATACCTCCAGTTGCTATGTTAAAAATTTCTAATTGTTGATATCGTTGCGTACGCTGCCAAGGGTAATTTTAATGTCGCATCGATGTTTTGTTATCCATAGAAACAGCTAACAATTTTCTTTACTAATTGTTTTTTATTTTATAATAAAGACTATTGAAAATATTGAAAAATTATTCTCGAGTGTAATCACCGATAATTGTTCCTGAGGACGCTTATGTCGAGAGAAATCATATTAATTGCTATGGAGAAAGTCATGTGTTGGCCACGTCATATTTTTAAGATGTATTTTCAGAGAACATTTAGTTTTGATGCAAAATCACAAAGGAGAACAGGTTTCTAATTTGGATGAACTTGTGTCACAGTAAAATACTTAATGTGAAAAAACTATTCAACGTGTAATCGCCCGTGTGATCTTATGCACCGGCTATCCTAAGAATCCAGCTGTAAAATAAGTTGTTTTTTTTTAAAGTGGGTGCAATTTTTAGACGTCTTTCCTTCAGGGAAACGCGCTCCTTCAGAACTTGAAACATCACAATATGTGTCAGCAACAAAACAGCCATATTCTTCCAGTCTTACCGTAAAAAACTACGGATATAAAAGCAAAATATTCGTTATTAAAGCGAAACGGTTCAGCACGCTACTAACTTATAATACTTTGAATAAAATTCTGTGTTTGCCTTATTTGCAACCACATTTTTTATCGGTAACAACCTTTTGGCTTAGCAACGATTTGATTTTAGCAGGTGAACAATGAAAGGCAGAAATAAACCTATTTCTCGCGCTAATAAATTATGTTAATACGACCACGTATCTTGAAAGTGTAACTAAACTTTTTTGACGAGCTAGATTCTAGCCCGCGTTGACCTTCTAGCTGCTAGAATGTCAACGCGGGCAATCACCCCGCGAATAGAGGGACAGACGGACAGAAGTACGGACAAACGGACGCACATAACACCAAAGCGAAATCATAAACGCCTTTTTCATAAAGCGCGATACGCAGTGCCGGATTACCCAATAGGCAGAGTAGGTACGTGCCCCAAGTTTAGGGAGGGGAGCCTCACCCCTTAGGTTGACTGTTATATAAGCAGTATTCTTGATAGCAAAAATAAAATATAATAAAAAATAAAGGAAAGAGATCCTTTTCATAAAATTCTCGTATCAAAAATGAGAAAAGAACAACAATGTGTCAAGAACGTCTAAATGCATTGAGTCTAATACGCATAGAACATGATTTTGTTAAAAAGAATAGATTTTCTTTATTGATACAGAAATTGGCTGCATCAAAAAGTTCGGAGGGTGAATTTGTAAGGCTTATTTTCTTGTTTTTTTGAAAAAGAAAAAAAATATAACATTATTATGTCAATAAAACGCTTTTCAGTATAACGTCTCAAACTACGAAGAAGGCCCCCAAGTGCCTGTGCCTAGGGGCCCCCCAGAGGGTCTTAATCCGACACTGGCGATACGAGCGAGGACGAATGATAAAAAAAGAAGCGACTGTTTTGGCACGTGGGCACGGCCTTCCCATAATTCCGACACGAGTAGGTACTTGATGATAAAAAATTCCTTTTCCAAATCGGATGATGGTGAGAAATTTAACAGGAACCACGCGTTTACAACGCCACCAGCTCACTCTTTTAAAGGTGAGAAGAAAACCCGCACCGGAATGGGTAGGACGAAATTAAATAAAGGGGTCATAGGCTCCAAACGTAAAACACGTTACGTAACTCGGCATTTTAGCGCCAGCGCTTCCTCTCTCTCTCTCTCTCTCTCTCTCTCTCTCTCTCTCTCTCTCTCTCTCTCTCTCTCTCTCTCTCTCTCTCTCTCTCTCTCTCTCTCTCTCTCTCTCTCTCTCTCTCTCTCTCTCTCTCTCTCTCTCTCTCTCTCTCTCTCTCTCTCTCTCATTCCTAACCTTCTCCCTCCCTCTCTCTCTCTCTCTTATCTCTCTCTCTCTCTCTCTTATCTCTCTCTCTCTCTCTCTTATCTCTCTCTCTCTCTCTTCCCTCCTACCCTTCTCCCACTCCCTCTTACCCAGCTCCTCCTCTGCCGAGGGCGAAGGCCTTCCCATTTACATTTCAAGGTTATCAGCTCAGAGAAACTAAAGCCGCTCGCCACCCCGCTTGCATTCAAGCGGTGTTAATCACCTCCCCTACGACCTTTTTATTTCCGCCGTCCAATTTCGGTACTTATTTTGGCCTCGCGTTATTAATACGTACAAACCGTTCGCAAACAGGTTTTTTTTCTCCCTTCGCGTCGCTCCAGGACGACGTTGGCGAGGTCGTTTAACGATCGACGGAAACAAAAAATACGCTGGCGAGAATTCCACTGGGAAGCGATCCGCGATCTTTTCTTCCGCCCTACGCTATGAGACGCCAGTTGTTCCCCGATTGCGGAAATCTGCCGAAAAGAATCGAATCGAGAGAATGACAGCAAAAAAAAATAAGAGGAAGATTTATCTTTCTTTCAAATCCGGTTCTAAATCACCAAAATGATTTCCTGTGGAATATAAAAAGTTGGAAAAGTGTACAGCTTATCACAAATGGGCACGTTTCGTGCAATGGAGTATTAGAAAGAAATTATATACCTGTACGTAAGGGAAATGGCGCTTCAAAGTTCTTTTCTTCATCATAAATAATCCATTTTCTTCCTATTTAAAAATATTGCATGCGCACGTAAGGAAATTAAACGAATTTTTGTGAGATTGTTTATGTTAGCAAAAATGAAGAAGTAACCATGCAGGAAATTTTCAAAGTTCAACTCGAATTAAGACATTCTGGTTTGATTTTTTTGATAACGGCTACTCCGACGATAAAAATGTTTAGAAAAATAAATACTCTTCTTTACTAGTTGTACAAGTTTTATTTGAAAAATATTTTCATATGAGCAATATTTTACGAGATATGGCGGAAAGTTCACTTTTTGTCACCAGTGAAGTGGTACCTCAGATTGGCTTACGTGATTTAATTTTGCGATTTTCTCATTATAATGTTAGTAAAATTCAAAAGTGAATAACAGCAAATCTCGTCATGTAGGTCGAATGAAGGGTGGGTAAAATTTTTACGAGGCATTAGCACTAGCGAGTATTTCGGGGAGCCGCATTAGTGTTCACATCGGAATATACTCTCGAGACGGACTGTGAGAGTCATCGTTGGTGTAAATCGATATTTTTTTAGCGTCATAACTACACTGTTGTATCTTTTCCGGCCATAATTTATAGTAACAGGTATGAAATTGTCCTAATAAAATTTCAAGGTCCGCCGAGCTGTATAAAGTGGTTCTTACGTGCCCAGCAGTCCCTCGTTTTTTACTGCTCTAAATAAAAGGTAACACAAATAGCAAAGAAATGGTTGAGTAAACTACATGCTCATTTTAACCACAAAGTACACAGAGTAGCCGTCTTCGATAACTGTTGAATAGGAGTTACCTTCATCGTCCCCGATAATCCAAATTTTGCAGGCCAAACGTTGGTTTCATAAGCGAAAATCGAATTCGCAATGTAATTTAATTAAGACAATTAAGAGATTTTGATCAAAAATCTTTAAGGACACGTCCCTTTGAAAATATATATCGGCCGATCTTTTACCTAGCCTAAGAAAATTTTGTGGCAAACCATAGCAAAATGAAAGCCTACGTAAAAATTTTGTCCTATAATACGAGGAGAAATGTCTTAAGAAGTAAGGTGTGATGATGACGGACTGGTGTTACTCATAAAAGGTTAAACACGGACTGCATGATGACGTAAACGGATGACCAACCGCAAATAGCATTTGTTATATAATTAAATATACATTATTTTAGCTATTTCTTAAGGAAAATAGCTAAGTATTCGCACAAGAGGAATGTGCTTTACGTTAAACATGTCACTAAATTACAAATGTTACCGAAAGCGTAAATTTTCATGATACGGATGTTTGCATTTAAAATTCTGCGATTAAAGACCTCAGGGACGATATTAAAGCAGCGGTTCTCAAACTATTTTAGTCTGAGGCTCCCTTGATCTGAATAAAAAATTTCGAGGTCCGATTTACATGTATCGTAAGTGCGGGACCCAGATCGCTAGGTCTTTCGGAGAAAGTTCAGCCAATCCAAACATTTTTATACACGCCCTTTTCGCAGGAACGCAACATTTTTACCGCGATATTAATGAACGCTTTGCTTTGCGTATCTTTTCAAACCGAAGCGCCGTCTTCCGCCCAAATGAAACTGGTTTCAAACCGCTGAAAAGCGATTAAATTTGCCGATGGGCGAGTTTTACGCGTTTTTTTTTCATTAACTGAACGCAGTCCAAATCGGGTGCCACATATAAAACCATGCGACATGTGCCGAATTTCCCTTTTTCATCCGAGATGTCAATGCTCTCTCCTTCCGCACCTTTAGGGATCCAGGCACTCAAGAAAGTTCCATTCCCTCCGCGCGCTAAAGATAACATATCGCAATAATAACTTACATAAGAGGCGCTTTCGAATGCCATTCTCGTCCGATGTACGACTCTCATCTCGCGAGGACCTCTTAAAGATTAAGGAACCCTGCAACGAGGAAGAACAATAAGGAAGTCGAAGCGACCCAGAAAAACATTTACGTTCACGCGCTACGCACGAAAAATGAGAACTCCGTGCCGTCGGTCACGATTCTCAAATGTTTTCATCGAAAAATATAACAACAGAAGAGAAAAACCAAAAACGGTTTTGTGGGATTCCCCCGTCGCAGTCGAGTGTTGGCCAACAGAATTCTTCTGCATTCCGCAAAAACCTGTCAACAAATTGTTTATCCTTAAATATAAAATCACTTGTCGTTGGAATCTTGTTGAAACGGATTTAAATGCGCATAATGGAATTCTATTACAAATAACATTTTACGTAACGCTCGAATATTAAAGCGTTGATTCGCTATCAAAGTCTTGTATAAAGGTCACGGATTTCATTTCCGGAATACATTTTATGCGCAGGCGAATATCAATCTCTAAAACATGAACATAGATACAATTAGTGCGTTATCTATTCTACTATTAAATTTGGTAATATTTTTTTATTTCGCTATGAAGACTTCTCTCATTAACCTACTTGGCCAACTGAGGAGAATTTGGGATTTAATTACCTTTTATATGCGTAAATTTAGCTTCTCATATATTAATGTGGACATACCGCCACATATTGGGTCACTAGAGCCTCGTTTGTAAGAGGCATAAATGTAAAAGCGTGCGCTCAAAATTTCAGATTACGATATTTCATACCATCGGAGATATTAAAAAGTCAATAGGCCCCTATCCGCCCTGTATATTTTTCAAAACCCTAATCTAAAGAAAAACAAAGAAGTACAAAAATCTACATTCCAAGTTTCAGCTCTCCATCGTTTACAATTTCAGCTTAAGCAAGTGCACAGACAGACGGACGCCAAAGGGAAACTATCAGCGCATTTTTTTAAAAACCGCTAAATGTTGACGTTCCTGTTATACGCATCTTCTTATATTCGCATCAATGACAGTCATCGGTTTCCACGCCGTCAAAGAATATGTGTTAACACTAGACGGACGATCAATATATCTTACACCTCCATCATACTAACGGATATTTATTGCTAAATGCAATCCAAGCGGACTGACTTATTCCAACCGTTTTGATATTCTTTTTATCCTTCTCAGCCGGTGTTGACGTGTAACGAGCGGACGCTCATTGCCTCTGCATCTGGGGACGAGCGTTTCTTAGCCTCGGACACATCTATCTTTCGCGTCAAACCGTCAGGGTAGCTGTTCGAGTAGAAAAGATGCACTTTTGTTTTTTCCTCCTTACGTCGACTTAAGATATAAAAAAGTGATCCTCGAGAAACTCTAATGGATGTGTGTTGATTATATAACCTCACGGAAGAATTTGTTTGAGAAAAGTTCGAAATGGACACTTTAAAGTGACAGAGCAGCTTTTTTTTTTAGGCGCGCAGTGATTGCGCTGTCGAAATCTCTTGAGAGCTGAATCATGGCCACGATCGAATTAGTGTTGAGACTCCGAGTTATCATTAAGAGAGAGAGACAGAGGAAAAAGAGAATACACTTATTAAACGAAGGGATATACAACTATGTGTATAATTGGCCATTTCATGAACAGGATGTTCTTCTGCCCGTTCTGTGATCTGCTCATCTTCATCAACAGAGTGAAAATAGGACTCTTGGCATTGGGTAGGTTTCATATTGTTATTCTAATGGAGTATCTTTCGACTAATGAGTTAATTTCTAATGTATCGGTGCATGATGTGTGTATAAAATTAATCTTCTGCCCATTTCATCAAAAAAAGAATTTTCTCCGTGGACGAAACATATGTCTATATAATTATACGATGCGCGATTACATCGGAGAAATTATGTCATTATGCTCTCCTAATTTTAAATTGGGTGTCCAAATTTACGTGTACCAGTTACTTTTTGTTTTTAATAATCCACCAACTTAATTAGAATTACGGAATTTTCCTTCTGTCTCGTTAATTATGGTTTATATTCGAAACAATTTTGTTAGCAATCTAATTTGTTATTTATGACCTTCAAATTTTATCATTTGTGGATTAAATGGTTAACTGAGCCGACTAAAAATTACTTTTATTCTTGTATTTCAGAGTCAATGATACTAGTTAACAGTTTAACCTTAGTATATCTATAAAATGAATATTTGAATAATTGCATCTCCAAATTTTTTATTAACAAACATCGCCGTCATTCCAAATTATGAAATCATTACATTATATTCCTCAATGCACAACAACTGATATCTTTAGTATTTAGGACATTTTCGGCTAAATTCCACTTGAGTAATTACGACAATAACAAAACAAAAGTAAGATATTTGGAATTGAAAATCAAAGCACAACGTCAACTTTCAAGTGTTCAGCAATAAAATCGGCTTTTCGTTGGGTTCCCTTTCAAGGTTAATTGAATCTCATTGGCTGTAAATTCCTCCTGGAATGTCGAAGGTAGCGATCGCGCCATATATGGTTACGTAAAACACGGACTTTCCTTCCATTCTAAGGTATGAAATTGAATTTTGAAGGACTAAAACGAACACCAATGATTTAATAGGCTGCTATGGGAGTAGAAAACACAAATTATGTCGTCTCTCAAAATGGACTCGTTACAAACAAACAAAGCAAACAATTTATTTAACTAAGGGTATTTTAAACAAGAACTCTCCCTGGGATTTAAATTATGTTTCTCAGAAAACTACCATCAATGGCGTACAAGAAGGCAAAAAATTTTGTATGAAAACTAAAAGTAATTTCTACCTTTCTGGAATCATTCATAATCATCAGAGTGAACCTACGCCAAAACGCTCCCAAGCTTTGTTAAGAGAATGCTCACGCATCATATTGCCGGCTCATTTTATGCAACACGCCATTAATAATCTTCTGGCGTTCTCGAATCACCAGAAATTTTCACATTAATTTGCTTTTTTACTTTGGAAAATCTCTTATGAAATGTAAAATTTGTTTTTACCAATTAAGCTTTCACTCAAAATGATTGTAAACATCCAGCCTTGACTTAAATAAATCTTATTTATCGAGCTTTTATTATTTAAGTAAGTCGCGACCCATTGTTACGAAACCTGGCATAAATGTTTTCTTAGAACTTTTGCTCCAACCAATGAAAAATTCCTCCAACCACACGTAAATGTCGCCGAGAAAAGGGAAATTAAAAGATCCGGAGGGAGGCTACATCATTCGGCTCTGTTTCCATGGAAACGATGAGGAGCGTGAAAAGACAACAGGAATTAAACTCCAATGACTGAGTAGGTAATCAATCGGTCGCCGACGGATTTCAGTTCGCGTCTTAATTCATTTTTATTTTCTCCGACCGATACAACCATTTAGAGCTATACATTTTTGGATTACGCGGATGCCGCAAATGTATGTACGCAAAAAATATTTAGCATACTTATAATTTATATTCTGTAAACTTCTGGAAGGAAATTGCTGAATCATATCTGCTTTTTCCTATTAGGAAGAAGGGCGTTTCAGAAGGACCGATTCATGAAATAGCAGAATTCTGATCAAAAATAGTAAAATACAAGCACGTCCCTTGGCATTCCGAGTCATCTATTCATTAATTGAATGTCTGAACGCGAACTGTTTGGTAAAATTTACTTGTTTTTTTCTATAGCCAATCCCATACTACTTAAACTTGAATCATAAGTGTTCTCATACTTGAGGAAAAGGGCAACAAGGGAATATTAGGCATCGGATTATGATTCAGAATATTACGTTTCACTTCGCCAATCCTGATACATATTTGGAAATACATTTTTAGGTCCTGTGCGTTTAATGCTCTATCATCTGGTCATTTTACGATACTGATCACCATACGCTTGTAGTCAGAGGGTGATGCCTCTTGTTTATCAGTTCTTCATAAGTCCGACTATTTTAATCTTCAGTCATCGATTTCGCCACGCTCTTAATCGCCGAGGAGTAACGTCGCCTCTTCAAGTAGTTCAGGTGAAACTGGGAGACATCTGACGGCGGTCGTCGAAAGGTATTTTTCCTCCCAGTCAGTTCGGCGAACGAGATATATACTCCAGAGGTTCTCAACATTTTCAATCTTATGTTAGGGTGACCAACCGTCCGAAATTTGGAGGGGCATTCTCTCCTTTTCATCATTCGTCCTGAATTGTTAAATGTCGCAAATTTTGTTCCGCATTTTGAGAAATCATGATTTATATCCAAAACTGTCACTTAAACAGCCCCTAAACACCTACACTGCTCCCATAAAGCTCTTTGATAGATTATTACATCCACCTACCTAAGGCTGTTCTATAAATGAATACACCACAAGTATTCCACTGTAACGTTTCCATTTTTATTTATTTGAAAATGTCCTTTCTTGGCTTCCTGAAAAGTTGGTCACTTAGCTCCCATTAACCATGTTGTCAAAAACAAACCCGGGTCCCAACATGAAAGAGAAAAACCTCAACCTTTTCTAAGAAGTGGATTTTTGTTAAATTCATTTTAGTATTATATTAATCATTAATGTAATTTTTAAGGGTATTAAATATAGGAATAATTCTGTTGAGAAAAAGTTTTATAATTATTATTTTCGAAACTCGGCGTTCCACCTAAACGACTCTCGCGTCCCACTGTTTGGGAAACTGAGTCAACTATTTTGTGTTAACATCCTGAGACGAAGCCAAAATGTCACTTTGAGCGTGATTTAAGATTTGAAATAAACTGAGGGGTAGCTCTTTTGAGCGAGAATAACCTTCCTATGCTGTTTTCCGAGGGCACAATGTGGTTTTTATCTCCACTATCTTTATGGATGTTATAGACATTATGAAAACTAATAATTAATAGTTTTTAAGCTATTGATTTTTCATTGTCCTTGATGGAATCCAAAGGTATTTACACCACGTATTATTCGATTAAATCGCCAATATTTTTAGCTATCAAGGAGATTATGTATTATTTCATGTTTCGTTCAGTCAATATTCATAATTTTTTATTTAAACAATCGAACTTCGGCACTCTGTATTTCTTAAGTGTCTTTATAAATTTAAAAGAGAATATTTTCCACTCAAAAAAAATATATTGATGGAAATGCACTAGTATGCCATAAATGGAAAGCTAATATATGAATTCAAACACGGAACAAATATACCCCATGTCTCCTTCGAAACCGACATTCAGTCACAAATCAGTACAAAGAGTTGTTTAACAAAAATGCATTAAGATGTTAAACGGTTGAAAATAACGAATTAGTATTGCAAACCGTGAAAATTTAAGTCCCTTGAACTTTGTATTAACGAGATTCTACCTTGTCAAACACACGGAATACCCAATAAAACGTGCACAATGAGATCGATTGGCGAAAGAAAAAATCATATATCTGATTTTAGTTTAGGATGAGTTAGCGAGTCAGACAGACAGGCGGACAAATCGAATGTATAAGCGGATTTTTTTTTTAAAACACTAAAAAAAGTAAAAACCCTCAAAGAAAAAGGGAGATTTTCAAAATTACCTCGCTGATTGTCATTCATTGCGACGGATAATAATCACAGAAAAAGCCGCACTTTGCTCCCGCCGACGCATAAATCCTTCATCGCAATTGCACGAATCGTGTAATTCTTACGTAATCGTCGCGACGAGGCAACGGGACTCACTTCACGCTAAAGAGCTCGAGTCTAGTGAAAAGCAGCTCATTAAAAAATAGCCTCCACGTTTCAAACGTTAACTGGAAAGATAAATGCAGGTAACAAATTCAATTCATTTTCAAATTGATAAATGCTATCCAAATAATAATGATAATATAACACCTTTACCAACAGAGGAAAATGTATAGCCTCGTGGAGGAAATATATAAGCATAACGCAAGCTTATACGTAAATTCCACGATCCTCATTTGAAAGCACAAAAGAGAATAAAATCTAAAAATCGGTGGGAAGCAAAGGCGTCATTGTTTTAGCTTATAAATCTGCGCTATCTTCGTTCTTTTCCTCTCCGAGGGTCACATGAAGCGCCAAAGAACACAACACGGACAGAAGGAAGAGAAGGCCATTTGCAACGAGGACGACGAAAAAAAAAAGATTGCGTAAGCCTCCACTTGGTGACGTTTTAATCTTCAAAAATTTTTTTCGCTCTTACGAAAACAGCATAACGAGAAGGTGATCGATATGTGGCCTTGAATTCGACAGATGAAAAGGAAGAAAGATTTGTTCGCTAATATCATTGTACTCTACGAAAGGAATCTGTTTTTTTCTCAATTCGTTATTATTATCGGCCTCGAGTGATATGCTAGTAGTATGTACTTGTGAAAGCTCGCACGGAAGGTCATGTTTTTTTTTCAAAATTTGCAAGAAATAAAACTCCGTCTTTCAGAGAGTTGAATAACTTTTTCTACAGGTGAAATCGCAATCTCATCGGCAACAACATTAATTCGAGATTAATTTCACGACGCAACGCTACACCAGAGTTGTTTTCCTAAGACCCAAGCGTCAAGATGGTTAAAATTGCGGAATGATATTCGTAAAAAGTAAAAAGATTAGTAAAAGGGGAGAAAAGCTAAACCACTACCAAACTCTGCAAAAAGAAACTTAGTTGTAAAATTACTTTCATATCCATGTTTAAAAAGGTTTACGTATTTTTGTAAATACACACACACACACATACACACACACACAGATATATATATATTCTTTCAAAATTTAATATATTTGGATCGCAAATAAAATAGTCTGCGGTGGATTAAATTATTTTTATTTGCACTGGCGTTTCCATGATGCATCCGAAACGAAATCCTAATTCGTGGTTTTTCGGAAAATGTATATTAACTTCATAAAAATTTATTGAAGCGGTAAATGCCTACTAACGACAGCCTGCAGCATACCAAATTGGTGATAAAAGTTACTGCTGAATCATGGAAAGTAATCCTCGTACTGTAGCTTAAATTCATGTCTTAAGGCAAATGTACATCCCTCGCGAGACTAGACTTTGACGGTTCAAACTCCATAATAATAGCGATGAAGTGAACCGTACCTTATATGAAGAAAAATAGAAAAACTGTGTTTTTTTCTCTTCATTAGCGTCATATTCCGAAATTCTGATAGAAATTCTGATGGCCTTTTTTCCGTTTATTTCAAATGACGCTTACTCGAAATAAAATGAAAACGCCCAAATATAAATTTGAAGATCTCTGTTCGGAAATTCAAAGAACGAAACGTCTTTTCCGAAAACTAAAGTTGCCGTAACTTAAAATAATCCCTCTATTTTTTTTTCATCATAGTGATAATCTATCGGTTACGCATGAATCACACATCTGTTTCAGTCCCGAAATTCCCCGCACGAACAGCGCCCGCTGCTGATTTACCACTCCTGCCCCTCGTAAACTTTCGCTGGCACAAGTGGCGAGACTGCAGAATTTCCCCCTTCCTCCTCTACAACGAAAACATTTTTCCTCCACAAATATTGCGCGACGCGTAGCTTACAAAGGCGCAATTTCAAGGCGGCATTAACTTTTACGATTTCAATCGGAGCTTATCTGTACACGACGAGTTAATAGAGTTCTTTGAACTGGGTGCCATTGCTAAGATTAATTTCCTCGCTTATATTTTTTTAAAGTAGCCTCATGACTCGTGAAGGTGACCACTCCCTAAAGCGTCAGCTCCTCCCGCAAATGCGGTCTCTGTGGCATTATGGGTCCGCCGCCGGCTGGGACAAAACGTATCCCTCAAAGCGAAATCTGTGAAGGTTGTTAGTTTCATTTTAAATTTCTCCATGTGTATCACGTAGCCTCGGCTCTTGAAAGAAAGCTATAAATAGGCAACCCAGCAAGTTTTGAGGGAGCGGAATATGCGAAGGTAATTCGCGGGGACGAAAGGACAATGATAATAGTGTGACCTTGAATGTGTTGTTTTCTCTCGGCGTTTTCTAATATTTTTAAAAAAACATATTACGTAACAACTCTCTTCCTCCTTTTCTAAAAAAAAATGTACAAGAAACTGTTTCAACGAATGACATTCGTTCCTGAAAAACGTTCGTTAATGGAAAATTTGTTGAAAGATCGCGTTTTCCTGTTAAAGCTAAGAAATTAAATACAAGATACGTTTCAGCCAATAAGTTTTTCTTTACTGAATTTAGTTTGTACTTTTTAGTTGTGGTAACGACGTCTAAAAGTATTGGATCGACGAGACAACCGAAACAAGAACCAAACAATAAAAAAATAAAGAAGGACGAATCCCTCTATGGTAGGGGTTCCCAATCTGGTGCTCCCGAACACGGTGGTGCAGCGCTGGAGTCGTTTGAAGTCGCAAAATGGAGGTGGAGCCGTGGCGAGGGCGTTTGGTCTGCTACGCTGAGCATACCCGGTGCGAACCGAGTACGAATCGTGCGAAAGTAGGAGTTTTTCAAGAGATCTCGCGGCCCCCTATTTGCGTGTTTAGAGGAGAGCACGCGAATCAGCGCTCCGTCCTTCGGAAGGGACGTAAATCCGTTGGCCCCCTTGGTGCCATCTCGTTAAGAGGCACTGGGTTTCTGTCCTTCTTTGCTTTGTGATTTAGGCTGAAAAGCCTCCTAGCGCTGGAGTCGTTTGAAGTCACAAAGTCCCACAAAACACACCGTGCAAAATCCGTTCCTTATGACCAAGAATTCAATTTACTATGATGATTTGTTTCTAAACGCATTCAAGAACTTTAAGAATTATTTTGACATTAGTTCGATTTTTTCATGGTCATTTTCTCTATTTCTTGTCGAAGTATAGTGTCGCTCACTTGATATTCTAGGATATATTTTCGTGGTCGCCATTTGTAAAAGGTTAAGAACTCTTCTCTATGGTTATACAACAACAGGGCTTGAGTCTCTCTCTGACTATTTGTAAAGATGCGAATTTCAATGGTCTGAGTTAGATATTCGTTATCGTTAGTTAAAATGAACAGTAAGTTCGGTGAAAGGAAAGGCTTTAAAATTCAATAAACGCGTTAACGCCAACGCAGGGTGAACGTTAGGCAGGTTACATGTTCAAAACGAAGCCATTTTCAACGGTTATTAAATGGGAAAATATCCGATTTTACAAACAATATACCGCATATTTCACAGTGAATATGTGAGAAATTTGAATTACGAGCGAAATTCGACGCTTTGTTGATCGGGTTTCAATTTTTCGATGGCTCATTTTTTCTTAGTGAGGGAGAATACATTTTTTTAAACCCGTTAGTATTTCATGTGCATAAATCGTGTTAGGCCTCCACTGCATCAAAAAGTCTCCACGTGTTGAAATTCGACATTAAATAAACAAAACTTGATTATTACTCAGAGCAGTTTCCTCTCCGCGTCCACCAGTCCTATCTATTCCAAAGGGGATTCCGTCCAACCGAATGCTACTCTTTCCTTCCGTTATATAATGTTTCGTGACTTATATAACATTTTCGAATGTTCATGAAATATTCAACATGAGTCAAATTATCGCTGCTGTGGCTAGAGTTGGCCCCTATTCAACGATTTAGCCATAAAACATGTTAGTAGGTGGCGGAAAGTTCAAAAAAGCATTAATGAGAATTTTACATAACTAATCATAATGGATTCAGCATTATTTCATTAGTACAACGCTACTAGCTTTTTAGACAAGATAATTTGCATATTATTTGTGAGAGATGGAGATTGAGAAACATGAATATTTAATGTCATTAATGAGTTCAGGCTCCACAGTGGAATTTGTATCATGAATACCTAAATGATTTAGAGAAAGGTTGAGGCAGGTGCTAAGTCAACCACTCTTACAGAAGTTTGAGGATATTTTTGTTTTACCATAAAGAACAACAAGCTTCTTCGCACAAAATGCGTAAACAAACCCACTCTATTGTCGCTGTTGTTGATATATTTATTAAATCAAACGACGATAAAAATAAATTTCAAAATTTTCATTTTATTTTGTTTCTTTATTTAGAATTTCCAACCAGTCCAACCGTAAACTTCGTCGCCCTTGGACACCCACTCTTGGACCATTTCTGTTATAAACCTCCCGCTGCGGCGCTTTGGGCCGTAAACAAACTTTCCTTCTCACCCTCGCGAAGTGACTATATCTGCCGCTTGCACACCGCCGAAATACAGTTTTTTTCTCTCCGCGGGTGAAATTTATGAGAGGTCGAAATTACCTGCCAAAAAATGACGCTTACCAAAAGGCATACTTATTTACGGGGCATGTTAATGTCCAGGGAAAAATTCTGAGCGTATAATTTTCGGCGTTCAACTGAAGCAATCCAGTCGTAAAATAACTGCTTCCGCGGCTAAATTTTACGACGCCATCTTCCTTTCTCTCTCTCTCTCTCTCTCTACGTGTCGCGGACCTCCGAATAGAACGTCCTCTTTAAATTCGAGGCTACGCACGGCCTCTGCAGCCGCCTCGAGAGAGCCTCCCTGCATCGCACTGATTCTAGGTCATTTCCGATAGCAGTTCGCGACGCGGAGTTGCGACGAAAATCGCTCGCGCGACCGAAAATGCGAAACCGTTTCATCGGACGGGTAATCTTGTCGCATGGCGGTTCTCCCTTATTCGGAAATCGCCTTGACGTCTCTCAACCGCACTCACGAATTGCCATGCCTCGAAAGTGAAGCGCGCACACGCACACAAACGCACGCTCGAGTACCGTTACGTAAATTTCTCGTTCATGTCACTATGTCAGTAATTCACGGCACTTATCCGCCACGACTGGTCCAACGGTTAAATGTTTATCTTGACACCCATCTGTAAAACCTGTGCCAGAGGAGTTTCTCTGGACCAAATGTTATTTTTTTTCCAAGTAAAAAAATTTACTAAACCTTGTTATCGTTCCACTTAATTCTGGAGCCCGTGTTTGAGTAAACAAGGTTTTTATAAAGAAAAATAAATTTAACTGCTCCGAATTAACGCCCCTGTAGCTTATTCGAGGGTTAACGTGAAAAAAAAAACGCAAGCGATATTTTGAGCGAGCGTTCTCGATAGAAAAGAAAAATACGCACATAAAAAGTGTGACATTTTTCCATTTATTAATCATTTTTTAATGGAAGTAGAAACACGTGCGTGACACAACAGACATCATGATTCGCTTTAATGTTAAAAACTGAATAAACATTCGTGATCATCTAAGCCAGGGGTTCCCAACCCCTTCGATGTGACGAGCACCAAGTTGTATCCTAAAATATCAAGCGAGCACAAATTTGTATTCTGGAATATCAAGCGAGCACCACTATTTTTTCTAAAAAAAATATGAATGATCATGAATAAAATCAAATCAACATCAAAGTCATTCTTAATGATCTTGAATACGCTCAGAAAGAAATCAGCTGAGTAAATTAAATTATTGGTTCTAAAAAAATAGGATATTAAGCACCGTAGAAGAGCATGGTTTGGGATGACTATCCCGAAAACCAATTTCGCGACGAAGAACCTCTCTTTGCCAACGTCTACCTTCTGACTACACGGAAAAACTGATTGCCTTTCAGAAGCATGTAATTGGGTTGCGGAAAATTCACGATTACCTCCTGAGCCAAATGGGTAATGCAGATGAGACACCTATTTATTTCGACATGCCATCCAATTATACAGTTAACGAAAAAGACGCAAAAAGTGTCGCTATAAAAAGTTCCGGGAATGAAAAAATGCGCGTTACGGTAATGCTGACTGTATTAGCGAATAGCACGAAGTTACCGCGGTACGTTATTTTGAAACGCAAAACAATGCCTAGGGAACTACTACATAAAGGAGTAATTGTTAGATGTCAAAGCCAAGGATGGATCTCTACAGATTTAATGAAGGATTGGCTAAGCGTTGTGTGGGGGCACTTTTAAGACAAAGAGCAATGATCGTTTTAGATGAATTCAAAGGCCACTTAACCCAGGAAGTTAAAAATACCCTTCAAGGTATGAATACTGATCTTGTGGTCATAGCAGGAGGGATGACATCACAACTGCAAGTGTTTCCTGTTGTAGTGATGAAGCCCTTTAAAAGATCATTTAAAGTCATTCTATTTAGAATGGCTTTTGGCAGGGAATCATGCACTAATCCCCACAGGGAAAATTAAGAAGCCCAGTATACCACTTCTCTGTAAATGGATCTTCGCAGCTTGGAAAAAATAGATCCCAATGCTATCTCAAAAAGGTTTAAAAAATGCTGCAATTTGAATTCCATGGATGGAATGGAAGATGACTTGTTCGAATATGAATAAGTTGTCACAAGACATGCCAGGAAGCATTAGAGGAGGAAATCACTGGAAATGGGGAAGTAAGTAGTAAAATTCCTTTTTTATTCATGCTCTTAGTGTGTTGATTGGTATTTAAAAGTTTTTCGTAAATAGACCTTGTTTTTTTAGGAGTCGTCTTAAAGTCGAGGTCTTTTTCCTTTCGGGTAAATACGGTATTAATATGACATGTAAAGTAAATTGCAAAAGAACTGCCCAACCTTCTCTTCGATTGTCAAAACTTATCACAGACTTCTACAAAGACTGTTATAAATAAAATGCAGGAATGCAAAATAACACATTAAACGCTAAACGAAGTAGAAACGATGGAAAATAAATAAATTCCAAGGAATTTGGCTGAACTTTGTGGTAATTGATACTCGTATTAACGAAGAAAACAATAACTTTGTTAAATTCCGCAATTGTGGAATTTAACAAAGTTATTATTTTCTTCGTTAATAAACGATAGAAACGCCATTACTTTAATTTCCATCAATCTTCGACGAGCGATACCAGGAAGATATCAGCTGATAATCGGTGTGGCGACAAACGGTTCCTATTTCGCCTAATGATTCCACCAGCTTTTAGTTTCTTTAATACTTCATACAAATTGTCTTAATTATTATTTGGAAAAATCTGTAAATCGAATCATTCGGATTGGTCCATACAATTTATCGTAATAATTGATTCGATTCAATTTTTCGATTAATCGAAACGAAAGAATCGAAAGAATCGAATGAATCGGTCATACGTTTCCCTTCCACGTCCCCTTTTGCCTCCCAATACCTCATCAGTTGCTGATGCTGAATGACATTCTCGAACACGGGACGCAATCGCGACACCGCTAGATTTTATGAGGAGTTAATGACTGTTAGAGAGACACAAATGACAGCAGTGGGAGAGGAGAAGGTCCGGAGCGTTAAGGAGATAGTTGCAAAGCCCGAGGAAAAACTATGGCGAGGAATGAAAAAAAGAAAATTGGAAAGAGGTCAATGGCATCATCCCCTTGCTGTCGGCCGGCAATGTATATTGCACCAGCATATTAAATTATGAAAGGATAAAGTGACCAACCATACTGATTTACTCAATACTGCACTGATTTTCGACGGCATTGTAACGAATGAGTTTCCGTAATGATTTTTAATGGTTTACGACTATTATAATATCCTATTTATTATATTTCCTTAATACGGCAATTTAGCTAATTTTTCGATGCTCTGATATCCTCAGTTTCAGTGTTATACATTTTAAACGCTTTCTTACTACCTATTTAAATAGTTTAAAATTTTCAGTTATAGACTGACCTTCTCCTATGGAATCTTCGGAAATACAAATATTTTCATAGTTGATACTCGAAATTTTAGCGAAAGAATCTTGTTCTGATTTTCCTCGTATATCCAGACAGTATCCTCGAATTAGCTTCTTTTTATGGACAATAAATTCCAGGTGTACTAAAATGGGCCACAAAAAATATGAAGACGAAAGGACAACCTTTTGACTGCCCCTAACGCCGGGGCACCTTAGGCAGTGGCCCACGTCCCACGCAACTAAAAACGGCATTGATCGTGCTTAACCCCTACAAAGTTAGCTTTACAAGCATTAAAAACTATTCACAAATTATCCGCTAGATTTTACTTAAATTGTTGATGCCAAAGCTCACCGGTTTGATGGTGGTGTCTCTACAGTCACTCTAAGGGTCCTTGCTTGCTCTTCTGCTTTTAAAAAATCTCTAAAACGTTTTAAAATACACAAACCTGAACCCAAAAATCGATAAGTATTCTTTCTGCGCATTGTATTTACTTTTTCTTTTTGATGCGCACCGAAGATTTAAAATCTCTTTATTCGAATATTAAAACGATAGTCCAAACTAGGCCCTGTGCGCATTCGTACATCGGCCTTTTAGATGTAAACAGACTAAACAAATGTTCCACGAAGGTGGTCGACTGCGCTTTCATCTGCGGACAGAAGTAAAGCATCAACAAAAGGAGATTTCCAAGGACTAAAATCTATAAGCGACCATCGTCTTCACATAAGACCATCTCCACCTGCTCATCCTCCAAAATTTTAAAAAAATCTGATTTGGCCAACACATGACTTTCTCCATATTTGGGGTATAGATATTTCAATTATTATGAATAGCATTATAAGGCCAAATTATTATTTCGTATCGTAAAAGAATACAGTCGTCCTTATTGCCGTAAATTATATTTTGAATATGTTTACAGAAATCACCGCTACATGGTGGTGGCGCTGTATACGGGAAATTACGAAAAAGTTAAATATCTCCGAAATGGATGGATCTACGAAAATTTGTTTCAAACAAAACTTGGAAGAAATATTATTCTCTACAACTTTGGTTCTTACGACGATTACCTATAACGACGTTTTTAAGGAGATATTAGACGGAAACCGATAGAACCGATTATTTATAAATAATTCCTAAACAATAACTGTTATGGAAAATTATTCCAAATGAAAGTTGTAGGAAATTACATTCTCTATAACCTTTGTCCCAAATTGTATATACAATAAAGATGTTTTCACGGAGAAATATCGCAAAAACCGAATCGGGCTTCGAATGAACCTCGACTTCCGGTTAACCGTTATTGTCCAAAAACTCATCAGTTCTTTGTGCTCATGCTAAAGTGTTATATATGAAATGTGGTATTAATATGAAAAGTACTTTTTGAGTTAGAGGGCCCACAATCACATACATCCACACACAGACATCATTCCGAAAATAGTCTAAACGTGTTCTAGGGACCTCAAAACGTGTATTTCCGTTGAAATCTCGAAGTCGATTTTTTTCATGAACACAATACATTCCCATTACCTACTACGTATGGAGAAAGTAATAACATGAAGTCAAAACTGCCCTTCCTCCCTTTTTATGTCTTACTACACTCCCCACCTCTCAGGGAAGAAGTGATGAGGAAATAGAGAGAGAGGGAGAGAAATTAGGGGAAGGGATGGGAAGAGAGAGAGAGAGAAAAGAGGGAGGAAAGAATGGGAGGATACGAAGACGACAGCAGTTGATGAAACGCCGTGGCTGTATACTGTTCCGCTCACTACGGTTGGGTTATGGCCCTATCGGACAGGGACTGAGAGGCCGAGTGTGCAATCCTCCTTCGAATAACCAGAGGTGGCTGCTCTCTAATCCTTTCTTTATAACCAACTAGTAAAAGTGCCCGTCAAAAATGACGGGGATGATCGATTATTCTGAAATAAAATTGAGGCAATCTTCTTTGACTTGAAATCATACCTCCTGCTTAACAGGGTTGCCTTCGATCCGAGCGAAGGTTCGAAACCCTCGCCGCGAGTATCTAATGTACTTGAAAAGCAGACCTCAGCCCCCTCTTGCCAGGTATATTTCTGTTTTTTTTTCAGAGCGTGACAGAGGGAGTGACAAAAGATCAAAGGGACAGAATAAGGCTTTTATATAGTGCCGATACATTAAAACGTTTTTTTATTATATCATAATGCTATTCTGAAAATTTCATCAAATTCGGTTCAGTCGTTTGCGAGATATTAAGCTTCAAAAAGCATTACATGACAAAGGGACAAAGTGACAGTCTTTTATATATGTTTTATGATTATTAGGTCCTACGTTGATTTGAATCAACCATGAATACAAAACTACAATACTTGGAAGGGCATAGTTAAAGATGATCCATTGTGGACAGTCACTTTCCTGTTTAAAACTATCAATATACGTATATAGATGGAACAGAGGAATTGCGAAGTTCTTAGGGCTATTATAGTATATATACGAATATGCACACACAAACACACACATATACATACATACTATATATATATACACACATGCCTCAGACGCAAATAAGTGATAAAATTTGCGTCGTGCCTTTGAGTCAGAGTCGTAAATATAGAATGTTTAATTCAAGACAAGATCTTATTTAATGCCAAAAGTAGTTTCCTATTTTTATGGTTATCGCATCTTAGAGACTTTTCAACGAAACTCCGAAACTTACAGGGTTCGTTTTACATATTCAACCTCTTTCCATAGCTTAAGGAGGGCTATATCCTAACGACACCACGCATTCCTCTGCGTTTCCCTTCTCTTATTTTTTCACGTAACGACGGCTCGGCTCTATTCTTTCATTCGTCCTTTTCACTGCTGAGCGACTCTTATCTCGGGTGACCATATGCAGACTTCCCTTCGTCTTGCGACGCTCCGTCCCTATCTCACTCTAGCCCAATTAAACGGAAATTATGGAAGCCCTGTGTCAGAGTTCGCGATAGTCGATTCCTCGTCATAGCGATCTAAATTGCGATCAGATGTTCTTGCGCGTAGTGCAGTTTCGAAATATGACCCCAAAATATAATTAACTGGGCTTATAAACAATTTCTCTCCATAATTGAAGTTACCGTTCTGGTTCGACGGGATCCCTTTTTCTTTTTGGCTGAACCTTGCGATTTCGGGAACTGCGGTCGCGCAGTTACGCCGCCGTCAAGAGAGAAGAGGGCGTATACGAAATATCCTGGGGAAGGGGGGAGAGAAGGGCGCTTATGTTACGCAACGCGATTCCTTCTTTCCGAGATTTGAGTCGGATTGCATCGGGGCGAAGGGGGTAAGACTGCCCTGATGAGAGACTGAGAGAGGGGCGGAAGGGGGTCGGTCTGGCCGGATGAGGGATTGGGAGAGAGAGAGAGGTATGGAAGAGAAGAGGGTGCGAACAAGAGGGAGGACCTGTTATAACTTTAGACTTCTCCGCCATTTCTCCTGCGAGAGTTACATAACCCACTCTATAACATGCTCGCTCAAAGAGAGTCAAAAGGGTGAGTCGCGTGTTGTGAGAGAGAGAGCGAGTGTAAGAGGGTCTGCCCAACGAGGAGGAAAAAAGGAGGATAAATGAAGTCGGGCGAGCGTACCGTTCGCGACACACGTCTGAGGTTCAACGAATTGTCGATATTTTGTCGAAAGCGAGGGAAAAAATGGCCGCCGAGATGTGATTGGTCGCATCTGTGGCCTGGCTACGAAATCCGGCAGTTTTGGGATTTTAAGAGGAATTCAACTCTGGATTATTTCGGGTTTGCCGTTATTTTCGTAGCATGAAAACCGAATGTAGATATTTTCAGGTTAAATTATCGCTAATTCAATTTGCAAGATATTCGTTTAATGATTCAACCGTTTATTTTTTAAATTATGAATAATGAATTTACGATTTTATTTAATTTTTTAATAAAATCTGACCGAATAAGACTGCAGAAACTAACTGTAATTCGAAAGCTTATTTGAAGATTTAAGGAGTTATCAATACCTTCGGTGCAGAATTTGGCTAACGCAAAATCCCGAAATTTTTCATGATAGAAGAATTTAACTTACCGGTGCGAGATAAGTCGATTGAACGAAAACGATGAAATCGCTTTCTGAAGAATATTAATTATTATTTACGAAAGAAATTGCTCCAAGTGTCCTACATCATCTTCAGTACACACGTTGCATCTTTGAGCCACTGAGCAACATAGTTCTTTATAAATATTATAATACGCACAAGATAAAATTTCAGTAGAAACGGGTTAGACTGGTAGGCAGTGCGCCTGCCTTCTTAACCCAAAGGTCGCGGGTTCGAATCCCGCTTCGGGCAGGGATGTTGTGATGTATGTTGATTTTCTCTAAGAGAAGTTGACGGTGTGAAATAACCTTAGCTGTTGACGCACCTAAAAAACTAATTACTACTACTACTACTACGTAAGCTAGTCAACTCATTACTACATCCTACGCATTAAAATTAATACGACCAGATCAGTGCAGACAGAAAATAAAAAAAATATTATCGGCAAAGCGAATGCAAATAGAGGACTTTTTTTGGTTCTCCAATCGCTTCAAGCGTATTTGCGATCGCATAACATGTATTTTCTCCCTCTTTATAATTTATTCCTCCTCGTCACTCCCCTCTCTCACCCTCTCTCTCTCTCTTCCCTTCCTCCATTTCTGCAGTTGTGTGCCTTGGATTCTGACAAGCGCGATAAAAAAATACAACCTATCTGTGCACCTAAGATACTATTTCAGCACGGACGCGCATTATATTTGAAAACCCTCTTATCAAGTTAATAAACAATAAAATGAAGTAAATGAATTCGAAAGCCAATACTACTCTATAAAAATTCATCTTCTTACACAAAACCCCATACGAGACAACATCGAACATACGTACGCCTGAAAAACAGTCGAAGTTATGTCGTGACAAACGCGATAAAAAATAAGAAGGTCGTCGCGCCGTAAATTCGCGTCCCACGCCCTCTACGCCATTTAAATGCGGTCTACGTTACGCGGCGTGAGTGCGCATAAAGAAAAATAGATATAGGGCTATTTCAACCAGGTTACGTTTTATTTCAGCGCAGTCTCTCAGATGCGCTCCGTTCCTTTTACGACACGCCACGCCGTCGGGCAAAGGAGCAGACACGTGCGTGCACATGTACACGTCGCGTGCACGTGTAGGATCATTTGCCCGCAACGGTAAATGAAAAAATCTGATATGGCCAACACATGACTTTCTCCATATTTTGGGTATAGATATTTAAATTATTATGAATAGCATTATAAAGCAAATTTATTATTTCGTATCGTAAAAGAATACAGTCGTCCTTATTGCCGTAAATTATATTTTGAATGTTTACAGAATTCAGCGCTAGATGGTGGCGCTGTATACTGGAAATTTACGAATAAATTAATTATCTAATAAATGAAAGGTTCTACGATAATTTGCTTCAAACAAAACTTGGAAGAAATATTATTCTCTACAACTTTGGTCCTTACGACGATTATCGATAAAGACGTTTTTAAGGAGATATTTGACGGAAACCGAAAAAACCGATTATTTATAAATAATTCCTAAACAATAACTGTTATGGAAAATTGTTCCAAATGAAAGTTGTTGGAAATTACATTCTCTATAACCTTTCTATAAAGTTGTATATACAATAATGATGTTTTAACGGAGATATTTCGCCAAAACCGAATCGGGTTTCGAATAAACAACTTCCGGTTAAGCGGTATTATCCAAAAACTAATCAGCTTTTCGTGCTCATCCCAAAGTGTTACATATGAAATTTGGTAATGATGTGGCAAGTACTTTTCGAGTATAGCGCCCACAATCACACACACACACAGACATCATTCCGAAAATAGTCTAAACGTGTTCTATGGATCTCAAAATATTCCGTTGAATCTTGAATCGACTTTTTTCGTGAAAACAATACTTTCTCTATACTACGTATATGGAGAAAGTAAAAAGTGCGGCGAAGTGCAATTGAACACGCAAGCAATTCCTACGGTGACAACCATGGCGACGACGCGTCTGTCGAGACCGATTTGCGATTCTCTTTTTCTCTCTCTCTCTCTCTCTCTCTATCAATCTCACTATCTCTATCAATCTCTCTTTCTCTATCTCTTTCTCTATCTCTTTCTCTCTCTCTTTCTCTCTCTCTTTCTCTATACATATCTCTTGGTCTCGTCTCTACGTCTCTTTCTCCGGTTGGGTCTTCCGCCTCACGACAAATATCCCAACACCATCGCCTTCTCGCGTCACCGGATTTTCAATTACGTAACGAAATAAATTGGTGTGTCCAACACATAAATTTTTCCATATGTAAGTTGTCTAAACTAAAATCAAATAAATACGGCGATAGGAACAGCTCAACTTACACGCTTCAGCGCTAGCGATTCAATTGACTACCATACATATATATATAATTATATATAGCAGTTGTGTCTCTCTTGTGCTGACGAAGGGATCACCTCAAAAGCTCTAACCTCTACAAATGTATCTCTCCAACACCCCAGCGGCTCTCCTTCCGGTAAGTGTTCACTGGGTTTCCTTCAACACCTAGTTGCCCTAAATATCCTTACCTTTCCTCTTCCGTAGTATATATATATATATATATATCTTATAAATATTTTAGAGTGTATGTGTGTTTGGGTGTGTGGGGGTGTATGTGTGTGTGTGTATGTATGTTCTTTATACGTTTTTACACCGTTGAACCTATCGAATTCAAAAGTTTAATGGGCCATCCTATGGACCAAAGGAAGAACTTGGTCTAGGTTTGCAGACCGTGGGGTCTCTTATACCCCATGGGGTCAACAAAATACTATTTCCGTAAGAATGCATGGAAAATGGTGTGGAGAAACCCCAAAATGCCATGCAGCCCTTCACTGATGTGGGTATAAATATACCTAAATATTAACTTACGATCACGGGAAATGGCTTATTTTACGCACGAAAGACTGTATATTTTAATCCTGTTCATGTTTCGTGGTATTACATGCTAAATCGCTCGAAATTTTGTTTAAGCGCACAATTTATCGGTTTAAATGTCCATTTTCCAGGCGGCAACAAAGCTAAATTTCTTAATTGTAGTCCTCTTCAAAGGGAGATATACACGTAAAGATTAATGCAAGGAAAACGTCAAGATAAAGGGAACAATGGATTCATGCCTAAATATAGTCTATGAGTACTTTTAAAGTGAGTCAAATGATTTTTAATATTTGAACATTGTTATCTTTTAACATTAACATTGAAAGATTTATCGCAACATAAATCTGTACATCTACTTACATTTGTTCGGTAACCAAGATGTTGTTTATTGTTTACGTTTTGACTAATAGTATTGACATAATCCACATAATTTTATTGCTGCCTTAAAGGCTTCGGTGCATCTATCCATGTAAATATTAAGTAATACGTTAATGCGTAATTATATTAATGGTACAACTTTACAATACAATACATAAAATAGTAAATGTTAATGTAAACATCGCTTGCGTAATTAAGGAATGGGGAACGTTTCCCCAGAGCAATAAAAATCGTTTGCCACTTAAAACTCTTTCCCGAGCGAAGTCGGGCATTTCAGCTAGTACTATAGTATTAGCTACTACTATTGAAAATGTTTTTAAATTATTCACGAGTGTACGTAATTGCTGATACACATTTCTGAGAACGCTGATGTTGAGAACAATTACATTCATTGCCCTGTATGGAGAAGTCATGTGCCGGACACATCAGATGTTTTCTATAACTCTAATTTTCAATAAGCCGAATACCTTTTGTTTTCCTTGAGGTTGGAATTATAGAAGTTCCAGTTTTTTTAAATTGAAACGTAAAAAAATCGATAAAAATCAATACGATAGAATAATTTTTTATATAAATGGGGCCCCCAAAAACTTGACTTTTGTGGGTGCCCCAAAATCGAATTACGCCCCTGGTTTTCAAGCAAACCCCGGCTCATGAATGTCTAAAGGTTGGCAACCCTAGTTAAGAGGTCTCCTTTGGGGCCACCTGTCTCCTAGTTCGGGGTAGCTCATTCCAGGCCACCTGGTTAGTCAGCCCCGAATTCTCGAAGAACGAACTGGGTCATAAATTAGTGACGTCATTCGATTGATTTAAACGGAATAACCCTTTTTTAATTTCTCCATATATCCGTAGTATAGGGAAAGTATTGTTTTAATGAAAAAATTCGAACTCGAGATATTTTTTCGAATGGGCGCGCGAAGATGGAAATATATGCACTATTAGAAAGAAGGGCCTAGTGTCATCTAACGGCTAGACGAAGAATTCTATTTAGGTTGCATGACCTCGCTGGTTCTCCATCCGCCCGCCTGAGGGAACGACTTAAGCCTTTGCACGTACCGCCCATTAGACGCGATGGAAATCTTTTAACAAAAATAAATAAATGGTAAAACTTATAAAGTCCCATCAATTAACGCAGCTAAAGCGTTCCCAACTACACGCTTGGCATACCAAACCTCCGCATCGTTCGATTCCATAATTCAAGCGCATTCCGATGGAGTTTCCAATGAGACGCGTTCTTTTTTTATAAACAAACAATCAAATGAGACAATACAAATTCGCCGAGAGTATTCGAGCGCAAAACGCGTGAAAAAATGCAGCGCGAGGCAGCGAAGCCGCGCGCACGAAAACACACGGGTTACGCAATTCCCATTACGTAAGAGAGTCGGAGAAGACTTGTCTCCTTCTCGAACATATGTGAGATCCCATCTCTTCTCCCTTTCATCCTTCCTTCCTCCCTCTTTCTCTCTCTCCCTACCTCCCCTCCTCCTCCTCCTTCGCTCTCTCCCTCCCTCCCTTTCTCCTCTTTCTCTCTCCTCTGCTCCATCGCACTTCTCTCCATCCTCAATCTCGATAACTTGACGCCCTCCCCCTGGCACCCTTTGGGTCGGGAGACATCTCTTTCCCATCCCGAAGGCAAATAAATCACGTCGACTGCTCTCTCCTTTCTCTCTCTCCCTCTCTCTCTCCCTCTCTCTCTCCATCTCTCTCTCCATCTCTCTCTCCCCCTCCCCCTCTCTCCGTCTCCTTCCTTTTTCCCGGACGAAACCCGAGTTTACGTAAGGAGGACCGATGAAACAATAGTCGCCACTGAGAGACCGGAGGAGGCCGACACACACACATACACACAAAAGGGTGAATGTGTGCGCGCACATAAGGAAATAAATTGATGTGTCCAACACATGACTTTCTCCATACGTAAGTTGTCTAAACTAAACTCAAATAAGTACGGCGATAGGAACAGTTCGACTTACATGCTTCAGCGCTAGGGATTCAATTGTTGTCGCTACCATGCGCGCGAGCTGCCTACTAACCGTCAATTTCGAAGAAAATTTAATATCTCTTGAAATATTACTCATATAAAAATTCAGTTCAAACAAAAGTTGTAGAAAAAAATAATATCTACAACTTATATATATATGTGTGTTAACAAAAATTCAGTTTTAAGCAAAATATTTAAGAAAAGCTAAAATTTTACTACATTAAACCTCTACTTCCGGTTGACCGATTGTTATCAAAATATTTTCAAATCTTAAACTGCCATTAATTATTGTGCAATGTCAACCATTTCTTCATAGTTTCTATTCTGTATTATGAAATGTCTAAGTACGAGAATTCATTCATTTTCTCTCTACCGTTTAGGCTCTAGAGCCGCGAACAGACAGACGGCATGGCGAAAAGTACTTTTTCGGACTCAGGTACACCTAAAACGTATCTTTCCATCAAATTCTCGAGGTCCAATTTTTTCGCGATTACAGCTCGTATATGAGAAAGTAAAAAAGGAAGTTGGTTAATAATTATAATTTGATGGCAAGAATAAAAGAAAATGTTGAAAATATATCTAATTATTATGTGGAAAATTAAGGATTATAATGAAGGGAACGAAACCTATGCAACCAAATCCACCCTTTGTGTCTCTTGAAGTAACTAGTAGAAGTTTTATAAATCCTCATTGTTAATTTTTTTATAAAGCTGCCAAGTAATTGCATTTTAAACCTATAGAAATATCATCCATGCACGTACTAAATTATATAAGCCAGTTACAGCGAATCTTTTGCAGTTTAAGTGCTATATCCTAAAAATAAATTGCCTTAAAATATCTCCGGGTGGAAAATCTTTCTGCTTCGAGGGTGGGGGCAACCTTTTCTACATTGGCTGTTGTTAATCCTTCATCAGGTCGCATTGGAAGGTGCCAATGCGTCGGCGGGATCAGAATTTAAATCGGAAGTTACTCAGAGTTATTTTTAAAAATCGACTTATTGGAATGCAGTAATGGCTTCAAAAAATTCTCTCGGTGAGATTCATGCATAATTTGTCGTGGTTATAGCTCGATCGTTTTACAATGGCAGGCGACGACGCACGGGTTAGTGGAGGAGAAATGTAATTTGATAGGTGAAAATGAGTGGAGAAATGTTTGCCAGAAAAAATACAGAAAATGAGTACATTCAAAGAGAATGTGTGATGAAAGGAATTGAAGAAATACTTGTTAATATAAATTCGGAGAGTGAAAGTGATTAATAAATATCAAAATAATAATTGCCATTCTGCCCGATCTGGCCCGCGAGCTTTTAACAACATGTTCAATTGTCTAGCTGTTAATATTTTCGTTAATGCAGCTTAATTCCTCCCATTAGAATTTATTACGTAGTATGTTTTCTACTGACTGTTTAAGAATAATAACTCCAGTTGGGTAGGTATTTCTGTTTTTGAAAAATTAAGATTTACTTGCGGGCCACATCTTTTTCCTCATTTTCGAAAGTTTCGCTGACGGTAGATATCGTGATTTTTCACTCAATTTAATTGTATATAGTTACATGTTAGATGAATCGCACCCAAAGCATTTTTATCTAATTATCGATGGATAAGCGAGTAAGTTTCTTCGCTTATACACATGAGCCACATGAAATGAACTGGGCTTTTTCTCGTAAGCTGTACGGATCGTCAGAGTTTTGCTGCTACGGTAGAGCAATATGTTAATTGCATAGGATAATCAGCACGTTTAATATTAATATTATGTTAAACACTTATTAATAATAAAATTAATGGGTATAAAAATAAATTTTTATAAATAACTTTTATATTTTAACATTTATTATATTCGTTACTTCAAATTTGGTGAAATTACCGGCGTAAGTTACATTTTACTGGTGGAGGCGGTGTTATATTCAATTAATCTGGATATCAAGGCTGAAGACATTTCTTGTCGTATACACATCAACGAAGCGCAACACGAGTAATATCAAAGGTAAGTAAACGGTACTATTACACAATCATTATTGGCGTAAAGGTGCTTTATTTGCTTTCAATGCAAGAGAGAGGGAGGGAGGGGACAAAGGGCGGGAGGGTGAGAGAGGGAAATGACTTTCAATACAATTAATGTTTCTGATGCCAATTTGATATCCATAAATAGCTTGAACGATCGAATCTTTACTCCCGTTGATATTTCAATAAGCATTACACTAGTAAGGTTTTAAAGGAGAAATATAAGAATCTGATTCTCATTAAAATTTTACCCATATGAAAGCTTTAAGTCTGTTACCTAGGTAGCTGATTGTTGGACCCAGAAAAATTACCACTTCTTTCCGATAAAAACTATAAATTTACGCTAATTCTACTCGGATTGAAATTCTGTCTTCAAAAATAAGAACCTACAATTTATATCCTATCCGATAGTTTAAGTCTCCAATTCGTATCTTCACGGGAAATAATTTTAAAGTGCAAATATAAAAACCTCTACACCAATTTACATGTTTTCTTATGGACCAAAAATTGGGCAAAAAGGAGCCAAAATAGCCCCTCAAAGAATTTTGAAAGTTTCGGATTTTTTCCATCGGCTG